>CM037590.1:7504147-8758014 GCA_021018995.1 Chloranthus sessilifolius
AATGGGTCAATCCATGGATCAAAATATCGTCTGATACCGATACATATCGGTTTCGAACTTGAACAATACGATACATTAGGTTTTTATCCCCCCCTTAAAAAATAGTCAAATTATCATTTAAAGTATCGTTCGTATTGTCCATATCGTTCATATCGGACGATAATTTCAAATTATCGATTTTTTTTTTTGAGAAAAAATCATAAAGTATTGTCCGGAACTGATACGTATCATCCAGTACGTATCAATTTTGGAGCTGGACGATACGTATCGAAAATCTGAGATTTTGATCCATGGGTTAATCTCTATCAAGGATCAAAATTTCAGCTAAAATGATCGAAATTTCGGCCCAAATTTTAATCCTTGATCTCTATAGTCAAATTAGTCAAACCTCAAGAATTCTAGAGATATGAGGGCAAACTAGGAATTGTAAATAATGTACTTAATGCGATCGAACTCAAGGGTTAAACGTTGATTCCACATCTGATCGTCTGATAGGTGAGCCATGATCTAAAGATTAGTTCTATGCGAAGTTGGCTGAAAGAATGATCTCGATCGTCTGATTAAAGGCAATAAACGATGCTCATGTGTGAAAACTCCTACTGCAAAGACAATATCGTCATTTGCAAATGAGCACTTGTCTAGAAATTCTTAGGAGCTGGCTCAATCTCCATTGTTTAAATGATCTTATACCATCAATGAATTAAGATGTGGGTGATTCATACTGTCAAAGTGATAGACCATAAATAGAAATGGAAATCTTAGACATTTTTAAGTGATTTAAATAATCCAATATGTGAACTATAATATCCACCGTTCCTTTTAATTTTATTGGTTAATATTAAAGTTTATCAATCAGATGATTTACACTCACTTATAGGCATATTTCTTTGGGGTGAGATATGTTCCAATGATAGACTGCCCCACATGGCATAACTATAAATTATGTTTCAATAGTGTGAGATAAAAAGTTTGATTTTAGTGCCATAAGATAATTTAAACTCCATTTTGGTGTTTAAATGTCAGTCAGGAGCCATCATCCAATATTGTTAGGTACTGACCGCTCCGGATATGATGTTTAAATGATTACACCATCTATAGTTTCAGATGTGAGTTGTCTTAACTGTCAACTTAATAGATCATAGGTTGAAGTGCAACACATCAAAATATGTCGTTTTAGAGATAATTAAACTATCTGATCTATGGACTATAATATCCACCGTTGTTTTTAGTTTTAGAGGTTAATATGAAAGTTCATCAATCGAATGGTTCACATCCACTTATCATCATATTTCATTGAGCTGAGATATATTCCAATGGCAGATTGTGACTTGGACAATTTAGATTGATCATAAACATGTGTCACGTACCATATAATAAATTATATTTTAATGGTGTGGGATAAAATGTGTAATTCAAATGATGTAAGATCATTTAGACATCATTCGCTATTTAAATGTCGGAAAGTAGTGAGAGCCATTATCCTTAATATCGGTTGGTCAGCGTCAGGTGGTAGTTTGAGAGAGAGAGGGGGGGTGTCTAGAAGGTTGCAGCCGTCGTGGGGACGAAGCCTCTCCCCTCTCACCATAGCTTTTAAAGGCTACGTAAACCTAAGCCACAGCTACTTTGAAATTGCGACATCTCACCAAAACAATAGGGAAGAATTGATGAGTAGCCAACTGCAACCCCATTCATGCATTCTCTCTATTATTTTCACTACTTTACAGCCAAATGAATGCGACCTCCACAAGCTCAACCTATGACTACAATGTTGGATCTATCGATCCAACCACCCAAATAATTGTCCTAAGATCTACGCGTATGATCAATCAAAATATTAAATTCACAATCCATATAAATTAAAATATTTGTGTATATCTTATCGCGAAGATCGTGATCGTCACATTAGCTTTAATCCGATGTATTAATTTCGAAGTCTTTCTTACAAAGAAGAAGAAGGTGACTCTACCCGTCTCTCTTGCTACACTCTCTTGATGGAAAGATGTCAAAAGACTTGTGTGTAGTGAGCGGGGGACATCCACCAATATATATAGCATGAAGAGTCATGCCCTGCTTAGAATACCGCCCATCAAGGTATTCTAATAGGAGTAAGAGTCACATGTAAATTAGAAAATCTTAAAGTTTTCTTCAATTTTCAATAATGCCCTTTATTATTTCAAGCAATTGCAATCCAGAATTTTATAAAATCCTAGTGTGTGTGGGCCACACAAAATAAGAATTTTAGTTTCCATAAAAATTTCAACAATTTCCCACTAGGTCCACACACGGGCTATGATTTTAAAAACGACTCCCACTGGATTAGAAAATCAAAACAAGTGCACTCTGAAAATAAAACGCTATTTGAAATAATTTAGGCATTCCCAAAATCACCCTAATTTAATGAAAATATAGAAATGGATCATGAATGCACATAGTATACCATTTTCTGAAATCGATACTACAACAGTTCCATGGTCACAAAATTATAATTAACAATAAATTTGAAAGATGATAACCAATTTAACATGTGAACTAAATGTACAAATCCATAATGTCCCGCTCCATACTAGTCGTATGTTATTCTGACATCCAGAAAACTCCGGCTTGTGAAATACTTCACCTGATCCTCAGAACAAGAAGTTATTAACGTAGTGTCTAATCATGTTTAACTCCGAGTAAATCCAAAAGAGTACCAATACTCACAGGGAAGATTAAGGTAAAACCTTATTGGCTTACTCACTAAGGTATGCCACCCAAAATTGTAAAAAATTTCACCCTTAATTTGTGAAAAACTCCACCCAAAATAGAATTTTTCTATTGGCTCACTCACCAAGGTGTGCCACTCAAATTGTGAAAAAACTTCACCCTCAATTTGTGGAATACTCCACCCAAAATATAATTATAGAAAAATTCAACCTGATTTTGTGGAAAACTCCACCCATATATACAAGACAAAGATTTTAAGATGCATCAATGATAATTGTAATTTAGAAGTGAGATAACTCCCACTTAAATGTAAAGTCTAAATGCTTTACAATCTCACAAAATGACATACTAGATATAATAATAAAGTCCAGCATAACAATTAACCACCAATAACAACAAAAGTAGTCAAATAGCTAAAAATTAAAGAAATGTTCATAAGAATCTTTATCATTCGGTTGGCTTAAAGTTCTCCTCATGATAAATGCCATAAGGATTCTCCTTCAACCATTTCTTGAACATAAAACAGTTCTTTATAATGTGACCTTTCTTCTTACAAAAGAAGCACCCGTTATTGGCTTGATCTTTGACTGCTTTGCCTTTGTTTTTCGGTTATTATTGAAATCTCGTTTTTTGAAATTCTTCTTGCTACTCTTATTGAGGGTTAAATGCGCAGATTCAATTTTAGAGCCTTTAAGACGTTCTTCTTCAGCAACACAAAGTGTGATAAGTTGAGTCAGATCCCATTGCTCCTTTTGAGCATTATAGTTGACTTTAAAAGTGTCATAAGCGCTTGGCAATGACCGAACACCCATGTGAACTACCAGTGCTTCTTCAAATTTAATACCTTGTTGACGAAGTCTAATAGCCAGTGTAGATAACTTAAGAAGATGTTCACGAATGCTTCCATTACCATCATACATAAGGTTCATGAGTTGACTCAAATATTCATACTGTAAAGCCTTCTTTGAGCCTACAAACTGATTCTGAATGTTCTCAAGTAATTCCTTCACTGTTTTGGTAGATTCTATACCTTCTCAAATGGCTTCACTAATAGAAGCACGAATAATCATCATGGATAACCTATTAGCCTTCTCCCACCGAGTAAAATAAGTCTTTACAGACTCCGTAGCATTCGCTGGTGGAGGGGAAGGCTTGTTCTCCGTAAGAACAAAGTCATAATTTGAACAACCAAGAATGATCTTAATGTTTGTTTTCCAAGAAGTATAATTAGAGTCATTCAAATGTTCTATCCCTGCCAAACTTTTTTGAATAGAAGTCTCTTCCATTACTCTACAATTTCAAAGAATAATAATAAATGCATCACTAGTGAATGGAAAAATATCATGAGACCATAAAATCCACCAAGGATATAGACAATAAATGCATCACTAGTGAATGAAAAAATATTACGAAATCATAAAATCCAAAGGACTAATATCCACAAAGGACCCCAAAATGACTACAAGTCATTAATATCCACCAAGGATATAGACATGATAACATGCCACCAAAAAGTCTAAAAGACTAATGTCCACAAAGGACTCCAAAATGACTTTAAGTCATTAATATCCACCAAGGATAAAACAATTCGTATTAGGGGTATGAACGAATTGATTAGAGTGTTTTATCATGTGCAATTAATCCACTCTTTGAGTATAGATAATGTGCATCATCCAGTATCACCTTTAGGCAGAAACTGAGTGTATAACCTATCCTCTCCCCCGAGGCGCAGAAAAATGCGCGTAGACCTAATCACTCATGTTTCCGATTTGATCCCGATGATTCACTACCTTTGAGCAAGAGAATCATCATTCTCTCTCCTTCACACTTACAACTATTCTACTCACCTCATTTACACGAAATTAATGAATCACCTTTGGGCATAATCAATAACTCCATGCAAATCAGTGCACAAGGTGATCTTAATGAGATAAAATCTCAAGATTCAAGAAACAATGATCTCTATAGAATGGTCACCTTTGGACAGATCCAATCCTACTTTAATTATAGTCTCTCGAACGACCACTTTAGCGGTCTTCCTTAACCCCATTGGAAAGACCTAGACTTGATATGTCTAGTCTCAAGAGTTTAACTAACTCACCGTAAAGTGTATATGCATAGTCATGCTCATAGTCAAGAAAATTATGAAATAATATTTAAATAAATTTGAAATGACAAAACTTAGTCATAGACCTATGAGCTTGCACACACATACACTTAGGTCATAGGATCAAACTAAAGATCCAAAAGCACATCTAATAACAATACACCAGACACATCACTAGGGTTACCATATAATATATTAATTATTTTCGATAATAAGTCCGATGAAAGAATTAATTAATATATTTGATTTAAAATAACTTGAACAACTAATGTGCGTTAGTCATATGGGCTCCAAGCAATGGCACAATCTTGCCCAATATAAGCCCACAAAAGAACAAGTTCCAACTATTTTCTTTTTTTTCTTTTTTTTGAAGTTCCAACTATTATTGGATTATCAAAATCCTATTATCGTTTTCCACGACACAATCAAACACCCAAAATTTAATAACAAAACTTTTCTTATATTAATCCATATTAATCTATAACATGGATTAATATCCAAGTGGCTGCATCACAAGGAAATCACAACTAATTACCTTTTCTCTATGGGAAAATTTTTCCACCTTCACCAATAAAGTTGAACCATATAATCAAAATCCAAACCGAGAGGTTTACTACAAAATTACAAAAATCTATGCACCAACCGCAGACCCACATCATCTAGTGGTCCACAAGTGCATTGAATCTGTGGCGGTGTAATTGAGATCCATACAGCCTTAGAAAAGCGAACCTTAAAAGTGCAACCTTAAAAGTCACTTATCCAAGGAAACTTTATTAGATCGTAGCCCTAATAAATGATGTATAGAAAATATTAGTTAGAGGAATTCATTTTGAATCCTCGTGAATTGAAGCTCTTCTTCACATGTAAATGGTCCCAGTAAATCAAGACTCCAAAGCACTAATATTTTTATGCCATGCTGGACGTCACCCAAAAGCCTCAAGAAACAGATACAGTGCAACTTATACTTATGGCGAAGATCATTAGAAAAAGGGAATGACGCATGAGAGAAGAAGAGAAATCAAAAGAAACAATTTTCTTCTTCAACGTCAAGAATGACATCTTAAGGATAAATAGTTGTTACAGGTGTTTTAATCAATCATACGTCAAGCCTGGCTCTGATACCACTTGTTGGATCTATCGATCTGACCACCCAAATAATTGTCCTAGGATCTAGGCATATGATCAATCAAAACATTAAATCCACAATCCATATAAATTAAAATATTTGTGCGTACCTTATTGCGAAGATCGTGACCGTCGCATTAGCTTTAATCCGATGTATTAATTCTGAAGCCTTTCCTACAAGGAAGAAGGTGACTCTACCCGCCTCTCTTGCTACACTCTCTTGATGGAAAGATGCCAAAAGACTTGTGTGTAGTGAGCGGGGGACGTCCACCAATATATATAGCATGAAAAGTCATGCCCTGCTTAGAATACCGCCCATCAAGGTATTCTAATAGAAGTAAGAGTCACATATAAATTAGGAAACCTTGAAGTTTTCTTCAATTTCCAATAATGCCCTTTATTATTTCAAGCAACTGCAATTCAGGATTTTATAAAATCCTAGTGTGTGTGGGCCACATAAAATAAGAATTTTAGTTTCCATAAAAATTTCAACATACAAGTGCTGTAAATGGGCTGGGTTAATCGGCTAATGGGCTTTGTGTGATCACTTGGTCGCACGGTATAGTATCAAAAATCGGCTGATACCGATACGTATTGGTCCGATACGCATCGGTATCCCGTATCAGTATCGCATATACGTATCGGCCGATACATCTCGGTTTCGATTGAGACTTTTATTTATTTATTTAAATAGTCGATACGTACTAGTATCGGCCTCAGAGAAGCCAATACCTGAGACCGATATCGATTTTAATACCTTGGTTGGTGGAGCCTCATGGGGTTGTTGATTGTGCTCCTTTCAAGACCAAGGTTCACTCCCTTATTATTAAGGACTCGAAAAAGATAAATCATCTTCTATTAGGCCTCATTTGCGAGATGAGAAAAGCTCAAAATGGGACCATTTTCTCCAGAAACTTTTTTATCCTTTTTCCTATTTGAGAATTATTTTGGAAAACTAATTTTTCAGAGCTTTCTAGAATGAATGCTGCAGAATGATTTCCAAGTAAAAGACTAAGAAACACTAAGATTCTTTGCTCAAAAAGCTGGGGCCAAAATACACCTCCAAACTAGAAAAATGAACTTAAAACATATGAAGTGTACTTTTGGGGGGAAAATTAGCAATTAGAGTAACTTAAAAATATATCCCGAAAAAGCTAGGATTGTGAGTAAGACAAGAATCTACAGGACTGAGCTTTTCTGGAATCACGTGGCCTTAGAAAAGTAAAATGAGAAAATGCTTTTGAATGCATGGTTTGAGTCGTATATTTGAGTGCTAGATCAAGTGTCACGTGCTCCGTGATTCCTAGTTATATTATATTTCTAAGCGTCACGTGCTCTGTGTTAAAGTTTGTGAAACATTGTTTCAAGATGATGCATTAAAATTTTACACTTTGACCCAAAATTCAATAGTGATAAATTACCTTTTTTTTTTAATTTTTTATATGGTACTTGATCGGCCGTAGGAGACAAAAAAACGTGTGTTTGCGTATATTGTCTTTTTGTCTCCTTTACATTTTTCGACTCCTTACATTTTTCTTTTTATCTCCTTACAGTTTTCCATTTCAAATATGTAATAGGTACAAAAAAATTATAGATCACTTGTTAAGGTTTTGTTTTTATTTAAATGAATGTTACAACTATATTTAGTTTTATCATTCATTTTTCACACAATTTATATAATTTTATGGGCTTAACTCAATCTCACAAAATCAGCTTGTAAGGTGAAGAGTGCCATGATTATATATAGCCACAAGACCACCAAGCCCATATGCAATATGGAACTATTCTAGCACGCCCTCGCATGTATTGGTGGGATTGAGTCAAGCTAAATCACGTAGACAATTGAATTGGGTGACGTGTGGAGTGGAGAAGTACCTACTCTGATACCATGTAAAATTTCATAGGCCTAACTCAATCTCACAAAACCGACTTGATTATACGATTTCATATATGCAAAAAGGATCTGTTTCATCTAGAATAGAATGTAAAAATCTTCCTTGAATTTATGGAGTCATAGATGTCAAGATTTTCTTCTTATCATTCAATGTTACTATCTAAATCGAGTGTGATATAACCTCAAGGGGTTAGGCGAGTTGGTCAGGTACCTACTTCCAAAAGTAGGAGACCCGAGTTCGAATCCCCTCTCCCCTGAGGCCACCCTAGGGATTTATATCCTGTGCTGACCCGACAAGTGCTGAATTTGGGATGCACATGTGCCCCTGGGATTAGGCGGGTGCTCTAAGAGGCTCAGATACTCATATTATCAAAAAAATAATAATAATAAATAAATAAATTGAGTGTGATATGGTGTTTTCCATATTTTCACAATCAATTTATTTTGTAGCATTTAAAGTTTGCAATTCTTCGACCGCCACTTGCTCCTCCACTACACTATTATTAGTATCGCGCGGCCACAACCTCCACCACCACCACTTCCTCAGTCACCACCAACACCTCTTCACTGCAAGTTCATAGTAGCTATATGGGAGGAGTTTTCAACTGGTATTGAGTTTCATGGGTAATGCAGAAATCATGGATAGGCTGATGGGCAGGCATGCACAGCTGGTTTGCCGTTTTTGTTGATAAAAGAAGCAAATTTATATGGAGTATCTTCCCTTTTTCTTTGTTGCGGTTAAGATGAAAGGAACAAAATCAAAGAATTTTTATTTTGTTTTAAAATGTCGTACCCAATGCTCAAGGCTCCCACTTTCAGCAGGGTCTGAGAGAGGCCGAGGGTAGCCAGACTTAACCCCCATTTTTAAGAGGCCAAATCCACGACTCGAAACCTCATCCTACCACTTTAGGCAGGCAACACTTGCCATCGCACCAAGACTTCATTTAAGACTAGATTAAAAAAATTGTTGTTTGCTGTAGGGACTGTATTAGCTTGTTCCTATGGATCTGTATATTATCTTTCAACGGGCCTAATTCACCACGTGAAAATGGGGAATAAACAACACCTGTCAATAAAAACGACCACGATTTCTAGCTATTGTAAAGAAATTAACCAATGCAACGACCCAAAATTGAGGTTTATGTGATACAACGGCCCAACTGAATCTCGTTTTTGCAAATAAGAGGGTTCAAACCTGGGACCTTTGTTTTCTAAATGATATTGGCGCGCAAATATTAATTCTTAAAATGAAACCTGGCGGAATCCCAAATCTTCTTCTTCTTATTCTTAAAAACTCTTCATCTTCTTCTTCCCACCAGAAATAAGAGCTCTCCCCCTCTTTGAAGCACGACACACATTACAAAGCCTCTCTCTTTCTCTCTCTCCATCCCTAAAACGAAACCTGGCAGAATCCCTAATCTTCTTCGTCTTATTCTTCAAAACTCTTCATCTTCTTCTTCCCACCAAAAATAAGAGCTCTCTCCCTCTCCCTCTCTGAAGCACGACACACATTACAGTCTCTCTCTTTCTCTCTCTCCATTCTACGAGGCTAGCGACTGTTGCTCCTGCTCCTCCTCTGGTCGACGACGCTACTGCTCCTCTAGTCTTCTCTAAATCCTTATGATTGAAGAACTTCTTCTGCTTCAAGGTACCTTCTCTTAATTTATTTATTGGTTCATTAACACACACACACACACACACACACACACACACACACACACACACACACATATATATATATATATGATTCTTGATTTTGTTTTTTTTAATATTTAGTATTTAATATTTTAGTCTTTGTCACATTTTTAGGGTTTTGTGGTTCCTGAAAAATTAGGATTTCTTTTGTAGGTCTTGTTCTCATACAATTAGGATTTAAGGTTTGTTTTTATTTGTTTATATATTTAACGTGTATTTAGTTTTAGTGTTTACTACAGACCTAAGGAAAAGGGTTTAGCGTTTGATATGGATTAGGATTTCAAATAACTTGATTTATGGTTTATCGATTGAAAAAATATAGATTTAGCATTATGTTTCTATGCATGTCCAAGGTAACACAATTTTTATTTTTTTATTTGCATTTTTTAAATGGATTTATAAATATCAACTGTATAATTATAATAGAATCATGTCAAATATGTCAAATTGGATTGAAATAAATATGTTACTGATATTAGATATTAGATATACTTCTCACCTCCGATCATTGGAAGAAAATATGATCCAGGGTATATCCATTCTCAGGTAATTATTTTGAATTGGTAAATAGAATATACAGGTAATACTTTTTAAAATGACACCTGGTTTAGTAAATTTCCTATTATTAATTTTTTATTATTATTTAGAAGTATGAAATGGTCTTGTAGAAACTTTAATTAATTTTACTAGTTTTAGGATGTGTTACAGTATAGGGATATTATGGGCATCATAAAGATTAGTAGCCTGCGTTGATAGATGACTCTAGCATCAATGGTTCCAATACAATTATATATTTCTTCATCAATCTTCAATGAAGACTAGTTTCTGAGGAGATCTTTGTAGGGTTTAGCCCCTATAAAGTTGTTTTCTTCTTTATTCTCTCTTTTGTAGATTTCATATCATTTGATAGTTAAACTTTAACTATTTCCTAGAAGACTATTATGGAAACACATAAATCACCATCCGTCCCAAATGTTAATCTATTTTAGATATTTTTTTTTTTAAATCTATAAATCTAGATATATTCTTTTGAAAAGTACATACTAGGTGTTACCCTACTAGGAGATTTCATTGAGCTCCTCAAATAGCATGTATGTTATTTCATCAATTATATCATTAGCTATATAATTGAGTTTGCTTGGATATTAAACTGAATTACTAAAGTTCTTTTTCGTTGATCTTTAGCTATATTATTATTATTATTATTTATTTTTCTATTCATTTAGTTTTGTAGAATATGTCTTCAGCAATCCCAAGTAAAGAGTGGATGACGGCAATTCATGCAACTGTGAAATATATCGAAGGTCTTCATTCATTTATCAAATTCGTAAAAGAAAATGTAGAAGATTCTGATTGGTGTTATTGTCCTTGTGTTAACTGTCGAAATCTTAAAAAGCATAGCCTCGTGATTATTATAGAACATTTAGTTTGTGATGGTATAAATAAGTCTTGCACGATATGGAAGCACCATGGAGAATCGTTTTCTAATAGTCATGCCAATTTGGGGACTAGTACTACATCGACTTCTAACCCAAACGAAGATAGGTTTCCAAGAATGGAAGATATGTTGAATAACACATTCGAAGGTGTTCGTACTGAAGATTTACATGCTTGCTTAAATGATGCTTATGATGAAGATGACGAGTAACTTCCACATGATTTACATGATAATGCGGGGTATAGTAAAATGATGGAATATAAATTAGAACCTTTATATTCGTCATGTAAAAATGAGCATAGAAATTTGTCAGTCACTATTAAGTTGTTTGGAATGAAAGCTAGGTATCAGTGGTCTGATAAAAGCTTCACAGAGCTATTGAAAATGATAAAAAAATACTACCTGAAGAAAATACTTTGCTAGATACTACATACAATGCGAAAAAGTTGATCAAGTCTTTACGTATTGAATATGAGATTATTCATGCATGCCCCAATGATTGCATATTATATTAGAGAGATCATGAAAATAAGGATATTTGTCCTACGTGTGGTACGAGCAGATGGAAGCCAACAGATGCTTCACAGCCGAGGGCTAAGCCGTTACCATGGAAGAAGTTAAGATACTTTCCATTAACTCCCAGGCTACAAAGAATGTATAGTGTATCGTGGATTGCAGAGAAAATGACATGGCATGTAAGCTCAGTTGCAAATGACAGTCACATGCTCCATCCCGTAGATTCTTCTTATTGGAAATCAATTAATGTTCAGTGGAAAGAGTTTGCGTTGGAGAAACGTAATGTTCGTTTAAGACTTGCCACAAATTGATTCAATCCTTTTGGCGTTAAGAATAACTCTTATAGTTGTTGGCCTATTATGATTGTTTCCTATAATCTCTCTCCATCATTGTACATGCGCAAAGAGTTTACAATATTGACCATATTGATTTTCGGGCCCAATGGTCCTGGACATGACATTGATGTTTACTTGCAATCATTGCTTGTAGAATTAAATGAATTGTAGTCCACTTGAGCAATAACGTATGATTCCTATACAAAAATTAGGTTTAACATGAAAGGAATTTTATTATGGGCTATACATGATTATCCAGCATATGGTCATCTTTCGGATTGTAGGACAGTAGGAAGATATGGTTGTCCTATTTGTAGTGAAGAGATTGACTCTGTATAGTTATATCATGGAAAGAAATTTGCTTACATGGGCCACCGAAAGTTCCTTATAGATTTAAATAATGATTTCAGAACTCATAAATCTCAATTTAATGAAAAGGAAGAACATGAGAAACATCCACGTCGTATGAGCGGTTCAAAAGTTTCAAGTAAAATGGAAACAATCTAGACCAAGTTCGAAAAGGTAGCAGGAAAGAAGAGGAAAAAGCCCATGAATGAAGAGAATTGTGCATGGTCAAAGCGATCAATCCTATTTGACTTACCATATTGGGAAATTTTTATTTCATTTTATTATGTGATCTCCAATAAACTTTGTTTGAATACTAATTTTGTACTTTATAAATGTAGGATCCACTATGTCAAAAACGTCTAGAAAAGACATAAAATAAGACTGACTTTTTTCGTCTTAAATAAGACAGTCTGCAACCGTCTTAAGTTTAACAATAAGACGGCCACGTACTAACTAATGGCACGAAATTTAATGACGGGTAATAAGACCGCCCAAAAATTGTCTTATTATCACGAGTTACCAATCTTAAACAAACGTCCAACCATACGTCTCTTGCTATCCATCTCTCTCATCCCGTCTCTAAAAACGAAACAAAACCCTAGCTAACTCCATCTGTCCCTCAATCCCCCCTCTCTATCTCTCTCTTTCTCTCTCTCTCTCTCTCTCTCTATACAGATCTCCCTCCCTCCTCTTTCTCTCTCTGTATCGTTCTAAATTAGTGGAATTGGAGAAAGCGACCCAAACATTTGCGCGGGTGAGTCGGCCTTGAACCCCACGGTGGAATCGTCGATCACCATCAAATCTCTCTTGCTGCTCTGCCTCATTTAGGTTGGGGGAAGTGATAGAGATAGGGATGGGGCATGGGGGTTGGGGAACCAAGAGAGAGAGAGAGAGGTTGGAGCGTTGGGGATTGCAGCCCTTCAGACAATAGCGCCAATTTATCACAACCGAAAATATATAAAGTCTTGAGAGGTACCCATCCTTGCATCGCCTCCTCTCCTGTCAAACATGTTAGGCTTTTGCACCACCAGATCGACAAAGTTTGGAGAGACGTGAGGTTTTGAAGCACCTCATCATCAGCAGGGGTCAACCACTCCAAATCATCACACCGTTTGATTGTCAGGTGTTTTAGGGCGGTGAGGTTTCCAAGCTCCCTTGGCAGACCTATGTTTAGATTTTAAAGCCCATTAGATTCATTAAACATTTTTTGAATGGGGCCAACTTGGAATGGTTTCTTTTTATTTTATCCATGTATGAGAGTAATGTTTTTCTTTCAATAATTAATTTCGGAGGTTCAGATTTTCAGTGAAATGCAATTTGTCCATATTTTTGTAACCCATTTATAAAACGGAACTGTTTCCAATATTTGTTGTTTATTGAGACTGGAGTCCAAACCATTCACCACAAGAACTCCAAAGAAGGTCCACAATAATGCGGTGACAGCTGTATCAGTTCCTCTTCTATGTAGAACTCACTTTTATTGTCTCTAATTGCATTTTTTTTCACATTGAGTTAATAATGTAGGAGGTTGAAATTGTTTATCTATTTATATATTTATTTCTAGTGGTCCATTCTCTTTTGATTCTTGTGACTATATCATTGCATGCCTTTTTACTGGTCAGTGGGCTCGAGGTAATAATATATATTATTCCTAGCTTTGTCTTCTGGTCACAAAGACAACTTGTTTATAAACTATATAATGTTATTATTTAGCAATTATTTTTTATGGTTATGATGATGATAAAAGATCTGTTCTTTCCATGCTTGGGTCACCTTAAAAGAACTGGTGTTTTGTAGCCCATTGATCCAAGTACTAGAAGGAGGTCAGCGTCTGGCCAGAGTCCCCTAAAAAACCATAATATTGTATGAATTTTCTTAAAAAAAGAAAAATCCAAATCCATCTTTCTTTGTTGTATATTGTAGCAACCATTTCAATGATTTCAGAGGGTATCCTATCCTATAATGTATCTGGACCACTACTATAAATAGATACTGATCAAATCTGATCACCATTTCAATGATTTTTAGAGGGTTTCCTTTTTATATAATGCCTGGCGAGAGAAGTCATAAAGTCGCAAACCCCATATTGCAAGGCCTTCGCTTCAGTTAAGTCCTCACTTGAAAACATCCCTTTCAAAAACACCTCCCTATCATCTCCAATCAGACCACAAAATTACAGCATGCCCTCAGTTGCCAAGGGATCTATTATAAAATTCAGGCATTTTTTATATCTTAATAATCCTTGCATCATTTTTCCAGCTCCACTTTTGAGCTTCTATGTGATCATCTTCTTTGATGAAGCAGAACTCCTTCCACATCAATGGCCATGAAATAAAGAGAGCATCATCACACTCCTTTTCAGTGACAACATTCTACATTTTTCCTTGGAAAATTCCAAAATTTGAATTTTTTTATTCTTCTATTTAATTGGAATCCTTAATAGGGAGTGTCCAGTTGATCAATACATAAATAGATTCCACAAAAGTTGCTTGCATCTCCTGTAGAGTAGCATAACTTGCAACTGTTCACAAAAGGGAAAACCTTATAGCACAGTTGATTGCTTGCAACATCAAGCTAAAGCAAAGCACTTGCTTTCCCCTCTTTTTTCTGTGCACTTCTACTATTGCCTTTACACTTCCTTTCATTAAGGTTTATTCTTACTTGGCTAATCAATTCTCTGTCAAGGCTGCAACTAAAGGTGAATCCTGCTTCTTTTATATGAGGCTTTAGGAATCTATGATTAGGAAGGTCAATTCTATTATATGAAGGTGTTGAAGGAAGCTCCTACATCAAGCTTGTGTCACAGAGAACCTTCCAATTGAGCAGAGGCATTCATGTCTTTTTCAATGGGTGTTTCTATGATTAAACGTAGAAGTAATAGCCTTTAAATCATGTGTCTAGATGAAAATGCTTTAATCCCATTACCCACTTAGGATCGATCACAAAATTTCCTATGTGAAAAGAAAATGAACAGAGAAAAAAAAAGCCTTATTTTCCAGTTATTGTTCAGATTCACCCCAGGTATTATGTCTAAGCGTACCACATGTACGAGTTTAGTATGATGATGGATGCTCTGTGATAGAGTTCTCTACTTTTGTTTGATCTCGGCTTTCTTTGCACCTCACAAAGGATGTTATTTGGAGACGTACAACCAAAGTGGTTTAACCTAATACCAACTCATTCAATTAGCGTTGCCATAATACGGTGAGAGTTGATTCTCCAATTTCTCTGAAATGTAGAGTTGATATCACATCCACCAGTTTGTGATATTTCTAATAAAATTTTGTGAACTCTACAGCTTTGGGCATTTGCATCCATATCACTTATGTTGAAGATATAGGGTAGATGATTACTCTTACTTAACTCTTAAGCAAATAATTGTTAGATCTTCATTGCTCTTTAACCTATGGGTAAAGGTAGCTTGGTAGTAAGGACCGGGTAACTTACCTGGTCTCAAATCAGTTCCAAGCCACGTGACACCCAATCATATGATAGGGTGTTGCATAAAGTAATGTCTCAATGATCATAATTATTGTGAAAAAAGGAAAATCAATAAGTAATATAAATTCATGAGGTCAACAGAGTCAATTGCACAAAAAATGAACATTAAGATCACATTTGGTTTCACCATATATTTTCACATGATTGACACTATTGACTGTAAAATTTTACATATTTTATTATTATTATTTTTTTTCCAGCAATTACGATTGGGTTGCTCACTTGCTCCTTTACACGGCACCTGATCATGTGATTGGGTGCCACGTGGCAGCAAACTAATGTGAACCAAGTAAGCTACCTGCTCCTTAGTACCAGGCTATCGTTATCCTTTAAATATATGACAATTGCTTTTTTTATTACCTTGATGCAAGTTTCGAGAAATGGCTTTTGCTACGAAAATTGGGAGCTGGCTACTCTTTAGATAGTGTCTAAGCTCTCTCTCTCTCTCTCTCTATTTTATGTTCTGATAAAATCTATTAACTGTAAATAAGATTTCAGTGAGATGGTGTTTGGTTTTTAGATTGTCTATGATCCAGATGAGAGAATAAACAAATTAGTAGATGAAGTTGACAAGGGCACCGGACTTTCTAGATTATCGTTGTTTTCTCCTTGTAAGGTGGGTAATCAATTAATTAGAAAAAGATTTAATTTTTATTTGGAGTTCATTTATTTTTGTGGTTTTCATTATTTTAGCTGTATTTGATATTTTTGTGGGGTGCAGATTAATGTTTTCTTGAGAATAACTAATAAGAGGGAAGATGGGTTTCACGATTTGGCATCTTTGTTTCATGTAAGTTCTTTAAATTCTTATCTAATGAGATGGCTTGTGCATGATTATTGCAAACTGAAGTAGAATATAAGCTTTGTAGTTGTATTAGAAGCCTTGTTGGAATTCTATATGGGTCAAAAATTTGATCCAATTATAGCTCCATGCATCCATACCAAGTTAGAAATTTGAAATTATTTGGCAAAAAGAAAGTCAAAAAATGGGGAAAGTCGGGAAAAACTTTAAAAGATTATAAATAAAAATCACTAAAACCAAAGATAGTGGCTGAGAATTTGTTTTAAATCCGGAATTTTAATTTTCAAGCTCTGAGCAGGGACTAATAGCTATGTAACTTAGAAACATACATGCATGATAGTTTATAGGAATATATGTAGGAAGCATGCAAACTCAGTTTTTTCTCTATTGTGTTTCTAGGTTATGGAAGTGCCTTGGGTGGAACTACAGAGTCGATTGCACTTGTTGGCAATGGTTCCCTTGGTCTGACAGGCATTACTGTGGACAAATCAGTGGAGTTCTCCTATGAAGAGCTTGCCAAGGCTACAGATGACTTCAGCATTGCTAATAAAATTGGTCAAGGTGGCTTTGGGGTTGTTTATTATGCAGAGCTTAGAGGGGAGGTTTGTCCAACTTAGCATTTATGTTTATCTTTTAAAGAGAGGAAGCTTAATTATATTTTACATTAATTTAGCTATTTTCTATATGATTCAATTTGTTCCATTCACTAACAGTTACCTGATCCTATAGTTATATGCAACATCATGTCAATAGTCAATCTTGGGGGAATATAAGTTTATTACCTGATCCTCTGTAAGGTACAAATGTTGTCTTACAAATGTTGGGGGAATATGAGTTTATTATATTCATGGTTAAAATAGTCAATCTTGTTATAATGGTTGCCGCGACACATCTCATGATTGGATGGTGCAGCATCATGAGATGGATGAAGTTGTACTTGAGAGACAACCTTGTTCTACTAAAATAAGGCCTTTATCAAAGCTTGTTCAGGAACTCCACCAACAAGCTGATTGCAACAATTAAGCTTTATAAGGTTAATCACTCCACCAGCAAGCTGATTGCAACAATTAAGCTTTATAAGGTTAACCACTCCACCAACAAGCTGATAGAGACAAACTTTGCAATGATTTTTATGGCCTCATGTATAAGGAAGAGATCGGTGACATATCTTGACATTGGCGTGAGGTTAATCCATCCAACGAACTCAAGGGTACCGGTTACTCCAATCACGATGATTACAACCAAAGCTTGTTGCTGCTTGCGCCGTTCAAGGATTGTTTTGTGGAACAAAGAAGGAAATGTATACAATAATGATTAAAGGCCTTTTAGAATGGCGCTGCTTTAGAAATTCTAGGTCTTTCTGTGTGGTTTGTAATATGTAGCTTATATTAAATAAACTCAGCTTGCAACTTCAGGAGCTTGTATTATGCCACTTATATTAATTATTTAACTTCGCTTCGAATTTTATTCAAGACGTAGCTTCTGTTGTAGTATAAATTTATGATTTTAGTTCAAAATATTTATGGTTTTAGTTTTAAATATTTATTATACTTATCTATGATTTTTTGTTGGATAAGCAGGGTAAATTTTCGTTGGATAAGTAGAGTAAATTTGTTGTTTTACTATGAAGTATTATTTTTTATGGATGAGCAGGGTATTTTGGGGTACAAGCTCTTCCCAGAATTATAAATATTTTTTTTATTACGATTTTTAAACAAAGACTGGCTAAGACCGTCTTATTTCAACCATTATTCAAATAGGACGATTCATAAAGGACCGATATTAGTAAGGATAATCAGACGATTCATAGAGGACTGTCCGATATAATAAATAAGACAGCTCATGACCGTCTCTAATAAAGCGTTCGATAAAGGACGGTTTCCAATCGTCCTATAGGTATTTAAAAAAATTTATTAAATGGTCGGTGACCGTCCTTTAGTGGTTAATATGAGACGGCTTCAAACCGTCTTATTTTAAGACTGCGGAAAACAGTCATTTCATACCGTCTTGTTTATGGAATATAAGACGGTTTAGGACTGTCTTATATGTTTAAGATGTCCGAAAAAAGAACGGACGTGAGGACGGTTTTGGGCCATCTTAATTTTCAAATAAGACTGCTTTGGACCGTCTTTTTTCGTCTATTTTGACGTAGTGATCTTCCTATTCGTCATAATTTGGATGTAATGCATGTGGAAAAGAATATTACGAAAAATTTAATTGCAACGATTATAGATACAAAGGGTAAAAGTAAGGATGGAATTGAAGTCTGATATGATCTTAAAGATATGAAGATAAAGAAAAATTTATAGATTGTGCATAAAAATGACAAGATGTATTATCCAAAAAATGAAATTTTTGTGGTATTGTGCTAATTTGATGATGGCTAGGACTAATTATATGGTTGTGAAATTAAATATTTAAATCATTTTTCGAGGAGCACACAAAATATTTTCTTCGTAGGCCCTGCAAAATTCTTAACATCTTTTGTGTAGTGGGTATTCCTTTTTCAGGTGTTTAGTAGGTTTTCTCATGAGCAAGTGCTAGTATTATGGAAAACAACTAATCGATGATGTAAATTTGTCATTCTTATGTGCAATAGATTAGTAGTATGTACAGATTTACCAGTTGACTATGTTGATTTGTATGATAGAGATTTGTGTTAATCTTTTGTGCCATTGATCTTTAAATCATGATCTTCAAATGTGATAGCTTACATGGTATTTTCACATGGTACAGGTCCCAAAATACCAAGTATTTTTATTAGGTAAGTGGTTAGAAATAGGAGTTTTATTTTTAATAGTACTCTCAGTATATCTTATTTACTATATTTCAATTGCTAATTGATAGTTTTTATCTTGTCTGTAATGTCATGCAACAATCTTATCCTAGATTTCGTTATAAAAAAAAAATCTTGTCATAGACTTGTTGTTACCATCGACTGAGTGTTGATTCCTTTTTTTCCAAGAGTTAAGTTGAGGTCCTCACCTCTCAATTAAAGCTTCAAAAATATAATAGCAGAAGAGAATAGAAATAATTAAAATCGTCATGAAGAAGGGATAAATAGGAAATGGGAACATCCTCCATATATATATATATATATATATATATATATATATATATATATATATATGCACACACACATGGGCTTAGTATATCCCATCATTTGATTTTAAGCAAGAGATGTAAAGTGCTTTGTATCAACTCCAATAGTCTATTCTCAGATTTCGATAGTGTTAATTCGCTTATATCCAGATTGTATATAAGTTTTCACAAGCTATTATTTTCCTTCGCTATGTTTTTTCACATATATGTAAATTATACCGTGATTGTTTCCAGCTTACTTGTACATGCTTGCATTGAATGATCAAATGAGAAATAAATGATATGGATGTGGTCTTTCTGCATTGCCATATTGAATATCTGAATTTTATATGATAACTTTTTATCTTTTAAAATGAGTTGTTATATATATTGTATCTGGCTACTTTTTGTCACTCTTTGTTCAAAGCATAAATACTAGTGATAACTTGGAGGGTTTAGAACAGTGTATGTCCCTGCCCTTCTGAATAATCATGAACAAAGGGGGTTGTTGCAGATCTGTTAGAGATTCCGAAATAGAGTCAAATAGGGCTGGATCTGGAGCTATATTTGAGCAGATTTGAAGCAAGCATTGGAGAAGATTCAGTGAGGAGCTGATAGAGTTGTTTCTCAGAGGAATTTCAAAGGAGGCACAGTGTCTCACGTGATCACTGAAGTGACCATGTGAGACCAAATGTTATCGAGATATAGACAAACTGACCCTCATGTGATTGCTTAAATGATCACGTGAGAAGGAGAGAGAGGGGGGAATCGAGATTTAGTAGCAGGGATTAGATTAAGTTAGCTTAAATTTATTAATTTCTTTACTGTCTTCGAGTCCTACAATTTAGTACAGAGTTATAGTAAAAGTAAAGTTACTATGTTGGAGCCTAGAGTCTTGTTTACATTAGAAGTCTTAATTTGAAACTAAGTGAGATTCTCCTTTATATATTTTAATTGCACGAGATTAAGAATGATGATCATGAATTAATTTTATGAAAGGAGATTTCTTTTGAGAAATGAGAAAACGAGAGAGAAAAGAGAGGGCCGAGACCCCTATTTCTGTACTCAAGTCTCTTCAGCCTGCTGCCATAATTCCCGAATCATGAAGTGGAGATTTTCGAGGGTCTTTACCTTGAATCTCTCTGCTATGAGTATGACTACAGAGTCACAAATTTGAGATTTATCGAGGATCTTCATCCTCATAATCTTTGCTGAAAATTAAAGCTTTTGAGCCTGCTGACTGGTGTCTTTTCAGACTCAGCTGTTGTCGATCCTTCAGTCATGGGATACCATCATATTATTGGCTACGGAAACAAATTCGTTAAGACACACATCTAAATTTGTTTAAATATATTTTGTTACTTTGAAGATGCACTCCGGTTCAATGCCATAAGTGTTGAGAATTAAACCTTCTTTATGTTTCAGTCTAGCTACTTCATAGATGTTTTCACTACGGACAGGACTACATAATTTAGAACTATATGCCTTTTTACCATTCCAGTTTTTATATCAACCATTTACGGTCCTCTTCCTATGATTTTAGCTACTTATCTCATTCTTAAGGATGACCACTTCATTCCATCTGAGGATCTTGTTTGTTAGCAAATCTGCTTTCTGTTTACTTTGTTTTAATATTTTTATATATTCCATGATATTGCAGATGAATTATATGAAAGAATCTGCCAGATTTTTGGTGATGAATCTGCACGGGTATGTTGCCTAATCATTGATATGAGTTTGTTGATTTGAACATTGATTGGGAGTTTACTAGGAGCATCAGATGCTTCCCTCATTTTATCTTCTGGTGGGTCAGATATTCTCTTGGGACTTCTGTAGTCACCCCTTTGTTAGCCTTCAACGCATGGGCTGCAGGTTGTTGGCAACATCATCTATGTGCTGACATCGGCAAGGTCAAATTATTGAACTTGGATGTCAAATTTTTTTACATGGTTCTGCTCGTTTTTCAGAGATGAGCATTTTTTATTGGATTTTATGCATTTGAAGATTCTTTCCATGTAGGTCTCATGAAGCATAATTTTTTTTGTAGGTCTCATGAAGCATAGTTTTTTTTGCAAAACTATGTTGCTACAAGATGGTATAGGGCTCCCGAGCTATGTGGATCATTTTTCACATATTCCTTTTCCAATTTTAACCTCCTAATATAGTTATATAAAAATTCTTATGTAAGTTGCTCTTATGCACACTTTTTTTTTTCTTGAATACACATGCAAACTTTGAGTATCATTTTATTATGATATTTGTTGATGTGACTAAGTTTGTTTTTATGACAGGAAAACTCGTGGTATGAGAGTTGGATGCAAGCTGAAAATACACAAGACCCATATCAGAAGTAGGCAGACAAATCATAAAAGAAAAGTCATCTCGACAACGAGTTGAAAGGTGCTCAATCAAAGGTGTCAAGTAATAAGACATTAAAATTCTATGTCATTAGGTTTATTGGCAACCCGAGTCATGCTCGAATAGGGCGCTATTGAATGTGTTTATAGGATGTTGAATATATTAATATAATATTTTTGAATGAGATGGTGTTGAATGTATTAATACGATATTCATTTAGTTAAGTGAATTATGAATTTTTTCCCTCGTAGAATGATATGTGGTTGATACAATATTTGTAACAAGTAAAATGACTCTAATTGCAGTAAAAAAAAAAAGTTGTGCATTTTAAAAAATAAATAAATAAATAAAAACATCGGTCATAACAACTATTTTCATATACCACTGATTTAGGCCGTGATCTCGGAATAAAAATAATAACCCTTTTCCCAATAGGAACAACGGCTCAACATTGTTGTTATTTTGCAACAGCCACAAACAACGGTCCATAACCATTGTTTCTTAGAGGAAATTAACAATGGCTCATCGACATCGTTTACATATACCACTGATTTAGACCGTGATTTCTGAAGAAAAATAACAACCATTTTTTTCGTTAAAACAATGGCCTAAAACCATTATTTTTTTTGCAACAGATATGGACTATAGTTTATCTGATAAATAAATGACGGTTTTGGGCCGTTGTTTATGAAAATCACTGTTTTATAAACAACAGCCCAAAATCGTTGCTTATGACATTTACAACGGTTTTGGGCCGATTTTTTTTTTACTTTTTCACGTAGTGACTCAATGTTATAAAACCGGTTTGTAAGGTAACGAGTGCCCATATTATATATAACCCAAGAATTCCAAGCCTACAGGCAATGTAAGACTATTCTAACACGCCCCTGCACGTGTTGGCGGGATTGAGCCAAGCCAAATCACGTGGACAATTGAATTGGGTGACGTAGAGTAAAAAAATATCAGCTCTGATACCATGTAGAATTCCAACGGGCCTAACTCAACCTCACAAAACTCGCTTGTACGGTGAGGAGTGCTCAAATTATATATAACCCAAGACCTCCAAGCCCACAGGCATTGTGAGGCTATTCTGACATCTTGGTTATGTATCTTTTGATCGATAGTGTTTGAGTTTTTCAGGATGAGGGGTGGTCCTGTTTTGACCTATCGGCATCTTGCTCCCATCTCAATGTCCTCCTTTATACTATCGGAAAAGGTAGCCTGACACGAAGGACCATGAAACTTACCTCAACCTGCATTAATTAGTTTATTGTCATGTGGCACTCAATAAAATGATGGGGTGTTAGATAAAAGAGTGATCCATGCTCATAACAATATTGTGAAAAAATATATTAGATAACTCTTATAAAATTGTGCAGCCAAAAGAGTCAAATGTACGGAAAATGAACGAAAAAATTACATTTAGTTTTACAGTTCATTTTTCACACAATAGACACCATTGAAAGTACATAGTTAGATATTTATTATTATTATTAACAATACTTATGATCACTGAGCCAATCATTTATGTGACACCCGAGAATGCAATTGGGTGTCATGTGGCAGCAAACTAATTTAGGATCAAGTAATTTATTTATTTTAAAAAAATATTTAGGACCGAGAAAGTTACCTGGTCCTTAATACTAGGCTACTTCTATCCTAATATTATATGGGTGTCTATTTTAGGGGTTTTTTTTTTTAAAAATATTTAGGACCAAGTAAGTTACCTGGTCCTTAGTATCAGGCTACTTTTATCCTTATATTATAGGGACCCGACTCTCCTTACCGTCATTTAGACATCAAAAAGGTATTTAAGTGATCTTACACCATCAATGGTATAAGATGTGGTGATCCGTACCATCAAAGTGATAGATCAAAGATGAAAGTTCAATATGCCCAAGAATGATATAAGGATATCTAACCCATCCCGTCCTATAGAGTACAATATCAACTATTGTTTATAGTTTTAGTGCTTGATATTAAAATTTATCAATCGGATGATTTACATCTACTTATAGGCATGTATGTTTTGTTTAGCTGAGACATGTTTCAATGATAGACTCTCACTTTGGCACATGGCATAGTGAGAAATCACAACTCAATGTTGTGAGATAAAAAGTCTATTGTTGATAATGTAAGATCATTATACATCATTTTGGCGCTTAAATGTTGGTTAGGAACCGCTATCCCTTATTTGAATGAAGTTTTGTTAATGATTAGAAGATTAAAAAAAAAAAGATAAAGAATAAATACATTTGAGCATGAGAGCATAGAAGTATGCCCTTTTTCAATTGGGAGTTGGGTGTTAGGGCTGTGGGCACACTATTTTCTCATTATGTTTAAAATATTATGGATGTCATTTAGTTAAAAAGCTTCATCATTTTGTCACTATCACTTTTGTTTTTGTAAATTACAAATGAGTGGGCCATAATCACGTTGAATCTTCAAGTCCTAGATTTATTTTATAAATATAACAACAAAATATTAGAAACACGATTCTAAGATATTTTTGAACCTAAGAATGCATCATCATGATTCGTAAGATTTTAACTTTTTTGGGCTTCCTAGATTTCCCTTGCACATATGTGCCCTAAAAGCCCATCATTTTGCTAGATATAAAAAATCAGCCAATATCGATAAGTATCTATCCGATACATATTGGACCGATACGTCTCAATTTCGATCAAAACTTTTACTTCTTTTTTTATTTTTTAAATGGCTGATATATCGGTATCGGCCGTATCGGCCTCGAACAAATTAATATCCGAGGGTGATTTTAATACCTTGAGTAATAAGATCAAATCAATATAATGAAGAAAAAAGAATTTAGTATCAAATCAATATATGCACCACTAGGATGGTTTCAAATCTAGGAATTCCGAGTGGTCTCGAATCCAATACCGAGACATCTCGTGTTTCAACGATACAATGTGAAACGAAAATAATCTTTTTTAAGTGATCTTAGACCATTAAAATAAGCGTTTGAACTTGCATCATTAAATAATACTTTACTGTTATATCACGTGACAAATATTTGTGATCAATCTAAACGATTCAAGTGACTATCTATGATTGGAACATATTTCAGTTAAAGAATCATACCGCACCTATAAATTAATTGTATATTGTTCGATCATTGATCCTTAATATTAGCCGTTAAAAAATTACAATTAAAATTTTGGAGAAATTGATTATATAAGAAGAGAAAATATGCAAATACAACCACAAAATAAACACATACAATTTTAACGGGAAAAACCTTTTAACAGATAAAAATCATGGGACCTATCTCAAGTCCAAGGCAAACAATCCACTATGAAAACTAAATTATTATAATGTTTTAAGAATGAAATGCCCTATCACTCTTCTTCAATAACACTGACTGCGTCTCACGATCATCCCTTCCATAGTATAAAGCAATCGCCTTCAACCGTCGTCTCTTACGATGGTTCACTCATTTCACACAAGTCAATAACAAATTTGAAACAAAAAAGATCACAGAGGCAAATGGGGAACACTGAAGAGAAATTTTAACGTTAAGTTTTTTCTCCCAAAAGCCTTACTTCTCGAATCACAATTTTTTTTTTTAAATTATTGGGATACAAACGTCCTTGAATCACTCACGGATGTCCGTGAATAGCATAATCGTCGGAACCGTCGAGACACGGACGTTCGTGAATCACTCATAGATGTCCGTGAATAACATAACCATCGAAATCGTTGGGACACGGACGTCCATGAATCATTCACAGACTGGTCACGAACGTCCATCCATCCAAACCACTGAAACTACTTGACACTTTGGAACACTCTATATTTGATAATGATTATTACAAAATATCTAACAACAATAATTGCGGATATTAGAGTACACAAATTTACAGATTTAGGTATCCCATGATCATCGTTCATGAAATGATCACATGGACCGGATATAGTGAGAAAAAATAGTACTACTTGTACAAAAATGATGATTAGTACGTACACTTTGAATTGTGTACTAGGTTAAATTCATATGAATGCATGGGCCTAACTCAGCCTCACAAGAATGGCTTGTAAGGTGAGGTTTGTCCAAGTTTATCTATAGCCCAAGGCCTTGATGCCCAGACAATTTGGGACTATCACTCAACTTTCTCTACCGCGACTCAAGATGAAACCCAATATAATTTCATCTCGCAAAGCCTTGAGATGCAAGACGGATTGCCCAAGATGTCTAGTATAAATTTAAAACCATGGTACAAAAGGGAGGATTCATTGCAGCCATAGTGACCAAATTCGCTGACTTTTTAGAAAAGTTGCGAATAATTCAAAATTTTTGAAAAAGAAAATAAATAAAATTCGAATTATTCATAAATTTCTGAACGAATAATTCACGATTTTTTGAAAAAGAAAACGAATAAAATTCGAATTATTCATAAATTTCTGAACGAATAATTCACGATTTTCCGAAAAAGAAAACGAATAAAATTCGAATTATTCATAAATTTCTGAATAAAATCTGAATTTTACGAATAATTCGCGAATTTCCGAATTATGTTCGAATTTTACTACTTTTCCCCGAAATTTTTCTGATTTTTGTCAAAAACTTTAGTTTTTGAATTTTTACATTTTTAATATTTCTGTATTTTTTATTTTTTTCGAATTTGGTCGTATTTTTCGAAGCCGATTTGGTCACTGTAGTAAGAGCGCGCACGGAACTTCATGTGCACGGACTTTAGTAACATAGATGTGTGTAACTTGTCAAAGTCTATGCAGTGGGCGGCACACGGCGCAAAATTCGTTGTAGACAAGCTCGAGATTTAAAAGCATAAAGTCCGTGAAAGTCCACCTCTAGCAAAGTGACATTGGCCCGTTTAGTGCACGGCCTGTGCACCTTACACAGACAGTTATAGATTTCAGCCATGAGAATTAACCCACATTATCTTTACTGACCATTCACTAGATATTAGATATTTTTCAGTTTGTGTATCTTTTGTTTACAGCCTAAGGGCATGTTTGATGGCCCTCATCTTACGCGTTAAGTGGGGCCGGTAGGGGCATTGATCATGAGCTGTTGTTTGATGGCATAAAGGAAAACGTGTTTTCCTATGTAAATCTTTGACGCGTGCCCTAAAAGGTGTATGAGGGTCGGGCTTCGAAAGGCATTTGAGCGACACGTAATAACGTGTTACTGTAAACACGTTAGTGCATACGACAAATCAAACATGCCCTTAAGATTCTTCCTTTTCGATATGCGTTTTATGTGCTTAAATCTTAGATTGCTTTGAATCTAACTTGGAGATCATTTTTCGCCCCGTCCTAATTTTTGACACGAGATCTTGAGATTATGAGACTATCATCCAATGGTCTTCCACATGGTATACATCCCAAAAATTGAACATGATGATAGGTGCACATTAAACATAGTTCTTGAATAACTGCTTGGGATGTGTGCCACGCAAAATTAAAATCCGACTGTCTAATTGTAAGACCATGATCTTAAGATCTAGTGTGTCAAAGATTGAGACAAAAATTGATCCTTATAAGCGAATTCAAAGTAGTCAACGATTTAAGGACGTGAAACTCTAGGTGAAACGAAGAATTTGTTTTGAAAATAAAGGTACCCAACAAAGTCTCTCTCCTTCTTTCACACACATGCTTTTAACTTTCGCCAGGCGAGACGTCTTGACCGATACATTTTGCCTCTTGGGGGTTAGCAAGACGAGATTAGGAATCGTACATAAAATATTATTCTTAAATTGTAATTTTTATAGGATGTTAGGCTGGTATACTATTAAAAATATATTAGAGAAAAGTATGAAAGCGCGTTACATTTATATTTTTATTACAAAAAAGGTCACTTTTTTTTATATTATAAAAAAGCATCCCGCGCGGGCCAATATGGGTCCGTATTCAAACACATTCTCCATACACATGTCGAATGCCTAATATAATAAAAGTAAAAAAATATAAAACTTTATTGGAAAGGGTAATATCATAATTTTTCATTAAAATTGATCAGTGTCCTATATGAGTTGATATGTATGCTCGTTTCAAATATGTGGAGGCATTGTTTCCAAAAAAAAAAATGACGTTTGATTTTTTGGTAATAAAAAATAGCATAATGTGCTATTTTGTAAAAAGCCTAACATACTATTCATCATTTTTGTAGATGTGGTACTATTTCTTTTCACTAATATCTGCTATTATTCTTATTTCTAATGGTTAATATTAAAGATTATTGATTGGACGATATTTAATTGATTTATAAGTGTGATTATTTATTTGAGATATATTTTAATCATGAGCAATTACTTGAACTATTTAGATTGATCATATATTTGACATGTGACTTAATTGTGAAGTATTCTTTACTAGTACCATATATAAGATCAAACACTTATTCTAACGGTATGAGATCATTTAAAAGACTATTTTCGTTTCACTCGGAATCCACAAGCTTCAAATCATACTATCACACCTCTGACACGTGCATCCCACTAGTGCTAATAACTACAGATACCTGACATGAGATCTAAAGGTCAGATCTCTAGGAAGGTAACTCACCGGCACCT
Source organism: Chloranthus sessilifolius (assembly GCA_021018995.1). Classification (NCBI taxonomy): domain Eukaryota; kingdom Viridiplantae; phylum Streptophyta; class Magnoliopsida; order Chloranthales; family Chloranthaceae; genus Chloranthus; species Chloranthus sessilifolius. Next base: position 7,532,605 of record CM037590.1, read on the forward strand.
TACCCGGAGGTTCCTGTTGAAATCAGAAATAAAGTAGAAATATCTCCAGTCACCACATACTACTGTACTTGCTTCATCTGAATCGTACATATAAGATGTACAGTAACAGTATACCATGTTTTTGATCAGATGGCCAGAATCAGAGATTTAAAGACCCATATATAGTAGCTTGTCAGTCAGGTCTATGGTATCAAATATCAACTGTCAACTCCGGTATCAATATCAGCCCATACTTCTACTTTCTTAAAAAACAAAAAAAATAAATTAAGGTACCAATACAATTCGGTATTGGCTGATTCATATTGGTCCTTCATGGACCGAAACCCGATACCGAGTTTAACATGTTGGTCAGATCACAAGCCCATGCATATCTATTTATGACACGATACGGACAAAGAAAACGAAGGTTGACAATATTGCCACCTTAGAGGTTAGAGCATCTCTAAGAGATCCCACAACTAGCCGTTTGTTTGAGGATAATAGCCTCTCAAACGGCTACTTTTGATATATACATTCAACAATTAGGAAGTTCAAGTCCAACAGTTATCTTATATATCTGAGTGTGTAAATGGGATTTCAATTCAGCATTCCAAATTTGGGATGCCAGCTATTTATATCCCAAATTTTGAATAAATATATATTTTATACAATTTGAGAAATAATATTTGTTGGAGTTTATATTTAACTCAAATTTGGTATCCCAACTTTGCCATGTAAAATGGGATATCAAATTTGAGATTACTCTTTGGAGATGCTCTTAGCTTACTTGCCCCAAATCAAAGTACATTTTTTTTGTCATTTTAAAATAAAAGAAGGAGGGCAATAACCCTTTTTCATTTGAAACACATTTTATATGAAAAAAATATTTTAAACATACCTTAATAAAATAACTATGATGAATATTTTAATATTAGAATGAAGCGAAGGTGCTTAATCAAAGTGGGCCACCTAATGCGAAGGACTAAATGTAAAGATTTGAAGGGTTTGAAGGGTCAAAGATTGCTTCCAAAAATATGCCTTTTTTCTTTTCTTCCTTTTGATAATGTAGGTTTCCAGGTTTGCACTTGGACTAATACCTATAAGTATATTTTTCAATGTAAGCGATGCAATTTTCACATCACTTGCACACTTACAAAAAGATGGAGCCACGTGTCCAAAAAAAAGTGGACCATTTCACAAGTACCTAAGGACAACAGGGAACAGATTTAAATCCTACCGCGGTTGGCCACTCGCAAGGATTTATCTTAATTGACTGGTACATGTGATATGCGGGTGTACACGAATGCAGGAAGTAATTTGGATGCTATATGCTATGAATACAATCATTCATTCGTTTATATGTTAGTTTATGATTGGACATCGAAGCGAATTGAGACCAAATTTCTCTTGTCCACAATTTAATATGGCAAGGGATTGATCCAAACAGCCAAAATTCTCTTGTACACAATGCACATTTATTTGTAAGAAAATCATATATTATCTGCTTGAGGATCTATAACACTGCTTCATCCATGCTGGAACGATGAATAGGAGAAACGAGACCAAATTTTCCGGTAAGAAGAATCTACCACCATTTTTAGGGTTTGCCGTTTGTTCAACGTGTACAATATTCGTCGAGCACTTACCGAGTCATTGAGCACTTATTGGGTTATCGGTGGAGTGTGGACGTGTTGTATATGTTTATCATCATTGGTAGCCAACTAACAGGTCATTGTTTAGGAGGATGCTCGAAAGGTGCGTAATCTTTGAAATACTCGTGGCATGCTGAGGGCAAGGGAATCCCTTATGACTTAGTCCCAACGTAAGCTTAAGCTTTCTGGATACCTTAACTTATATAAAAAAAATATAATGGTAATATTGCTGCCCCTTCTTTAAAATTGAAAAAATATGATATTGTAATTGAGCAATCTCACTTTGAACCATCTAATGTGCTGACTTTTGTTCCCCTCATAGCTCTCTGCTATCCATTGTCACAACAAAATTTTTTAGTTGATTTTTTATTCTCTTTTCTAACTCCCTATGTGCAAAGGAGGATTTACTTTCTCCCTCCTAGCTCCCTATCGTAGCAAATAAAATCTATTCTAGCAAGTAGTATTGACGTAGCCACATAGAAGGGTATGGGGCTCAAGCCCTCATTTAACTCTAGAATTTTTGTTAAGTACGGTTCTTATGCAACCTTTGTTTGTATATAAGCCCCCAAATCTATGATGTAGTTAAATGCTTCCAAATAGGCTCAAGCCCCTATTTAATTCTAGAGTTTCTATTAAGTATGATTCTTATACAATCTTTATTTGCATATAAGCTCTCAAATCTATGATGTAGAAGCCCCCAAATGGATGGTAAAATAACTACTAACATTATATTTATCATTTGTAGCCCTCACGAACAAAAATTTTTAACTACGCCCTTGGCAATAAGTGAGTAGAGAGGAGGGTAGAACTGTTGAATAAATAAATCTTGCATAAAATCTTGCTATACAAGAAGTTATCAAGGAGAAGGAGTACCTGTTAAAGCAAGTAGCAAAATGCTAGCAAAGATGATGAGAATCTGTTAAAGCAGACGAACTCCGTTATGATAGGGGCTGGCGGGGAGCTTTGCCATACACAACCTATGTCTTTAGTTCGAAATTTTGATGCAGTCCAATTGATGAACAACTTGGGCTCGAAATAGTCAAAACAAAATAGTGCTTTGACCTTTTTAGCTACCAAATGTTGTTAGAAAAAATGACTTTCACAAAATTCAGGGGCTATATAATTCATCTTTTGAAAGGATAAGATGCACTTCATAAGCTTAATCTTATGGTGCTGGTGACGCCTGCTTAATCGTTTATTTTAACTAAGGGTGCGACAAAAAATGGAAACCCGAAAACAGATCGAACACCGACCCTTCCAAACCGGTCTGAAATTGACACCGAACTAATTTGCCCCAGTTCATTTTTGATGATAGAAAATTGATCAAAAACTGAAAAATGTAAAAAATAGAAAATACAAAGAAAAATCGAAAACCGAACTAAATCGACCCAAAATCGAAATCGTATCGGTTCGGTTCGATTTTGGTTTGGGTCCATGAAAATACTATAAAGAATAAGATTATTAGCGGCCGTTTTTTGCTGTAAAAAATTGACATTATTAACAAAAAAATTATTAAGACTATTAGCGGCAAGGGTATTAGCAGTAATTTTTTATTACTGCTAATAGTCTTATTTTTTGTAATAAAAGTTTCGATTAGTGTTTGGTTTTGTAGAAATCAACCCTAAACCAAAATTTCAATTTCGGTTTGGTTCAGCTAACCGAACCTGTACCCCTAATTTCAAGTAAAGGCTAAAGTAAGACCAATGTGTACCAGCATGAATACCAAGAATGGTACTCAACTCATTAATGTCAGACATTTTTTAGAGTGAATTTTCTACCACGGTTGGTCAAAAAATAGGAGTTGAGAGCAAGTGAAGTAATTGCCGGATATTCTGATGGGCCACATCATTTTATCAACCACAAAAAAAGTAGATTCATAAAACTAAGAATCTAAGTGGTTCACCGGGAAACCGCTCCTACCTACCAAATGAGGCTTAAAGGTGATCACAAGACTTTTCTACTGGCACATATGTAAAAATTTACATAATAATCTAGTTAGAGCATCTCGAGCAGGAGAGCTAATGACCCCCCACCATCTCTTATGGCTATCCAAACACTCATAATTGAATTCTAATAAGACAACTATCCAACACGCCAAAATAGCCTCTTGCTAGCTATAATAATAATTAAATTTAGCTATTAAAATATAATTGAATTCTAATAAAATAATTATCCAAAATACCAAAATAGTTTCCTGCTAGCTATAATAATAATTAAATTTAGCTATTATGGTAGCAAGAGATAAAATAATAAAATATTATTTTCCTCTATAAAGCTCTTTCTCTCTCCTCTAATTCTCTCCCTCTTTTCTTTCTCTAATAAAACAAGAATACAAAATAATATTTTAAAGAAAGAATGAGTTAAAATACTAGTTAAAATAGCTATTCATTTTCAAAATATCCACTCCAACATGCACCCTATCCTAATATCTAAAGTAGATATTTGCTATTGCTATAGTTGTAGCTAAACATTAAAATAGTACTTTATTTTTAAGGATAACTTTCTCTCTCTTTCTCTCTCCTCTCTCTCTCTCTCATCTTGTAGTAAAATAAAAATAGAGTTCCTTTAAATATATGTACTAAATCTTGAAATACACCCATGCTAATAAGGATCTTGAGGCCAGGAAGATATTATCAGACGATTAGTTTTTTTATTCCACACAACACAGATATCAAAAACATGGTCCTAAACTCATGTGGAAAACATCACGCTCAAATGTGACTTTAGGGCCACGTTTTTGGGATTTGTGACATGTGGAATAAAAAAATAATCGTCTGATGGTACGTTCATGGCCTCAGGATCACTTGTGTGGAAGATTAGAGCGAAACACGATCTCCACCATCTCATTTAAAGAAATCAAAGATTTTTAGCATTAGTATTTCAAGATTGCTCGTGAAAAAGTCACAATTGATCAGGAAAAATCATGATTTGCATGAAATTAGATTCACGATTAATCGTGAAAAAATATGATTGCATGAATTAGAGTCACGATTGATCGTAAAAAGTCCATGCTTAATCGTGAATAGCAGGATTGCATTCCATTGACGTAACGATTGATCATGAAATGTCAATTTGAAATTTTAAAAGTTAATATTAATAGTAAAATAATAAAACAAGAATGAAAAATAATATTTTAAATAAATGAGTAGTTAAAATAGAGTATATGTTAGAGTATTTTTTATTGTAGCAGTAGCTAAAGTGGCATTTAGCAACCTAAATTTAGCTCTTTTTGTTGGAGATGCTCTTTTTTATTATTTTAAAATTTTATATATTAAAAAAAAAAAAAAACACTTAAACCCAACCCATATGCTGATTTGAACAGGTTATCAAATCCTTTGTTGTAATGTATTTTTAAAGAAAAATTTGCCAGATTTAGTATTCATTCTTCATTAATTGTTGATTCTTGTATGTTATTTAAAAATCCCAATATTCAGTATGCAATTGTTAAAATTATTGTAAATTACTTGTAAACTTAGGAAATGACAAATTAAAATGCCTCAACTTTATGAAAATCCACGAAAGTAGAAAATAATGAAACCACTCCCGAATTAGTTTTAGATCAATAATTAGTCTTTTGTGAAAGATTTCATTGCACCATATAATTTTTGAATTTATGAACATATTAATGAGTTTTTCGATAAAATATCGTCCTTTAAATTCTAAAATAAGTAACTTGGCTATCTATTCACGTAGTGATGGTTTTAAGCTTCTAGCTATTTCAACAACTGGAGTAATATCCGGAACCAATTGTTCCCTAAGACTATTTATAGTAAGGTAGAAAGACAGTTTCTTAATTTGATCTAACAGCAAAGAATTTTTGTCGAAAAAATCATTAATTTTAAAATTACAAACTTATAATAAATTAGCGCAAATAACAATTAATGCATGAAAATAGTTCATGATAAACCGATGCGATCTACTATAAATCGAGGAGGGCTATTATTATCCGATACTCCATTATAAAGTGCTCAACTCATAATAGACTCAATCACTCTGTTCAAGTGATTCTGTCACTTTCCCGAAAAATGAATTGAATCTAAGCACTCCATTTATATCAGGAAGTTACTTCATCACATATTTCTTACTTGAAAAAATCTATTTTCTTTATTTTTGAGTTACATAGAAAGTGGCTTATCGCTTATACTTTTCGTTTACCTAAAAAGGTAACTTTCAGAGCAAGTTACTCTGAAAATTTAAGGTCTATTTTTCGTAGAAACTGTCTTGTCCGACCTCGGGCCCACGTAAACTTAAAACGGTAGAAAATGCCGACATAAACTTAAAACGGTAGAAAATCACTTTTCAAGAAGGGAAAACCCACTTCCTATGAAAAATGCCTAAAATTTAGACTTTCTCTGCTGCCGATGAGAGCCAATCGGTCTAATGAGAACCACTTTGCATTGATTTGGAATCCGAAACCGGCTCGAGAGTTATTCCATCATTTGCTATTTTTCAACTGCCTGTCGAAAAGGAGAGGCATAGTAAAAAGATGTTTAAGTTAATTTTGACGGTTTCATACCCGACATGAGTGTTATTTGGCAAATAAGGGTTACCAGATCTAAAAAAAAATGTACCTTTTTAAATCCCATGATTAAAATCGAGCACTTTCCTCAGTACTGCATCTGAGTATCGTAAAAAAACTCAACAGACAAACGCCAGAGAAGGGCAGCAGGGGCCCTCCTCTCCCACAAAAGACGGGTTATAACTTATTTTTTTCCATAATAACCACAAAATATTTCTCGTCAACAGGGTACAGTAGTCAGTACTTTGACTCCACTGCAGTGCTCGAGCATAATCACGTTGCTGTGGGACCCACTCCTACCCAATTATGTGCCTACACGTGGCACTCAGTCACGTCACAGTTAATGCAGATGTGATGGCTATAAATACGGGCGGCGTGGGCAAACTGCCACTTCCATTTTTTTCTTATTTTTTATTTCGGCCTTTTTCTCCGCTTTACAGCGCCACCCATATTCCCTGTCGTCTCTCTTTGCGCTCTCGAGAAAAAAGGATACAAAAAAGAACCATCTTTTCAGTGAAACAGGTTTCACTGTAGATCATCTTCAAGAACTGAAAGTTTTTTGGTATTTTTGGGGATTAATTATTTGCTTTCTGCGTTGAGATTTAGATCGTACAAAGACGGGTGAATTTGCAGGTTTTTCTGTACATGTGTGGTTTAGATCTTGAGTTATTGGTTTCAGTAATGGCGGATTAATTGATTCTTTCTCTCACTTAAACTCTTAAACTTCGCTTCTTCTTTGAGAAAAAATGACAGATTTGAATGTAGTGTATGTGGTTTAGATCTTGAGCTCTTGGTTTTTGAAGGTTTGAGTAATGGTGGAGTAGTTGAAAACTTGATTCGCTCTGCCTCTCTTTAAATCTCTTCAACTCTGTAGTTGATGACTTGATTCTCTCTCTCTCTAGCTTCCCTTCTTCTCTATGAAAAATATGGAAGATTTCTACAAGTTGGATCCGGCAATTCAATCTTCTGTTGAAATCGGAAGTTTTGTTGATTCGAATGATTTCCATGGCTCCATGAATAATTTTCTTGGATTCGACGATTTCGAACCGAAAAGCTACGGAAACGAAATTAAGGAAGCGGAGATCGCCGGATCGGAGATGTCTGATCTGATCAAAGCTCAGATTGCTAGCCATCCTCGTTATCCTAGCTTAGTTTCAGCTTACATAGAATGTCGTAAGGTATTTTTGTTCTTTTTTATTTTATATATATATATATATATATATATATATATATATATATATTCTCGAAGATGTTTTAATTTTCCGGCGATCGTTCGCCTATTTTAGGTTGGAGCTCCGCCGGAAATGGCTTCGATGTTGGAAGAAATCGGCCGGGAAACTCACCCGATTAGTGTATGTGGAGTGATCGGAGCCGATCCGGAGCTCGACGACTTCATGGTGAGATTACAAGTCTAATAAGAAAAATTATTAACGGTAGGCAGTTTCTGATAGACAATTTTGCAGTCAGCTTATATGGCGTGAAGTGACTGACTAATGTTGCCTGGTATGTGGCTATGAATGCTTCTTCCGACTGTTGTAATGGCGTCGTAATTAACGTTTCATAAAAAATAATTAATGAAAAAGCCATAAAAGCCTTTTTTCAGAAGGTGATTAAGAGGCGATTAACAGAAAATCCATATAAGTGACCACCAGCCTCGCGACACAATCACCTTCTTGATCATTCGTGGCACGGATTTCGTGTTCCTTGAAATATAATCTCTTTTTTCTTCGCTGTTTTTTAATTAAAAATGTAAGAGGTTTAAGTGGGAATTTATAATGCTTCAGGAATCCTACTGCGAGGTGCTAATCAGATATAAAGAGGAGTTATCTAAGCCGTTCGATGAGGCGACGACGTTCTTGAGCAGAATCGAGACGCAGCTCAGCAATCTTTGTAAAGGGTCCTCTTCTACGACCATTGGACACTATAACTCAGGTAACGCTTCCTTCCTGCACCTTTTAGCATTGATTCTTTAACTTGCGCCATATTTCTCAGTTTTGGTTTTATAATCTGAAGTCGAAATCTATTCTGCACCCTTATCATATATTCTACGTGTATAAATTAGTGTTTATGTTAAAATGAGGGAAGTGCATGTTGGGGTACCCTCGGTTAAAGCACCTCGGGAGGGGAATAAAGTAATACTAGTTAAACTAACAAATGGGTTTATGGACCTGGTTGTTAGTGAAGGGCTTTCTACGTTTGTGTAAATAGGAGAGCTAAGTAGTAAATTGCATGAGTTAGTGAGCTTCCGGATATAATAATTATAAAATATAGAGATATGAATATCTTCTTTCTTTCTCTCTCTCTCTATGTATATATATTTTCTCTTTCTTTCTCTCTCTCTCTCTCTCTCTCTCTTATATATATATATATATATTTGGGCATAGTCCAATTCATATTCACTGTTAAAGGGGAAAAATTTAATGCATTAGGATGTGTGGGTGGCACCCAAACTTTGACCACCAATTTTTTTTCAATGAATTTTTGTTTATAGATCAAATGCCACATGGCACATGATCCCAAAACTTTGGAAGCACGTAGCATGTGATCTAGGGTTTTAACCCACCATCCTTAGTATGGGTTCAAACTCATATATATATATATATATAAGCATCTTTTTTATAATAATTAAAATATATAAAAAAATTGAAAGAAGGGCATTTTTTGTATTTTTTCCAAGTAATATACTATACATATCCATCGACATGGTCTAATATTTGACATGTTTGACCCGATATTTGACCTCATAAAATTGGGATTTATATCCGTATTGGATGGGGCGTAATCTGATATTGCCGATATTTAAGACCATATGTATATTAGTTTTGCATGTTTTACACCATTTCGAGTTTTTTGTGATGTTTGGAGTTGATAACATTCCGTGACGTGCTGATTAGTTGTATTGTTAAGTTTTCTTTATTCACTTTTTTATGAATAAAGTTTTCTTTCATCTCGTGGGGTAGAAATTGAAAAGCTACGGTTTGTTACTGTGCGGGAATCTGTTTTAGTTTCTCTATGCCTGGGTAAATGTGTAGAAGATGTTAGGGAATCCAGCTATTGAGTACTAGTGTTTTGGGGAAATGTGTAGTTTCACTAGGTTTGGGTAACAATACATGATTTCTCAAGAATGGTCCGTTGGCTTAAATGAAGGTTGTTCCAAAGTTAGAGTGCAAAATCCTTACATAATAAAGGAAGAGGAATGATTTGGAGGCAATGGGCCAAGGTACAATGGATGGAAGTGTTGTGTGGAATCTCTCAAATTAACTAACGATCTCACGGTAAATAATCAAATAAAAACTCAAAATAAAAGGAAATCAAACACAAAAGAGACAATATTTGCGTGATTCGGTAATTTGCCTATGTCCACGGATAACAATGGTTCACGAAATTAAAGGTGATCCTAATAGCTCCTTTTTCCATGCCACAACAAAAATTAAGAATGCAAGGAAAAACATGTGAAGAACTAAAAACAATCGGACTCCATGAATTGAAAAATCTTATAGGAGAGGCCGCTAATGAATTTAAAATTTTGCTTACTTCATAAATAGATGTTGCTTTCAATCACTTGTAATCTTCTTATTTTTTAGTAATAAGAATCATGAATTTAATACAACGAATCAAATTTGATATAACAAGCAAATTGTCGAATTAATCCCTGCGAATTGGATTCATTTAAAGTTCTAAAAGCATAAAGAGATGATTTGAACCTAAAATTTTATGTAATTAATAAATAATTTTAAAACTCATCCTACCCCAATGAACCAGATTCATTTAAAAATAGCGAATTGCGAACCCGAATTCGAATCAAGCGAATCAATGAACTAAGTAACTATGGTGAGGACCCGCCAACCTCAAGTGTGCCTATGGAAAAAAAAAAAATTGTTTGGTGGAAGTTCTAAATGTTATTCCCAAAACTGGTTACTACGGAGGAGAACTCGATGCTCAATGCTATACTGAGTATAAAAGAAGTTGATATGCCAGCATGTGAATTTGATGCCTCGAGCCTAGATGGATATCCTGGATCATTCAACCGATCGAGAGGCATGGGAGATAACAAAGTTTGACATATTCGTAGGAGTTAAAAATTTCATCAAGGAAGGAGTCCTTCGTAAAGCGATGAATTCTAATCTCATTGTTTAATCTCAAAAAATTCAATCCCTTCTAATATTGCATAATTCCTGAATTCTAATCTCATTTGTTTATTCTCGGAAATTTTAAATCCTTCTAATTTCACTTAATTCCAACCCATGCGATTTTGTAATTACCATACAACATAATGGCGAAAATTAGGCTACTTGGCCAGGTTGGATATTGTCGGCTATCAATTCTTAAACTGCAAGGTTTGGTTGTTAAAGGAAGGAATATTTACGAAAATATTCTCTTAGCTCATGAGGTGACATCCCAAATTAGATATTGTCGGCTATCAATTCTTAAACTGCAAGGTTTGGTTATTAAAGGAAGGAATATTTACGAAAATATTCTCTTAGCTCATGAGGTGACATCCCAAATTGATAGGAAAAACTTGAAAATTGACATGGGTAAAGCATATGTCCGGATGGAATGGAAGGAATGAAAGTTTACAAATTTGAATTTTCTCTAAATAATAAATTTAGTTTTATGCTTGCATCTCTTTCTACTGGCTCTGGGAAATTATCGATGAATTCCTTTTCGGATACTAGAGCTTAAGAGGTCATCATCAAAGAGATATTTTACCTCTAGCGAGACTTGGAGGGAAGCAGTGAGAAGCTTATCAAGGGCTTAGTACTGATAGAAAATGATTGGGGAAATAGGACTTGCAAAGCCGAACCCAAACAAATGGAATACGGTTGTGATGATAATACTTATTGAACATTCTTTATCTAACCCTCACGATGTTTCTTGATTGATAACGTTCATTACGGTCTTCTCTACCAAAGATGAAGAGGCGCATATAAGATAAATGGTTTAGCAAAGTGAAATACGATCAACCTATAAAACAAATACAATTCACATTACACTATTGACCTTTGATCCAACTCAATAGAGTTGAATTCCAAAGTCTTCAGGGTCATGACCTTCTATGGTTGTATGATTAAGGTATCTATGGTCTTAGCTCTTTTTCCATGGCATGCCTAACCCATCTTCCGAGATCTACTTTCTTTCTTCATTCTCTATTGGCCTTTTTTTTTTTTTCCTTTAATCAGTAAAATCCTCATCTATTATTTTCAAACTTCAATCTCTTTAAACACCATAAATATATTCAACTCAGTGATCTCCACTTTTCACCATTCAAAGTTTCTTCCAAAAGATAATCTAGCCACATGATCCGATCCAATTCTCATGAAGAAATCATGACATAAACCAATGGGGGTGTTGGCGTAGTGGCCAGGACAACGCTTCAAGATTGAAGCGGAGGTTCTAAGTTTGAAGCTCCCCTCTTGTTGACCACTTGCAAGGATTTATCCCTACTGACTAGTACATTTGATATGTGGGTGTTGCATATACTCGGGGACTAATCAGGTGTTCGAAGACGCTAGATACTTGTTTTTAAAAAAAAAGTTCACACACTACTTTGGCTAGTGGGCTCCTTTTGTCATTTCTACATATATAATATTATAATTATGTTGACTGATTGAATTTTCAACCTTTATATTATGGAATGGATTAAAGTCTTGGTGGGAGAGAAATCAACAAGCCCTTATGCTTCTTTGTCTGATTCGAGGGTAAGATCCTGTTGAGTTCTTACTTTTTCGTGTTTAAAATCTGATTCATCTGCTTACTACAGGAATGAGCTCAATCAAAGGAGACTACCCCAACTTTCCTATTGAATAACTACCTTTTATTTTCCTTCTTTTTAGAAGAAGAATATAACTTCCTTATGTGTTGTCTTTAATTATGTTCTTTTATGCTCCTGCAAGATCCAACGGTCAAGAACACCTGAAACCATTAAAACTAAGTAATAGTCGTCAGATTGCTTTTATCGGATGACTATGTATAGATATTAGGGTGCGAAATATAGTCATATTTCAGCATAGATCATTATGTTTGCCATTTATTGCTTTAAATCGGCTTTAGTAGTTCTTTCTGACTAATAGCTATCAGCTAGTAAAGGACTACTTCTGGAAAACACCTGTGCTTAGACAACTCTCAGGTTAGATGACCTTTCCTTTCTTTCCAGCATGAAATGGATGGCTGATAAGATATGCGTGGAGCTTGAAAAGTGAAGCGATCTGCACTACAACTTTTCAGCTATGTTTTGAATCTGCTAGCATAACATGCAGGTAAGATCATTTGTAAGATCTGATTCATCCGATTACTACAGGAATGAGGTCAATCAAAGGAGAGTACCCAACTTTCCTGTTGAATAAGTACCTTTTCTTTTTCTTCTTTTTAGAAGAAGACTATAGCTTCCTTATCTCTGCCATTAACTGCTTTAAATCAGCTTTAGTAGTTCTTTCCTCTATCTGACTAATAGCTAGGTAAGTCTTTAAAGAAGATCAGCTAGTAAAGGGCTACTTCTGGTGAACACCTGCGCTTAGACAACCTAGTTCTTTCCTCTATCTGACTCTCAGGTTAGATAAACTTTCATTTTTTCTAGCATGAAACGGATGGCTGAATAGTTATGAGTGGAGCTTGAAAAGTGAAGCGATCCGCACTACGACTTTTCAGCTATAGTTTGAAGAAGATAATGTAGCAACCAGTTGTCGCAGCCAAAAAGAAACAAGCGGAGCATAAAGAAGCTTCAAGTAATGGCTGAAAAGCTGCTATGCATAGGCCCCTACTTCACGTCACTTGCTGTCAGGTTGTTAGCAGTCAATGTAAATTTACTTGACTGAACTTGTTAGCTGACCTTGACTGTGACCTTAATAACTCTTATATTCACTTAACCACAACTAAGGTTGGTTTAATGAGATCAATGGCCGATATTTAAAGATAACCAATCATATTCAAACATGTGGCTTGGTGATGGTGATAGGCAATGGTGATCTCTAGACAGATATGCCTCCTTCCAATTTTTCATGGTCGTGGCAAGGAATCATGAAGGTAAGGGATGACTTCTTACCATAGATAAAAAATCTGGTAATCTGGTACGTATTGCCAGCTCAAAAATCGGTATGTACTGGACTATACATTGGTATGTATCGTCCGTTACATCTAGAAACTGTATGAGAGGCACCAGTACCGTACCTTGAATGTACCGTACCGGTGACCACCGATACCGATACGTATCGGTGTCGGGCGAGATTTTGATCCAAGCTTCGTACCCAACATACGGTACATCATCGGATCCAAAAATAAGACGAGGTTTTGGATTGACTCTTGGCTCGAAAAACGGCCAATTGTGCACACTGATTTGGCAATCTGTTTATTCATCACTTTGGCTCCAACATCGGATGTATGGTTGAGTAATTGGGTTCTACCAATTGTGGGGATGTCTCAACACTCTTACCCAAATGATTCGCACAAATTATTCATCAATTTGGCTCCAACATCGGATCTATGGTTGAATCCGCTAATGAGAGTAATTGGGTTCTACCGATTGTAGGGATGTCTCACTCTTACCCAAATTATTCATCAATTTGGCTCCAACATCGAATCTATAGTTGAGTCTACTAATGGGAGTAATTAGGTTCTATCAATTGTGGGATCTCAACACCTGTACCCAAATGATTCGCACAAAGATTGAATAATATAGAAGAATTCTTGTAATAGAGTATTTACTTTCAAGCTTGCTTTGCATGCCGTTCATGTGATTGTACCTAAGGTGAATTGGGTTAATATCATTTGACCACATTATAGGGTTCTAAAGCATTTTTTTTGTGTTTGGTTGGCAATTAGCTATAGATTACCACCTCTTGATAACCTTAGGCTTCATTCAGGTGTTTCCTGACTTTTCTCAAAAAAGCTCTAAATCCTGACAACTCAGATTCCTGTTGATTCTTAGTAGCCTCTAATTCCAAACTTTTCCCAATCGTTCTTATGTTATTCTTTGAAAAAATTAGAATCGGATGAATGTGTGGTTGTGCTACAATCATATAATCATCGGACTACTTGTCGTACTTGGATTTGGCTAAAAATCTTCGGGTGACCAATCCATGCGAGGTTGGACTTATGTGACGGATTTATTTTTGAATATAATTTCTCGAGACATACTATAACACCAAAAACGTTTTATATATATATATATATATATATATATATATATATATATATATATATAAAATAAAAATTATAAATTCATTAAAGTGTTCAAGCCGATATCGTTAATGCCAAATGATGAGGTTCATTAGTCCAATACATTCAAAATTAAACACCTAGGAAAATCGTCTGATAGCCCACCTATCAGATGGTCAGATATTGATTATGCATGAAACGCATCCCTAACAGTTAGTCAAGAACTCTACTTATATAACGCCCATGATCACGGTCACTTTGGGATATGTGCCACGTGGAATGAACATATGACTGTCTGATATGTTGGTCATGATCTTAAGATCTATTTTGCCAAATATTGGGATAAAAAACTAATCTCCATAATTTGATTCAAGGTAGTCAACAATGTCAAATGGTAGTTGTTATATATTAAATAGAAAAAAATCGTTTGGATTTAAAAACCATTAAAAGTGCTTCGATCCAGTGTCCATTGTGGCAGTACTATAGTTCTCATCACTCTGATTCCTGCCTTTCCTTAGCGTTTGGGACAGAAATGAATCTGTCGCTTTCACAAGGAAAGCAACCCAAATCCGGTGGACCCCAGAAAAACTCTCGAATAGCTGAAAAGGCCAGAAAGTGTAGGAAAGCACTTACTTTCCAAGTATAACTCAGAATCCGCTCGATTCTGATCTTGCGAATGAGGCCTTGTGAAATGTGGACGTCAATTCCCTTCTCATCTCGTCTTATGTTAGTGTAAGTGAATCTAGTGATCACCTTTTTTTCAAGTACTCTTTCTCCTCTTGGATTTGTAAGTCAATCTTGAAGAGATAAACAATGAGGAAACAAGTGATTAATTCTTCTTGGTGATGAACTAGCTTTCATTCAAAAAGTTTGATAGGCAAAACCCTCTAGTTTTGTCGCGGCAATATGGCATGTTTGGCATGAGAGAATTAAGCAATACTTGATGGGGAAATCTCACACAAGAAGAAAATTCAGGCGATGATTAGTAACGATATCAAGAATCGATTTAAAGACCACACCTTGAAGGACAAAGATATTGATGATTCTAGATGGATAGCTCAAAGGTGGAACGTGGTTTTCATTCATGTGTCTTGATTCTGTCTCTTCTATTTTTATTTCTTTGTACAATAGTATATTCCCTTTGCTCTGATTAAGGAAAATTTACCTTTTACCGGTAAAAAAAAAGAAGAGGAATATACAGTTGTTCTAGGAGAAGGGTGAGGAATGCTTAGAACCATTAAGATATTTTAAGATCTTGATTGAATATAAATTTGAAAACTTTCTGTACTCACCTTTATTTATGTGGTTAACCTAATAACAAATTCTCCGATATTCCCCTAAACAAGGGTCGGACTTCTGTCTTGTCTATTTTTAATTTTTTGTATAGTTGTATATTCCCTTTGCTCTGATGAAGGAAAATTTACCTTTTACCGGTTTTAAAATAGAATATACCGGTTTTAAAATAGAATATACAGTTGTTCTAGGAGAAGGGGGTGAGGAATGCTTTAGAACCATTAAAGATATTTTAAGATATTGATTGAATATAAAATTTAAAACTTTTCATACTCACCTTTATTTATGTGGTTACCCTAGTAACAAATTACACTTTTATTCCCCGAAACAAGGGTCGGACGAAACCTTCACCGAAATTTCGGTGATTTCTCTTAAATTAAAAAAAATTCATTAATTTCGGCGAGGTTTTGTAAAAACAAATGAAATTTTTTTAAGTTATCCATTTTAAATAATAAAAGATATTTTTATAAATATTAAATAATATATATTTTGTACTCCCCGAAACATTGATTTCTTTCCCCAAATTTTATCCAATATGAAGAGAGCGCTTAGAATCATTGAAGAGATTTTGAGATCTTGATTGAATATAAATTTTAATACTTTCGTACTCACCTTTATTTATGTGGTTACCCTAGTAACAAATTTCTCCGAAATTCACTGAAACAAGGATCGGACGAAACCTTCACCGAAATTTCGGTGATTTCTCTTAAATTATATTTTGGCGAAAATTTACCAAATTAATGATTTTTTAAACTTATCCATTTCAAATAATAGAAGATATATATTTATATTGTACTCCCCGGAACATTGATTTTTTCCCAAAATTTATCCAATATGAACTGAATTGATCCCCTAACAAATTTCTCCGAAATTCACCGATACAAGGATTGGACGAAACCTTTGCCGAAATTTCGGTGATTTCTCTTAAATTATATTTTTCACTAATTTTGGCAAAAATTTGCCAAAATTAATGATTTTTTAAACTTATCCATTTCAAATAATAGAAGATATATATATATATATTGTACTCCCCGGAACATTGATTTTTTCCCAAAATTTATCCAATATGAACTGAATTGATCCCCTAATGAAATATTGCCGAAAACGAAAACTGTCACTCTGGTGGTTACTCTTTCATTAAATACTTGTTAAGCCATTGTGAAAATGTTGCTAATTAAAGTTTGACACCTCAAGAGAGAATTGCTGCTGCTAGTCTCCTCAACAAGAAGAGTGATAGGCGAAAATTATAAATGGAAGACCTTTATGATCTACTCGTGGTTACTTTATCCTAGCATTCGAGCCACTAGCTAGTTGTAATATGGAAGAGATCGGGTTTGAACTTGAGAGGTTTAAACTTGATCGGTCTAATTGTTTGATAAACATGTCTTGAATCTTACAAAAAATACAGCTTTCACTTTACCGGGCGAAGTCGACAATTGAGTTTTTATTTAGTTTTGATGGTTTTACTTGTTGCAGAAGTAACAGGGAAAGAATGTACATCATTATGCAAAATTTGACTGTTAAGAAGGAAATCCCAACTTCTCACATTCAATTGTTCTTCATAATCAAGATAAAGGATTGCAGCTATTAATTAGTTTATTCACTTATTTGAAGGTTTTTAGAAAACCATGTGATCGATGTCATAATTGAAATAAAAGATTGCAGCTATTAATTAGTTTATTCACTTATCTTAAGCTTTTTAGAAAACCATGTGATCTATGATAGTCTCCATAAAAGTGTTCTGGATGCAAGCAGAGTCATTTAAATTATTGGGGGCTTGGATTAAAACAGGTTTAGATAGACCTGCTTCTCCCATTATCAACTATTGACTTCTCTTATTCTGGTTATGGATAGATGTACTTTTAGGCTATGTGGTGCCACATGTGATGCACATTTTTGGTCGATCCACTTCGTTCCAGTTAGATATCATGTGAACTTCTCTAAGACTGAAAACATCTACCCATCAATATCGACAGATCAGTAGCTTCTAATTATGGTTGGATGAACAACCATTCAATATTAAATAAGCCAAGATCAAATCGTTAAAAATTATCGTGACCAAAAGCAGGTTTAAGAATAGCCACATGTGATGCACATTTTTGGTCGATCCACTTCGTTCAAGTTAGATATCATGTGAACTTCTCTTAGACTGAAAACATCTACCCATCAATATCGACAGATCAGTAGCTTCTAATTATGGTTGGATGAACAACCATTCAATATTAAATAGCCAAGATCAAATGGTTAAAAATTATTGTGACCAAAAGCAGGTTTAAGAAACATATTTCTTTTTTTCATTTTTTATTAAAACCCTGTTTTTCAAAGGAAAAAAAGAAAGAAAAATACGTTTTAAATGAGCAATGAACACGATTTTGATCATGGTCTTAGGCATAAATTTTTATTTTTGTACCTAAATCCTGTTTTTGGAGCCATTTTATTCTTGTACCTAAACGTTCTCTCTATTGTGTTTAGTCCCACATCAAACAATCATAACCTTGTCCCTCATGTCTCAACTTATAAGATCCAGGGCTTCTCCACTCATAGTCAATTGGTTTTGAGTTGGATGTTTGAATTTATCATGGTATTAGTGCTTGCCTTCACTCAATGTCACTCAATTTGTTTTTCCATGTGCTTTGGCTCAATCTGCCAAGACGTGCAGGGATGTGATGAGTTTAGCCTCACGTTGAACAATCATAACCTTGTCTCTCAACTCATAAGATCCGGGACCTCTCCACTCACTGCCAATTGATTTTGAGTTGGACGGACTATGATTAGAATCCTCTGATGGGTACTAATTTTGCAATCAATGATGGGCACCAGATGGCAAAACAAGTGCGCTTGTGAGCATTCCATCTCTATTGATGCAGGTGATGATTCCCTATGAATCCAAACTTCTTATATATGGTTTTGCTTTTTACAGATGAAGCAGCTGGCTCCTCAGAAGAGGAGCACAGTTTTGGTGATGTGGAAACATCAGAAAGCCAAGAAGCTGGTCTCCATCCCGGCGATCAACAGCTAAAAGAAATGCTCCTTCGTAAATATAGTGGGTATCTGAGTAACTTGAGGAAGGAGTTCCTGAAGAAAAGGAAGAAAGGGAAGCTGCCAAAAGATGCAAGGTTGTCTCTACTTGATTGGTGGAATGCCCACTACAGATGGCCATATCCAACGGTAACATATTTGTTTATTTAATTTTTTACTCCATCAACTCCTCTCTAATTTGGTATGAATAACCTAATGATAAAATGAGGCAATGGGTTAAAACCTCCAATAATATTCTTAGGGAAGTGATCTCCTAACTTTAGTAATGGGATATAAACTCAGCTTCTAGCTTCTATTCACTGTATGTCATTTCAACTATCTTTGAAAAGTCAAAGAAAATTGTTGCGGCAAATAAGAACTAAGGTTATAAATTATGAGTGCCTTTAAATCCACCCATTGAATCTTTGAGTTTACTCATGCTGAAACCCATCGACTGCTTTGAATCCGACGATGCATCCGATGATGCAGATCATTTTTTATCCCAATATTTCACATTGTGCTTCTTGAGATCATGCTCGTACCATCTACCGTCGATTTTTGATTTCACGTAGTATCCATTCCAAAAAGTGGAACTCATCACGCTCAAATAAGGTGACTTCGTCTAATGGTAAGTCCATGATCTCAAAATCAATAATGTGAAAGATTGGAATGAAAAATGATATGCATCGTTGGATTCAAATCAGTCAATGGGTTTCAGCGTGGGTGAACTCAAAGATTCAGTGGGTGGAAATAAAAGTACTCATAAATTATCCCATAACCAGAGTGAGAGGATCATGAGTACCATTATTATCACTCCCAAAAGAATAGTTTCTCACCCCACCTCCTCCAACCGTCATGTAATGACCACCTTTGAATCAAATGATGGAGATCGTTTTTTGTTCTGAGATTTTGCACAATGGATTTATAGATCATGGGCGTACCATCAAACGGTCAATTTTTATTACATGAAGCACATATCCCAAAAAGTGACCCTAAAATCATGACATCACTGCCAAGCATATTTTAGGGTCACTTTTTGAGATCGTATGATGGTATGTTCATGATTTATAGATCCATTGTGCAGAAGATTGAGACGACAAATGATCTCCATCATCTGATTCAAAGGCATTCAATGCATATCGGGACAAATGATCTCCATCATCTGATTCAAAGGCGTTCAATGCATATCAGCTGGAGGAGGTGGGATGAGAAAGCAACCTTTTGGGGTGAGAATAACGGTACTCGAGGATTATTACCTATATTTTTATTAGGAGCTAAAACTTGCACATGTATCGGGGCACATGGTTAAAAAGAATGATTGTCATTTTTGGGATATGTGACAAAGAATACGATCTAAGCCTTTTTATTTGAAGACCATGATGACAAGGTCTTTGATGCCAAATATTGGAATGAAACGCGATTTCTATCATCTTATTCAATAGTTGACTCACAAAGTAATTTTAGTCTTTCTTGTTGGATTGCTACGTAATTTTTAGACCCTATTGTTGCACGGAAGCTCACAAACTAACCAACGATCTCATAATGAACGATAGAATAAGAACGCAAAATAGAAGAAAATCAACCATAAACATACAAGAGGCAATATTTACGTGGTTCGGTAAAATGCTTACGTCTACGGGCAGCGATAATTCATTATATCGATGATCACAGAAGAATACAAGAACACTCAAGTCTCATCAAAGCTCTTTCGAAAATCCTAGTTAGGTTTTCGAAAGCTTTACAATGATATCTCTATCTCTCAAAGGCTCTTTTTTCGTCCATGAGCTTTCCCTTTATATAGTAGTGTCGAATCCTATTTTTAACCCAAGAGAAATCGTAACTTAGATGTTGCGGATCGCTCGAGTGACTTTGGTTGTCGCTCAAGCGGCTAAAACCCGTAAGTTTTCCCTTTGAACCAGTGCTCTGGTCGCTCGAGCGAGAACTAAACTCACTCGAGCGACTTACACCCAAAATATTGCTCTTGTTGAGTGAACAACTCGCTCGAGCGGATTTGGTTCTCGCTCGAGCGACTTCAAAGTTAGAGCTCATTTATAACAATTCTCCACCTGGTTCTAAGCTTTGCCATGTACTCTTTCTTCCGATCATCGCTATACTTATTATCACCATTGCCACCAGCACCTTGAGGGTGCTCAAACCTGCTGAACATTGATTAACTCTAAATAATGTTTAGTCTTGACTACCGGTACCACCTTTGTTATCATATCTCCAGGATTGTCCTTTGTACTCACCTTCAAAGATATCTCGCCATTTTCGATTATTTCCCGTACATTGTGATACCGTTTATTAATGTACTTGGTACGAGCATGATAGATACTGTATATCAATATACTTGGTACGAGCATGATATACGTGATTATTTGCTAAGTAAATAGTACTCAGCCTATCGCAGAATATATCGACACTTTCCTGTATTATCCCCAAATCATCAATTAAGCCTTGAAACCACAATGCTTCTTTCACTGCCTCTGTTATCGTCATATACTTTGCCTCTGTAGTAGACAAAGCTACTGCATCCTGTAACATCGACCTCCAGCTAATTGGATCACCTGATAGCATAAACACATATCCCTTTGTAGATCGATGCTTATCCAAATCACTCGCGTAATTTGAATCTACGTAATCGCATAATTAATGCTCTTTGGTATCACGTATGTACCTCATAATTTGATCTGTACCATTGCGAAAAATCAGACCGACATCTTTGGTATCACGTATGTACCTCATAATCTGTTTCACAACTTGCCAATGCTCTTTGCTTGGATTAGTCATATACTTGTTGACCATGCTAACGGCCTGTGAAATATTCGGTCGAGTGCATACCATAGCGTATATCAAGCTACCAACTGCACTCGCGTAGGGACTATGAGTCATGAACTCACGCTTTTCATCTGTAGTAGGAGACGTGCTAGCCGAAAGTCGGAAGTGAGTTGCTAATGGAGTACTCACAACCTTTGAGTTTTCCATCCCAAACCATGAGAGTACATTCTCTAGATCACTCTTCTGTGTTAGACACAACTGTCATTTCTTTCTGTCTCTTTGAATCTCCATCCCAAGAATCTTTCTCGTTATACTAAGATCCTTCATCTCAAACTTCATGCCAAGTTGAGATTTCAACTTGATCTCCACCATGCTCTTTGCAGTTATGAGCATGTCATCAATATACAGGAAAAGACAAATAAATGAGCAATCCGCTAGCCTCTTGAAGTAAACATAGTTGTCGTATTCACTTCGAATATAATTTTGGCAAACCGCTTGTAGCATTGTCTCGGTGACTGTTTCAACCCATACAAGGATTTCTTCAGTTTGCACACTAACCTCTCTTCTCTAGGAGACTCGAACCCTTCAGGTTGGTTCATATAAATCTCCTCTAGATCACCATGTAGAAACACTGTTTTCACATCGAGTTGCTCCAACTTTAAGTCCAACTATACTACAATTGATAACAAAACTCGGATTGAAGTGTGCTTCACAATCTATGAGACCACCTCATTGTAATCAATGCCTTCCTTTTGCGTAGTCTTTTTCTATTAATGGTGTTTGGTACCTTGCATCACTACTTTATGGAAAACCCTCTTTCTTATAAACCCATTGCACCAAAGATTGATTCTTATAAAGAAAATCTATCTTTTCACTCTGTCAGTTCTCATGCACATCTACCACTGATTGCATCCTTGAATGAAGACGACTCATTGTCATCCACCGTCAACGCGTATGCGAGCATATCCTCATAACCATAGCGAATTGGTGCTCTAACATTTCTTTTGGGTCTTCCACCTGCTAAGGATTGTTCTGGCTCTCTTTCAACTATTACTACACTTTCCTCTGATGTAAAAATTATAGAAATTTTTAACTCTATCTCAAACTGATCTTCTGCCACCTCTTTTCCAATTTTCATAATCTGTTTGCTAAAAATTCGCATAATAGATTCATCAAAGGTCATATCTCTGCTGATCACAACCTTATACTGCTCAGGATATCATAATCTGTATCTTTTCACACCATTTGCATAACTTAAGAAAATCGTTTTCTTAGCTCTGGGGTCAATTTTACTATCTCTGACATGGTAGTAAGTTATGCAACCAAAAACCCTCAATGCACAGTATTCTCCAGGCTTCATTGACCACATCTCAATCGGAGTCTTAAACTCTATTGCTATAAATGGCGATCTGTTTACTAGATAGCACGCTCTACTGACTGCCTTAGTCCAGAATTCTACCCAATCTCGCATTGGATAATATGCATCTAACCTTTTCAAGTAGAGTGTTATTCATATGTTCTGCTACCCCATTCTGTTGCGATGTATTACTCACCGTGAAGTGCCTAACAATACAGTTCTCGTCATAAAACTCATGATACTGTTCACTGGTGTATTTACCACCATTATCGGTTTTCAACCGTTTGACCTTCCTTCCAGTTTAATTCTCAAATAATATTTTTCATCTCTTGAAAATTTTCAACACCTCATCCTCACTCTTTATCATGTAGATCCATCATACTGAAAGTAATCATCGTTAAAGGAGACAAAGTACCTCGCACTACCTTTAGAAGGAACCTTTGAAGGCCCCCATACATCCGAATGTATATAGTCCAGTGTGCCTTTCGTAGTGTGAACCGTTGTGTTGAACTTAACCCTGCACTGTTTCACGATGACACAATGCTCACAAAAGTCAACTTTGCCAGCCTTTACACCTTTCAACAAGCCCTGGTTGCTTAACTCTGTCATCCCTCTTTTTGACATGTGCCCCAGGTGCATATATCATAACTGTGTAGATGACAAAATTATATCATTTGACGTAGATACTACTGCTCCACTCGTCACTGTATTCCCTGATAAAAAGTAAAAGTTCCCAACCTTCTCTGCTTTTATCACAACCAGATATCCCTTTCTCACCTTCAAAACTCCAAGTTGCAAACTTGAGCCCATTGAAGTCTAGTGTACCAAGCGATATGAGGTTATTCTTCAGTTTCGGAACATAGCGTAAATCGGTCAATGTTCTCACAACTCTATCGTGCATCTTTATTCTAATACTCTCATTTCCAACTGTTTTACAAGCCGTATTGTTATCCATTAAAACTGTTCCGCTATCCACTTTTTTGTTCCAACTGTTTTACAGGCCATATTGTTACTCATTAAAACTGTTCCACCATCCACTTTTTTATTTCAATTGTTTTACAGGCCATATTGTTACCCATCAAGACCGTTCCACCATCCACTTCTTTATAAGACGCGAACTACTCCCTATTTGGACACATGTGGTAGGAGCACTATAAATCAAGTATCCATACATTCTGCGAGTATTTATATAAAACCACTGACAACATGTTTCCATCATCATCAGCCTCATCAATGATCTCTTTCTGCTTCTTATCCTGAGCATCGTCCCTCTAAAATTATTTGTAATTGTGGACAATGTCTTCTTATGTGACCCATTTCGTGACACTTGTAGCATTTTCCTGTCTTTCTATTTTCCTGTCTTTCTATTCTTGGATTTAGATTTGGACTTTGATTTACCCCTTCTAGATTTACGGTTCTCTGTCCTCCTAACTAACAAACCATTTGCTTGTGTTTCACTATCCGAACCTTTCTTCCTTCTGTAGTTACAAAGCAATGTCACTGTAACCGTCTCTAGTTCAATATTATCCTTTTCATAGAGCAGCGTAGTAATAAGGTGCTCATAGGAATCAGGGAGGGAAGACAAAAGAATAGTGTTTTGTCTTCATCCTTAACTTCTTCAACATTTAATAATTTAGATATTATTTTATTGAATTCATTAAGATATTCGTTGAGAGAAGTATCTGCCTTCATGCGCAACTTGTACAGTTGTTTTTTGAGATATAAACGACTCGTTAGAAATTGTCATGTAGAGAGACTTCGATTTGGCCCACAGCGAGGCCGTCGTGTTCTCCAGCATTACATTGTACGTAATCTCCTTCGCTGGATATAGCCGGATCGTACTACATGTCTGAAGTTTGAATTCTTCCCAATTACCATCGGAATGTCCGTCGGCTTACCCGAATGCCCTTTCAATGCCTTGTGTAACCCTTGTTGAATCAAGATATCCCAGACTTGTATTTGCTCCAAGCTGAAATTGATCTTCCCGTCGAATTTCTCAACCTTGAATCTCGCGTTCGAATTATTTGCGGATTTTGATGCCATCTCTGATCGTAGAACAGAAACCTCTCTGATACCAATTTGTTGTGCGGGAAGCTCACAAACTAACCAATGATCTCACGATAAACGATCGAATAAGAACGCAAAATAGAAAAAAAAAATCAACCACAAACACACAAGAGACAATATTTATGTGGTTTGGTAATATGCCTACGTCCACGGGCAGCGATAAGTTACTATATTGATGATCATAGAAGAATACAAGAATACTAGCCTCACCAAAGCTCTCCTCCAAACCCTAGATATGTTTTCCAAAATTTTACAATGATTTCTCTCTCAAATGCCCTTTTATCGTCCAATGAACTTTCCCATTATATAGAAGTGTCGAATCCTACTTCTAACCCAAAAGAAACTACTCAAAAGCCCTTTTATCGTCCATGAGCTTTCCCTTTATATAGAAGTGCCGAATCCTACTTCTAACCCAAAAGAAATTACTCAAAAATTGGAATTTGCACGTAACTTGGACGTCGCGGGTTGCTACGGAGACAACCAAAGTCACTCGAGCGACTAAAACTCGTAAGTTTTCCCTTTGAACCGTGCTTCGGTCGCTCGAGCGAGAACCAAACTAGCTCGAGCGACTTACACTCGAAATATTGCTCTTGTTGAGTGCGCAACTCGCTCGAGCGGACCGCTCGAACGACTTCAAAGTTACAGCCCATTTATAACACCAATGTGGCACTTGTCAGCTTTGATCTACCCCTGCGAAAATTAAGAGATTTAATTTTTTCTAAGTCAGAGCTCATTTTAACAACAATTAGCCATTGTGACGACCTATAGATTCCATTTATTTATTGCTGTTATTGAAAATTTTTATGTATATGTAAAAAACAGGAAGAAGAGAAGATGAAGCTATCAGAATCAACGGGATTAGATCAGAAGCAAATAAACAACTGGTTCATAAACCAAAGGAAGAGGCATTGGAAGCCATCTGAAGACATGCGTTTTGCCCTCATGGAGGGTGTTAGTGGTGGAAGACCTCCCCTATACTTTGACACTGGAACTGATGATATTCTTTGATGATGGTTTTCGGCTTCTTTCGTTTCTTCCAGGGAAATAGATACCTCAAATGTTTTAAAATATCGTTCGGCCGCAAGGGCTCCATGTTTTTATATTTTTTGTTCGGGTCAATGTTGGCAGCTCCAGAATTATTGATCAGACAAATCTAACCATCTGATCAATGCAATTTTTCTGTGTTATATATGATAATGTTGTTCATTTGAAACTCTAATTTTACCAGCATTTTTATTTTATTTTTTAGATTGTATGGTTAAAAGATTGTTGGTGGGTATGCTTATGTGCTGTCTAGTCACACACCATTTGTGTTGTGTTTAGTGCTGAAGATCATCTGGATCTGTGCTGGTCATGAATTTTGGTGCTTTTCAGGCTGGAGCAGGTATTAGGTATGGGAGCCGCACTGCTATTTATGACCACAAAAATCAGTGAAAGTATGTGTTGGACTTCTGATTTTGCGCTGAGAATTGTTGTCTAATTTGGGGGTGAATTAGGCTGTATTTGGGATTGCTCTTTTAAAGAGACCCGAATTCAGCTCTTCCACTCTTCCGAAGAGTTAAAAGCATCACTCTCCAACAGAGGAGAGTGCCGCTCTTTGCCCTCCAAAAAGCAAAATCCCAAACACAGCCTTAAACTCTATACCCATTGACAATCTGGTCAGGTCTAGGCAAATTTTTTTGCCAATTATCAGTCTATTTCACGCTAGATCCAAACTAGACCTTTTGAAAATTAGGCTGGATCTATGCCTAGTTTAGATCTAAACTAGCTAATTTGCGTAGGAAACCAGAGTCAATCAAAGAAACAGTCCTATGAAAGGACTTGCACCAACCGATCTGATTACATAAATATGGAACAAGGATAGATATATCAATTAATGGTCGATATTGAAGTGTTGGAATCGATTGAATCTTTCTATGGGCATTAAAGCGATAGTTTCATATATATATATATATATATATATATATATATATATATATATATATATAATGATCTCACTCGAGTCATAAATATATATACGAGACTAGCAACCGTTGACTTTATATCATATCTGATATTTTTAGTCAATAAAAGCTGAAGTCATGGGCATATGTTTCATGACCAAGAGTCATATAATCATTTATCCGTGAATATATATATATAAATTGTAGATAATGGAGCAATTAGACGTACTTGGAATTTGATAAAGAAATTGGTTTGTAAACTTGTCAAAGGGCCTGAGATTTGTGGAAATTAGTTATTTATTGATGGGATTAGAATGCGCAAAAAGTGGTAGCTTTACATTGGACTAAAGTGAGCATAAAAATAAAAAATTTTGAAAGATTTGAACCATCCGATGTTACACTATATCAACTCTTTTTCTTATTCTTGTATTGGCGAACACTAAAGTTTATATGATTCTTTGGTTGAGATATGTTCCAACTTTCAATAATGGACTGACACTTGGATTATTTAGACCTTTTTTTTTTGGTGAAATAAGATTATTTAGACTAATCACATATCTACACCATGCTGTATAATAGAGAGCATACTTTAATGATAAGATCAAATATATATATTTTAAGATTATCGTTAAATCTACCAACCAAATCTTTGGGTTCACTCACACTGAAACATATTGTCTGCATTGAATCAAATGATGGTGATTGTTTATCGTCTCTATCTTTCACACGAGGGATTTTGAGATTATGAGCGTACCATCAGACGATTAATTTTTTTTTCTTCATATGGTACACACTCAAAAATGTGTCCTTAAAATCAATTTTGACCTTGCATGTGATGTTAAGGTCATTTTTTTGAGATTTATGTCAGGTGAAATAAAATACTGATCGTCTGATGGTATGCTCAAGATCTCATTATCTATGATGAAAGATTGGGAGGATAAACGATCTCTACCATCTAATTCAACACAGTCAATATATTTCAGCATGGGTGAACTCAAAAGATTTCATGAGTGGATTTAAAGGTACTCTTATTTTAATAGTAATGGGATTAGTTTAGCAACAGTTTGACGTTTAAATGTGGATCAAAACCGTTCTTATTATTAATTAAAAAATCAGCTTTATATTATGTCATCTCTCAATAACAACACAACGACTTTAGCTATTGACAAAGTAAACGGTTTGACCTTCAAATAGAGTAAGAGTTTGCACATGGCACACTTTCAAAGAAAAATGAAAGCATTTTCGAAACAAAGAAATTAAAGAGACGATAGGTGGAGGAAATTTAAAAAAATTTAATCTTTTTTATGGATTTTAAATGGAAATTAAAGAAGTTCGTTGGATCAATCCCTATGAATTAAGCAGAATAAAACTCTTTGGACAAAATTAAAGGGTATCGTTATTTTGAGTTTATACATGCAAAAAAACGATTATTGTTTTGAATAAGATGACGGAAATTATTTTTTATCCTCATCTTCCACCTAATTAATCTTGGATGGTGAGCTTACTATCAAACGATCAGTTGTAGATTCTATGTGGCACACATCCCAAAAATAATTGATCGTGGTGTAATCAATTTCTAGGTTGACAAGCTCAGGATCTCACAATTTATACATTGAGTGAAAGATTTGTAAAAAAAAACGATTGGTCATCAATTTTCGCACCTATAAACCCTGGTTGCGAATAAATAATCTCTTTCTAAATAACAGTAACCCAAAATAAAGCCAACAAACAGCAGATGGTGGTTAAGAGAGAGAAAGAAGATAGAGAATTTAAAATGAAACCCAACAAAGTAAACGCATAAAACAATTAACTAATTTATGCGAGGAAGGGTGGCAGCCCATCCTCCCTATAGAAGAGGAAACCAGGAACCAGAAAAGCTCTCTGCCCTCTCCTTCTATCCCAATAGTCTTCATGGATACCCAGAAAAGGTATATTTTCATATCTCTATTCTGATTTCTGATCAAATTGGAGAATTTGACATGGGTATTTTATATTTTTCACTTGAGCAGCTGTAAAGAAGTTGTGACCGTTGATGCCGAAGCTGCAAAGGATCTCATTTGTTCGGGTTCTCGCTATCTGGATGTTAGGTGGGTAGTTGAGAATAGAACCATGGTTCAAAATTTCGGCCGATATGTCTCAAATTTTGGTTTCGGTCCCCATTGAAACCGAAACGATAACTGAAGTTTTCGGTTTTTTTGTACTATGTTTAAAATTTCGGCCAAAATTTTGATTTCATACCCCACCAAAACCAAAATTTTGATCCTTGAATAGAACTACGTACGGTTTGTTTGGTCCATGTGCAACCCTCTTGAGCCGAAGAGGGGTGTCATGTTCGAAATGCTCTCCCAACACCTTAAAATATTAAATTGTGTCTCTTCTATTACCAATTGATTTTGGTTGGAATGGAAGTTCAACAGGGGTATAAGATCTTATAAGTGGTATCAAAGCACCAAGTCCCATGTTCGAGTCACCAAGGGTGGTTCCTTGGAGTGAGGGATTCTTAGGGTATGGGACCAAGCGATCCACCCAAGTGAGCTATGCGGACTAACCTCTGATAGTGAAATGATACCCATGAACACATGTTTAAGTACAAAGCTTAAGCCCTCCCTAACACGAATTGGTTTAAGGAGAACTGGTGGAAGCTGGGATTTGAGCCAGGTTAGGTCCCTAAAAAAATAAAAATAAAAATAAAAAGGGTTCACTAAGGGACCTACAAATTCATCGTTGGAAACCAAATCAAATTGAATAATAGGTATCGGTTTTGGATCCGAGCGATATGTACATAAAATCAATTTTTTTAATCATGATTATTGTGTATATATTTTTAATATTGATTTATTTCTATGTACCAGGACTCCTGAACTATTCAGTGAGGGGCATGTGGAGAATGCCCTCAACGTTCCTTACTTGTTTGTTACACCAGAAGGTACTTCTAAAATTGGGCTTTTTAGAAAAATAAGGATTGTTTTTAAAAAGTTAAAAAAAAGAAGGATTGTCACCCTTATTAGGCTCTCAATTGAACATTTGGTCAAAGTTTTAAAAGTATCTATAGTGAAATTACCGAATTACCATTCTTCCAATTAGATACACGATATCATTTTATTATATGATATTTAGTAGAAGGGTATTTTTATAATTTCATTTATAAATGTTTCTCGCACATGCGACACGACTTTCTAAAGACGTTTTTCACAATTTCAATCACCCTTTCACCACACCACACATTGATGGGATAACTTTTTAGATACTTTGAAAAGTGTCTCAATTCATTTTTTTATAAAACTTTTTAAAATAATATAATATGTTCAAACTTTCTTTAATGAGCCCTTTTTTCTATTTCTCTCTTTTGATTTTTAAGTTTTTATTTTCAGGGAGAGTAAAGAACTCTAATTTTCTGGAGCAGGTTTTAGCAGTTTGCAGCAAGGATGATCATCTAATCGTGGTAATTTCTTTTTGCTTGCACTTGAGTTTATGATATTGTTATATATATATATATATATATATATATATATATATATATAGGAAAATGTGTCCGTCCTCCAAGCTTCCACGTGGCACCTAAAATATTATTTCGATGCCACGTGGAGCTCAGGTGCATTGCTTAGATCATCTTAAAAAATATATATAATTAAAAACTCATTTCTATTGTGTATTTTTTGAATCGTGATATGTGGACCAATGAAACCCGTCAAACTTTGACTTGTGAATTAAATTAAAATTTTTTTTTTTTTTTTTTTAAAAATTGATCTATACCGTCAACTTGTGCTCCACGTGGCACCCAAACAGTGTTTTAGGTGACACGTGGAGCTTCATGTGTATCTTGGAGGACCTAACCGACTCCTATATATATATATATGGAGCTCCACGTGTCAGCCAAAACACTGTTTGGGTGCCATGTGGAGCACAAGTAGACGGAATAGATTAATATTAAAAAAAAATCCGAATTTTTTTTTTTTAACTCACAAGTCAAAGTTTGACGGGTTTCATTGGTTCACATTTCATGATTCAAAAAACACGCGATGGAGATGAGATTTCAAAATTTTTTTTTCTAAGATGATCTAAGCAATGCACTTGAGCTCCACGGGGCATCAAAATAATATTTTGGGTGCCACGTGGAGGTATACATGACACCCAAAACACTCTTTGATTGTCATGTGGAGCATGAGTGGATGGTTTAGATCAATTTAAAAAAAAAAAAAAAAAAAAAAAAAAGTCAATGTTTGACTAGTTTCAATGGTCTACATCTCACAACTCAAAAAGCACGTGGTAAAGATAAGTTTTCAAAATTATTATTTTTAAAAAATGATCTAAACACCCGAGGACCATGTGACATTAAAATAATGTTTTTGATGCCACGTGAACCTCCACCTGAAACTTTGGAAGAGGGACTTTGATGCCACGTGGACCTCCACCTGGAACCTTGGAGGAGGGACACCTTTTCTTATATATATATATATGAAATTGGTGGGTTTCACTCCGTTGTTGAACCTTTTTTCTTTGTTTTTATTTTTTCAAGTCTTTCTTTGTCTTTTTTCCTGTTTCTTTGGTTAGTGTTGTGCGCCTGTGCCTTCTTAGCTCTTTTTCCAAATTTTATTAACTTAATGAAATTTATATCTTTACGTTTAAGCATTTATAATTATGGCTATATGCATATATCTAATTACAACGCCAAATATCATGCAAGTTTGCACAAACACTACATTAGGTTGTGTATGTTGTATGGCATCTTTAATAAATAATAATATTAATAATTATAGAGCCAAATATCCAAAATGATTAACTAGTGGGATACAATTAATAAGGTATAATGGGTCAGGTTAGGCTAAAATTTTGGCTACCCCACCGGAAAGTGACATATGCCCACCCAGATCCGAGTAGACCCGATAGCACACCTTAACCTGACACGACCTGTTGCCGAATAGAAAAACCCAACCCATCCCAATTAAACTGATTTGGGAGAAGATTTGTCCTTCAAACTGAGATTGGAAAAGATGCGCTTGTGTCAGATATTATTCAAAATGATGTTTGGCATCTTCCTGACCCTACTATATTGAGACTGCAACAAGTTTGAGATCTTATTTGGTCACATGAATTGTCTTTTAATTCCTTTTGATGATGAAGTTGTTTGTGTAGAATTCCATGGGCCTAACTTAACCTTACAAAACCGGCTTGTACGGTGAGGAGTGCCCAGATTATATATATCCCAAGACCTGCAAGCCCACAGACAATGTGAGACTATTCTCACACGCTCCCGCACGTGTTGGCATGTGGACAATTGAATTGGGTGGCGTGGAGTAGAGAAATACTTGCTTTGATATCATATAGAATTTCATGGGCCTAACTCAACCTCACAAAACCGTCTTGTAAGGTGAGGAGTGCCCAAATTATATATATCCCAAGACCTCGAAGCCCACAGACAATGTGGGACAATTCTGATAGTTTGGTCGGCTACTGCCTCTGAAAATTTTTCAATTAAATCGGCTTGGAACTCTATTAGAAATTCAAATGCTAAAATTGGGTGGGATAAATTTATATGGAATAAATTGATCCCTAGGCTTAGTTTTATTGTTTGAACGACCATGAACAATAAAGTCATGATCATGGAAAATCTCAATAAAGGAGGGTTGAATATGGTTGTCAGATGTGTTTTATGTTGGAAAGAAGTTGAAGATAATGATCACCTATTCTTCCAATGCACATTCACTAGTTGGGTTTGGCGTTCAATTAGAGCTAGAATCCGATGTAATAAAACTGAGTTGAGTAATTCTCAAGAGGAGGTCGAGGACCTTATAGAACGATACAAGGGAGACAACTTAGTGAGTTGTTCTGCTAAGAATTTATTCTCTTTAGTTATATGGAGTTGTTGGAAGGACTAAAATAGTAGGATCTTTGAAGGAACTTGCACTCCCTAAAAATCTTAGCAAGATTATGAAAGAGTTTCAATTAACACTTGATGTGGTTTAGTTCACCAAACAAATCAAATCCATTTGTATGAAGTGGATGTTGGGATTTGAGATCCCTAATCGCGCGCGCTGGGTGGATCGCAATCGATTCTACACACCTCGAGAAAAGTCGAGATAATTTAATACTTGTTGATCCGAGCCGTCAACTATCAAAGAAGACGACGTTATCTTCATGCCGCGTGGATTCGACGGTGATTGATGACACCGTAGAAAGATAATCACAACTCTAGGATTTTGGCTTAGAGAAGAAGGAAGAGCTTGTGAGAAAGAAGAGTTTTACATCCGTAAGTTACAATATCTAAAGCCATATATTAATAAGTAACCCTAATATAGTTGTTATACTGTAATATCCCTGATATTTTGACGTATTTTTCATTTACCTCGGTAAGCGTGTTAGGAAATATTGTGAAATAATTTTAGATTTTGGTGAACTGAGGCTATAATAAGACTAATGGTCAAAAGAATTAACCTAGAGAGGTGTGCAAGTCAAGTACACGATAACTTACACAATAGGATAAACGTATGTGTTTAGCATGGGATATTTTGCAAATTTAGAGGATAAGTTGTAAACAAAAATATCTAAATATTTTTGTTAGGAATTGTTTTGTCTTGTCTTATAAGAAAGAGAAGTGCAAGAGAAGTTTCATCTCTCTCTCTCTCTCTCTCTCTCTCGTTGGAATTAAGTCTCTAAGGATTTGCCTCATTTGATCCCAGATCTTGGAAGTTTTAGAGTTCCTCTTTCCATCTCAACCATTAGTTTATTTGGTGCTTGAATTCAGATCAGTTTGGACTATTGGAAGAGAAGGATAGAGGAGAGGATGTTACTGTGTCGATAGGATCTGTGCAATGGAGGAAGGTTTATAATGGGCTGAATTGAAGCTTTTAAACCTTCGATCTTAGAAACTTGTTCCGGTGCGTGAATCGGTATACAATTTAAGCTAAAAGAGGTAAGCCTTGAAACCTCCTTATGTAAATTTGTTGGGTTTTGTTAGAATTTAAGATATGTATTCAATATAAAAGATTGGATGGCTGTGTTGAAACTAAGGAAAAAGAATCCGGGCATGTCGAGTTAACAGCCACAGAACCTGAAGAATTCGATTGTCGATTTGAAAATCGACGATCAATTAATCGATCGATTTGGAAATCGACGATGAAATGAGTTTTTTTGGCTGAGATGTAATTCTGAAATTGATGGTGAATTAAATTCGATGGTCGAATTACATTGCTTCTGGCTTTTGAAAGTTTTGTTGAATTTTTATTCTGTAAGCTTTTGGGTTGATTTTTGGGTTCTATATTAACACAGAGAGTGTTAATATATGTAGATTTTGGCTATTGGGAGTCCTTGAAGAGGACTGTTTGTGCTAGACTTTGAAACTTCTTGGTTAAGGTAGGGGAACTCAAATTGTTATTTGCATAAATTTATAAGCATGAACTGTTTTCGGCAATTTCTTTTAGAAGCATTAATTTTGGAAATTCTGTCATACACTGTATAAATAAAACTTAGAATATATGATACAAATCTGAAAATTTGGAACTTTGTTATGACTAAGAACTTTGAAATTTGAACCTCAGAACCTCAGTTAATTTTTGAATCAGAACTTCGAATCAGAACCTTGAAAAATCAGTATATGTTATGAATAATAAGCTTTGATATGTATTAGCATTTGCATTTGATTTAGGGTTCATACGTACGATGCCCTAGATTCTACCAACCGTGTTGACGGTAATACTTTGGCGCAAGTTTCCCTCATAGCGTAGGGGCTTGTTGCATTTTCGAAATGGGTTCATGAACGACGATGGTCAGTAGGGTCTTCCCATCGGTCACGTAGTCCGCTCTCATGCTATAGGAAATTTGGGAGATAAAATTAAGTTATAAATTTAAGACAAGAAGCATGCTAAATCAGGACACTTTGAACACTTTGGATTATATTATCAGTTTTGACTCAGGATTAGAACTGGAGATTTAATTTGAAAAGCATCATTGAAAAACCATATTTGATCTGATTCCGTCTTTTGAAAACCTTTACTTATAAAGAAATGCAAATAGATCTGTCTTCCTCTATTGAGCTTGGCTGTTAGCTCACCCTCGACTATACGTCACAGGTGTTGAGACTGACCTTGGGTCAGAGGATCCGGAGGACTCCGATTATATTTTCGAGGAGGATTTGGACATATCAGCTGAGGAGTTCTTTCCGTGATCTTAGATCCTGTGTTTTCTTTTGGTATTTTGTCTGGATATTATTTTGGAATATTGAGCCCTAGGCCTTTATTTTGGTTCTTTTGGTATCACTCGAGGAACCATTATTGTGAACCTCTATTTTAGGTGATCGGATTGGCCATCATCGGTGGTTCTTTTTGGTTCCTCACAGTGATATATCTAATTTTGTTATATGAAGCTTTTGTTTTTGGATTAACAATGTTGCCTATGTCTTTAGACCTTTGTTTATGTTGCCGGCTTCTGTTTGTTACGGCTTATTGAGAAATCAATAAGTTGATGAATCGGCCTTTCCTATACCTTAGGGATTGGAAAAGTCGGGTCGTCACAATTGGTATCAGAGTAAGGCTCTAGGTTCAGAGTCTTAGGACTAGG
Source organism: Chloranthus sessilifolius (assembly GCA_021018995.1). Classification (NCBI taxonomy): domain Eukaryota; kingdom Viridiplantae; phylum Streptophyta; class Magnoliopsida; order Chloranthales; family Chloranthaceae; genus Chloranthus; species Chloranthus sessilifolius. The sequence continues at coordinate 7,567,915 of CM037590.1, forward strand.
GGTTAGATTATTTCTAACAATTTATTACTGATCATTTGTTATTGTTTGTTTAACAATCACAGATCAGTATGCCTTCACGGTTTAGAGGCAGAGGCCGAGGTATAGAGGGACCTCGTACAGCTCGCATTGAGGAGATAGATGAGGGCGTAGGCACCTCATATGGCAGAGGGCGAGTTGCTTCTGGCCCTAATGCAGAGCCTTTGGGAACTGCTAGGCAAGACAGAGGGAATGTGGACGAGGTGTTGGCAGCCTTGGCTACTAACATGGCTCAACAGATGACCATTGACCGGCAGCATCGAGATGTCTTTGGCAGCCAGACATCAGCCAGGAGGATTCGCAGAGTTTAGGAGGATGAGACCTCCTACATTCTCAGGGCAGACGGATCCTATGGAAGCCGAGGCATGGCTGGATGAGATAGAGAAAATATTTGAAGTGTTGCAGTGTACCGATGTCGAGAAAGTACGCTGGGCATCTTTCAAACTTTTGGGCGAGGCCAGCCCGTGGTGGAAGTCTGTTTTCAGGATGAGAGAGCAAGACTACCCCAATACTCCATGGACTTGGGCAGAGTTCGTGGAGACATTCAACGATCAGTACTTCCCGAAGATCGTACGTAATCAGTGGGAGGTCCAATTTATCGAATTGAAACAGAATGAGATGTCGATGCGCGAGTATGGCACAGAATTTGATAGACTTTCCCGATTTTCACCCCTACATGTGGCCACTGAGCTGATGAGAGCTTAGAAATTTCAGAGAGGTTTGAGGCCTAACATTCAGGAGAGGGTGTCGATGTGGGAAATGGAGACGTATGCTGGCGTGATGTCCAAGGCCCTCATTGCAGAGGAAGATATTCAGAAGCAGTACTTGAGGCGAGAGCAGGGTAATAAAAATAGCTTTGGCCAGGGATAGCAGAGTGCTCAGAGCAGGTGAACAAAAAGTTGAGGTTCTCTAAACCTCCTCCCTACCCTAGTCAGCCATCATATTCTAGACCGGCTGTTGCTTCAGGACCAGTGACGTCTTCCTATCAGAGACCTCAGAGTTCGTCACCAGGACGACCTTTCAGAGCTGGGAGCACTGCTACGAGTGGAGCTTCTGTGGCTCAGGGTTCGATGAGAGGATCAGCTGCTACTCTTGTTTCTACCCCAGTGTGTGCAAGATGTGGGAAACCACATAAGACAGAGGATTGCAGGCGGAACACTGGAGGATGCTTCAGGTGTGGACAGGTTGGTCACATGATCAAGGATTGTCCTACTATTGAGAAAAGACGGACTATGACGGTCTCTACACAGAAGTCGACACGACCTACAGTTCAAGGTCGGGCTTATGCGGTGACTGCACAGGATGCCCAAACGTCGAATGACGTCATCCAAGGTATCATTAAAGTTGAGATGTCATTCATGCATTGATTCAATTATTATTGTTTAAAGTTAAATACAAGTAAATTATGTTAAACCACATAGGAATTATTGCATATAATTAACAAACTTTTTAACTAAAGGTACACTTATGATGAGTAGTCGAGACGACATGGATAAAATTGAAGCACGAGTACTTATAGACCCTGGGTCTACACACTCATTTATTACTCCTTCCTTCTCAGAGAAGTTGGGTATTACTCCCGAACCCCTTGCTTTCATTCTGGATGTGAAGATTCCTACGGGAAGTTCAGTATGTACTGATACAGCATGTCAGTCAGTCATCGTGATGATTGATGAGCACGAGACAGTGACCGACATGATTACGTTGAGCATGGAAGGGCTCGACGTCATTCTCGGAATGGATTGGTTGGCAGCTTATCACGTGAGCGTGGACTGTCTGCGGAAGATTGTGACCTTTCGGCCGCCAAAGCGAAAATCCTTTGGATTCTGTGGAGTCAAATCCAAGGTTGCGCCGTTGGTTTCCGCCATTAAAGCTGAGCGCATGATGAAGAATGGTTGCAGTGGGTATCTGGCCTATTTGCAAGATTCTACCGAGAAGAAGAACGACTTGGCTCTTATCAAGGTGGTCTGCGATTATCCTGATGTCTTTCCAGAGGACTTACCTGGATTATCACCTGATCGAGAGATTGAGTTCATGATTGAACTAGCGCCGGGTGCAGAACCGTTATCTAAAGCTCCATATTGGATGGCGCCTGCTGAGTTGAAGGAACTCAAGGAACAGCTTCAGGAGCTGTTAGACAAAGGCTTTATACGACCGAGTGTCTCTCCTTGGGGTGCACCAGTTCTATTTGTGAAAAAGAAGGATGGATCGATGCGTCTGTGTATCGATTATAGGCAGCTCAACAAGATGACGATTAAGAATCGTTATCCTCTTCCGCGGATAGACGACTTGTTTGATCAATTGCAGGGTGCAAGGTTCTTTTCGAAGATTGATCTGAGGTCAGGCTATCACCAGCTCAAGATCAAGGCGGAAGATATATCCAAGACTGCGTTTCGGACGCGTTATGGCCACTATGAGTTTCTAGTGATGCCATTTGGATTGACAAATGCGCCTGCATCTTTCATGGACCTGATGAACAGGGTGTTCAAACCACATCTTGATAAATCTGTGGTAGTTTTCGTAGATGACATCCTCATCTATTCGAAAACCAGAGAGGAGCATGTGCAAGATCAAGATGGCTCTTCAAACACTCAGGGACCATCAGTTGTATGCCAAACTCAGTAAGTGTGAGTTTTGGCTTGAGCAGGTCAGTTTCTTGGGCCACGTAGTCTCTGAAGCGGGTATCTCAGTGGATCCTACAAAGATAGATTCTGTGGTGACATGGGAACAACCTACGACAGTTACAGAGGTCCGAAGTTTCCTTGGTTTGGCAGGGTACTATCGGCGATTTGTCGAGGGTTTCTCGAAGATATCGGGTCCACTTACACAGCTCACAAGAAAGAATGCTAAGTTCGACTGGACAGAGCAGTGTGAGCAGAGCTTTCAGGAGCTAAAACGTCGCTTGACTACAGCACCAGTGCTTGCTATACCTTCCGGCAGTGGAGGTTTCGCAGTATATAGTGATGCTTCTTATGGCGGATTTGGCTGTGTGCTTAATCAACACGAGCGGGTCATTGCGTATGGTTCTAGGCAGTTGAAGGACCATGAAAGAAACTATCCGACGCATGACTTAGAGCTAGCAGCAGTTATATTCGCCTTGAAGATCTGGCGACATTACCTCTACGGTGAAATCTTTGATATATTCACCGATCACAAGAGTCTCAAGTACCTTTTCACTCAAAAGGACTTGAATATGCGACAGCGACGATGGATGGAGTTCTTAAAGGACTACGATTGCTCGATTCAATACCATTCGGGAAAGGCAAATATCGTTGTTGATGCTCTTAGTAGGAGGTCTTCAGCACAGTTGTCACATCTTGTTAGCCGGATTCAGAGATGGAAGCTTTTGGAGGATATAGCTTTGGGCAGCTCACGATTCGATATAAAAGGCTCGGGAGCATTGATGGCTACACTTGTATTACGTCCTACGCTCTTCGAGAATATTCGAAAGCTTCAGATGACCGATGATGAGCTGATGGCAATCAGACGAGATGTCGAGAATGGCAGCAAGAAGGATTTCTCCATTCGAGCAGATGGGACCTTGCTATTTCACGACCGGGTATGCGTACCGTCGAGTACCGAGCTTCGGGACACCATTCTGGAAGAGGCTCACAAATCCATGTATGTCATACATCTTGGTAGCACCAAGATGTATCAGGACTTGATGAAGAGTTTCTAGTGGCGAGGTTTGAAACGCGACGTCGCTGAGTACGTATCGCGGTTCTTGGTTTGTCAACAGGTTAAGGTTGATCATCAGAATCCTGCAGGCCTATTGCAGCCTTTACCTGTGCCTGAGTGGAAATGGGAAGCCATTTCGATGGATTTCATACTCGGGTTGCCGAAGACACTGAGGAAGAACAATGCCATCTAGGTCATTATAGATCGGCTAACCAAGTCTGCTCATTTCTTGCCATATAATATCACCTATACAGCCAGTAGACTTGCAGAGTTATACCTGAAGGAGATTGTTAGATTGTATGGAATACCAGCTAGTATTGTGTCTGATCGAGACCCGTTGTTTACTTCACATTTTTTGTAGAGATTTCAGGAGGGCATGGGTTCTCGTCTTGACTTTAGTTCAGCATTTCACCCACAGACGGATGGCCAGACCGAGCGCGTGAACCAGATCATTGAGGACATGTTGAGAGCATGTATGTTGGATTTTCACGGGTCATGGGACCAACACTTGCCTTTGATAGTGTTCGCCTACAATAATAGCTTTCAGGCTAGCATTGGTATGGCTCCATTCGAGGCTTTATATGGACGGCTGTGTCGATCACCGTTGAACTGGGAAGAAGTGGGTGAGAAGCTCATTATTGGACCTGAGATAGTTGAGCGCACTACCGAGACGGTTCGGTTGATACGCGAGCGACTACAAGTAGCTCAGAGTCGTCAGAAGAGCTACGCCGATCTCAAACGGAGACACGTGGATTTTCAGGTAGCTTTTGATATGTCAATGTGTATTTCTTCACTTGGTATAAATTCCATGTGAAATTGGCACTAATATTCGATTTTTCAGGTCGGCGAGAATGTCTTTGTTCGGATTTCGCCTACCAAGGGCGTTATGCGGTTCGGAAAATGAGGGAAACTGAGTCCTCGGTACGTTGGGCCTTTTGAGATATTAGGCCGAGTCGGAGAGGTTGCATATCGTGTGGCGTTACCGCCGCAATTATCTAGCATGCATAACGTCTTTCATGTGTCGATGCTGCGTCGATACATCCGTGACCCGACTCACGTGCTTGATTACCAACCCATCGAGCTTCAGGATGGTTTGAAGGTGGTCGAGGACCCGATTCATATTTTGGATCACAAGGAGCAGATCCTACGCACTAAGAGCATTCCTTTGGTTCTCGTACAATGGCGGAATCATACACCGGAGGAAGCCACTTGGGAGCGTGAAGCTGAGCTCCGAGACCAATTTCTGACCCTTTTTGATTAAATTTTGCGAAATTATGTGTTGAATGTATGATCCTTTGAATCTTGTTGTAATTACTGTTTTTATACAATAAATTGGCGAGTAATTTTGACGGTCCAATATACAAATTGATGTGTGTATATTTAAAGGTCTCTACATTATGGACAAAAATTCGATAATTTTGGGCCTAAACCTGGTATCTTCCACACTACTGGCCCTGTGAAATAAAATTGGCCCTATAGTTAGCTACTTCCTTAAATTTCACTGAGCCATTTGGCCTTGATACTGATGTCATGGCCCTATACATATACCTATTATTTTGTACATGTTTAACAGTTTTTGTTGTGTTATGTTGTGGAAATCCTGAAAAATTTGCGAGCCCGACCAGATTTGGACTTGTTATTTTTCCAAATAGATATATGAATTAGTTTGGCCACAATTTCTTAGCCTGTTCTATAATTTTCTACGCCAATTTTGGCTGTGATAAATGCGGTTGGGGTCCGATAATGTGATGGGAATGAAAAGGGATCAAAGACGGTCCATTTAGACCCAATGGTATGGTTTGGATTCCAAAAATTTCGAAAAAATTTAAACACCACAGTGTAACAAAATTCGACTATCGAAAAGGAAAATCGACCATCGAATTTTATAGAAGCTTATCAGCAGTTTTAAGCCCAAAAAATAGTACCTGAGATGTCCTGAGAAAATCGACTGTCGATTTTAAAATCGACCATCGATTTGGAAAATCGACCATCAAATTTGAAATCGATGGTCGAATTTCTCGATTTAAGTTTGGGTTTAAAAAATTGTTTTGTCATTCGTGTTTCGACTTTGAGGGTTTTGAGCTTAGGGTTTTTGGCAATTTTGGGGTTTTTCATCGATTTTGGCCGCAATCCAAGGGGGAATCCATTGCTTTTTACAAGAGATTTGGATCTCCATCATTGGAAACCCGATTTGGGGCTCTTCACACGGTAATCCTTGCTCCATTTCTTTTGTGGATCTTTGTTTTTCTTGCAATCTGTAGAGATTATATTTTGTTTTTTTTGTTAAATGGGGCCTAAGAAACAAGCCCCAATTCGAAATCCAACCTCCAAGTGACCAGCTTCTAAAGCTGCGTCTACTGGTCGATCTAAACAGCCCGCGGAGCCACCTCAGTCGGTTCCACCACCCACTGTTTCTCCCTTGCCTGAGCAGCCAAATGATTTTTGGAGCATCAAAGGCTTCACCACAGAATATCTGTTTCACCCGGAGTTGTTTGACCAACAAACAACCACACAATGGGCGGGTGAATACCTTGAAAAGGCCAAATTAACCTCCCTGTGTACCTCATTTAGTGACCATTTTTATCCCCGACTCGTGCGCCTATTTTATCAGCACATGAGCCGCGAAGACGGGAAGAGAATTTATACGGAAATTGATGGCCGAGATTCTACATTTGATCTTGAAGACATGGCTGTGGCATTGCGCTGCCCTTTAAATCACTCCCAAACCATGGGGTTAGGTCCTCCTTTCCCCAAACTGGTCCGCTTTGAGGACGTGATTACCCAAATGACGCAAGGCGGTCATGGGTCCGGTAAATCCATAGTCACGGTCCATATGCCGGAGACCATATGGATATTGGACAAAATTTTAAAGGCCACCCTTTACCCTTTTGGTCATCAGTCTGAGCGCACGGGTCCCCTACAACAAATTCTATTTGCGCTATAAGGAGCTACCGTTTAGTGCTCCTGACGTCCTTTTCAAGGGGATTATCAAGGCACGAGAGAAAATGGGTAAACATGTGAAGAAACCGATGAAGAGTATGCCATATGCTCGATTAATTTTGGTGATGATTGAGAACTACCGAGCGGGCCCTGCCTATGATATCCCTCCTACAGAACTCAAATCCACCGCCGGTCGAAAAATTTATAACTTGGTCAATTGGGGTCAAACTTACAGTCGACTTGTGAAGACTCCAAAGGATGCAGTGGCACCTGATACAGCTAGCGATGATGATGAGGACCCTACTCATTCTGCCCCTGACACTGCTACCCCTGCACCTCCTCAGCCCCCACAGAGTGACATCCTTACACTCTCAGAGTTCACCCGACAGATGACCGCCATGAGCCACCAGATTCAAGAGCTCACCCACCATACCAGCTCTATGCGTCAGGAGTTGGATGTTCATGGCGGCGCTCTCTCTTATCTGATGGAGCACGCGTTTCCCGAGGATTATACTACATATATGGCCGATATACGTGCTTCAGTATATCGCCCTTCGACATCGGGTGCTGGTACTAGCATGCCTCCTGCGGCCAGAGCGGATGCGGGTGCTGATGATATTGCTGAGGGCGATGGTGCTTCGGATCAGGCGGGTCCATCTACTGCTGGGGATTTTTAGCATGCTTGGGGGAGGGGGGTACTAGTTTATTTTGGCTGTTATGGGTCTGTATTTATTTTACAGCCTGAATTATTTAGGACCTGGTGGTCCTTCTTTTGTTATCTTTTATCTTTTTGTCTTTGATTTGGTTGGGATACTCTGTTTTATTTTTCGTTTGTATATGGTTCCTTTAGATACTTGTTGTTATCTTCTCTATGTGGGTTTTGGATCTCCATGTGAGTTTGATTCTTTGTACATCTTTCCTATCTATCTGGCTTGGATTTTTGTATGTATGTATGTGGACCTGTACCTTCTGTATGTGGTTTTGTTTTCTATGGTGTGGGTTTGCTCTCTCTGTCACTTTTGTTCTTCATGATTGCTTTGGTGGATTTTTGTTATCTTTATGGCTTTCATGTGTCACTGTGCATCGGTCTCCCGGCACGTGACACTTGGGGTGTGGGCATCCATGTACGGATGCAATCCACTATGGCCTTTTGATGCCACATGCAGTACATCCATGTTACTACGGATCCCATCCCTTGGCTTGCGTGCCCTGTGGGATCGAAACACAGTGGCCCATGTTTTCTTTTCTTTTGTTGTCTGGTGTGTGTTACATTCAATTTTCGCGGACGAAAATTCCTAAGGAGGGGTGAATGTAATATCCCTGATATTTTAACGTATTTTTCATTTACCTCGGTAAGCGTGTCAGAAAATATTGTAAAATAATTTTAGATTTTGGTGAACTAAGGCTATAATAAAACTAATGGTCAAAAGAATTAACCTAGAGAGGTGTTCAAGTCAAGTACACGATGACTTACACAATAGGATAAACGTATGTGTTTAACATGGGATATTTTGCAAATTTAGAGGATAAGTTGTAAACAAAAATATCTAAATATTTTTGTTAGGAATTGTTTTGTCTTGTCTTATAAGAAAGAGAAGTGCAAGAGAAGTTTCATCTCTCTCTCTCTCTCTCTCTCTCTCGTTGGAATTAAGTCTCTAAGGATTTGCCTCATTTGATCCCAGATCTTGGAAGTTTTAGAGTTCCTCTCTCCATCTCAACCATTAGTTTATTTGGTGCTTGAATTCAGATCAGTTTGGGCTATTGGAAGAGAAGGATAGAGGAGAGGATGTTACTGTGTCGATAGGATCTGTGCAATGGAGGAAGGTTTATAATGGGCTGAATTGAAGCTTTTAAACCTTCGATCTTAGAAACTTGTTCCGGTGCGTGAATCGGTACAATGAGATCAACAGTTTAAGCTAAAAGAGGTAAGCCTTAAAACCTCCTTATGTAAATTTGTTGGGTTTTGTTAGAATTTAAGATATGTATTCAATATAAAAGATTGGATGGCTGTGTTGAAACTAAGGAAAAAGAATCCGGGCATGTCGAGTTAATGACCACGAAACGAAGAATTAGAGTTTCGATTTGAAAATCGACAGTCGAATTTGGAATTCGACTGTCGATTTGGAAATCGACAGTCGAAATGAGTTTTTTTTGGCCTGAGACAGAATTCTGAAATTCGATGGTCGAATTCTGAATTCGATGGTCGAATTCTGTCCTGCTTCTGGCTTTTGAAAGTTTTGTTGGATTTTTATTCTGTAAGCTTTTGGGTTGATTTTTGGGTTCTATATTAACACAGAGAGTGTTAATATATGTAGGTTTTGGCTATTGAGAGTCCTTGAAGAGGACTGTTTGTACTAGACTTTGAAACTTCTTGGTTAAGGTAGGGGAACTCAAATTGTTATTTGCATAAATTTATAAGCATGAACTGTTTTCGGCAATTTCTTTTAGAAGCATTAATTTTGGAAATTCTGTCATACACTGTATAAATAAAACTTAGAATATATGATACAAATCTGAAAATTTGGAACTTTGTTATGACTAAGAACTTTGAAATTTGAACCTCAGAACCTCAGTTAAATTTTGAATCAAAACTTCGAATCAGAACCTTAAAAAATCAGTATATGTTATGAATAATAAGCTTTGATATGTATTAGCATTTGCATTTGATTTAGGGTTCATACGTACAATGCCCTAGATTCTACCAACCGTGTTGACGGTAATACTTTGGCGCAAGTTTCCCTCATAGCGTAGGGGCTTGTTGCATTTTCGAAATGGGTTCATGAACGACGCTGGTCAGTAGGGTCTTCCCATCGGTCACGTAGTCCGCTCTCATGCTATAGGAAATTTGGGAGATAAAATTAAGTTATAAATTTAAGACAAGAAGCATGCTAAATCAGGACACTTTGAGCACTTTAGATTATATTATCAGTTTTGACTCAGGATTAGAACTGGAGATTTAATTTGAAAAGCATCATTGAAAAACCATATTTGATCCGATTCCATCTTTTGAAAACCTTTACTTATAAAGAAATGCAAATAGATCTGTCTTCCTCTATTGAGCTTGGCTGTTAGCTCACCCTCGACTATACGTCACAGGTGCTGAGACTGACCTTGGGTCAGAGGATCCGGAGGACTCCGATTATATTCCCGAGGAGGATTTGGACATTCCAGCTGAGGAGTTCTTTCTGTGATCTTAGATCCTGTGTTTTATTTTGGTATTTTGTCTGGATATTATTTTGGAATATTAGGCCCTAGGCCTTTATTTTGGTTCTTTTGGTATCACTCGAGGAACCATTATTGTGAACCTCTATTTTAGGTGATCGGATTGGCCATCACCGGTGGTTCTTTTTGGTTCCTCACAGTGATATATCTAATTTTGTTATATGAAACTTTTGTTTTTGGATTAACAATGTTGCCTCTGTCTTTAGACCTTTGTTTATGTTGCCGGCTTCTGTTTGTTACGGCTTATTGAGAAATCAATAAGTTGATGAACCGGCCTGTCCTATACCTTAGGGATTGGAAAAGTCGGGTCGTTACATATACGGTGTATATCACGCACACCCTAGGGGTTGTATAAATGGCATCTCAGCCACTCTAACCAACATCTCCCACTCAACCCCGTAGGGAATAGTATCATGATTAACAAGTTCTCTAGAGCCCAAAAATAGAATCGTGATAGTCCTTACATAACAAAGGACCTGTGGAGTGGGACCAGCAGAGATCGCATATCTCTCATACAGGTGTGCGCGCACTAAGTTGCCATCTTTCTAGTACGCCATCACCCAAGTTTTCCTATGTCGGCCCTAATCCGCATGACCACACTGAAATATACGACTTTCAACCTAAAATCGCACTTATTTAACTTATCAAAAGAATTTTGAAACAGTTTCTTTGAATCCATTTTGAAAATAAAATATTTAATAAATACATATATTTTTAAAAAAAATTATCATTTAAATCTTTTGTAATTTATGATGCCGACAGATAAATCTTACAGGTGCGTATCATTGGCCCTAGGAACTTGGTGTTGATGTCAAGGAACTTCCTCAGGCAACTACGTAGTTTAAATTTTGATTAAGCCGCTTTCCAAGTAGTACATGCACCCAATCATATTAGTCACAATCATTGTCATTATACACTAAAGTGGCGACACCCAATCAAATCCTCATATACATAAAGGTGGGTAGCTAAGGGCACGAGAGTCACTTACGAGACTGGCAGCTCACACTATGCACTGATCAGATCGGATTAGGTAATAGTAGGTAAGGAAGTCTAGGAGCACTCGATGCTTCGAATACGTGGTCGTTCACCCACACCATAAAGTAGGCAAACTTAACTCAATCAATGCTCGTCAGTTCTACAATACGTAGGCTAACTTACATCTATTAGCAACACTAGCCTGGTTCCCATTTAGGCCATGACATCAGCACTAGATCATACCAGTGAATGCATCATTCGACTGTAGGTCTCATCCCCAAAAGCAGCTCACACCCATGTGCAATGGTGTTTAACCGTTGCTACTCCCGTATGGAATCGTTTGGAGGTAGTTATCACTTGCTCGTGTAACCTATCACTTTCTACTACTCCAGACTTGCGATTAGCCAGTGCGAGTGGGCAATTGGCCTGCTGACGAAAAATTATTTTTCTCACGTAGAGGTGATCGCACCTACTCGCACAATCACACAATGATCAGTATAAGAATATATATAAATACTGATAAAGATAATAAATTATCCACATTGTACATAAACAACTAAAATATAATGTAAAAATAAAATATAATCATAAAATTATGTCTATGTCCAATAAATAACAACCATGTATAAATGAAAAATATGAAATAGTAATGGAACCATAACTCCCACTGACACCTGCACAACTTTAAGTCTACTCACTCAAAGTCTACATAAACTCATATGTTTAATATGTATCTCATGGGTTTTGTCATAGGATCTGCTAACATTTCTCTGAAAGGAATTTGATGGAGTATGACCTGTTTGTCCATGACAAGATTTATGATGTAATGATACTTGACTTCAATGTGCTTCAATTTCTTATAAAATTTGAGATCCTTCGCTAAATCGATGGCAGATTTGTTATCGATTTTGAGAGAAAGTGGGTCTTGAGTGTGAGGAATAGCACTCAAGCCTTTACAAAATCTTAGGATCCAAACTCCTTGCTGAATCGTAGCACAAGCAGCAATATATTCAGCATCCATGGTGGAGAGCGCATTACACGCCTGTTTCTTGCTACTCCATGAAATAGCTCTACCTCCTATTAAACATATGAAGTCAGAGGTAAATTTTTCTTCATCAGGATCATCTCTATAAGCAGCATCAGAGTATGCGTGCCCTCTCAAATAAGTGTATCCATAATATAACATCAAATCCTTAGTGCCTCTAAGATATCGAAAGATTTATTTGACAGCATGCCAATGCAATTAGCCTGGATTACTCTGGTAACGACTGACCAATCCAACCACATATAGATATCAGAATGTGTGTACCGCATGACATACATGAGACTACCAATAGCACTAGCATAAGGGACAACAGATAGTCAATTTCTCAGCATCTGTTTTGGGACACATATCCTTCCTCAACTTCGCATATTTATTCATTGGAGTTTCTATCGATTTAGAATTACTCATACGAAAACACTGAAGGATTCTTTCTATGTAAGAAGTCTGAGAAAGACCTAAAAACTTTTTAGAATGATTCCTAATGATTTTAATACCCAAAATGAAATTGGCCTCACCTAAGTCTTTCATCTCAAAGTTAGAGGATAATCATTCTTTGGTAGAAGCAAGTAAGCACTTATCATTACCGGCTAAGAGGATGTTATCGACATATAATGAAAAAATAATAAAATATTTATCAGACCGTTTAATATACATGTAGTTGTCTTCATTAGTCATAAGGAAGCTAAACGAGATAACAATCGTATACAAATATATGTATCATTGTCTACAAGACTGCTTCAACCCATAAAGAGATTTTAAAACTCTATACACTTTAGACGTCTTACCATTCTCAGTAAAACCAATAGATTGTTGCATAAAAATCTCTTTCTCTAGGTCACCATTTAGGAAAGCGGTCTTAACATCCATATGATGGTGTTCTAAGTCCATGCACGCACCAAAGATAAGATCATTCGAATTGAGATGCAGGAGAAAATATTTCATCATAATTAATTCCCTCAATCTGCGTGAATCCTTTGGCGACTAAACGGGTCTTAAATTTATCTATAGAATCATCTGCATTCCTCTTAATTTTAAAGATCCATTTATTGTCAATGGTTTTATGACCAGGAGGTAAATCAATAAGCTCCCACACAAGGTTCTTCCTCATAGATTCTATTTTTTCATTCATTATATTTACCCAATTGTTGCAATTAGGAGAAGTCATGACATGCTGATAAGTTTCAGGTTCATCATCATCCATAGCCACACACGAGAATAATTCTCCTTCAATCTTAAAAAATTTGTGAGGAATTCTACCACGTTTACTCCTTCGAGCCTCAGGATCACATTGAAGAATGCTCCTACTGTTTATGGGATCAACAGAGGCATTTTCATTAATTTCATATAAGCTCTCACTATCCTGAGTTGGTAATTCATATAACTCACTATCGATCCTAGGACGTTTCCTGCTAGGATATTTATCCTCTATAATGGTAATACCATGAGATTCGACCTCAATTAAACCTTCATGTTCTTCATGGACTAGGATATAACCCTTTGAATTATCTGGATAGCGTATAAAAATACACTCGACGGTTCGATTATCCAATTTACTTCGATTGGGCGCATGGATCAGTACATGACCTAGATATCCCCAAGGGTGTAGATTATCCAGAGAAGGTGGCCTTCCTGTCCAAAGTTCATACAGGAATTTTGGAACCGACTTAGAAGAGACTCTATTCAAGACATAGACCGCCGCTAGCAGCGCGTCACCCCAAAAGCTCGCAGAGAGATTAACATGTGTCATCATCGATCTGATCATGTCAAGAAGAGTTCTATTCCTTCTCTCAACCACTCCATTCTGTTGTGGAGTATAGGCCATGGTGAACTGCCTAAGGATACCAACACTTTCACAAAATAGTTTAAAATTTTCAGAAGTGTATTCACCACCTCTATCTGATCTAAGCACTTTGATTCTACGATTCAATTGATTTTCAACTTCAGTTTTATATCTTTAAAAACACACAAGTGCATCAGATTTTTGTGATATAAGAAATACATGTCTATACCGAGAAAAATCATCAATGACAGTTATAAAGTATTGGCATCCATTTATGGCACGTACATTGAAAGGTACACATATATCTGTATGCACAATTTGAAGAAGACCTTGAGATCTGGTTGCCTTAGGAAATAATTTTTTAGAGGCCTTATCAGTTATGTAGTACTCGCAAGTGGGCAAATCAATTTTAGTTAAAGAATAAAAAAGACCTTCTTTGGCCAATCTAGTCATTCGATCTCTACCTATGTGACCTAATGTAGCATGCCATTTAAGGGATTCAGAAGTGATAAAGGCATCAGATAGGGCAACAACATGAAGTAAAAATAAAAAATTAACAATAGATGAATTAGCAATATCTAAAGCAAAGAGGTCCCCAACTAAATTGTCCTAACTAAATAAAATATTATTTTTATGAAAGGATACCCTAGAATGATAAAATATAATATCAAAACCATCTCTGACTAAACAAGGAATAGATATTAAGTTTTTTCTCATCCCTGGAGCATATAAAGTGTCTTGAAGAATCAACGTGTTTGTCCAATAGGCGTTTGAAGGTGATATGCACCAACTCCGAGGACGTCTTCAGACGTGTTATTTCTCATATAGACTTTGTAGCTACTAACAATAACTGGATGGAAGTCAGAAAATCCTACGCAGTCCCTCGCGATGTGCTTGGTTGCTCTAGAGTTCTATAATCTATTGAAAAGATGAAGTATCAGCTATAAGAACTTCGAAAAAAATAAAGGAATAAATGGGAGGATAAGAGACAGATACAACCTTTGCAATATCTTTCCTCATCTTACACTCGCTGGCAAAATGGCCGGCCTCACCGTAGACGAAACACTTGATCTAATCACGAGACTTTTTCTTACGGTAAGGACGATTATTTCGTTTTACTTTAGTAGATGGAGGTGGACCGGTGTCACCTTTCTTCTTATCCTTTCAAGGTTTCTTATTTTTTTAAAATTTATCAGTGGGAGCTTTGCATTTTCAATCCTCAGTGTAATGGATAAGAGGAGATTTTGGTAGAATTATATTCATTTCTATCTCGTGCTCTAGGTGATGATATAAATCTATGAAGGTTTTGATAGACTCCTTGTGATTAAAAAATTTCTTAGTAAGATCCCAAGAGGAAGGTAAGGAGCCTAATATGGTACTGATTTTCTGATTTTCACTCAAGTTACTCCCTGCACTCCTAAGGTCTGCTATCATCTGATTCATCTTATAAATATGGCCTTTAATCGTACACCCTTGAAGCATACGATATGCTTGAAACTTTATATCCATAGCACGAATCCTTGCATTAGATTTTTTAACATACGCCTCATAAAGAGTGTCCCATAACTCCTTTGTGATAGGATAAGACTCATATGTATGAAGGAGTTCTTTGTAAAGATTCAGAAGGATAAGGTTCCGGGCTGTGCAATTATATTTCAGCCATTTTTGATATTTTTCATTTCCAGCTTTCATAGCCACAATGGGTACATCCTCATTAGGCTCGTCCATAATTTCTTCTATGGCATATTAGATATCCTTCTCATCCAAGAGAAATCTTATCAGACGAGACCAATCATCGTAATTATTGTCATCTAACTTCTCAGTCTTGATCAAGTTAGCAAATAGGGATTTGGCAATCATTTTTACCACTATTTCAAAAAAAGAGGTGTTAATTATTAGACAATAATATTATATTTTATGCATAATTTCTATCAGTATTCTCCAAAACGTCAAAGGGATTTCTCGATGTTGAGATGAATTTAGCAGTTATTAGATCGGTTTGAAAGTATCACATACCCGATTAGGTGTTGCAAAAATAATTAAGATTAATCACATAACTGTTGAGTGTCTCACCATTAATAGTCTCAATGACAAACATGATCTACTTATCTAGGTGTGCATCAAAATATATGATGGGTGAATTACGTAAGATAATCTCAATAGGATCATCAAAGATTATCAATGTAAACGAGTTAATCATTCAACCAATTACATCTCACAGAAATAATAAGATAAAATATTTACAAACATAAAATTGCGTTATCGAATAATCTTGAAATGACTTGAGCTCATGAATAGGACGTTCTCATGTGGCTCTATAGTTTGAGCCCTAAAACTATTCTTCTACAATTAGAACCATTTATTACAACTCGAGTCATCATATGAATGCAACACCCTATGAAACTAATGGAACTACTCCACATCAATTGACACGCTTCTCTTAAGAGCTCCATCGTGCCTTTTGATCGTTTGCGCCATAGGTATATCTTTATAAGGGTGCAAGTTCGTTTTTATGTATTCACCAATTTATAAAATGAAGAAATTAAAAAAAAAAAATACCTGGACTCGATCTAATATAATTTGATCAATTAATAAAATATCCTAGGATGTATGTCATACTCGATATCACAACGATATGCATATCCCACAACCAATTAATTATAAATGATCACTCATCCATATCTCATAATAGAATAAAAAAAATTAAAATTTTTAATCATCGGGGATGACGATAATTAAATATTATGAATGATATTCATAAATTTTTGAGCGGATAAAATCGTCAAAAATAAATCCGACTGGTCCAATCTATAGATCTCATCGAGTAGATTAAAATCGACTACTTATGGGCCTAAATTCGATAAGTAATGAGGAAGTTATTACCAAAACAAAGACGCAATTAAACTATTGCAGTTTAAAAATTGTGCTAGTGCGCACATTTGACCGATCAAATTGGACCATTCGAATTAATAAAATATGTGATATTTTGTCAGAAGGTAGTTCAGTAGGATAACGGCTCATATTTTATAAAATAGAAAAAGATCAATGTTAAAAAAATACTTTAAAACAACCTAAAAATATATTGTAAATGTTCAATATATATATTTTTATATTGAAACATATTATATCAATTGGCTAGTAGCACAGTTGATTTAGAGTACTTTTATACTACCTATTGGGGAAGAGGTTGGGGGTTCAAATCCCCTACCTCCAAAAATATTTTACATTTATACCTTTGCATTAGATAAATTAACAGACCTGGTTCGGACTCGATCTAGACTCGATCCAATATTGAACCAAGACTCATCCAGATTTGACCCAATAGCTACCCAAATGGACTCGACTCAAAACAATTCAAACCCGATCTAGACTCGATCCAGCATTAAATAAGACCCATCTTGATCCGGCGCAATAGCTACCCAAATGGACCTGGCCCAAAACAGTTCAGACCCGATCAAGAACCCAACTATATCCGCCATAGACCCAGACCCGGCAGGTCCACTATTCAAAAATCATGTGCACTATCAAACCTAGCACACAAGAAAGAAGAAACGAGAAGTGGAAAGCATATCCAGTCATGGCAACCTAGTGGCCGGCTGACGGCTGACCAAGTTCGTTCGGCAACATCACTGGTGGCCGACTAGGTCCGTCCGGCGACATCGCCGGCAACCGACCAACTCCGGCCGGTGACATCGTCGGTGAGTACCGGATTTCATCACCCTTTCCCTTTTTTAATACCGACAACGGGTATAAGATTAGACAAAAATAAATTGTCGAAATCTAATCATAAAATAAGATATAAAAAAATTTATACTTACAAAAGCGGAGAAATCGATATGATTGCTTTGATACTACTGTTAAGATTTGAGATCCCTAATCGCGCAAAAGTAATGGGTAGATCGCAATCGATTATACACACTTCGAGAAAAGTTGATATAATTTAATGCTCGTTGATCCGAGCGGTCAACTACCAGAGAAGACGACGTTATCTTCACGCCACATGGATCCGATGGTGATTGATGGCACCATAGAAGGATAATCACAACTCTAGGGTTTTGACTTAGAGAAGAAGGGAGAACTTGTGAGAAAGAAGAGTTTTACATCCGTAAGTTACAATTTCTAAAGCCATATATTAATAGGTAATCCTAATATGACTGTTATACGGTGTATATCACACACACCCTAGAGGTTGTACAAGTGGCATCTCAACCACTCAAACCAACAGTGGATAAGTCCTGCACTTGGGACGGCTAAGCTCAATGTTGCTTCTTCATATTGCTCTGGTAAATGGGGCATTGGTGGTTTGATCCGGGACCATGATGACGGATTTCTTGGTGGTTATTTCTCTCCTTTTAACAAAGGAAAATTATTTCAAGTGATCTTAATACTATTTTACAGGAGTTGCTATATACTTTATCAAGAATGAATTTTTGATCCCTTGGCAACATTTAGGTCTGATCAAAGATATCAGAGGATTATCTAAAGGCTTTCCTCAAATTTTCTTTTCTCATATTAGTAAAGAATGTAACAGGGGTGTCGATTGTATTTCTGTTTTAGGCATAGATGCTAGCAATATTAGATGGAATAGCGTAGATGTCCTTCCTCCTTTTACCTCCCTTTTGGGAGATGACTATGATTTCTAATCAGCTGTAATTTCTAATTTATTGTTTTAATATAGGGTGAGGCTCCATCAACCTCAAGCTGGTTTATTGAAAAAAAAAAAAAAAAAATCACCTATTTTCTTTAATTTCATATAAAACAATTTGGGTCTGGTCCGGTCTTTTTTGGGATATTTGCATGTGGAACCAATATGTGAGCCCTCTTGTAATAAGCCCAAATCTTAAGATCTATCATGTAGAAGGTTGGGACGAACTATGATCTCCCTTTTTTGTGTCAAAGCAATAATGCCGTCAAACGATCGATAGAATTAACACTGCCTTTTTGAATGTTTTGAATCAGACAATGGAAATCATTATTTATCCCAATCTTTAACATAATATATCTTACGATAATGGACGTACTATCAAATGGCTCACATATTGACTACTCGTAGTTTGACATCTAAAAACATGATTACCTTAGAACCAAGTGCATCGGCACGGAGATGAGGTTCTGTAGAGTTTTAGTTGGTTTAAATTGAGATACCCAAAACAAAATCATCTCTCTCTTACAAGTCTAATAAGGGTTGAAATTGTGATTTGTGAAGGCCTGTGGCACAGGAGGCAGATCGGTACCTGCATCTCTGGAACTTGTCAACGCCGTAAGTTTAGTGGCTTTATATTACTTGCTAAGCACCACCATGCTCTCAGGTGCTTTTGCTTTCCACGATTATATAAACATAAATTCTATGTTATTTTGAATTGCAGGAATTCAAGCACATTAATAACTTGGGAGGAGGCTTATCTGCGTGGATCGAGAAAGGGTTTGCTGTTGTGAAGCCTGAAATTGAGCAATAAGCTTGTTAAAAAGTGGTTTATATCCGGGGTTGTTTTATAATAAAATCTTTGAAATAAAATGGAGTTTATTTTATTTTGTTTTTTGATGATGCAGTAGGACATAGATAATCTGGATGTGCCTCACATGCAGGGACGGAGTCAGAAACTTTTATTAGACGGGGCTAAATTGTAAATAAAAATTATATCAAGATAAAAACCCCAAACTCCAAAGCATAAGTGAAATATATGAAGATCACAAAAAATAAAAAATAGCATTTATGAAGTATTAACAAAATATCCAAACTCCAAAGCATGAGTGAAAAATATATGAAGATTACAAAAAATTAAAAAAAAGCATTCATAAAGTATTAACAAAATATATAAAAATAAATAAATAAATAAAAACTAAAAAATAATCATTTTTTAATATATTTAAATTTAAACTCAATCACCTAACTAAATGGAATCCAACGTTCTTTCAGATCATGAAAATCATCTATAATTGAATATGTACTAAATTTCGCAGCAATTTTTCTTTCGATATATATCATCAAAGAATCCGTCAGAAACTCATCTTCAATTTTATTCCGAAGTCTACTTTTGATAATATTCATAGCTGAAAATGTTCGTTCTGTAGTTGTTATAGAAACGGGAAGAGTAAGCACAAGTACAACAACTCGAAAAACAAGTTGGTAGATAATTGAATTTCTGGTGCGAATCAACCATTGACACAATTCAGAAATATTTGACAATCCCTGAAAGTCTGAATGTCGAACTATGTTGTGCTCATAATGGTAAAGTTCTATTTTCAATTGTTCATTCTCAAATTTTGTGAAGTCTTGCGGATAAAACTTGTTTACTAACTGATAAATATCACCAAGTCTAAAAGATTCACGTACAATTCGAGGATCAAGAGTCAAACTGAGAGTAACTAACTCCACCAAATCGTCACTGAATCGGCGATTTAATTCTTGCAGCTGAGAATCTATTACAACACAAAAAATATCCACTCGATAATGATGCTCAATTGTATAGTTAGCTTGTTGATGGCGAGCTCGACCCCCTCTCTCAACATAACGAGCATTCATATCAGGGACTTTTATATTGCGTTTCTCGCAAAATAACTTCACATCGGTAAGTAAAGTATTCCATTTATCATCTCGAGATTTATGAATAGCTGCTTTAGTGGATGAAATAAGATGCATGACATTTAAAATATCTTGAGATTTAGATTGTAATTTTTTACATAAAAGATCAGTGATCTGCATAATTTCTTTCATGAGATGCAAAATGAAGATAAATTCAAATAAAGTCACTATTTGATAAATTGAGTCTGCTTCTGCTCGTTGGGAAGAAGTAGTTCCCTCATCAATAATTTAGGAAAAACTTCACATATTGGACTGAACAATTTGATCAAGCTAAAATTTGATCTTAAGTGAGAACTCCAACGACTATCTCCAGCCCGTTGTAAAGTACTAATTTGATTAAGTCCTCTTCCACTCTTAATCTCATCATTTTCAATTAATTGATCATTTAAAGCAGCTTGAGCAACCCTCAAATCTTCACAACGATTACATGAGGCACCAACAATATTGATAATAGAATTCAACTTAGTAAAAAATTGATGAATACGAATAACTTCTTTTGATGTTGCTACTAATGCCAATTGCAAACGATGAGTGAAACAGTGAATATAGTAGGCATAAGGACAATCATTTGAAACCAAAGCTTGTAACCTATTCAACTCACCTCTCATGTTACTTGCACCGTCATATCCTTACCCTCGAATGTTTTGAATGTCTAAACTATAAGAAGACAATACAAAATATATTCTATTTTTTAAGGTTAATACCGCAGTATCTAAGACATGAACAAGTCCAAAAAAGCGTTCCCGCACAAAGACATAATTATCAACAAATCTTAAAACAATAGCTATTTGCTCCTTTGTATCACCAATTTCTTCGTGGATTGCCTTCTTCACTTTATTTGAAAAAACATGTAAGATTTTCTTTTGTATCATTGGCGATGTGTAACATGCATTTTTCTAAGCTTTGGTAATCACTTCGGTAACCTTTTCATTATATGAAACCACCAAACCCAATATTTCAAGAAAATTTCCTCGATTTGTTGAACTCACACTTTCATCTCGGCTTCTAAAAGCAATACCTTGAAATGCAAGCACTCGAACAGTATCAGTTGAAGCTTTCAAGTGCAGCCGATTGTTTGCAATTTATTCAGAAGTGAAATTTTTAAACACATTTTGTATGTGTTGTGATTGGTTCATTAAGTCCTCACATGACTTCTCAACAATTATGTGGGCTGAATTAGGATCTTTCCCTATGTGATTCAAAAAAGAATAATTTTTTTTATCCCTAACTTTCATCCAATTTGTGAATCCATCAGAAGTGAATCCACGCTGCATCTTTATCCAACGAATATTCAAGCCATGAAGAAAATAGCTTGAACCACAAAGGTTGAAAGCTACGAAGATGACTTGCTGGTCCATATTTTGGGTTTTTTGAGAGAGTAGGTTGGTATGGACCAACTTTGATGTAAGGTCATCGAATTTCATCCCGTTGGTTAATATCATAATCCCATATCTGACGACGCAATTCAGGATTACACTCCAATGAACTCATATTAATTTCTTTCGTGTCAACTTTTTAAGATTTTTTTGAAGACGCTACAGGGCTTTCCGAGATATCAGATGTTGGTGATGATGCATCACTAACATTGACTTCTGAATTTTGTGCATTTTTTCTTTTGAAAAAGTCAACTATTATTTTTTACTTTCGCTTCATCTATAAATAAAGAAAGTGAAACAATATTTAGGCAGGATAACCGAACGATATTTAGGTAGGATTTCCGATACAAAGAACTTATACACCAACATTTTACACCGAATATAAATTTTGAAGTAAAAAAAAAGAACGTGATTAAGCTTATCTTTAATCATGTGCTCAAAATAATAAAACTCTTTTGGAATTTGTGTTGTGTAGTATTAAAAACGGACCACCAAATGGTACGCTCATGGTCTCAAGATCCTTTGTCTAAATGTAAAATTAGAATAAAATTATAGTGTATCATGCATTGTACATTAAATTAGAATCATCAGTGACTAATTTAAATAACTTATTTGGCAACTTACAATAAAAAATGTTTAAATATTATAATTTTACCCTCAAACTCTTTTGGCATTGGGCTCACGGAGATTGCCTGATCCAATCCACCGATACCAATCTGGATCGGTTTTAGGCTGACTGATCTGGTGACTAACACTACTACAAAAATTAAGACTATTAGCAGCGGCCAAAAACTGCCGCTATTAACAAAAAAATTATTAATGGCTATTAAGACTATTAGCGACGAGAGTATTAGTGGCAGTTTTTTTTGTTAATAACGACATTTTTGACTGCCGCTAATAGTCTTATTTTTTATAGTGTACCTATATTTAAAACCTTGTCTCATAGCACTAATCGGCCAACACAAAAAATTTTTGGTTCATCGGATCATTACTGGCGGCACCAAAATTCCTGTATAGGCAACTCAAAATACTAAAAGTTTTTTTTTTTTTAATTAGAAGATTTTAAAATCATGCTTAAAGGAAATTAACAGTCTGTTTAGGAAAAATTTGACAAAAATTTGAAAAATATCACCAAAATTTTTCTCAATGGATCGGATAATAGTGCCTCGGTGTACGACCTAGGCGGTGCATAGGCTGTTTGCTACCTAAAGAGAGAGATAGAGAAAGTACCTATGGCGGTTGGCTTTAGTGGCGGTCAGCGTCAAGCGATGGGTGCTATAGCGACAGACCGACGGTCTCAATCTAGTGTGAGGCTATGTGTTGATTAAGTTGTACTCGTAAGTGCACGAATCGTGATGTAGTCAGTGGGTGCAAAGTATGAGATCGTTCCCACGAGGATTGATTAGAAAATTTAAAATCAGAAATAGCAATTAACTAGAAGAATTTTCACAGATCTATCACAGTAACCAACAACCTAGAATTTTGAGAGCTTCTGATAAATGAGATAAATACTAACAGAATTTAAGAATTAAACAACTAATGAAAGATAAGGATTGGGATGCTAAATCCTCCCATCGTAGGTTTATCATTTACAGAATACCAATCTGTGGATTGAGATGTGAGATCTTTAAGAGATTTCTTAAAAGAAGCATTGCCCCATACACACGTGAGTTCTAAAATATAGATCTGAGATCACGGAGATGTATGATTAACATCCCATGAGTGTATAATTAACACTCACACCTCGGACAATATTTAGAACCCAATCTCCAAGGTAATTTCCAAAGTACGATCTAAGATCAAGGAGATGTATGATTAACACCCCATGAGTGTGTGATTAACACCCACACCTCAGATAGTGATTGGAACTCACCACTGGGATAAAGTCACACCATCAATCCAAGATCAAGGAGATGTATGATTAACACCCCATGAGTGTGTGATTAACACTCACACCTTAGATTACAGTTAAACTTCAGCCCGAGATGGGTATAATTATGATAAAATCATTATTGCAGATCTGAAATCATAGGGCATGATTAGCTCCTAGATCTCAGACTGAAATAATGATTTCACCCTTTTCAATGAATATTAGGGTCTTAAAAAGTATCTAACATCTCAATCACACAGATTTATATTAATATAAATGAATACCTTGGATGGGGTTCATTAGATCCCCATCCTTAATGAAACTAGCCACACATAACTGAAATAAGTAATAAAATAAATGCAGAAGTTGAAAATGCCATTAAAATACCGTAAAGAATTATTCACAAAAATCCACGAAAGCTTTAATTCAAAGTACGTACACCTCCTTCTTGAAAGTGGATCCAAATCAGAAAACTAAGATTTATCTTCCTCCTCAAAATGAATATTAAAAAGATAGTTCAAGAAACTGGGACTCAATGCCCTTACACTTTAAAACGCAGAGAAGCTCAAACAGAAGAATGCAGAAAAATAAATAATAAAAACTCTCTCAAAATAGAAGGCTCTGAAATGAATATATCTCCAAGAATATATTTCCCCCTAATTGCCAAAACAGAAGCCCATTTTTCCTCCCTGAATCCAAGATTTTATTCTGTGAAAAGAGTACCGAGATTCTCGCGGCCAAAGACAATTCCGAATTCAAACTTGGTCGATTGATCGACTAAAGATGGTCGATCGATAGACCATATTAGATTCTTTTTTTTTTAGAAAATCCAAATCTTCCGGATTAGGTCGATCGATCGACCAAAAAGGGTTGATCAATCGACCTCCCAGATTTTCGTGAACTCCCGCTACACTTTGCATCAGATACTTCCTCGATATTTTGGCCATAAATTTCTATCCCGAAGTCGGATTGAGGCGATTCTTACATAGTTGGAAAGTTGACGACGAGCTCTACAACATTTGTATTTTGACAATTTCTTGAATCTGACATCTTGAAGGTCCAAATTGAGCTCCAAGTCGGGATAAGTTTCGAATGATCCAAGGTAGCACAAATTTGACATTATATTATGAACTTTGGGGTTATTTCATGCTCAACGCATCTCCAGACCTATAAATCACTAAAACTATATAAAACATGTTAGATGGCTTTCATCGGGTAGCTAGATGTAGGTCTTTAGGGGTGAAATATTATCATATTTCACTGCACATCATACCCCCAAACCTACACTTTGCTAGTCCTCAAGCAAAGGAGAAGATAAACAAAATTGAAAAATAAACTAACAACCTAAGAAAAGTAAAGAATGCCACTTTCGTAGGGAACACGATTGCATTTAGCATATGCAACAAGCCTTTAAACCGCTAGGTGATCCCTAGTGCAGGAGTTTTATCTCCTGAGGGTTTTCAGTGAAGTTACCCACAAACTTCAAGGCATTGATTTATGTGGAATTTATTAATTGATCTCATTATGCATTTCTTCCACAAGTACTATGCATGCCATGTCATTTCCATTGATGCTTAGTTAAGCTAAACTAATGCTTCATTTTACAGATAAATTTTTCGCCCATCTTTAGATGTTTCAATGTTGTCATCAGATCAAATAATTTTTTATTTGAGAATTTATCTTATTTGTGAACTGCATAGATTTCTGCTTTGATTCAAACCTCACAATAGGTGTACTTCTCAAACTAAAATCACTCTGATGATGGGTAAGTTTTCACACACATGTGAGAGATCAATACAAAGCAAGCAAAAAGATCTCACATGATAAATGAAACACGATGCAATCAATGAACAAAGATAAATCTTATAAGAACAGATACTTATATATTCTAAGCATGTCATATCAAGTTCAATAGGTATCACATATTTGCTCTCCACCAGGCAGTTACCAATGCAAGATCAGATCATGAGGGTCTTTTATAAGGTTATAATGGGGCTCAGGTAAGGGTAAGAAAGAAATGGAAGTTGGGATTCAAAATTTCTGAGAAATTGGAAAAGAAAACTAACTTTTGACTCTTCTATTTCTCTCTTCTCCCTTTTTTTTCGTAATCTCTCACTATTTTTCTCAACCTTCTTTTTTTCTTTTCTCACTCATTTTTCTTCTTTTCAATTTCATCTTCTTACAGCACCTCATATTTTTCATTCTTTTTAAAATTTTCTTTTTCTTTTTCTCCCCTTTTTTTATATTTTTGCCATACACTCTCAGTAAACACCACAACTCGGTATCTCTCCACTTACTCTCTTTTCGCTCACTCTCATCTCTCGTTCCTAATTTCTCAGAAATAAGAAGGGTAAGGTTGAGTTTTCAGAAATGGTGAAGGGGTAAAGGTTAACGTGGCTTATCAAAGAATATATAAAGGTAATTTTTTTTTCAATAGGCTCAAAGGGGTACTAGAAGGATAAATTTATATGAGGTGGGGTATTTTAAGCACAAACGAGCCAATGATGGCCTTCAACCATGTCCTCAAAAGATGGTAACTTTGCTTATTTGTCTTGAGCAAACATATGATACGTTCTAGCACAATAATATGAATTTAATGTCATGCAAAGTCACAAGTCAAAATATAACGTATGAGATTATGCAAGAATAATTCGTATTCAAAGATAACTTCGAGTTTATTTAAGCACTCATCAAGGACGGGAAATTGGCGCTAAAGCTCACCGGATTTTAATCTACACTAAAATCCTTACAGTTCACAAATTTGATAAATTTTCATAATTTAAACTCTTTGAACTGAATCAAACATCAAAAACTCCTCAAGAGCGGGTTTAAGATTTATATGTCAATTTCACCTTAGCTCTTTCTCTCGTAAGAACAATGGAACGAAATTGCATTTAATATTTGTTTTAGATCGCATAATTTATCAATTTATAAATTCCACACAAAACATCATTGTGCTCAGTCGATTGATCGCCCAAGAAGGGTCGATTGATCGACTAAATCCGATATATATATATATATATATATTAGATTATAAGAGAGACTACACCCCCAAACCGATTCTGTGCAATGTCCTCATTGGACGAAAATTAACGGGGGCACCCCCAAACCTGCAATGAAAAATACTCAAAGACCAAGCAGGGAAAGGAAGTGAGACGCATAAGTGAAACTGAAATAAAATTTATTGAAGAAAATTATTAGAAATTACACTTATTCAATCCAGAAAATGGGAAATCCTAAAGCTACCTAAGAACAGAAAATAAACATCTAAAAATTTAATCCTAAACTTCCTAAAATATCTTAAACTTCGTAGAACATCCTAAAAACTCTTTGATTTCGACACTCAAACATCCGCGTCGGTCCCCTCTCTTGGCTTCGGCTTGGGAAACGCGAAATCCCACATTGCAGTGGTGATCCTCCTCGGATTTAAGGAATTAGGAATCACATCCGGCGGTGGTGGTGAAGGGTTTGGCGTACTACTCGAGGCCATATCCCGAAGTGTTGGAGCCGGATACAATTTCGCCCAAGTCTTAGTCGGTAGGAGATCAATAACCTCCTTGGGAATTGATTTAGGGATTAATGCAGCCAATGGAGTAGGTGGTGGTATAGATGGTGAATTTGGGATAAGGGGCGGTGACGGAAGCGCATCCAAATCAATCATCTCGATATCGGTGGAGAAGGATGGGGTGGATTTGACAGAATGATTCACTCTTTTACGTGCTGGCTCTTCCCACAATTGAACAGGGATGGGGTCCAGATTGACCACATTAACGTTGGTGAGATCCAACGGAGGGTGTGTTCCCGAAATCCGTTCTCGTTTCCTTACTGGTTCATCCATCTTCCTTAGAGTAGACCTTGTAAAGTAAGTTCTGCCGGCCATTAAAGAAATATGAGAAGGAGGGGGTGGACGAAAAAACGATGGACGCAAGGATCTAGGGAGTTTGGTATAAATAGAAAAGGAGTGTTTGAGATTTGATGAAAGACGGCTACGAAGTAAAACAACGAATCCTATCATACTAAACAGTTTAAAATTTTCGGAAGCCGATCGATCGATCGATCGACCAAGAAGGGTCGATTGATCGACTAATCCAGTCAACGAAAGTTAACTTTAAAAGATCTTCGCAAAGTCGATCGATCGACTGTTATTATGGACTCAGCAGAGTCGATTGATCGACCATGAATGGTCGATTGATCGACTGTTTTGTTTATATTATTATTATTTTTTTATTATTTTATTTTTTTTGCACAGTTGATCGATTGACCAGTCAAGGTCGATTGATCGACAGATATATGGACACAGAATTTAATAGAAACTCTCTCCATTTTTGATTTGTGAAATTTATTTATTTATTTATTTTTTACAATTTCTAAGTGAAAGACGAAAAAGAAAATCTAGTCCTACGATACGAAGAAATCTAAAACTAAAAATTAACAACCACAATAATTCAAAAGAAAATTCTAATCCTAATCATCATCATCGTCCTCCTCCGCCTGGCGTGCACGAGCCCGCATCTCGTCATAGCCATCGGGCCACAAATGTTGACCCAACTGATGCATAAATGACCGATCATATCGGCTACGACGGAGATTGCGATTATATTGCCGCTGTTGCTCATCGATCAAAGAGTTGATCTGAGCCTGCATTAGTTCGAGGGAAACTCCCTCATTGCGGGGCGGCTCGGGTGCTTGCTTTCTGCTCGGGCGCCGGCTCAGCTCGTGGCGTCCTCTGGCGCTCGCAGCGTTGATGGGCGAGGCTGTGCATCTACATTGCCCAACATACGCATGCTCTGATTCCACTGTGACGGCCCATAGCGATAGAATGCCAAGTTCCCAATATTATCATCAAGATAAAAAGGGAAACCAAGGTGATGCAGAAGTTGCATCACTAGATGAGGGAAGTAGATGAGGGCAGTGTCACTAGCAGGAGGGTTAACAATTTCATCGTGGCATCGCCACATTGAATCGTGCAAAAATCATGGGATGTTCAATCACGAGCGCTTGTAGCCACCATATAGGGCCTTCACCCGAGGTCCAATTCTTTCAGAGGTATGTCCTCGTGGACATAGACTACAGGAAACGACGATGTCCCAATATAGAATGTCGCGTGGGAGAGCCGATCGTTTAGTAGCAATTCCTCTGGGGGCATAGACACCATTGCACATATCATCGATCATTGGGCCTTGCTCAACGTCGAGTTCTTCACCAAGTGGGTGATCCATTGGTCACTCATCAATGATTCCAAATACATCCGCGATCGTGCGCGGATAGATTTTTCGCTTCCAACCATCGATGGAAACGGTGCAATGGGCCGCCTCATTGGTTATGGTTGAGGCAGCCACCCAAACCATGTTTTGATAGAACAAGCGGACAACCCGCTCTGAGACGTTGATATCAGGTGGATTCATCAAGAAATGAAGGTTGAGCGCAGCAATGTACGCAAGAGAGATGGCGCACTCGGGCATTGCTTGGAATGCCGATAGATCGTAAGTGTATTCAGAGGACATCTCCTTGGTGGCAAAATGACCTTTGGGTCGTTCTCGAAAAACGCCATCAGGGCGCTGCGAAAGTCTGGCAGAAGAGGATGACGCCATCACAAAGAATGTCAGAGACCTCTGCAGAGAACTTCGAATGTTGAAGGGGATGTGGAAAAGGAATGACGCTCGGTCCTTTAAATAAACACAAAGGCACCCCCTCTGTTCGGACACGACGTATAGGTTGATCGATCGACATGTATATGTCGATCGATCGACAGAGGCTTTGAAAAGGCGCGCAATCAAAGCGCGATTCCCTAATAAATGTCGATCGATCGACCAAAGAAAGGCGATCGATCGACCCTGACATGAATCATTTCCCCAGGCGTTGGAACAGTGCGCGCTATGATTTTTTGAAATGGTCGATTGATCGACTTTACAGGTCGATCGATCGACGTCGGCGCATGTAGAATTTGAATTGACACGGCATTGAATTCAATTTTCAATGTGTAGAGTCGATCGATCGACCCTGAGAAGCGATCGATCGACTCAAAAAGACAAAGTTTAAAAAATTGGCGCAATGATTAATGCCCACATTCAATTGGCGATCGATCGATCGATATTTGTCTTATAGGCGATCGATCGACTTATTAGGTTGATCGATCGGCCGAATTCAAAAATTTATTTTATTTTATTTTATTTTTTTTTAAATTACTGAAAACAACATGAGTTGCCTCCCAAGAAGCGCTAAGTTTAACGTCGCTAGCCCGACATTTCAGAATTTGCAATCTCATCCCGATTGATCGGGATTTCTCAACACAATTTTATCAATCTTTTTAATATAATTTTCCAAAAACGGTTTTAACCGTTGCCTGTTGACTCGAAACGTACTTTCATTTCGTAAATTACGTAGCTCAATTGCTTCGTTTGAAAATATTCGATTGACCAAGAAAGGACCGCTCCATCGGGTTTTGAGCTTTCCGGGAAATAAATATAGTCTTGAGTTATACAACAACATCTTCTGTCCCACAGTGAATGATTTTCTCAAAATAGACGGATCATGAACACGCTTCATGTGGTCTTTGTAGGATTTGGCAGACTCATATGCATCAACTCTCACTTCCTCTAATTCTGTAATGTCTAATTTCTGCTTCTCCCTAGCTTTCTGCAAATCGAAGTTCAAAGATTTAACAGCCCAATAGGCCCGATGCTCCAATTCAACAGGTAAATGATAACCCTTGCCAAAAACCATTCGATAGGGAGACATTCCTATGGGAGCCTTGAACGCTGTCCGATAAGCCCAGAGTGCGTCCTTTAATTTCAACGACCAATCCTTCCGATTGGGCCTTATCGTTTTCTCTAGAATACGTTTGATTTCTCGATTTGAAACTTCGACTTGTCCACTAGTTTGAGGGTGGTATGGTGTAGCCACCCTGTGAGTAATCCCATATTTCTTCATCAGCTGAGCAAAAACTTTATTACAAAAGTGCTTTCCGCCGTCACTAATAATTGCACGTGGAGTACCAAATCTTGGAAATAACTCATTTTTAAGAAACTTGACCACTACTCTGTGGTCATTGGTTTTACAGGCCAGTGCTTCCACCCACTTTGAGACATAATCCACTGCAACTAAGACGTATAAATTTCCAAATGAATTGGGGAATGGGCCCATGAAGTTGATTCCCCATACGTCAAATAGTTCAACTTCTAGGATTGGATTTAAAGGCATCATATTTCTTTTTGAAAATCTGCCTAGCATTTGACAATTACTGCATGAAATGCAGTGCTGATGACAGTCTTTAAAAATTGTCGGCCAATAAAATCCACATTGTAGAATCTTCATTGCAGTCTTCCTTGAGCTAAAATGTCCTCCACAGGATAATTCATGACAGAATGAGATGATTCTTGACTGCTCCTGTTCTGGAATGCACCTTCTAATGATTTGATCAGCAAAATATTTGAACAGGTACGGGTCCTCAAAGAAGTAATGCTTGGCTCGTGCTAGAAAGACAACTTTCTCATTTTTATTCCAATGCTCAGGTATCTAATCTGTCACTAAATAGTTCACCAGATCTGCATACCATGGTAGATTTTCAACAGTGAACAATTGTTCATCAGGAAAACTTTCCAAAATTGGGATCAGATCCTCAGATTTTTCAACAATGATTCAAGACAAATGATCAACAACTACATTTTCTGATCCATTTTTGTCTTTGATTTCTAGATCAAATTCTTGTAAGAGTAGAATCCATCGGATTAATCGAGCTTTTACATCTTTCTTTGAAAAGAGGTAGCGAAGAGCTGCATGGTCAGTAAACACTACCACTTTTGATCTCAACAAATAGGATCAGAACTTGTCCAAAGCAAAGACTACTGCTAGGAGTTTTTTTTTTATGGTAGAATAATTCAATTGTGCATCATTGAGAGTGCGACTTGCATAGTAGATGACATGCGGCACTTTCTCTACCCTTTGTCCAAGAACGGCTCCGATCGCATAATCTGATGCGTCACACATGATCTCGAATGGGAGTTTCCAATCTGGCGGTTGGATGATAGGGGCTTTGATCAATTTTGCCTTGATACTTTCAAAGGCATTTGTACACTTTTCAATAAAGATGAATGGGGCATCCTTAGCCAGTAGGTTGCACAATGGTTTTGCAACTTTGCTAAAATCCTTTATGAAACGTCGATAAAAACCGTTATGTCCAAGGAATGACCTTACTTCTTTGACTGTTCTTGGTGGTGGAAGGTTTGAAATCAATTCTACCTTAGCTTTGTCCACCTCAATCCCTCGGGATGATATCATATGTCCCAGAACAATACCATTTTGTACCATGAAATGACACTTTTCCCAATTCAGAACCAGATTTTTCTCTTCACATCTCGCAAGGACAAGAGATAGATGATACAAACAATCACCAAAGTTGTCTCCATAAATAGAAAAATGGCATGTGAACGGCATTCGACGGTAAGAAAACGTTCCAAAGGGACATGTGAACGTTGTCTTTTCCTGATCTTCTGGTGCAATGACTATCTGATTATACCCAGAATAGCCATCAAGGAAATAATAGTATTGGTGCCCGGCCAATCTTTCTAGCATTTGGTCAATGAATGGGAGAGGAAAGTGATCCTTTCTAGTCATTGAGTTCAACTTCCTGTAGTCAATACACACTCTCCTGCCAGTTTGAACTTTCGTTGGTACTAGCTCATTCTCCTCATTTCTCACCACCGTAACTCCAGACTTTTGGGTACCACTTGTGTTGGGCTCACCCATGTGCTATCGGAGATTGGATATATGATCCCAGCATCTAGCATTTTAATGACCTCATTTCTCACCACTTCTTGCATTATTGGATTCAATCTACGTTGTAGTTCTCTTGAGGGTTTAGTGCTTTCTTCCAAATCAATTCGGTGCATACACACCGTTGGGCTTATTCCTTTAATGTCTTTGATAGTCCATCCGATCGCACTCTTGTGGTCTTGAAGTACTTCGATGAGCTTTTTTTCTTGATCTTCATTTAAATTTACCGAAATAATTATTGGGTCAGTTTCATCTATTCCCATGTATGCATATTTCAAATCCACAGGGAGAGGTTTTAGTTCCAGCCTTAGTTTCTCTCCTTCATTTGATCGATACGATTCTTGTGACAGCCCGGATTTCGGCACCCCAAAACCCGTGCCATCAGCACGATCATCTTGACCGTGCCCTTAGCTAAGCACGGAGCACTGGTATATCAAGCATCAAAAGTACTATAAATGAAATTGCGGAATTTAAATCTATATTAATTAACTTTCCAAAAGACAGTTCTACCCTCATGTCCCTACATGAATGGAGAACCGATCCGAACCATCGATGATAGAAATCATCACGGATGGTTCGTCCCAAAAGAATAATCCAAAACCTTATATACATGGTTTTCACAAAATCAAGGCTTGACATACCAAGCCGTATAAAACTCTCTGTAAAATCCCTCAAAGTGGCACAGCGGAGTCCTCTAGAAGAAGTCCTCTGGAGGTGGCTCCAACTCTTCGCCGGCCGTAAGGTCCAACTCACGATCAGTCTCCGAAGCATGCTGCTAATAGTGGACTTGCGACGTATAGTCTATAGGGTGAGCTACATCCTAGCTCAATAGGGAACAAACACTGTTGAACATATAAATTATAACTCACATGTATTCTATGATATGCCATGCATGATGTATCTATGCAATTGTTAATGAAACAGTTAAAAAGCATTTCGTTTCTTGTTGATTAGTTATGTTTTCATTTACTCATGAATAATCTTTGAAAAGGCCTAAAGCAAAACTTAAACTTTCAACTTAAGTAATCCCCGAGCAATATAGCATCGAGCCCCGATGAGATACCCTTCATCGTCATCTATATAGACAGTTTTAATGTATTCCCTGGGAATACCATATAGTACCCAAGCCCCTTTCCCCTGGGGATTGGTGGCGGGGTTTCACTTGTCTCAATCAACACCCCTGGGGTGTGCTTACTATGTACGGATAAGCCTCCGCACTGGCCTACGGTTTCGCCGCCGTATCGGTCACGGATATCCTGCCGTGTCAGTCGTGGATATCCCGCCGCGTCGGTGGGGTAACCTATCAAACCTCAAATAACAAAAATATCGGTGCCTTACATATAGTTATTCACCGTGTAAGTGTGCTATCTTATATCAGTTAGGCCCTATCAAACATGATTCAATCCTTGGATACATCCCTGGGATGTATCCATTTACTTGCATCACACCTGATGCTCTTATCTCTTTACTTCTTCATCCCCTGGGGATGGCTCGTTAGTTTACTCTTATGAATATCACACACACACACACTTTTCACAATTCTTTAAGCAGTAAAATATTTGAATGGAAATCTATATCACTACATACATGCTCTTGTAAAATAAAGTACATGTTCAAGGTGTTCCCTACCTCAAGTCTTCATTCGATCATTGCATCAAGGTCCCACGTGGCTCCTTGTGCACTAGTCCACACGTACCACCTATGGTACCACATAACAGGTGAAACACATCACAAAGGATGCAATAAAGAAGGTATAAGATCCCCCAAGAATCTTAAAGTCAAACCCAAAAGTCAACATAGTTTATCTCAGTCGATTAATCGAATTCCAAAATCGATTAATCGAATCTGATTCGATTAATCGATTTCCAAAATCGATTAATCGAAGGTCAATATCGATTAATCGAAGCAATTTCGATTAATCGAAATTCTCCTTTTCGCAAAGTCCATTCTCGGTTCAATAGGTCTAGTTTTCATTCGATTAATCCAATTTCGATTAATCGAAATTCTTCTTCGCAAAGCAAATTCACTTTGTTGAATAGTCGAGTTTTCATTCGATTAATGAATCCAATTTCGATTAATCAAATCCTTCTTTTCGCATAAGTAGATCCTCGATTCGAGCAATGAGTTTCACAAGTTGATTAATCGATTCCAAATCGATTAATCGAAAACTAAAATCGATTAATCGAAATCCCATTTCGATTAGTCGATTTTTCCTCAAGTCATTTCCTTCAACCCCTGGGGTCCACTGGAGGTTCTCAGTCGATTAATCGATCCCCAAATCGATCAATCGAAATCCAAAGTCGATTAATCGAAATCAAATTCGATTAATCGAAATCGGGGTCCTCTGACCTTTCAACTTCCTGGCCAATTTCGATTAATCGAAACCCAATTTCGATTAATCGAAATTGTCAGATTCAGCCCTTTTCGAGCTGTTCTTCCCAATCTTTTTCCATACTTTTTCTTCTATTTTTCTAAGCCATTGTCCTATGATTTAACCCACATTTAACTGCAACTTAACCCCTATAATCTATGCATCTTATTTACAAAAATTTTACCTTGAATAGATCTCAAGTTGATTTCAAATCTAGGGTTGGAAGGCTATGGTTCCAGCTTTGGTTTCTAACGGATTCCTTGCGTTGAATCAGCCTCTTTAATGCTTGAATCCTTCTTCCAATCACTCACAATAACTCTTGCCACCTCTTTACTCCTCTCTCTCTCTTCTTTACTCCTCTCTCAACAACTCAAAACTCTTGATCTTAGGGTTATTAACTCTTTTTATCCTCTTCCTCACTTGTGTGTTGAGCACATACACCGCGGTAGGTGTATGCGACTATACCTTCACAACACACCACATAGGCATTCTATTTATCACATCTCATCCGTTCATCGCACTACATACTAACTGTTGGACTTCCATTTGGTCAAACCTATGACCGATCGGGCACGGATCCCGAGGTCATAGTTTAGTGTGATTTTTCGGGTTATTACATCCTCCCCACCTTGGGAATTTTCGTCCTCGAAAATAACCCAAGGTTTGTGTCTCTGTGTGTCTCTCTCTCTCCCCACACCCTCAGGTGAGGTGATCCAATTTCGTTAGACGTATTTAAGTATTTACACATTCTCACATATAAGCAAGGAAGTAAAATTTAAGAAGAATCAATTTCACAAAAAAAAAAATTTTGGATTTGTATTAACGAGTGAGTAATTTTTACAATGCCAATAAGTTGGCGTACACAAAAATACATAGGTATCCAGTAAAAATGCAAAATACATATAACTCAAACTGTCCCCTCGCCTGGCTGATCGGGTGCTGGAGCGGGCTGCTCCCTCTGATCTGGCGGAGCTATGGGTGCGGGCAGGTCTGCAGGAGCTGGCTGCGGCTGTGGTGGTGGCGACTGTGCTGGCTGCGTCTCAGTCGGCGGAGCAGACGTGGATGTAGAAGGAGCCGCGTCTGTGGTGGGATGGAAGACGGGTCCTCTATGGAAGGCGGTGCGTCCGGCCGTCCACTCCTCCTCCTGGGCGAGGTAGCGGCGGTAGTCGGTCGGGTAGATGTGGCGGAGTGTGTGGAACATCAAAAAGTCCATCCGTCGGTTCATCCGGTCGTTGTTGGCCTCCATACGAGCCAACACGTCCTCGATGGTAGGACCGGATGGGGCGGCGCGCCGGCGGTAGGATGAGGTGGGTGTCGCGGGCGCGGAGTGTGTAGGTGGTGTCGGTGAGGCTGTGGCGTGGGAGGGAACCCTCTCCACGGATGGCTCTGCTGCGGCAGGGTGTGCCTCACCCACGGGTGGGTCATGCTGAGGTGGTGGGGGTGGTGGCGGTGCTACTGCTGCTGCTGGGGCGGGAGCGGGAGCGGGACCCGGAGCTGGTAGGGTCCGCTTTAAAAGGTTGTAGCTACGGGCCCATGAAGACTTTGTGAACGTCTTCACGCGATCCGTAGCCCTCACCTCGTAAGGCGAGATGGTGTAGGAGGGCTCGTCGGAGTAGCACTCCAACATGCTCGAGATGAGCCGAGCATACGGCATCTTCTCCTTGGGCCGCATGTTGCCCTTCATTAATTTGCCCTTGATGTACCTCATCCCTTCTAGGATGACCTTGGTAGCATCAAACCATCGGCCACAGAAGGCCGCGTAAAGTGCATGTTGCACTTTGTCGACGCGCTCAGTGTCGTGGCGCATCGGGTAAAGGTTGCATTAGTCCAGCAGGATGTCTATGATCAACCTTCACTTGCTGACAAGTCAAACACCGTGACACGTACTCGGCCACGTCTTGTTTCAGTCCTCTCCACCAGTAGTTCTTTTTCAAATCTTGGTACATTTTGGTGCTACCAGGGTGGATAGCATAATTTGACTTATGAGCTTCATCAAGAATCGTTCGTCTTAGATCGACATTGTCCGGAATGCATAGACGGCCCTTAAACAATAAAGAACCATCTTCTTTCAATGAGAAGTCCGACCTGATGCCTTCACTGACGTCTTGATGAATCTTTGTTAATGCCGGATCTTTCATCTGTAGATCGTGGATATGCTCAAATATCACTGGCTTTACTGATATGTTAGCCAAAAAGGATCCAGTGTCCTTTGACTCAATGTTCGCATCATAGATTGCCAGGTCTTCCAATAATTTCCATCGGTGCATACCCAAAATCAAAGAAGCTAACTGAGCTGAACCTTTTCGACTCAATGCATCGGCCACTACATTCGCCTTGCCAGGATGGTATTGTATGGAGCAATCGTAATCCTTGAGGAATTCCATCCATCTACGCTGTCTCATGTTGAGTTCTTTCTGTGTAAACAGATATCGGAGGCTCTTATGATCGGTGAAAATTTCAAAAGTCTCACCATACAAGTAATGTCTCCAAATCTTTAGCGCAAAAATGACTGCTGCCAGTTCCAAGTCATGAGTCGGGTAATTTTTCTCGTGTTCTTTCAGCTGTCTTGATCCGTAAGCTATCACCTTCTTGTGTTGGTTGAGCACACAACCAAGGCCATTGTATGACGCGTCGCTGTACACGGCGTATCCTCCACTGCCTGAAGGAATCGCTAACACTGGAGCCGAAGTGAGTCTCGTTTTGAGTTCTTGAAAACTCTTCTCGCATGCCTCACTCCACTCAAACCTTGAATCTTTTCGGGTCAGCTTTGTGAGAGGTCCCGATATCTTTGAAAACCCTCAAAGCGTCGATAATAGCTCGCTAAGCCCGTAAAACTTCGGACATTCCTTTGTCTTTGGTTGCTCCCATCTAACTCGCTTCTATCTTAGTTTGGATCTCTGTGACAGGTGCTTTGAGACGACATGTCCCAAAAAGCTAACTTCTTCCAACCAAAACTCACACTTGCTGAGTTTGGCGTACAATTGGTGTTCACGTAGCGTCTGTAGAGCAATCCTCAAATGTTCTTCGTGT
Source organism: Chloranthus sessilifolius (assembly GCA_021018995.1). Classification (NCBI taxonomy): domain Eukaryota; kingdom Viridiplantae; phylum Streptophyta; class Magnoliopsida; order Chloranthales; family Chloranthaceae; genus Chloranthus; species Chloranthus sessilifolius. The sequence continues at coordinate 7,605,593 of CM037590.1, forward strand.
TCCGTCTTTGATTTGGAGTATATCAATATATCATCAACAAATACTACGACGCAGGAGTCCAAGTGTGGTTTAAACACTCGGTTCATCAGATCCATAAACGACGCCGGAGCATTCGTTAATCTAAACGGCATCACAAGGAATTCATAGTGTCCATACCGTGTCCGGAAAATCTTCGAATGTCCTCATTTTGACTCAATCGATGATACCCAGATCTCAGGTCGATCTTGGAAAAATACCTTGCTCCTTGTAGTTGGTCGAATAGATCGTCTATTCTAGGCAAAGGGTAGCGGTTCTTCACAGTGAGTTTGTTCAATTGTCGATAGTCAATGCATAGCCGCATTGACCCATCCTTCTTCTTGACAAACAAGACCGGTGCTCCCCATGGAGACACGCTCGGTCTAACAAACCCCTTGTCCATAAGCTCTTGTAGTTGTTCCTTCAACTCCTTTAACTCGTGAGCCATTCTATAAGGTGCTTTTGAAATAGGCTCCGCTTCCTCGGTGCTAAGTCAATGGCGAATTCTACTTCTCTCTCGGAGGTAACCTGTAATTCCTCCGAAACATCGCCAACAAGTCTCGCACAACTGCGATCTCAGAAATGACGTTCTTTTCTTCCTTGTCCTCCTTTAAGAAAGCTAAGTATCCACTGCAACCCTTTCTGATCATTTTCGCCTCATCACGAGATCAAGTACGATGATGACCTCACTCCTTGAAACCGAAATGATCTTCTGTGTTGGGTCCGAAATAACTACCTTGTTCTTGCAATCGACGCTAATGTCAAGGGCCAACCAGTCCATGCCAAGGATCACATCAAACCCTTGCATGTCTAACAGTATCAACTTTGCTTCCAATTCATGCACTTCTAGGTCTCGAACTTCTACAATGATGGATTTGCAAGCTAACTCCGTGTCTACTAACTCTCCAGTCGGAATAGACACAGATAGGACGAAATCCAACGTCTCTGGAACAATCTTCATCTTCTTAGCGAAACGTGGAGTGACGAATGAGTGGGGAGACCCGGGGTCTATCAACACTTTCGGCGTCATATCCACCAAAAGCATCCTTTTTCATATATATTTAGAGTACCTATAGTATACATACACACACACACAATAATTTACACATCAATTTACACCCTCAATTTATATACCGCTTTTCGTATACAAAAGAAAATAATCTATTCAGTTCGTAATGTATGCTCCTTCTCTATCTAAAGTTTTAATGAAATGAAAGTTTTTTCTTTAATTTTAAAAGGAATCTCACCTTGGATAACGTCATGCACGTTCCCTGCTTCCTGAGCAGTGACAGCATAGGCTCTCCCCTGAACGATTGGTTTCCTTGCTTGAATTGGTCGTGGTGTCAGAATCGAAACCGTCTTTCTTTATCTGTGGGCAATCCTTGATCAAGTGGCCCACCTTGCCACATCGGAAACAACCTAGTTCCCAATTCTACCCACAGTCCTATGAGGCTTGCCACACTTTGTGCAAGTCTCCGAGGTGGAAGAAAGCAAGACGAGAACCACTGTGATAGTGGCGCCCGAGACATGGCGGGCTCTCATAGCTTAATAGGTCTCCTGACGCAAGTAATGGAAATCTCTGTTGTTGTTGTTGTTCATACGGTCTTCCAAAACCCCCTTAGAACTGTGGTCACTGACTCTGGCCCATGAATCTCGGCTTTTTGTTCACCGGTTCATAGTGCCCCGTTCTTCCTTGTTCATTTCCTCCTCTCTGCTGTTCCCTCTGTCGATATCTATTATTGTTCTCCTCTTCTACAACCAACGCCTTGCTCATGACCTCTTCATAGGTCCTCAATGAAATGGAGCTACGCCTCCCTAACCTCGTGCTTCAAACCTTGCTGAAACCTCTTGGACTTCATCACCTCGATGGACGTGGTCAGCAAAAGCAAGTCGTAGAAACTCTACCCCGTATTCTCTCACGGTCATTCTCCCTTGTACTAACTGCAAAAATTGTATCTCTAATTGGTTCCTCACCACTTCCGGGAAATATTGTTTGTTGAACTCCTCAACAAATTCCTCCCAAGTCCAAGGCAACTCTGGGGTCTCCTGAGCCCGAGTCCGCATCACGGACTTCCACCAAGGCCCAGCCTCCCCATCCAACATGTAAGCTGCCCATCTTACACTCTCGTCTTCCGTGCAAGTTAGCACGCTAAAGACTTTCTCCATCTCCATTAACCAATTTTCAGCGGCCATTGTGTCTGCCTGCCCAGAAAATGAAGGAGGTCTCATCCTCCTAAACTCTGTAAATGATGAGGGCACAGGCAACGCAGGTCCTACAGGTGGTGTAGGTGGCTGCTGTTCTCTTGACGCATGAGCTGCAAAGGATGCGGCTTGTTGTGCCATGGCAGCTGCCATTGTCTCCATAGTGTGCATCATCCTTTGTCGCTCTTCTCTGTCTTCCTGTCTTTCTCTCAACCTCTCTTGTTCTCTTAGATCTTGATCTTGATGATCTCGATCCTCTTCATCATGCTGTCTGCTACTACTGCCCCCTGGGGCCTCAGCACCTCCTAAAGGCACTCTATTTGTAGGAGAGATGTAACCATCTCCACTACGTAGACTCCTCTGATGGCCTCCCCTTGGTCGGCCTCTCCCTCTAGCTGACATTGCGGCTGCATTTGAAACTAAAGTTTCGTTAGCAGAAGCCCCTATGTTCTGACGAAAGAATCCTTGTCAGAATTGCTAAAAGAAAATAGCTTTGATACCAATGATGCGGATTTTGGCACCCCGAAACCCGTGCCATCAGCACGATCATCTTGACCGTGCCCTTAGCTAAGCACGAAACACTGGTATATCAAGCATCAAAAGTACTATAAATGAAATTGCGGAATTTAAATCTATATTAATTAACTTTCCAAAAGGTTCTACCCTCATGCCCTACATGAATGGAGAATCGATCCAGAACCATCGATGATAGAAATCATCACGGATGGTTGTCCCAAAAAGAATAATCCAAAACCTTATATACATGGTTTTCACAAAATCAAGGCTTGACATACCAAGCCGCATACAAAACTCTCTCGTAAAATCCTCAAAGTGGCACAAGTGTCCTCTAGAAGAAGTCCTCGGAGGTGGCTCCAACTCTCGCCACCAGAAGGTCCACTCATGGGATCGGCGTCTCCTGGCAGGCATGCTAATAGTGGACCGCACGATAGTCTATAGGGTGAGCTACATCCTAGCTCAATAGGAACAAACACATTGAACATATAAATTATAACTCACATGTATTCTATGATATGCCATGCATGATGTATCTATGCAATTGTTAATGAAACGATTAAAAAGCATTTCGTTTCGTTGATTACTTATGTTTTCATTTACTCATGAATAATGCTGAAAAGGCCTAAAGCAAAACTTAAACTTTCAACTTAAGTAATCCCCGAGCAATATAGCATCGAGCCCCGATGAGATACCCTTCATCGTCATCTATATAGACAGTTTTAATGTATTCCCTGGGAATACCATATAGTACCCAAGCCCCTTTCCCCTGGGGATTGGTGGCGGGGTTTCACTTGTCTCAATCAACACCCCTGGGGTGTGCTTACTATGTACGGATAAGCCACCGCACTGGCCTACGGTTTCGCCGCCGTATCGGTCACGGATATCCTGCCGTGTCAGTCGTGGATATCCCGCCACGTCGGTGGGGTAACCTATCAAACCACAAATAACAAAAATATCGGTGCCTTACATATAGTTATTCACCGTGTAAGTGTGCTATCTTATATCAGTTAGGCCCTATCAAACATGATTCAATCCTTGGATACATCCCTGGGATGTATCCATTTACTTGCATCACACCTGATGCTCTTATCTCTTTACTTCTTCATCCACTGGGGATGGCTCGTATTTTACTCTTATAAATATCACACACACACTTTTCACAATTCTTTAAGCAGTAAAATATTTGAATGGAAATCTATATCACTACATACATGCTCTTGTAAAATAAAGTACATGTTCAAGGTGTTCCCTACCTCAAGTCTTCATTCGATCATTGCATCAAGGTCCCACGTGGCTCCTTGTGCACTAGTCCACACGTACCACCTATGGTACCACATAACAGGTGAAACACATCACAAAGGATGCAATAAAGAAGGTATAAGATCCCCCAAGAATCTTAAAGTCAAACCCAAAAGTCAACATAGTTTATCTCAGTCGATTAATCGAATTCCAAAATCGATTAATCGAATCTGATTCGATTAATCGATTTCCAAAATCGATTAATCGAAGGTCAATATCGATTAATCGAAGCAATTTCGATTAATCGAAATTCTCCTTTTCGCAAAGTCCATTCTCAGTTCGAACAGTCGAGTTTTCATTCGATTAATCGAATCCAATTTCGATTAATCGAAATTCTTCTTTTCGTAAAGTAAATTCACTGTTCGAACAGTCGAGTTTTCATTCGATTAATCGAATCCAATTTCGATTAATCGAAATCCTTCTTTTCGCAAAGTAGACCCTCAGTTCGAACAGTCGAGTTTCACAAGTTGATTAATCGATTCCAAATCGATTAATCGAAAACTAAAATCGATTAATCGAAATCCCATTTCGATTAGTCGATTTTTCCTCAAGTCATTTCCTTCAACCCCTGGGGTCCACTGGAGGTTCTCAGTCGATTAATCGATCCCCAAATCGATCAATCGAAATCCAAAGTCGATTAATCGAAATCAAATTCGATTAATCGAAATCGGGGTCCTCTGACCTTTCAACTTCCTGGCCAATTTTGATTAATCGAAACCCAATTTCGATTAATCGAAATTATCAGATTCAGCCCCTTTCGAGCTGTTCTTCCCAATCTTTTTCTATACTTTTTCTTCTATTTTTCTAAGCCATTGTCCTATGATTTAACCCACATTTAACTGCAACTTAACCCCTATAATCTATGCATCTTATTTACAAAAATTTTACCTTGAATAGATCTCAAGTTGATTTCAAATCTAGGGTTGGAAGGCTATGGTTCCAGCTTTGGTTTTTAACGGATTCCTTGCGTTGAATCAGCCTCTTTAATGCTTGAATCCTTCTTCCAATCACTCACAATAACTCTTGCTTGATCACCCTCTTTACTCCTCTCTCTCTCTTCTTTACTCCTCTCTCAACAACTCAGAACTCTTGATCTTAGGGTTATTAACTCTTTTTATCCTCTTCCTCACTTGTGTGTTGAGCACATACACCGCGGTAGGTGTATGCGACTATACCTTCACAACACACACCACATAGGCATTCTATTTATCACATCTCATCCGTTCATCGCACTACATACTAACTGTTGGTCTTCCATTTGGTCAAACCTATGACCGATCGGGCACGGATCTCGAGGTCATAGTTTAGTGTGATTTTTCGGGTTATTACAATTCTTCTTCGCTATCTTCTTCCTCTTTCTCATCTTTCAGTTGACATTCATTTTCTTCCAAGAGTGGCGTTGAGTCTAGCATCTCATTAACCTCGTGTATCACCTTATCCACATCGAAGTTTTTACCAAAATGTGTTAAACAGGCCTCTAAAGGGTCCTCATATTCTGAAGCAAAAAATTTATTTTCCACAATGCTGTCAATCATGCAAACTTGTACATGTTCCTCATCCTTAGCAGGTTGTTTCGAAATATGAAAGATATTCAGTTCCACAGTCATGTTCTCGAATGACAAATTTATTATCCGATTTCGGCAATTAATTAATGTGTTCGATGTTGCCAGGAATGGTCTTTCTAATATTATTGGAACATTATTTCTGTGTTGAGGAATGGGTTCCGTATCCAATACAACAAAGTCAATTGGAAAGTAGAAAGTGTCTACTTTGATCAGGACATCTTCGACTATTCCCTTAGGAATCTTGATTGACCTATTTGCAAGTTGAAGGGTCATAGTTGTGGGTTTTAGTTCCCCTAACTCAAGTTCCTTGTACACCGTGTATGGCAACAAATTGACACTTGCTCCAAGGTCTAAGAGTGCTTGATCGATGCGATTCTCCCCTATGATGATTGAAATTGTGGGACATCCAGGGTCCTTATATTTAATTGGGAGTCTCGCTTGTAGAACCGAGCTTACCTATTCTGCTAAGAAGGCTTTCTTCGGGACATTAGTCTTTCGCTTTATCGTGACCAAATCCTTTAGAAACCTAGCATATGCTGGCACCTGCTGAATGGCGTCTAGGAAGGAAATATTTATCTTTAGTTGCTTAAACATTTCAATGATTCCTTCCTGATCGCAATTCTTCTTTGGTCCCACTAGCCTTTGAGGGTATGGGGCCTTGGGTATGAAACTCTTCTCTCTCTCGCTCTTATCTTCCATCTTCTTCTGTTGCTTTTCTTGTTTCTCTTCTTCTCCTTGTTCTTCTCAATTTCGACTTCAGGTTCATGCTTCTCCTCCTCTTCTGGCATTTCCACTTTGTTATCGATTTGCTTCCATGATCGCAATGTAGTGATGGCCTTGATCTGTTGTTGGCTCTCCTCCGGAGATGAGGTCGAGGCCTGCTCAATAGCCATCTATCCTCTTGGATTCGGAATTGGTTGGCTTGGGAATGATCCCTTCTCCCTTTCACAAAGGAGCGTTGCTAATTGCCCTAATTGCGTCTCTATCCTAGATATCGAAGAGGTATTAGATTGGATGAACTTCCACATATCCTCACTTTGAGGGTATTGATTCTGAGACGGACGCGGAGCAACATTTCGTTGTTGATTATTGAATCCTGGTGGAGGAAAATTTTGTGCAAACTCCGGTTGACTTGTTGATTGTGAGAATTGGTAATTTTGGTTTGACTGCCTAGGTTGTACATTTTGATTTTGATTTGGGTAATATTGGTTTCCTCCTCCATAGTGATATTGGAATTGTCCTTGACCAAACTGTTGTTGTGGTCCCTGACTAAAATTTTGATTTGGGTATAAATTCATCCCTTGACCTCTGCCTTGGGGTCTTTGATTTCCCTGTTTCCATGAGAAATTCTGATGATATTTCCAACTATTTGGATTATTTTTATTGAAAACATTTCCCTGATTCCGCCCGTAAGTGTTCAACGCATTCAATTGTTCACTAGGATCTTCTGAGTAAGTTTGAAGTGACGGGCAACTGTCGGATGTGTGCATTGGACTCGCACAGTATGAGCATGGATCTGGTTGCACATTTATAACACTTACATTTTTCTTCAATTTCAATTCCTCAACTTGTTGAGTGAGGAAATCTATTTTTGTCATCAGGTCTGGTGTTTCTTTCACCACATACAAACCTCCTTTCTTTGCTAAGCTTCCTGCTTGATCTCGATTCTTCTTCGACTGATCTCGACTGCTAGAGAAGTCCCATTGTTGTGAGTCTTCCGCTAACTTTTCCAAGAATTGATAAGATTCATTTTCTCTCAATCCCAAGAATCATTCACTGTTCATGGATTCAATCAAATGTCGATTAGCTTGATCCAATCTGTTGTAAAAATATTGGACCAATCTCCATTTTGAGAATCCGTGGTGCAGACATTTTAATAAGATATCCATGAATCTATCCCAGGCTTCATAGAATCTCTCATCATCTTCTTGTGTAAAATCGGTGATTTCACGTCTTAAGGCATTAGTCTTAGCCATGAGAAAGAATTTTGACAAAAATTTCTTAACCATTTGATCCCAGGTGGTTATGGATCCAGCTGGTAAAGAGTTTAACCATGCTTTGGCCTTATCCTTTATAGAGAAAGGAAATAGACGTAGTCTCATAGATTCTTCACTGAAAATTTGATATACTGATGAACAAACTTCAACAAAGTCTTTGATATGTTGATATGGATCTTCTCTATCCATACCGTGAAAAATTGGTAAGATTTGTATCACATTGGTACGGATTTCAAATCTGCCACCAGGTGTGGCAGGATACGTGATGCAAGATGGAGTATTAGTAGTAATTGGGGCAAACAACTCCCTCAGGGTTGGTTCCTCCTCATTTTCATGATTTTGATTTTCACAGCCGTTTGCATTCATTTTGAATTGAATTGATGGTTCGGTTCTCGCTTCTCGACCTGTTCTAACTTCTTTTCGATTTGAACGACACGTGCGCTCAATCTCAGGATTCAGAGGTTTTAAAGGTTTATCTCTAGATGACCTCGTGTGCATACACAAAGTGCGAAGATTTTTCTTCCATAGACTCTTGTTCGATTGATTGACGGTTTAGGTCGATCGATCGAGAGAATAGGAATTTTTTTTTTTTTTAAAGAGTCGATTGATCGATAGTACAGGTCGATTGATCGACAGTACAGGTCGATTGATCGATAGTACAGGTCGATTGATCGATGGTTAAGGTCGATCGATCGAGGATTCAAAATTTGAAATTTTGAAAATTTTATTTATTTATTTATTAAATTAAAATTTATTTATTTTAAATTTGAAAAATCCGGAATCTGGAGATTACGAGCGAGATTTTTGCAGATTCTGGAGAGTCGATTGATCGACTGTTTCGGTCGATCGATCGATACTCAAAGAGAGAAATTTTTTTTTTTTTTGAATTTTTTTTGGAGAGTCGATTGATCGACAGTTCAGGTCGATCGATTGATCTCAAATTATTTTTTTTTATTTTTTGAATTTAAAAAAAAAAATTATTTTTAAAGTTACTGAGTTTAAACCTACAAAAATTCTCGAAAAATTAATTTTCTATTTCCCAAAAGTTTTTAATTTTCACTCTAAACAGCACCAAAAAACTTGATGTGTTGATTACGAATCATGTAGTCATGTGCAAGAAAGTACGAGATCGTTTCCACGAGGATTGGTTAGAAAATTTAAAATCAGAAATAGCAATTAACTAGAAGAATTTTCACAGATCTATCACAGTAACCAATAACCTAGAATTTTGAGAGGTTCTGATAAATGAGATAAATACTAACAGAATTAAAGAATTAAACAATTAATGAAAGATAAGGATTGGGATGCTAAATCCTCCCATCACAGGTTTATCATTTACAGAATACCAATCTGTGGATTGAGATGTGAGATCTTTAACAGATTTCTTAAAAAAAGCACTGCCCCATACACACGTGAGTTCTAAAATATAGATATGAGATCACGGAGATGTATGATTAACATCCCATGAGTGTATGATTAACACTCACACCTCGGACAACATTTAGAACCCAATCTCCAGGGTAATTTCTAAAGTACGATCTAAGATCAAGGAGATGTATGATTAACACCCCATGAGTGTGTGATTAACACCCACACCTCAGATAGTGATTGGAACTCACCACTGGGATAAAGTCACACCATCAATCCAGGATCAAGGAGATGTATGGTTAACACCCCATGAGTGTGTGATTAACACTCACACCTCAGATGACAGTAAAACTTCACCCCGAGATGGGTATAATTATGATAAAATCATTATTGCAGATCTGAAATCATAGGGCATGATTAGCTCCTAGATCTCATACTGAAATAATGATTTTATCCTTTTTAATGAATATTAGGGTCTTAAAAAGTATCTGACATCTCAATCACACAAATTTATATTAATATAAATGAATACCTCGGATGGGGTTCATTAGATCCCCATCCTTAATGAAACTAGTCACACATAACTGAAATAAGTAATAAAATAAATGCAGAAGTTGAAAATGTCATTAAAATATTGTAAAGAATTATCCACAAAAATCCACGAAAGCTTTAATCCAATGTACGTACACCTCCTTCTTGAAGGTGGATCCAAATCAGAAAACTAAGACTTATCTTCCTCCTCAAAATGAATATTAAAAAGATAGTTCAAGAAATTGGGACTCAATGCCCTTACACTTTAAAACGCAAAGAAGCTCAAACAGAAGAATGCAGAAAAAATAAATAATAAAAACTCTCTCAAAACAGAAGGCTCTGGAATGAATATATCTCCAAGAATATATTTCCCCCTAATTGCCAAAACAGAAGCCCCTTTTTCCTCCCTGAATCCAAGATTTTATTCCGTGAAAAGAGTACCAAGATTCTCGCGGCCAAAGATAATTCCAAATTCAAACTTGGTCGATTGATCGACTAAAGATGGTCGATCGATCGACCATATTAGATTCTTTTTTTTTTTTTCAGAAAATCCAAATCTTCCGGATTAGGTCGATCGATCGACCAAAAAGGGTCGATCAATCGACCTCCCAGATTTTCGTGAACTCCCGCTACACTTTGTATCAGACACTGCCTCGGTATTTTATCCATAACTTTCTATCCCGAAGTCGGATTGAGGCGATTCATATGTAGTTGGAAAGCTGACGACGAGCTTTACAACTTTTGTGTTTTGACAATTTCCTGAATCGGATATCTTGAAGGTCCAAATTGAGCTCCAAGTCGGGATAAGTTCCGAATGATCCAAGGTAGCACAATTTTGACGTTATATTCTGAACTTTTGGGTTATTTCATGCTCAACACATCTCCAGACCTGTAAATCACTAAAACTATATAAAACATGTTAGATGGCTTTCATCGGGTAGCTAGGTGTAGGTCTTTAAGGGTGAAATATCATCATATTTCACTGCACATCACTTGTATTTGGCGCTTGCAACTTACATCGATGAGAGAGGACGAAAGAGAGGATTTCAGATTCAATGTTTAGAGGAAGAAAAGAGAGGGGACGAAAGAGAGAGAGAAGTTTAATCATTTAGAGGAAGAAAAGAGAGAGAGGACAAAATAGAAAGAGAGACAAACAAAGGTCTTTTTGTTTTAATTGGGGGGGTGGGGGGGTGGGTGGGTGGGTGGGTTAAAAGGTCTTTGGTCTTTTGCTTTAATTGTTTGGGCCAAGTGTGCCTTAAAACTTAAAAGATATATTTATTTATTTTTTAAAGTGGAGGGGGGTCATGGCCCTTGTTGGCCCTTCGCTACCTCCGTCACTGGTCACATGCTGTAGAGAGTATGACAATTCAGAAGCAACACTTGAGAAATAAATCCAACATAACAAAACATTCACATTGAGTAACTCAGGTAAATAAATCTCACCCACCACTTTATTAATATAAGAGAGAAAGAAAGCAAACATGGAGTGCAGAACCATGAGGCTTAGGACAATGCGTTCAGATCAGCTAAGCACCATATGGCAGTCATCAAGAGGATTAGGTGCCACGATAACTTAGATAAGACTTATCATATACCACCCAAAAAATTTGGGCATGATCCCATGCATATCCACCGTGGAAAATGTGATCAAAAGTATCCAAAATCATGCACTTAGTTAGTTGGGTTACCTTATCTTTGACCTAACCAACAAAAGTCAAAATGGTAAAAAAAAAAAAAAAATCAACTTTAAAAAAATCACATGCTTATGGCTGATCAACTGAAAATGAGTGTTGTTTTGGGTTTAGCATGCCACATGACATGTGATTTGGCACTATGTATCCATTTCCCCTATTCTCATATACTATATATGGATGCGGATTTTGTTAATCGAGCCAAACGAAAACCAAAATTTTCATTTCAGCTTGAACCGAAATCAAAACTGAACCAAAACAAATCGATTCGATTTCAGTTCGGTTAAATTTAAGAAACTCGAAATAGAACCGAAACCCAAAATGGTACTGTTCGGTTTCAATTTTGGTTTATTTTTTCTAGTACCTTTAAATTCACCTACCAAATCTTTGAGTTCACCCACACTGAAACACATTGACTTGGTAGAATCAGATGATAGAGATTGCTTATCTTCCCAATCTTTCACACTGTAGATGATAGAGATTGTTTATCTTCCCAATCTTTCACACTGTGGATCTTGAGATCATGGGCCTACCATCAGATCGTTAGTATTTTATTTCTTGTGGCACACACATCTCAGAAAAATGACCTTAACATCATGTGCACGCTCAAAATTGATTTTAAGGTCACTTTGTTGGGTGTGAGTCACATGAAATAAAAAACCGACCGTCTAATGGTACAATCATGTTCTCAAGATCCATCGTGTGAAATATTGGAGAGATAAAAAATCTCCATCGTTCGATTCAATATAATCAATGTGTTTCAGTGTAGGTGAACTCAAAGATTTGGTGGGTGGATATAAAGGTACTCTATTTTTTTTTTTTTTTTTCCTTTCTAACAGTTCTTAAGGAATTCTGAAGGTAACTAACTTACCCGCCATATTTTTTCCCCCATTTCTTGAGCCCTTACCAAAATGAACTTCTCTCCAACTCCCCAAAAACCCCTCGTAAAACGCACCAACCACCACAAAACCCCCCAAAAATCTCAATCAAACAAACCGCATCATACTATTTCTCTTCTTCAAATCTGTAAAACTGCCCAAGAACTCACCCAAATTCATTCTCTCCTCATCAAAACTGGTTACATTCAAGAGAAGCATGCCTTTGGCCGCCTCTTGTTATCCTTCACCTCTCTCTCCCAATCCCCAAACCTCAGTTATCCTAAAAAACTCTTTGATTCCGTAGGTACCCTCAGAAATGCTTTTGCCTATAACACCATGATCAAAGCCTATTTGTGCAGAGAAAATCCGAAAATGGCGATTTTTCTCTACTCTGAGATGGTGGGCAAAGACTATGTTCATCCCGACGAGTTTACTTTCACATTTGTTCTCAATGCCTGCTCCAAATTGTTGCTTGTTTCTGAAGGCAAGCAAGTTCATGCCCATATGGTTAAAAACCCGTTTGTGTTCGGTACCCATTCGCAGAATTCGTTGATGAATTTCTATATGAAGACTGGGGAGATAAGTTTGGTTGGAAAACAATTGTTTGCGGAGATTCGGAAGCCAGATGTTATTTCTTGGAACTGTTTGCTTGATGGCTATGTGAAATCAGGGGAATTGGATGCAGCCCGCATAGTGTTTGATGAAATGCAGGAAAGAGATACTGTCTCTTGGACTACGATGCTTGTGGGTTACACAAATGCAGGTTTGTTGAGTGAGGCATGTCGTCTGTTTGATGAAATGCCTGAACCAAATGTGGTTTCTTGGAGTGCAATGATTAATGGGTACGTGCAACTTGGTCGGTATAAGGAGGCGTTGGTTCTTTTTAAAGAAATGCTTAGTGTCGAAGTTATGACGGACAAGATAACAATGACGACTCTGCTTTCAGCTTGTGCTAGCTTGGGAGCTCTCGATCAGGGCCGTTGGATTCATGCATATATCGACAAACACAAAATTGACATAGATGCTCATCTATCCACGGCCTTGGTTGATATGTATGCTAAATGTGGGAGGATTGATCTTGCTCTTAGAATATTTCAAGAGGCGACAGATAAAAAGGTGTTCTTATGGAATGCCATGTTAGGAGGACTTGCCATGCATTCTCTTGGGAAGGAAGCGGTTAAGCTCTTCTCAGAGATGTTGCAGAGTGGAGCGAATCCCAATGAGATCACATTTGTTTGTATTTTATCAGCATGTAGTCATTCGGGACTCATGGACAATGGATTACGGTTTTTTAATAGTATGAAGGATCACAATGTGGAACCTACTGTTGAACACTATGGATGCATGGTGGATCTTCTTGGCAGAGCAGGCTTGTTAGATGATGCGAAAAGGGTTATCGAGACTATGCCAATGGAAGCAGATGCAAATGTATGGAGGACTCTCCTTGGCGCTTGTCGAGTCCACAGAGATGTTGAACTAGGCGAGCACGTAGGGAGGATTCTTATTGATTTGGAGCCCATGAATGATGGTAATTATGTGCTTTTATCAAACTTGTATGCCATTGCAAATAGATGGGAAGATGTTGCGAATTTGAGGAAGATGATGAAGGTGAGAGGGATGCGGAAGATGCCTGGGTGCAGCTCCATTGACTTGAATGGTGTTGTCCATGAGTTTGTAGCTGGTGATCGTTCTCACCCTCAAGGTCGGGAGATTTATTTACTCTTGGATGATATGGCCAACCATTTATCATGAGCTCTGTATAAATTGTGACAACTAATATATGGTAACCGACCCGTTCCAAAAGAAGAATCGGAACAGGTCACTGATTGTGGATGCATGGGATGCAGGGGCGGAGCCACATAGAGCAGTGTGGGGGCTGAAGGCCCCATTTAACTCTTGGAAATGTATTGGATATGCATCTTATACAACCTTCTTTTATGTATAATCCCCCAAATCTACCATGTACAATCCCCCCAAATCTGCTGTAAAATAATATTAGCATCTATCGGCCATCACTAGCCCCCACCAGAAGAAAATACTGGCGATGCCCCTGATGACTTGTGATTTCGTGAAGTATGTCGTGTGATTTGAAGGACCCAAATATGTGATGTCATGGAGTTTGGGGAAGGATCGCTACCTATGAAATATTTGGGGCTGCCTTTGTTTTCCTTAAATCTTACTTAAATTCTTTGTCAAGCTCTCATTGATAAAATTCTTCAGAGGTTGGAAAGTTTGGAAGTAAAAACTGAATCCATTCTTCAGGGTGTTCTTTGGAAGGTTCCTTCTTTAGGTCATTTTTGCACCCGGTTAGTTGATAAAATGTCTGTAAGCCAGTAGAGGAAGATGGAGTTGGGATTAGGAGAATAAAACATTGGACTGTTGTCAGAATGCTCAGATTCTTTTGGAGATTGATTAATGATCCCTTATCCCTTCGGGCGAGATATGTGGTAAGTAGTGATATATGGGCTTCTTGTTTACTAAGAGGCTATTTTTGGGCTTGGAAAGGCATTATGTTGGTGAGAGAGAAAGCTAGAGATTTCATTATGTTGGAAAGGCACTAAGAGGCTATTTTTGGGCTTGGAAAGGCATTATGTCTATAATTTATGTCCAGCTATTGTCTGAAAATTTTTGGCTGGCTTTTGTCTATAATTTTTGTCGAGCTTTTGTCTACATTTTTGTCTGATTTTTTTTTGGGTCTAACTTTTGTCTTTTTTTTTCTGGCTTTCGTCTAACCTCTGTCTAGTTTTGTCTTGCATTGTCATGGATCTCGATAGGATAGAAGCCCAATGATTTTGCGGCCGCCTTTCAGGCCCAACTGCAAACTCAGCAGGAGGATTTAAAATCCGTCATACTCAAAATCATAGTCGAACTTTTCAACTTGAATCAAGGAGCACCTACACTAAAGGGACTTTTAATTTACAAGTTCCACCATCGAAACCCGTGATTACTCCTCCGCATCCCCAAATTGCTAAAGCAAGAGGAGTAAGTATTAAGAACCCTAATCCTTGTAGTCATAACAAGTGCTATAAGTGTCAAGGAATTGGGTACTTTGCATACCAATGCCACACAAAATCTCCCACTCCGAATTTATTGACTAAAAGACAGATCCCTAAGGAGCCAACGAAGAGGACAGTGGAAATTGTGCATGACCCTAATACCGTGATGAGTGAAGAGGAGATAAAAGAAGCTGATGAAAATCTAGTTTGTATTAAAGAGACTTCTATTTTCTTTGTGAGTAGTCATGTTGAGTCACCCACACGTGAACCAATCGAGCCACTTGCTTATGAGTCATTGGTACCCGTAGAGCTGGGCGCACACAACTTGTTAATGCCCATTGGGTTGAATACACGTGAGTCCATCGAATTGGGTACACAAGGACTAGTAGTGTCAATTAAATCGAGTACCCTAGAGTCTTTGGTTTTAGTCGAAGCGAGTACACACAAGTTATTCGAGCCAAGGGTACGTTAACCATTAGTGCCCCTTGATCTGATCACACATGAGTTGATGGTGTCAATTGAGTCGGTAGGGACGTGTCATCATTTTCAATTGCATGGGATTAATAATTAGAATTTATTGAATGATGATAATACGTAAAATGCCACTAACACAATGACTTTATTTAATGAATTTAATAATGGCATTTGTGTGTTAATTCATGATAGTCTTGAGCATGTGGAAGTTCTCTCGACCTTGAAAAGAGGTAGTGATGAAAGTCCAGAATTTCTTCTAGGCAAGGGCATTCATCTTATAGTTGTGGTAAAAGATCTTACACCTAATTCAAGTTCTGCAATTATGTCTTTTGATCCATTCCTTGCTACCGGAAACAAACGACCCAATCCCATTTGACCAATTCATCACCCGTACCCTATCAGTGTCATATGAGAAGAGGTTGAATGAGAAGGTTCTAAAATGTCCACACTCCACTACCAACGTGGCTAAAATTTTGGCGTATCTCACAAAATGGAAAGGTAAGTCGAGAGCTAAGCACCCAAGGCGTATCATATGTGGGTTCTACAACTCATTTGAGATGAGTTTCTCCCACCTGCGGAGAATTGATGGGCAAACCGAGGTTGTCACTAGGAGTCTAGGTACTTTATTACAGTGTCTAGTAGGTGAGCACATTAGGATTTGGGATTTCATCTTTCCTGTCTCTGAATTCGCATATAACAATTCGATTAATAGAACCACAGGCATAAGTCCATTCCAAATTGTGTATGGGTATAAACCTAGGACACCAATAGATCTCATTATAATGTCCATTCATCAAAGGTTATCAAAGTCTGTATCTACATTCGCATATTGTATTCATGAGTTACATGCTGAGATTAAAAAAAGAATTAATTTAAATAATGAAAAATACAAATTCTCTGTAGATTCTCACAGACGGTTCAAAGAGTTCTAAGAGGATGATTTTGTGATGGTTCGGAATAGACCTGAGTGATTCCGGCAAGGAGTTGCAAAGAAGTTATAAACTCGCGGTATTGGCCCCTATCAGATCTTGAAGCATGTCGGTTCTAATGCTTACATCTTAGATCTTTCGCCGGAATTGGGGATTAACACGACTTTCAATGTGGAGGACCTCGTTCCTTTCCATGGCCCTTCAACCATCCCTGCCAACCCCTTTGAGCCTTCTACATCCAATGACCCAATTATTTTTCTTCCCACACCGTTATCCCCACCTACTCGGCAAATCCGTGAGGTCATCGAAGACATGCTAGAAGATCAAATTGTGTCCACCAACCAAGAGGGACTTCAGAAGTATTTGGTCAAGTGGAAGAACAAGTGCGATTCAGAGAACACTTGGATTACACAGGAAGGAGTTCAGCAGCTTGATCCGGATCTTTTGGACCTCTACCACAACTAGCATTCATTAGGGATGAATCCTTTTAACCCAGAGAGAGTTGATAGAGACGTCCGATTCAAGCCACTTCCGATCGAGGTTCCCTATATTGTCTGTGATTGTGATCGTGAAAATTTATGCCAACCAAAGTTCGAGGTCGAACTTTTTCAAAGTAGAGGGGATTGATGCGAACTTTAGATCCGCCTATTTGAATTGTGGTCGGATAAAGAGGAGACGTCAAAAGAGAAAGTGGACCCGTGAATGGGTTTCTAAAAAAAGGTTTGTTTGATCATAAAGAAGAAAATTCAAAATTTATTAGGGTTTTCAACTTTCAATCTCATCACTTTTATGTGTGACATATTTTGAAGTATCAAATGAAGTCGAATTGATAGGAAATTGGTCATATTTGAAAGCTTATCGAAGTAGCTTTTCAACGAGCTAAAAATTGAGCAATTCCAACAAGTATTGAAGAAGTTATGGTCAGTTTTTGAAAGCTACACAGAAAGTGACGAATTTCAAGATTCCTAATTGAATTAGGATTAGTTTCTTTTATTTTAGAAAATAAGAGTTGTTTCTTTTATTAGAAATAAGATTACTTTCCAAATTATTTGACTTTATTTTATTGTTTTAGAAGAATTAAAATATTTCTTTTATTTGAACTAGGAATTAGAGTTATACTAGAATTTATAATTTTATGCATTTGTTAGCCTATTTAAAGGCTTGTAAACACTTTTATTATAAGTTTTTGGTTAATAAAAATTGTTTATGCAAAATTGAGAATTCTAAACTTTCGTGAGGGTGTGATTCTCTCAAACGGAGAGCGATTCTTCGATTCTCGCTTGTAGTTTGGTGCAATGTCAACTCTTATTCTATCTCTATCTTCTTTAGATTTACGGTTTGCGTAAGTAGCGTAATCCTAGTTATTTTATTTATCTCATAAAAATTTTAAATCAATATTTTATTAATTATTAACTTTATTAGCCTTTTATTTTCGTTTGGTATTGGGAGAACCCGCTTGCGAGTTCATTTAACACCCTAAAATTATCGGAGATCTAATAATTCATAAGAACCTTAGTCTTCTAGAGCCGCAATAGGGAACATACACGAAAGTAACGCTATTTTGGATTGGAATTAAATCGCCTAATTGAATTTCTAAAATTTTCATGATAATTTGTTATGAAAAATTATTATTTTTAATTGATTAAATTAATTTTAATCTTAATCTCTGCCCTAAAATTGCATGTAATAAGTTTCTGCATCAGAATTTGTTAGCTTCTGCGAAGATATATGGATATAAGGATGGACCGCTACTGGTAAAATATGGTTGTCGTACTATGAGTTAATCAGGTATTATGGAAGATGCCAAAGTATCCCATTGTATTATTGGGAATAATTGGTCAGTACCTGAAGGTTGCACTAGAAGAATGGGTATGGCCTGGAAGTCAGTCCTTGAAGTGCCTCTGCCTTTGGGGAATGTTGAGGACACCTTAATTGAGAGTCCGAATCAGTCGGAAAATTTTCCTTTTAAAACTGCTTGGAATCTGTTGAGGGATGGAGCGAACCTAGTCAAGTGGCATACCTGTGTCAGGCCTAAATTTTTTATTTCTATGCGTAACTTCTGTGCTTAGGTGGCTATTACCAGAAAACTCGTGACACTGGAAAAGTTGATGCAAAGGGTAGTGAACTTGAGACAAATGGTTACTTTTTTTTTTTTAGTGCTCATTTTCAAGTTGGATTTGGATGTTCATCTTATATAAGCGAATCGATTTGGAAATACTGTGTTTGAAGATGAGGAGCCCATGCAAAAATTCAAAGGTTCGAATAATAGAGCTGTCCTTGCAAGGCTGATTTTCTCCTCTACTGTTTGACACTTCTGGAATGAGCAGAATGGAAGAGGAGCAGATTAAGAGGCTCAATAGCATTTTGGCGCCCTTTCGATCCTATTTGAAGATTTTTGCCTCTTCCCAAAATCCCTGCCTCCCAGTGAAATTCAAGGTCTCGGACATCGAAAAGTACGATGAGCAGTCCTATTGCCCACTTAAAAGCAGGGGACCTGTACCAATATTGAGCGCAGACGAAAAGTAAGGGTGGCAATTGCTCGGGTAGCCCGGCCGATCCCAATAGACCCGACCCAATTTAAAGAGGGTTCGGGCTTGAAATTAAGCCCGCAGGGAGGGCTGAGCTAGAACTTTAAGCCCAAAATTTAATGGGTTGTGCTTAGGCTTAAGCTCTTAGGCCACTAGGCTATCATATATGATGTTTATATTGATTTTTGCTTCTATGTTTGAACTATCATATATGATTTTTGCTTCTTGTACATGTAAAGAACTATAAATTTTCTATGTTTGAGCTTTAGACTTTCTTGGAAAAGATATTAGCTTCTTATTAAATATTTGGATTGTAGAAGTTTATATATCCTTGTAAATAAATGGGCCGGGCCTGCTTGCGCTTTGGAAGTTTATTATGGACTTGGGATCATAAGCCCGCCACAGGCTCGAGCTAGGCTTGGTCTAAGTTCAAACCTAACGAGCCTGGCTTCGTCAGCGACAAGCTCCTAAAGAGTCCTATGTTAGGCTTAATAGGATCTTATAGAATTGGAGTATTTAGGACTTAGGAGTGATATGACCTCTTTGTAAAAACCTGTTTGTCACACTCTACTCCAAAATTTATATAAATCTCCCTTAGGATATGCGTGCCAAGATGGATATGGTCTACCATGTTTGATTAAGGTTATTAGTCACATTATCTCTGACCTGCCATTAAAATATGTATTGAAAATCATCTAAAACAGATTTAGACATGTGCTTGTGTTGTGGGCTGTCTCAACAGCCACAGCGTGTCGAGACAACATTTCGACAACTTAGGTTGTTTTTGAGAAAAATGTTTGTTTTATCTTTTTCTCAGGCTTTAGGGTTTTGAATTTTTTTAATATAAAAGCTTATTTTGAAAAACATGAGTTAAGCAAGCAAAAAGTGCTTCTTCCTCCTTGAGCCAAAACCCTAGAACATCATCTTCAATCTTTGAAACTATTGGAGTATTTGCAAATAGATTTCAACTCAAAGAGTTCTATCTTTCTTCACCTTCATTTTACCTTGTTTTGCTCAAGTGTTTTGAGTGTTGGTCATGCCTAGAGTTTAGAGCGTGTGATTGATAGCCTTGTGGGATTCAAGGTGGATCATTGTGTGTTCATCAATGGAAAAGAAAAGCATCTGAATCAAAAGCTATGGAGGCGACCCACGATGGGAGGTCGACTTGCATTGGGGATTGATAGGGCATGTGCATTTGTAGGTATATCTTTCGAAACTCATTGTAATCTTTCTTTTCATAGTGGATTTGGTTTGTGGAGTTAGGTCCCGTGATTTTTTCCAATGATTGGGTTTTCACGTATATCTCGTGTTGTGGATATTTGTTGGAGTTATATTGTGTAATCTCTAGATTAATTAGAAATAATCAAATAGCCCGATCATTTTCGTAGATCGACGAAATTTCAATTGGTATCAGAGATTACATAATATAACTCCAACAAACATCCACAACACGAGATATACATGAAAACCCAATCACTAGGAAAAACTACGGGACCTAAGCCCACAAACCAAATCTACTATGAAAAGAAAGATTACAATGAGTTTCGAAAGATATATCGACAAATTCACATGCCCTATCAAACTCCAATGCAAATCGACCTCCCATCGCGGGTCGCCTCCATAGCTTCTAATTCGGATGTTTTTCTTTTTTTTCTTCACTTGAAAAATGTGAATCTGATTCTGTCACTTCTGGAAATGGTGGTTATTCCAAAATTGTTGGGAAAGGAGTGGTCGATGCCCCTGATTGTCCTAAGCTCTCTGATGTTTTATATGTGGATGGGTTAAAGGCAAATTTGATTAGCGTCAGTCAGTTGTGTGATGAAGGGATGGACATCACTTTTACCAAATATGGGTGCTCTGTTGTTGATAAATCTGAAAAAACCTTTTTAAGTGGAATTAGATCTTCTGATAATTGTTACACCTTTCATGTGCAATCTGATCTCACTTGTTTACTGACCTCCAGTGATGAACTTGAACTGTGGCGTCGTCGTCTCGGTCACATGAATACTAAGGACCTGGTGAAAATTGCTAATGATGAGATTGTTAAAGGCCTACCCAAACTAAGAAAAATATCTGACTCAGTTTGTGGTCTATGTCAGTTGGGCAAGCAAACTCGAGCTCCTCACAAGAAACTCTTCAGTATTGCTACTTCCAGTGTTCTTGATCTTATTCATTTTGATCTAGTTTGACCAATGAAAGTTAGCAGTATTAAAGGAAAGTGATATATCCTAGTTATGGTTGATGATTTCTCTTGATACGCTTGGATTGCCTTTTTGAGAGAGAAATCAAGTGCCTTTGATAAATTTGCCATTATTGTTAGACGATGTCAAGTAAAGAAAGGTTTTAATGTTAAACGTATCAGGAGTGATAGAGGTGGTGAGTTTAGTAACTCTAAATTTGATGACTTTTACAATTCTCTAAGAATCATGCAAGAGTTCTCCTCACCTCACATTCCTCAGTAAAATAGAGTTATTGAAAGAAAAAATCGTGTGCTTCAAGAGATGACTCGTGTCATGTTAAATGCT
Source organism: Chloranthus sessilifolius (assembly GCA_021018995.1). Taxonomy (NCBI): domain Eukaryota; kingdom Viridiplantae; phylum Streptophyta; class Magnoliopsida; order Chloranthales; family Chloranthaceae; genus Chloranthus; species Chloranthus sessilifolius. Next base: position 7,627,107 of record CM037590.1, read on the forward strand.
AAGGATTTAGCCCAATATTTTTGGGCTGAAGCTGTCTTTACGGCTTGCCATATTTCTAACAGGGTGTTTGTGCATCCCAGTACTAACCAAGCATCCTACGAGATTTGGAATGAGAAGAAGCCAAAAGTGAGTCATTTTAGGACTTTTGGGAGTTAATGCTATATCTTGAATGATCGAAATAATTGGAGGAAATTTGACCCTAAGAGTGACCTCGGAATATTTCTTGGCTATGCTCAAAATAGTCGGGCCTTTAGAGTCTTCAATTTGAGAACTCAGTCCATGATGGAGTCATATAATATGATCATTGATGACCTTGTCAGTACCCCTCATGTTGTTGATAATGGTGAGGATAGTCTGATTCCTCATAGCTCTCCTAATCTTGGCACTCGTCCTTCTATCTGTTGAAGAAACCACTACGTGAAAATGGGGAATAAGTAACACCAGTTACTTAAAAATAACAACAGTCTCTGGCCGTTGTAAATAAATTATCCAATACAACGGCCCAAAACTGAGGCTTATGCGATCCAACGTCCCACTTAAATCCCTTCTTTTTTTTTTTGCATATACGGGGTTTCGAACCTGTGACCTTAAGTTTCTAAATGACAATGGGCGCCCAAATATCTATTTCTAAATGAAACGGCAGTATCCCTATTCCTCTTCTTCTTCCCACTAGAAATAAGAGCCAGAGCTTCCCTCTCTCAATCTCACCTCCAACACGACATCGGAGCCTCTCTCTCTCTCTCTCTCCATTCTGCGTGGCGAACGACTGCGAGTTACAGCGATCGCTACTGCTCCTCCGATTATCCCAACAAAACGACGATACAAAAGTCCATCACGATAGACGAACGTTTGCTTCTCTGCAGGAATTTATCACCATTTCTAGTTTTCTACCACAAGGCAGATCCGATCTTTTTGAATTCTTGATCTCTTTTTTAATCTTTCAATCACCATGGTAATGATCTCTATTCCTATTCATTTTTGAAGTTCATAGAAGAAATTGAATTCGAAGACGAAGTTGAATCTTTTCAATAATGGCAGATCTGATTCTTATTGCTCCAAAACAGGCAAGGAAGACCCATCTTGCAAAGTATTACGTTCCGCTTGAGGAATTCGAGAAGCGTAAGGTGGAATATGAGGTCAAATCTATGTTCCTGACTTGTAATTTTTATTGAGTTTTCTTTGATGCAAAGATTTTTGAAATTGTCTAGGGTTTCGATTTTGCAGGTCCATCGGTTGGTGGTTAATAGGGATCCCAAGTTCACTAACTTTGTTGAGGTTAGTGAACTTTTTTATTTTTCCTTATTTAGTTTGCTATTTGGGTTCTATATTGATAAGATTAGATTGATAGCCTTACTTTTTTGTGCTTTTTTTTATTTTTTATTTTTGATACTGATGATAACCATAGGTGTCAATAAACTAATTGTATTCATTGAAGAAAGAAAGGGTTTGTGTTGAGAAAAATAAAGCATTTCTTTTAGATTTCATATGAAAACTAGATGTAACGTTCATAGATTAATCTTTTTAGGTAGGTAGGAAGGGAGGGAGGGAGTTTTTAAGGGTTTTGTACTGCTACGGTGTTTTCTCGGAGTGGATTTTGCTTGAAAAAAGTTTGAGTTTTTGCAGTCATTCTAAGTATTAGTACATGAGTATTGGATTTTGATGATATAATGTTGATTGCTAGGTAGTCTTTTGCTTCATACATTTACTTTTTAGCTCTCTTACAACTTTTTCTGTATATAATTTAAGATCTTTGATTATTGGTATTTGTTAAACGTAGTGCTAGTTCATTTAAAGCATATAATTTTGTTGATGTTCATAGCCACAAATTCTGGTGCGATGCAAATGCAAAGATATTGCCGATTTCTCCGACTTAGACCCTTGACCCTTGCTGATTTATCGCTGACCCCTGACTTTGTGACTATGCCTCAGATGGCCTTTGACCGATACTTCTTTGTTACGATATTCTTAACAGTGTCAGGTTAGTTTTCCCTTTTGCCCATTGTCTCTCAGTTTGAACTTTGAATTCAGAAAACCCCTTTCTTCATTGAGATATATATATATATATATATATATATATATATATATATATATATATATATATATATATATATATGTATTTTAATTATTATTATAATCATTACATTGAGAAATGAATGACTTGATAGCCTTAACTTTTGGGATGGGGTAGGATAAGCACTGGTAAAGACGATTTGCAGATAGGTCATGGAAACCTAAACTCATCATCATTATTGTAGTTGTCACTGAGATTCATTATGTCTTAGGTTATGATTCTGCATGTTGTACAAATGGTTCACACAATTAGGGGCTAGTGGATGAAATGGAGCAGACTATTTTTAGATGTCTCCTTATGTACTGAGTTAACCTAAACAAGAAGATACAGAGTCAATAGGTGCTGCTGATGTATCAGATGGATGCAAGCCTATTTAAAAGTAGAGAATTATGTTTTTTAGTTCTTTAATAACCAATGAAAGTGTTGGATATAATTAAGTGCTCTGGGCTAAAGATCAGGAGCTTCTTTTATTGGGAATAATATAATTATTTACTAGTTCTTGCCGTATATTTATTTCACCTCCCCGCTGTATTTCTTACCAACTTATTCACCTCCCCACTGTATTTGCTCATTATCAAAACCCTAAGAAATAAATTGATACACAACAGAGGATAGGAACAAGTAAGAAGATGAATCTTAAAATAAGGACCGATGGAGTTGAATCTGAAATAAGCTTAGTTGAATCTTAAGGCAAGTAATACTAAGATTTGAATTTTGAATGAGGAATATAGATCATTGCATTAAACTAAGTTAACTCTATGAGCTTCTTAGACCCTTGGGGTGATGATTGGGGAAGCAATTTGGGCAATGAGAACACCTATAACAAATCACTCAACATTTTTAGCACAAGTGATCTAAAATTTGAAGGATTAATGGGTGGTTGCAGTCATGCTTATGAAAATACTTTAACCTCATCAATTCTGGCAAAAAGTGACATCCACAAACCTCACAACTCCTGATAAATGTAAAAGACGGATTTTGAATCATATACCATTGATAATATTGAAAACTTTGTGATGTCGATGGTGTATGGTAATGATGTGTGTAGTCCATTATTTACTTTCAACAAAATGTCATTAGAGTTTTTAATTCCCATGGTGGAGTTATATTATGAAATCACAATATTAATGAGAAATTCATACTGTTAATTGTCAGCCAAGCTCTAGAAGTTAGAACTTAGAACTCCCATTCTATAGACTCAATGTTATATAGATAGCTTCCTTCTACAAAAACACTCTCATTTGCAGTCTGGAAATGTGGCGACCAAGACCCACATGCCACAATATTGTCCAATTATGGGCTTAGGTATGTATCACACATACCCCGTAGGGATGTGAGCACCCATCTTCAAATTTTCCCAACTCGTCAAATTTTAACCTTGTCGATTTATTGCCGAGCCTGACTTGGTGACTATATGATAATGAGGGCACAATTTAGATTGCCCGTAACCCTGTTTTCATGATTCCACAAAACTCATTAAGCTAGTTGGTCACTTTGCACTAGAAATGCTAGTATAGCAGCAGTTCAAACACACTTCTAAAAGGAGCAAGATCAGCTAGCCATTGTGTTCACGACGGAATTGAGGAAAGGACAGATCGTCTGTGACCAGAGGCCAGCTCATTAAATCTCTCATATTGCTTATAAATTACACTTATTTCCGGGATATGAATTGAACTTTCTAATGATGTTCTTGCTATTATAATTTTTAACTTGTGTTACAAAGATGAAGTAGAAAGACTAGACTGTTGTGGATGTGTGCCGCTTGGGCGGAGGACCTATTCTAGATACCATTCCACACTCATAGGAAAGACCCTTTTTCTAGCATATATTGCAACTGTTTCAATGACAACTTATTTGTTTGTAGGAATCTTGATATATAATCATATATATTAAATCAGATGCACTTATTAAAGAACCATTTGAAGGTTGGACTGAAGAGTCAACCTCCTATCATAGATGTAAGTTGGCTATATATTGTTGTGTATATTGTCTTCTCCAACCCCAACCTTTATTATAAAATATAGCACCTACTCCTCCTAACCAACAAGTCTCCATATGCTTGTGGTCTTTATGAACCAACATTATTTTTAGGGATAACGGCTCCTGACCGACATTTAAACACTGAAATGGTATTTAAATGATCTAACACCATTAAATTATACTTTATTATCTTATATAATTGAATTGCGTTTTTTTATTATGCCATGTGACACACATTTTGATAAATCTAAATTGTCCAAGTGGCAGTTCTAGCCAAAGAATCATGCCCATTAGTGGATGTGAACCATCCGATTGGCGAACTTTAACATCATCCGTTAAAACTAAGAACAATGGTTGGTATTACACTGCACAGATTGGATGGTTCAAGTCTCCCACAAAATGCGACCTTTTGGACCCATTTTCCTTCAGTCCATGATCTATTATTTTGACTTTGTGGATGACCCACATCTTAAACCATTAATGGTGTACGATTTGGTGTTTAAATGACGGTCAAGAGAGTCGGGTCCTATTTTTATTATAGAGGTTCATAACTAATATATTATTAAAGGAGCATGTAATAGTTTTGTTATTTCAAGTAGCAAATTTTTCGGTAAATCAATCCAGTCCATCACAGTTGGATCTGTCCTCCTAAACCGTTTCCCTTGCCGATTCAGTTTTTGCTCTGCTTCTGAGACATTGGTTTCAAGTGGACCTGTTGGTTTACATGTTTGTTCTTCTCTTTGAACCTTATCTTTTTGTTTACCTGCTTTGGATCTTCTGATACTTCCAGGGGGAGCTATTTGAATCTGTCAAAGTGGATGATTATTTTTGGAGCATAGGTATGTAATAGATTACTTTGGTGCTTATTCAAGCCTTCTGTTATTGGTTGTATCTATTTTTTATTTTTAAAGGCCACATTTTTTTTCTGCTGACTTAGTATAAGGTACCCAACTCGAATACCAATGGTGGTGCTCAGGTAATTTCAAACTGCAAACCTTCATATATCCACTGATATTTTTGAGCACCGAATCAGTGAAAAGGGCAAATTTGAACTGCCACTAATTTTCAAATATATCCCACAAACTAAATATTTTTAATCTTTCAGAATTTCTATGGTTCTTATAATTTTTTATTTTATTTTGATTATATATTTGAAATTTGCAAGTCATTCTTTTCTTTCGTTCTTCTTTTCTTTTCTGTCTTAGTAACGAAACTGATAAGTTTACCTAATTATCTTGATGAAATGAGAAGTTGAAAAAATTTACACATAAGGCAATGCCCATTGTATCACATCTATCATCTTCTGGTAGGGATCAAATGGGTGGGGGCCGGGGACCTATTTATTTTAACAGGTCAAGATTTTTGACCTGACCTGACTCAACAGGCCAAGATTTCTGAACCCGAATCCCATCGTTGTCAGGTCGAATGTAGAAAACCCATGAGTTTTTTCTTATCTATTTGCATCTCTATCATGTGGTATGCTTATTAATGATCGCTTGATTGATTTTTTTTTGGTTTTTCATGAAAATATATAATATCATAACAAAATTCTTTGATATTCTATTAGGAATTCCTGTCCTATATGCCTTCAATGAAAAGTTTCATCAGTTTCTATGCAATGCTGAAATTTAGCTACTTGGGTGATTATGGATGAACCATAACTTTTCACATATGTTTGAGAAATTTGAATACCTTTTATGATCAGTTTAACTTGACCATCTGGATATGCCCATGAACCACTGAACCATTAGGAACTGCCAGTTCTGTGTGATGATTGACCAGTCAGAATATGTATTTTTTCCCTTTGATTTTGTTGTCACCATTCGATAAGATAAAATAAAAATTTGGTACTTGAAACCATGGTTAGAATACAAATTCATCATTATGTTGCTGGCCTAGTTCACATTGGTTGCGAATTAGTTTTGTACTTGGTTGCTCGTTCTTTATATCTAAAGGAGCTCAGGTCTCTTAGTTCAGTGTCTCACTCAATGTCGGCCCTGTTTGGATCAGTGCCGCTTCTACAATATGATTCCCGCAAAAGCAAGAACACATAACATGCTTGGAGCAGCTTCTGGATTCTTGCCCAAGTTTAAGTTTTTTAGCTTTTGTTTGAGTCAGTTGGGCCATTGCTTGGTGCGATGGTAAAAGGTTTAGGCTGTGAAGCGTGAAAACACGAGTTGAGTCTGGAGAGCAGCCACGTTGTGTGTAAAAGCGACAGGTTAGGTCTGTATCCCGTCAACCCTCTCAGCACCCTGTACATAAGGGATCAGCACTGGATAATGGTCTTTTAGGAGTCAGTTGGGCAAGAAGCAGATTGCTACCAAAAGCATAGATCTGAAATTTTCCCTTTAGGCCCCACAAGGGATTCCAGGACCTAAAAAGCGTCCCCAAATGGGGAGTGGTCATTTTGTGCTCCTAGGTGCTCTAATTTTTAGAGTACATACCTTTAATGCTAATAAAAAAATATTTTCCTTTGGTGATTCTCCTTTTTGTTTTCTTTGCAATTCTCATCCTCATTATTCTCTAATTTGTTTTCTTCGCAAATTGTCCTATTTGGTTACAATTAAAGTAACTTAGCATTTTGAAATTGTTTCTTGAATTTACCGATCCGCACTTATTTGTTGTGTATGATGATTTGTTATGTTATGATGATGATACAGCTGGTAGATAGGGATCCTAACAAGACTATTTCTCTGCTTTGGGATGCTTGTGTCAAATAAATAAGTAGTTGCAATAAAAGAAGGCATTGATCATTATGGATCACACAATTTCGCTTATGACCCATTTTGTGATATGAAACACCTTATTTTTTTGAATCGAAAATAAGAGGATCATAGTTCCATGCCTTCATTTCCTTATCAAAGTTCGATTACTTTTCTCTATTTAATTAGTTAAAAAATATAAAAATAGATACCCAAGTAAAAAGTGATGCCTCTTTCTTGTCCTTATTTCTTTACCAAGTGAAGTTAGAACTCAGATCGTATTATTTCTTTTCATTTCCTTCGTTTACAGCCTAATTTCTCCACTCATTTCTGTTCGAGGCTAATAGAAATAATAAACCCCAAAACCCATTTCATAAACTCTTTCATGTTCTCTAATTCCCTCTCTTTTTATTAAATATAAAATATATAACACTTTTATATTTTATGAATATAAAATATAGAATAATTGGTTGTAGAGAAACTGATGATACTAAATTTGTTCAAAGATTTAGTTTGTGGGATTTTATTTTGTTTATTTATTTATTTTTTTAGTTTATAGTTTTAAATGTCGACCCAATAGATGAGAAAAGGCTATGATGATAATGATGATGGTTTTAAATGTCGCGTGTACGGAATATTTTCATAGGAAGTGTGTAGGGTTTTCAGCATGGTTAAAATGAATGGGATATTTTCCCATATGGGTAGGCTATATATAGAACATTTTACCTTCTATTATTGTTTGACTAGAAGAGAAGAGTGTGCCTAGTGGCAAGCCGCCACACTCGCGCACGCCTACATGTGCATTACAATTGGCGTTTAGGCGTAGGAGCCCACCATAAGTTTGACTATTTGATCGGATTGATCCAACGGTCAAATTATTAATGAACCGGATCGGGTCTAATGGGTCATTAATTAGTGGGTTAATTCGGCTCTATTGGGTCAAACAAATTGGTCAAATGTTGACTGTTGGACCTAATCGTTTCATAATCACTTACAAAAGTGTGCAACTTTTCGAATTTAAATTAAAAAAGGTGCAACGTTCCATATAGCCGTTGGAGGGAGCAAAAGGATATTTGAAGGTAAATGAACACATAGATATAAGGTTCTAAAGGAAATTTTAAATATTGCGAAGGGGATATGGAAGCCTGTCTATTGGAAGAATCGGTAAGGGAACTAAAGGTTTGGTGCTGAACTAATGCGATTCGCAATAATATAATTGACTAGAAGCATTATTGCTGAAAATGGACCAAACCCAAGGAGCTCAAAATTGACAGAAACTGGTCAATTAGAGCGAACAGAATGAATAAGAAGAGATTATACTGTGAAAGTGAGTACATGTTTGAACCTAAAATGTCGAATGAAGTCACGTATGTGGACTTGAAGGTTGTCTATGATGCTAGTTAAATAACAAGAGAATTACATGCACAAATAATTACATGCCAAGAACTGATAGATTTGACGGGGTTTTTCTGGTTCATAATGGTGCTGATGTGCACATTTGGTCGGGAGGGCTGATGGCGCTTTTTCTGTGAATTCAGCCTTTTTGCTCCTCTGGAGGAGGCCTTTAATAGCCCAGCCGTTGACGGGCATTTGGAAGCTGAAGGCTCCTTCGAGGGCCCTTCTTTTTGCATGGTGTGTCGCCCTTAACAAGATCAAAACAACTGATAATCTCATCTTTAGAGAATTTTATCTGCCTAAAAGCTGTCCACTCTGTTGTCTGCAATCCGAATCGGCAGTTCAAATTTTTCTTCATTGTTCTTTGACTTCTAAGGTTTGGAATTTCCTGACGGCTAGGTCGAATGTGATGGGCTGTATCCAGAGCAACTGCATCAATGTTCCATCGGAATTCTTTTCAGATATCAGACGTTCTGTTCATCAGGAGTTGTTGATCGTGCCAATCTAGACAGAGAAATTATCAGGTTTTTTAGGACCACCACAACCCCTTTGGATCTATCATAGAGGGGATTAAGCATGATCTATCTTTGTGGTCCGCTTTTCTGGGAGGAGGGGGTGTCGAAAGCGGGTTGTAGGTTAACTGCAGTTTGTGGACCTCTGTGAGGCTGTTTTCTTCTTTTTTGTTTCTTTTATTCTTTGTTTTTCCTTCGCAGAGCTTCTTGCTCTGTCTTGATCCAGTGTTGTACTTTTGTTTCCATTAATGAAAATAGCCTTATCGATAAAACAGAATTTGGGTTGAAACTAGGTTATTGTTGGCTGTACAATGGACTCAAGGGATGGTAAATAATCCTTAAAACTATAGGACCATAATGTGGAATAATTGTCATGCTCTGATTATTCAATGAGAGAGAGAGAGAGAATAACTCAACCCCCACATGGAACTTCTCTGAAAATTGTTGAATTAGACGGGGTGAAACCCCCCTCTCCACACTTGTTTACCTTAGTCATGAAATGGCTACCTAGACTGCTCAAAGAGGCACTGGCAGAAGGAGACATTCAAGTAACAAATAAGGGCATCTCTCACTTAATGTTTGTCAATGATTTGTTATTATTCTCCGCATTAAATAAAAAACAATCGTGGCCATAAAAAGTGATGGATGAAATTACCTGAAGCCTTAAGGTAAACAATACAAAGAGCCTTGCTTTTTTCTTATTTTCGTGAATAATGTACAAATTTAAGTAGAATATGCGGCATATCGGGCTATTCAAAAGGAGCACTACTTGTGACCTAGTTGGGTTTACTTTTCTTAACCACTCAGTGAAAGGTACATAGACTGATTAGACCTGATAGATGAAATATTACCCCATACCCAGTCTTCTGGTCATTAGAAAAATTGAAGGTAATTTGAATAACTTTCTTTGGGCCCTCAAGAGAACGATTCCCCTTATCAATTAGAAGTCTAGTTGTAAGATGAATAAGAAGCGAACCTTGGGATTCTCAAACTAAATGATTGGAACAAAGCTGCACTTACTGAATTTTTTGCTACATCACTACCAGATGAGAATCCATTTGGTTGGATGAATTAAAGCTCACTCTCAAAAAGGATAAAACATATGGACTATCATGGAATCGAAAGATTGCCTTATTCGCTGCAAAGAAATAGCAAAGGTGACTAATCAATTCATCATCGGTGAGAGATTCAATCTAGCTAATATTATACAATGTGAGAAATGGAATTTACCAAACCCCCAAACCAATCTATGGAGGAAAATTTATGAAGGTCCTCTCTCAAAAGGTAGACTTGAAGGCAATATTCTTTGGACTGCATCTACATACGACTCCTCTTTGAGTTGGCTTGGGCAAAGGTACGAAAACACAATCGCAAAATATTTTCTGTGTTTGGCTAGCAATCCAGGACAAGTTACTAACTGCCGATTAGTTATGAGGAAGTGCTTCGTTGGGAAAAAGGTGAAACAGTAACTCACACCCTCTTTCATTGCGGATATGTATATTTTTTACAGAGATCGATCATGTGCAGGCTACACATCAATGAAACAATTTTTTAAAGTCTTCTTGAAGTGGTACACTACTTGACAAACCAATTTAAAATTTAGGACCCCACTTACACCCTTCTTAAAACCATAGTAGCTGCTATTATTAGGCATATTTGGAGGGAGAGGACTTTTCGGATAGTTAAACCAAAATGTGACAACCATATCATTTGGGGGAAATAATTTATGATATCAAAGATAAGATCAATGAAGCATCCATTGGGAAAAACTGGAGTATCAATTTAGAAAAAATGAATAGTCAATTTAATTTATCTTTTATCTAGTGACTCCAAAGGTGGAGCTCCAACTGATGACTTGACTGGGTCCTCTTCTATTTAGAATCAATAGGGAGTAGAGTTGGTTCATCTGTTGGGGCCGCTAGTGTTGATGGATTGGGTTATACGAGACCTTTAAATTTCATGGCGCACTTCCTAAGAACAAAAGCCCCAAATAGGAATGATCAAAGTAAATTCAGACGGTGCAATAACAAAGGGTAAGGTGGTTGTGGTGGCTTATTCAGAGATCATTTGGGAGATTGTTATGTTGTTTAAGTGGGTTGACTAGTCCTCAAGACATCAATTTTATTGAGTTGGAAGTCATTGACAACGCAATTGAATATTGCAAAAAATATGAAAATTGATTATTTGTCGCTACAATTAGATTCCACTTTTTCACTTCAAAGGATACATGAATCGATATCTATTTCCAGAAAGTAATGATTTGCAATAAACAATATGACAATGAAGATAAACGTCCATACTTAGTGAGAAGAAGTTGCATCTGACCTACGATGTTCATATTTTTGAATGGTCCATATTATAAAGTGCTATAATTTTGTAAAATACTTTTTAATTGGGGTAATTTTGGACTGACTGTAGTACAGAGGATGACCATCCACTTGGAGTAGTTGGATTGGCCTACGATGTATGCCAAGTGGCGCCACCTGAATTAATATTGGCTTGTAAGAAGGTTCATCGTAGAAGTCTTCTAATGGGGGTTGGTCCCAATTTTATATGGTGGAGGACCACTTTTGTATGTTGAGATGCCGAGTACTATTTGCATGGGGGAAAGATCTATATGTTCTTTCAATTTAGACACCGTGATATTTACTCACTAGTTGGCCTAGGACTCAGCATATATGTTTGGTGTTGCTCACCGTTTCTTTATTTTTTCCTCCCTTAATCTTAATCTTTTTTGTTAGGATGATTAAACTTGCTGCACTTCTTTTTTTAATTGAGTGATGTACATAGTACATTAATCCCTATGTTTTTGTAGGAGGACATGTGACCCTACACGCCGTTCAACAAAGGAGCATTGGACACCAGATGAGGTAGAGTTCAATTATGGTGGAATGTGCTTTGTTCATGTAATTTGGGGGATCAAATACTGCCAACTTACCATATTTTGTTTTGAAAATCTTCCCACTTGCCCTTTTAGTTTTACATTGAATTGGTAAGGTTTCAACTGGAAACAAAGGGATTTATTTAATGTTTTGTTTTATCAATTGATATTGATATAAGTTCATTCTCTTTTCCCATACTTAAGATGATGTTTTCCAGGTTGGATTTTCTTCTCTGGAGCTTATCTCATCTTGTTCTCTATGTCATTAAAATGATCAAAGCTATCACAAATATAGGAACTCTATTCCATATTTTATCTTTCTTTAGGAAAGAAAGTGATTCTTTTCAAGCTTATCAGATTGAAATGTTTAAAAAAAAAAAAAGACTTATCTCCACACTCTATTTCTTCATGAGCAACTAGCAATCAGTGCCCTTTAATCGAAGTCACCTACTTTGGACTGTTTTTGCAGGTCCGCTTAAACTAGTATGTTTTCTTTACTTTAGATTTTTTTCATTTTATGCTTCACTTTACTTATATTGTGGACATGCTTTTCTTCTTTTTATATATGTTGGTAAGATGGATATCTTTGATGCATTTGTGCAGGATAAAATACTGTGCAGAGCTGTTCAACAGTATAAAGGGAAAAATTGGAAAAAGATAGGTCGCTTCCTAGCTTGCAAGGGTCTTGAGTCTCAGGTGCGCCATTTTTCAATTTGCAAGACCTGAGTTCCAAGTGGCCGCGTCCAATGCAAGCAAATGTGGCAGCTTCTTGAGCTGCATTCTCGCATGTACTGTGAACCTGATTCTTGCAAGGTTCCTCTCTGCAGGTAAAATCAAGCTATTGACAATATGAAAATCTACAGATAGTGAATGTGTGCCACGTGGCAAATTTTAGGTTATAATGATTCTTATAAATTCTAAATGCACTGGGACAATTAAGGTGCTTAACTAGATCCAAATTTACTGTAACAGTTACAGAACATTTTGACCCCAAAAGAATTATAACTGCACAAATCAAGCAATCTAGCTGAAAAATTATGCTAAAAAAGGCTCATGGTCTGGTAAATGGATTCTGTTTACGGTGACTTTCTTCAGAAATTTTGAACCATGCCCTCAACCTCAAATGTCAACAGTTCCCCTGTGTCGTGCCTTGGTCTCTATTTTCTATTTTCTCATTAAGTTCCACTGCACTAGATGCCATCTTAGTTTTATTTCCGAGGCATCATAAGTCAAGCAACGACATTCAATTACAAGGAGCACTTGCATGAAATGACAATCCTCTAAATGAAAGGGGACCAAGTATGAAAATCCGTGAGCATTTTACTTCCAAATTCATTATAATGAGTAACGGACATCTCTCATATTTGCAATCCTCAGATTATTGTATATATGTAGATGTATTAAAAAAAAAATCAGAGGCAAAATTCTTATGAATTATATTATATACTAAAAAATCTCATGAATCAAACAAGATTTCTAACGAGGAGAGTGTTTTCTTTTCGGGTTTTCACGTATCATCTGTGGCAATTTGTTGGTTTAAAATTCTAATATTCTGAGTGCTTTGTTTTGTTGCTTGTTATAAGATGATTTCTCATACATGCCTGAAATCTGATTAAATTCATTCAATGCAAACTTCTAACCAAAGAGATTGTATTATTTAGATGAAGTTTTTGTATTGGCACTAAAGTTTGTGTTGGATGATTAATAAGCCCGGATATAGTGTTATATCTGGAAATATTTTGAACCATGGCAAATGGCATGTTAGGCAAGCATATTCATTCTAGCTTTTAGCATCTTTCTTTAAAGCTAGTTGGAAGTAACATAAATTATGTTTCTAATTTGTGCCTATCTATTTGCATTTTTAAACCAGCATCTCTTAAGAATAATGAGCAATGAATTTGCATTTAAATGCTGAAAAGCGTGTTTAAATGCTCTTGCATAGGGGGTTGGAGCCAGGTAGTGGTGGTTGAGGCAGTTGCCCCATTAAACTTATAAAATCAAAAGTAAATAGCCTAAACGGTTATAGCTTAGGATTCTTCTTGGTTAAAGGGGGTTGCCCTCTTTTTAACCTACTATATACCCCCTATAATTTTGAGTTAATATTAAGCACCTGAGTTGAGCATCAATGCTCTTGGTCCTTACGTCACTTTTTGGAATGTCTGCCATGGAATCATGTGTCCATGTGATTTGACATTGCGGGTTATCGAGATCATTTATTTTGTAATTGTAAGAGTGGAATGATGAAGGCATCTTAGACATAGTAATAAGAAATTTCATTTTTGTTTATCTTTAATAAATCATAAAACATGGTAATGAACACTTGAAATATTATATTTTTTTTATGTTCAAATCACCCGATAGATATATTAAAGTTTAATATTTCATTTTATCATATTATTTAAAGGTCCTAATATCCACATGCATTTGCACGTGCATATATATATATATATATATATATATATATATATATATATATCATATCAGTCATGATCCATTTTTTTAACCAATTCACTTCATCCAATTGGTTGGATATCATGTGAAGTGGTTTCCAATCGGTTAATAGAGTGCTTCAATTGAGCCTTTGGAGGTTTTATGATCTTAAATTTCTTTTTCTTTTTCAGTGACTTTTCAGATCTTTTGCAGTAAAATGGCAGAACTTTTACTTATATATTTATTTATTTTTATTTTTTTATATGACAACATTCTCCTGGAGCCTGTGATTTCTTTTTCAGTAGTTTGTTAGATTTTTTACAGTGATTGTTCAAAATACTAATGTTCAACATTGCTTTTATGCAATCATAGGTTCCATCAGAAGGAAGCGATCAAAAGACACTCTCATTTTGTTTGCAGTCATTACAGCCTGCACATTATTTCTGATCATTTACTGGCCTCAAAGTGAAGATGTTTCATACAAAGGAATGAATGGGGAAAGAGACCGAGGTGTTTTGTGGGGAATTTAGTCTTCCGTGAATTTACTTAAAATAAGGAAGAACAGATGAGATATTCAATCAATGGCTTGCTGAGAACTATAATTGTGCAAGAGTTCTTTTATTCGTCTAGGTTCAAAATGTATAATTTTGGCACGTGGATATGCTCTGTTCATTAAATTATAAGAGCCAATGGTTGGAATCTTTAATGTTTAATGTCATTATTTGAAATTGCTTCTTTCACTAATTTTTTAAATTTTAAATTAATTTTGTTTTGGTTTATTATTTTTTCATTTGGTTGAATGGATTATACTTTTTTTGTCTCGTTAGGTGATCTGTGTTGATACAATATTTGTAACAGGTAGATTGACTCAAATTACAGTAACAAAAATGGAAGTTGTGCATTTAAAAAAAAAAAAAAAGTTTTAAAAAATAACAATGGTCCATAACCGTTGTTTTTGGAGAAAATTAACAACAGTTTATTGACGTTGTTTACATATACTACTGACTTAGGCTGTGGTTTCTGAAAAAAATAGTAACTTTTTTTCTGTTATAAACAACAGCTACAAACCGTTGTTATTTTGCAACGGACATGAGCCGTTGTTTATTTGATAAATAAACAACGATTTTTGACCGTGGTTTATGAAAATCACTGTGTTATAAACAACGGTCGTTACCACGGCCCAAAATCGTTGTTTATGAAATTTACAACGGTTTTGGGCCATTGTTTTTTGTTGATTTTCACGTAGTGAACTTAACACACTGCTGAAGAAAATGGATCCTTCTCTCCCCATGTTGAGGAATCATTGAGTGTCATAAGGAAACGTCCTTCGTATGCTAGAGATATGAAAAGTCACTCGCTGGGTGATATTCTGGTTGATCCTCGTGTTGGTCTTCAAATCAGACGTAGCTTGAAGCATGTTGCCAACGTTATTTGCAATGTGTGCTACACATTCTATCTTGAGCCAAAAAATGTGAAGGATGCTCTCTTTGATGAGAAGTGGATTCTTGCGATGCAAGATGAACTACTTCAATTCACTAGGAATGATGTTTGGGATCTTGTTCCTCATCCGTCGAGTGTTCGTGTCATTGGGACTAAATGGATTTTCAAGAATAAGACGGATGAGAAAGGGAATGTCATTAAAAATAAAGCGCGATTGGTTGCCCAAGGCTATACCCGAGTTGAGGGTATCGATTTTCATGAGATGTTTGCCCCGATTGCTAGATTAGAGTTCATTAGAATCATATTTTCTATCGCTTGCACTCTTGGTTTTAAATTATTTCAAATGGATGTCAAAAGTGCCTTCCTTAATGGTCTTTTGAAAGAGGAAGTGTTTGTTGAGCAATCGAAAGGTTTCGAAGACCCTCACTACCCCTTTCATGTGTATAAATTGAAGAAGGCTCTTTATGGTCTTAAGCAAGCTCCTCGTGCTTGGTATGAATGGTTGACCAAGTTCCTTGTGTCAAATGGCCTTGGTAGAGGAGTCGATAAGACTCTCTTCATTTTAAAGGAGAAGAACACTTAAACTGTGGCCCAAATCTATGTGGATGATATTGTTTTGGCATCCACCCATGCTCCCAAAACTGAATAGTTTTCTAATCTTATAAAATTTGTATTTGAAATGAGTCTTCTGGGTGAGCTCACCTGCTTTCTTGGGTTACAAATTAAGCAATGCACCTCTGGCATTTTCATTTCCCAATCCAAGTATGTGCGTGAGCTTGTTAAGAAATTTGGGCTTGAGAACACTAAGCATGCTCGGACTCCCATGAGTACTACTTCTAAGCTTTCAAAAGATGTCACTGGAATGGAGGTTGATCACACTTTGTATCATAGTATGATAGGAAGTCTTCTCTATCTTACTGCCACTTATCCGGATATTGCTTTTTGTGTTGGTTTGTATGCTCGTTATCAAGCCTCTCCGCGAGACTCTCACTTAAAGTGTCTTAAGCAAGTTATCCGGTATGTGAACGGGTTGTTTGATTTGGGTCTTTGGTACCCTTTTGATACTTCTTCCGTTGTTGTCTGCTACTCCGATGCCGATTGTGCTGGAAATACTGATGATCGTAAGAGTACTAGTGGGGCTATTTTTACATTGGAAATTGCCTTGTTTCTTGATTCAATAAGAAACAATCTTCTATCTCTCTCTCTCTCCTGCTGAGGCCGAGTACATTGCAACTAGGAGCTGTTGTACTCAAATTCTATGGATGAAGCAAATGCTTCGAGATTATGGGATTGATCAAGATGTGATCACTCTTCATTGTGATAATACCAGTGTGATCTGTATTTCTGAGAATCCGGTTCAACACTCTCGCACTAAGCACATTGATATTTGGTTCCACTTTATCTGTGAGCTAGTTGAGAACCAAGTGATCACTTTAACTCATATTGACACTGAACGTCAACTAACCGATATTCTTACAAAACCTTTAGATGTTGCCCAATTTGAATATCTTCGCAAATCTATTGGTTTGTGCTTCATTGAGTAGGGTTTGTGCTCCTCTATTTTTTGTCTTTGTTGGTAGATTTTTTTTTCACTTGTTGTTTGTTTTTAGTTTCATTATGTTGTTTTACTTCTCCTTTTAGATGTTGCCTATATTTTTATTTATTTTTTATGAGATTTGTGATTGATTTCATGCTTTTGTTACAATATCTATCATGACCTGAGAGTTACCTTTGGTTGTCAGAACCTTACTATTGATGTGGTTGTTCTCTTTACTGCTCATGATTATGTGTTTTGCTCTATTTTTGTCTCATGAAGTCTTGTTCTCCCATTTTCTATTTTTATTCAGTTTATCTACTAGTATGCACTATGAATGACCTCCCAGCCTATGTATCTCATGTGGTTATGTGAAGCTCTCCTTACTGTGGTGGTGGTCACAATACGCACCTAATTAGTGTAAGTTGGCATATCACTCCACAGGTTTTGTGAGATAGCTTCCATTGGTCTGGACGTTATGAAAATTCTTTTACGTGGATTGTGTCTTGCTTCGATATTTCATCTAGCTTCGTTGGAAAATGCTTAAGTGGGTGTCTAGCTTCTATCTGTGTCCTTGTTCCTTGCTTTATGAAATTCGTTGGAAAAGACATGTGTATTAACATCTATGAGTGTCCAGTCTTTACATTGTGAGAGCTACCCACTGCGAGCTGGTTGGACGGCCTTGCCGAGCGTCTTACCCACGTAAGCAATGTGCCTACAATCGTGTCTCTATCGCAGGAGAGGTCAGGGCAACATATATGGCGATTATAGTTTCGTCCTTAATCCACCTCTGAGCAATGCTTCGATTGGGTTCTCACTTCTTAGTGTTTGTCTATATAGCTAAACTTGCAAATGTTACAATGGGAGTTCGTTTGTTCTTCATGAGATATTTATATTCCTTGCTAAAATCATGCTTGTGGTTCTATGATTCTATAATTGATATAGCTCCGTTCTGACTGTTGATGCTCCTTCCTTGTGATTGGGTGATCTAATAATTGCATTAAATCTGTCTCTAATTTGGTCAGTGATTTTCCTTTTTAGATTATGGGCATCTTCTTATTATAAAAAAAATTGACATATGTGAATATGGCACATTTATTCTTTTTTTTATATGTTATAATTTTTTATGTTTTTTGTCGTACACATTGACAGTCTTGTGGATCGACCTACGCATCGTGGCTACATTTTTCCTCAAAGTTTTGGATGCTTCTTGTTGTATAAATGTTTTGGTGCTTGTTCTATTTTTTTGTAGTTCACTGTGACAGCGCATTGTGTCTCTCACACAACGTGCCGTGGTTGTTTACTTTCTGACTATTGTTTCTTTAACGACGGCGTGTCGCACTATCATGACAGCGCGCCGCCAATGTGCCTGGGTTCAAGCCCTTTTTTTTGTTCTTACTGTGACAGCGCGTCGTTAGTAGTGTTCGTTTTGCGTGCTCGAGGCATTTTCTTCTGATGACTTAATGTTGCCAACTTGGCAGCGCGCCGCTGTCTATCTCACGGCGCGTTGTGGTTGGCAGTTCCAATTTCCAAGGCCGTTTCGAACGGTCTTTCAACGGGAGTAGTTACAATCTTTATTGTGGCGCGCTGTCAGATTGTTCATAGCGCGCCGCAGGCCCTGTTTTGTCTTAAAATCAAAAAAAAAAAAAAAAATTCTCTTCTTTCTCTCCTATCTTCCTTCTGTGCCTTCCTCTCTTCGTTTTCTCCTTTCCTCATCTCTTCACTTTCGTCTCACTTATTTTTTCTCCCATGGCTTCAACCAAGAAACAGAAGATGGGTGCTTCCTCTTCCGATGCCGCTGCTTCGCCACTTTTTTGTTCGGAAGAGGCGGAGACAAAGTTCACCTTTCTTCAAGGTCGACCTTTCTCAATGGAGCAGCACTTTGATCTTAGTTGTTTTGAAAAATACTCGTTCTATAGTAAGATCTTCTCTCGGGGTTGGGATCCTTTCTTCTCCATTCGCGGTTCAGCGTATAGGGAGTTAGTTCCGTATTTCACACCAACTACGACCCTCGCTCTAGTGTCTCTTACGTGGAAGAGAACCGTCTTGTGTCGTTTGTTGCTGGTGTGAAAATCTCTATTACCCTTGTTGTCATCTCTAAGATCATCGAGATTCCTCTTAATCCAAATGAGGTTCTTTTTCCTTGTGATTCGTTGGCCCCCAAGGACTCGTCTAGTTTAGTTTGGCAGGATCTCATAGACTATGTGTGTCTTTCTTCAGGGGTGAATCCTCAAGTTGCCATTCCGACGAAATTTCTCAAGCGTCATTTCTACGTCCTGCGTATACTGATTTTCGGCACCCTCTGGTCAAAGACCGATAACCTTAATGAGGTTCGCCTTCCGAAAGTTTATCTCATGTGGTTAATCGACACCGATCGTCCTATCTGTGCATGCACCACCATTTGGCGGTTGATTCGGGATCGATGCCTTAAACCGCGAGATCAACCGGCTCTTCCGTTTCCCATCATTCTTTCCAAAATCATTAATACCTATATGCACGTTTCTGCTCATTCTCCCATTGTTCTTCAAGGTATTGATTTCCTTAAGACTTATCTTACCACCCTTGAGACTACCTGAAAAAATCACAATGATCCTTCTAAACCACCTTCTTCTATTGCGGTTGCATCGTCATCGGCTACGGCTCGGGATCGTCCTCTCTCTTCCCTTGACTTTCAAAATTTGGTCTTAGGACGATTCGACTCATTTTCGCAACGATTTGACGCTGTTGATCGTGCTATTAATCGTGTGCGTGAGGAGGTGGCCTTGGTAGATTCTCACGTTATCACCTTGTCAAAGAGGTTTGACGAGTGGCACGTTTCTGAAGAGTCGGACGACGTTGGGGATGGCTCTGGTGCAGGAGGCAATGCTTGATCAGGGGAGTATTTCCTTCCTTTTTTGCTTGATAGATTGAACTTCTTTTACATTTGGATAGTTTGGCATGTATTAAACTTGGTGGCTGGTTACAGTTATATCAGTTCTACTTGTTTCCGTTTTTGTTGGATGTGGTGATTATGATTGGTTTATTGGTGGTTAATGTTTTCCATTGCTATATTTTTTTCTACTTGCGGATTTTGTGGGGCCCTATTGTCTCTTGGAGATTGTTTCCCTTTGTCAATTTTGACAAAAAGGGAGAGACTGGTGTGTTTATAGTTTATGTGGTTATAGATTGGATGTGTTGGATATATCGTGCTTGTCTATCTATTTTGCAAGTGATGGATCAAGACCGATCTTGGCTTAGAATAGGCATAGATTTAGGAGGAGATCTATGAGTCTATGTACTTTTCTTAATTGTTTTTTCATATAGATCAATGTATAGGATTAGTGAGGCTATTTTGATATATTATTTCTATCTTGATGTAAACACAATTTTTTCATAGAATGTGACAAAGGGGGAGATTGTAAAAACCTGTTTGTCACACTCTACTCTAAAATTCATGTAGATCTCCCTTAGGATATGTATGTGCCAAGATGGATATGGTCTATCTTGTTTAATCAAGGTTATCGGTTATATTATCTCTGACCTGCGCTTAAAATATGTGTTGAAAATCATCTAAAACAGATTTAGACATTTGCTTGTGTTGTGGGCTGTCTCTACAGCCACAGCGCGTTGTGATTCCTGTCACAGCGCACTGCCACCACAACGCACCGTCATATGGATCACAGCGCGTCGTGAGTGTCGTAACTTAGATTGTCTTTGGAAAAAATGTCTGTTTTGTCTTTTTCTCAGGTTTTAGGGTTTTGAATTTTTTTAATATAAAAGCTTATTTTGAAATATATGAGTTAAGCAAGCAAAAAGTGCTTCTTCCTCCTTGAGCCAAAATCTTAGAACATCTTCTTCAATCTTTGAAACTATTGGAGTATTTGTAAATAGATTTCAATTCAAAGAGTTCTATCTTTCTTCACCTTCATTTTACCTTGTTTTGCTCAAGTATTTTGAGTGTTGGTCATGCCTAGAGTTTAAAGTGTGTGACTGATAGCCTTGTGGGATTCAAGATAGATCATTGTGTATTCATCAACGGAAAAGAAAAGCATCTGAATCAGAAGCTATGGAAGCGACCCGCGATGGTAGGTTGATTTGCATTGGGGTTTGATAGGGCATGTGCATTTGTCGATATATCTTTCGAAACCCATTGTAATCTTTCTTTTCATAGTGGATTTGGTTTGTGGACTTAGGTCCGGTGATTTTTCTCAGTGATTGAGTTTCCACGTATATCTCGTGTTGTGGATGTTTGTTGGAGTTATATTATGTAATCTCTAGATTAATTAAAAATAATCGAATAGCCCGATCATTTTCGTAGATTGATGGAATTTCACTCTTCCTTCACCATTTTATAGACTATCCAAATCTGGTCGACCTGATACTTGATCCCCCCTAGCCTAATTGGACTTGTTGGGTCGGGCATGAAGCATCTGACCTGACCTTCGGGTCATATTAGGCAAAAATTTAGTCAACCTGATATTTTATATATAAAATCATGAAAAGCAGGGCATTTTTACTAAGTCAGGTTGGGTGTCGGTTGAAGTCAGTCATAATACCCTTGACCTGTGGGGTCAAGTTGGCTCGGGTGCACCATTAGGTTGGGTCTGGTCGGATCAAATCAAGTCGGGCATATGCTATAATTTGTTGGGCAGAAAAAAAATTGGCCCGACCCGACCAAGTGACAGCCCTAATTTAACCAAGTCCTGTCCGCAATCTGGCCCAAGCCCAGCTGACAGTGGTTAATCTTTGAAATAGTGGAGTTGCTATTAGAGTTTCAGTGGGTGCAAGTAGATCCATCCAATAAATATGGGTCCCTTTGTTTGAGCTCATCTCTTTAGTGAAAGCGCCCACTTACAGGGTTGAACCTTATTAAGGGTAGCTTTATTTTCATCGAATCTTGGGGAGCACCTGCACCAAAAAAACATTGATTGCATTGAGACAATGGAGATCATTTTTTGCCTCAATTTTTTACACAAAGGATCATGATACCATAAGCCTAACATTGATGGTCAATTTTTCATTCCACATGAGATAGATCTAAAAAAAACAGCCCTAAAATCATGTCGTATATATTATGCTCAAACGTGATTTTAAAAATATTTTTTCAGATTTGTACGACGTGCAATGAAAAAATGACTTCCATCTTATGATTCAAAGCAATCAATGATTTTTAATATAGGCGACATGCACTGAAAAATTGACTTCCATCTTATGATTCAAAGCAATCAATGACTTCCATCTTATGATTCAAAGCAATCAATAATTTTTAACATTGGCACTCACCAATATTCCATGGGTTAATAAAGTTACTCAATCATTAATTGGGCTCTGTTTTTTGAGATGAAATAGGCTCTTTCAATAAACAGGAATAGAGGTACCCAATATTAAAAAATTCCCCTTACCGTTCAACTTGGAATTGATGATATCTTACCGACATCTATCCAAATCGCCCACCGTCAGCGATTTGATCAATCAATATAGGCATGCACTCTGATTGAGCAATAGCTAAGCTTATACACATACCAATGAGTATAAGAACCACACTTGATTCAAACCCAACAACGATAAATCAAGATACCCATATGGTAATTTAAGAAAACATGTGACCACAATGCATCTTCCACTTGGAGTGGCGTGGATGAATACTATTGGCTATCACTTGATAAGAAATGTGTGTACTAGAAAGGAAGGCCACCCAATCCAACACATCTTATTATCATCTCAAATTCTCTAAACTCCGACCACCCTCTCAATTCTCAAACAACTAAAAAAGCAATGGCAACAACTCTAGCAGGAGTGAGCCTCTCTAGCACAAAAGTGGCCTCTAAGTCACCAAACACCACACCCAAGAATCAGACCCTCAAATCCTCATGGGTAAATTTCCCATGTAAAGCCACTAACACAGGCCGCCGTATGCGCAACATCCGAATGATGTCTACGCCGCAAGAGATATCGATCAAGGTGGAGGAGAGCATCAAGAAAGCCGAGGAGATTTGCGCCGGAGACGCGGTGACTGGCGAGTGTGCAGCTGCATGGGACGATGTCGAGGAATTGAGCGCGGCGGCGAGCCACGCACGTGAGAATCAGAAGCTAAAGGACTCGGACCCGTTGGAGACTTTCTGCAAGGACAATCCCGAGGTCGTCGAGTGTCGCACTTACGAAGATTGATCAAGGTTGTTTATTTATATTTTGATGTTAAATTGTAGCTGAATTACACTGGATTGGATTGATGAATATGCCTTTTCTATTGGCCTAGGATATGTCATACATACTATGTTAGATTATTAATTTCTCTCTAACTACTTCTTTGTCAAATCCATACATATCGGCCAACCGGATGATATGAAAACATTATTTTTATTAAATATATATAGTTTTAAATATTTAAAAAAAAATTAAAAGGGTATTCTTCAATTTTTTTATATTATGCCTAATCCATATCTGATATATATAATAGAAAGATCGATCTAATGTAAAGTTCAGCATATATAAGCCAATATTTATATCATATCTAATATTGTATCGGATCAAGCCTAACCCGATACTTATCAACCGATATGTATAGGCTATGGCGGAGTTTTTTGAACATGATTTCAGATCATCTCAATTTGTTGCGCACGTATGCACACCTCAATTATTATTATAATAAAAAGTTGATTGGATTATAAAGAATTCCTCTGTTTGCACCCATCTAATTAGTGAGAGTACCCACTTAATGAAAAGGCGCTAGCACCCACCACAACACCGGACATCATTAAGCGAGACCTTATAGGTGGGCTCGAATAGAGGAAGCCTACAACGAATAGGCTATGCCCGATTTTTGTAACACATAATTTCATATCATCTCACTTTGTTGCACACATATGCACACCTATATTATTATTAGGGTACCTCTATTAGCGCCCACACAATCTCTAAAAGTGCCTACATGTATCTATAAAAAAAAAAAAAAAAAAGTGTCTATCTGTATAATTCCTTCAAAATCATTGATTGCTTTGGATTAGATGATGGAGGTCGCGCTTCACCCCAATCTTCCACACAAGGAATTTTAAGATCATATCGCATCTATCATATGTTCAATTTTTTGTTCTAGATGTCACATATCCCCAAAAAATACCCCTTGAATCCTATGACATAAATCACGCTCAAACGTGATTTTAGACTATTTTTGGAGGATATGTGACATGTGGAATAACAAACTAGTTGTATGATAAGTGCAATATGATCTCAAAATCCATTGTGTGAAAGATCTAAGTGAAACAAGATCTCAATCTTTTGATTCGAAGCACTCAAGGGTTTTGAAGGAATTTCTGCCACACATATCCCTCTAAGTGACTTGAACGGATATCTAATGTATGCAAATTCGTACAAGTCACTCGGATACATGTGGATTGTAATACTCATTATCGGCGGACACTAATGACAGACTAACTCATAAAATAAAGCTCCAAAAGGTTATCATTTAAAAGCCAAGTAAACCTAATCCAAAGACCAGGCGCCAAGGGAGGGTACCTTCTCTCCACTCATCTAATGGGTAATATTATAGGGTTAGTCTACAATCTGACATGGACGATCTTTCAAATATAGAATTTCGTGTATGCAGTGCATTCACATAGATGTGTGGACTGCATTACGGCACATGATGGGTGGACACCCATTATAAACTAATTAAATATTATATAATACTTCTTATAATAGCACACACAGTTAAGTCTAGAGAGTCATTGCAAAGGGTAAGTTCAATTGCCCTTTGAAACGCGTTTCATAAGTATAATTGTGACTTGTGAGCGGTCATTTGACAGAACAACAGATGACATGTTTTGATTGCCTTTTAGCTTACGATTACCGAAAAATAAATACGTGTAATGATGAGTGCCCTTAAATGCATCGCCCATCAAACATGCCTAAAAGGTTACTTCATAGGGTACGGAGTACCATTAGTGCTCTTGAGCCAAGGTTAAACCGGATTAGAAAGAAAGCAGGTGAGTAATATCGAAAAAGGTTCCGTCATCCAAGGTCTACTATGGAGCTTCACAGGACACGCCAAAATAATGTTTTGTTGACACGTGGAGCTCGGGTGCATTCTTTAGATCTTTAAAAAAGAAAGAAAATCATAAACTCTTTCTCTAAACACAAGTAAATCAAAAGGAGTTAGTACCAAATTCAACATAGTGCACTTATGCACACCATTATGTGTACATGCTTTGGGATAACCATGTTGTCACTTATGTAAACGTGCTTTGGGATATGCTCACCTAATTTATGTGCATTTAGTTAGGAATTAGGATAGAGCATTTGTTGCTACCCAAACTTATGGCCAGATAGTTTTGATACTTGAAGAGGAGTACATGCATATAGATGTGACAATTGCGAAATAGTACTAACGTAAGTAGTGAGAACAAATCACACAAACCACTCACACTTTGTAGAGATGAGGGACGGAAACAAGTGTGTATTACCCCCACAATCCGAGGAGCATACCAACTGGGGTAACTTTTTTTCCTATCACCTCACTGCTAGTTCTATACATAGTCACCAAATCGGGGTTTGGCAATAGTTCTGCGAGGTTAAAATTCAAAAAATTCCAGCAAAATCGGAAAGTTCGGAAAAATATTCGGAGGAAAAATCAGTGAGAAAAATTAAAAGTACAAATAAAAAGATTTAAAATTATAAAAATATTAGTTTATCACAATTTTTTTGAAAAATTCGAAAATTATTCGCAAATTTCAATGATTTGACAAATTTTTAAATAATTTAGGATTAATTCGGAGGACCTTAAATTCACAAATTATTCGTGAAATTTTCAAAAATTCAGCGAATTTTGTGACTATGATTCTATAATTATGGGGTGTTGGGAGGGTGGACGAAATACAAACCTAACCTTTGACTTTTAACGTATAAAGTGGCTGCTCTCTCACCACGAACCACCGTTTTTATGCTTGAGAGTCTAATCCTCTTCCCATCACACCAGGTGATGGCCCCTTGGACAATTAGTTTTTCTACAAATGATCGAGATATCGTTTATATATAGACATTGAGAATGTAGAATTGATGTGCCTCCTCGAGTGTCTCATGATATTTATATAGGGATGATGGCTCCATTTAAACATCAAAGTGGTGTTTAAATGATGTTATATCATTTTTTTTTTTAATCGGTAAAAGACATAATTGTATTAAAATAATAACTAGAAGCGAAAACATACAACATAAACTAAACCAACCAAAAGGTACAACAACCAAAGTGAAATAAAAGCAAACCGAAAAAAAAACACCTATATAGAGAAGCGAGGAGAGGAGAGACCCAAGGCACACCATTAAATGATGTTCTACCATTAAAGTTATACTAATAATCTCGCACCATTGAAGTGAGATTATTGTTATGCCTTGTGGTGAACATATGTGAACAATTTAAATTATTAAGTAGCAATCTATCATTTGAACATGTCTCAACCAAAGTTGATGTGAATCATCTCATTGATGAATTTTAATGTCAGTCATTAAAACTAAAAACAATGGTTGATATTAAAGTCCAAAGATCGGATGGTTTAAATCTTCCTAAGACACCTTTTTAGACATGTTACAAGTCAATCTATCACTATGACGGTACGGAATAACCTACGCCTTAAACCATTGATGGTGTAAGATCATTTAAACACCAATTTGGTGTTTAAATGATGGTCGAGAGTCCGGCCCATTTAAATATCATATATGAATGTGCAATTACAAGAATGTCCATGGCATAACATAGAACTTACATTAATACATGTAAATTTCTAGCGGGAAGCCCATTTGTAAACATGACTTCAAATGAAATTTCAGCCCCTATCATAAGTTTATACAACCGAAGTTTTGGTCACAAGTGAGATGAAGCTTGATTTAAGAAAAGTTTTTCAATAGCTAACCAAGCTTCTTTAGCTAATAACATGGTAGAATCCAGAAAGGTTTCAAGAATATCAAAGGTTGATATGAGATTGATCGAGGAAAAAATCCTTGACTCTTTGAATCGAAAAAGAATAATCTGGATCAAGAGTTTTAGATCCAATGGTGAAGAGGAAGGAAAAGAAATACTGAAAACTTCCGATCAAGTCGCCTCGATACAATGAAAAGAATGCAACTAAATGCCCTTCCTGTTGGGTTTGGTGGTATTTGTATATAACATATGAATGTACAAGCACAAGAATGTCTCCAAATTCTTTGAATTTTGGAAAAATTTGCGAATAGTTGACGAATTAATCATGAATTATTCAGACTTCTGAAACATTACAATTAAAAGTTCATGAACTTCATGTATAATTAAAAAAAAATTCAATAAATAAATAAAATAACATTACATCCGAATCAAAGCTAAGCAAGAAGCATAAGGGTTCAAGGAACTCAAAAGAAGAAAGAGAGAGAAAGAAAAACAGCGAAAAAAAAAAAAACACCATAAAAATTTATCTATACTTATTTATAACAAGCTTGATGAACTAACACATTCAAGCAATTTTCCAAATTAAAGTAACCGACACATTTCATAACACAGGCTCTGATTGAACACAAATCACAATTAACTCACAATATAAGCCAAATTTTTATGTAATTTTCCCATATGCATTACATTACATTCAATATTCTCCAATCTAATCAAGGCCCATGATACCAATAGATCAACACAATTTCAACTCTAGAATAAGCTATTTGAATTGGATTCGTAAAGCTAATTCATAACCATGCATCATCTAAATTATTCAGAACAATTTTTCATATGGTACTTATAAGTAAAATGACCTAAGAACAGAGATGTCAGGAGACTTGGTTTCAAATTCATACATATTTAGAATATTAAGAACTCACATAACACGCATTTTCATGTTAATGCTCAATGCTTTCTGTTTAATTCTATGGATATATTAGCATCTCTAGTTTCTACAGATTTCAACCAATGAGCAATGAACAGCAAGCCATGAGTGTGAATCAGGGTAATCGTTTCATCTGCTAGTAGATATATATACACAATATTACTGAAAATGATTGGCATAATATAGTATATTTTTTTAAGTTACTAAACTTTACACAATTTTGTTTATAAAATGAAGCACAATTTTATTGTGTCAAAACAAGGAACATTTTGATGGTATTATGTGGTATTTTTATACATGTCTAGAAGTATCGTGCTGTGTAATATCAGCACGGCAAAAATCTCAAAAGTAGAAGTGCCTAGGTAACAATGGTTACACAGGAGCAGAGATATGAAGATGTTAGCCGTGTCAGGTGTAAGAGGTTAGGATGAAGAGGATCATGCGAATAGACACTACTAAGCACTTTAGAGATGCTCTACGAACACTTCAGCCCCGTTTGGGAACACTTTTTACTTCCCTGAAATCACTTGAGCTCTGAAAAGCGGTTCCTGAGCTAGAATTACTGTTTGGTAAGCTGGTTTGACTCACTTCCAGATTCTCCCTTTTGCAGGAATCAGGAGGCAGAAGCAATGCTGACCCCAAGCAAGATATTTTTTACTTAGATTACTTATTGCTTCTACCTGCTTTGAGTGCTTTGAGAAATGACATGAAGAATTGCTCGAGTTTAGCCTTAAAACAGAAAATGAATGGAGAAATACAACTTAAAAACAGTCACCAGGTCGGGCTTCGAGAATAAGTCCGCAAGAAGGAGATTTGAGGAAAATTGGAAATTCTCTCGGAGAAGGGGGGGAAAGTTGAGAAAAAATTTACTTTCTTTAAAAATAATATTAATAATTATGAAAGTATAAAACTATTGAAAAGGTCGGGCTATATTGAAAAGAAGTGCAAATTAATCATGATTTAATCCCTAAATTCACGACTATTTTAGGAAAAATGTGATTGTTTTGAAGAAGAAACGATTAAAACATGGTTTATTCGCATTACAAAAAAATCTCCTCTTGGAATGTGGTGACTGCTTACAAAGTCGATCCCTCAAGGATGAGATGAGTAGATGATGATGGAGATAACATCACCAAAACAATAGCCCAAACACGTTTTTTCTTCAACAAATCTAGCAATAAAGTTCAGCAAAAACCCAAACTAAATTCCCAATAATCAAGTGATTTCCCTTCCTATTTACAATCAAAATGAAACAATAAACATTTAACTTCCCCATACTTCACCAAATTCCATGATAATAAACCATGGCACTTTAGAAAATCAGGATTCATTTGGAAATTTTTTTTACCATTATACTAGTTCCCAAAGTTTAGATAAAAGGGATTGACACGATATTTTGAGGTCCCAAAAGCATTGTCAGCATACGTGTCTGCGAAAAGGATTTTAGGTGCGAAATGACCAAAATGCCCATCTACTTATCTTCTTCTTCTCCAGCAAATCAAAACTGAAATCTTCTTCTCCACAAAATCAAAGCTTCAGTGATTGGGCATTTGAACTTTCAATTCTTGTGTGATCCTATGGTGATGACCTCCGTTAATGAAATTTTAGACCAGTAATATTCTTCTCCAAAAAATCAAATCTTCAGATCGGTGACAACCTTCATTAATGACTTTCAGCAGAAGACCTCCATTAATGGTGTTTCAAATCATGTGCCAGCTGTTGATGACCTCCATTAATGGCATTTCCTCTCATGCATTTCATAATTTTTTGTGCGTTAGGGATGATGAACGATCACAAAAAACTCTATGAATCCTCTTTCTCTCCTTATCAAAAAGGCCAAATCCTACTCCTTTTGAAATTCTGGAAACCCTAATCATCTAGTGCTCTCTCTCTCTCTCTCTCTCTCTCTCTCTCTCTCTCTCTCTCTCTCGTCTTCCAAAACAAACCCAATTGTAAGGGTAAAATGGTCATTTCAAGTGTTCCTATTTCTTATAGGTAGACTTAATCTGTTTTGGGGAACCTAAAAAACTGTCTGAATCCACATTTTCTAAAACCTTTTGAGTCATATACTATGCTGAAACGAATTCAAATGGGTTCAATTTTTCTAAATTCGCCAATAAACAACACAACATTCCATACAAAGTGAACTAGATTTCACATAACCCACAACCCCTAGGAAATCCATACAAGCACCAAAAAAAATATAAACACCATTAATGCTCAGACTAAACAGTAAAAGTCAAAAGAACAACAAAAACAAGCTGCATACTTAATAGTAAATACCACTTGTAAAACACATAATTGTTTTGGATAGATATAAATGATATCCATAGCAACAAATTCAATCATGTTCTTGATTCCTAGCAATATGTTGCTATAACCATGGCATATATCTTTATAAAACTTGCGAATTTTACAAGTAATCCAAACTAAGTAAAACCCATAAAAGAACCATAATGTGTTCTCTCATTACAGATCATTCAATACAAAAAACCTAAACCCATCTTTGTAACGACCTGAAATCCTACCCTCTGCACAAGGACATAGAATTTCGTGTTGTGTCCTATACCCATCTCAATGTGATAAGTGGACAGGCATGCCTTAACATAATTACGAGTTCTTAACATTTGGAAACCGAAATGAACCCTTTGACTCTGGTGATAGGCTTACTTAATCATTTCAATAATTCCATCACTTCACATCCCTACCTCGTGTAGTTTCATAAATAAATGACACCATTAATCAAAGGGACCAACTCTACTAACCGTCATTTAAGCACCAAATGGTGCTTAAACTATCTTACACCACTTATTGGCTTATGATCTTGGGAATCCATACCGTCAAAGTGATATATCATCAACTGAAGGGCTATGGGTCAAAAAATCACACTTTTGGGGAGATTCAAACCATCCGATCTGTGCACTCTAATATCAATGGTTGTTCTTAATTTTGATGGCTAATATTAAAGTTCACCGTTTGGATGGTTTACATCCACTTATAAGCATGATCCTTTGGCTGGGACATGTTCCAACGACGGATCATCACTTGGGCAATTTAGATTGATCATAGATGTGTGCCACATGGCGCAATGATAAATCACACATCAATGGTGTAAGATAAAAAGTGGCATTTTAATGGTGGAAGATCATTTAAATACCATTTGGTGTTTAAATGTCGATTAGGAGCCATTATCCCTTAATCAAATCGCATCAAAGGTCAGGGACTTCATAATTTCATCAACTTCCCCATATTTTAACAAATTCCATGATAATAAACAAACACACAGCATTTCATAAAAAGTAAACTACATTTTACTACATTTCACATAACCAACAATCCATAGGAAATCCATACACACAAAATAAAAGGATGACAAAAACAAGCTCCACACTTAATAGTTAATACCACTTGCCATCAAACACATAGTTTTATATTGATATAAATGATGGTCATAGCAACAAATTTAATCATGTTCCTGATTCCTAGAAATATGTAGCTATAACTATCACATACATCTATCAATATAAAGCATATGCATTTTACAAGCAATCCAAACTAGTAAATAAAAAAAACCATAATGTGTTCTCTCGTTACAGATTATTCAGCACTAAGCCCCTAAACCCTAAACCCTAAACATGTTTGCAGAAGCCATAATGGGCTGAGCTGGGCACGGAAGCTTCCATGGTTTCATCAATGTGTCTGGTATTTCAGGTATATCCATGGCCAACCCACTAATCTCCTCGACGATTTCGAGAACAGAGTTCAGAGACTTCAATCGGTCAGTCAATTCCATCATCTGGGCCCTCAAAACAGTGTTATTTGATTCCAAATTAACATAGTTTTGGGAACTAATATTAACCATCGCCAGAATTTGATCGTTTTCTGTTTTCAGCTGGCTTACCTGGTTGATCAGTTGATCCAGATGCTTCTGCTTCTTCATCCGCGACCTTCTCGCGGATTCTCGATTCGAAAGCATCCGCTTCTGTTTCCTTTGATCCACATCGAGCCGAGGGTCTTCATCAGATCCAGAATTTTGGTGGAATTGGGGAGGGGACATTGGTTTTTTTAATTAGAGAAAGATATAGACGTTTATGGAGTTGGATTGAAGAAACTGAGTTCAAGAGAACACGTAAAACCAATAGAGAAAAACAACTGAAAATGACTGGAGGAAAATGAATCGGCGAGACAGAGAGGAGATGTTCATATAGGCTAAAAGAAGGTATTCGATTGAATCAAATCTACGATCATTGAGATCTTGACCTATTTGGAACTGGGTTTTTTCTAAACAACAAATTTGTTGGAGATTTTGTAACTGGGTCTTCGTCTAAGAAGCTGATCTATCGAAGCAATAAGACAGAAATCATAGAAAAACTCAAGAACAGTAGATCTGTTAGAGAAATCAAAGATAAATCCACAAAGTCCACAGATGCTTTGGAACCGGGTTCTACCAAAAAAACTGAAATCAACCACAAAGGGGCTAAGAAACCAGAGGGCTGTGTCGAAAGATAGGTGGTAAGAATATGTAAGAAAGATAAGGCAAAGAAGGTTTTTATGGTTTCAAATAGGGCTTTTATCGATGGGAAGAGGTGTTTTGGTTCCAATTATTCTCCTCTTTTAATTTCATTTCTAGAAGGTTCAGAGATATTACGTGCTATAAGGTTGGTGGATTT
Source organism: Chloranthus sessilifolius (assembly GCA_021018995.1). Lineage (NCBI taxonomy): Eukaryota > Viridiplantae > Streptophyta > Magnoliopsida > Chloranthales > Chloranthaceae > Chloranthus > Chloranthus sessilifolius. The sequence goes on from CM037590.1 coordinate 7,659,539, forward strand.
GGAAATCTAGGTGAACCAGCCAACCATATCACGGCTGTTAGATTTAAGCTAAGCTACGGAAGAAATAATATGGTGTTTACCAACGTACTCAAAATGGTGGGCTTTCTTTCTCTACCGTTGAATTGTAGATGTGATCATTTGATAAAAAAGACTCAATGATTGATAAACTGTGAGATGGAGAATACCCGAAAATTTGCACTAATCCTCGGATCTAAAGCTGTGCTTTGCATTGAAACCATACTTACCATGTGAGGGTTTGGAATTAATTTTGCAAGTTTAAAATTCAAAAAAATATGACAAGTTCAGAAAAATATATGGAGGAAAAAAATTTAAAATTATAAAATTATTGAAAAAAAAATTAATAATCACATTTTTGTGAAAAATTCGTGAATTATTCACAAATTTTTAAAACAAATGAATTTTTTAAAAATTACAGATAATTCAAGTTCGTAGAACCTTAAATTCAGAAATTATTTTACTCCCCATCAGCTCCCTCCACACGAATTAAATGTAATTTAGTTGGGCGTGTGCACTAAGAGGAACTGGAATGGACAAAGAACATTGCCAAACAAGCCCTAGATTATATCTTAAATCGCCTATTTTCATGATATAAAGTAGTGAGAGAGTTTGAGACAGAAAAAATATTTTCCTCATGTGCCTTATAATAGGGTACGACTTTCAAATAATGTCAATCAAAGGTCTCACCTATCTTTGTATACCGGTAAGATCTCAGGCCCTCAACTTTCTATTTAAAAATAAAAAATAAAAAATCTTCTAAACAAAGTCTAACAACATTTGCGGAAATTAAATTCAAGTAGAAAAATAGTTTAGATGAAAATGCACTTAGGTCCCATATGATACCTACCAATCGAACTCATAGAAGACCGATCAGTTCACTATAAGACTGATCGAGCCGGTCTCATCTACAACAAATCAGTCTTGTAAAAAATAAATCCCCGTCAGCCGCCTGCACTTTTTCCACAACAATTTTATCCTGCATTTATAATTTTCCAAATAATAATCTCAAAATTTTGGTCGGTGAGATGACTTATGCAATCACGGCGGTCCACCTAAATTAGTTAGATGGACCAGCACAAACTCTAATACAAGCATCAAAATTGAGTTGGGTGGGCTTTGGTGAGATCCAAATGGATTGACGTGTGGTTTCAACTCGTATCAAAATCTTTAGAAGGAAAACAACCTTGACTTTTACAATTTAGAGTTTGGTCACAAACTGCTTTCCAACTTCCACGTCAGATTTGGCAGCATCTAGGGATGCAAGCTCGGTGTACCGAACTGAACCCAAATTTTTCGGTGTTCGGTTCGGTACACCCCAAACCGAAACCCATTCGGTTCAGTTCAGTTCGGTTTGGTTCGGTTCCAAAATCAAAACCGATTCGGTTCGATGTAGGTAAAATACTTACTTTTTTTATTTTGTTAGGGTATTTTTTCAGTTTTTTTGTTTTTTTTTCGTGTTTTTTTTCTGTTTACTCAACTTACCCCCTTGATTTTCGGTTTCAAGTCACCCAAACCGAAACCAAACCAAATTGGGGTTCGGTTTGTGTCAGATTTCGGTGTGGTTCGATAAGATTTGGGACCCTCAGTTTTCTCTTCGGTTCAAAACTTGCATCCCTAGCAGCATCCAAAGGGTTTAAAACCGGTTGAAAAACCATCTAAGGTTCAACATGTTAGCCTGAGTGCTTTCCAAGTCAGACTCCCAAGTTCCATTATTTTCTCCTGTTTGAAGGAAATGAGGGGGAATCTGAGCCTCACGCTGCCTAGACCTTAGCATACATGCTCGGATCTCTACAAAGCCTGTCTGTTAGGGCTATCAACGGGTCAGGTCAACCCGATATCTGACCCGACCCAATATTTTACTAGGCCGGGCACATAAACTTGACCCATCGGGTGGGGTTTGCCATGAGACATCCAACGCGACTTTTATGTTTCATCAGACAAAATCGGGTTGACCTAGCCTGATACTTTATATGTATATATAAAATATGAAAGTAGGGGGGATTCCACCGGGTCGGGTTTCGTCAATTTTTTTGTGCACCATCTTGTCGGCTCGGGTAGGGTAGGGTAAGTGCCATTTTTTTATTAGGCAGCCAAATTTTGACCGAATCTGACCTGACCCGTTGACGGCCCGCTCCATATGGCGCACATGCACTGCTCATAAACCACAACAACTGCTCATCTTAGAAAATTTATTTTAGTAGCATGAGTTAAACCTGGCCACTCTTTTGATAAGAGTTGGTTGACCATCTATGCATCTCATTTGACCATTTAAGTGTATTCCATCTATAATATAACTCGTGCACAAGAGCTGGTGCATGTACCATGGACTTTAGTAGCTTGGAAAGATTATGCAAATTATAAAAAAATTTAGTAGCTGGAAAGTTAGAATGAACCGTTAAGGGCTTGTTCCTGAGTTAGAAAGTACTCACATTATGACTATTTACATAATAAAACAGCAATTTTCATTTTGGAAGCTGGTACTTGCACACGCTTTTCAAGTGATTGCACCCGATTACACCAAATTTAAAAGAAAGACTTGTAAGTTTGGTGACCTTTACTATGTGAAAGCACTATCTAAGTCATTTGATTTGAAGGTCATGAATTAAAGATATCAATTGCAAAAGATTAGAATAAAATATAATTTTTATCATTTGATTAAATAGAGTCAAAGGCTATTATATAATTCAACAGTTGTCTACAATAGATTATATGACAAATATTGTGTTTTGCTCCAATTTTATGTTCCAAAGATTTATTGTTCATAAACTTCAAAACAGACGGCCCGATTGCATTTTTACATATCACATGCCCCTAAAATATCTAGTCTTTTTTTAAATTTGGTGCAATCTATCACTTGAAAAACGTGTGAAAGTATTGGCTCCCATTTCAAAATTAACCACAATGTGAGTGACTAAAGAATGGTGGACCCAAATAGCCATAAAAGATACTACAAATTTGAGTGACTAAAGTACACGTTAGGCGTTTCTAAGAATATAAGATTAGCAAGATTCTAAATAATTCTCAGAATTATTACAAAATATCCAAAGGAGACCTCCCAGGAGTAGACATTTACAAAACATCCAAATGTGGCCTAAGAGTCCCAGGAGTAGACATTGTAGATTCAGCAATTTTTATATGCACCTGAAGGTATCTTAGTTTGCCTAATGCTGCAGCGAAAAATTAATCAGATCGATATAAAATAAACAAATACATAAGCAATCACAGGAGACAATATTTTTTACGTGGAAAATCCAACCAGAGAAAAATTCACGGGATCTAATCTTTGATTCAAGCATCCAGTATGAAAAAATAAACCCTTACAAAGGGTGTTGAATGATATGCAAACTCTCTGTTCATATCAAACCCTTCCTAACAATGCTTGAATCCAGATGCACTCACACGGTGTACACGGTCTGTATCGCTTTCAATCAACGAATCCACAATGATACACTTGTGTTTAGAAGAACCGTAACAATCTCTTGAATTCTCGAGCCCCCAATGCTTGAGTCCTCAAACACACTCCAAGAGCAACAGAGGTAAGAGACCTTTGAGATGAGAAAGTTTAGATCACAAAAAAGTTGTTAAAGGCAAAGGCAGGGTTTCTCTATACGAAAATATGAGTTTTTGTTATGAGAGAGGTAACCCTAGAATCCTCGTAAAGTACGTTACATAGTTGATGTACAAAATTAGAAAACTTCGGACTTAAGCAAAGTTGTGAACATAAACTGGTCGTCGTCTGTGAAGGAGTTCACGGTCGTCCGTGACCTCCATCATAGTCGTATGGTACTATATATATAATACTTCGAAAGGAGGAAGGGACCTTGCATATAAATCAACACATACTAACACTATATGTAACGACCCGAGTTCTCGCAATCTGTTATTTATGAGATCTACCATAACTTAGGTTTGCAAAAAAATACATTAAAAGTGCATTTTAAGCAGCGGAAGAAAATTCAATATATAAAAATAAACTTGAATCGGAATGAAAGTCAACCTAAGCATAACCTTAAAAGAAAATTTCTAATCATCCGTACTAAGAAAACTCCTAATTAAATATTGTTTCATCAAATTGAGATCAACATAATCTTGAAATGAAATTAAATAGTTTAGGCTTCAAAGCCCTTATCGTCATCTATCTCAGGTCCTTGAACATCGCGTACAGTCTCATCACCATACACCCACACGTTATCATCAATTGCACAGGTCTCATCTAACCACCGACATTAAATGGGTGTAAGTTACACTTGTATGGGCCACACATACAATCTTTTAAAATATCAAAGGCATGAATCATAGCATTGAAGCAATTATGAAAACTTACGTATGCATAGGACAAGTAAAATGCAATAACCTAAACGAGAATACAACATTTAACATGAAAATCATCTTTTAGACAATCATGGCAATCAAGAATGAAAAACCCTGAATTTGTGACCTTGAGCTCCCCAGTTCGTGGCTTGTGGCCACGAGATACCCATTCGTGGCTACGAGTTTGCACCCTAAAGTTTGTGCAGTGCACTCATGCATTTATTTTTTTAATTTAGTTTGACTTTTTAATCCATCTCTATCAAAATGTTGACTTTTAGATTTTGTCCTTTTCAAGGCGTTGACTTTTAGACTTCGTCCCTCTCAAGACGTTGGGTCTAATGCGTTCTTATTCACGCATTCTTAGACTTCGTCTCTCTCAAGACGTTGACTTTTAGATTTCGTTCCTCTCAAGATGTTGGATCTAATGCATCCTTATTAACGTATTCCTAGACTTCGTCCCTCTCAAGACGTTGACTTTTAGACTTCATCCCTCTCAAGTCATTGACTTTTAGACTTCTTCCCTCTCAAGACGTTGGGTTTAATTATTCATCTTATTCAATATTCATTAGACTCCGTCCCTATCAATATGTTGAGCCTAATCAAATAAGATCATAATTTAATATTCTATCGTGTTCTTATAATTTCCATCATTCACGATCGTATATTATCATAAGGTCTAAAAATGTAAAAATATACAACATAATGAACTTTCATAGCATGCTTTAAATCTAATCATAATCGTTCATCTTTTATGCAATAACACGGATTATTTGAAAAAATTACATTTAAATTTTGTAATTAAATTCTAAAGGAATGCATGATTTCTCCATACTTCGATCGATCATAAAAGTGTATCTTCGAGTCCTAATCAGTTTCCTCACCACGATGTGAATCTTGATGGATGAGAAGGTCGCTTGGGAACTCGATGCAAATGATCTTATCGATCTTCCCAGAAAAAAGCTCTAGAAATGTAGATCTAGAATTTCATCTCCTAAGGTCTCTAGGGTTTCACACGGGATGAACTCTCTATTCTTAAGAAAGATTCTAATCAGCGGGAATGGTCAGGTCTTACCAAGCAGAACCGGATTTCCAATCCTTTCCCATCCGGTACCCTTGGAAATCGGAGAATCTTGACTTTCTTGATTTTCACTTTTTATAGCAAAGCGTGCAGTCAAGAATCTCCTATTTCCAAGGGTAGCGGATGGGGTAGGACTGAAAATCCGATTCTACTTAGTAGGACCTGACCATTGCCCCTCATATTATGATTTAGGTTTTGTTTGCAATACTCCTTTTATCTCTAATTTATTAGGAAATTATCTGGTGTTAAGGTAGCATACCATAGAAGGATGTTTTAGGCATTTAAATCACATTCCAAAATAAATGTTCAAAAATTCTTTTCATTTTAGACATTTTTTTTCAAAATTATTTTCTTCCTTAATATATATATATATATATATATATATATATATATATATATATATATATATATATATATATATATATATATATATATATATATATATATATATATATATATATATATCATTTCCATTTTCTTTTTCTCATTAACTTCAAGGTATATAGGTTCAAAGCATTCATCAACCATGTGGGCATATTTAAAAAAAATAATAAATAATATAGGAACATGGTGACTTTAGCACCAAATTGTACCAGGTAGCCCTCTTCGTAAAGTAAGAAAAGAAATTTGAATAAAAAATGTAAAACTGAAAAGCTTTTTTATGAAAATTTGAAGTTGGAGATTGCCTTACGAAGAGGGCTACTTGCTACAATCTGGTGTGAAATCCACCATGTTCCTTTGTTTTTTATTATTTTTCAAAAGGATGTCCACTTGGTTAATGAATGTTTTGAACCCCTATACCTTGAAGTTTATGAGAAAAAAAATGGAAAGGAAATATATATATATATATATATATATATATATACAAATTTACAAATTTATTGATTCAAACTCACACTCACACTAAAAAAAAATCATCTTTTGATTCAAACTCACACTCAAAAAAAAGATGTACAAATTTATTTTTGAAAATTTGAAGCCGGAGATTGCCTAGTACAATTTACCCTACCCCCACTCCATACCTTGTTTCATTGAGTGTGAGTTTGAATCAAAAGATGGGCACATCACAAACATAATCTATTTACATGTTTGTTGGTATGCGGTTTTTCTAGGTCCCTTTCAGGTCTCAAAATAAGTGGCCCAATTCGGTCCTAGTAGATTCTGGCGGAAAGCGATGGAATAATAAAATAAGAAATATTAAATGTTGAAAAGGAAAAGGCGAATTCTAAATGGAGAATACCTGGGTAGATGGGATCACCAGCTGCAGATATTTATCGACGCTGCAACACATCACTGATCACACGCGGAGATGCTGGTTGGACTCATTTGTTGAACTTCGGTCGATCAACTTCAGCAGCTATGGATTGCCTAAGGTCTTTCTAGTTTGGATTTTCTACTTCTACTGGACCTATCTAAGAAAGGGGGTGGCCCGTGATGCTAAGGAGGATCGGCCCTGTTCTCGGGTACCCTTTGTAAGCTCCCTTGGGTAAATTGAGTGGCTAAGGCTAAAAATTAGAAAAATATTGGGAGACCTAATTGGCTCTAGGCTGAGAACTTGGGCAGGGATTTCCTAAAAATCTAAGGCTAAGGACGCTTATTCCCTCGATACTTCTTCGAGAATCAGGGCTAGCTGGTCAGCACCGCTAGCCTGACTACCTGGGATTCTTAGAGAAGAGTCTGCACTCCTAGGAATCTAAAAAGGAGCTCAACCCCTTTCGTTGAGAACCCCAAAGAGAATCTCAAATTTTCTAAAAGGACTAAGCTTGAGAGAAGAGAGATTGCTATAAAAATTGATGAGTTTGAGCGTGGAAATGGGTTTTTTTATAGGTATTAGGCTAATTACGCGCCTGGGGACAAGTGCGCAATTTATCAATTGCGTGTAGTCACCATAGCGTGTAATTGAATTCTACGCATGCTCCCATGCGCTTAATCCAACTTTGAGTTGGTCACTGACTCGCGGGTGACCGGCTGACTGACTCAGTCGGGAATCCTAGTTCTAATTCGCTTGGAACTAATTACGCGTAGGTGAACCTACACGTAATCCAATTAAGCACATGAATGCATACCCGTAACCGAGGAGTATGGGCGGTCTTAGGTTGCAGAGACCTGGTCCAACTTAGGACCAATTGCGCGCCACAAGTATGGTGCGTAATCGGATTGCGCGTCTGGATTTAGGCACAAAATTCGGGTCTTAGGGCGGTCTCGAGAAGGAGTATTTTATTCCAAATTGGACCAATTGCGCACAGGTGTTCAAGCGTGCAATCAATTACGAGTGTGGGTTCAGGCGCGTAATTAGGGGACTTCCTGGGCTATGTCAGGTCCGAGTTTCTGGGTTGATATTTCAGCCCGAGTCTTGACCATACACTATGTAAGTAATGTATAGTCCCTAGGTTTTGGGTTTTAAGGTCTTCAGAGAAGGTCTGGTCCCTTTTCCGAAGATCGTGGGCGAGGTCAAAGGTTGATCGAACAGATTTGTATACTCCGAGAGTGCGAAAATGGGGTGTCTACAATGTTTTGGTTAGTAGCTCGTGTAGAAGGGATGTTGCATCTAGTTTGTTTGAGCTTGCATAACGTCGACACTTTATTATGATCACTTTTCTTTGTTCAAATGCATATTGTTTTGTCAATGCTCTATTAGAGTGTCGTGCTTTTTGTGCATTAAGGCAATTTGTTGAGTTGCATTATTCAAAATTCCGTTTTAGAATGATTCATTTTTTTACGAATAACAAATTATGAAGAAAATCTAAGTTAAAAATGATTTTTCTCAAAGGGGCTCAATGCATTTATGAATTAACGGGTTTTTTTTGGGATTTTGGCTCTTTTAAAGACGGATGTCCGTGATTTTTTGCATGTCTAATCTTTTGAGTTATATGTCTATAATCCGTCTTATCTAGAGATGCATTTTGGCATAGGCCCGTGACAAAAATGATGTGAGGTGATCGAGTGATGTGATGATAAGTTTTATAATAAAGATAAATTTATCAAAAAGTTTGTTGATAAAAAAAATTCACCACATTTTGATGGAAATAAAAATTGCTCATTTTAAGTAAAAAATAAAAATTATTTTGTCAATGTGAAAATGGGTGGCATTATTTGCACTTGTATTTCTTGTGAAGCACACACAAATTTTCTTTCGCACACTTATTTTGTAAAGAGCACCCGAGTAAGTTTATTTTTGTTTTGGGTTATCTTTACAATTTTTATTTTTTGGAAGAGCACACATCATCTAATACCTTCTCCTTCTCCACACATCCTCATCCATTTCATCCATCTACAACACCTGCTGCATATTCACATCAATATGCTACATTGTTGGACACTTCCCGTGGCAGTAGCAAAAGATTAATTTAGGTGCATGCCATTTTTTTTTTGACATTAGAAGATCAAAGAGCGAGAATGATCACACAGTCGATTTCAAAGGATTTTTTGAGTTGATTATAATGATTTTTTGAGGGGTACTATTTTATGAGTGGTATATAGGGTGTGGAGAGGACGTGTATGAGTTTTTAATCTAAGATAAGATATGACAAAATGACCGAAATAGGTTTACTATAGAGTGGCAATCCACTGCCGAAATTAGTTTTGACAGTGAGTTGTCAGCGCCACGTCGCATGAAAGGCCTTTAACCATAACACGACCAGAGGCCATTCGGGCGATGCGGCGATGTCAATCCACCACTGAAACTTGTGGCAGCGGTGGATTGCCACTGCCATGAGCCCTGAATGAGCCCATAAGCAATTGTAGGCAATGGCTCCTCTTTAAGAACGTAGCAATAGCGAAAAATCCCCTTGAATGACTTCAATTAGTTTTGGTTACTGTGCTGCGACTCTACAATTCTTAGCTTTTTTTTTCAATATGGTTTTATTTTTCTGATCTGGGTTAAAATATGGTTATTAAATCTGGGTTAACTTGGGTTAAAATCTGAGTTAAAATCTGTTTTTTTTTTCTGTGCTTATAAAATCCGTGTTATATATTTTTTTCGATCTGGGTTAAAATCTGATTTTTTTTTTCCGTGTATGCAGATGATTATAATATCTGTCGTAAAGTGTAGTTGGTATAAGACCAATAGAAAGTGTGGACCGATAAGACCAATAGAAACTAGCAATATCTAAAGTGGCCTATTTTTCATCACCCATATATTTCCTTCTACCAAAAAATTTTACTTTCATTTTAAATTATTTTATTTATATTTTATATAACTTAGGTTATGGAGTTGTAACTACTGATTCTACAAATCTAAGTTTAACTGTTGACTAATTTGTACATCATTACATGCGGATTAATACAATGTCTAATCATCGCTTGTGCAGACTACCAAGGACTAATTTTGATTTGTGAAATCTTTGACACCTTAACAAGCAGGTTGGATGAACCTGAGCACGTGATGTGTTCTAAATTTTGAGTTATTTTATTTTATTTTGTTTTGTCTTATACCATTAATATGTACTATACTTAAGTGTGGACTGTGAGGAGATAATGAACACTGGAGGACATGAATAAGCAAAGGGTGCAAATTTGAAAGAACTCAAGTGGAGATTTCATGAAAATGCATGGACTGATGCACACAATAGTCCATGTATTTCATGATGAGCTGCTCTCGCTTTTGGCAGATAACAACTAAGATACATCCTAAAATAAGCTCCAGATGTGGGTCAAGTCCGAGGTCAAACGGGAAAGACACAATGCAAAACCTACTAGCGAATCGATTGATAGTAAATACTACTCAAACTTGGGTTCTTTGATGTCATGTAGATATATGCTCACCAATCGTAATTAGTAGTGGGTCACTAAACTCGAGACTGAGGAGTATTTGCAATATTTCATAAGGGACTTGTGCAACATAGTTGGTGAGGTCTACATCCTTATCGTGAGGGTTTTTAAAATAAATTTTGGGTGAACTTAGGTGGCGGTCAATAATATTGGCACTTTCAATTAAAAAAAAACAAACAAATAATGCTAGTTTACACCGAAACTGGTTCGAATTAAGCCCCTTTTCCTAGTTTAAAAAAATTACAAATAATGCTACATTTACTTTTTAAGCACCCCTTCTAGTGCCGATGTACTTCGTTTCAAGTCACTAACGACAAGTCGTACTTATTTTTCAACAGTAATGATTAGTCGCAAAGCGAAGGATAAAAGGGTAGATGCTTCCCAAGAGAAGATAGGATGATAAAATGGACACATCTTACATAAATGAGCTTATCGATCAATACAATATGGGTCATAAAATGGTTAACGGTACTTGGTGTAAAAATGTGTGGCCGAAAATGGCCATAAAATTAAGGACTTATAAGTGCTTTGAAGATAAATTAGATAAGCTAACAAAGAATAAATGTTACAACCACCTAAGAAACGTGAGAAATTGATACGCACAAAGGAACACGCTCTTAAGTACTAGTGGCTTTGGCTGACACCAAGATGATAAGATAGTGGTGGCTGAGGATGATATATGGATCAATATTTGCAATCGACCAGTGAGTCATGTGTAAAAATCACTATTTTTATTTAGTTTTGAGATTTCCCCATGACAAAAATATTGGCTCATATATAATTAGTTGAGTAATTATCTACTCTCAGGGGTCAACTGTGCTACTCACTACAAAAATAGGAGGGTGCAAGACTGCGCCTCCTTTATGACAATACGATCTACACTGGTGCACGAAAAATCCATCCCCAAGACTCCCATCATGAAGAACCCATTGTTGATTTGAGAGACTCAATTGATGATGGCTTGTACCATCCCTAATTCAAGGATGAATCGGGGCCCTAAGGAGAGATGCCCTACAATGGCAACTCTCCATTCACTGCTGAAAGTGGTCCGAGCCCGACCCTATGACCATGCCCTGGTTGGGAAGGTTCTACTAGATTAGGCATGAAACAAAAGGCACCTGAAAGTGAAGATGACATTTAGGATGAGCTAAGAGGGTTTCGTTGTTCGATTGACGGTCTTATAAGTCAATGTGCAATTAAAACAAACTCAATTGACTCATTCATGAAGGTGTTGAAGGAGATGAAGGCAATGAACTTAATAGCCGATAATATCTTTTATGATGTTACCATTAGAGTTGTTGACAGTTTGTCTCACGTGGTTGAGACACTATTGGCGATGCGCTCTGAACACCGCCAAAGGTATCTGTTTAGGTTAACTTGGAGGCAATGACCTTCGTACCAATAGTCTTATAATTGTAAATATTAATTACCCATTTTATTAATAGTAGTTGTTTCATAGTGATTGCTTCTAAGTTACTCATATTAATAGTAATGAATCTCTGTCTAATCGACGTTGTCAATCTTTTTATAGGAATGACTCTCCCCTATCCGATGATACAATCATAGGAATGCTTGCAATCGATGCGCTTTTGGCAGCGACAATTTATTACTGGAGGGTACGTAAACTTGAGAGGTGGAGGCGTCATACCTCTATCCTTACTGGTCCCTTGTATGTCGAAGAAACCCTCAATGGGCATCTAGACATTGCCTATAAGCTGTTTCGCATGCGCACAACTGCATTTCGACGCTTGTGCAATGCCCTTAAGGTTAGAGGATTGTTACATGATTCACGAATAATGATGATTGAGGAACATGTTGCAATATTTTTGTATTCCGTCACCCAAAATAAAAAAAATCGCACGGTACATGATAGATTCCAACGTTCACGATCTACCATAAGCATCTCATTCAATTTAGTGCTTGAGGCAATCTTGAAGTTATATCCTCAGTTGGTTAAGCAAGCAACTAGTACTATACCCCTTGAGATATTGAATAAGTTATGTGTGTATCCGTGGTTTCAACATGTGATAGGTGCCCTTGATGGTACACATATATCTGCAACTATTCCAAAGATAGACTCATAAAGATATCGCAATCATAACCAGATACATCATAGAACGTGCTGTGTAGTGAGCTTTGGCATGCTATTCCAGTATGTACTGTCAGGATGGGAGGGATCCTCTCCGGATTTCAAAGTCCTCGCAAGTGTGCTATCAAGAAGAGAAAACATGCTTCATGTGCCAATGGAAACGTACTATCTTATTGATGGGGGATATTCGAATATGCACGACTTTCTGAGTGCTTATCGTGACGTGCAATACCATCTTATAGAATTTAACACCTCAAACCCTCCAATGACTCCCTAAGAACTATTAATAAGTGACATGAGTCACTATAAAATGTTGTAGAACGGACATTTGAGATACTTAAACAACGCTTCCCAATTTTTCAAGTCCAAACAAAGCTTCCTATACACACGCAAAATGAGATAGATGTTGCATGTTGTGTCTTACACAATTACATAAGGACTTACGATTGTGAGGATCCATTCTTTTACGAATGACCTGAAAATCGATTAGTGTCATCGAGTGATAGGTCAGTGGAAGTAGAAGACCCAGACGTTCATAGCACTCAAACTCCTGTGAATCGTGAGTGGATGAACGCTTTTCGCGATGATATAATAAATAGAATATGAGATGCACAATCTAATTGAGTTCACTTTATTGAATAATGTTCAATAGTATCAATTTATTGATGGCTCTTTTACTACGAACTTCTATTTTTCAAGTGAAATTCATGCTGATATTAAACTTTTAATATATGTTTTCAGGTGTAATGAATAAATAATACGTTGCTTTTATTGGTAGGAGACCGGGTGTTTATTAGACATGAGAGAAATGCTCGCGAGAAGTAATAGGATTCCCGGGGGCCTATCATTACTCGTTCAAAACATATGGTGGTTAATGCGTTTCAAAGTTTTCGAAACACTACCTCAGATAATCATCCCATCAACGAACACCACTATATAGTAGAAGACTCTATTATGATATACCAACACCCTTTATCTTCCCCAAGTGCCAATCATGACACATAGAGAAACACTTTCCCTAGGAATCGGTCATTCCTCGGGTAGTATTTAGAAGTTAGACTGAGAGTGTGTATGTATAATGTGCCTGTGAATTTTTTTTCATGACTTGCTATTCTCTTTATTGTAGCTCTTTCGATTGTGTATGTATTTCAAAGGATGTAATTAATCTACCAATTGAATATTAAATGAGAAGCTTATGATTTTTTTTACAATTTTTTTTTTATCAATTATTACAACTGAAGTTTTAAATAATATAGTAGCAATATTATAAATTATTGGTAGCCATGTCGGAAACTCCGAGCTTATTGCAATCACACACAAGGTCATCATCATCACAACCTGTGCCTCCAACGAGACGCATTGACTATCCATATTGGGGGCCACAGACGCATTGACTATCACAACATCATTCATTTCCATTTGTGTCATCGAGTTAGGGTACCAGAAATTTGAGGTCCTTTCCAAAACTCATCCAACCTGCTCGCCGCCCAACTGGGTCGATTGCCTTATCGGGCACCACTTGTGAGGCCGGTACCTCAGATTATTCGACCACCAGGCATTACAAATACCAAATGCCTCAAAGTTCGGACTTAGAGGACAATACTCTTAAGACCGAGATAGAGATGGAGTCGGAGGATGAGTAAGACTACGATTAGATACCTCCCATGCAGCAATATCGCGATGATAGTTTGGACAACGAAAGTAGCTCCCACATAGATACGATGACTACCTCTTACTCTTCAGAGGAGGGGGGTGACAGCGATGCAACCTCGTAGTCATCTTTAGGGTTATATGTCGCTTTTCTTGCGCTTCCTTTTTGTTTTTCATTTTATAATTATCTTTTCAATTAAGCCACCTTAGCCCTGTAATAGGCTAATGTAGTATGTATTTTCGTTCTTTGTACTAGCAACTTGATAGTGTTATTATGATCGGTGATCGGGCACTATAGCTCTACCAATTAATTTTGTATAATTGCATTAATGGAAGTGTTCAATCACCTATGGATCGTGCAACTATAAAAAATGACCTTCGAATATATATGACACGATATTTGATGCACTACAGTCATTCCTACGGCCATACGTTGTCCCTAAATTAAACCGATTCAGTGCTTTTTTGAAAAAATTAAAAGAATACATAAAATTCTTCGCTTTTGGGAAAAGTCAGGAATCAGAGCGTTTCTGAGGCCTAAAAAAATACACTTAGGAAATACTAGGAATCTGAGTTGGCCCGAAATTCCAGAATCAAAACTTTTTTGGGAAAATTGGGGAAACATTCGAACAAAGCCTAAAAAAATAAATTTTCATGATAGAAATGGGCTTTCTCCAGAAGATTGTGGGTTGTGTAAACAAAAATAAAAATACCTTAAGAAAAATAAAAATGAAAATACAGGTGCAAATAATCCCACCCCAGGAAAAAAAAAAAAAAATCTTGGACTTTTTATGAAAGAAGAAGAAACATACGTAGTGTTTTTTCGATCCAGAGATCCGAAGACTAAAGTCTCCATTCTGTAATTCACCCTACGGTGTGCTGTTGCCATCGGAACCTCTGACTTAAAGAAAAGTGCAAGAGAGACAGAGAGAGACCACTGGAACCCCTGATTGAAAGAAAAAGTGTAGGGGAGAGAGAGAGAGAGAGAGAGAGAGAGAGGAGAAAAATGGCGGTAGATGGTGTTCCTTTAGACGACAAGGCGAAGAGAATGAGAGATCTGCTCTCTAGCTTTTACTCTCCAGAACCTTCCATGGCCTCCTCTGCTAAACTTGCTTCACTTGACGCTATCAACTCTCCTTCTTTCGACCCTGATCACTACATGAATCTCCTGGTATGATTTCTCCACCTTGAAATAGAGCTTCTGGAGAAGTTTCTCTCTCCTTCTCTCTCTCTTTCACGTTGATTTGGATTCAGTAATTTAAATCCAATTTGAATCGTTCATTGAAGCCTGAAGGTCATTTATGGCGAAAATTAGGCTTAATTTTGAGTTGGAATTAGAATAATTGATATCTCAACTGGGATATATATATATATATATATATATATATATATATATTTTTTTTTTTTTTCTAGATCTTTCATTTTTTTGCAGTCTGAATTTTGCTGTTCAAAAAATCCTATGAAAAATCTAAAATTTCAATAAAAGGAGATAAAATAGACAAATTCTATATCCACAGTGGAACAATGTGAGAAATCATAAGTAAAAATCCTAAATTTTTCATAGGATCTATGAATTCAATCTCCATTTCCAGTGATGTTAGCAATCTTAGGCCGTGTACCTTTTAGTTTTATTCGATGTGTGATTTTTCATTCAGACCCATCTATTTTCTTCTTGGTGCAATAATTTACAGCTATATTCGTGAAAGACCTTTTATTCAAAGATTTTTAGTTAATAGAATGTTAACTAAGCTTGAAATTTTGGGATAACAAGTATATTTAGGCCCTGTTTGATAACTTGGAAATGCCAAATTTTGGTGGAAAATGAATTCAGTTTTCTTATGTTTTTGTTTGATAGCACTGGAAGGAGAAGGAAAGGAAATTAAGTGGGCCCCACATAGAAACTTAATTTCCATATACCAAGCCATTTTAGAAGGAGATTATTTCAACATCTCAAGTGGCTGAAATTGGGTTTCTCACCAACAAAATAATGGTTTTTTTTGTTTTGTTTGTCATTTCAACAGTAATTTTGGTAAAAAAATGTTTTCTTAAATAATAAGAGCTATTGTTTTATTGTCTAGACAAAAAATCCCTTTTCCAGACACACTAACAAACACGAGAAATCAATTTTCAATGAAAATCATTTCTTAAACAGCTTAATCAAACAACGAAAATTTCATTTC
This sequence comes from Chloranthus sessilifolius, assembly GCA_021018995.1. Lineage (NCBI taxonomy): Eukaryota > Viridiplantae > Streptophyta > Magnoliopsida > Chloranthales > Chloranthaceae > Chloranthus > Chloranthus sessilifolius. The sequence goes on from CM037590.1 coordinate 7,675,635, forward strand.
ACATGAAGGCATGAAATCAACCAGGAATCGATTTCATATCCTGTTTGAAGTTTTCCTGCTATAAGACAGACCCTTAAGTGAAATTTTGTTGGTCCATGAATCAATCTGTGTTCTATCCTCAACAAAAATATGGTGCTATTTATTTATCTTTTTTTGTAGGTAACCTGAGATTAATCTTGCAATCTCAAGGTTATGTAGTAGAAGTAGAACTGTAGTTCACCATCCACGTTTTATGCATGTCACTGCATCCTTTTGAGCAGAGGGCATTTGTTCTATAATATCCATGTTTTATTTAGGGCACGGTAATTATCATTTGAATCAAATGCGGGACTATATGGATAAACAGTTATGGTTTGAAAACCTGAAAATTTGACTTGACTCAAAAGTCAGCTTCGTCGAGTTAACTAGAAGACTCGGATAAATTCGACTTGCTCCGACTCGGTAATTTAGTAAATATTTGTACAAATATTCATTTTTATAAAAATAAAAAAATATTTTACAATGAAAACGAGATATGTTGGTAAAATGGGTAGTTTAATAGTTTTTACAAGATAGGATTTTAAAAACCTTATCCCACGAAAATATTATATGTATAAGGATAGTTTCTGTACCAGGTTGCACCATTCCAGCGAAATCTCGACTCGACTAGGACTAAACTCGAAATCGTGGCGAGTCAAGTAACTCGGCCGAGTTACTCGATGACTCACTGACTTTTAGAAAATATTACATCACATATCATAATTTTGGCTGGCGACAACTTCATGCTGGAAATATCTAGTCTCTGTCTGCAACTTGGGATATCTCTATTATGGATGGATTGAGGATGACTTGCATTTATGGCGAGAATGCTGACTCTTTTTTTACAGATTTCTCATGCATTTTAGGTGCTTGACATGTTATCTATGTATAGTCAACCATCTGCTACACTTACCCTTTGTTGCCTTTGTATTTGGTAATTCGACTGTGTACGTAGATCTGAAGAATTTGGTGTGTACTGTAAATTGGCAGGTCCAGAAATCAAATTTGGAGGGTCTTCTTCAGAAACATGTTGAAATGGCTGCTGAAATAAAAAATCTAGATACTGACTTGCAAATGTTGGTTTATGAAAATTACAACAAGTTCATCAGTGCAACAGACACAATTAAAAGGTGAAGGTTTTCCTGATTCACATTTTTTTATGTTTCTTTTTCATTGCCGATCACCTGCCATTTCATATCTGAAATGGGTATTTTATTTATTTATTATTTGTGTTTTTTTTTTTGGTCATATACATAGAGGAAATATTATCCTATTATCATAAGGGTTTCTGTGGAATATTTGTCTAGATTCAATAATGTGTGTAAATGTCTTTTATCTAGGGGTCAGGTTTTTCCCTTGTGTGGTTCCTGTGGGAATGATGATGTCATGGGGACAGATCGAGTTCTCGGGATCCCCTCATTCTGTCCCCATGTGTCATAAAAATGAGGATCTCTCTCTTTTAATGATTAATGCCACAGATAGGCTTTATCCATTTTCGACGTGTTCTTACAATTTTAAATTTAATTGAATGAGGATATTCATGTCAATCCATAAGTGATGGGAAGTGATTCATTCTATGCTTTAGGGAAAGGCTGGAAGGGAGTTGTCTTTTAGAACTCTGAGTTCGAAGTTCGAAGAGTGGAAGGAAACAGAATGCCCGGGAGCCATCTTATTTTGAATGGAATAACATGCCATATAGAGTAGATTGAGTGTTTGAGTACATGCATGTAGGTGATTTTCATGTAGCAGATACCTACATTTGGTTTTCCGTGTTTATGTTTGTTTTCTTTGTTCGTACGGGAACTCTGTGGTTTTCCTGTTGTTTTGTTCGAAGGATTACAAATAAGTTTATTCGTCAGGGGTTAATTGCTGGCGATTTGGCCCCTCTACTTATATATTTGTTCATATTTTTTTGAATTTAATTGGATATGATGCTATCCACATTCTATCATACGACATTACCGTTTTAATAGGTATTTCAGTATAATATTCATTTGAGCTTTTGTTTGCAGGATGAAAAATAACATTGTCGGCATGGAGGCAAATATGGAGCAGCTTCTTGATAAGGTGTTTGATGAGTTTACATTTAAGTTTTTTAAATTGATGATTTTCATTTAATTCAAATGTTAGCCAATCCTTACAGATTATGTCTGTTCAATCTAAAAGTGACGGGGTTAATACGTCTCTTTTCGAAAGGAGAGAAAACATAGAGAAATTGCATCAGACCCGGAATCTCTTGCGTAAAGTTCAGGTACACAATCTTAAAGCATTTTTATCATCGTTATCATTGCCACTGAGATTATTTTTGATAAAAAATCCTGAAGATGGTGTCAGCCATCCCATTAGTAAGATCCTCCATTAAGGCCATGTGCCAAGATGTGGAACTAATAGTTCTTGAGATGTAATTATGCACCGCTAGTGGTGTATTTCTATAGAATCAAAGTAGCTTAGCTTATTTCCTTGATTAACTTCATCTATGCAGGGCTAAGGTTTCTCAGTCTAATGTTTTGAGGCTTATCAGATGTACTTTTTAAAACAATTAAATCATTTGTCAGACCATATTTTATTCGTCATTTTTAAGGATACCATCTATCTTGGCCAGGCTAAAGTTGCTGAATAAACTATCATCAAAGTTAAAGTTTTATGTATCCCAATGGTGGTGATCTCCATTTCTTTACAACGTCCTCTCTCTTCTCACCACCAACGTCTGTGATACCTTGCCAATCTTTGGATAGCTTTTGCATGCTAATGCTGAGAAATAATTTTCTCATCATGGCCGATTGTGTCCAAGTTAAAGTTTTGTGTATCCCAGTGGTGACGATCTCTATTTTGTCTACAGCTTCCTCATCTCACCAACATCTATGACACTGCCAACCCTCAATAAGTCTTGCAAGCTATTGCTGATAGACAATTTTCTCACTTTTCCAAAGGCCACATGATTGTGAATGGCGGCATCCTCTCCATGGGGTCCTACCTCGATCAAGGAATGACCCCGCATTCCCATCTCCATCTAAGTTTGGTACTAGAGCCAAGAACCCCCGTTCAATGCCAACTTAACCTAAGAAACAATTCCATACCCACCTTTCCATCTTACTTAATGAATAAAGATATGAAACTCAACATCTATTTTGCATAAATTACAAATGTTAGGAATGATCCACCTGGGATTCTACAAATAGTCCACCGTTAAGACTTTGCTGTCAGTATCCAACAAAATTGATGAGGATATCCAAGCCAAGCCGCCTTTTATCGTGTACTAGAGGCACAAGAAGAAATCCAAAATCCTTCGTACGCTGCGAAAGACGCAAGGAAGGATAAGGAAAGCAAGATCCTTCATCCAAAATCCTTCGGCATGTCTCTAAGATTCTTTCACTTGCACTAAACACCAATTCCGACGCAACTGTAGAGACGGGAATAGTTAGTAGATCCCTTGCCCTTACAGATAACATGGGATATTGGGAGAGTAGTTGTTCCACTATTCTAATATTTGAAACTTAGCGTGATCATTATCGTTCCATTCAAGGTGACTGCTTTCAAAATAAAATTGTAATTCATCGTTAGAAGACAATGAATGAATTGGTCTTTCAACATTTTTTATTAGGGTTCCAAACTTTTTTAACATAGATGCATATCCATAATTATTGGATGTTTCGATATTAGTATTTTTATTTAACTTTTCTTTATAATATTGGAAAATTTCATAACACAGTGATTTGTATTTACTTAATTCAATTTGAGTATTATCATCATTTCCACCATTAACAGTATTTAAGGCTTATTTTAATAGAATTAATTTATAGCGGGGATCTATCATACTAGCTAATGCTGGATTTGTAGGAAATGGTTTCCAATATTTATTATATTTTGTTCTCATTTCTTTCACGGTGGGGTGTGTTTTATTTAATTCTAAATTACCACTAATATCCATATTTTAAAATAACCATAGGTTAGATGTAACATATGAAGTTTCGGAAAATAAAGTAGCTGCATTTTTGAAGGTTTCAAAAAAGTTTCTTAAAAGTTTTAATTCTTCCCAATTGTCAATTTTGGTTAATCCTAATTCTATAATTGTGTCATTTACCAGTGCGTTGGAGGGTATAATGGTGTCTAACGTTTTAAATGTTGAACTCCATCGAGTTGGGCAATCTAATATTAATTTTTAATGGAAATTTGTCTATTTTTATAATTTTCCTCAAATTGTTGCAATTTGGCGGGTGACCATTTTATTGATTTTATAAAAGCTCTCACATCGTCGATCATGTCTTTCTAATATTTGAGTCCATCTTACATGATTATTGCTAACACATGTGCACAACAAGGCACATGAACTCTTTCTTTCAAAATAGGTATTGAACTTATGTCGGTTAAATAATTATCTAATAGTTCATCAATGGTGGTTTTATTATTTGAAGCATTATCAAAACTTATTGAAAATATTTATTATTAATTTCATATTTTTAATACACTATTAATAGTGTTTTCTATATTAACACCCATGTGTGGGGTTCGAAGCTGGGAAAAAATAATTATATGCTTATTTAATTTCCAACTTCTATTAATAAAATGTGCCGTTTACGCACATGAAGGGTTTCCCAGTGACGGATGTCCATAAACTCGAAGTCAAACATACACCACGGGGAATTGTTTTAAAATTTAAAATTAGAAGAGCTTGTTTTTATTTAAATAACTTATTTATCTCTCCGTAATGTTCTACTAAACAGTTCAAAAAGTGGAGTAAAAACTTTTTGAATCCATTCATTAAAATACTCACTTTCAATCCAAACAAAGGGCACTTGTTTAAGAATATAAAATTTAACGGTCTCTACCCGGGCTCTAATTGGGTCATATGACCATTGGGTAACTTGGCCATCTTTATTTTGTGTCAATTGGCCTAGATCTATATTTTATTTCTTTTGTATATTTTGAAGGCAACTTCTTTCATGTAACAAAAGAGAAGTCCCATTTTTTTTAGTATCTGCGTGGTATAAATTATTGCATCCCTTACATTTCGCTTTTTTTACACATTCGTGTAGCACTTCATCAAAATATTTTCATTCCTTTCTTTTTCTCCGTCTATTGGTTTTATTGGTTTTCGAACTCTCAAAATTGGTTGAGGCTTGAGGGTCAATGTTGATCATCCACATTTGTAGGAGGTTGTGAAGGAATGGGTTGATCTTCTTCAACCACATTAGGTGCTTCACCACCTTCTCGCGGATGTACTGCGAGATTGTGTTCATCGACGTTGTCTCGCATGACTAAAGATGGGGAATTCATTTATTTTTTTATAAAAAATTAAAATAAATTTGAAAGAGTTCAAAATATTTTAAGTAAACTGATAAAAAAAATGAAAATACTTCACTCAAACCAAACCTTGTAATTGTAGAAGCCTTGAAGTTGAAGAGGCCTTGACCCTTGTTAAGCCTTGTAGAAAGTTGAGACTCGAGAGTACTTGAAGTCTTGAAGAAGCCTTGTAGAAGTTGAAGAAGCTTGAGAGTACAAAATTACAAATATACAAAAATAATAACAATTATATGTTTTTCACAAAAAAAAAATTAAATAAAGGAAGTAGTAGAGACTAAAGTGTACAGATTAAAGAGTAGAGACTAGAAGAGAGAGAGTGTAGCAAAATGAGGGGAAGTACGGGTATGTAGAGGAATTAGGATTTTGGAGAGATAGTGTAAAGAATATTTATAAATAAAATAAAATAAAATTAAAACACCACCCCATATGGCTAGATTTCTAGCCGTTGGGGGGAGGGGGTTTGAAGTCGTCCGTCGGATCGGGTCGAGTCGGGTTTTGGTCGGTTATAGGTCATGTCCTGTAGGTTTGGGTCTGTTTTGGTTCAGTCGGGCCGAGTTCTGGTCAGTTTCGTTGTTGGTCGGTTTAGTTCGCACCGATTCGGTATTTTTTCGTTATTTGATTTTATTTTTTGGTCGGTTACATGAACCTACGCAAATGGTTTTTGGGCACCAAAAGCAAAATCGAACCGAGTCGGACCGGCTTGGTATGGTTTTAGTTTTGAAGCGGTTTCAGTCTAGTTCGTCGGGCTCAGTTTCCAGTCGATTTTTGGTTCAAATCGGCACCCTTATTTAGGATACAACTTTATTTTGCATAATATGTGGTCTCTCATAAACAGGCAGATTGACTTTTTGGAAAGTTGGGAACTTCACTTTTATTAGGTGCTTCTTCCATTGTGCACCAGTTTTGTCCATGCAATTTAAACCCTTATGATGTTAAACATCATTTGTTATAACTCTAAAGGTTTCATTAGGAAGTCGATTTGTTGCTTTGATTCAGTGCAGCTTGTAACATTGAGCACGATCATATAGAGTAGTTTAGGGTCTCACTTGCTCAATAAATTGATGATGGGGACATCCCACAAAACAAAGTAGATGAATGGTTCACGGATGTCCGTGACCTATTGACGGGCATCCGTGAACCATTGATAGACGTTCGTGACCCTTTGACGGACATCCATGGAAGAGCCACTCACTGGTTTAGTGCACAACGTAGACGACGGACGTCCGTGAACACTTGACGGATATTCGTGAGATACGTCCGAGATTTGACGGAATAACGGATTTTGTGGTGGAAAGTTGTTATTTTGAGTTTTATTTGTTTTAGGACTCTTTTATTTTGAGTTTTATGTTTGTTTAGGGTTTTCTTAGCCTATATAAATGCTTATAAAGACATTATTAATTGATGATTGATGATTGATAATTGAATGAAAAAGAGCTTGCTTTTGTGCAAACCTTAGAAGACTTGTGAAAAGTTTTCAATCTAGGGAGTGAATTCTTCAAACCTGAGGAGTGAGCAATCGTTTCTCGTATGGCTTGGTGCGAAGTTGACGTATAGCCGTAGTGTGAAGCCTCGGAATCCTTGGTATGAAGCCTTGAAATTCTATCTTTTTATTTATCTATTTTCTAGAGTTATTGTCAGGTAATATCTTCCTTTATTTCCGTTGATAAAAATAAAAAAATCCCCAAACCCTATTTCTTGATATCGTTTGATTTTTTCCCTTTTATTGAACTATTTCGTCAAGTCTTATTTCTTTTAAAATCCCCGAGGAGTTGAGACGATATCTTAATTATCGCCCGGTGTCCTAAACTAGAACGAACTCGAGTTTCTTCATCGGAACCGTTTTTCTAGATCGGGAAATTTTCATGCATGCGAACACTAAAATGAATTAACTAATTGTTTTATTGAATTAATTGAATTAATTTTATGCGTTGGGTGATTTCGAATATTTCCGCTTTTCAATTCAATCTAAAGTTAATTCCCAAATTCGCATATTAGGGTTTTAGCGTCTCATCCCGCGTCAATTGATTGTGTCACTTATTTTCTATGTGCAACAACACACATAATTATTTCCCCTAGGTCCGACACACATAATTTTTGTGAATTATTTCACATTTTTTGATTGTTAAATAATTTGTTCAAAACTTTTTAAGATGACTATATTTTGACAAAATTAACTGATCATACATGATGCTGGGAGGTTTCCAAACTTGGCTGTTATCAATGCATACTTTTTTTATTCAAGCCGATGCTGATACTATTGCCAGTGTTGGTATTACACAGGTATCAAAGGGATCCTTAGCTGCTAGAAGACCTGTTGCATACTACACCCTTGGTTTTTATTACTCCCTCATCCCTTTTTTTCTTCTACTCATAGTTCTCCGAGGTGGATAGGTTCATCACTCATCAACTCCCTAGAGAGTTTTTTGATTTCTTAGGCTGTGTTTGGGCATAACTCTTTACTTGCTCCCTGCCAGAGCAGGGTTTACCTGCTTTAGTAGGTTCCTTTTCTCTTTGCTAAATCCCTTTCTCTTTGCTAACTCCATGCAGAGCAGGATTTACTTGCTCCAACAGTTTTCCCTGCTCTCTGCTCATTCCTTGCCAGAGCAGATTTTATTTGCTCCGATAGGGAGTTAGCAGAGAGCATGGAGGTAGCTACTAGAACAGGTAAATCCTGCTTTGCAGGGAGTTAGCAAGGAGAAAGGGGGGGGGGCTAAAACAAGTATATCCGGCTCTGACAGGGAACTGACAAAGAGCTATGCCAAACACAGCCTTAATCTTCACCATGGGCTCATGCTGTGGCTGCCTCCTGTTTAATCCAATTTCAGAGCACATGTTTTGTAGGGTGTTCTCTAGATTCCTCAATCAGGCTACTCAGCTCCAAACTACTGCTAATGCTAACTAATGTTAGCTTCAACTTAATTGGAGTGAGCTATCACCGGAAAGCACTGCCCAATAAAACGGATGATGGGTCCTCTGTATCAGATGAGGAGTCTACTGGTCTACTGCTATCGAACTCTGTTTTTGATGGATTTCTGACGCAGGACGGTACCCTAAACTACGTGAATGATATGATTGAATTTTGCCGAAATTAAATGGGAATTAAACTAAACAATGAAACTTGCAAAATATAACGAATACCTCAGGGTCTCATACTATTCCTTGGGAGAATCACGTATAATTCAGGCAGGGTTCAGTCCAGGCGCTAGATCCGTTAGGTTGCAGCGCAGATCGATCCTAGAGATAGAACTCTAGGTTTCTTTCCAGATTAGGGTGCTCACGATTCAATGATGGGATCACTGATTTTCTCTGAATATCAGGTGCGGAAGGTTTAATAACTCTACTGGGCTCTACGGTTGTTGAATCGGATCGATTCAAGGATTTAGAGAAGTTTAGGGTTTAGGATTTCACAAGAAGATGGTCGATTTAGGGTTGTAGAATCACGCAAACAAAAATAAAAGAGGTAGATAGAATTGTAGGCTTCACACCCTTGGCCGCACCAAACCCTTCTCGAAGAAGATTCACTCTTCGTAGAGGCTCATCTCAAGCACACATAAGCAAAAGCTCTTTTCATTCATAGTCAATCTCCTTAATAGAGTGTTTACAAGGCCTTTATATAGGCTAAGAAAACCCTAAACGAAATAAAACTCTCACTAAAAGAGTTCTAAAATAATAAAAGACTAAAAAAAAACAAATAAAAGAAAATTTTTGTCACTGGGCCCGCTCGAGCGAGGATTATAACCGCTCGAGCGAGGGCTTGCTGGGCATTCTCCTTGCGGTTTCCAGAATATCTTCTCTTGCCTAGTTTTAATTTCCATTCCTCTTCTTCCGACGCTAGCACGGAAAAGTCCATATCCGATGTCTACATATGCGGCGTCTGTCAATTCTCCCGGGCCGAAAAGGCTTCATCACCGATGAAGCGGCGTCGTGATAGTGCTCGAGTATGTCGGGGTTCAAACGTCGAACTTCGTCTTCAGCGACCCATGAGTTCTCGGAGTCCGGCTTTCCAAACCACTTGACCAAGTACTTTTGAATTCCACCATCATGGGTGGATATTGCCATATCGTCTAGTATTCCTTCGATCTCCTCTCGGCGTTGCTTGTGTGGGGAAGGGAAGGGTAGGGGTTGCAGGGTGGGGCTGGAATGTGGGCTCGGGGCTGCGTGGAAGGGGTTGTGAGGGGGTGGGGCTACAGAGGGAATCAGGTCCTCCACATTGAATGTAGAGCTGACCCCTATATCAGGTGGAAGCTCGAGAACATATGCATTAGTAGCTCCTTGCCACAATTCTAAAGGCCCAGTATACGGGCTTGAAGTTTCTTCGGCTCAATGGGAACCGCCAAGCCTAACCCGAACCATGACGTAATCTCCAACTGGAATTCCTTGAAGTTAAGCATCCGCAGATATTTTGTATTGTTCATTGCTAGCATTAATTCTTTTTCTAATTTGGCATGCAATTCATGTATATGTGCAAATGAATCGGTGACTCGAAACTTCGATGAGATGAGACATGGGAATTAGATCAATTGGTATTCTAGGCCTATGACCAAGGACGACTCAAAAGGACTCATACCTAGGGACCTATTGGCTGAATTGTTATATGCAAACTCATTAAAGGCAAAATAGAATCCCAAGTCCTAGGGTGATCACCAACAAGACAACGGAGAAGATTACCTAAGCTCCTATTGGTGGACTCGTTTGGCCATCTGTTTGAGGATGATAGTAGAAGAAAATTGGAGCATGGTACCCATCATGTGCCATAAAGTTTTCGAAGTATGGTAAATCTCACATCTCGATCCCACACAATCGTGCAGGGTAAACCATGTGACGCACAACCTCCCCGAAAAATAGTTTGGCTATGTGAGCCGACGGAGGTTTTGGGCGAGGTATGAAGTGGGCCATCTTAGAAAGCGGTCCACTACCACAAAATGGAATCGTGCTTCGTTGAGTCTTTGGAAGTCCTAGCACGAATCCATGGAGATGTCTTGCCACGGTGTGTGTGGCGGCAAAGGGTGTACAAGCCCGTATTTTGTTTTATATGCTTTGCAACTTGGCATGTACGACATTGTTTCTGACCCTAGAGACATCTCTCACAAGGCTAGGCCAATAGAACCTATCCTCAACAAGCGCCTTTGGTTTTATCGCGCCCAAAAATGTCAAGCAATCCCTTGACATGTAACTCCGATGAGGAAGTCACGCAATGAAGTGCGAGGGATGCACAAACGATTCCCTTTGAACAAATACCCATCCAAAGCAGGTATATTCGGAGTTATTGTTGTTCAATTTTCAAAGAAAGTGTATTCGCCTCAAATGGGCAATCGGGATAATCTTGCTTCAATCGCTCAAACCGATGACCTCGGTGCTCATAGACGCAAAGTCATGACTGACGACTAAGCGCATCAATGACCTTGTTCTAAGACCAGCCTTATGCTTCAAAACAAATGTGAACCCTTGAAGGTACTCGACCCACTTCGCGTGCCTCGGGTTTAACTTTTTCCGGAAGCAAGGAAACGAAGGCTTCGTGGGTCGAAAACAACACAAATTCTTGCGGTCTCGTGTAATGTTTCCAATACCACGAGATCGGACGACGATAAAACTCCTTGTCATAGGTGGAGTATTTACGCTTTGCCTCATTGAGTTTCTCACTAAAATAGGCCATGTGGTGGCCTTCGCTCAAAGACTCACCTTATGCCTACACCACGCGTCACATGCTACTTCGAAGACCTTAGAAAAGTCGGGTAGGCGCATGACGGGTGCAGTAACCATTTTCTCTTTTATCTCGGCAAAGGCTCTCGTCGCTTTGCTCCATAGAACTCCTTTTCTCATGCAATCGGTAATGGGAGCCATGATGGTGCTAAAATTTCGGATGAAGCGACGGTAAAATGTGGCCAAACCGTGGAAGCTACAGACTTCATGAATATTCCGAGGTTCGGGCCACTCCACAATGGCCTTAACCTTCGTAGGGTCCGCAACCATCCCGTCTACCGAGACAATGAATCCCAAGAATACAACAGAATGCTGCATGAAGGTACACTTCTTGAGATTCGGCGATAACTTCTCTCCTCAAGGTTTCAAACCAACCTTAGGTGGATGATGTGTTGCTCCTTGTCTGGGCTGTAAATCAGGATGTCATCAAAGTATACGACAAGAAATTTGCCAAGGAATGGCCTCAACACTTGGGTCATGAGCCTCATAAATGTGCTCGGGGCATTGGAAAGCCCAAAAGGCATGACCATCCACTCATAAAGACCGTCTTTGGTCTTGAAGGCGGTTTTCCATTCATCGCCAGGGCGAATACGCACCTGATGGTAGCCACTTTTAAGGTCTATCTTGGAAAAGATAGTGGCTCCAACCATCATGTCAAGCATGTCATCGAGCCGCAGTATGGGAAACCGATATTTACGATGATCTTATTAATCGCTCATTTATCCACACACAGGCGCCATGTACCATCTTTCTTAGCGTGGTACAAAGACACGGCTCGAGACTCTCTTTATGAACCCTTTTGTAGGAGCTTGATCGACTTGCCAAGTCAACTCGGCATGCTCAACCGGATTCAACCTATAGTGGGGCAGGTTCGGTAATGTCGATCCGGGAACTAAGTCAATTGCGTGTTGAATGTCACGCGGAGGGAGCTCACTAGGTAAGTCTTCGGGGAAGACATCCGCAAATTCATTCGGGATGGGCTCTACCTCCTTGGGGTACTCACAGACTGACTCAGAAGTACTCTCAACAGTAACAACGACATACACAACACTCTCATCTTTCGATGCTCTTTCAAACTCTGAAGGGGTCACAATATTGATGGCCTTGGATTGGCCTCCCTTCTTCTCATCTCTGTTGATCGATGGTGCTTTGGGAGCCAAAGGGTTAAGAGTGATTTTCTTGCCTTGTAATTGAGCATTACAAATGTTAGATCGCCCAAAAATAGTCACGTTCAAATCATAGAGCCATGGCCTCCCTAAGATAATGTGGCCCACATCCATTGGTACCACATCGCACCATAGAGTGTCAGTGTATGAACCCAACTGTATGGGTACACGACACCTCTGAGATACGGGAATGGATGAAGAGTCAACCCATGCGACTTTGTAAGGTCTCGGATGGGCTTCAGGTGTAAGCCCTAAGCGGGTGACGGTATGTTCTGACACCACATTGGTGCAGCTTCCGCTATCCACGATTACCCTACAACTCTTTGTCCCACATGTGGCAAAGGTGTGGAAGATGTTCTCCCTTCGCCAATCCTCCTTTTCATCCCGTTGAGGTGTGCAAAGGCACACCTCACAACTAGAGCGACCCATGCTATCACCTTCCTCGTCACTAGGTGTGGCATTCTACCAAAGACCTCTTCCTCATAAACTCCTTCACTCTCTTCTCCTTCCCCACAATGAAGAGATTCCTTTCAGGGTCTCTCGTAGGGCATTGGGCAAGCAAAGTGTCACAACCCTTGACATTTGTAGCAGTTGACACGAGACCCACTCTTCGAGGATTCCCCGGCTACACCCTTACCTTTCTCAAACCTTACATTGGTAGATGTGGGTTTGGGTTTGGGGGTTTCAAAGACTAGATTTCACTTCGCCAAAGATAAATTGACTAGTGTGAAAATCGATCGCCTAGTCACCATTATTTTCAAATATCGCTCAAGGTCTTGACCGACGGCGTAACACTCCATGAGAGTCTCAAACAGGTGGGAGACTAACTCTTTTTCGCAAGTCAAATCTCAATCCGATGCTGAAATCTGGATAGAGTGACTTGGGGTCTTCGGATACCTTGGCTCTCATCATGAACTCTTCAAATTTGCCAATGTAATCCGATACAGGCATACTACCTTGGCGCAGATTTTGCCATTGGTCAAGGAGACGATGGTAGTATGAAGAAGGAACGTACTTCTCTGTAAGTCGCTCTTTCATGTCCTCCCAATGGGTAATGGGAGCACAACCCGCATTCGTTCTGATGCGTTCAACGTTGACCCAAAAGAGTCGGGCTTGGCCTATGAGCTTCATCTTAGCAAGTCTAACACACCTCTCATCGCTCATACCAAACCACTCAAAGTGCTGGTCCATATCGGATAACCAATCAAGGAAGACTTGAGGATCTAGCCTTCCATCGAAAGTCGGGAACTCAACTCGGACATTTTTGAGGAGCCTCCCTTCCGTGTCGTAGTCATCTCCATGATGATCAAACCCTATGATTCGGGCCTCGATTATGTTGGTAGCCATTTCGTTCAAAACGTGGACCATTACGCTCACGGTGTGGTTCAAAGTACTCATCACCCTCGTCTAACCGATTGGCTCGGTCTAACAATCTCTCATTGGATGTTTCGAGAGTCCTTTGGGCTGCCTCTAAGGTAGTCATTCGATCGTTGATCGATTTTAGATCAGCCCTCGGTCATTAAGAGCTTTAATCCCACTCATGTCCATGGTGATACTGATTTACTCTTGACGGGCTCTGAATGGAATGCAAGATGAACCCTTTGGCCAAACTGAAATAATATGTGAAGAAAATAAAGTCCAATCAATGCAATGTCACACAGTATGCCCTAACCTAGAACCTAGGGCTTTGAAACCAAAACTGACGCAGGACGGTACCCTAAACTACGTGAATGATATGATTGAATTTTGCCGAAATTAAATGGAAATTAAACTAAACAATGAAACTTGCAAAATATAACGAATACCTCAGGGTCTCATACTATTCCTTGGGAGAATCACGTATAATTCGAGGCGGGGGTTCATCCAGCGCTAGATCCGTTAGAGATAGAACTCTAGGTTTCTTTCCGATTAGGGTGCTCACGATTCAATGATGGGATCACCGATTTTCTCTCGAATATCAGGTGCGGAAGGTTTAATAACTCTACTGGGCTCTACGGTTGTTGAATCGGATCGATTCAAGGATTTAGAGAAGTTTAGGGTTTAGGATTTCACAAGAAGATGGTCGATTTAGGGTTGTAGAATCACGCAAACAAAAATAAAAGAGGTAGATAGAATTGTAGGCTTCACACCCTTGGCTTCGCACCAAACCCTTCTCGGGAAGAAGATTCACTCTTCGTAGAGGCTCATCTCAAGCACACATAAGCAAAAGCTCTTTTCATTCATAATCAATCTCCTTAATAGAGTGTTTACAAGGCCTTTATATAGGCTAAGAAAACCCTAAACGAAATAAAACTCGCACTAAAAGAGTTCTAAAATAATAAAAGACTAAAAAAAAACAAATAAAAGAAAATTTTTGTCACTGGGCCCGCTCGAGCGAGGATTATAACCGCTCGAGCGAGGGCTCGCTCGAGCGAGCTTAAGTGGCCGCTCGAGCGAGGGCCCGCTCGAGCGAGGATTATAACCGCTCGAGCGAGGGCTTGCTGGGCATTCTCCTTGCGGTTTCCAGAATATCTTCTCTTGCCTAGTTTTAATTTCCATTCCTCTTCTTCCGACGTCGGTACACGCGGAAAGGTCCATATCCGATGTCTACAATGTCGGCGTCCCCGTCAATTTCCATCTCCCTCCATTGTCCCATGGGATTGAGTGGATGGGAGAAATTATGTTGAGATCTTCCTTGATGGTGACTCCATAATCTCCTTGCTTGTCACTGTACCGACAAAAATTCATCCTTTCACAAAGAGTCCAGAGCGATGGAATTCAAGTTTCACGAGTATGGCTGCCACTGGGTCAGGTCAGGACAAAGCTTTGGCTGCCAGACAGGTCAAAGGTATATTCCCGACCTGACCTGATGGTGTATTCTTGACCCACCTGAAAACCTGACCAGACATGCTTCAACCCCCCGGTCCTTCTTGATTTTTTAATATAATACTGGGTCGGGTCGGATGCTTCGTGCCTGACCTGACCTGACGGGTCAAGTTTATGTACCTGAACCAGCTAAAGAACCGGATTGGGTGGGTCCGGTATCGGGTTGACAGCCCTACGCATGAGTTGTCCCCTGGCTTTTCAATTTTATGCCATCCTCAGAGACACCCATCTGTAATGAAGAAGAATCTATACGTGGATCAAACCGTGCATGGGCACACCAATGTTCTGGATATTTGCATGGGGAAAAGGGCTAAAACAAGTATATCCGGCTTTGACAGGGAACTGACAAAGAGCTATGCCAAACACAGCCTTAATCTTCACCATGGGCTCATTTTGTGGCTGCCTCCTGTTTATTCCAATTTCAGAGCGCATGTTTTGTAGGGTGTTCTCTAGATTCCTCAATCAGGCTACTCAGCTCCAAACTAGCTAACTAATGTTAGCTTCAACTTAATTGGAGTGAGCTATCACGGGAAAACACTACCCAACAAAACGGATGATGGGTCCTCTGTATCAGATGAGGAGTCTACTGGTCTACTGCTATCGAACTCTGTTTTTGACAGATTTCCATCTCCCTCCATTGTCCCATGGGATTGAGTGGATGGGAGAAATTATGTTGAGACCTTCCTCGATGGTGACTCTATAATCTCCTTGCTTGTCACCGTACCGACAAAAATTCATCCTTTCTGAAAGAGTCCAGAGCGATGGAATTCAAGTATCACGAGTATGGCTGCCACTGGGTCAGGTCGGGCCAAAGGTTTGGCTGCCAGACAGGTCAAAGGTATATTCCCATCCTGACCTGATGGTGTATTCTTGACCCAACTGAAAGCCTGACCAGATATGGTTCAACCCCCCGGTCCTTCTTGATTTTATAATATAATACTGGGTCGGGTCGGATGCTTCGTGCCTGACCTGACCTGACGGGTCAAGTTTATGTACCTGAACCAGTTAAAGAACCAGATTGGGTGGGCCCGATATCGGGTTGACAGCCCTACGCATGAGTTGGCCCCTGGCTTTTCAATTTTATGCCATCCTCAGAGACACCCATCTGTAATGAAGAAGAAGAATCTATACGTGGATCAAACTGTGCATGGGCACACCAATGTTCTGGATGTTTGCATGGGGAAAAGGGCCAGCCAACTGAAGCAAGTATATCCGGCTCTGGCAGGGAACTGACAAAAGAGCTATGCCAAACACAGCCTTAATCTTCACCATGGGCTCATTTTGTGGCTGCCTCTATCCTGTTTATTCCAATTTCAGAGTCCATGTTTTGTAGGGTGTTCTCTAGATTCCTCAATCAGGCTGCTCAGCTCCAAACTACTGCTAATGCTAACTAATGTTAGCTTCAACTTAATTGGAGTGAGCTATCATGGGAAAGCACTGCCCAACAAAACGGATGGGTCCTCTGTATCAGATGAGGAGTCTACTGGTGTACTGCTATCAAACTCTGTTTTTGACGGATTTCCATCTCCCTCCATTGTCCCATGGGATTGAGTGGATGGGGGAAATTATGTTGAGATCTTCCTCGATGGCGACTCCATAATCTCCTTGCTTGTTACCATACCGACAAAAATTCATCCTTTCACAAAGAGTCCAGAGCGATGGAATTCAAGTATCACGAGTATGGCTGCCACTGGGTCGGGTCGGGCCAAAGCTTTGGCTGCCAGACGGGTCAAAGGTATATTCCCAACCTGGCCTGATGGTGTATGCTTGACCCACCTGAAAACCTGACCAGACATGGTTCAACCCCCCCCCCCCCCCCCTTTCTTTAATATAATACTGGGTCGGGTCGGATGCTTCATGCCTGACCTGACCTGACGGGTCAAGTTTATGTACCTGAACCAGTTAAAGAACTGGATTGGGTGGGTCTGGTATCGGGTTGACAGCCCTACGCATGAGTTGTCCCCTGGCTTTTCAATTTTATGCCATCCTCAGACCTCAGAGACACCCATCTGCAAGAAGAAGAATAATCTATAGGTGGATCAAACCGTCCATGGGCACACCAATGTTCTGGATATTTGCATGGGGAAAAGGGCCATCCAACTGACAAGATATCTGATCAAGAAAGTTTTTATTAGCAAGAAAGCTAATAGCTGTTGTTTTGTTTCCAAGTGAGGAACCCGTATGCAACCCCGGTTTTGATTGAGGGTATAAGTGTCGAAAGCTACATCATTCTCAGATTACATATCAGTCCTTCCCTTTACCAAATTGATCTACTGACTTTCCTAAAGTTGTGAAAAATTGCATTTGCCCCTTCTTAAAGAACCCTAAACCCTACACCATCTCTGCTTAAAGTCCTTTCCATCTTTTATGATGACATGACACCTCCATAGTATGTATCCCACTACTAGATGGCAATTCAATTCCCAGTTTGACGATGTCATATTGTCTGCCTACAGGTTTGGTAAGTCACCTCTCTGTGATGCTGTGTCAGGTTGCGTGGCAATTCCATCTAATTATTTTCTCCGCCTACTGAATGCAGCTCACTATTTCCTCACTTCTCTCACCTTGTCTGCCAGAGCCTGATCACACCAGCAAGGGATTTCCATAAAATCATATTTTCTATGTCCATATTTAGGGGAGTAGAGTGGAATCGAAAACCAACCGGAAACCGAGCCCGCCGAGCTGGACTGAAACCGCTACAAAGCCAAAATCGAACTGAACCAGTCCGATCCGGTTCGGTTTTGGTGCCCGAAAACCATTTGAGTAGGTTATCTAACCGACCAAACACAAAAAAATTCTGAAAAAATAAAAAAAAACCAAGCCGGTCCGAATTAAACCGATCGAACTTACTGGAACCAGACTCGACTGGACCGAAAACCGACCCAAACCGCCCAGACTGAACTGAGAGCCGACCAAAACCCGACCCGAATCGACGGACGATCTCCCCCTCCCCCTTCCAATGGCTAGATTTTCAGCCGTTTTGGGGGGGGGTGGTGTTTTAATTTGTTTTTTTTTGTCAGCATGTGTTGGGTGATGCCGGCGTCGCCCCTGTCTCAATTTTTGATGTGGGATTTCGCTTGTGCCGATGGCCCTATGTCTGATTTCTGGAGGGTGGCCCCTTTTGCTATGTTCTGGACTACATGGGGTGAAAGAAACCGCAGGATTTTTGAAGATAAGAGTCACTCGGTGGGGATGATCATGAAGCAGGTCCGTGACCTGATGTGGTTTTGGGCTGCTAAGGGGGATGTGGGGTCGGGGGGGGGGGGGGAAGTTTTTGTGTGGGATCCGGGTTAAGTTTCCGGGGGAGTGAGAGTGGAGGTGGCTGTCTGTTGCTGTGTTTTTTTCTTTTTTCTTTTTTCTTTCCGATTTTTTGGTCGTGTCCTGAAGTATTGGTTATTCGTCAGCTCCTTGCTGCTTATCAATATATACTTCTTATTACCGATCAAAAAAAAAAATTTGTTTTTTTTTTGGTCTTTTGTTTTGAATATTCTCTAATCTCTGTCCTCTACACTATCTCTCCTAAATCCTAATTCCTATAAATACCCTTACTTCCCCTCATTTCTCTACACTCTCTCTCTTCTAGCCTTTACTCTCTACTCTTTAATCTTTACTCTATCTCTACTGCTTCCTTTAGATAATTTTTTTATTGTAAAAAAAATTATAATTGTAATTATTTTTGTATATTTGCAATTTTGTACTCTCAAGCTTCTTCCACTTCTACAAGGATTCTTCAAGACTTCAAGTACTCTCAAGTCTCAACCTTCTACAAGGCTTAACAATGGTCAAGGCCTCTTTAACTTCAAGGCTTCTACAATTACAAGGCTTGGTTTGAGTGAAGTATTTTTATTTTTTTACAAGTTAACTAAATTTTTTTTGAACTCTTTCAAATTTATTTAATTTTTTTAATAAAGAAGAAATGGACTCCCCGTCTTCAGCCATGCGAGACATCATCGATGAACACAATCTTGCGGTACATCTGCGAGAAGTTGGTGCACCTAATGTGGTTGAAGAAGATCAACCCATTCTTTTACAACCTCCTACAGATGTGGATAATCAACACATGGCTCTTAAGCCTCAACCAATTTCGACAATTCGAAAACCAATAAATGGAGAAGTGAGGCATAAAAATATTATGATGAAGTGCTTCACGAAGGCGTAAAAAATGAAATGTAGGGGATGCGATAATTTATACCACACGTTTACTAAAACAAATGGGACTTCTTCTCTTTTATCACATGGAAGAAGTTGCCTTGAAAATATACAAGACAAATAAAATATAGATCAAGGCCAATTGGTAAATAAAGATGGCCAAGTTACCCAATGGTCATATGACCTGGTTAGAGCCCGGGGAGGGGCCGTTAAATTTTTTATTCGTAAAGAAGTGCCATTTGTTTTGATTCAAAAAGATTTGACTCCACTTTTTAAACCTTTTAGTAGCCCAACACTAAAGGAGAGATAAATAAGTTATTTAAAGAAGAATAAGCTCTTCTAATTCAAAAATTTAAAACAATTCCCAGTGGCCTACGTTTGATAAATTTATGGACATCCGTCACCGAGAAACCCTTCATGTGCGTAACGACACATTTTGTTGATAGTAGTTGGAAATTAAAATAGCGTATAATTTTCTTTTCTCCGCTTTGAACCCTACACACTGGTGTTAGTATAGCTAATGCTGTATTAAAAAAATCTGAAATAATAAAATATTTTCAATAAGTTTTGATAATGCTTCAAATAATAAAATCACCGTTGAGGGGGTGGATGCAGGCCTGTTACTCCTCGGCTTGGTTCTCTGTTTTGATTAATGGGATGCCTGCGGGATACTTCAAAAGTATTGGAGGGACTCGTCAGGGAGACCCGCTTTCCCTCTTCTTATTTAATATGGTCGGTGAAGCCCTTGCTGGCCTCATTGTGCGTGCTAGACAGTTGCAATACGGGAATTCAGGTGGGATCTCAGGGCCTCTTCATCTCGCAGCTCCAGTACGCTGATGATACCGTCCTATTCAGGAAAGCAGACATTGAGGAATTCAGGTATTTGACGGAGGTCCTAACAGTTTATGAGGTAGTTTCGGGACAACGGATTAATTTACACAAGTCCGCAATTATGGGAATTGGGATTACCGATCAATTGTTGGTAGAGTTAGCTGAAACGGTGAACTGCGCGGTGGGGAAGCTCCCGATAAAATATTTGGGCCTGCCTCTCGGGCTTAGGCAGTCGTCTGCTAGAGGGTGAGATCCAGTCATTCTCAGATTTGAGCTAAGGTTGTCGTCGTGGAAGGGAAAAATCCTTAACAGTTGGGGTTGCCTTCTTCTGGTGAAATCCATCCTGTCTAGTCTGCCCATCTTCTATATGTCAATGTTCAAATGCTCTATCAGCGTTATCTTTCGGCTCAAACAAATCCAAAGGAACTTCTTATGGGAGGGATCAGGTCTTGATAAGCGCTATCATCTTTTGAACTGGGACACATGCCAGCTCCCGTTATGTTGCGGTGGACTTGGCATCTGCAGTTTGCGATGGACAAATATTACGCTTTTGGGGAAATGGTTTTGACGGGCTGGATTGGATGGTGAAAGGGACAACCTTTGGCATGTTGTGTTGGCTGAAAAGTATGGTCAATCTAATGACAATTGGGGCATTAGCGTTGCTGTTCAAAGGGTACATCAGTGATGGGGGATGTCAAGATCGAGAGCATTGGAATTGGGCCGTAACAAAATTTTCAGCTTCAGAAAGGCTTAAAGGAGCAGAATTAGTGTGCTAGAGCAATGCCCAGTCGATTGATCGACTATTCAACCGATTAATCGACTATTCAATCGATTAATCGATTGTAGCCAGTGGAAGCAGTTCAAAATCGGAGAAAATTGAAAGTTGCTACAGTAACTTGATTGATCGAGCTACAATACCTCGATTGATCTATTACAGCACCTCGATTGATCTGCTACAGTGGTTCGATTGATCTGCTACAGTGCAAATTTTGACAAAATTTAACTTTTTAGGGGCAAACTTGTCTTTTTACAGTATTTGTTTTAGGATTTTCTTTTATTTTAGAGGCCTCCTATATAGGGTCTTTTAATAAACAATGTAAGCAGTTTTTGATTCATGAAAAAGAGCTTTTGCTTTGGAACTGGAGATGAGTTTCTTTGAAGATTAAATCTTCTTCCCGAGAAGGGTTTGGTGTGAAGCCAAGGTGTGAAGCCCACTATCTATTTCCCGAGAAAGGTTTGGTGTGAAGCCAAAGGTGTGAAACCTACACTCTATCTCCTATCTATCTCTTTATCTTTTTATTTTCTTTCTCTGCCTTTTTTTGATCCCATAAACCTTAAATCAAGCTGTTACCTGTTCCAAAATTTCCAAAATCAGAACCATTGATTCAAACCAATCTCATAAATCTCTAATTCAGCCATCCAACCAGAAATACCCCGAAATTCAAAACCCATCGATCCATCAGAACCATTGAATTGATCTGATTCGAACCCTAGATCTCATACGAGCTGTTAACTAACTCGAATCAGAACCCCTTAGAGGACTTGTGATTCCATCATTGAATCTTGAGCGGCGCTCTAATCTGGAATAGCTAGAGTTCTACCTCTAGGATCGATCTGCACCGCAAGGCTAACGGATCTGGCGTACGGGCCGGACCCTACCCAAATCTACATGATCTTCTATGAGGAAAACCATGAACCTTAAGGTATTGCGATTATGTATTGATTTTTTCTTAATTAATTTAGTTTAATTTCGGCACAATCATCATCTCATAATCATTCACGTAGTTTAGGGTTTTGTCCCGCGTCAATCAGCATGGTGGAAAGGCATTTGTGGTACTTTGAATCTTTATGCCAGGTGGGCCCGATACAGTTGGGGCAGTGGTACCCTGATTCGATTCTAGGAGGACACCTGGGCGGAGTGTGGTCCTCTTAATCCTCCTTCTCGGACATTTTTTCGATATCCAGATACCCGTTGGGTGTGATTGCTGATTTTTTCTTTGAGACGCAAGGGGGTAGGCTGTGGGATGTTACCACTCACAGACTCCTCAGAGGGGATGAGGTGGCTTCCTACTCTCGATTACTGTCTTCCCTCTATGAGCTGCTCAGGAATCTTTGCCGTTTGGATGATTGGGTCTGGACCCCTAGTAAAAACGGCTGCTTCAGCGTCAAGTCGTACTTCCGGATGCTTTCGAGTCGCCCATTGATCAAGTTCTAAGGGGCGTGGCTGTGGAAGGAAGCCATCCCCCCCAAGGTCAAATTCTTTGCGTGGACGCTCTTCAAAGGAAAAATTTGTACGATTGACCAACTTATTCGGCGAGGGAAGATCATGCCCAACCGCTGTGTATGTGTCTCCATGAGGAAGAGTCGGTGGCGTACCTCTTCCTCCACTGCTGGGTGACTCGGAAGATTTGGAGTGCCATCCTAAAATCTTTTGATATACTATGGGTGACTCCCTCATCGCCCTACCACCAATTTCTGGCGTGGTCTTTTGTCAGTTTGGAAGGGCAGTTGGGAGACTACTGGAAGACTAGTTTCTTTGTAGTTATTTGGAGTATTTGGCTTGAAAGAAATGTGCGGACCTTGCGTAAGCGTCGGCCAGTGGGGATGATTCTTAAGTCCATTAGAGACCTAATATGGTTATGGGTTGCTAGAGGTTGTGGCGAAGTTAGGGGTGAAATTCCTCCATGGGATCCGGGTTAGGAGAGGTGTTGTTTGCTTTTGCCTCTTTTACTCTGGGAGTTCCTCTGTATTTTCTGTTTTTTGCTTCTCTTTTTTGGTCATGGTGTCTTTGTATTGGTCCTCTCAGCATCTTGCTGACTTTCAATATATTTTTTTCATTACATATAAAAAAAATAAAAAATAAATAAAATCACCGTTGATGAACTATTAGACAATTATTTAACCGAAATGGGTTCAATACCTATTTTGAAGGAAACGTTTCATGTGCCTTGTTGTGCACATGTGCTAGCATTAATCGTAAAAGATGGACTTAAATATTGGAAAGACATGATTGATGATGTCAGAGCTTTTATAAAATCAATAAAATGGGCACCCGCCAAATTACAATATTAGATTGCCCAACTCAATGGAGTTCTACATTTAAATGACACAATTATAAAATTAGGATTAACCAAAATTGACAATTAAGAAGAATTAAAACTTTTAAGAAACTTTTTTGAAACCTTAAAAAATGCAACCACTTTATTTTTCGGTACTTCATATGTTACATGGAACCTATGGTTATTTCAAAATATGGATATTAGTGGTAATTTAGAATTAAATAAAACACACCCCACATGAAAGAAATGAGAACAAAATATGATAAATATCATAAATCATTTCCTACAAATCTAGTACTAGCTAGTATGATAGATCCCCATTATAAATTAATTCTATTAAAATAAGCCTTAAACATTGTTAATGGTGGAAGCGATGACTATACTCAAATTGAATTTAGTAGATATTCATCACTATCAGTGTTGTCATATGCGATCGGATATGCGATTCTAAGAGCTCCTGTCACATATGCCATGATGGCATATGCGACCTAGTCATGTTTGTGATCGCATACTGTCGCATATGCGATTGCATACATGACTGATGGTCATATTTATGACCGTTGGAGCTTATTTTAACTTTTTTTTTTGCTTTTTAGTGCTCCCCAAAGCCTATAAATGGGGGGTTCCTCTTCGTAATCCATACCACATCAATCCAAGGTATGATTTGTCTATTTTTTGAGTTTATAGTGCTCTCTTGCTCTTTCCTCATCCAGCCAATGTACTATTTTGTTTAAAATCAATGAAATTTATATCTTTCCTTCCAACTTATGGGTTATATACTTTTATTTATCATTCTACAAAATTAATAAAGCACAAAATTAACACAAATATATTAGTTTCCAATATTGGGGATTCTTTTTTTGGATTTTTTTCAAATTTTCGACGAATTTTTTTATTTTTTTGCCATGGCACAATCGCATATGCGATTGGGACATGGGATCGCATATGATCGCATATGCCATTTAACTTCATTGATCATTATGTAATGAACTTTTTCAATATTATAAAAAAAGTTAATAAAAATATTAATATCGAGACATCTAATGATTATGAATATGCATCTATGTTAAAAAGGTTTGGAACCTTAATAAAAATTGTTGAAAGACCAATCCATTCATCGTCTTCTTCTAACGATGAATTACAATTTTATTTTGAAAGTGGTTATCTTGAATGAAACGATAATGATCACGCTAAGATTCAAATATTATAATGGTGGAACAAATATTCTCCCAATGTCCCGTACTATTCGTAAGGGCATGTGATCTATTAACTATTCCCGTCTCTACAGTTGCGTCGGAATTGTCGTTTAGTGCAAGTGGAAGAATCTTAGGGACATACCTGTAGACACAATTTTTTTGTCAATAATAAAGGTAAAAAAAGTTGCATAGGTCCCAATCTTACTCTCTCCTATTTTCTCTCTTTCGCTTTCTTTTCCTCTTTGAGACCATGTAGTCCCCTGTGTGGGTCCCAATCTCATGCCTTCTCTACATTCTCTCTTATCTCTCCTTTTTCTCCCATAAGTGAGACCCACGTAGGGTCACCTGCGTGGGTCCCACTCTAATAATCTCTCTTTCTTTTGTTCTTTTTTTTTTCTTCTATATTTTCTCCCAAAGTGAGACCCACGCAAGGTAATTCCTTGCACGGGTCCCACTCCCATTCTTTCTCCCTTTTCTCTTGCTAGTTTCTCTCTCACTTCTTCCTTCTTTTTCTCCAAGTGTGACCCACGCAGGGTTCCACTTGCGTGGATCCCACTCCCTATCTCTCTTCTCTTTCTTCTTTCTTCTTCTCCTTTTTCTCCAAGGGTGACCCACTCAAGGTCCCACCTGCGTTGATCGCACTCTCAAATTCTCTCTTATTTTTCTTTTTTCCTTCTTTCTCTCTCTCTCTCTTTATGACCCACGCAGGATCCCACCTAGGTGGGTCCCAACCTCCTAATTTCTTTCTCTCTCTTCCAATCACGCAGGGACCCACTTGCGTGGGTATTCATCTCTCCCCCTTCTCTTTCTTCTCATTTCTTTTCTCCAAGTGAGATAGTTACTGACCCATTACATAGGTCTCTTTGATTCTTTTGGAGTCTTCTTTCTCGTTCGCGTGATGGTTGAGATCCATGCAACCCTCGTTTCACCTTAGATCCCATTCGGAGTACGGAGACTATCAGATGGTAGCTTCCAGTAACCACCGCGGTAACTCTATAAATAGCAACCTTCCCTTCTTTATTTAGAGATCGGAATCTGAGTATGCGAGAGCCTTGCTGAAAATTCTCTGACATAGATCCTCTGCTTAGATATTTCAAGGTATCTCCTTGGTTATCCCTTTTATTTTCTTAAGACTTAGAGTGCATAGGTAATCGGATCCAGAATTAATTCTTGAAATTCAGATTGCCTCTCACACAGGGGTGACACCTAAGATACGGGTCACAAACCTATGCCTAAGTTTTAAATTAAGGGTTACAAGTTAGGTTATACGGGTTACGACATGTGCCTAATCCCTTGTGTATTTGGGGCTATGTTAGGTCATGCGGGTTACGTACCCCAGCTTAATCCCTGACATATTCAGATTGTAACTGCAAAATTTAATGCCCTTTGTATGGGTTGCAATCACGAATTAAAAAAATAATTACGAATATCGACACCCAAGCATTCACAAATTGTTGTTATCGCTTCTTGCAATCATAATTATCATCTCTTTACGTGATTGTGATCAACTCCAGTTGATCGTCACTGTACGTGATTGTGACCAATCCTGATGATCAATGCTCTACATGATTATGATCATTGTCGCTACTCACGAATACAATCAACTCCGGTCAATCATTATCATTGTTTTATGTAATCACAACCACTATGATTGATCATCGCTTCATGCAATCATGATCAAAATTGAAAGTCTATCATTTTATACTGTTGTGATCAATCAACTACTCCATAAAATCCAGATCAATATCCTTGATATTGGAGTTTCCCTCATGGTTCGGGTCATTGACTCGTTAAATTAAGGATTCGTACCTAACCCCGAGAATGGAAATTCCTTTAAAACAGGGTTTGATCCAACGGTACGATCCTCCCATAATTGTGATCGTAGGCATTATGTTGATCAGTTATGATTATATCCTCGATATCGGAGTTTCCCTCACGGTTCAGGTTATCATTCCCTAAAATCAAGGGTTTGGACTTTAACCTTAAGATCGGAAATTCCTTTGAAGATACAAAGTTTAATCCAACGATATGATCATCACACGCGCGCGCACACACACACACACACACACACACACACACATATATATATATATATATATATATATATATATATATATATATATATATATATATATATATATATATATATATGAAATCATGCGATTATGATTTGATCCAATGGTAAGATTATCACATATAGATAAAATCATGGGTTTGGGTCAGGATAACTATCAGTTGTCCATCATGTCGAATCACGAAGGGTTCTGATCTAAGACGAAGCCCATTACAATGATAATTCCCAAATTCTAAGGGATTTGATGGTTCTGACTAAGGTTGCCTCACCTAGCTTCTTCTTTGCATAATTGTGTCATTTTTTTAATAAATATTGAAGTACTGGTTATATGCATTTTGGTTCTATGCTCGATTGTTTGGTACACACATATTCAGTTGGTAAATTATCCCTCAGATTTTATTCCATTGTTTTGAAACACTAATGTAACTTCTGAAATGCTTTTAGAGAGAGCTCTATTACTTAATCCCTAAACAGCAGATGAGTGTTATGTTTATGTACATGCACCTGATTTTATACTTCTACTCGTTTCAATGTTATAATTTGTAGGAAGACCTATATCCTTTTTATTTGACTTGCGATAGGGATTTGATTGAATTTTTACCACCACTTCATTATCCAGTTAAAACCTTACTACAAAATTATAATGCTGCTATGTAATGGACAACTTTTCTCTTCCGAGTTTATATTTAGTCTTGGTATGCTGCCATATCTGATTTGCTAGAATTCATCTTTTGTGGAAAAGAGCAGTTCATATATGATCTCCCTACTCGACTTAGAAAGTGTATCAAATCAGAAGCTTATGCAGATGCAGTTACATTTTTCACTGGGGCCTTGCCAATTTTCGAGGTAAGTTTTTTCCTTGGTCCTTTTATGGTTAAAGCATACCTTTGCTGATTCTCCCTGTATTTTCTCTGGTATTAGGCGCATGGACCCATGCCCCATCTGTGGGGCACGGGTCCTCTAAATTAGTATTACATTGGCTCACACAGTCATCAATTGAAATGCCCAAGTGGCAGGCTAATAATTAGATGAGGGTCAGCCCAAAGTTATTATTATTATTATTTTTGAGATGAGCCCAAAATTCATTCTTGTCAGAGGGTTTCTAACCATCTGATCAAAGCATTTTTATTGCCCTTATGTAGACCGTTGCCCTTATGCTGTTAGTTTCCATTTAAAGACTCTTAATCAGATGGCAGAAATATTTCAGTGGTACGATTTGTAGGCTGAACCGAATGTAAACAATGGCATGTGTGCTGCATGTACATAACTGATGAAGAAGTGTGCCTTATGTATAGGATTATGGCTACCTAATACCAACTCTTTCTCATATGTTCAATCTCTGTCATCAAGTGATGCGGCTCTGTTTCCTTCTGCTAGGCATATGGGAAGTCATCCTTCGAGGATTGTAAGAAAGCATCTGAAGAAGCTATTGGCATAATCATACAAAACCTACAGGTAGGCTCTCACTTTTGCCTCAAGCAGTGCTGGTGGTGGTACTCAAAACTAATCTATTTTCCCAAATAACCTTTTCTAATAATCATTTGCGAAGCATGACTCACATGAATTTGCCTCAAGCAGTGCTGGTGGTGGTACTCAAAACTAATCTATTTTCCCAAATAACCTTTTCTAATAATCATTTACGAAGCACGACTCACATGAACTGGATTTTGCTGTCATGACCTCCACAAAATCCTATTTGTCAGGCTTATGTTATTCCAGTTCTTAGGCACAAATGTTTTCACTTGCACTGTGTATCATGTAATGGGTTTGGTAGCGGTGCTCATTCTTCTCCTAGCATCTTACTTTAGGTCCACATTTACACTGTAAATTTAGTATTTAAGTGAATACTATCTAGCTTTTCTTTTGCTATAATTTTGATTGAACTGTGACTACTTTTCATTATTGTATGGAGGCAATATTTATAATAATTAACAAGTTGGTACAGACCCATGTCTTTTTTTATTGCTCACTCTACTAGCATGTAGTAGTTTATTTTACAAACTCTAGTTGGCACAAAACAGGAGGCTGGAGCAGGAGATGAGAAGCAACAATTATCAAAATAGTTTTTGAAAGTGGACTTTCTTGGGCCCATTTATAACTTGTATTGCCTGATGTGAAAATCTTGAAATTTGTTTGTACTTTGTATTATAATTATTAAAATACAAGGAATCTTGAAATAGTTTTCTTTTTCTTCTTATAAAATCATTATGTGAATCAATGAAAGAATTTGTAGAGGAAGAATTTCATGTGCTCTCCTTCCTAAATTGTTCTCCTGATCATCGTGATCCGATTTTTCTCTTCCTTGGACCGCTTATATGGGATAGGTGATTTTCCTCGTCCCCTTTCCCAGTGATCCCTTAGACTGCCCTATACTTAAATCATGGTTGATCTTTCTTGAGAATCCATGATCCTCTGGTAGGGTTGTCAACGGTCCGGGATGGGGTCTGTCTGTTCCGGACTCTAAAGGGCCAAGGTTGAGACCTAGCTCGGCCTCAACTCCTACCAGGCTTTTTTTCACTTATACTTAAGGGGTAAAAAAACTTTAGGTTTGTACTATTTTGCTCAGTTTGTTCATAAAAAACCTTTAGGTTTTGCCTATTTTGTTCATTAAAATAATTATTTTTAAACTGCAATATATTATGGCATACTATTTATATTTTTTGAAAAATTTTATTTTCCTCGATTTTTTTCGACTTTGACTGATTTGTGCCGATTTTAGACCCTTGCTGATTCATTGCCGACTCCCAACTTTGTGGCTATGCTTAGAATGGTAGTTTTTATTTTCACATTGTAATTTACTAATTAACTATTTAACACTTCCACAATTTCATACACCAATATTGTATATCAGTAAATTACTCTTTAACAGAGTATAATGAAATAATTTGTATTATACAATTTATTATATTAGTAATACAAATAAAAGATACAATATCCATATATATATATATATATATATATACATATATATATATATATAGAGAGAGAGAGAGAGAGAGAGAGAGAGAGGCCTGGGACTATGCGTCTGGACGCAGCCTTGAGGACTGCGTCCAGATCAGCTAGGCACCATGTGGCACCCATCACAAGGATCGGGTGCCACAACAACTTAGCAAAGATTGATCAGGTACCACCCAAAATTTTTGGCATAATCCGATGCATATCCACCATTGAAAATGTGGTCAAAGGCGCCCAAATCAATGCACCAGGTTGGTTGGGCATCACCTTATCTTTGACCCATCAAACTAAGGTAAAAAAAGTCAATTATTTATTTATTTGTTAATTAATTAACAAATCACATGCCCCATGGCTGATCAACCCAAAACTGTTGTTGTTTTGGGTTGATCATGCCACGTGGCATGTGATCTAGCATCCGGGTGCAGCCCTCAAGGGGCTGCATCCCGACACATTCCCCCTCAGCTCATATATATATATATATATATATATATGTTCCCCTCACTCTCCAGTAGCCAAAATGTTGTAATTTGTGAAATATGATATGATCAAGTGGAAAAAAAAAGTTTTTGGTGAAGTGGCATGTAGATTATTTCCCATTGAAAGGAAAATTGTCGTTATAAATGTCAAAGAAAAGGGTGGTCCTCTCTCTCATGATGAAAGGGCTGACTGCAATAATCTCCAACATGAGCGGCTGGGTTCGTTTGATAAAGAAGAGACTTACCAGAGACAGTACACTACCTACACACCACTATAGTATTAACTACATCACACTACACACGGATGTCCCAATCTGTCCCATTATTCCCCTCAAGCTGGTGCAGAGATAACTGTCATGCCCAGCTTGACAATAGCACCTTGAAATTGTGTAGAAATAAGAACCTTCTTAAAGATGTCTGCCAGTTATCAGAAAACGTAACTTTGGGAGTATCTATTAGGCCATCTTAAATCTTCTTTCCGGATGAAGTCAATATCAACCTAATGTGTTTTATCCTTTCATGAAGGACTTGGTCACCTGCAATGTTGATAGCTGCCTGATTATCACAATGTACTGACATAAAAGTAGATGGAGGAGATCCAAGCTTTGTAAGGAGAGAGCGCAGCCAGAGGAGTTTACATGATGTGCTATCGCTCTATATTTAGACTCCCAACACTAGATTTGGATACCACCTCTTACTTTTTACTCTTCTAGACCACAAGATTACCACCAAGGAAAGCATAGTTATCCGAGGTGGAGTGCCGATCAGTAAGCACCTCAACGTAGTCTGTGATATTGAGGGAATAATGCCCTGTAGCAGAGTAGAACAAACTACGTCCAAGAGATGCCTTAATATATCAACCATGAGATGAGGAGCACTTGGAGCATGCATAAATTGAACAACCATAGACACAAAAAATGTAAGATATCGATGACTGTTTGTAAGATAAATGAGTCACTCATCGAGTCTTGGATAGTCAGAAGGATCATGAAGAAGGTCTTCAATGCATGCAAGTGATGTTTGGGAACCGTGGGTGACTTTGCTGGCTTGCACCCAAGCATAGAAGTGTCTCATAATAAATTAAGGGCATATCTTCTCTTGGATAAAGATATCCCACGATGTGAGAGAGCAGTTTCTGTGAAGACCCAGACCCACATGCCACCATATTGTCTGATTCTGGGCTTAGGTCCCCGACCGGTGAGCAAATTTTCCACGGTGCTCAGTAGGGGTATTTAGCGTATTCCATAGATCAAGTTTAGACTTAACATGGGTTTTCAACCATCATATCTCAATGCATGTGTTTAACCTTAAGCTTATCGTGTTTCAAATGTAAGTTGTATTATTTTACTTGGATATGGAGAACTTATAGTGTCTATCACATCTGACAATAATTTTCAGAAAAAATTACTAACAAAGTGATTCAGTACTCATGTAATGTATAAAGTCCATCCATAAAGCGTATGTTGAATTCATAAACATGTGACTATGCCATTTTGGCTGCCTACGTACCCAAATCGGGATCAAGCCAACCATAGTTCAAAATACATACCATTTTCATAATACATCTGATGCATAAGAGAGAGAGACCCATAATGCAGTAAGAGTCATAGACATCACTTAACTCGATAACCACATCTTTTCACGTGGAAGCAATTCTATACGTGCCATTTCATATAAGGGAAACTTTCGGATCGGATGACTCATTCAGGTTTTGTGAAATCCCGTGAAGGTAACTACACCATGAGTAGAACGTAACATAGCTTAATCTTATTGTTGAATTCATAATTTACTTATAACGTGTTAGAATTTATGTATTTCCACAATTTACTTTTTGCATCATATCTTCGCCAACGGCTTAAGTCCCGTGGCTTATCTTAACTTATCTTAGCTTATCTCGCATGCTGCTTAGGTCTCGCAGCTTATCTTGACTTATCTTATTTTATCTTATCTGTGGCTTAGGTCCCGCGATTATACTTTTAGGTTCACGGCTTAGGTCCTGTTAACCTTTATAAATGAGCTTAGCTTATCATCCTTATTCTTTACATCATAACATATCCATCGTACTCAGTTTAAATCGTAAATTTAAAATAACTTAGGCACATAAATAATAGCCTAAGACTATATATAGTAAGACGGGAATACCTACCGTCGATAGTTGGTAAACACATATCACCGGATGCGAACATCCTACTATGTCACAGAAGGCCGTAGACCCTCTACTAATCACCGGAGGTGAACCTCCTACTAATCATCGAAGGTGAACCGCCTACTAATCACCGGAGGCTGCGGTCCTCCTATTACATCACCGGATGTCAGCATCTTACTAAATGGACTCAGTATTCGACACAAATCGTTAAATAACATGATTGCTTACTAACTGAAAATAATTTTCATATAAGCTTAATTTATCTTGAATCTTATTTTTACATGTCATCATATCGTAACTTAGCTTATCGACCATATGTCGTAGTATAAAAGAATATGATATTTTAATAATGAAAGTTTGAAAGATTAAATGAATCTACGAACACCACCCTTGTATCTGAAAGACTCAGGAACCCTAAGATAACCTGATTAGCTGAAATCAGGCATCGGGATGAAAAGATATATTAAATATGTAGTAATTAGATTATTACAGTAAGAATTTATTTGATTGCCGCTAATCTGTAGGTTATTAGGTCAAACGGATAGCGCCATTGCGTTCAGAACACGTCAAAACCTTAAGATAAGTGTTGGTCGTGATCGAAATAAGTCTATCATATGATAAATATATATAATTAAGTTTTTATAGGTTTAAAGGTTATTAAAAACCCTATATTATGATTTCTATTAATTAATTTTGAGTTTTTGGTATATCGGGTGTGCAAATGGACCGCGTCAATGCATCCGAAATACTGAAAAACCTCAATTTCAAATCTTAATTCATTTTAAATGAACGCCAATATTGGAAAATATCTACCATTTAATTTTAACCTAAGTTTATAAATATTTTATTCTTATAAACAAGGGATATTAACTTTTATGTCATAAACGATTAATCGCACAACTAAACGGACTATGCAATCGCGTCCGGAAAGTTGAAAAACCTTAAGATGCTTACCAGTTTCTGAAAATAAGGTTTGCGTGATTTTTAAAGTTAAAAATACGCATTTTCTATAGTTTAAAACTTTATGTTATAATATCAATTAGCTGAATTGTGAATTAGGGGTTTAATTTATCCAATCTGCTCTATAGGATTGTAAATAAATATAAAATAAGTAGGGGTAGGTCACTGGACCCAACCTCCAATTTTATTTCTAGGGTACCCTTATCAGTAAGTCAAAGTTTTGTTAAACTAAAGTTATTTCCCTGGTCCTATCGAAAAATTTGAACCGTTAGATTTAAAGATCACGTTGCTTTCAGTGGGTTCACAGTTTTCAAATATTGGCCCCTAGTTTTAAAATCTCTATTATATAAATATATAAATATTTTTCATATATGGAGCACAAAGGAGTTGCACCATGCATTCAGTGCAACCCTTGAGCACCAAATACAAACTGGTGTTGCACCTACAACATTGCCACACCAGAGAGGCGCTCCGTGAAGAGCTGATCTCGCCGGATCGAGCACACCTTATTGGACGGTGGATGATGCCTGTCGGTCAGCCGAGTCCCTGGTGTTCGGTCGGTGCCGGTTTAATTGTTGGCCGGTAAGTTTTTTATTTATTTTATTTTTTAAATTTTCAGTTGCAGAGAACAGAAAATGGAGAAGATGAAGTCTCCTTTTTTTTATGTGTTGAGAATAGAGAGAGAGAGGAAGGAGTCCTCTTTTTTTTTTTTTTTTTTTTGTTAAAACAGAGAACCTGGAGACATCTTCTCCAATGGTTATTCATATATATATATATATATATATATATATATAAATATCTAATATTATATAGATATAATACATATATCTATATTTAGATATCTCTATTTATAATGCAATTAAAATCTGTATATATTCTGAATATATATATATATATATATATATACTTTTTGCTGCTGCAGGAAACGAATGAGGAAGGAGTCTCCTTTACTATTTTTTTTGTTTTTTTTTTGTTTTAATGAAGCCTCAACTCAAAGAAGAAAAGTCCTTTTTTTTGTTTTCTTAATTTTTTTTTTTTTATAACTTTTGTTGTAGCAGCAATTCAATGAATCAAATGGTGGGTTTCAAATAAACTGTAGCAGTAATGCTTTCTTTATTTATTATTTGTTTTTTTATACATTTGTATACAAAAATATATATTGTCCATTTTTCTTTTTATTGCAAAAACGGCTAGGGAAAGAGTCTTTCTCTCCGTCTGTAGCAACAATTCAAAGAAGAACAAATCTTCTTCTTCACCATGTTTTTTTTTATAGAATAAACTAAATCTATGAAATATTCTAAAATTTTCCCTACCTCGGATCCTAACGTCGCGAGTGAAGGTTTTCTCCGGGTCTTGAGCTTTTACCTGTCGCGTGCCATCCTTTGTCTTCTTCTTCTTGAGTTCTAGAAAGAGGAAGGGTTCTAGGGAGAGAGTTTTCTAGAGAGAGAGAGTCCTCGGCTAAGACTTTTTGAGCGGAAGTTTTTTTGTTTTTTAAATAGCGATAGCAATCTCGTATCCCTTAGGATTCGATTGCCTTTGAGGCATGGACTCTTTCCACTCTCCCACTTTCAAAATTTGAAACAAAAAATTTCCTTTTATTTTATTAAAGGGGTGGGTTTCGGTGTTAGGCATTAACACCCATCTTTTGTGTTTGTGAATCTAAGACCGCAAAATAAAAGCGGGGCGTTACATCCTCCCGAACTTATAAAAAAATTTCGTCCCCGAAATTTACGTACCTTGGTTGAAAAGGTGTGGGTATAAGGTACACACTTCTTCTTTCTTTTCCTAAGTGGCTTCTAATGGAGTGTGATGGTCCCATTGTACAAGAACAAGAGGGATAATCTTTATTCGTAAGGCATGCTCCTTTCGATCTAATATCCGTACTGGGTGTTCCACTATTGTTAGATCATTCTGTACCTCAATAGGTTTAATATTAATAACATGTGAAGGATCACGTTGATACTTTCATAGCATTGACACGTGAAACACGTTGTGAATGCCTTCCAGCTTAGGAGGAAGCTCCAATCTGTAAGCAACTTCTCCCACTCGTGCTTTGATTGGAAATGGGCTGACAAACCTTGGGCTTAACTTTCTTTTTTCTCCAAATCTTATTACACCCTTGGTTGGTAAGATTTTAACAAACACCTGGTCTCCAACCTAAGAACAAAATCATCAAAGAGCATGATATATTTTAAGATCATTCTTCAATATTATTCCAAAATAAAGATATTTAATTAGGAGTCACCACATACCCGGAACTCCACGTTTCGATGCTTTTGGTTTGTGTAGCTTTTCTGACGACTTTGAGCAGTTTTCAACGTTTCTCTAATTACTTTAACTCTTTCAGTAGTCTGCTTGACTAACTCTAGTCCCAGAAGTTTACGATCACCAACTTCTTCCCAACATAGTGGGGATTTGCATTTCCTTCCATAAAGAGCTTCGAATGGTGCCATCTGGATGCTTGCTTGATAGTTGTTATTGTAAGCAAACTCCACTATGGTAAGTGTTCATCCCAATTGCCCCCGAAGTCCAGGATGCAGGCATGCAATATGTCTTCAATGATCTGATTCACCCTTTCTGTTTGCCTATCGGTCTGAGGATGAAAGGCCGTGCTAAAATTAGAATGTGAACCCATGACCTTCTGAAAGCTCTCCCAGAAGTGAGAGGTGAACCTTGGATCTCTATCAGAAACGATGCTCACGGGTACTCCATGTGGTCGCAAATCTCCCTTATGTACATATTCACCATTTGATTTGAGCTAATCGTTGTGCGATAAGGTAGGACGTGAGCTGACTTAGTGAGATGATCAACAATAACCCATATGGCATTGTTCTTCTTCATGGTTCTCGGAAGGCCTACGATGAAATCCATCAATAAATTTTCTCATTTCCATTCCGGAATGGGTAGGGGATGTAGTAATCCTGCAGGTCTTCTATGTTCTGCTTTCACCTGCTGACACACCAAGCATTTGGTGACGTATTTTGAGATGTCCTTTTTCATGCCATTCCACCAGAATTGCTTCTTTAGGTCCTGATACATCTTTGTACTCCTTGGGTAATGATTCTAATCCACTAAAAACCCCCATCGAACTCTGCCCAATCTTTTTTCTTTTTTTTTTTATCAGTATAGTAAATTATATTGAAAAGCAGCAAGGTGGTGAAAGACCAATACAACGACACGACCACAAATAGAAGGGGTACAAAGTCCAAATGGACAACACAACATTTAGCCCGGGTCCCATAAGTAGGACTCCTCTCTAGGAACATTCCCTCCTCTCAGCACCCAAAACCACACCAGCTCTCTGACCGACCTCATGATCATCCCTATCGGGTGCCTTCTATGCTCAATCTGCAAATTTCTCTCGCACCATATACTCCACAGCATCAGGAAATGGGCAGCCATCCAATATTCCCCAAGCTGCCCCTCCACTTTAATGGCCCCCCATATCAGAAAATGGTCGTAAGGCGTAGCCGGCATAACCCAGCTCATACGAAAGGAATTGATGATAGTGTTCCAAATCTCATGCGCGACCCTGCAATGGAGAAGTAGATGTGAGGCGGTCTCCTCCCCATCGTTATGCATCACGCAACATTTCAAGATCTCCTTCCCCCTTCGAATAAGTTGATTGATTGTTAGGATTTTTCCTTTGAATAGGGTCCACACAAGGAATTTGATTTTTAGAGGAATGACTTCCTTCCATAATCTTGCCCCTTGGAATCTAACCAATGGACGTCGCGTAAGCATCCTATAGTAGGACTTGACACTGAAGATACCATCTCTGCACGGGGTCCATATCAGCCAGTCCTGGCCATGGGGGTGCCGCTGTGCTTCATATAGTCTCTGCATCAGATTATAGAACGATGTCACCTCCTCCTTCCTCAAAAGTCTTCTGGTCACAACATTCCATAGTCTACCACCATCAGTTTTTGAAACAAAATCCACAATCCTCCCAAA
The DNA here is from genome assembly GCA_021018995.1 of Chloranthus sessilifolius. Lineage (NCBI taxonomy): Eukaryota > Viridiplantae > Streptophyta > Magnoliopsida > Chloranthales > Chloranthaceae > Chloranthus > Chloranthus sessilifolius. Next base: position 7,712,485 of record CM037590.1, read on the forward strand.
AGGATTTACAGATATGTCATAGATATCTGGGAATAAGGATTTGAGAGGGCCCACATCCATCCAAGCATCCTCCCGGAATCGGATGTGGGTACCATAACCCCAATTGAATCTCAGCCCTCTGGCAAAGAGGCCTCATGTGCTGCAAATGCTTTTCCACCAAGGGGATGTTCCTCTGTGAACCGTGATACTTATACCCCAATTACCCATTAAGTGTTTGTACTTCTCAAGCAGCACCACTCGTCAAAGATTGTCCTTTCCTCCACCCTCCCCACTCTCCAGAACCACTTTCCTAGAAGAGCGATGCTGGTCCACCTCAAGCTGCGGATGCCCAGCCCACCACAACCAATGGGAAGTTGACACGTTTCCCATTTAGCTAAATGATATCGCTTATCCAGACTTGATCCCTTCCACAGGAAGTTCCGTTGAATTTGCTCTAGACGACTGAGAACCCCCATCAGTTATTTGAACATAGACATGCAGAAGATGGGCAACGACCATAGGACCACTTTGACTAGAATAAGCCGGCCACCACTACTGAGCAGCTTCCCTTTCCATGACGACAATCATTGCTTGAACCTTTGCACAACCGGTTCCCACTCCCTAGCTATAGGTTGCTTGAGCCCGAGGAGAAGCCCAAGGTACTTAATTGGGAACTTCTCAATCGCATAGTCCACCGTCTGCGCCAACTCAACCATCAACCGCTCATCAGTCCTAATACCCGTGATTGCCGACTTGGAGAAATTGATATGTTGCCCCAGTACAGCCTCATAAACCGATAGTACACCAACCATGGGCCTGAACTCCTGAACATCAGCCTTCCCGAAAATAATGGTGTCATCCACAAATTGGAGATGCGAAATGAACGTCCCTTGCGTTCCCACATTAATCCCAATTATGAGGCTCCTCTGCCTTGCTCGCAAAAGAAACCCCGATAAGGCTTCGCCTACCATATTCAATAGGAAGGGAGATGATGGATCCCCTTGGCGGAGACCTCTAGAACTCTTAAAATAACCCGCCGGGGTACTATAGATCAAGACCGAGAACCAAGCCGAAGAGTAACACCCCCTCACCCATCTCCTCCAGGTAGTTTCAAACCCCAATCTAAACAATCCCAACTGATCCGATTGTACGTTTTTTTCATATCTATTTTCCATATGGCTGCCGGTCGCCAATCGTGATACGCCGAGTGTATGGTTTCTTGAGCTACCGCAACCAAATCTACTAGTTGTCTACCCCTCACAAAAGCTCCCTGATTTTTCGAAATTATCAAACTCATCACTAGTTTAAGTCTATTGGCTAAGACCTTGGTGATAATCTTATAAAGATAATTGGTAAGGCAAATCGGCCTAAAATCGGTGATGTCATCAGCCCCATCCCTCTTTGAAATGAGGGTGATGAAAGTAGAGTTTAGGCTCCTCCCAATGAAGCCTGAAGCGTGGAACTCTCGCATAACTTCCATCAGGCCCGCCTTGATGAATGCCCAAAAGAATCTAAAGAATTCCATTGTGAAGCCGTCAGGTCCCGGTGCTTTATTTTTGGCCCCAAACCTGATTACTCTCCACACCTTTTCTTCACTGATCTATTGTTCCATACCCAGCCGATCCTCCTCAGTGATAGATCGAAAAGAGAGCCCATCCAATTGGGGCCGAGGCAGACCATCATCCTTGTACATTTTCATATAGAACGTCACTATGTTCTCTCTGACATGATCCTCCTCCGAGTAATTCACCCCACCCACAGTAATGTTACCCAGATAGTTCGCTTTGTTCCTCGCACTGGCGACTGCATGGAAGTACTTGGTATTGGCATCTCTCTCCTTGAGCCATCTGACCTTGGATTTTTGCTTCCAGCTTACCTCCTCAGCTTTGCACACACTATAAAACTTGATTTTTTTGAGGTATCTTTCCTCGCGCTCATCCTCCGTGAGGTTTCTTAGTTCCTCCACATCGTCCAACTCCTGTAGCTGCACTAACAGAGCTTCCTTCTTGACTTGCACCAAGCCGTACACCTCTTTATTCCACAGTTTACTTTTCTCTTTAACCCGCTGTAGTTTGGAAATGAATCTGTAGGCCGCCGTCCCTGGTGCTATCGGTTCGCTCCACCAAATTGGTACCGACGCCTGATACACCTCATCCATCAGCCACATGTTTTCGAATCGGAACGGAATCGACCCTTTCCCACCCGACTCGTAAGTTAGCAACACCGGCCGATGATCAAACACCGTCCTGGCTAAGCATTCTGATCTTGCTCCCGGAAATATGTCTAGCCAGTCTAGATTGCACAAAAATCTGTCCAACTTACTCAGCGAAGGATTCTCTTGCAGATTCGACCGCGTGAAGCCCGCTCCAGTTAGAGGTACATCCATCAACTCCCAATTCGAGATGAAGGAGTTGAAATCCCGCATTACCTCAATATCCGGTGGTCCGCCTTGTTTCTCGAAGCCCCATCTTATCGCATTAAAATCCCCTCCGAGGCAAAATGGGAGATCCCATCTGGCTGCGAGGGCAGCTAGCTCCATCCAAAAATCAGGTCGGTCTCTGTCAATAGTCGGCCCATAGATACCTACAAACATTCACGCTTTCCCTGAGTCCTTATTCCGAAGCACCACCGAAGTGGAATATATCCCCACTTCCTCATCCAGTTTGTCAAATATCCGATTGTCCCATGCCACTAGAATGCCACCCGAACTGCCATCAGAATCAACTCCCAACCAGTCCCAATGATTTCCCCCAATCACCGATGTCACTTTCCGCCTGTCACGGCTGCCCCACTTGGTTTCCTGCAAAGTAATAATGGCCGATTTGAGCGTATCTATCACCCGTTTGCCCCCACCATAGATACCTCTCACGTTCAAAGATAACATCTTCATAACCAGCTAGCAGAAGTCCCTCCCATACCAGAGGATGTGGGGGTACACCCTCCTCTTGCCCCCTTCCCATCCGACATCCCCCAATGTAACCTTGCAAGTTCTCGAGCCCCACCCCGCCGCTTCTTCTTGTTCTCCTTGTGACTAACCAAGATGGACCGGAACACATTCCGAAGTTCCTCGTTGGACCCCTTGAAAGACATCCCGAGATCTTGTCCAACACGAATGAGGTGGTCAATGTCGTTTTCCATACCTAACCCAGCCTCTACCCCCTCTCCCAAGGGTCTCAGCAGAATGCCCTGTGGTGTGTAGTCCACTACGTCACCACCACAGAGGGGTCCTTCCTCCATCTCAGTAAACTCGATCGACCTCCTCGACAGTGTTACCGGCCACTGGATGTCGGCGATTTGAATCGGCCTCTCTTCACTCAAAATCAGTGTGTCGGCATCTCCCTGGCCCGGAAGAGTCGAAGGCTTGTCCCCGAGTAACTCCCCTCTCATTCTCAGACCATTGTTGTTCCATCAATGCCCCAAAGGCCCAAGGTCTCAGGCCCAACAGATTTGATCCCACTGAGAATCGGGCTATCGTCCCAGAGGACCCAATACCCATATGCAGTATGAAACCCCACGGATCAGAGCAAGAAATGGCCCACGAAGTAGTACCCGCCAGCTGGCCCCCACTAGACACACACATACCCCTTACCCGCCACATGTCTAAGTCATCACGTGCCATGTAGTCGTAAAGCCCCCTTACCTTTCTCCAAAAGTGTTGCCCAAAGTCAACTCTCTATAGTACCGGCTCCAGGCTTCAGGAAGTATCCATTGGGACATGACGTGTCGACACCCCAGCTATCAGCCTTCCTCGAGATCCCTTAAATAACCTTCCTCTTTGTGTCGACACCCTAAAGCCTTTTCTGCCGCCTGCAAGTCTGTTCCATACCAAGCCTCCTGAAGGTGCAATCTCCATCGGGTCCCAGTTACGGTCACCGACACTCTCTCTCATCGCCGGCATCCACGACATCTCACCAACCTCCTTCACATGCATGTGTCCTTTTCCGTGCAAAGGGTACGATTCAATCTTGACTGTAGAAAACCTTGACGGTAATAGATCCTTCTCTGCTCCGCCTAGCGGAAAGTCTTGCGGCATCAGCTCCGGTCCATTGTCGTGGTTCAGGTGGTCCTTTGATCTAATCTCGTCGACGTAGCTGCCGTCGCCATCCCTGTACCAAGTTGAGCCAACATTTAGCTCCAGGGTTTCATCAGCAATCTCCCCTTCTTCTAACTCCTCTCTCAATCGATGGATATGCCGGCCGGGCACCGAGCGAGGAAACAATGCCCCTTGTCGCCGTGGAAGACCACCCGTGTATACCTCAACCCGCCGAATTCGTGGCCATGCCCCCCTCCGCGCACCTCGATACCTCCCTTCCGGGCCGATCTACCCCGTCGCCGATTGGTTCGATCACCGACGTGATTTCTTTTGCGGTACTTCCGAGTATGCTGGCGTTCCAGGTCCTCATGGTTTCGTCGTCCGGTTGCTTCAGGACGAGCACCTGCTCCAAGAGTGCCATTTCTATGAAGACCCGGAGTTTCTGGCTGCCGAGGCGGACCTCGCACGACCTAGGGATGCTCAGCCAGGAGTCCACAGCTACCAGGATACGTACCGCGCTGGTATCCCAAAGGTTGATGGAGCTTCGTTCCATGAGGATGAACTGTCCACAGTGATCCCCGATTCCCTTAAGGACCTCGGTGGTCTAGACATGGATAGGAAGCCTGAGAACTTTGATCCAAACTCCTCCCCCGAACCACTGTAACTGAAGATCACCCATAGACGGTTCCCAGGCGTCGCATTCAACCGGTGCTCCATCAATTCGGAAGGCTTTTTTTGCGACAAAGCTCCAAGGCTCTTTCCTCCATAGGGAAACAAAGCAGATATTTAGTATGTGTGATTGTAGATAAAGTAGGTCTCTCCGAATACTGCCATGAATATTGTATCCATCGATGTAAATGGAACAGCGATAGTGTATCCTTGATGCTATATAGTACGACCCAATACTGCTGTAGATTCATAGCCATAGAACCAAACTGGGATGATCGAAATTCCAATCTGGTATTAGACACTCCCCCATCTCCATAGTGAGAAGCTGCAGAGTCGTCGATGGCAGCCATACCGGGAGCATCTCATCCCCTCGCTTGTACTGGCCATCCCTCCCAACCACCTCAGCACAGGGGCTCCTTCGCCGGTGGTTGCTAATACCCCTGGTGGAAGAAGCCACCACGCTTTTGAAACTCTTACCAGCAATAGACCAGCCCTCCTTAAGGTCCGTAACCTGGCTGGCTCGGAGTAACACTTGATGATTACTCCTCAATGGGATCGAATCATTGGCAGACTTGACAATCACCCCCGTTTCCCTGGTTGAGCCACATCCTAAACGGTGGCAGACCTTCCTACGCTTAAAATTGAGATTCCGGCAAGCCGCGCAGACCCAATCCCCTGCTCTAAGCACCAACGCCATGCATTAACTAATCTAGAGGAACATCTGGAACCACACCTGCCATCAGATGGGGAGGTTGCCTCTCGAGTTAGATGTATAATCTGTGAGTCTTGTCCAACTTCTGAGTTCGTGTTTTTCCTTTTTAATTTTGTTTGTCCCCTTTAACATAGTATTTGAGTTCATCTAAGAAAATAAAGTCAAATTCAGGGTTAGTTCTTAGGTGCTCAACCCATGATTATCCATAGAATCCATATAATGTATTCGGAGTTGGTGTTTGATATACGAATTTGTATGCTCTTTCAGCTGCTTGGAATGTATATGCTCTCTCTTCTTTTGGTGTTCCATTTATGGTAAAAACAAATTTCAGGTCTTACTTGGATAAATAATAACTATAGGTGTATGTCTTCCAAAATTTTCACATGCAAAATGCTTTTGGATTTTTGTTATACCCCTCCTTTTTCTCTTCCATTTCCACCATACGAGTAACTATTTGGTAATGGCATCTCCATGTTCATAGTTGATGAAACTATTAATTGTTTCCTGTGAGCATAAAATAAGATCAATTTGAGTTCCTGAGACATGATTGTCTTTATTTTACGCGTACCTTTGTCTCACATAAATTGTGAAGCAAAAGGGTGCTCAGCCTTTTTATCAAACAGGCTTGTAATATTTTCTGTAGTCACTTAAAGTTTTCTACTGCCACTGAAATCCCCACTATTTCCTATCATACTTTAGGCCCTTTGCTGTGGTATGCTACTATTGTTGGATGTCAGAAATGAATTATTTAAGGTGTTCCCTCCTTTTGAGGCAGGATGTTCACAGGGAGCATTTCTTTAAACTTCTCTTGTTTAGTAATTTATTGGTTTTTTACTTTTCAGGCAAAGCTTTACTCAGATTCTGAACCCATAGAAGCAAGGGCAGAGGCTGTAGTGCTTCTGAAACAGTTGAACTTTCCGGTTGGTTTGACACTTTTTCTTCTCTTTTCATCTTTTCTCTTGGTAGTTCCTGTCCGTATCAGTCTATGTATGGTTAATAAAACATAAGACTGATCTGGACAGGAATTTTCACAGTGGAAGCTGTAAACTTTATCTTCAAATTATCATCTGCTGTAGAAATCTGGTAATATATTGGTGGTTTCTAATGGTGGTTTTGCACATTTTTTTTGCAAATATTGTAGTTCCAGAATCTGAAGATTTATTTTTGTGAATGTAGGAATTTCATCTAGTCTATAATTTCTTTCCATAATGCCATAGAAAGTTTACCATGATAAATATTGTGTTACTTTGCTCTCAGATTTAATGAATATAATTTGTTTAACCTGGAAGCATAATAGAGAGATATATGGACAGGTTTCTGTTCAAAATTTATGTTGTTTAAGATTTTGGATCGTTGGTTCTTAGTATTGCGGTTCCAATTTAAACGACCAAACTTATATTGTCCACATATGAGTATGGAAAAGGTCTAGCTGGAAAATATGCACCATGAGGTGCTACATTTATTTCATTCAGATTTGAATGTCAACTTTATTTTCTTAGATTCTAATCCAAAGTCCGGTTTTGTGTCAGTAGATCAGTCACAAGTTAGTGAAGTTGGGCAAATATGCTTAACAAGGTTGTCGAATGCGCGAGGCTGGGGACCCCCTTGAGGCCTAGGCGGGGTTTAGGCGGCAAACTATATATATATATATATATATATGTGTGTGTGTGTGTGTGTGTGTGTGTGTGTGTGTGTGTGTGTGTAGTAAAACGTTAATGCAAAGTGTAGAATGAAAATAAATTGGTCAATTCCAGCTGATCCGAAACCCAATCATATTTCCAAGCGTGCTCCTTCTTCTTCCTCTTTTTCTTCACGAAATAGTCGAGAGAAGAGGCGAGCCGTTAGAAGAGTCGAGAGAGCCCAAGGGTTTTTTTTGCTAGGATACTAGTATCAAGGGCTTTATGTTTATATCTCAACTTTAGTAGGATAAGATCCTGTGCAAAGCACTTTATGGATTTAGATAAAAAAGTATTTTTTTACTTTAAAAAAAATGTTTTAACGAAAAGCGGACCAGTTTTAAAAATCCCCGCCTTAAGGGCTTTTTCTGCCTAGGCAGCCGCTTTTATTAACCTGCTATAAGCGGAGCAGCGCCTAGGCCTCTTGGTACCGAAGCGGCCGCCTAGGTGCTGCATTAGACAGAATGTTGCCTAACAAATTCAAACCTTTGAACTCCTTCGAGATTTCACTAGGGACTTAATAGGCTTTGAATGCGTGCAATGTGACCCTCCATGAGGGGTCAATTTCCTCTACCTCTACTGGTGTGAGTTATATTAGTATTGGAGTGTATGTATCATTATTGGGTGTGTATGTAAGACAAGGTCTAGCTGGAAAATATGCACCATGAAGTGCTACAATTGTTTCACTCACATTTGCATGATTTTTCTTCTTCTTCTTAGAATCTAGTCTAAAGCCTGGTCACGTGTCAGTGGATCATCCACAAGTTGGTAAACTCAGCAAAACTGCCTATCAATATCAAATCTTCAATCTCCTCCCTTCGAGATTTCACATGTGAGTACTATTAAGGCTTTGAATGCATGTAATGTGACCCTCCATGAGGGTTTGGATACCTCTACCTCTGTTGGTGAGTTATATTAGTATTGGTGTATGTATCATTATTGGTGTTTACGTAGTATTTCTAGTTTCTAATATAAAAGTTTTTTTTTTTTTTTTTATCAGTAAAAAAACATTATATTGAAACACAGCAAGGCGCTGAGAACCCAATACAATAGGAAACTGACGAAAGAGACCTGAAAAGGGGGTCAAGATACATAAGAAAGAGGAAAAGGAAAAGCCACACATAACCGCGATAAACTCCTGGCATCCCCTCAGCCTGGATCCCACAGGGTAGAGGTCTGCCCACCCCCCCTGGCAGCTTCTCCTCCCCAAAAGCCCACAAGGTCCTTGATGGATTTGACAATGAGACCCATAGGTCTGCTAGTATCCTCAAAAATTCTGGCGTTGCGCTCAAGCAAGATGCACCAAAAGATGCGAAGACAGTGCATCTAGTCTGCACCTGTTGCTCCACATACTCCAATCGCGGGGCCTAGCTAAGGCGGTGTTGGTAAGGGGTCTCCGCCATCACCCAGCTCAGGTCCAAGGATCTGAGTACCGCATTCCAGATTGAACGGGCCATACCACAGTGGAGGAAGAGGTGTGTCGTAGTCTCCTCCCCCGTACTGCACATGACACAGTTAGTCGCAACATCTTTCCCCCTACGCAACAGTTGGTCCCGCGTAAGAATTCTCTCCTTGCAGAGGGTCCACACGAAAAACCTGATCTTGTAGGGAATAGGAGCTTTCCACAGCCATCGCCCCTCGAAAAGCACCAGCGGGCGACGAGTCTCCAAATTGTATAGGCTTTTCTCCGTAAAATTACCATTGCTATTCGGAGCCCACACCCTCTGATCCGCTGCTCAGCATACAGCAGCTGAAGTAGACTGGCGAATTCCACCATCTCACGCTCATGCAGTGATCTGCGTGTGTTGACATTCCAGACCACAACCACATTATCAGTCGATACAAATTGATCAATCATCCCCCCCTGGTTGACTGCTAAAGCATAGATAGCTGGGAAAGTGGATTTCAGAGTGTATGGTGTCAGCCATACGTCCTCCCAAAACTGAATTCTGGTACCACATCTCCAGTTGAACATCAGTCCTTTGGCAAAACTGGGCCAGATCCGGCACAGCCCTTTCCACCAAGCCGAAGCTCCGCTGCCCCAGTCCCCTGATGCTTGACCATATTTATCGACCAGCACCCTCCTCCAAAGCCGTCCCTATCCTCATCCCTACCTGCTCTCCAAAACCATTTCCCAAGAAGCGTGGTGTTGGTCCGCCTCAGGCTGCGTATACCCAATCCCCCATAGGCAATTGGCAACTGACAAACCTCTCAGCTTACTAGATGAAACTTTCGGCCCAAATCCGACCCCTCCCACTTCTAATATAAAAGCTAGTGAGGATCTCTATCCCTCTGTGCACTTTTCCTAATTTTTCTTTGCTCTTTTCTCTTCTTTCTTCTTCTAACTGTATACCTAAAACCATTAACCAAATCCTGTCCCTAATACACCAAACAATCCTAGCCTACTATAAACCCATCGTTGACTTCTTGGTACCAGAGTGGGACTGTGCAGACATAGGTAAAAAGTTTAATGCCAAAATGAAATGAAACCCCGCACCATTTTGATTGGTTTTTTTTTTCCTTTAATGATTTTTTTTTTATTTGAGTTGTGTTGATGCCAAAATGAAATGAAACCCGCACCATTTTGATTGGTTGTTTCCTTTAATGATTTTCTTTTATTTGGGTCGTGTTGATTTTGAGAAGGTTTTGATGGAGTTTCGAGAGGTTCTTTAAGCTTTAGATTTTTGATGTGATTCACGGTTTTTTGAGTCTCTTCTGTGCTACCAGAAATATTTTAGATACTTGGATCAGTTTTCTATCAGCCATCTACTGAAGTAGTCTTGTGGAGTTTGATTGAGATTTGAAGGTACTGTGATGATTTTTCCCTTCTAGAGTTCTCGTTTTCAAGTGATAGTCAACCCCCCTTATATATCAGTATGAATCAGATTAACTTGGATGGTCTTATTCATATTTCTTTGATGTCTGCTTGGGATATTACACTTATGGCTGCACAGTTGTGAGTCCTCTTTTGCTTTTTTGGCTTCTTATCCTCACAGATTTCAAGGGAGAAGTCTACATTTTAGGTTTCCTGTCATTCTAATAATGTTATCAATATTTATTTACTGCTGTTTTCTTTTTTGGGAATTTTTTTGATTAATCTTGTGGAGAATCCTTAGTGATTGAGCTGTACATCCTTCTCTTCTGCGATCTATCAACTTTTGATCTGTTCATTTTGTGATTGGGACACACTTTTAATCTTTTTTGACCAAATTGAGTGTTGAATGTGTCTATGAACTCAGACAACTTCCCATCTATTATTAGTTTATTACTACTATCAAGTTGAACTCAACCAATTATCTTCAATGGAAAAGAGCTATTTCCTTGTATATTCAAGGCCGAAAGATGGGTCTTCTTACTGGTGCTACCCCTCGGCCTAAATCTGAATCCCAAGATGATGTGGAATGGGATGCAGACAATGCTATTATACCAGGCTGGTTGTTTAACTCTATGCATCCATTGATCTCTAGAACATTTTATTGGTCTGTCCGTAGTAGTTGTTGGTCTGCCTCTGGTAGTTGAGTGCTGTGCGTTTAGCTGTGTCGGTATCCTCATACCGTATGTACGTTATGCATGGGATCCTATTGCAAAGGGTTATGCATATATTAATAATAAGGTTTTAAGGTAGATATGACTCACAAACCTTAATTTCCTCATCTAGATAGATGACTCAAACCCTAATTCCTCATCTCTTCTCTCTCTCTCTCTCTCGGATCTTCGTCTACCTAACCTAACCTTGATCCAAATCACTAAGCCTTAAGGCCGTCTTGATATCAGAGCAAAGTGTGACGTTGCTAGGGTCAAACAATTGGCCATGAAATCTTTTTTTTCCCATGGATGTGATCGAAATGTCAACTTGAACATCTTTATAACTGCAACTTTGTTTTGATCCCCTTTTAAAGGGTTTCAGAAGAGAATATGGATTCTAGAAGAACACCACTCAAACTATAGAGTCTAGAATATGAATTCTGGAAGAACGTTAGTCGTCATGTAATCAGCTGAGCAAGGCAATGCTGCATGAGATTTCAAATTTGCATGGTGGACTGAGGGAACTCCATTTGGTCAGCTCAATCATTGTATGGTTATTATTCATAATAGTAAGGACCACCACATGGTCCAGAACCTCCAGTACCAGGGGAAATAATCATAGGCCCTGGTTGTTTCCCTCATTAGTACCCTCTCAACTCAAGGTTCCAAGCCCGAAATCCTTGTGATAGCTTGGGTAAATGGTGGTCTTAATGGAGTTGGCACTAGACTAGATTCTATCAAGTTATCTACATACTGACATTTCTGCCAAGTGTCTATAACAGATATCTTTACCAAGTAGATTTAGTTTTCAGAAAATTTTGAACTCGCTGGCTTTTTTCGGAATGCTTCTCTTTTTACTGATAAAAAAAAAATTTAACTCCATCTAGCACAGATATGCACATATATGATATGGACTCCAAGGGCTTATTGGTACATTTCATTTGACTTCACATTGTATACCTATTGTACTGTCATTGGACCATTGATCAAGCTTTTTTGCTTGATCATTTCATTTGACTTTACATTTCTTTTTGCTTTTTTGCTTTATTGAATATTTTTGACAATTTTCTAGTTGGACTTTTGAAATAGTATGTTCCTCTCCCTGCCTTCGCAGCAGTATGATGTTGAATCTTTTCTTTCCACATATATATATATATATATATATATATATATATTATTATATTTAGATGTAGTAGTTAGAACTTAAATTTACCATTCATGGCAGGTGGATGACTTAAAGATGAAGCTACTTGCAAAGTTGGACCAATTCCTCTTGGACCCACAGGTTGAATCTAGAGACTTAGAGAATACTACATTGGATTCTGATGAACCTTGTGAGGTAGGGAGGCCTCCAGATTCAGTTCCAGTCGTACTTCTTGAGGCTAGTAAAAGCCAGATAGCATTGTTGTGCTTTTGTTTCCCTGTACTCTTTTTATTTTGAAGCATTCTAGGAATTGAATCTCAATTTTTTTTTTTGTCCGACAATAAAAAATCGGCAAAGTTATTCACAAATGAATTTTTAGGCCACTATTTTAACTATGGTTTTAATTCGCATTATTTCATGGGAGATTACAATTTGTGGACAATTAATTGGGATTGCTTTAACAAGTTCCCATTTGTGGTACTATCAAGATTATCTGTGTTCTCTAGAAAAGCAATTGGCTGGGGTGCCGATGTTATGGATCTTGGGTTCAGGCCACAGAGGGTCTACTGGCGGAAGAAGAAACGGACGGATCATCGAGTGCGAAAGTAGTTGCTGAGAAGCGAATGAGTATAAGGTTGTGGAGCGAGAGCCATAAGCCAATAGAAGTCAACCAAAGGAGTTTAAAACCAATTCAGGCCGCCCAAGCAAAGGAGGAGTCGCCCAAGCGACCGAAACCAACAAATGTCAAGAAACTCAGGTTGCCCGAGCACCAGATTTCAGCCAAAACTCCATTTTGGGGCGCCCAAGCAAGACCACTTAAATCTCGCCTAGGCGAGCTTTAAGTGAGGTGACATTTTTGTGACGCATTTGCGTCCTTTTTTTTAATCCTTTTCCTTGTTTTGTTTGACTTACTATGTTGGGCATTTTAGTGCATTTCCCTCTTGTGCCTACTATAAAAGATCTCTTTGTAAGGTTTATTCCCTCTTGTGCCTACTATAAAAGATCTCCATTAAGGTTTATTCCCTCTTGTGCCTACTATAAAAGATCTCTTTATAAGCCATTTGAGGCATTGGTTGATTTTAAAGAAAAGTGTAAACACTTTGAGATTGTGAGGAGCTTTAATGGAGAGTGAGTCTTCTTCCCCATGTGAGTTTGGTGTGAGGCTAAGGGTGTGATGCCCATGTGTTATCTTTGATTTTCTCTTTAACTCTTTTCCTATTTGCTTGCTATTTCTCCATTTATTTCTACTTCTTGTTGCTGCTTAAAATCCCTAAAACCCTAACTCTTGAGTAACCTTGGTGCCCTTCCTTGTGGATTGACTCTAATCACTACCCATCGATCCATGACCGCTGTTGGGCTCGAGCTTGCTCTATTTGTGACGGGGACGCCACATACATGGACATACGATTCGGACCACATCGTTTCTACCGGGGTAGAAAGAACCAGTGTTATGGAAGTCAAAGCTAGGGAAAGATGGAAATTCTGGAGAAAGAGGAAGAGGAAGAACTAAAAGAACTGCGAAATTTCAGAGATTTGAAATTTCGATCGATCGAAAATTTTGATCAATCGAAATTCAAATTCGATCGATCGAATGTCGACGACGATTTTCATAGAAATATGAAATTTCGATCGATCAATTTTTAATTTGATTGATCGAATTCCAAATTCGATCGATCGAAATTGCGCCGAGAATTGTAGTTATTTTATGAGTTTAATTTCGAACTTTTGTTTCAAGGGTTTATTTGTCTTTTATTTAATATTCGTTTTAGGGTTTTCTTTTATTGTAAGACCTCCTATATAAGGTCTTTAAATAATGTAATTAAGGGAGTTAATTGATTATTGAATGCTTTTATGCTTGAGTAATCTTTGCCTGAGATGGGTTTGGTGTGAGACCAAGGGAGTGATTCCCCTATATTTTCTTTATTGTTGTTGTTGATTTGTGTGGTCTGCTTATATTTGATATCCCTAAATCTCTGCGTGCTTCTCTAAACCGTAGCCTAATTTCTTCCTTATGATCCCTAAAACCCTAAACCCTTTTGAAACCCTACATCAAACATAGCCTACACCCTTCTAAAACCATAAACCGATCTAAAAGTCATAAGCCTTTTACAAACCCTAATTCCCTTTCACAACCCAACTTGGAATCCGTAAATCTATATCGGACTGAAGACGAGCGCCTAAACCTGGGAAAAGTTAAAGTCCTATCTCTAGGCCGATCTCGCCTCGACTCTAAAAGTACTTGCACATCGGACTGGACCCTATCTGGATCTCGTGTGATCTACCCATAAAAAATTTTGCAAACCCTAAAGGTATCAAAGATAATTTTGCTATTAAACTTGATTTAATTTCATTAATTTCGGCAAAATTTGCATAAAAATCATATTTTGCATTTTAGGATTGTTATCCCACGTCAGTTTTGGTATCAGAGCCCTAGGTTTTCTAGGTTAGGGCATCTTTGCTTGTCATATTTATTTTATTGCATTGTTTTTGTGAGTCCATATAGCATTCCATATTATAACCCTAATAGACCTTGTGATCACCATGGATTCAAGTGCGATTCTCAATGCCCTTAACGGTATGCGAGAAGAGTTGGGTGCGATTAGTGCACGTCTGAATACCATAGAGCAAGCCCAAACATCCTTAGGAGTTGGTAATGATCGATTATGTGATCGAATCAACCAACTGGAAGCGATGGGTGGGTTGGAAAATCAGCACCAAGAGTGTGAGTGTTCTCACTTTGAACGTAATGGTCGCCAAGACAATCGGAACCGTAGGAATCATCGTAGAGATGACTATGACCCTGAAGTTCAACTCCTTAAGAATGTCCGAATTGAGATTCCGACTTTCGATGGAAGAATGGATCCTACAGTCTTCCTCGATTGGCTTTCTGACATGGACCAACACTTTGATTGGTATGCCATGAATGACGATCGTTGCGTTAGACTCGCTAAAATGAAGTTGGTTGGTCAAGCTCGACTTTTCTGGCTCAATGCCGAGCGCATTAGGGTGAACGCGGGTTGTCCTCCCATTACCCGTTGGGACGACATGAAAAAAAGACTTACTGAGAAGTATGTTCCTTTATCATACCACCAACGCCTCCTCGACCAGTGGCAAAATTTACGTCAAGGTGGTATGCTCGTGACCGATTACATTGCCAAATTCGAAGAGTTCATGATGAGGGTAAAAGTATCGGAAGACCCTGAAATCACTCTCTCTAGATTCCGCACCGGATTGCGACTTGAATTGCAAAAAGAGTTGATTTCTCACCCCGTAGAAACTCTTGAAAGATGCTATGCCATTGTGCAAGATCTTGAATGGTACTTGAAAACTACAGTGGTGAAGAAGACCGACCCACAATATAGCGGTCAACGATCCGGTGAGGGACGATTTAATCCTCCTCCCAAACCTACACAACCTGCCCCCTACCAATTCTAGGTTTGAAAAGGGAAAAGGTGTAGTCGGAGAATTCTCAAGTAAAGTGCTATAAATGTCATGGGATGGGACACTTTGCCGCTCAATGCCCAACGAAAGAACCCCAAAGGACTCTTCATTGAGGGAGAGGAGGAGGATGATGAGGTAGTGGTTGAAGAAGAAGTATTTGAACCGGTTAGCGCACCCAGTGATGAGGAGGGTGATGCTGTTGGTCATGCTTTAGGTGTGAGGTGTGCCCTTGCACAACCTCAACGGGATGAAAAGGATGACTGGCGTAGGGAGAACATCTTCCACACTTATGCCAGATTTGGTGAAAAGAATTGTAGGGTCATCATGGATAGCGGTAGTTGTACCGACGTAATATCCACTCATGGAGTACCCAGCTTAGGGCTTACACCTGAAGCCCACCCGAGACCTTATAAAGTCGCATGGGTCAATTCTTCATCCATTCCCGTGTCGAAAATGTGTCTGTACCGATTCAGTTAGGCTCTTATTTGGACACCATATGGTGCGATGTGGTGCCGATGGATGTGAGCCATATCATTTTGGGAAGGCAGTGACTCTATGACATGGACGTGACTCTTTCTGGTTGATCAAACATATGCACGTTCGTGCAGAAGGGCAAAAAGATCACTTTACACCATTTGCCTCCCAAAATACCATCGACCAACACAGTTGAAAAGAAGGGCGAATCTTCTGAATCCATTAATATTATGAGCCCTTCTGAGTTCGAGAAAGCATCGATAGATGAGAGTGTGGTGTACGTAGTTGTCACCGTAGAGAGTGTGAGGTGTGCCCTTGCACAGCCTCAACGGGATGAAAAGGATGACTGGCGTAGGGAGAACATCTTCCACACTTATGCCAGATTTGGTGAAAAGAATTGTAGGGTCATCGTGGATAGCGGTAGTTGTACCGACGTAATATCCACTCCTTAGGGCTTACACACAAGCCCACCGAGACCTTATAAAGTCGCATGGGTCAATTCTTCATCCATTCCCGTGTCGAAAATGTGTCTGTACCGATTCAGTTAGGCTCTTATTTGGACACCATATGGTGCGATGTGGTGCCGATGGATGTGAGCCATATCATTTTGGGAAGGCAGTGACTCTATGACATGGACGTGACTCTTTCTGGTTGATCAAACATATGCACGTTCGTGCAGAAGGGCAAAAAGATCACTTTACACCATTTGCCTCCCAAAATACCATCGACCAACACAGTTGAAAAGAAGGGCGAATCTTCTAAATCCATTAATATTATGAGCCCTTCTGAGTTCGAGAAAGCATCAATAGATGAGAGTGGTGTACGTAGTTGTCACCGTAGAGAGTGTGAGGTGTGCCCTTGCACAGCCTCAACGGGATGAAAAGGATGACTGGCGTAGGGAGAACATCTTCCACACTTATGCCAGATTTGGTGGAAAGAATTGTAGGGTCATCGTGGATAGCGGTAGTTGTACTGACGTAATATCCACTCATGGAGTACCCAGCTTAGGGCTTACACCTGAAGCCCACCCGAGACCTTATAAAGTCGCATGGGTCAATTCTTCATCCATTCCCGTGTCGAAAATGTGTCTGTACCGATTCAGTTAGGCTCTTATTTGGACACCATATGGTGCGATGTGGTGCCGATGGATGTGAGCCATATCATTTTGGGAAGGCAGTGACTCTATGATATGGACGTGACTCTTTCTGGTTGATCAAACATATGCACGTTCGTGCAGAAGGGCAAAAAGATCACTTTACACCATTTGCCTCCCAAAATACCATCGACCAACACAGTTGAAAAGAAGGGCGAATCTTCTAAATCCATGAATATTATGAGCCCTTCTGAGTTCGAGAAAGCATCGATAGATGAGAGTGTGGTGTACGTAGTTGTCACCGTAGAGAGTGCTCCTGAGTCGACGAGCTAGTGTCCCAAGGAGGTTGAGCCAATCCTGAAAGAGTATACGGATGTCTTCCCTGAAGACTTACCAAACGAACTCCCTCCCCTGCGTGATATCCAACATGCAATAGACTTGGTTCCCGGATCTACCTTACCGAACCTGCCCCACTATAGGTTGAATTCGGTTGAGCATGCCGAGTTGACTCGGCAAGTCAATGAGCTCCTTCAGAAGGGGTTCATCCAAGAGAGTCTGAGCCCGTGTGTCGTACCTGCCCTACTCACTCCTAAGAAAGATAGTACGTGGTGCTTGTGTGTGGATAGCCGTGCAATCAATAAAATTACAGTTAAGTATCAGTTTCCAATACCAAGGCTCGATGACATGCTCGATATGATGGTTGGTGTCACTATCTTTTCAAAGATAGACCTTAAGAGTGGCTACCATCAAGTCCGCATCTGCCCCGGTGATTAGTGGAAAACCGCCTTTAAGACTAAGGATGGTCTTTATGAGTGGATGGTCATGCCATTTGGGCTTTCTAACGCCTCGAGTACTTTCATGCGACTCATGACCCAAGTGTTGAGACCATTTCTCGATAAATTCCTTGTTTATTTCGATGACATCCTGATTTACAGTCATGACAAGGAACAACACTTGACCCACCTTAGGCTGGTTTGTGAAGCCTTCAAGGGCGAGAAGTTGTTGCAAATCTCAAGAAATGCACCTTCATGCAACGTTTAGTTGTTTTCCTGGGATTTATTATCTCAGCCAATGGAATGGTCGCGGACCCCGAAAAGGTGAGAGCCATTGTGGAGTGGCCCGAGCCTAAGAACATACACAATGTCCGTAGCTTCCATGGTTTGGCTACCTTTTATCGTCGCTACATCAGAAACTTTAGCACCATCATGGCCCCAATCATTGATTGCATGAAAGAGGGGGACTTTAAATGGGGCAAAGCGGCGATGAAAGCCTTTGTTGAGATCAAACAACGAATGAGTAGTGCACCTGTCATGTGATTGCCGGACTTTTCTAAAGTCTTTTAAGTCGCATGCGACGCATCGGGTGTAGGCATAGGAGGAGTGCTTAGCCAAGAGGGTCACCCTGTGGCCTATTTTAGTGGAAAACTTAACGAGGCGAAGCAAAAATACTCCACCTATGACAAGGAGTTCTATGCGGTCGTTCGATCTCTTTGGTATTGGAAACATTACCTTAGACTGCAGGAATTTGTGCTGTTCTTTGACCATGAAGCCTTACGCTTTCTTGCTTCACAAAAGAAGTTGAACCTAAGGCACGCAAAGTGGGTTAAGTACCTTCAAGGGTTCACATTCGTGTTAAAGCATAAGGCTGGTGCTGAAAATAGGGCCGCTGATGCACTTAGTCGGTGAGTGGTGACTTTGCGCATAATAAGCACCGAGATCGTCGGGTTCGAAAAGTTAAAGGATGAGTACCCCGTGTGCTCAGATTTTGGGGTTGAGTACACTGCCCTCCTTAGTAACCCGACCGGCACACACTCCGTGTACACCATCCAAGATGGGTACTTGTTTAAAGGCAATCGCCTTTGCATCCCTCGCACTTCATTGTGTGACTTTCTCATTTGGGAGTTACATGCTGGAGGGATGACAGGACATTTCAGGCATAATAAAACTGTTGCGCTCGTAGAGGATAGGTTCTTTGGGCCTAGCCTAATGAGAGATGTCGCACGGGTCGTTAAGCATCGTCGTACTTGCGAAGTGTCAAAATAGACCAAACAAAATACCGGCTTGTACACCCCGTTACCCGTGCCACACACACTGTGGCAAGACCTCTCTATGGATTCCGTGCTTGGACTTCCTAAGATCCCTAGGAAGCACGATTCCGTTTTTATCATAGTGGACCGCTTTTCCAAGATGGCCCACTTCATTCCTTGTTCCAAAACCTCCGATGCATCTCATATTGTTAAACTATTTTTCGCCGAGGTAGTGCGTCTTCATGGGTTGCCCAAAACGATTGTGTCTGATAGGGATGTTAAATTTACGAGTTATTTTTGGAAGACCCTTTGGCACATGATGGGCACATTGCTCCAATTCTCTACAGCTCACCACCCTCAAACGGATGGCCAAACCGAAAGCACCAATAGGAGCCTTGGGAATCTCCTTCGTAGTCTTGTCGGTGATCATGTTAGGACCTGAGATACCATCTTACCCACAGCTGAGTTTGCATATAATAATTCTGTTAATAGGTCCATAGGCATGAGTCCTTTTGAGGTAGTGCATGGTCATAGGCCTAAGACCCCATTAGATTTGATCCCCATGTCTGCATCCCATAGAGTGTCAGAGTCTGCCGATGCATTTGCACAACATATTCATAGCTTGCATGCCGAAATTAAACAGAAAATTAATTCAAGCAACAATCAGTATAAATTATCTGTAGATGCTCATTGGCGTTCTAAAGAATTTAACGTGGGTGATTACGTGATGGTCCGGGTTAGGCCTGAGCGGTTCCCATCGGGATTCGCAAAGAAGCTCAATCTCGAGGCGCTGGGCCTTTTAGGATTTTGGCTAAGAGTGGTCCTAATGCATATGTACTTGAGCTTCCTCCAGGTACGGGGGTTAGTTCAACATTCAATGTAGAGGATTTGGTTCCTTACTGGGGTTTCACCTCACCACCTGAAAACCCACTCCAGCCACCTCCTAGTCCCAGCCCCAATCCAACCTTGCATCCTATACCTCTTCCTTCCCCAAGCAGACAGAGATCAGATGAGATAAAGGATATAATCAATGATCATGCCGTCTCTACACATGGCGGGAGATTCTAGAAATACTTGGTTAAATGGGTTGGCAAACCGGAGTCCGAAAACACTTGGGTCCACGAGAATGAAGTTCGCCGCTTGAACGCCGACCTGCTAGATATCTACCACGAGCGTGTTTCATCGGCGATGAAACCTTTTTGGTCCAGGGAAATTGACGGGGACGCCACATACATGGACATTGGATTCGGACCACATCGTTTCTACCGGCGTAAAAATAAGCAGCGTTATGGAAGTCAAAGCTAGGGAAAGATGGAAATTCTGGAGAAAGAGGATGAGGAAGAACTGAAAGAACTGCGAAATTTCAGAGATCTGAAATTTTGATTGATCGAATTGACATTTCAATCGATCGAAAATTTCGATTAATTGAAATTCAAATTCGATCGATCGAATGTCGACGGCGATTTTCATAGAAATATGAAATTTCAATCGATCGAAATTTCAAATCGATCGATCGAAATCGCGCCGAGAATTTTAGTTATTTTAGGAGTTTAATTTCGAACTTTTGTTTCAAGGGTTTATTTCTCTTTTATTTAATATTCGTTTTAGGGTTTTCTTTTATTGTAAAACTTCCTATATAAGGTCTTTAAACAATGTAATTAAGGGAGTTGATTGATTATTGAATGCTTTTATGCTTGAGTAATCTTTGCCTGAGATGGGTTTGGTGTGAGATCAAGGGAGTGATTCCCCTATATTTTCCTTATTGTTGTTGTTGATTTGCGTGGTCTGCTTATATTTGATATCTTTAAATCTCTGCGTGCTTCTCTAAACCATAGCCTAATTTCTTCCTTGTGATCCCCAAAACCCTAAACCCTTTTGAAACCCTACATCAAACATAGCCTACACCCTTCTAAAATCATAAACCGATCTAAAAGCCATAAGCCTTTTACAAACCCTAATTCCCTTTCACAACCCAACTTGGAATCCGTGAATCTACATCGGATTGAAGACGAGCGCCCAAACCTGGGAAAAGCTAAAGTCCTATCTCTAGGCCGATCTCGCCTCGACTCTAAAAGTACTTGCGCATCGGACTGGACCCTATCTGGATCTTGTGTGACCTACCCATCAAAAATTCTGCAAACCCTAAAGGTATCAAAGATAATTTTGCGATTAAACTTGATTTAATTTGATTAATTTCGGCAAAATCTGCATAAAAATCATATCCCGCATTTTAGGGTCGTTGTCCCGCGTCAATTTGCAACCGATTAATCGATTGATTTGAAAGTCCTAGTGAGGAGCTATGAGAATCCCCAACAATCCACGAGCGAACGCCCAAACCTAGAGGATGCTAGAGTTCTATCTCTAGGATCGCACCTTCTGCAATTGTAACGGACTCGCGTGCCAGATTGGATCCTAAGCGAACCTAGCATGATTACCTAAGAGGAATTCCATGAAATCCTAAGGTATCACTTTAATTTGGATTTTATTGCTTAATTATTTAATTTAATTTCGACAATTATCATCTCATATTCATTTTAAGGTCGTTGTCCCGCGTCATTTTTGGTATCAGAGATTTAGGTTGTAGGTTAGGGCATTTGTATGTTAATCTTGCTTGCTTGATTTTACTTCAATTGTTGTGTGATTCATAGTTGTTTGTTCATCTTAGATCCCGTGAATCGTGATTAGTGTGTCGTGATCGCCATGGACACAAGTGTGGTTGTCAATGCTCTTACGAGCATCCAAGCCACGTTCGTCCCGATGAATGAAAGAATGAACGTCATGGAGCAAACCCGAACGACTTTAGGTGCCTCCAATGGGTGATTTCACGACCGATTAGATCGGTTGGATGGAGTCGATGAGCACCATGACCGACGCTGTGAACGTGATGGTCCACGCTTTGAGCGCAATGGTTGATGTCAGGATCAAAATCAAAACCGCAGGGAAGTAGCTCATCACGGAGATGACTACGATCCGGATGAGAAACTCCTAAAAAATGTTAGAGTTGAGTTTTCGACCTTCGATGGAAGAATAAACCCTAAAGTCTTCCTCGATTGGGTCTTCGATATGGATCACCACTTTAAATGGTATAGCACGAGCGATGAGCGATGTGTTAGACTTGCCAAGATGAAGCTCATCGGTCAAGCTAGACTATTTTGGACCAACGTTCAGCGCATTAGAGAATGCAGGTAGTTCCCATCATAGATCAAAATTTTGGCCGAAACGTTTCGATTTCGGGCATGCCTGAAACGAAACCAATATCTAAGTCCATATTTGTATGAACTTCAAAATTTCGGTCAAAATTTTGGTTTTCGATTTCAGTTTCGATCATGCTCGAAACTGAAATTCAACCCGAAAATTTGATCCTTGGCTCCCATTACCCATTGGGAGGGCATGAAGGAGTGACTTACGGAGAAGTACATTCTTTTATCATACTACCACCGATTGCTTAACTAGTGGCAAAATCTACACCAAGGTAGTATCCCCGTGACTGGGTACATTGGCAAGTTCGAGGAGTTCATGATGAGGGCCAATGTATTAGAGGATCCTCAAGTCACTCTCTAGGTTCCGCACCGGATTGCGTTTGGAATTGCAGAAGGAGTTGATCTCTCACCCCGTTCACACTCTTGAAGAGTGCTACACCGTTGTGCAAGACCTTGAAAGGTACTTGAAAATGACGGTGGTGAGACAATTTGAACCAAATATCGGTGGCCATAAAGCCGGAGAGATGAGGCCTAGTGTCGGGAACCCACCTCCCAATCCTACACAACCCACTCCTACAAGTGTGAGGTTTGGCAAAGGGAAAGGTGTGGTTGGTGAGTCTTCGAATGGTGGTTCTCAAACCAAATGTTATAAAATGTCATGGGTTTTGCTATTTTGCCGCCCAATGCCCTATGAAAGACCCCCAACGAAATCTCTTGGTTGAAGGAGAGATTGATGAGGAAATCTATGAGCCGGACGTCACACCTAGTGATGAAGAGAGTGATGACGGTGGTTGTTCTCTAGTGTGCATCAAGGATTGCTTGGTTGTGAGGTGTGCTCTTGCACAACCTCAACGTGATGAGAATGACGATTGGCGTAGAGATAATATTTTCTATACTTATGCCAAATGTGACGAGACGAGTTGTAAGGTCATTGTGGATAGCGGGGGTTGCAACAATGTGGTGTCAACGCACAACATCACCCGCTTAGGGCTTACATCCAAAGGCCACCCGAGATAGTATAAAGTTGCATGGGTCGATTCCTCATCTATTCCCGCGTCCTAAAGGTGTCCTGTGTCGATGCAATTAGCCTCGTATTCAAACACCTTGTGGTACGATGTGGTGTCGATGGATGTGGGCCACATCATCCTAGGTAGGCCTCGACTCTATGACATTGACATGATCCTCATTGGATGATCTAATGTATGCACGTTCATGCATGAAGGCAAAAAGATCAAATTAAACCCCTTGCCTCTCCAAGCACCATCAGACAAGAAGGGTGAGAAAGTTGAAAAAAAGGGCAATCAATCTAAGACCATTAACATTGTGAGCCCTTCAGAATTTAAGAAGGCTACTTTGGATGGGAGCGTGGTCTACATTGTCACCACCGTCGAGCGAGCTCTCGAGTCTATGGGACCACCCTAAGGAGGTTGACCCGATTTTGAAGGAGTTTGCAGACGTCTTCCCGAAAGACTTACTTAATGAACTCCCTCCGATGCGTGATATCCTACACGCCATAGACTTAGATCTCGGATCCACTCTACCAAACTTATCACATTATAGGATGACTTCGGTTGAACATGTTGAGCTAAAGCGTCAAGTAGATGATCTCCTTCAGAAGGGTTCATCCAAGAGAGCTTGAGCCCTTGTGTCCTACCCACACTACTCACACCCAAAAAAGAAGGTACTTGGCGAATGTGTGTGGATAGTCGGGCGATCAACAAGATCCTGATCAAGTATCGGTTTCCTATACCGAGGCTC
Source organism: Chloranthus sessilifolius (assembly GCA_021018995.1). Taxonomy (NCBI): domain Eukaryota; kingdom Viridiplantae; phylum Streptophyta; class Magnoliopsida; order Chloranthales; family Chloranthaceae; genus Chloranthus; species Chloranthus sessilifolius. The sequence goes on from CM037590.1 coordinate 7,736,215, forward strand.
GGTGATATATTGGATATGATGGTTGGTGCCACTATCTTCTCTAAGATAGATAGATCTCAAGAGTGGCTACCATCAAGTCTGAATCTTCGCCGGAGATGAATGGAAAACCACCTTCAAGACCAAAGATGGTCTTTATGAGTGGATGGTCATGCCTTTTTTGGCTTTCTAATGCTCCGATCACCTTCATGTGGCTCATGACCCAAGTGTTACGGCCTTTTCTCGGCAAGTTTCTTGTTGTGTATTTTGACGACAACTTGATCTATAGCCACAACAAAGAGCAACAGTTGACTCACCTAAGGTTAGTTTGTGAAACCTTAAGGGGAGAGAAATTATACCCGAACTTCAAGAAATGCACATTCATGCAACACTCCGTTGTCTTCTTGGGCTTCATTGTTTCGACCAATTAGATGGTTGCGGACCCGGAAAAGGTTAAGGCCATTATGGAATGGCCTGAGCCTAAAAATATTCATGATGTCCGTAGCTTCCATGGATTGGCCACATCTTACTCTCATTTTATTTGAGGCTTTAGCACCATAATGGTTCCCATCACCGATTGTATGAGAAAAGGTGAGTTTTAATGGTGCAAAGCTGTGACGAGGGCCTTTACCGAGATAAAGGAAAAAATGAATAGTGCACCCGTCATGCGCCTACAGAACTTCTCTAAGGTCTTTGAGGTTGCATGTGATGCTTCAGGTGTAGAGATAGGAGGAGTGCTTAGCCAAGAAGGCCACCCAGTGGCCTAGGCAATGCTAAAATACTCCACCTATGACAAAAAGTTCTATGCGGTAGTCTGATCCCTTTGGTATTGGAAGCACTACCTTAGACCTCAAGAATTTGTCCTATTTTTCGACTATGAAGCTTTACGCTTCCTCGCTTCCCAAAAGAAATTCAACCTGAGGCATGCGACATGGGTCGAGTACCTCCAAGGGTTCACATTTGTGGTGAAGCACAAGGCCAGTGTTGAGAACAAGGCCGCGGATACGCTTAGTTGTCGGTTAGCGACTTTGCAATCCATGAGTACAGAAGTAGTCGGGTTTGAGCAGTTAAAGGAAGAGTATCCCGAATGCCCAGATTTTGGGAAGGATTATACCACACTCCTTAGTGACCCAGCGAGCACTAGCCACACATATACGCTCCAAGGCGGGTATTTGTTTAAAGGTAATCGTCTTTGCATCCCTGACACTTCATTACATGATTTCCTCATTTGGGAATTACATGCTGGAGGGATTGCCGGTCATTTCAGGCTTAACAAGAGCATTATGAGAGATGTCGTCTAGATTGTGAGGCATTGCCGTACTTGCCAAGTGTCCAAGTAAAGCAAGCAAAACACGGGCTTGTACACTCCTTTGCTGGTGCCTCACACACCGTGGCAAGACATCTCGATGTACTTCGTGCTTGGGCTTCCCAAGACTATGAGAAAGCATGACTCCATTTTTGTTGTGGTGGACCGCTTCTCTAAGATGGCTCACTTCATATTGTGCTCTAAAACCTCCGACACAACCCATGTTGCGAAATTGTTTTTTGGAGAGGTGGTCGTCTTCACTGGTTACCCATGAACATTGTGTCAGATAGGGATGTTATATTCATTAGTTACTTTTGGAAGACGCTATGGGTACTATGCTCTGATTCTCATCTACGTATCATCCTCAAACCGATGGCCAAACCGAAGCGACCAATGGAAGTTTAGGCAATCTCCTTCGATGTATTGTATGTGATCACATTAGGACTTGGGATTCCATTTTACCCATTGTCGAGTTTGCATATAACAATTCCGTTAATAGGTCCATGGGCATGAGTCCATTTGAGGTGGTGCGTGGTCATAAGCCTAGAACACCCCTAGATTTGATCCGTATGTTTGCATCCCACCGTATATCCAAATCTGCAGATGCATTTGCACATCATATTCATAACTTGCATACCGCAATTAGATGTAAATTTAATTTGAGTGATGATAACTACAAATTATCATCGAATTCGCATAGGCGCTTCAAAGAATTCCAAATTGCTGATCATGTGATGGTTCGGGTTATGCCTGAACGATTCCCATCGGGAATCGTTAAGAAGCTCCAAGCCTACGGTGCTAAACCGTTTAGGATTGTGGCAATGAGTGACCCTAATGCATATGTTCTCGAGCTACCTCAAGATATGGGGGTTAGCTCAACATTCAATGTGGAAGACCTTGTTCCTTATCAAGGCTCAACCCCACCTCCGAGCAATCCTTGTCAAACGCCAACTCTTCATGATCGTACCCCAACCCCACAACCTATACCGCTTCCTCCTCCGAGCAAGCCGACAAGAGAGGTATCGAGAAGATTTTGGATGATCTTGTGGTTTCCACCCATGGTGTGGAGGGTTTCATAAATATTTAGTGAAGTGGGTTGGCTGCCTGATTCAGAGAACACTTGGGTGAATGAAGACGAGGTCCGTCGTTTGGATCCTAATAGGATCGACCGGTACCACGAGCATACTTCATCGGTGATGTAGCCCTTTTGGTCCCGGGGAATTGGCGGGGGCACCGACGTTATGGATCTTGGGTTCAGGCTACAGATGGTATATCGGCGGAATAAGAAACGGACGGGTCATTGAGTGCGAAAGTAGTTGCTGAGAAGCGAATGAGTATAAGGTTGTGGAGTGAGAGCCATAAGCTAATAGAAGTCAACCAAAGGAGTTTAAAATCGATTCAGGTCGCCCAAGCAACCATAACCAACAAATGTCAAGAAGCCCAGGTCACCCAAGCGACCAGATTTCTGCCAAAACCCCATTTTGGAGTCGCCTAGACCACTTAAGTGAGGTGACATTTTTGTGACGCATTTACGTCCTTTTTTTAATCCTTTTCCTTGTTTTGTTTTAGCATTTAGGGACTATTTTGGGCATTTTAGTACATTTCTATTTTAGGGTTTATTCCCTCTTGTGCCTACTATAAAAGATCTCTCTGTAAGCCATTTGAGGCATTGGTTGATTTTAAAGAAAAGTGTAAATGCTTTGAGCTTGTGAGGAGCTTTAATGGGGAGTGAGTTTTCTTCCCCATGTGGGTTTGGTGTGAGGCCAAGGGTGTGATGCCCATGTGTTATCTTTGATTCTCTTTACCTCTTTTCCTATTTGCTTGCTATTTTTCCATCTATTTCTACTTAATGATGTTGCTTAAAATCCCTAAAATCCTAACTCTTGAGTAACCTTGATGCCCTTCCTTGTGGATTGAATCTAATCACTACCCATCGATCCATGACTGTCGTTGGGCTTGAGCTTACTCTATTTGCAAGATTAATCGATCAATTCGAAAGCCATAGCGAGGATCCCCATCAATCCATGAGCAAACAACCTAACCTAGAAGGTTCTAGAGTTTTTTTTTTTTAATATGTTAGTAATTTAGTAGTAAAAGGCGAAATAATAGTTTGCTCGCTCACCACACGGTTGCGTGAGGGTTTATAGAGTTATAGGATCGCACCTTCCACAATTCTAACGGACTCGCGCGCTAGATTGGACCCTAAGCGAACCTAGTATGGTTACCTAAGAGGAATTCCATAAAACTCTAAGGTATCACTTTAATTTGGGTTTTAATGCTTAATTAATTAGTTTAATTTCGACAGTTATCATGTCATATTCATTTTAGGGTTTGTCCCGCGTCAGGAATTTTCATGAAAACTGGCTTAGCAACATCAGTTTGACGATCATCATTTTGATGACATTCTGCAGTAATTCTGTGATTTGTTTGTCTTTTCTTAATGCTTATCCCTTTCCAATTTGAAATTACGAATTTAGATAACTATGAATTCGACTTTCCAAAATTGTATAAACTTAAATCTCCAACTCATTTTTCTCATGGTCATCCTTGTTTAAGATATAACTTTCAAAAGTTGGAACTAACCTGACATAAAGGCTGCCCTAGTCTTTTGTCGTGTGCATAAACTTGCTTTTAACTTGTTTAGTTCCATAGCAAATGATTACAGCGGAGTTGGTTGAATGATAATGATTAGCATGACTATGATTCTGGATAGTTCTCACTGTTTCATTTGTATTGTAAAATTGAACTATTTTCTTTTCTATGAAACTGTAACATTTAGATAAATTTCCTTCAGTTTAATTTTTCTTGTTTTTTCTCATGTCTTTGCTGTAATCATTGTCTTTTTTTTTTCCTAATCAAGTTATTGTTATTGATAAGAAAAAAAAAAGATAACTCATCTGAGGCCGGAAGTTCATTCACAGCTTAACAAATAAAAGGGTTTGACTCCGAAATTGTTCTCCTAATTCTCAAAATAAGACTGATCCAACTGAATAATTATGAATAACTCTGCTGAGTCAATGGAAAGTCTTTAAAATGATAAAGAACGTAGAAAGAGTGAAATATATCGAGAGAGAAAAGAAAATGATTGGAACCAATTAGACTAAAGAAGGAATGTTTATAACTGTCTATTGACTCGAAATTTTAACTTCTTTTAGATGTCGGGAAGTTCTTCTTCTACTACTACGTTTCAAAGCTCGGATAGAATGAATTAATGGAAGAGATTAAGAAAAGAATATTTATTTATAAGTTTCCTACTTAAAACCTACTCTAACTAGGACTTAAAGTCCAAACTATGCTAAAGAGTGTGACTCACGTATGAACCTACTTGCGTGGGCCCTCTTCCCCCACTCTCTAACATTTTTTTTTCCTCTCTCAATGGCCCATGCAGGCCATCCTCTTTCTCTCTCATTGATGGCCCATGCAAGTTATCCCCCTTTTCTCTCATTGATGGCCCACGTAAGCCATCCCCCTTTTTCTCTCATTGATGGCCCATGCAATCCATCCGCTCTTTCTCTCTCATTGATGGTCCACGCAGGCCATCCCCTTTTTGCTCTCATTGATGGCCCACACAAGCCATCCACTCTCTCTCTCTCTCTCATTGATGGCCCACGCAGGCCATCCCCCTTTTTCTCTCCCTCCAATGGCCCACACAGTCACCTGCGTAGGCCATCTTTTCCTTCTCTCTTCCTCTTCTCCTAATTTTTCTCTCTATCATCTTTCTCTCTGGCCCATCCAGGTCACATGCGTGAGCAATCTCACTCTTCTCTCCTTTTTCTCCTTTTCCTCTTATGGCCCACGCAGGGCAACCTACGTGGGCCATCCCACTTCTCTTTACTCTCCTCATTTCTCTCTCTACGTCTTATTCTCTTTCAAAATGGCCCACATAGCCACCGGTATGGGCCATTATCTTCGAACATGGGTCCTCTTTTTTCTCCACTTAAGCAAATTACCACTGGCGTTGGCCAGATTTCTCGACAAGATTCTTTTCTCAATCCGTGTGAAGACTAAGGCCCACGTAACCCTCACAACCCTTTTTTTTGTGAAACTCTTGCGGTAACCGTAGGATTATAACTTCCCATAACCGCTACCATAAATCTATAAATAGCAGATATCTTCTCATTATCTAGATTCAATAATTCTTACGCGAGAACCCTGTCGAAGACTTCTCCAACTTAGATTCTTTTACTAAGATATCTTAAGGTTATCTCTGAGATTTTTTCTATTCCCCCTTCTTCTCTCCTTTGACTTCCTTTTATTTACAGTGTACAAGAGAGATAAATCCAAATTTAATTATGAATTCGGATTGTCTCCGATACCGGTGCATCTAGGATAAGAGCTATGACCCTTACCTAAATATAGTGTACTTAGGATAAGAGTTACGACCCTTACGTAAGTATGATTTAGGGTTGCAATTTGGGATTATGCGTTACGACAGTATGACGTAACTAATTTCTTGCATACTTGGAGATAATTAATCTACGTGGGTACAACCCCTCGCTTAACTGTTAGTACTCTTGGATTGCAACCACAAATGTGATAATTCGTATGGGTTGCAATGACGAATCTAAAGAATGATTCCGGACTTCAACACTCGAAACACTCATCTACAACGACTCATAATCATCAGATTTACCAGATCTAAATCATGTCCCGAAATTAGAGTTTCCTTCGCGGTTCGGGTCATCACTCCCTTAAATGTAGGATTTGGATCTCAACCTCGAGATTAGAAATTCTTTAATGATGTTGGTAAAATCAAATTTCTTAATATATAAAAAATTAAGAGGTCCCAGCTTAGGCCGTCCCTACGTGGCTCGTTCCCGCTTAGGCCATCCCTGCGTGAGCCATCCTTGCTTAAGCCGTCTCCACTTTTATGCCAGTCATGATGGTTTCTAGTGAGGACAATGCATCTTTTCTAAGAGCAAATTCAAGAGCTGCATTGCGCTATTAGTATTCACCACGCTGAGATAGTTGTACTTCTTGAAAGAGAAAAGCAAAGGGAAGAAGTTGATGACATCTTATCAATGGATCAAGTTCAACATATGATTACCAAAAGTCTAAAAGACTTTTAAAGGCCTTCTGAGTCTTACAAAAAGCTCTACCTGCCAGAAATGGATGATGTTCCATTTCCAGCAGACTATCAACAACCAAAATTCACTCGTTTCAATGGAAGCAACTTCGCTCAAGAGCATCTGACACATTTTGTCTCAACATGTGGAGCGACCGCCAAAAATAGTGCATTGTTGCTTAAGCAATTCGTACAAACATTCACCTGGTATATACGAAGCTACCACCCAAATCGATAGCGATTTGAGATCAAATGCAGAAGCAATTCTTACAGAGATTCTTCAGTACTTAGAGATCCGTCAGGATTGCAGAGTTATCACAAATAGAGCAGCAACCACATGGAAGGGTTGTTGATTATGTCACAAGATGGAGAGATGTCAGTCTTCTTTGTTCATCAAAGATTTCGGAATTGGAGGCAGTTCAAATGTGCCTTAGTGGTTTGAAGAAGGATATAGGTATACCTTTTCATGGAAAGGCTCCGAAAATGCTTGAAGAATTATCTTCACGAGCTACAAATATTGAAAGGTTTTTTACCTAATGCTTCAAAAGTGAATATATATATATATATATATATATATATATATATATATATATATATATAAACTCCAGTCATCAGCTGTCACGCCCCCATGCCCTTGGCCATGCCCATTGTGATCCACGAGCCGGGTCGGCGCGACCACACCACACCAATTTTTGGTCATTCAACTTATTTCGATCATTTGGTTTTACAATTCATTTGATTACATTTCCCAAAGCTCGATTGATTCATAATCCGGTTAGTCTCATTTCACCATATAATTATTATTTTTCTAAAATATTACGGGAAATGTCCTTGTGGAAAACCTTTCTTTTCTTTTACAATAATTGCCAAAGCGTTTTTATTTCATTTTTGATAATTTGTGGGAGCGTTTTAAATTCTTTTTCATTTCTTTTCTCATTCTTGTTAACCTGATAGGGCAAATTCGTTTTTCTCAAACTTTTAACGTAAAATAATCCTACTTATGGCAGAATCGTAAGTAAGACAATTAGAAAGATAGTTCCAAAGAGTTTAACTCTAAAAAGCCATTATTTACAAAAGTTCAAATACAGAGATGCATCCGTGATTTTCAAAAGTACTGGACTTAAACAAAAACAAAAGACAGGAGAAAGATCCTGTCAAAATCAACTGTGAACGGATCACACATGTGCAAGTGTTGGTAGCTCTAGTGGCAAAATGAGCTCAAACTATCAGCTCAGTAACCGCTCCTGAATATCTCCTCGTCCAACTCCTCTAGCTTTGACTGGGTGACTGCTGACTGACCTCTGGACTTTTTGGGACATGAAACGACCGTAAGCCATGAAGCTTAATAAAGTCTTAGTCAATTATGTTATGTTTTCTAGTACTGGTAATGTAAGAGAATTCCATACGTGCTAGTGCAAGTGAGGTTTCCAGCAATCGTGATATCAATGAAATAATTGGAATTAAACTAATGCTAACATCAAAATTCTAAGTACGACCCACATTAAACAATTACTATCTAGCACGAGGATAAGCATTCATAGTACAATAATGAGAACAACATTTTATGAAGTAAGAATTGCAGTTATAACATGAAAATAATATTCTACAAAATAGCATTTGCACAATTATCAGGTCCAAGATTTACAAGGTTCATTAAAATTTATGAACTTATTTAGATGTAAATTTTCTGGTGCATTAGATCTTATTTATTTATTATTAATGTCTTTTAATTAATTTGGTGCGATACCAACACCAACCATGGTCCAATATTTAATATTCGATTGCCAATGTCGCGTAAACAGAGGTTGCCACTCTTCGCCATTTAGTCAATCAAGACAAGGATCAATGATTATGTTGGTCAAACGTGACCCAATCCTCAATTAATATTTCAAAAACTCGTCTGAATACTAGGTGCTCATACGAACAACGGTAAGTTATGCGAGGTTTCATATTCAATACAGTATCATCTTTCCACTTTCAAAGTTTTAGTATTCGTTATCAATTAATATTCAAATTTGAATAGCTTTCACGTTTAAGGTTCAATATTCAATCAGGTTTTTGATATTCAATGTTCTTTATTCAGTATTCAAGTTCAATATCTCATATTTCGCATTCCATTCAATATTCAAAAATCGATATTCAATATTCGATGTTCGATAATCAATATTTAGTAACCCAATATTCTAGGGTTCATATTCAATTTCCAATATTCAGTAATTTAATTACCTTTTTCAATTCAATCTTATTCCATGTTTTTCATATTGAGGTTCCATACTCCATTTGGTTCATGATTTTGTATCAATTTTGATGACTTTATCTTTTAAAGTTCATGAATCATTTTTCAATGTGTTCATAAGCATTTCGACGTTAATATCAAGCATCACATATCATTCAATCTATCATGATTCAAATCTATCAGTCAGTTCCATTAATCAATCAATTGCTATCAATCAATCAATGTCATCATCAATTAGGATTTAATCCTACAATTTAAGACTTAATCCTTTGAAAGGTTGGAAAGGATTTCGTCGCTTCACACTATAAGTGTTCCCCAGTTTAGAGTTCAATAGGGACTTATGTTTATTGTCCTCGATAAGAAGAGAATCAATCATTTCTAATAGCGATTTAAGGCATCGGGGTGTCTGTTTTCTAATTACTCCACGAGATTTCCCTTATTACTACATTCCTACTAACACCCGAGTCAAGGTAACCGTTTGACTGTTCATTAGCGTATTAATATTCTTTTTATTTGTTTGGGGACGATCCCCTACTTGGGTATCCCCTCCTAGGTTTCTTCTTTATTTTTTATTATTTGATCTATCGGTTAGAACTCAGGTTACATCCTAAGGTTTCAATAACGTTCTCATCATAAAGCTCATCAGAGAGTCGAGAGAGGTATTTATTTATTTATTTAGGGTAAGGACCTTGGGTTCACTCCTTTCTATTGGAGACTCATCTTGGGCCTTAGGCCCAACAAGCTACGGTCTTATTCAATTATTTCGGTAATTAGGCATAAGGATGTTAGCCACTTGTCCATACTGGGTCTTCATGCTGGGTATTTGGACTTAGTTAAATCCAAACTCAATTTAATCCAAACTTGAGAGTTTAGGAGTCCATGGGTCATTTCCTAAGTTTGTTGGACTTCATACAACTCCAATCTAGACACATAGGTTTTTCTACTAAAGGTCCACATATTGGGTGCTCCCAAGCTTAAGGGGTGCCTTTATCAGTTTCTTAAAAGGTTTTGGGCTGGGCCATAGTTTAAGAATTCATTTGTGGCTCACCGGGCCATGGGTCGGGTATCGGGTCTTTACAATTTTATTTAGAGATTTTTAATATTCGGGCTTTTGGGCCATCGAAGGGTCCAATCCAAGGTTTAGTTGACCAAATCAACTCAAATCAAAATTCACAATACCTCCACAGTGGTCACTGTGATCTGGTATTGCTCAGCTGGTCACGGGTCTCTGGGAAAAGTCAAGATTTTGACTACATCCTTTAAATTGCAGATTTTTCCACAAGTGTACCAGACATTTAGCGGTAAATCATATGCCATTTTCAATTTCGATCGAATTTCAAAGTCTTACGAAACTGGGCGAAAGAGCATCGATAGCCACATCTTTCCCAAGTGGTGGCACTTAAAAATATGATCAGGTCTGATCATGGTCGTCAGATTGCTAAGATCTATTCTTCTTTATCAAGTTATCGAACCAAATTAAATGGTCCTCAAAGTCGGGTCGGTAACTTTCAGTGCTGATATCGAAATTGCACATTTAGCGGCTTTCTGGAAAGCTCAAAGGGTTATCTTCAGTTTCTGCATATATTTTAGGGGTCAAAAGTCTAGAGATCTTGACGGAATGAGGTCCATCTGATTAGGGGTCTGCTAGTTGTGTGCCAGTTGACACAATTTCGCGCCACAAATTTCTGGATTTTCCAGCCGTTAAGATATGTAAAATTCTTGCGTGAAAGTTCACTCAAGTCTGTGGGATAGGTCAAGGTTTGACCTACCCAGATTTTTTTGAGGAGTCTAGGCACAGGAAATTCCAGCCATTCGGAGGCTCAGATTTCTGGTGCAACAAGGAAGATTCGCTGCCTTGCGCTCTGAATTCCGTAGAAGTCAAGATACGGGGAATTAAAGTCTAAATTTTTGACTGGGTATTGGGAACCCATTTATTTATCTAACTTAATTTTTCGGGAATTTTCTAAATTTTATTTAATGCTGTTTTACTCTCAGATCTTTGAGTGTTCTGCTGTGGGCTGCAAGGCTTGCAGGCTGGGCCATTGATGGGGTCCATCTCATCCCACATTTTTTCGGATTTTGATCTGGGATGACTCCAGATTGATCCCAGATCAATCGAGATCCCTTTTTAAGGTCCGTCCTATCGATCTAAAGGCACGAAATGCCGCCGCAACTATCATATTCGTCAAACAACATTCTAGTCCTATTTTGGGCAATTTCGGGCTAGCCTTGTTGGCCATCCGATCGATTCAAAATTTTCGGGCCCGATTAATTTTTCAAAACATTATATCACCAGAGATCAGTTTTCCAAAATCACGTTTCGATCAATCTTACTCAAATTGTCAATATTACTATGGCCTAGTATACCTGAATTTCCGGGAATTTATCAATGTATAATCAATCACCGTTGATCACTCATGATCAACAGTGGTCATGAGTTTCCAAGGTCTAGAAACTCATCAGGCCACAATTCAACCGTAATAATCGAATTCCAAGCAATAAACCATCTAATGGTCCTAGTCATTGATACACTATAGTGTAGGCATCCTACACTCTATATTTTTATACAAACATCTATAACCATCCTTTTTTCCCATGATCAAACAGTGATCAATTTTTATCAAAGTTTTCAAAACGACATTCAAATGTCATCATCATAGCCATTCACAATTTTAAATATTTCTAGATAATTCAATAAAAACCCATAGCTAGGCTACATCAATTCATCAATTCCTAACACATGCATCTATCACAACAATTTTTTCATGATTAAAACCCATGATCTTATCACATCATATTCTGGAATTATAATCTCAAATCAATCACATCAGCATGTAAAATTAACTAACATGATCATGATTAATCTACTTATAGATTTCAATCAAGACTACTAAGCATGGGTACTCAAATCTAGCATTTCTGATCTCATGCATCTATGGCCATTCTATCATACCATCAAAACTAAAATTTCTGGGAAATTAACTCAAGAATTTATCCAATCACGAAATTGCTAATAATATTATTCTACTCTATGGAATAATATCAAATTCAAGACTACACTACCCTTAGCCTCAAGATTCTATCACATGCATTGTGCATCTATGACCATTCAATATATATATATATAACAGTGATCAAAAACAAAATTTATGGAAATCTAAACCATGAAATCTTGTAATCACAGCCATTAAATCTCATATATACAATCTATTCTTTCCAATAAAAATAACATCTAGTTTTAAAGCACGATTTTCCAAAATTTTGCTAAGGCAAATCGGTTTAATCAAAACCATCCATTTTTCTACAAAAATTTGATCATGAAATAAGTATTATTCAAAGTTTCTAGGATCATATGGTCCTCATGGTGATACGCTATGGAGGAGGAGTCATGCTAAGCCTTATAGGCACTTGCACTCAACTCAAACTCCAATTGCATCATGATCACTTCAAAAGTGATCATAGACCATTCGATCATGATGAGGGTAGTGTGTGATCATCAAAATCAAAAATCGAAAATTCAAATAATTTTTGTGAAGACTCTAGACTATCAAGGGACATAGTCCATCTTTGATCGATTTTGGACCGTTGGATGGCCTTGTATGATCATCGAGATCACATGCATGGCCTCCTTTGGTTCTGATCTATCAATGCTACAGAAATCTTCAAAGCTTCTTAAAAAAAATTCAAGAGAATCCAAATCTATACAAAAACTCCTACACTACTAATCTAGGAACTCAAAACAAAATTAACTAAGACAATACCTTGTTCTTCTTGCTTCTTCCTTCCTGGTTTGATCAAAGTTTTGTGGTGGAATGGGCTGGGGTGAAGCTTAGTTTGAGATATGTGGTTCTAGGGGAGGTGGGGAGTTAATTTGTGGTGTTGGATCAATGTTTTAAGGGTTTGATATGGAGGGCAAATTCAAGAGATGAGAGAAAGCTCTAATGGTGGAAATGGAAGAGGAAGAAGATGAGAATGCAGAGAGCCCATGCAAAATTCGAAATTTGTGAGGCTAGGGGACAAAGCCTTCAAGAGGCTTGACACATGTCCCAAATTCACTTCCCAACCTTCTCTCTCTCCCTCTCTCTCTCTCTCTCTCTCCTTTGTTTCATGTGCATGGGATAAGTGGACCCCACATGGGTTCACTTCCCACCATACAATTTGTTTCATCTTGAATTTCAATGCTCTTATGGCCCTCAATTTTAGTGAATGTACACTTTTCCATTTAATCTTGTGGTACATGTGTGAAAACCCATCTTTCACCTTAGATTTCTCCAAATTTTTTCAATGGTCTAAGATGGGGTCAAATTAAGTCAACTAGATGTGTGACTAGGATGTGCTAGAGATTAACAAATTCCTAATTTCTAATTAAAGAAATTAGATAATTTAATTACAAATGCCCTTGGGCTTCTTTATTAATTACAAGAATTGTCATTGCTCCGTGCAAGACACAGATATAATGTCTAGAATGTTAGTGCATCTAGTCTTTTAGAATTTATGGGTATATGTTTGACTCAATTTACTAACCATCGCCATGATGATCATCAAAATCTAAACCGTTGGTGATGATCTCCATATCATCACCTAGGCTCAGTCCCAATTCGGGTCAAATCTCGGGTGAGGGTCAATCAATAGCCAATCCTGGCTTGTCATGTGATGTGAGATGTGTGTATTTTACTTAATTACTAACACACCCAATTGAATAAAAGGGGTGCCCTATGGGTGCCATTAGGAATGGTACCATCCCATCAATCTACAAGTGGGTGCTCAACATTTTTGGGTGAACCTGGCCTCAGGCAGTCACCTAGCACAATCAGGTCTCATCATGCCTCAATCAACTAGTTGACTGACACATAATTCAAGGGGCAGGTGTTACATCAGCTAAAGTTTCCAACAAACCAAGAGGCAAAAGGATAATATGGCACTTCGATCCTCTAAAGAACTTACTGAGCGTAGGCTCAAAATACAAAAAAGTTTTGAGGCATATCAGATTCGAATATCGTATGTCTTTTAAAAGAAAGTTAAACATCGATCTTTCCAGAACGATCATGTCTTCGTTGTTTAACACCCTATGATCGTCACTCGAAAACGCCCAGGAGCTCAAACCAGAATGGAAAAGACCATATGTGCATTCCATTCAAATGGTTCACATTTGTTGAAGGAAATGAGTTACTACTTATCGATGGTTGCTTCCTTCATGAAATATACATATGCTCCCCCTCGTATGAAAATAAACTACGTGAGAACATATGTAGGTATGTTATATGTAATCTCCTACTCGCATGAGTCTAAACTACGTAAGGTACGTACATAGGTACATCATCATCATTTAACCTCCTACTCGCACGGGGATAAACTGTGTAAGGTAATGTACATAGGTACATTCTATTATATTTAACCTCCTACTCTCACGAGGACAAACAGAGGAAGGTAATGTACATAGGTACATTCTATTATATGTAACCTCCTACTCACACGAGGATAAATTGCGTAAGGTAATGTACATAGGTACATTCTATTATATGTAACCTATTCGCACGAGGATAAATTGCGCAAGGTAATGTACATAGGTACATTCTATTATATTTAACCTCCTACTCTCACGAGGATAAACTAAGGAAGGTAATGTACATAGGCACATTCTATTATACGTAATCTCCTACTCGCACAAGGTTAAACTGCGTAGGATATGTATGTAGCTATATTATATGTATTCTTCTACGCACACAAGAACAAGTTGCGTAAGTATGTCAAATGTAATCCCGATTATTCACACGAGAACAAAGTGTGAGAGTATTTGATTACGACATATGAAATAAGCCGGGTGCCTTGATACCTACTAAAATCTTGAATCATTTATTTCAAACAAATTTTGTATTCGATAAATCGGTTGATTCAACAAAAGTCTGCATAGTGCAGTTATAACATTTCTAGTAATTTTGCTAAAATAAATCGGGGTGCTTGATACAAAGTCTGTCAAAATTCTAACATTGATTAGATTTTGTTAAAATAAATCGGGGTACCTGATACAGAGTTCATCAAAATTCTGAGTTAGATATTCTGATGAGATTTTGCTAAAATTATAGAGCTTGTCAAATTTTGACTAAATTATTTTAGTCAAAATTTGCGGAAAAATATTCGGGTGATCCAATAAGTTTCGTACCTGATACTTGTTAAATTTCTATATCAGATACCCTAATCGAATTTTGTAAAATTAATTGGGCCATCCGATGAGTTTTAAACTCGAAGCCCAATTGAAATTCAACCTACATATTTTAGTTGAATTTCTAAAATATTAATTTGGTCCTCTAGTCAATTTTATGATCGATGACCATCTCAGATCTTGAATTGGATAGCCGATTAGATCTCATGTAAAATTAATCAGGCCAACCGATGAGTTTTAAACTCAATGCCCAATTGAAATTTAACGTACATACTTTATTTGAATTTCTAAAATACTAATTTGGTCCTTTGGTCAATTTTATGATCGGTGACCGTCTCAGATTTTGATTCAGATAGCCGGTCAGATCTCATGTAAAATTAATCGGGCCAACCGATGAGTTTTATACTCGAAGCCAAATTGAAATTCAAACTACATATTTTAGTTGAATTTCTAAAATATTAATTTGGTCCTCTTGCCAATTCTATGATTGGTGACCGTCTCGAATCGTAATTCGGATAGTCGGTCAGATCTCACGTAAATTTAACCGCTCGAAAATCAGTCTAATCAGGTCGGATAGCCAAAACAAATCTTTCGAATTTTATTTTGACCATCCGATCGATATTGGGACTGATGGTCAATAGAAAATCAACTTAATGATTTTTGTTGATTTTTAGAAAATATTCTTAAGGTCATTTTAATCTTTGTAAACGGCTCGAAAAATCAGTCAGATCAGCTAGGGTAGCCAAAACAGATCTTTTGGATTTTATTTTGACCATCCGATCGATATAGAGATCGATGGTCAATAGAAAATCAACTTAATAAAGCTTGTTGAATTTTAGAAAATATTCTTAAGGCCGTTTTGATCTTTGTAAAGGCCTGAAAATCAGTTAGATCTGTGCGGGTAGCCAAAAAAGTTCGACCAGATTTTATTTTGACCACCCGATCGATATCTAGATCGATGGTCAATAGAAAATCAACTGAATAATTTTTGTTGATTTTTAGAAAATACTTTTAAGGCCATTTGGATCTCTATAAATGATCCAAAAATCAGTCAAACCTGTCGGGTAGCCAAAATAGATCTTCCATATTTTATTTTGACCATCCGATCGATGGTCAGTAGAAAATCAACTTAATAATTTTTGTTGACTTTTCAAAAATAATTTTTAGGCCAATTTCTAAAGTCGAAACCTTTTCTATAAATTTGTTAGGGTCATAAATTTCAATTAGATCGTCCGAAGGATTTAAGATATTCATCTTGATAATCGGAGAGCGTTCTCGTAAGAAGCGCAAATCCTATGACCACAAATCAGTATTCGATCTTCCTGTAGGAAGTATAGTCTTATTAATCTCAAAATTCAAAGCCCGTCTCCTGAAATCTCTCAAATTGAAATCGGGTCATCCGATGGATTATAAAATTCAAATTCCGATGATGGAATCTCCATAGAGAATACGATCACTATTCAAGAGGAGGAAGTATAATTTAGGTCGATTTTTGTCTACTTTTTTTATTTAAAATAGACTAAAAAAAGTCAACAAAAAATCGAGGAAGCACCTGTTGACTCGGAATTTTAATTTTTTTAGAAGTCAGGAAGTTCTTCTACTTAGTTCTTCTACCTGTTAACTTAAAACCTACTCGAACTAAGACCTAAAGTCCAAACTATGTCAAGGAGTGACCCACGCATGGACCTACTTGCGTGGGTCCATGCAGGCCATCCTCTCTCTCATTGATGGCCCACACAGGCCATCCTCTCTTTCTTTCTCATTTATGGCCCACGCAGGCCATCCCCTTTTTTCTCTCATTGATGGCCCACACAAGCCATCCTCTCTTTCTCTCTCATTGATGGCCCACACAGGCCATCCTCTCTTTCTCTCTCATTGGTGACTCACGCAGGCCATCTTTTCCTTCTCTCTTCGTGTACTTTTTCTCTCTATCATCTTTCTCTCTGGCCCACGGAGGTCACTTGCATGGACAATCTTACTCTTCTTTCCTCCTTTTTCTCTTTTCCTCTTATGGCCCACACAGGGCAACCTACGTGGGCCATCCCACTTCTTCCACTCTCTTTATTCTCCTAATTTCTCTCTGTCTTATTTTCTTTCAAAATGGCTCACGCAGCCACCTGCATAGGCCATCTTCTTCGAACATGAATCCTCTTTTTTCTCTGCTTAAGCAAATTATCACTTGCGTAGCCAGATATCTCGAGAAGATGCTTCTCACAATTTGCATGAAGGCTAAGTCCCACGCAGCCCTCATAACCCTCTTTTGTGAAACTCGTGCGGAAATTGTAGGATTATAACTTCCCGTAACTGCTACCATAAATCTATAAATATCAGATCCCTTCTCATTATCCAGATCTAAAAATTCTTACGCGAGAGCCTGGCCGGAGACTTCTCCGACTTAGATTCTTTTTCCAAGATACCTTAAGGTATCTCCGAGATTTTTTTCCGTCCCCTCTTCTTCTCTCCTTTGAGTTCCTTTTATTTAGAATGCACGGGAGAGATAAATCCAAATTTAATTCTGAATTCGGATTGTCTCCGATACTGATGCATCTAGGATAAGATACCCAATTCGTACCTGAGTATGATTTTGGGTTGCAATTTGGGATTACATGTTACGATACATACCCAATTCCTTGTGTACTTGAAGATAATTAAGCTACGAGGGTACAACCCCTTGCTTAACTCTTACTACGCTCGGATTGCAACTACAAATTTGATAATTCGTATGGGTTGCAATCACAAATCTAAAGAATGATTCCGAACTTCAACACTTGAAACACTCATCTACAAACGACTCATAATCATCAGATTTACCATATCTAAATCATATCCTGAAATTAGAGTTTTCCTCGTGGTTCGGGTCATCACTCCCTCAAATGTAGGATTTGGATCTCAACCTTGACATCGAAAATTCTTCAATGATGTTAGTAAAATCCAATTTCTTAATATACAAAAAATTAGGAGGTCCCCGCTTAGGCCATCCCTGCGTGGCTCGTCCCCGCTTAGGGTGTCCCTGCGTGGCTTGTCCCTGCTTACGTCGTCCCCCACTTAGGCCATCCCTGCATGGGTCGGCCCCGCTTAGGTCATCGCTTATGTAGCCCCCCGCGTGGGTTAAATATTTTAATGACGGATTTGTTGACTTTTAGTCAAACGATCATAAAATAAGACTGTAATAAGATCCAACAGTGGATTTGCTACATGGTGACCAAATCTTATGATTTTGGTCAAATCCAACTGTGGACTCATTGTTTTTTGGTCAAATGATAATAATACCAGATCGTAACGAGATCCAACGGTGGATTTGTTACATGTTGACCAAATATTATGGTTTTGGTCAAATCCAACAGTGGATTCATTAACTTTACGGTAAATGATCGTATTATAAGATCATTAGATGATTTGATGGTGAAGTCATCACAAAATAACCTATGATGATCAAATCCTAAGGAATTTAATGATAACTAACCCATGATTAGATATCCCGTAACCAAAAGTGCTAATTCTTTAGATGATCAGACATAAGAACATGGACCCGGTGTTTGAATTTATCTTCCGGACGAGTGAACGAGAATTCATTATGAGACTCTTCTATGAACTCCTCATATTTGACCATGCCTATCGCTCAGATGAGTTTAAGTTTCGGAGAAGGGGCTCTCTCATCCGACATCATCTATTTCACATAGCCCGAGTCTCTGACAAAGAGAGCATACTGCGCATCCATCTCGTACCGTGAAGACGTAGATGTTAATGAAGACTTAGACTTGAGATTTATTTTGTTTATTTCATAGATGTAATTATTTTACTTTTCTTTAGTAGCTTTTAATCATAGGTATTCAATTTTGATTCAATTGACCGGGAATCAACTGTGATACCCGGAAGCATGGGTCAAAATTTCTGACGAAACCAATACGTATTGTACACCAATACGTATCGTACGATACGTATCGGTTTTAGGGGTGCCCGATACGATAAATACAGTATTTATCGAGCGCCCCAAAAAATAGGTGAGTTATCGTCCGATATGAGCAATGTATCATCCGTATCAGACGATAATTTCATATAAAATTTAAGTGTCGGACGTCCTTGGCTTCATAACGAAAAAAAATAAATTCTACTAGACCAATACATTCCATGTATTGCCCGATATGCCGGTACGTATCGTCCAGGAGACTTGGACGATACGTACCGGAAATCTGGTATTTTGATCTATGCCTGGAATGGTAAAGTCCATAATTTTCAATAAAACCTTTTCCTAGCGAGGGGAAATATGTTATGATTGATTTGTGATAGACTACACCAATTTGTTGTTTACACTGTCATAGGTATCCAACACATTTAGGTTGGGGGGGGTAGCATGATTGTTGACGCAGTTCTACTGAAAATTTTTATATCTTGTTTGATTATCATCCTCTGGTTGATGTTGGTACATTTTTTAATCCTCCTTTTTCAGTGGTGTACTTCCTATCTTCTTAAGGTTGGCATTTTATGTAGCCATTTCCCTTCATTTTTCATTTGTCATAATGCATTGTGTTGCCATTCTAATTTGTGTAATTTTGAGGCCTAATTTGTTCTATTAGTCTGTCAGAAATGCTTATTATTGAGGGATACAAATGGGTGAGGATTGGTTGTTTCAAGGGATAGCCTTAAATGGGGCCTAAAAGCCGCTGCAAAGAAAGGTCTGGTTATTATTTGAGCTAGAAGTCAGGCCTCTGACCATGGCTGTTTATGCTTGAAGAGTTCAGGCCTGTCGGCTTCACAGTGAGCTTAAATGAGAAATGATTTTCACCATTGCTGTCAAATCGCATATGCCATCATATGCGATTTAAGTGCTGGATCGCATATGCGATTGCATATTTGTTTGGATTTATTTTAAATCCAAAAAAAAAAAATCATAAAAAATTCTGAAAATTCCAAAAAAATTAGGAAAAATGCTCAGACCTCCCAAAGTAAAAAAATTAAGGAGGCTTGATGTAAAACAAAAAGTAAAAAAGTAAAAAACAATTATTAAAACCTCCCAAATGCAAGAGATGGTTTCTATCTTGATTCTTGAATCTTGATTTGATACTTCTTTTCTTGTTTGGAGATGGAGGAAGGAGAGTAGGAGCCTAGGATGGAGCTTTAGAGAGCCGGTGGCGCCATGGAATAGGCCCCATTTCTTGCTTGATGAAGATTAGAACTTAGAAGAATTAAAGAGAAGAAGATTTTAAAAAGAATGAATTAAGAAGGCACTAATAGAGAGAAGAAGACCACCCTTTTGACTTGTTGTTGAAGGTGGAAGAGACTCCCTCTATTTATAGAGGCAAAGGGGCCCCAAATATAGAAAAAAAAAATCTCCAATGGTCACATACTCGCATATGCGGTCGCATTTGACAACAATGGTTTTCATTTAATGCTTTTTTTTTGTATACTCATTTTGATGTGAAATTTAGATCCACATGTTTGAATCGTGGACGGGTCAAACGAAGAAAGTTAACAAGAAAGTCAAATGGCCCGTGAAGCAAAGTTCGTCAACATACAATGGACATCCGTGGAAATATGGGCTTTCTATTTTTGTGAACACCATAGGCGACAAACGTTCGTGAATACAGGACGAACATCCATAAACACGAGACAGATGTCCATGGGCTTCGTCTGCAAGTTGTTGGAATTACGAATTTTAAGGAAAAATACTTGTCATTTAGAGTTTTAATTTTTTAGGACTTTCTTATTTCAAATTCTAGGGTTTTCTTAGCCTATATAAAGGCATGTAAAGACTTTATTTAGAAGTTAATGATAAATGAAAAATTAAGATTGCTTTTGTGCATCTTATGAAAGAGTGAATCTCTCGTAGAAAACTTGCGAAGAGTTTTCGCCTTTGAGGAGTGATTCTTCAAAGCTATCGTTGGTGCAAAGCCGACAAGCCTCTTTGGAGCTAATTCAAAGGTCTTATATCTTATTCTTTTATTTTTTTGTTTTAATTGAAGATTGAGAACTCTTACCTCCTATCGTGGGGATTTATGCTATTTTAAGGTTAGCGTGCGATTTGCCTGTATCAAATTGGTATCAAAGCAAGTTCAAACCTTAGAC
This sequence comes from Chloranthus sessilifolius, assembly GCA_021018995.1. Taxonomy (NCBI): domain Eukaryota; kingdom Viridiplantae; phylum Streptophyta; class Magnoliopsida; order Chloranthales; family Chloranthaceae; genus Chloranthus; species Chloranthus sessilifolius. The sequence continues at coordinate 7,757,021 of CM037590.1, forward strand.
AAGTGGATTGGCGAAATCACAAATAAAGATCAAATTCTCGAAGCCCTTCGTGATTTGAACAATTACATGGTTTCCATAAGAATGTTCATGAAACGGTGGAACATTCCGATCGTGTGTTAAAAGATGGCGAAGGTGGAAAAATTATGGTGCGAGGAGAAAGGTAAATCATCCGATCAACATGGTTCCATATTCAAGTATATGACGCTTCTTAACAATGTTTACTGCGAGTTGCTAAAGTTGCGTTAGATAGTGGTTGCATGGCATGGGGATATCAGTCAAAACATCTATTCACGATTTATCCAAAGACGTATTGACCATGATTCAAGCTTTGAGACCGAAGGTTGCAAGCTTCATCCCCATAGCCATACCCTTGAGAAGACCTCTACAAGTTAAAGTTCCTCTACTTGCACTCGTGGTAGTACCTATACTGGTGGAAGATACTGAACCCACGGTGAATCCGAGTACTTCCATGTTTATGGAAGAACCAATGGAGCTCGTTGCTCAAGTAGATTCAGTTATTCGTATTGATCTTGTGCCTGAACAACATCCGGTTGAGGAGTTCATACCGGTTGATGAGACTGTTGTAGATCCTGAAACCATTGAAGAGCTCGAGTGACGCGGGACGACAACCCTAAAATGCGGAATATGATTTTTTTTATGCGATTTGCTGAAATTAATTAGAATTAAATCAAGCGTAATCTCAAAACTATCTTAAATACCTTAGGGTTTAGAGAATTCAGGTTGGTAGATCACGCAAGATCCAGTTAGGGTCCAGTCCGATGCGCAAGTACTATTAGATTTGAGGCGAGATCGGTCTAGAGATAGAACTCTAGCTTTTTCCAGGCTTAGGCGCTCGTCTTCGATCTGATGTAGATTCACGGCTCGAACCAAGGTTGCGGAATTAGATTATGGGTTTATAATAGGTTTTGGTTTTATAACAGGTTTATGGTTTTCGGATCGGTTTATGGTTTGGGAAAAGGGTGTTGGCTATGTTTGATTTAGGGTTTCAAAAGGCTTAGGGTTTTGGGATTGAAAGAAAACAATTAGGCTACGGTGTAGGGGAAGCAAACACAGATCGAGATATAGCAAATATAATAGAGAAGATAACAATGGCTTTTGGGAATCACTCCCTTGGCCTCACACCAAACCCATCTCAGGCAAGGAATATTCAAGCATAAAAGCATTCAAAATATTCAATAACTAATTAAAAAGTCTTTACAAGCCTCTATATATAGGCCACCAATAATTAAAATTCGAAATAAAGAGTTCTAATAGAAATAAAACACAAAATGACAAGTTTTAGCCAAAGAAAATGCCCCAAATTACTGACGCTCGTGACTGACTCTGAAGACGATGAAGGGGCAAAATCACGGACGTCCGTCACTATTCATGTAAACAGTAATTTTTTTTATTTTTTATTTCTGAAGTTGAAATTCTATTGTGGTTCAACTTCAATACTTTCGATCTTGACGTTCCCCGTCATCGAGATCATTGAAGCACAAGCATCCGTGATAGGCCCTATCGAGCCCGAGACCGTTGAAAAGTCTGAGATCGATGAAGAGCAAGTATACTTGATAACGTCTATCAATCCCATGATCCACAGATCCCAGGATCATGTTTGTTGTGTGTTGATGTCGCTTTTCATCGGCGTATCAAAGATAAATCGGATCACACCCAAGTCAAATCCGGTTTATTTGTCTAATTCGCGTCCGATCGAGATTCCCAACATAGTGTTCTTGACCTTCGCCCAAAATATCAATGTCGGTCAAAGTTTGAAGTTGAATTTTTTCAAAGTAGAGGGGATTGATGCGGAATTTAGATCCGCATGTTTGGATGGTGGCCGGGTCAAACGAAGAAAGTCAATTATGAAGAAATGGACCCATAAATGGGCTTTCAAACAACTCGTGAAGCAAAGTTCGTCAACATACAACGGACGTCTGTGGCTTCAGAACAGTCATTCGTGAAAATAAGAGCTTTCTATTTTTGTAAACATCGTAGGCAACAGACATCCGTGAACACAGGACGGACATCTGTGAGCTTCATCCGCAAGTTGCCGGAATTACGAATTTTAAGGCTAAAAACTTGCCATTTAGAGTTTTAATTTTTTAGGACTTTCTAAATTTCGAATTTTAGGGTTTTCTTAGCCTATATAAAAGTATATAAAGACTTTATTTAGATGTTAATGTTCAATGAAAAATTAAGATTGTTTTTGTGCATCTTGTGAAAAAGTGAATCTTTCTTTGAAAACTTGCGAAGAGTTTTCGCCTTTGAGGAGTGATTTTTCAAAGCAATCGTTGGTGCGAAGCCGACAAGCCTCTTTTTAGCGAATCTGAAGATCTTCTATCTTATTCTTCTTTTATTTTTTGTTTTAATTGAAGATTGAGAACCCTAACCTCTATCGTGCAGGATTAATGCCATTTTAGGGTTAGCGTGCGATTTGCCTGCATCACGTTTCTCCCAATTCTTTTATGTGATTTTCCTTAGTATACAAACCCATGACGCCCCCATGCCTTGTCATGTAGAATGATTCTCGCCAATTTTTGTCAACATTTTCAACAAGGATGATGGATTGCTGGAAAAATTATGCTCTGCTTTGAAGCTCATGCTTTTTGAGAATGTAACTGCTTTGAGACTTAACTTTCACGTAAGACTACAAATTGTCAGATTGCATGCCTAAGCTAAATTGAATTTTTTGGAACATGTATTTAAATGTAATTCATAGGCATCCAGAAATTATTTCTCCTGTCAAGCTTCTGTTGAAAAGCAGCTACCATTTATTAATTATTTTCACATGTCTACAGTTGGTAATTATTTATCAGTTTAACAAACTGTAGCTCATCTAATTGAATTTTTCTTCACTTAGACTTCCATTGGCGAGTTTTCCGAGACTGTCCGTGCTTATCGAATAATATTTCCAGATTCAGAAAAGCAGATCACTGAACTTGCACGAGACCTCTTTATCAAGTATGTTGTGGCAGACACATTTTGATCATTTGCCTCTTATTCATGATTGAAACATCTAGAATCATCAATAAATGCTGTTACATGTGACTTTGTGGTTTTGACTGAAATTGACTGTTGTGGGTGAAGGCGTTTTGAAACCATTCAGCAACGCATAAAGAAGAGGATTTCTTCAACCAATCTATTGGTGATGCTGCGTAAGTACTTTGCCTGCAATTTTTTCTGCATTAATTCATCACCAAAATCTCATAATCGTGTTATAATATGATTTCTTCCGGAGTTCCTAGTAATCCATTTTTTAAATTATAGTCTAAGCCGTCACTTTTATCTGTTTAATGCTGTTTCTAATCTGCTCATGTCCTAGTAATTTGTAAACCTGCCATCAAATTAGCTCTGCTAATTCTTATTGATGGACCATTATTATTTTATTTTCAAATAATGATGCCTGCTGTCAAATGTTTTTCTGCCTGCATGAACTTGTTTCTATCCATGTCTGGTAACTGTGAGATATTCACCTTTGGCAGTTGTAGCATCCCTGATCCTCTTTTTGGCTTTTTGGCTACTTTTCTCTGCAAAGTACATGGCTCTTATTTGGACTCTTGGAGTGCTCTTTTTTGTGGTTTACATGGCTCTCTTTTTTGCGTTTTGATGAATGATTTTATTTGCCTCCTAGCTCTCTTTTTTGTGTTTTGATGAATGATTTTATTGATGAATGATTTTATTTGCTTCTTAAGATCCAGGAATGTAAAGGAAGTCACATGATGGATAGCCTATGCTTTTGTAGTTAGCAATCAATCACATTGATGTTTCTAGATTCCTTAAATCAATTGTGTTGAAGGTCAATGTAGCTTGCGTGGCTTGATGGTCTCTATATTGTAATCAATTAAGGAACTAGAATAAAGTGTTGGTCAATGAGCCAATCTTCTAATGGTGTGTGATTGGACAAAGTTAATTAAACTAGTGGCCCATTTATGATGAGGCCTAAGTAATTATGAAGGCCCAATTGGTCACGGGCCCGTTAAGGTCCAAAGTCCGAATTTGAGTTAGAAACATTTGACCTGTTCTCACAAATAAAAAACCTTCATTAGGTCCAAATACCAAAGTAAAAATCACATCTCTGAATTGTGACTCCTCACAAATCACATAATTGCTATTGCAAATAAAAAACAATTGATATATGCTCACCAAGCTTAAATGGTTTCTCGGGGTTGGGGCATTACAGAGGAGGTCCGCATGACTCTCCTCCCTCCTGTTGTTCAGCTCAAGGGGGAGAATGTTGGCAAGGTGTGCAAGTTGAATATGGTCATTTATGGACTAAAGCAATCTCCTTGTGTGTGGTTCACATGGTTAAGGAGTATTATTCTTGATATTAGATTCTGCCGTTGATGCTGACCACATAGTTTTCAATCACTCCCATCGGGAAGGCAATATTCTCGTTCATATTGATGATATTGCCATTTTTAGTGACATCCTTTATTGCCCATGTGAAGGAAACCTTGAATCATTACTTCGAGATTTAGGATCTTGGTCCGCTTTATTAATTTCTAGGCATAGAGGTTGCTCGCTCTACTAAGGGCTTCTATATCTCACAGAAAAGATATTCCTTTGATCTACTCAGGGAGTTATTGTGGTTGCAAATCTTCTTGACTGATCTTGGATTTCCTATCACCTCTTCCATACCTCTCTATTGTGATAGTCATGCAGCCATTCACATTTCCTCTAACTTCGTTCTTCATGAAAGGACGCAGTACATAGAGGTTGATATTCATTTTGTTTGAGAGACGATTATTTGGCCTGATCTTTACTCCATATATTCATTCCTCTCACCAGCCTGCCAATACTTTTGCCAAGACGCTTGGGCGCTTTCATGTTCAAGAATTATTTGCCAAGCTGGGCATGGTTGATGCATATGCTCCCGCTTGAGAGGAGTGTTGTTAGTGTTTGTGCTTTACATTGTATCTTACTAGTGACACTTTCGTAATTATGTATCTTAACCCTGTATACTAATGATCGAGGAAAGAGAGACTAACTCTTATAAACCCTAATTTGTTGCTCAAACTTTCTTCTCCCCTTCTTTTTCTCACTTAACTTTAACTATTTAAACCTAATTCTAACCCAAATCCACCTATCAAAACAGCTAACATTTCACAAGATATTCAAATTACTAATTTTTCTTTTCTTTTTTTTCCTCCAAGGACTTAATTAATGAAGATATTTTTATGGTTGCATTTTGTTTTGCATAAATAACCATTTTATTGAGTAGAGAAAAAATTACAAAAAGAGATATGGAAGGGACAAACTATCGCCCAAAACAGATAAGTGAATCGCTCTTTCAAAATATCATCTTACTAAAGAATTTGCCCTCTTTCTGTGTCTCTTATTTTGTTTAAATGAGATGCCTAACCCAGTGAAAGATTGAAGGCTTCATAGAGCAACAATCAAATTTGACAAAAACCGATTCATTTTTCAGAAATCACACTATCATATTTTTTGAACCTTCTTCCACATGAATGCAAAAATTAAGCCGCGCTTTAAGCACTAAAATAGATTTACGTTTACTTAAGTCATAAGAAACTCTTTACAATGGATTAAGCAACTCAAAACAAATGCAACATGCCACAGGATATTTGAGTTTCTAATTTTACATTTTTTTTCAAGGACTAAATTAATGAATATATTTTTTGGATACGTTTTATTTATGAAGATATTAATTAGAGAAAATTGTACAAAAGGAATAGGAAAAAGAAGAAATTATGGAGAGGGTAAACTATCCCCAAAACAATTATGATAACTCTTTCAAAATGTCATCTTGCTAAAGAATCTGCCTGCTATCTGCCTCTCTTATTGTGTTCAAATGAGATACCTAAACCCAGTGAAAGATTGAACGCTTTATAGAGCAACAGTCAAAATTCAACAAAAACATATTCATTTTTCAGAAACCTCACTATCATATTTTTTTTGAATCTCCTTCCACATGAGCCCCTTGAAAAGATCTCGAACTTCCACTTTTTGAGTCTTCGATGCTGAGAGGACCTGCAAACATTTTAACCACGCTATTTGGTAATTGCAAAATACTCTGCGTGGTACTGACCATGCCCTGAATTTTTAGGGAGCTACCTTTAAGTATTATGATTCCTTTTCAGATGTACTTGGACAATTAGCAATCATAATTTCCTCTCCCTTGGTGCTATGTATTACTTCCCAGTCTCAAGGTCTCGATGCTCTATATATTGATTTTTTTTCTTATCAATCCCCATGTATCATTTGATTAAATCCAGAAGTTTTCCAACTCATTTAAACTTTTTGATGAATCCGGCAGTTTGGATGTTAATCCTTAGAATAATTCTGATGCCTATTGCTGCTGGATGATTACAGGAGTTATTTGGAAAGATGTGACAGTGATGGATGAAGTATTACCTGAGGCTGCTCTTCCTGTTTTTTGTTTGGAGGTTTTCCTTTTGTCTCTTGTTGATTTGTTCTATTGATGGTTGCTGGGGATTAAAACCTCAGAATCTTTTACTTTCTTCTGGCAGGCTATAAATAAATAATTTGAATACCTTTGATTTTGATTTCTAAGTTATCTTTATACGTTTAACCTGAACTTGTTGCACATTCAAGTTGATTGACATTGTTAGTTGAATATCCGAAAATCCTTTGACATCAATGTCAATTTTTTAAGTCATACTAGTTTTCGTTTTTTTTTTTTTGTTTTAAATCTAGGCTGTCGATAATGACCCCAGTGATTGATGCACCCACACTTTTTTTTTTAGTCAACATCAGCTTGTTAATGCCCCCATACTTGAAAGAGATCTGAGTTTTATTTGGGATATTATGTCTTATGCACTAATTTGTTACAAGTGTCTTCTTTACTTAATTTTTACTACTTCATTACAGCATTACTTTTTATTGTTTCAGGCTGGTCGTGGTGCCATAAAACAATATGTTGCCAGCAAATTCTCCCACCTTCTACTGGAAGTCTCAGGTTATCTTTCGGGATATGCATTTTTTCATTTCGTTCATGTTGATTTCAGTATATACCAAGGTTTAAAATACTGATAGCTAGTGCGACTTGTTACCTGTGATTCATGCAATTCCCGTATGGACAGTTGGGTCTTCATGACTACCTTTTACTAATCTTGGGATTGATTTGAGCTGGCTATGACTTTGACTAGTACAGATGTGACTCAGATTAACTTGGCCATCATGTTGTAAATTTGGTCAAGACAGGGCAACAAACAAATATTGTGAGGTTATGCTTCAACACTGTTATTTCTAAGCCAAACCATACTGTCATGGACAAGACTTAGACTTTGGTAGCTACAGGCATATAGAGGAAATAAGCTTCTTCACATCAACTCTCAGAAGGCAATTGAATGGTTATTGAAATCATCATCATTGTTTCCTTGACCCATCCATTTGGAGTTAGCTTTGCAAGTCCCATTTTTCTACTCATTCTTGGTGAAGGCTAAACTTTATGTTACTCCTAGTTCTTTATCTTGTTTCTCACTAGTTTAGTCCAAGTCCTTATTGGTCTTCCCACTCTCCTACTTCCTTGTGTTTGGATCGTGTGTGGGTTTAGGTCCCCAATGGAACATGCCCAACCCATATAAAATGACACTCTTTATTATTATTATTTTTATTGGAGCCACCCCTAAACTTCTTCTCATGTAGTCATTCATAATTCTATTTTTTCTTGTTGCTCCAGGCATCCACTTAGTGTATGCCTCACAAGCATTTGTACTCTATGTACTTGTCAACTTTTCATAATGCATTGCTCTACAACATATATTAAGTTGTGTCTTACTGCCACCTTCTAAAAATATGCATTCAATTGAAGTGGCACTCATTGATTATACACTACTTTAGTTGTCTCCACTTCGCCCAGCTTGCATTGATCCTACTTGAGATTTTCTCAAACGCATCATCTGGTTGTATAGTAGAGATTGAGTTAATTGAAAATACTCCTTAATATTTGGAGACACCTTTCAATATTTTTCATAGGATGAATCAATTCTTGGTAGTCCATATTCAGTTTCTGTAGTTATTTAAATTCATCAACTGGAAGCTGCTTCTTCCAGAAAGTTTGGTGAATTCCATGTATGATGGATAACACGTTTGACCTAGTAACTGAGTGGTCTCTGATGTTTGGATTGCAATGATGGGTCACATCTCCCTCTACCATGTCATATGCACCTAAAAATAGAATGTTTCTAGGACTATGCAGTAGAAATTAATTACTCATGAATCATGATAACTAGATGAAAAGCACTATCTATGGTATCTAGGTGGAGGGTAAAGCCACTTAGGGTTGGTGGCAGTAACTAATGTCAACAGGGGAGGGGGCTACTTTGGAATATTGATTGTTAGCAGTGTCGTAATTGTACAAGTACTAGAATATGTATGTTACAAATGTGCAGGCGAAAATTAAATAATTATGGAAAACTAGTTGAAGACTATGATCTATGGAATCATTTAGGCCATTCAGGGCTTAGCTCTGCCGATTGGCTGTGAAAAAAATATGTTCCTCTAGGGTCAAAAGAGATTGCACGTGGCTTTTGTAAGAGGGCCATGGAGATTACTTGATGAACTTAAGCAATATAGAGATCACTTGATTCTCTGGGTGAAACTTGGGATCTTTTAGCCAATTCTCACTTCGAATCTTTTACATCCTTCAAGAGGATAGCACTGGGGCAGACATGCTTCCAAAGGGCGAGTATTTTTATCTGCCCTTATTTTTGGTTATTGCTTCCCTTCAATGTAACTCTGTCATAGTTGGCTTGAGCTCCTTGCTCAGCGAGGAATGTATCTTTGTTACTTATCTCATATTAATTTAACACTTTTATTAACCAGAAAAGAACAAATAAATAAAAGAGAGCTGAAACCCATATAAGAAAATCAAAAGAGCCATGGCACTAGAAACTGTAGACAACAGGTAAGCACTTGGGTATAGGATCTTGGAAGGTTTAGGGATTGATTCTGTTCATCTGTTGATGGTTTCTACTTCTTTGAATGTGGTCAATGGATTTCTCCTCTAAAACTCAGAAGGTAATTAACAATTTTCAAGATGGAACTTGGTTAGTATTCGTTCACCAAATAACTGTCATAGAAATTGACCAAGAAAGTTGATGGTTTCTGGAATAGGAGATCCTTAATTAAAGGAGACATTTTGTCGAAATCCTGACCTAGCCTATTGTCATGGTCATGTATATCTAAGAAATTAGATGTGTCTCTCCCCATAGTTTCAATCAAGGGGTTAAATATCTCAATTATGCTCTTAGTCTAACTGAGGACATGTAAGAAATTAAAAATGCAAAAGAAGAAAATTCCACTATCAAGAATGACAAAAACATAAGGAATTGGACAAAGTAGCGAGAATAAATTTAACGATGGTGAAAGTATCATGAAAGGTCTTGGAAGAAGAATGCTAGTCTTAGTGCTATTAAGGTTTAGATTAGTGGTCCGAGGGCTTGTTGACGCAGGACAACCGCTAAAACTCTAATTAATGCGATTTGGGATTAACTTTAGATTAGATCGAACGGAAATATTCAAATCACCCATCCACATAAAATAATTTACTAAATTTAATTAAAACAATTAGATTAACTAAACTTTAGCATTCACATGCATCAACATTTCCCGATCTAGAAAAACGGATCCGATGAAGGATTCGAGTTCGCTCTAGTTTAGGGTACCAAGCGATAATCACGGTATCGTCTCTTGATTCCTCTCGGGTGAATAAACAGGGCTTGAAGGATTAAAACAAATAGAAAGGGTAGATCAAAAGATTGAAACTAATAATTTTTATTTTTATTTTTTTGGAGTTTTGAAGATTTATCAAATCAAGGGAAGATATTACCATATGATAAATAGAGAAAAGATGGAATTAGAAGATAGAGGTCAAAGACTTCACACCAAGGATTTTTGAGGCTTCGTGCCAAGGCTGTATGTCGGCTTCGCACCAAGTCGCATGAGAAATGCTTAAACACTCCTCAGGTTTCGAAAGATTCGCTCCTTTGATCGAAAATTCTTCACAAGTTCTCTAGGGTTTGCACAAAAGCAACTCTCAAATTTTCCTTCCATCATCAACTGTTTATTCCAAAGTTATAAAGACCTTACATAGTAGGTCATAAAATAAAAGATAACCCTAAAACAAATAAATAATAAAAGACAAGTTTGACCCTAAAAACTTATTTTCGTCTAAAATTGTGTCGCAAGTCGATCCATCGAGGCACTGTAGCAACTTTCAGTTCTCCGAATTTGAACTACTTTTCATTCTTTCCCACTGGCTACAATCAATCAATTGAAGCATGGGGTCGATCGATTGACTGAGCGACTCTTCAACCCTTGAATTTGAAGAGCTCAATTGATTTCTTTTTAGTTCTTCAATTCCGGCTCCCTTTTGGCTTCTTTCGGCGCTTGAAAATCTTTTGCGGTCCAAGTCTGATGCTTTTGATCATGATGTCCCCATCAACTCTCCCTGGGTGGGAAAAACTCATCTCCGATGAGTTGTAGAGCTCACGTATGATACCTTTTGGATGCTCAACTCTCGACTTGCCCTTCCATGTTGTGAGATACGTCTGGTTTTTGCCCGCCTTGGTAGTGAAGTTTGGGTACTCAAGAACCTCTTCATTCACCCTTTTCTCATATTGGACAGGTAGGGTACGGGCTATAAATTGGTTTAATGGATTTGGCTCATTTGGCCGGATAACAAGGAATGGATCCAAAGGTGTAGGCTCAGGGCTTGGGATAGGTGTATGATCCAGTACTGTAACTATCGGATGGTTGTCCTTGTCTAGCGGAAGATCTATGCCTTCACCATTTCCTCTTTTCAAGATTGGAAAAGGTTCCACCTACTTAGAACTATCGTGAATTAACACAAAATTGTCATTATTAAATTCAATAAACATATTCAATGTGTCAGTGCAATTATGTGTATATCCATTATTCTATAAAATTTGATTGTTAATCTCATACAAGTTATAATGATGATATGTTCCTACCGACTCTAATGACTCATGTGGTACGGACACTCTACCAACCCTTTCTTCGGTAATAGGAACCCTCTTAACAAAACCTACGGTTCTCACGGGAGTCTCATCCTCCTCATCGCTTGGCATTCCGGTGGGTTCGTAAACTTCTACCCCTAACTCTTCGTCTTCCTTCTCATTATCCTGCTGAATAATCAAGGTTTGTGATTTACTAGGACATTGAGACGCGAAGTGACCAAAACTTTGGCACTTGTAACACTGTTGTGGTGCGCACTTAGGACTCTCGATCAGTTGCCCTTTACCCTTGTCAATCTGAGGGTTCACGGGTTTCAAAGATTGACTATAGGCGTTGTTCACATTTTCAGTATGATTAGATCGAGACTCGAGGCGTTGTTCACCTTTTCAGTATGATTAGATTGAGAATCAGGATTGGAGGATTTATATCAATCACTAACTGGAGCGTCGAGTTACCTCTCTAGTTCTTGCACCTCTAGCGTAACACTCTTCTAGATCTTCAATAGGGTGAGGGATGAGTTCTTTTTGTAACTCCGAACGTAGGTCAGTGCGAAACCTAGATAAGGTGACTTGTGGACTCTCATAAGCGTTGGCCCGATATAAGTATTCCTCAAACTTATTGATATACTCATCAACTGACATGTTTCCCTACTTCAAATCATGCCATTTATCCATGAGTCGTTGGTTGTAAGACAGGAGAACATATTTATTATGAAGTTTTTCCTTCACGTCCGCTCATATGACAATGGGTTCACGATCGAGGGCTTCTCGACGTTGTTCCACACTTGTCCAATAAAGTTTGACTTGCCCTACAAGTTTCACCTTGGCAAACCGTACTCTGAGCTCATCTGACATTTCATACCATTCAAAATAATAGTCCATGGCAGCTGCCCAATCTATGTAGATTTTGGGGTCCATCTTTCCTTCGAAAGTGGGAGCATCAACCTTAACCGACTTCGTGACTCTCTCATCCGGGTCATTGGTGTTGACTATGTTATCATTTTCAGCGATGAACTCATTGACTTCTTCAACATGAGTTTCTAATGCCTCATGTTGGGCCTGTTGATCACGCAACTGTTGCACTTGATCAAGGCGTTCGTCCATCCGGGTTTGAAGTTCAGTATGACTCACGGTCATCTTAGACACAAGGTCTTTAATTAAGGCTTCTAGTTTACTAGAATCCATGACGAAATAACCCTAAATGATGCAAAACAGAAATAATTCTAAAACCTATATGACTCTGAACATTGATAACCCTAAACTAAAATTGTTCTATAATACCAAATCTGACGCGAGACAAACGCTAGAACTCTATTTAATGCGATTTGGGATTAACTTTAGATTAGATTGAATAATGGAAATATTGAAATCACCCATCCATATAAAATAATTTACAAAATTTAATTAAAATAATTAGATTAACTAAACTTTAGTGTTCACATGCATCAACATTTCCCGATCTAGAAAAATGGATCCGATGAAGGATTCGAGTTCGCTCTACTTTAGGGTACCAAGCGATAATCTCACTATCGTCTCTTAATTCCTCTTGGGTGAATAAACAAGGCTTGAAGGATTAAAACAAATAAAAGGGTAGATCAAAAGATTAATACTAATAATATTTTTTTTGTTTATTTGGGGTTTTGGAGATTTATCAAAGTAAGGGAAGATATTACCATATGATCAATAGAGAAAAGATGGAATAAGAGGATAGAGGTCCAAGGCTTCACATCAAGGATTTCCAAGGCTTCGCACCAAGGCTGTATGTCGGTTTCGCACCAAGTCGCACGATAAATGCGTAAACACTCCTCAGGTTTCGAAAGATTCGCCCCTTCGATCGAAAACTCTTCACAAGTTCTCTAGGGTTTGCACAAAAGAACCTCTCAAATTTTCATTCCATCATCAACTGTTTATTCCAAAGTTATAAAGACCTTATATAGTAGGTCATAAAGCAAAAGAAAACCCTAAAGCAAATAAATAATAAAAGATAAGTTTGACCCTAAAAACTAATTTTCGTCTGAAATTGCGTCGCAGGTCGATCCATCGAGGCATTGTAGCTTGATCCATTGAGACACTGTAGCTCGATCCATTGAGGCACTGTAGCTCGATCCATCGAGGTACTGTAGCAACTTTCAGTTCTCCGAATTTTAACTGCTTTTCCTTCTTTCCCACTGGCTACAATCGATTGATCGAAGCATTGGGTCGATCGATCGACTGAGCAACTCTTCAACCCTTGAATTTGAACATCTCAATCGATTTCTTTTCAGTTATTCCATTCCGGCTCCCTTTTGGCTTCTTTTCGCTCTTGGGAATCTTTTGCAGTCCAAGTCCGGTGCTTTGGATCATGATGTCCCCATCACTTGTAGATGGTTTTAGGTTTAGGAATAGAAGATAGAGAAGAAAGAGAAGAGGATACTTGTTGAAGGCTTAGTCACTAGCATTTATTTTAAGTTGTAGAAATAGTGCGTACACACAATTATACTACTCACACCCACAACATAATAATGGAACATACAGTCCATACTAACAACACTTCTTTCAAGCTGGAGCATGGATATCTAACTTTCCCAACTTGAGCACTTCATTTTGAAGAATACTTGGCCCAACAACTTTAGTTAGTATGTCTGAGAGTTGTTGAGAGGAGGATATGTCGATGAGCTCAAGGGATCCCTCAGAAACCTTTTCCCTAATGAAGTGGATACCACTTCAATATCGTTCATTCTATTCTTTCATGTAGAACCAAGTTGGATGCAATCTTCTCAGCAGCTTCATTATCATTATGAAGCAATATAGAGTGGCTCATGAGAAAATCGAAGTTAGACAAAAGAGAACACAACCATAGAACATCACATGTACCATGAGCAATGGCCCTATACTCGGCTTCTGCATTTGGCTTGGAAACCACAATTTGCTTTGTACTTTTCCAACCAACTAGAATGCCTCCAAGAAAGACACAACAGCCTGAACTAGATCGCCAAACAATAACAAAACCAACCCAGTCCACGTCGGTGTATTCGGCAATACTCATTGCCCATTGGAACAACATACCAAGCCACAACCCAGACTGGACTTGATGTGTCGGAGGTCAACAATTTACCCTGCCTTCAGGTTTCAATTCCGAGGTCAACGATTGACCCTGTTGACGTCTGCTGGTAGATATGATGTCAGTGATAGGAGCAGGTTTCAATGGGTTTTCTTTGGTCAATTGTGGCTCTGATACCAAGATAAGAGCGAGTTTAGCCAATTGGGGTTAGGGTTAGGTGAGGAAGAAGAAGAATAGTGGGAAATTAGGGTTAAGTTGTAACCTAGCACCCCCTTCTATCATTAGTTTATACTAGCAACTACAATATCACGAATTACTTATTTGTAATTCGTTCAGTTCGCATTTGAATTCACAATTCGCGACTTCCATACGAAATCCGATTCGTTAAAGGTTGGATGATTTTTTAATTTTAATTTATTTATTTTCTTTTATTTTATTTTTGGTAAGCTTACCAAAAGTTAAAATATATAATTATTCAAGTTAGGATATGTATCAAAAGATCTGCTTGGTTTCTTGGTTAGCCAAGCATGACGCTTAGTCAAAAGGTACAGGTCCTGAGTTCAAGTCTCCCCATCCCATGTATTTTTATACTTTAAAAATCTAATATGCCCAATACGCCCAGTTTGACTGAATTACACCCAATTGAAGACGAATTGATTCGCTGTGAACCAGTTCGCCATTCGGAGGTTGTAGAAGCAAATTAAGTAACCTAGGTTTTATCCCCTTGGGAATGACCTAGTGAAAATCCTTTCTTGAGCATGTTGTATATCCAGACATATTCTTGGTCATATCAATATCTTTCACTCATTAAACAGCGGAGGTTGCTGCCAACTCTTTTTTTATTGGCCTATTCGTGGCATGAGTTTGAAGATATATTAATAAATCACCTGTTCGTGACTCTTGCACGCCACTTGTTTTTTTTTGTTCATTCTCATTGTTCAATTCTTCAATATGCTAAAATATTGACATTTTAGTTTCTATCCATTTTCCTTGTACACAATGTATGGGATTGGCTCTCTTCATGGTTGAATGAAATGCCTTTTAGCCTCCTAATTTTGTCTAAGGTTGATGATTTCGACAGATTTTATGACCCTGAAATTCATGAAAGTTACCTTTTCTTGGGATCTGATGGCTAAAAGATGTTTTGTAAGGGATGAAGCCGAATCCATAATGGGTAGAAGCAATTCATGTCATTTTAGATCTACAAGTATTTTGATTTTAATAGAGTTAATCAAACAATCATGACCATCTGATCTTCATACCTCTTCATTCTATGTTGAATGACTATCCTGATTCCTACACCAATTGGCATTGAACGCTACAAACACATGTAACTGATTCAAAGCTTGTAAGATAGGCTTCACTTTTCATTGCAATATCTCATCAACGGAGTCATGTTTGCATGTGATTGGTCCTTAGAACACAGTGTATGTTCTGATCTTGATTTTTGTTGAATTGGCAGAAGCTCTCACAAAGGTCCAAACTACGCCAAAGGAAGAGTTAGAGGAGGGCTCACTGCAGATTGCTTTAGAGAGCGGCAAAAAAGCAGTGATTCAAGGCAACATGGATCTCTTACTGGTAACTATGCAACACTGACAGGATGATGTTAAATCATCAAACGAAACTTTAAAGCTTTATATATATATATATATATATATATATATATATATATATATATATATATATATATATATTCTTGGATAAAACTTGCTCTCAATGTTGCGAGTGAGTGCCTAATCTAGGTGACTTCTTGGCCACCTAGGGCCAATCAAATTCTGTTGTGCAAAAGATGCTCCCAACATATATTAAGATATGTGTTCCCTTCCAAAAAGGGAAAATGAGTTTATGGTGAAACTCTCTCTCTCTCTCTCTCTCTCTCTCTCTATATATATATATATATATATATATATATATAGAGAGAGAGAGAGAGAGAGGCCCGAGACTATGCACCCCGATGGAGCCTTGAGGGATGCACCCAGACCATCTGTGCACCACGTGCACCCATCAAGTGAACCAGGTGCCACGGCATCATGGAGAACATTGATCAGGTGTCACCCAAAAAAATTTGAGCTCAATCCGATGCATATCCACCACTGAAAATTTGGTCAAAGATTGACAAAACCAATGCCCCAAATTTGTGGGGCGTCACCTTATCTTTGACCCATCAAATGGAAGTAAAAAAAGTACAAAGAGTGTTTTTTTTAAATCACATGCCACATGGCTAATCAACACAAAACGGGTGTTATTTTGGGTTGCTCATGCTAGGTGGCATGTCATTTGGCATCTGGGTGCAGCCCTCCAAGGCTGCATCCGAATGCATTTCCCCATTTCTTATATATATATATAGTAATATGCTATTGGACATAGGCACTCTCCAAATTTTCTTTTTTTCCTAATACTATCCTTAAAAAATAATATTTTTTTTGTCTTATAAGCACAATTTGGTATTTACAAAAATGCCTCCACCATATTATCTTTATACACTTTTCACCTACAAAAAATGATATACTTTATTAGTAATATTAGGAAAAAATAATTTGGAGTGCTAATGTCCAATGCTTGCATATGACTTAGCATCATGGGTCAAAAAACACTGAAATCAAGTACGTATCGTCCATTCCTCCTTGAAGATACGTATCGGTGTACCGGCTGATCATTGAATGTATCACCAATACATTGAATCAATGTATCGGTTAGTATATATATTACAAATCTCAAAAAGATTCCAAAAAATATATTTGGAACTTTTTTTTAACATATGTACCTATTTTTTACTGCATTTCAACTCTATTTAGAGTGCATTTCTCATGTTAAAATCGAGTTTCCCGGGGTGAAAATTGATGTAGGTGGTAGAGGGAGGGATAAGAGAGTTAGCAAAAGAAAGAAAGAAATAAGAGAATGAGATGTTTGACAACTCATTCTCGGGTATTTCCTTTGGTGGTGTCACTTAAAGTGACCCCAAAAAATGAAAATATTGGACAATACAATATATGTATCGTCCAATATTTTCAAAATATTAAAATATTGGACAATATGAATGAGTCAAGGTTTGTACCATCCGATATTTTGGACAATTCAATCTTGGTACGATACATTGCGAATGTATCTTACTGTCAGCCTCCGACAGCTCTATGTATCGTCCGATATGTACCAGTATCGGATGAGATTTGACCCATGCTTAGCATACTCTTAATAATTAGTTAATTATTAATGTATAAGTACAAATAATTAGCTAATTATAAAAAGAGTACAAATAATTAGTTACTTTTGATGCATAAATAGTCATATCATTCGGCTTTAATTAATAATTCAATTGAAAATAAGTGGATAATTTAGTATATTGAGTATTTTAATGACATAAGACAAATATTACACAATGATGCAAATGAGATTATGAATTATGAGTGAATGAGAATGATGATGAATTGATTTATTATTAGTCAAGATTCATGAATGATATACTACATAGATGGGACAAACCAATGTTGTTGATGACATAAATATTACAAACATATTGAATAAAATAATTAATTTTGAGTGATTGAGCATGATGATGAATGTATTCTCACTACTCATGATTCATGAATGATACACCATATGTTCAATCTACAAGATATGCAACTAAAAATTTTCCGTTTACAACTTGTGTTTTGCTTGATGGAAGCAACTCCCTATCTAATGATTCTAATCAACCTAAAAATCACTAATTTATAAAAGCAAATAAGTCAACAAAAGGAAATAAGCATGAATATTTATTGATATCCCTGAAAATGTGGGAAACTCTGACTAAAGCTCGGGATATCCATAATCTGCATTTTGAGCACAACATGAAACCCTTGCCGAACATCCTAATTGTTGAAAATGATTTATCTTTTTTATAGATTTGGCAATTAAGAGTTGACAACTTGAAACTATTAACAAGAGGTTTCCAAACACTATCATTAGCTTTTATATTGATATAAAAAATTTAAGATAATTGAAAAAAAACCAATACGTCCTAATGTATTGTAGAATGTCAATAAAACAGTACCTGTTGTTTACAACAGATATCAGCAATGCTTTGCGGAGATTTTATGGCCCCCACTACTTATTCGAAGGTCATGGTAATCAGCCTAAATACTGATGGATGTTGGTGTTTGCCGAGATTTCAAACCTTGCATGCAAACCGTTTTAAAAACAATTTCTCATATTTACCATAGATCAAACAAATAAATCTTGTCAGGTCATTCTTGAATATTTTGAATGGCAAATCTCTCCCTATGATTAACTTGATTGTTTTTGTACAAAATGTATTATTGAACCAAACTCAACTGAGGCTAATCTAGTCTAGTGAAAATACAGATAATACATATACGCATATAATTAGTGTTATACCCATATGTATTAATATGTATATATGTATTTATATATAAATAATATTATATACATGTTTATATGCTAAAATATATGCATATAAAATATATAATAACATCTGTTGGCTTCGACCAGGGGAGGAGCTGCCTATGGTCTAGTAGACGTCTTGAGAACCTTGATTGTGCACTTGTATATTGTATGGACATTATTACACTTCAAGCATATTATAGGCATTTTTTGGGTTGGTGGTCATTGTACAATTTGATCTTATAGTGTATTAGAGTTTAGGGCTAAGAGATGAAATTAGAGTTTAGTTTAGAAGAGAGGGAGGGAGGGCTATGGTCCCGGTAGCCTCTGTCGACGAGAGTACGCAATTAGCTCCTTAGTGGCAGTAGCAGTTTTAGTATGTGGAGGTAAAAAGTAAACAATCAAGGAAGGAGGAAGAAAAACAAGAGTGGGAGCAGGAGGCATAGGACAACCAAAAAATGGTTTATCCTTAAAAAAAGGTAACATCTATAGAGACATTGAACCTCCTACGGTTAGGGTCAAAACATTGACACCCTTTGTGATGAATTGAATAGCTTACAAAGATACACTCATAGATTTATCATCTAACTTGTGTCTTGTAGGTCTCAAATCATGAACAAAGCACATACAACCGAAGACTTTATTTGGAAAGGAGACTCATCATCTAAAACATGAGATGAGAAATGGTAAGAGCAACTACAACCACATAGCAATGAAATGGTTACTCCCAAGAGATTGCAATTTTTTCCTCCTACAACTCCATGTTGTTTAGGAAAGTAGGGGCAAGAGAATTGATGTTACATGCCATGCTCTTGGATAACTCGTGAAAGAGTGAGAGGTATGTTCTACTATTAGACTGCAGGGCACAAATGTTGAGTCTGAACCACCTTATAAAAAAAATACAAAAATATAGCAGAATTTATCACGGGTATGCAATAAATATATCCAACTAGTGAGATAATAATCATCAATAAAGTAACAAAGTAATGCATATCATCAATAGAGCCAACGAGACTAGGCCCAAACATATTAGAATAATCAAGAGAGAACAAACCAGTACCCCTAATCATATGTGGGGGATAAGAAACACAAATATGTTTTAGATAATTGGCACACATCTCATTGAATTTGAGAAGTGTCACAAAAAGAACAATGTTCAGGCCCCATGGTGGAGAAGACACTTATATTGCCACTATGTTCTTGGAACGAGGCAATTGTACAATCACTACAAGGGGAAAAAAATGACAAACAGTGGGTGAAGCAGAAGAGGTGGAGAGGACTGATGTCTCTCCCGTCAAAAAATGTAGAGTCCACTCTCAAAACCCGACCAAAAAATCCTCCTCGATTTCAAGTCCTATAACATACAATTAGAGAAGAAGGTTAGGGTTTTAGGTGATATTAGGCTGAGGGTTAAGTGGTTTTGGTTAGGGTTTGAGAGATAAGAAAGAAGAGAGAGAGAGAGAGAGAGAGAGAGAGAAATAAGAAGGCTTAGTGAGTTAGGAGCCCTCACTAACATTTATATTAAGTTGAGAAAGTAATACATATGCCCAATATGACTAAACACACCCAAAACATAAAACCTATACAATTCACAACACTCCCCTTGAAACTGGAACATGCAAGTCATGCATGCCCAGCTTGGCAATGATGTCCTGAAGAAGCTGAGGCCCAACGCCTTAAGTGAACATATCTGCCAACTGTTGGGAAGAAGATACATCAACAAGTTCCACAGTGTGGTCCCAAACTATTCTCTAACAAAATGAATATTCACTTCAACATGCTTTGTACGTTCATGTAACACAGAGTCGGAAGCAATCTTTTCTGCAACCTCATTGTCACAATGTATTGGCATAGAACCACTAATCGGAAAACCGAGCTCAGAAAGGAGAGATCTAAGCCACAGAAGTTCACATGTGACTTGAGCAATTGCTCTATACTCGGCCTCGGCACTAGATCTAGAGACAACCTGTTGTTTCTTACTTTTCCATGAAACAAGGTTGCCACCAAGAAAACCACAATACCCAGATGTAGGCCTACGATCAGTGATAGAGTCTGCCCAATCAGCATCAGTATAATCGAATATATGAAGATGACCATGAGTGATAAACAATTCCTCAACATGGACTACCTTTAATGAATATGACCATGTGATGAACTGCTAAATGAGGAGCACGAGGAGTCTACATAAATTGACTGGTCAGGCTGACTGCAAAAGTAATATCTGGTCTCGTAAGAGTAAGGTAAATCAATCTCCCTACAAGACACTGATACTCATGAGGATCGGGCAACAACTCTCCCTCTCTCTCATGGAGGGAGATTTTAGAATCCATAGGAGAAGTGCTAGGCTTGCATCCAAGCATCCCTGTATTACTCAACAAATCAAGGGCATATTTCATTTGAGAAAGAAATATTCTTTTCTTCTATCTGGCTACCTCCTAGCCAAGAAAATATTTCAAGCTGCCTAAGTCTTGGACTTCAAAAAATCTGCCAAGTTCCTCTTGGACATGTGATATAAAAGAGGAATGATCACCAGTATAAGCCATATCATCAAAGTAAACCAACAAAATCGTGCGATCTGATAGACTAGAGTGATAAAAAACTGTATGATCAAAGTAGCACCACTGAAATCCCATACCAATGATCACTCCACTGAAACGTAGAAACCAAGCATGCGGTGACTGCTTAAGGCCATATATAGACTTCCTAAGTCGACAAACCTTCCTAGTCTCCCCTTGAAGCTGAAAATCAGGTGAGGGGTCCATGTAGACCTCCTCGGTAAGATCACCATTCAGAAAAGTATTTTTTACGTCTAGTTGAGACAAAGGCCAATTCTGATTTGGCCGCAATAGAGATAAGAACTCACATTGAGGTCAACTTAGCCACGGGAGCAAAGGTAGTGTCAAAATCAATCCCATAAGTCTGAGTATATCCTCGAGCAACAAGCCGTGCCATACATCGAGATACACCATCATCAGGATTATGCTTAACAATGAATACCCATTTGCATCCCATAGTCTTCTGTCCAAGGGGAAGATCTACCATATCCCATGTATGATTCCTTTCAAGGGCATTCATTTCATTTACCATAACAACCTTCCAAGCAGGCTGAGAAAGAGCACTATGAAGAATAAGAGGGATAGTAACCAAATTGATCTCAGATAAAAAGGCACGATAGGAGGATGAGACTGCCTGGTAACAAACATAACGAGCAATAGGATATGGTGTAACACAAGACCGGGCACCCTTCCAAAGAGCAATAGGGACATCTAGATCAGAAGTAGCTAAGGGGTTAGGAATATGAGGATGAGAGTATGAAGAAGGAGAAGAAACAAGATATCTCTCACATGGATCTACTGGCATAGATCACTGAGGTGGTGGCATGACAGAGGAGGGCCCATGCATACGTTGTGAACATAAATTTGATGTTGCTTCTGATGTAACAAAGGAGGTTGAGTAGAAGATGGTGTATCAATAAGGTATGGAGCTGAAGGTTGTGAAGAAGTCATGGTGACAGAAAACGGTGTAGAAGCATGATCGATAGGCTGAGGAATAGGAAGAGAAGGAGAAACAGGTGCAAAGATATAAGGAAAATAAGGAACATGCTCAAAAAACGAACATCCATAGAGGCAAAGAATCTACGAGACTTGGGATCATAGCATCTATATCCTTTGGAGACACTGGAATCAAGGATCAAAATATCGGCCAAAATTTCGGTTTCGGGCATGACCGAAACCGAAAATTTGGACCGAAATTTCGGTCGATAATTTCAATCCCATACAAAATATGACCGAAATTTCGGTCATTTCGGCCAAAATTTTGATCCTTGACTGGAATAACCAATAAAGATACATTTCACTGAACGATCATCTCATTTATGACGAGTAGGGCGTAGGTCTTAGACAAAACAAGTGCACCCAAACACTTTAGATTCAATATAAAATATGGCATCATGAGGTCGCAACATGGAGAAAGGAGTATGTCCTTGAAGAATTCTTGAAGGAGTAAGATTAATAAAAAAACAAGCAGTGAGAAGACCCATTGACCAATAGGATTTAGGCACATTCATAGCCCTCAATAAAGATCTCGTGTGACTCCAATGAGATGTCGGTGTTTGCACTCAACAAAACCATTCTGTTGAGGAGTATAAGGACATAAAAATTGATGGGCAATCCCATGATCCAGCAGAAATCTAGAAAAAAGTTTAGAATTGTACTCTCCCCCATTATCAGAACGAAAACCTTTAATAGAGACACCAAATTGGTTTTGAACCATAGCATGAAAATCCTTGAACTTAGAAAAAACTTCATCCTTAGATTTCATGAGGTGACCCAAGTGGCCCGAGTATAGTCATTAATAAAAACAACATAGTAACGAAATCCTTCAATAGAAATGACAAGGGAAGGACCCTAACCATTAGAATGAATCATCTCAAAAGGTTTATTGCGCCTGTTCATAGGGGAAGGATAAGTATGTCTAACTTGTTTGGAGAGGACACAAATCTCACATTGAAAATTAGAGGAGATGCAAATATTTTTAAACGAAGGGATCAAAGTGCATAACATCTTAAATCCGACACGTCCTGATTTAACATGCCATAGAAAAAGGTTCTCAGAAGCATTGATGGGAAATGAAAAACATGATGATGATTGAGATTGAGAAGATGTTGCAACAGCAGAAGCATATGGACATTTTTGTTCAACATTAAAGTAATATAGCCCTCCCCCCCCCCCTTTCAAAGCCTTTACCAATAATTTTCTTAGTGGTAAGATCCTGAACAAGACAATGATAGGGAAAAAAGGTGATAGAACAATGTAAATCTTTTGAGAGACTACTCACAGAAAGCAATTGAGTAGAAAAATTAGGAACATGAAGAACATTAGATAAAGAAAGAGAATGTGATGCCGGCATAGTTCCTACTCCTTTAACAGAAGTGGAGGAACCATTCGCCAAGCGGACATGTGAAGATGATGGCGGTGGTGAATAAGAGGAGAAACCCCGACAACATCCAGTCATGTGATCAGTGGCCCCAGAGTCAATCACCCAACATGAAGGTGATGTAGAAATGTCCGCCATGAAGGATGAAATATGTTGTGATGTAGCAGATGTAGCGTGCAAATCATAAGGCATAGCAGCTGATTTGAGGCTTGATACTCCAGAGGAAGAAGTCATCGCAACCTCAAAACTCAGTAGAAAGGCAAACCTCAACCCAAGAAGAAAATATCTTAGAGTAACCAGAAACAATTCTCAAGCAGCTTGAGCAGCACCAACGCCCATCAAATTGACCATAAAACAATGCCAAAAACAGCCACAAAACAGCTGCAAAACAGTGGCGAACATGAGTTTAAATCATAGGCAACTCTCATAGGGTCCACAGAGATTTATCCTCATAGCAACAACAATATTTATCTACAATCCACTAAATCAGTTCCAAATAAGCATTTTTCCAAACACTTTCTAGGCAGCTCCCGCACATGTCCATATATATATATATATATATATATATATATATATAAACAGCTCAGTAAAACTTTAGCAGTTATAAATGGAGAAGATCCGCCAGAAATCCGAGAGATAGCAAGGGAAAAATGTCGATAAATCCAAAAAGGGCAACCGGGAAAAACAAGATTCACATGGAGCGATCATATGTAGATCTCTTCATCATGTAGGAACAGATTGCAGCGTCATATCAGCCCCCAAAAAAATGATGAAAACAGTAATAAGGATTGTAATCTTTGGTTCATCCACAAATATAAGATAAATCATGTACAAACTAGTGTGGCATCGTGAAGAACCACCGGAGAGTGGCTCAGCGAAGAAGATGGAGGTGGGTATAAAAACAAAAACCAAAACACTGCTAGAGGCCCCAAATCCAATCGCACCAGAAGACAAAGTTGTCGGGAAAGAAATTCCGACTAAAACCCACCTGTTTCCGGTGGATTCCGGGTCAGCTTCTGACTCGGCTAACTTCAGCCACTAACGTCATCGTGGCATCAGCACGACGTCAACGGCGAGGATCTGTAGGCACGGATTTGGCTCTGATACCAAGACGAAGGTTAGGGTTTTAAATGATATTAGGTTGAGGGTTAAGTGGTTTTGGTTTAGGGTTTGAGAGATAAGAAAGAAGAGAGGGGAGAACGAGAGAGAAGAAATAAGGAGAAGGCTTAGTGAGTTAGGAGCCCTCACTAGCATTTATATTAAGTTGAGAAAGTAATACATGCACACCCAATATGGACTAAACACACCCAAAACATAGAACCTATACAATCCACAAAAATTAGTAGGGTAAAAAGTTATGCTACAGTTTAGACCTTTAGTTAAGTGACTAACAAATAACAAATCAGTAGCTAACTGATGAACATACGACACATTAGACAATGCTAGAGATAGTGACAAAGTGGAAGAGCCAATATTTTGATCATGTGAAAAAAGAATCATTTACATGGAGCTAGCGGCATCCTCAACCGCCACTTGTAGGCATAAAATCCTCGTTCAATGAGAACTTCTATCTAT
The DNA here is from genome assembly GCA_021018995.1 of Chloranthus sessilifolius. NCBI lineage: Eukaryota > Viridiplantae > Streptophyta > Magnoliopsida > Chloranthales > Chloranthaceae > Chloranthus > Chloranthus sessilifolius. The sequence goes on from CM037590.1 coordinate 7,781,915, forward strand.
TGTCAATAGACATTTTCTCGGTTGACTCTTTCTTCTGGACAAAATGCAAACAGTGGCATTATGAGGAGAGGGAACCATAGATGTAAGCAAATGCTGATTACCTGTCATATGACTAGAAGCTCCTAAATCAATAATCCAGGAGGAGGATGAAGATGATGAGGCATGCAGTGTGGTACCCGAGGGTCTAGAACTAGAAGTAGATGCAATAGAGGCTGAAGCACTACCACGAGCCGAGTCATGTTGAGATGATGAACCAAGCTTAGCCTGATACTGCTGAAGCTCCAAATATTAATGTGAGACATGGAAATAGTCCCTGAAGGCATGGATCCATCTAATAGAGTTTCAATACCAGTAGTCTGTGGATCGGAAACAACCTCTCAGTAGAAACAACATGAGCAAACGACCCTTCGCTAGGATATCCATGTAACTGGTAGAAAAAAATCATGATGTGATCAATCTGGTAATAATGTGTGCATATAGAACGATCTCGACCACTACCACAAGTACAACCGTGTATACTCCTCCTGCCATGAGTTTATGGCACACTCCTAGACCCACCAGAAAATGCAGCTCTATCATGAATGGTGGTAGATTGCATAGAATGAGTAACGGAGATAACTGAATGACTTTTCTCTTCACCATGAGCAATAAAGTAGATAGTATTGAGAATTGAGAGATGGAAGAGTAGTAACCAATATCTGGGTGCGTAGTTGGATTTATATTCATCACGAAGGCCAGCAAGGATGTGAAATTTCTGATATCTTCATTCCTCTCACTCTGAGTTTGAGCACTCTTGAGATAAGAAAATTCAGAAAATGGCTCATAATAACTGAGCTCCTCCAACAAAATCTTAAGTACAACCGATGTTGTGCAAGATATATAGTTCCTTGGCGGTGGAGGGGAATTTCACAATGCAGTTGATATATGCAAGTCAGATTTTGCTTTGCTTATGTCTCTTTGAGGGATTCCCATACATTATCAAGTGTCTCATTAAATATATAACGCGCTGCAATATCAGGTTCCATAAAATTAGGCTGTCAATGGGTGGACTTCAGCCCGAGCCCACCCGACCCAGTTTAGGCATAAATATTAAACCTGAGCCCGAAAGTACCGGGCCAAAAGCCCGGTACTTTGTAGCTAGACCAGGTTCGGATCTAGTCTTTTGGGTTTAAAATAATCGGGCTTACCAAAAGCCTGGCCCAAACAACCCGATTATATTAGGGCTGGTCTGAACCCTGCATTATACTTGGGTTTTGAGTAGCCCACACTGAATTATACTTGGGCCAAGCCCGGCCCCGATTGTAATCAGGACAGCTTCGGGCCTAATTTTTAAGGGTCAAATAATCATGCCTATCAAAAGCCTGGCCCCAGCACCTCCCAGCCTTGTTGAGAGCCCTGCGTACAATTCAAAGTCTATCCCATAGCAACATCGTTGTCCAAATCCCATGCTTCGAGTTTGGAGACATCAAAATCATTTGAAGAGGGTCTAGGAATTTTACTAGTCAATAAAAACCCAATTTCTTTTAACCACTCACATACATACGAACAGCCCCAAACTGACACACGTAATTGTTGCCACCAAACTTCATGTTGGTAATAGACAAAAGAGCATTTTCGTGCCAATGAGCAGATTTAGGGTCCATTGGAACAAGAATGGACCACACCACTACACAACACTAGAGAATCTAAGTATATTGATAAAAAAGGGCAATAAGCTCCTCAAATATCATCACAGACAGATATCGTGTCTGAATCAAAGCCAAAAATGAAAACTGAAGCATATACATTAATATGGAGATCTGAACCTGAAAATGCCCCTCGATTTTTGTACAAAAAATGATCAATTCTGCCCCGATTGTCAAACCACCATTAGATCTGGTCATAGAAAAGCCAATCTTTTCCTATTTCACCCTCATCTGATCTCTCAAAACATATTGCCATGTGGATCTGGGTCAAAGTTTGACCTAGGACTGACATCGGCATGCATCGGTGCTGGTAGCATTCATTGTGGAGCATGCACGGCCCAAACAGATGTGGGAGGCTCTGTTGCCAAATTTGGCTTATAGTTTAGAGATGATGTTAGGGTTATAAGTGTAGGAGCGAGAAAGAAGAAGAGACAGGAGAGGGATAGGAGATTAGGTATAGACAACTCTCTCTAGCCCTAGTTTATCTGTCCCTAATCTCCTCTCTCTCTCATATGTGTGTGTGTGTGTATATATATAGATTAGAATATTGCAGTACTACCGGGATGCAATTAGTGAGATACAATGTAAACCCCTAACACTAACAACGTGTACAAAGATGTGATTGTCCATTGCCCTAGAAAAACAAGATACACTGACATGTAGTCCATTCAACAGTTTAAATGAAGGACCCGACTCTCATGATCGTCGTTTAAACACCAAAGTGGTGTTTAAATTATCTAAAAACATCAGTAGTTTAATATGATGGTGATCTCTACCGTCAAAGTGATAGATCTTAGATTAAAGTACAACAGGCCCAAAAATGGTGATTTAGGGAAATTTAAACCATCCGATCTAAGAACTATAATATCAAACAAGGTTGTCATATCATGTATCGTCTTGTGTATTGTAATTAAGAATTTTTGTATCGTGTTATCGTATTGTATCGTATCGAGTTTCGTAAGATACACTTAGATTTTTATAACATATACAAAAGATATTTATGTGTGTGTGTGTGTGTTGTGTGTATATATATATATATATATATATATATATATATATATTTATATAACAATTTACGGTCAATTTTGAATGTTGAGTGTCAAAGACACTCATTCCATCATATTTCACATTAAAAATTATAATTTAAATCAAATAAGACAACAAAACTTTCGTTGGATTGATTTATAAAGTGAAGATTAAAATGCCGTTACATTTGCGTGGACTGCATTCAGGGAAAAAATCATAACGGTGGACCAGCTTATACGGCAAGGGAAGGTTCTTCCTAATCGCTGTGTCATGTGCACAAATAGAGAGGAGTCTGCTGCTCATCTACTATTGCACTGTGATGTAACTCACGAAGTTTGGAACGTGGACGTCCACCCATTCGGTATGGTTTGGGTTATGCCGGCATCGCCTTACACCCAATTTTTGATATGGGACTCTGTTAAGTTGGAGGGGCAGTAGGCTAAATACTGGAGGGCAGCCTTGTTTGCCGTCTATTGGAATTTATGGCGCGAGCGGAACCTTCGGATCTTTGAGAACAAAAGCCGTCCGGTGGGGATGATCTTGAAGTCAATTAGAGACATAGTGTGGCTTTGGGCTGCTAGAGGTGAGAGAGTGCTGAGTGACGACCTGTATACGTGGGATCCGGGCTAACCTGTATAAGCAAGAGGCTTCTCGGACCTTGATGCTTTTTCCTTTTTCCGGTTTTTGATGGTTGTGTCGTTGTATTGTCCATTTCCAGCGTCTTGCTGGTTTCAATATATTCCACATTACTGATAAAAAAAAATAAAAAAAAATTGTCGTTACATAAAATCATAAACTTTTAAATTTTCCACTGTATAAAAAGAAACCCTAGAGTTGTGCAAGTGTAAGTGTTGTGTAAGTGTGTATCGTATACGTGTATGGTAAACTTATATGATATGTATCTTTCAAGTCCCAACTTCTACTTTTAAAAAAAAATCATTTACTCGTTTCTTGACATTCCATTTTGTAATTCCAATTTTGTTAAAAAAATCTCAAGTCTTCACTCTCTATCCCCAATATCACCACCATCATCTTCATTAGCAGGTAAAGTATCATCTTTTTCTTACTTCTCCTCCTTGTAGGCATCTTCCTCTTCTTTCTCTATTCTTGTCATTGTTCTTTTTTATATTGGGATAAATAAGTGATTTCTTTTAATAAAAAACCAGCTATAATCGAAATTATATGTAGCGTTCTTATCGTGTATCGTAATGTATCGTAAGATACGGTTAAAAAGTGATTATAGATATATATCGTTTTCTGAAATATCATGTATCATATCGCGTTTCGTATCATGTATCGTAAAAGATTGACAATATTATCAACCATTGTTTTTAATTTTAATGGCTGATATTAAAGTTCATCAATCGGATGGTTCACATCCGCTTATAGGCATGTTTCTTTGGGCTCAGACATGTTCCAATGATAGATTGCCACATCTATAATTTAGAATTTTAGATTGATCACAAATGTGTGCCACATGTCATAATGATAAATCACACTTCAATGGTGCTAGATAAAAACTCTGATTATAATGGTGAAAGATCATTTAAACACCATTTGGGTTAGGTGAGCTGGCCAGGTACCTGCTTCCAAAAGCAGGAGACCTTAGTTCGAATCCCCTCCCCACCTTGAGGCCACCCTAGGGATTTATATCCTGTGCTGACCCAGCATGTGCTGAATTTGGGGTGCGCATGTGCCCTTGGGATTAGCCCGGATACCCAGGTTATCAAAAAAAAAAACACCATTTGGTGTTTAAATGTTGGTCAGGAGCCATGTTAGTTTCCTAATGGTAAGTGAGGTCAAGTTATTCAAACTAGCCATGTTTCCCAGTAGGCACTCTAAATCAGTAATTGTACTTGTGTCTGATGTTTCAATTTCAAGAGTAAAGGCTATACCTACGATGTAACCATGATGTAACATACTAAATTAATAAAAGGCTTAGCACAATAAACATGTGTGGAGAAGTTCAAGCAAGTTTGATATGTCCTAGTCTAAACCAATCCAGAAGGCCAACCAGATCACTTAGTGTGGCCAGTATTGGTTGAACTGAGTAATGCTAACGATTCTCCTCTGGTTTTTGGACCATCAGAAGATGGGTTTGAGTGATTTGATATGTTGTTTTTGTGGTAAGCCATTTTCATTTCTCTTATCTTTTAAAAAAAAATTATTATGGGTGTTTTTGAGTGACTATCTCATACCTGCCATTGACCATCATCTGTTAATACGAAACAAGTTCATGATTAAGTAGTTCTAAAGTCTACATATTTAGTCTGAAATGTGTGTGCTCTTTCAGTTTGCGTTGTTATATTTTGATCTGTTTTTCATTACCAGGACTTCCGCCAGCTTCTTGATGATGACCTTGAACTATTAGCTAAGCTGAAAGACTTAATTATTGATTGGGTGCAAGAAGGGTTCCAGGACTTCTTTAGGACACTTGAAGGTCATTTCTTTTCGCTTTCTGGAAGGGCTAATTCAACCAATCAAGCTCCAGGCTTGATAGATGGAACAGAAGTAGACAAAGTGCTCACTGGAATTGTTCTCGTGTTGGCTCAACTTTCTGTTTTCATAGAACAAAGTGCAATTCCTAGAATTACGGAGGCAAGAAGCTAGTCAAAGCTTATATGTTATTATCATGGAAATTATCTATAGTAGAACTTCTGAAGAAATGGCTGTATGTTGCCATCTCACCTTCTATTTGGCAGGAAATAGCTGCTTCTTTCTCTGGAGGAGGCATTCGTGGTTATGAATATGGACCTGCCTTCGTACCTGGAGAGATCTGCCGATTATTTCGCTCAGCTGGTGAAAAGTTTTTGCATCTTGTATGAGTAAACACTTTCCATATACTTGGGATTATTGTTTCAATGAGTCATTTGTGCATCAAGCATACAAACAATAATAGCTTGATCCATTATTGAAATTCATCAATTGATTCACTCAACTTATTTTCTGGATGAACTGTTCTATGCAATAATTGTCAGCTTATTGAAAAGTCATTTGTTTAAATTGGCCACATTGGAAGACTGTCAGATTTTATATGCATTAAGATTCTCTGTAATCATTAGATATGTAGATGACCGAGTCCAATTTCTCTGTTGACTTTTCAAATGCATTTTCAGTGTACTTTTTAAGTTTTTTATCAATGTTGTAGACAAGCTGACTGAGGTGCGAGATTCCAATTATTATGAATCTAGCACAACTAGGTCATAGAGGTAACCACTATATCATGCAGCAAGGACTAGAAACTGGAGAAAACAGAACAGGTCTTGAAACTTTGTTAAGAAAACATTATTGGTGTGGCAAGATTTGTAGTAAATATTAGTACCATGCTTTGTAATAAATACCACTCAAGAATATACCTTTAATTTACCTGTTACTTATAAATGAAAGGGCCTGTTGGAGAAACCTAATGTTATTTTCCTCTCCACAGTTCTTCTCCTTCTCTTAATCTTTCGTCCTCACTATACTAACTCTCACCGTTAATCACCTATCATCACCATCAACATTTCGATCATAGCGTCAAAGCAACGGCTGTGCAAGTGGCATACATAGTATCTTCCACTAACATCAGCAGAGTTAAGGCTGACATCAGCACTGATCTGTTCTGGGTCCTGATAACTCCGTCAATTCATATTTTTTAGTAGGAATTTTTTATTATGAATTATTGTCATTTTTTAGGAAATTTGTTAATGCCACTCAAGAATCTACTTGTAATTTACCTGTTAGTTAAAAATGAAAGGGCCTGTGGGGAGAAACTTAATTCTTTTCCTCTCCACATTTCTTCTCCTTCTCTTTAATCCTCCGACCTCACTATACTAACTCTCACCGTTATTCCCCTATCATTACCATCAACATTTCGATCATAGTGTCAAAGCAACAGATGTGCAAGTTGCATACAAATTATCGTCTGCAAACATCAGCAGAGTTAAGGCTGACATCAGCACTGATGTGTTCTGGGCCCTGATAACTCTCTCAATTCATAATTTTTTAATAGGAATTTTTTTACTGAATATTGTCACTTTTTGGGAATTTTTTAATGCCACTTAAGAATATACTTGTAATTTACCTGTTACTTATAAATGAAAGGGCCTGTGGGGAGAAACCTAATGTTCTTTTCCTCTCCACATTTCTTCTCCTCTTTAATCTTCCGTCCTCACTATACTAACTCACCGTTAATCACCTATCATCACCATCAACATTTCGATCATAGTGTCAAAGCAACGGATGTGCAAGTTGCATACAAAGTATCTTCCGCTAACATCAGCAGAGTTAAGTCTGACATCAGCACTGATGTGTTCTGGATCCTGATAACTCTCTCAATTCATATTTTTCTGGTAGGAAATCTTTTTTATAAACTAGTCATTTTTCGGGGAATTTTTTATGATGATTATGTGGGTTTATGAGACAAGATAGTTCATGGTATTTCGGTCTACTAAGATCTGTGCATCATTTGTAGGCCCACCACGATGAAAAGTTAGTGTGTTTGATCATTTTAGTCGGAACACCATGGATTTCATTTCACACGACTTTTAATTGTTATGGATGTTATGAAGAGAAACTCTCGTCACTGTGACCGTTTTTTTTTTTGAGAGAGAGAACTAAGGAAATTTGTTTAAGCAAAAAGAAACAAAGTACATACCTTGGCGGGTAGCAAGGAACTACCCAACGGAGAAAAGAAGGGAAAACCCCAGGAAAAGCTCACATAAGATCTCACAAAACCGATAGAATCAACGGTAGCCCAAACGCCAAAGGACCTAGCAAATGCGACAGGCGGACTACAGGAGGAGGCAATCCCACTCCGTCAGAGCCGAGAAATCACCCGTCACCACCTCACTCTGGCCGATCATGACCCAGCTGAGGAGGAAGTCCCTGCCAAACTCCATCACAAACTTATGCGGTTTCCCAATCTTTCTGAAGAACCTGCTGTTCCTTTCAAGCCTGATGGACCATAAGACAGTGTCGACGCTAACGACCCACAGTTCCCTTTTTGTCCCCTCGAAGCTAACAAACTCCCATTGATGCAACAAGTGCTCAACCTTCAGCAGGAATATCTAGGATATAGTAAAAGCACCTAAAACGATCCCCTAAATTTTGGCGGAGCAAGGGCAATGCAGCAGAATATTGATCAACCGATTATGATCCCCTCATGCAAAGGAGGCAACTGTCCCGAATGTTAATACTGTCCTAATCAGCTGGAATCTAGTAAGGCATCTGCCCTAGACCGCGAACCAGGTAAAGAATTAATCTTATGAGGAATTGACCTTCCAAAATTTGGTCCGGTCCAGTTCGGCTTGTGGCCCTAAACTGGACGTGCGACCAAGAGGTGGTTGTAGAAAGTCTTGACTGAGAAACTACCTTTGGTACTCTTGTCCCAGATATGCAATCCCTGTGTATCATATTAGGTTTCGCTGCATGGAGAGTCCAGAAGAGATTGATAAACTCATCTATATCTTCGTCACCAAACTTCTAGTTTTGACATTCCAAAAAGGGGGTAGAGTTTCTCCACTCTGTTAAATCTCCAATCGTAGCATCTTCCCGAGATGCTATTCTGTAGATGTTAGGATAGGCCTCTCTTAAGTTTAAACTCACCCATCCATTTTTCCTCCCAAAAGGAAGTCCTTCCGTCACCCCATCTGAATCTAATGAACTTTCGATATTCTGGAACCACAGTTTTTATCGCTTTCCACCAGGAGGAGCCGCTTCTACCGTCTATGAACTAGCTCCACCCTTTCTCCTCCATTCCATATTTGACCGAGACAAATTTCCACCAGAGTTTATCCCTTTCTCTTTCGTCACCAAGTCTCCGAAGCCACTTTCCTAGAAGAGCTTTGTTAATCAAACCCAATCTTCCAATTCCCAGCTCCATCCTCCTTGATGTTGCAACAATTATCCCAATTGATTAGATGAAACTTCTTGCTCTACCCTGCGCTCTCCAACAAGAAATCTCTCACAATTTTCTCCAACTGGTGGATCACCTTAACTGGCACAACAGATATAGAATAAAGAAGATGGGAATAGTGGAAAAGGTCAATTTAATGAGGGTAAGTCTGCCACCATTACTGAGCATTTTGCTCTTTCACGTAGCCATCTTCCTTTGGAACTTATCTACAGTCGGCTCCCAATACTGAGCCCTAACCTTACCAACACCCAGGGGGAGACCAAGGTAGGTGATAAGTAAAATATCATGCAAACAACCTATTCCATTGGCTATATTGAAGAGGAGATCATGACCGATGTTGACACTTGCCAACCTAGATTTATAGAGGTCACCTCGCTGATCTGAGACAACTTTATAAACAGTAATGATATTTGTGATGCTTGGATCTCGGTCCTATCAGCTCCGCAAAAAAATTATGGTATCATCCGCATACTGAAGATGAGTAACCACAAGTCCTGTACCCACTTTGAAGCCATTGAAAGAGAGAAGCTCTGCCCTTTTCGGGAGCAGACCATGTAAAGCCTCCCCAACTGAGTTGAAAAGCATTGGAGAGAGTTCTCTTGTTTGATGCCTGTGGATCTACAGAAGTAGCCTTTAGGGCAGCCGTTGATGATGACCGAGAATCTGGGGGAACCATAGTAACCTTTCAACCAATTCCTTCACTTCCCCCCAAATCACATCCTCATCATCATAAACTGTAGGAAATTCCAATGGACGAGGTCATAAGCCTTCTCCATATATTCACCATGACAGCCTGTGCACTACAAGTGTATCGCTAGAAATCCCCCTTAATGGTATAAATGGAATTTCAAGTCACTACTCACATGCCATTTACTTGAACAAGCACTAAACTTGAAGATGTTAGAAAAATTGTGACCAATTTTTTATTATTATTTAAATTAAGCATAACAATAATAATAAAATGAAACAAATGATCAACATAGTAAAAAAGGATTCATTGTATCAAATGTTGCACAATCCATAATTCTGCAAAAGTCAACCTACCCATGAATAACTGCAACTAAATGATGGTCCAATGATCTCAAACCCTATCCAAGAGTACCTGCGACAAGGTAAAATATTTTGTAAGATGATTCAAACCGTATGCTTAACTAAACCAAACTTCAAAGGAACACCGTTATATACTCATTGTGAGTCAAATAGGAGGAAAATAACCCTCAGAGTGCTCATCAACAACGCCCTTTACATAGTCTTCGTTGGCATCTCACTCGTAATCAGGATCAACAGGATCTGTTGGCAAAAGCCGAGGGATGGGTGATTTACCACGATGGTCAATAGGGGTAACCACTGAGCTCAAAAGATTTGGCTTAATCATAACATAGTTTGTCTTAGTGATTTCAACTTATCATATAATCTCTTGATATATTTTATCTTTTTATAAATATGTGGCTTACTTATTTCTTATATAAAACATGCGACTGAGCTTTAGAAATTGACTATGCACCTTAATTGGGACCAAGCCGAAAGAAGAGAGGAAGTAAACCACTAAAAAGGAGGATTAAAAAATGTATCAACATCAACCTAAGGATGATAATCAAATAGGATAAAAAAAATTTCCCTTGCATAACATAGTCGGTGCATAAAAATGGACCCATAATGCAGTAAGGGTCACAGGTATCACTTGACTTGCCAGTCCTATCTTTTCACGTGGAAGCAGTTCTAAACCTCCCATTCCGCATAGGGAAAACTATCGGATCAAATGACTCGATTAGGCCTCGTGACATCCTGTGATGGTAACTACTCTATGGGTAGAACATATCATTTCTTGAATCCTTAATTTACCATATGATATTTTAGAATTTCATCTTTTTTTTACAGCTTAAGTCCCGTGTTATATCTTAGTTTATCTTGGCTTATTCTTAACTTATCTTACCTTGCTTACAGCTTAGGTCCCGTAGCTTATTCTTAACTTGTCTAATCTTCCTTACGGTAGTTAGCCTTCTTATTCTTATAGGTTCAAGGCTTAGGTCCCATTAACCTTCTATTTTTATAGGTTCACGGCTTAGGTCCCGTTAACTTTATAGGTCTACAACTTAGATCTTGTTAGCCTTCTTATTCTCATAGGTTCGCGGGTTAGGTCCCGTTAACATTTTCTTAACTTGGTTTAACATATCATTCTTATTTAACACCAGAACGTAGTCATCATATCATCACCATAAAAGAGTAACTTAAAATAGCTTAGGCGTATCGAAAATCACCTAAGACTACATATAGTAAGACGGGAATACCATCATCGATAGTTGACCAACTCATATCACCGCGAACATCCTACTATGCTACCAAAGGTCGCGAACCTTCTACTAATCACTGGAGGTCACGGTCCTCTTAATCACTTGATGCAAGCATCCTACTAATTAGACTTGGTATTTATCACTGGAGGTCACGGTCCTCTTAATCACTTGATGCAAGCATCCTACTAATTAGACTTGGTATTTGATACTTAAATCTTGAAAACGACTCGATTGCTCCCCCCTCCCCAAGAGCTTGAGTTTGTGTATCTTGACTTATCTTTCTTAATCTTAGTTTGTATGTTGACGTAGAGTGAGCCGCTATGTGATTAAACTCTGAATCACTCTCTATCGTAAATCATGAGGTCATCACCACAATGCCTCACATTGTAATTCCCATACTATCACATTGAAGAGGATCATAAAATAAGGTCATAACATGGATTGCATGGGATCGTGTGGATGATCACACAAAGGCAGAGGCTTAACACATATAGTACATCACGCATATCATATATCACACTGCTTATCGTAGTCATCATGCTCTTAACGTACTCTTATATCTTACCTTATTATTCATACTTACATCCTATAGAGGGAGTTCTTAAACCTCATTGTGTGCATCGTAATATTCGCTGCACACACATTAGTTTAATGACAATAATGTACACCAACACCCAATTACTCGACCTAATATAATTAAACTTATATATATATATATATATATATATATATATATATATATATACATTAATGTAAATAGATAAACACATACACACAAATCATGTACAACTAATTTCGAATCAATATTTTATAATAGGGTAGGAGTATCTGCAGTATAATAATTCATGAGGTATAATTGTTTATTGTTATTAATCAACTCATAACATGGTTTTCAAAGTAACACGTGTAAGGAAGTCTACTAAAATCAAAAAGTCACTACGTGTAAGGAAGAAGTGTTAACTACACTTTACTAAGTGGGCTAGTATTTAAATTTACTAGAAGGCATTGAGCCCTATATAATATAAAGGGTTGTATCCTCTTGCAATTAAACAAAGATACACCTCGGGTGTATGCATAGAAATAAACTAGAGGGGTATGTGCCTATGTGCATATAAATAACTAAAAGGACTTGAGTCTGTATGCATATATTTAACCAAAAGGCCCTAAATGCTTGAAAACAAATAAATGAGCCTTGACCTGTATGCATATATAAATAAAGAAATGGGACTGTAGCCGTGCACATACAAATCAATAAAAAGGCTTGGACCCATTTGCATACTTAAGAAAATGGGCCTTGGGCCTGGTTTACAATAAGGGGGCCTGCACTTTAATTAAAGTGGTTTGCACATTAATAGTGAGTCAGTATGTGGGCCTAATGGTACATGGCTTTAGACACATTTCACTTTTAAAGAAAGGCTATGCCCATTTCATAAAGTAAAAAAGGGGTTGCTGATCAATTTCACAATATGGGTCATGGGCCTGATTCAAGCTAGTAAAGGGCCTTAGGCTTGCTTCAAAATAATAGAGTTCCGGCCCATTGTGGGTCAAATAAAAAAGGGTCAGACCCCAGTTTCCTATGATCATTGGTTGGCTATTTGACCTTTGCAAGGTTTAACCCTTCCAATCTCAGCCGGTTAATTAAGATTAATTATAAAGAACTATTGGATCTACGGGAAATGGAAACCTTGACCACCCCTATAGTGACATGGTGCCTTTGGATTATATAGATTAGTATTAATAGCTTTTATAAAAGAAAAAATTAATAACATATGTTGTTTATATCTGAATGGATGAAGTGAGATTGAACTATACCTAGTTTGATCCATGTTTTCAAGAAGCATATGTGGTGTTATATATGTAGCTGTAGCGTATGGTATGCATGTGATTATTTAGTTGAGCGTGTGTGTGCTATACACCTAATCCCAACTCAACCTTATCTAAATCTAAATGCCTACTAGAAACCTGACGTGGTGCACATCTTTAGGAAAGTTCCCATGTGGTGCACTCCTTCCCACACCTCCTCCTAATCCTCTCTCTCTCGCTCTCTCAATCCACGGTCAACATGGGTCCCATGGAGCCTCCCTTACTATTATAGAATGAGCATATAAATTCTTTTAGAACCCTAACTCACTACCCATCCTTATTCTTAGAAACCTTAAGAGAGCACTCCTCTATTTAGGAATTCTCACAAAACCCAAACTCCTCTCAACCGCTCGCTATCCTTTTCTCTCTAAGATTCGCTAGCAGGCATCACAACCATCCGTCCCGTATAGCCGTATCTCTTGCCCCCCTCTTATACATTTATTGTGCAAAAATTTAAAGGAAGGCCTCCTTTTTATGTTCTCTCTTGAGACCCAACAGCAGCTGCAACAAGTGCAAAATCGGTGCTCTATTTCTACCACCATGATTCCCCTACTCTCATTTTCATCGTCTACGGACACCACCATGCAACAGAGCATACGGTTGCACAAAAACTAAACAACTACGTGCAAGCTTTCCTCCTCTCTTGAGATCCATTGCACGCAGCTCAAAATAAATCACCAAAAAAAGGATTCACTCATTGTTTCATCGCTTTAATTATCTTGCTCAACGATGGCGGCATCAACATGACGCACGACAGCCACTAGCAACATCAGTTTCGCACTCTCATAGCTCCTTTACAACCCGGACACGCCTTTGCTATTAGCGATCCATGTACTTCAAGCCTTAGCGGATCCGTATCTAATCCTTCATGCGACGTTAGGACTACAGGTAGGGAAACTTTCTGTGTGCCAAGAGTTTGGTTTCTTTCATTGTATTGTTGTAATAAAATAAAAGTTGTTAAAAATGGGGGTTTTGAGTGCCGTGGGCCATCAACGATGAAATCCGGCAGCCGATGGACACTATCGGCAAGCGACCGTACTCTGGCTGACCACTCAGTCCCATCGACCGCCGCTCACATACGTATGTCCTTTCTCTTCTCTTGTTTTGGTTAGCGTACATGTGAGTAGGAGCACCAAAGATGGTGCTCTCTCCCTCTTTCCTTAGAAAAATATATTTAAAACTGGGCTTGAGGCCCTTTGTGTTGTGAAATGGGCCGAGCCCAATGATCATAGGAAACTGGGCTGTAGCCCTTTTATTCAACCCAAAATAGGCTGGAACTTTATTATTTTGAAGAAAGCCTAATGCCCTTTACTCGCTTGAATCAGGTCCATGACCCATATTATGAAATTGGCCCAAGACCCCTTTTTGACTTTATGAACAAGGCATAGCCTTTCTTCAAAAGTGAAACAGGCCTAAAGCCCTGTACCATTAGGCCCACATACTGATTAAAGTTCAGTCCCGCTTAGTATCCAAGGTGTATCTCAGGGCCCTTTTATTTACTTTATGCACACCGGCCCAAGTCCCTTGGTCCTTTAATACACATGAATGGGGCCCCATGCCCCTTATTTTGTAAACTGAGCCCAAGGCTCATATCATTAATTATGCAAATAGGTCCAAGCCTTTTTATTGATTTGTATGTGCACCGGCTCGATCCCATTTCTTTATTTATATATGCAAATGGCCTAAGGCTCATTTATTTATTTGTATGAATTTGGGCCCTTTTGGTTAAATATAAGCATACAGATTCAAGTCCTTTTGGTTATTTGTATGCACATAGGCCCAGTCACCTCTTGTTTATTTCTATGCCTAGGCCTCCTGCGTATCTTTGTCTAATTGCATGGGCCTACGGCCTTTTATATTATATATGGCCCAGTGCCTTCTAGTAAATTTAAATACTAGCGCACTGAGTGAAATGTAGTTAACATTTATTTGCATGTAGTGACTTTTGTTGGATTTGTCCCACATTGGCTGTGGATTGGCCCTTCTTGAGCTCTTTATATCTTGGGTAAACCTCACCTTACAAGCCGGTTTTGTAAGATTGAGTTAGGCTCATGGAATTCTTATCATGGTATCAGAGCTGGTATTTCTCCACTCCACGTCACCCAATTCAATTGTTCATGTGATTTGGCTTGGCTCAAGTCTGCCAACACGTATGGGGGGGTGTTAGAATAGTCCCACATTGCCTGTGGGCTTGGATGTCTTGGGCTATATATAATCTGGGCACTCCTCACCTTACAAGCCGGTTTTGTGAGTTTAAGTTAGGCCCGTGGAATTCTATCAACTTTTAATGGACTGTGTTCCTTTGAGGACCATGTTATGAGTTGATTAATAACAATAAACAATTTCTAACGGGGACGCCACATACATGGACATTGGATTCGGACCGCATCGTTTCCACCGGCGTAAAAAGAAGCAGCGTTATGGAAGTCAAAGCTAAGGAAAGATGGAAATTTTGGAGAAAGAATGGCGAAATTTCGATCAATAGAAATTGAAATTCGATCGATCGAATGTCGACGGCAATTTTGATAGAAATATGAAATTTCGATCAATCGATTTTCATTTCGATCGATCGAAATTTCAAATTGATCGATCGAATTCCAAATTCGATCGATCGAAATCGCGCCGAGAATTTTAGTTATTTTAGGAGTTTAATTTCGAACTTTTGTTTCAAGGGTTTATTTGTCTTTTATTTAATATTCATTTTAGGGTTTTCTTTATTGTAAGACCTATATAAGGTCTTTAAACAATGTAATTAAGGGAGTTGATTGATTATTGAATGAGAGCTTATGCTTCGTGAAGAGAGAGTCTTCTTCCCCGCGATGGGTTTGGTGTGAGACCAAGGGAGTGATTCCCATATATTTCCCTTATTGTTGTCATTGCTTTGCGTGGTTTGCTTGATTATATTTGCTATCTAAATCTCTGCGTGCTTCTCTAGCCATAGCCTAAATCCTTCCTTGTGATCCCCGAAACCCTAAACCCGTTTTGAAGCCTAAATCATACAAGCCCATACCCTTTTTAAACCATAAACCGATCTCAAAGTCATAAATCTTTTACAAACCCTAATTCCCTTTTACAACCCAATTTGGAATCCGTGAACCTACATCGGACCGAATAGACCTCCCTTGTTGATTTGCGTGGTCTGCTTATATTTGATATCTCTAAATTTCTACATGCTTCTCTAAACCATAGCCTAATTTCTTCCTTGTGATCCCCAAAACCCAAAACCCTTTTGAAACCCTACATCAAACATAGCCTACACCCTTCTAAAACCATAAACCGATCTAAAAGCCATAAGCCTTTTACAAACCCTAATTCCCTTTCACAACCCAACTTGGAATTCGTGAATCTATATCGGACTGAAGACGAGCGCTTAAACCTGGGAAAAGCTAGAGTCCTATCTCTAGGTCGATCTCGCCTCGACTCTAAAAGTACTTGCGCATCGGACTGGACCCTATCTGGATCTCGTGTGATCTACCCATAAAAAATTTTGCAAACCCTAAAGGTATCAAAGATAATTTTGCGATTAAACTTGATTTAATTTCATTAATTTCAACAAAATCTGCATAAAATCATATTCCGCATTTTAGGGTTGTTGTCTCGCATCAGTTTTGGCATCAAAGCCCTAGGTTTTCTAAGTTAGGGCATTTTTGCTTGTCATATTTATTTTGTTGCATTGTTTTTGTGAGTCCATATTGCATTCCATATTAAAACCCTAATAGACCTTGTGATCACCATGGACTCGAGTGCGATTCTCAATGCCCTTAATGGTATGCGAGAAGAGTTGGGTGCGATTAGTGCACGTCTGAATACCATAGAGCAAGCCCAAACATCCTTAGGAGTTGGTAATGATCGATTATGTGATTGAATCAACCAACTGGAAGCGATGGGTGGGTTAGAAAATCAGCACCAAGTGCGTGAGTGTCCTCACTTTGAACGTAATGGTCGCAAAGACAATCGGAACCGTAGGGATCATCGTAGAGATGACTATGACCCCAAAGTTCAACTCCTTAAGAATGTTCGAATTGAGATTCCGACTTTCGATAGAAGAATGGACCCTACCGTCTTCCTCGATTGGCTTTCTGACATGGACCAACACTTTGATTGGTATGCCATGAATGATGACCGTTGCGTTAGACTCGCTAAAATGAAGTTGGTTGGTCAAACTCGACTTTTCTAGCTCAATGTTGAGCGCATTAGGGTGAACGTGGGTTGTCCTCCCATTACCCGTTGGGACGACATGAAGGAACGACTTACTGAGAAGTATGTTCTTTTATCATACTACCAACGCCTTCTCGACCAATGGCAAAACTTACACCAAGGTGGTATGCCCGTGACCGATTACATTGTCAAATTTGAAGAGTTCATGATGAGGACAAAAGTATCGGAAGACCCTGAAATCACTCTCTAGATTTCGCACTGGATTGCGACTGGATTTGCAAAAGGAATTGATTTCTCATCCCGTAGAAACTCTTGAAATATGCTGCCGTTGTGCAAGATCTTGAACGGTATTTGAAAACTACGGTGGTGAAGAGGACTGAGCCACAATATAGTAACCAACGATCCGGTGAGGGACGATTCAATCCTCCTCCCAAACCTACACAACCTACTCCTACCAATTCTAAGTTTGAAAAGGGAAAAGGTGTAGTCAGAGAATCCTCAAGAGTTAATTCTCAAGTAAAGTGCTATAAATGTCATGGGATGGGACACTTTGCCGCCCAATGCCCTACGAAAGAACCCCAAAGGACTCTCTTCATTGAGAAAGAGGAGGATGATGATAAGGTAGTAGTTGAAGAAGTATTTGAACCGGTTAGCACACCCAGCAATGAGGAGGGTGATGCTATTGGTCATGCTTTAGTTGTGAGGTGTGCCCTTGCACAGCCTCAACGGGATGAAAAGGATGACTGGCGTAGGGAGAACATCTTCCACACCTATGCCAGATTTGGTGAAAAGAATTGTAGGGTCATCATGGATAGTGGTAGTTGTACCAACGTAATATCCACTCATGCGGTACGCTGCTTAGGGCTTACACCTGAAGCCCACCCGAGACCTTATAAAGTCGCATGGGTCAATTCTTCATCCATTCCCATGTCGAAAAGGTGTCATGTACCGATTCAATTGGGTTCTTATTCGAACACCTTATGGTGTGATGTGGTGCCGATGGATGTGGGCCATATCATTTTGGGAAGGTCGTGGCTCTATGACATGGACGTGACTCTTTCTGGTCGATCAAACATATGCACGTTCATCCATAAGGGCAAAAAGATCACTTTACACCCTTTGCCCCCCAAAATACCATCGATCAATACTGTCAAAAAGAAGGGCGAGTCTTCTAAATCCATTAATATTGTGAGCCCTTCTGAGCTTAAGAAAGCATCGATAAATGAGAGTGTGGTGTACGTAGTTGTCACCATAGAGAGTGCTCCCGAGTCGGTGAGCGAGTGTCCCAAGGAGGTTGAGCCGATTTTAAAAGAGTTTACGGATGTCTTCCCTGAAGACTTACCAAACGAACTCCCTCCTCTGCGTGATATCCAACACGCAATAGACTTGGTTCTCGGATCTACCTTACCAAATCTGCCCCACTATAGGTTGAATCCAGTTGAGCACACCGAGTTAACTTGACAAGTCAATGAGCTCCTTCAGAAGGGGTTCATCCAAGAGAGCATGAGCCAGTGTGCCGTACCTGCCCTACTCACTCCTAAGAAAGATAGTACGTGGCGCGTGTGTGTGGATAGTCGTGCGATCAATAAGATTACGGTTAAGTATCGGTTTCCCATACCAAAGCTTGATGATATGCTCGATATGATGGTTGGTGCAACTATCTTTTCAAAGATAGACCTTAAGAGCGGCTACCATCAAGTCCACATCCGCCCCAGTGATGAGTGGAAAACCGCCTTTAAAACTAAAGATGGTCTTTATGAGTGGATGGTCATGCCTTTTGGGCTTTCTAACGTCCTGAGTACTTTCATGCGACTCATGACCCAAGTGTTGAGACCGTTTCTCGGTAAGTTCCTTGTTGTTTATTTCGATGACATCCTGATCTATAGTCATGACAAGGAACAACACTTGACCCACCTTAGGCTGGTTTGTGAAACCCTAAAGGGCGAGAAGTTGTTTGCAAATCTCAAGAAATGCACCTTCATACAACGTTTTGTTGTTTTCTTGGGATTTATTAACTCAGCCAATGGAATGGTCGCGGACCCCAAAAAAGTGAGCCATTGTGGAGTGGCCCGAGCCTAAAAACATACACGATGTCCGTAGCTTCCATGGTTTAGCTACTTTTTATCGTCGCTTCATCAGAAGCTTTAGCACCATTATGGCCCCAATTACTGATTGCATGAAAAAGGGGGACTTTAAATGAGGCAAAGCGGTGACAAAAGCCTTTGTTGAGATCAAACAACGAATGAGTAGTGCACCCGTCATGCAATTGTCAGACTTTTCTAAAGTCTTTGAAGTCGCATGCGACGCTTCGGGTGTAGGCATAGGAGGAGTACTTAGCCAAGAGGGTCACCCTGTGACCTATTTTAGTGAAAAACTTAACGAGGCGAAGCAAAAATACTCCACCTATGACAAGGAGTTCTATGCGGTCGTTCGATCTCTTTGGTATTGGAAACATTACCTTAGACCGCAAGAATTTGTGTTGTTCTCTGACCATAAAGCCTTACGCTTTCTTGCTTCACATAAGAAGTTGAACCCAAGGCACGCGAAGTGGGTTGAGTGCCTTCAAGGGTTCACATTTGTGTTAAAGTATAAGGCCAGTGCTGAAAATAGAGCCGCATGCACTTAATCGGCGAGTGGTGACTTTGCGCATAATGAGCACCGAGGTCATCGGGTTCGAAAAGTTAAAGGATGAGTGCCCCGTTTGCCCAGATTTTGGGGTTGAGTATAGTACTCTCCTTAGTAACCCGACCAGCACACACTCCGTGTACACCATCCAGGATGGGTACTTGTTTAAAGGGCTGCCTTTGCATCCCTCGCACTTCATTACGTGACTTTCTCATTTGGGAGTTACATACTGGAGGGATGGCAAGACCTTTTGGGCGTAATAAAACTGTTGCGCTCGTAGAAAATAGGTTCTTTTGACCTAGCCTAATGAAAGATGTCGCCCGGGTCGTTAAGCATTGTCGTACTTGCCAAGTGTCAAAACAAATTAAACAAAATACCGGCTTGTACACCCTGTTACCCGTGCCACACACACCGTAGCAAGACCTCTCTATGGATTTCGTGCTTGGACTTCCTAAGACCCCTAGGAAGCACGATTTCATTTTTGTCATAGTGGACCGCTTTTCCAAGATGGCCCACTTCATTCCTTGTTCCAAAATCTCCGATGCATCTCAAATTGCTAAACTATTTTTCGCGGAAAAATAACTCGTAAATTGATCATCCCTATCAGACACAATGGTTTTGGGCAACCCATGATGGGCACATTGCTCCAATTCTCTACAGCTTACCACCCCCAAACGGATGGCCAAACTGAAAGCACCAATAGGAGCCTTGGGAATCTCCTTCGTAGTCTTGTCGATGATCATGTTAGGACCTGGGATACCATCTTACCCACAGCTGAGTTTGCATATAATAATTCTGTCGATAGGTCCATAGGCATGAGTCCTTTTGAGGTAGTGCATGGTCATAGGCCTAGGACCCCATTAGATTTGATCCCCATGTCTGCATCCCATAGAGTGTCAGAGTCCGCTGATGCATTTACACAACATATTCATAGCTTGCATGCTGAAATTAAACAGAAAATTAATTCAAACAACAATCAATATAAATTATCTGTAGATGCTCACAGGCATTCTAAAAAATTTAACGTGGGTGATTACGTGATGGTCCGGGTAAGGCCTGAGCGGTTCCCATCGGGATCCGCAAAGAAGCTCCAATCTCGAGGCGTTGGGCCTTTTAAGATTTTGGCTAAGAGTGATCCTAATGTATATGTACTTAAGCTTCCTCCAGGTACGGGGGTTAGTTCAACATTCAATGTAGAGGATTTGGTTCCTTACTGGGGTTTCATCCCACCTCCTGAAAACCCACTCCAGCCACCTCCTAGTCCCAGCCCCAATCCAACCTTGCAACTCATATCTCTTCTTTCCCCAAGCAGGCAGAGATCAGATGAGATAGAAAATATAATCAACGATCATGCTGTCTCTACACATGACGGGGGATTCCAGAAATACTTGGTTAAATGGGTTGGCAAATCGGAGACTGAAAACACTTGGGTCCACGAGAATAAAGTTCGTCGCTTGAACCCCGACCTGTTAGATATCTGCCACTAGCATGTTTCATCGGTGATGAAACCTTTTTGGTCCAAGGAAATTGACGGGAATGTCACATACGTGGGCATTGGATTCGGACCGTATCGTTTCTACTGGCGTAGAAAGAAGCAGCGTTATGGAAGTCAAAGCTAAAGAAAGATGGAAATTCTGGAGAAAGAATGGCGAAATTTCGATTTGAATTCGATCAATCGAAATTCAAATTCGATCGATAGAATGTCGACGGCGATTTTCATAGAAATATGAAATTTCGATCGATCGATTTTCATTTTGATCGATCGAAATTTCAAATTGATCGATCGAATTCCAAATTCGATCGATCGAAATCGTGCCAAGAATTTTAGTTATTGTAGGAGTTTAATTTCGAACTTTTGTTTCAAGGGTTTATTTGTCTTTTATTTAATATTCATTTTAGGGTTTTCTTTTATTGTAAGACCTCCTATATAAGGTCTTTAAACAATGTAATTAAGGGAGTTGATTGATTATTAAATGAGAGCTTATGCTTCGTGAAGAGAGTCTTTTTCCCCGCGATGGGTTTGGTGTGAGACAAAGGGAGTGATTCCCATATATTTCCCATATTGTTGCCATTGTTTTGTGTGGTTTGCTTGATTATATTTGCTATCTAAATCTCTGCGTGCTTCTCTAGCCATAGCCTAAATCCTTCCTTGTGATCCCTGAAAACCTAAACCCATTTGAAGCCTAAATCATACAAGCTCATACCCTTTTTAAACCATAAACCGATCTCAAAGTTATAAATCTTTTACAAACCCTAATTCCCTTTTACAACCCAATTTGGAATCCGTGAACCTACATCGGACCGAAGACGAGCGCCTAATCTTAGAAAAGCTAGAGTACTATCTCTAGGCCGATCTCGCCTCGACTCTAAAGTACTTGCACATCGGACTGGACCCTATCTTGATCTCGTGTGATCTACCCATCAGAATTCTGCAAACCCTAAAGGTATCAAAGATAATTTTGCAATTAAACTTGATTTAATTTCATTAATTTCGGCAAAATCTGCATAAAATCATATTCCGCATTTTAGGGTCGTTGTCCCGCGTCAATTTCACATCATAAATTATTATGTTGTAGATAATACTCCCCTATTGTAAAATATAAATTATTGATTCGAAATTAAGTTGTACATAATTAGTATGTATGTGTATATCTATTTACATTAATGTAACTATATATGTGTGTAACTTTATAATTATATTAGCTCGAGTAATTGGGTGCGTGTGTACATTATTGTCATTAAATTAATGTGTGTGCAATGAATATTACGATGCACACAAATGAGGTACCCCTGTTTACAATGTAAGTTTAAACAATAAGGTAAAATTTAAGAATATGTTAAGACTATGATCACTATGATAAACTGCGTGATGTATTGATATGTGTTAAGCCTATGTCTGTCTATGATCTTACACACGATCCCATCCAATCTCATTTCATGATCCTCTTCACTTTGATGGTATGAGGCATTGCGGTGATGAGCTCATGACTTGTGATAGGGCTTGATTGGGAGTTTAATAAGATACAAACTAAGATTAAGAAAGATAAGTCAAGATATACAAATTTAAGCTCTGGGGGCGAGCAATCGAGTCATTTTCAAATACCATATCCAATTAGTATGATGCTTGCATTCGGTGATTAGGAGGATTGCAGCCGCGGTGATTTGTAGGAGGTTCGCCGCCATTGATTTGTAGAGAATCCGCAGCCTTTGGTGACATAGTAGGATGTTCGCATCTTGTGATATGAGTTGGCTAACTATCGACAATGTGATGTGAACTTTAGATCCGCTTGTTTGAATCATGGTCGGATAAAGAGGAGACGTCAAAAGAGAAAGTGGACCCACGAATGGGTTTTTAAAAAATTGTGAACCTATAAGATTAAGAAAGTTAACGGGACCTAAGCTGTAAGCAAGATAAGTTGAGAAGAACCTATGAGACCTAAGTTGTAAGGAAGGTTAGATAAGTTAAGATATGACACGAGACTTGAGCTGTAAAACAAAAAGATGAGATTCTAAAACATCATACTGTAAATTAAGGATTCAAGAGATGATAATTCTTTCTACCCATGGTGAGTTACCATCATAGGATGTCATGAGACCTGGTCAAGTCATCCGATCCGGAAGTTTGCCTTATGCGGAATAAGGCGGTTAGAATCTCTTCCACGTGAAAAGATGCGACTATCGAGTCAAAGTGATACCTATGAACCTTACTGCATTATGGTCTCCTTTTATGCATTGATTACGCTATGCAATGGTAAGATTGGAATTACAGTCGGCTTGATCCCAATTAGGGTACTTAGGCAGCTTTTAATCCTCGACCGCATTGTTTTATATAAGAAATATATAAACCATATATTTATAAAAAGGATAAGAATATATCAAGAAATTATATGATAAGTTGAAATCATTAAGACATAACTATGTTATGATTAAGCCAAATCTTTTGAGCCCTTACTGAGCACCGTGGCAAATCACTCATCCCTCGACTTTTGTCGACATGATCCTGATTACGAGCGAGATGCCAATAGGACTATGTAGAGTGCGATGTTGATGAGCACTCTAAGGATTCTTTTCCTCCTAACAATAAGTATACAATGGTGTTCCTTTAAAGTTTTGTTTTGTTGAGCATATGGTATGAATTGTCTTATGAATACTTTTACCTTGCAGTAGGTACTCTTGGATAGGGTTTAAGATCATTGGACTATCATTTAGCTACTATTATTCTTGGGTAGGTTGACTTTTGTGGAATTATGGATTGTGATACATTTGATACAGTGAATCCTTTATTAGTATGTTAATCATTTGTTTCATTTTATTAGCATTGTAATGCTTAATTTTTTAATAAAAATGGTCACAATTTTTCTAGCATCTTCAAGTTTAGGGCATGTTTAAATAAATGACATGTGGGTAGTGACTTGAAATTCCACTTATACCCCTAAGGGCGATTTCAGGTCGTTATAGAGATGGTATCAAAACCGAGGACGGCTCTGCAATCAAGTGGGGGAGAGGAGTAGAGGCTCCGGAGAGGGATAGAGGCCTTGGGGGCCTATTCCTCCTAATGGGAAGCTTTAGTCCCACATTGGTTGCAAACTAGTCCTGATCCTAGGCTGTAAGTCAGACCATTCCCTTTTAGATATGTCGGGTTTTAAAACCGGGGAGCCTAGTGTGGCCATTGTTGTCAAAAGCGATCGCATATGCGACCCTACAGGGTATTATCTCATATGCCATGATGGCACATGCGATCGCATATACCTCCAACAGTCATAAATATGACCGTTGGAGTTTTTTTCTATTTTTTTTACATTTTAGGCCTCCCCAAAGCCTATAAATAGGAGGTTCCTCCTCCTCATCCATACCACATCCATCCAAGGTATATTTTTGTCTCTTTTTTGAGTTTTTACTCCAGTCTTTCTCTCTATTTCTCTCTCTCTTTCTTAAATCTCTGTTCATAATTTTTTTGCTCTCTTTTATGGGTTATCTACTTATCCTATTTACTTTTATTCCGTATTCTAGACATTACAAAATTAATAGAGCACAAAATTAACACAACATATATTATATACTTTTGAGAATTTTTGGGGTTTTTTGGGTTTTTTTGAAAAAAATAAAAAATAAATAAAATAAAATATGCCATTGCATAATCGCATATGCGATGACACTATGCCATCGCATAACATCACATATGTGATTTGACAACAATGAGTGTGGCAGAACCGGACAATATCTTATCGGGTCGGGTCGGGATCATTGCAACAAGCCTTACAAAAATTGGCATACTCATCATGTTTGCAAAGTTAACAATTAAACCTTAGATTATTATATCAGTCAGATCAAGTAACTCAGCGATCCCCGCCGCCATATATTCACATGCGTTACGTAGTAATTTCCCTCTGGGAAATTCATCTATCATTCTACATTGTGAAACATGGGCTAACTGTGGTAATTTTACTTTTAAGTAATGCTAAACTAGAAACCTACTCCCTTGACATCAGAAATCAAAAGAAAGTGGACCATTAAACCATACCATGATAGATGGTGTAATTAGATGTTGAAGTGTGGCCCTGTTAGCCCATTCCTACCAATATTGATGTCCAACATCTGGTTGGGGTAGTCTTCTAAATCAATGTACTATTATAGTTTTTTTTCTCTTTCTTTTTGGTAGCTAAGCTGTGATTAAATCTACGACCTCATAGTTATGCCACAATAAACCTTTCAAATGAGCTGCAGGCACGACCTCTGGGTGGAACTAATAATATCTTCAGACATCAAAGTGAGAGTAAAAAGTTGGAAGATGTCTACGTGGCTTAATCAATGTAGCCGATGAACATCTTATTTGCAGGTTTACACATACAAACAATCAAAAGATTCAAAACACATTACCAGAGCATGGCCTTCTTGTTTTAAAAAAAAAATAACCCTTCCAATCAGTTTTGGAGCAGTTCTAGAGAATGATTTTCAGTATATATACGGAAACATATTAGAGGGTTTGTTTTCAGCCCTGCCAAATATGCACCAATTGTCTTAGTCATAGTGAGATTCTCACTGTACAGAATGCTGTGTTCAACATATAAAAGTCGAAAGCTTAAAATTGTGATTCTTAGGAGCTAGCTCTTAACAATTAGCAATGTTTTTTGAATCTATATATATATATATATATATATATATATATATATATATATATATATATTAGTGTTTATTGAATCCTAATTGTCTCAAATAAGTTGGAAGCTTTTCATCAGAAATTTATCCAATAAACTGACTTTTAGTTTTTTATATGTTGCAGTATATAAATATGAAAACTCAGAAAATATCAGTTCTCCTGAAGAAGAGGTTTACAACACCTAACTGGATAAAGGTCAGTGCACTTTGTAAACTATCACGCCAGTTCTTTGAAACAGAAACACAATGGGGAACAGAGTGGTATTATAACCTTACCTGACCTATTTGGTGAATAATTTAACAGCACAAAGAGCCAAGAGAAGTTCATATGTTTGTTGATTTACTTCTTCAAGAGGTTAGTATGCATATTTTTTTGTGAGATTATAGTAATTTTATGAATAAAAATATTGGGGTGTGTGTTATTATCGTGGGGGTGTAAGGTAGTAAGTTCCACAGGTATATATGTAATTACTCTTCATCAGTGTTTTTAAAGGCACAAAGCATACCCACGAGGCGAGGCGTAAACCAAATGTGACGCGTAAGCCTCGCTAATTTTTGAATTTTGAATCTTTAAAATATAATAATTAAAAGACATAAAGAAAATTAATAAAAAATGATAAATATATTAGAAAACATATAAGAAAAATAATGGATAATATTTTTATTATAAGCTAATGAATAGTCAAGGCACAAAGGACAGTAAGAGGTATAAGTGTGCAACCATCTACCATTACAAAAGAAGGATTCAAAATCAAACATACGCAAAATTACAAATATTTTCAATATATAAGTCTCAAGTCACGACTCAGCTCATAGCCCAAAAAATAATGGTTACAGTAAAAATTAAACTTTCACCGCTCATTAGTCTGTTCCATTCTCATTAACTAATAATAATTTTAAATTGTTAAATATTTGTATAAGTCGTGCTCCTCTATTTGTGAAAAAAGGTAAACTTGTAAGAAAAAAGAGGATAGAGTAGTGAAAAATAAAAAATTTCACGAGGCTTTAGCCTCACTGCTCCTCACATGCTCCTTACCACGCCTCATGTACCTTTACGCCTCGAACGATCTTTAAAACACTGCTCTTCATATATAATATAAGGCTAGTAGGGCACATTTCCCTAACTAAGCCTTTCACCGCTTTATTTTCTTGTCTCTTCTCTTCTCTATCTCAAATCTTAAACCTAAACCTTAAACCTAACCCAAAAATCCTTACCTACCACAATACTCTAACCTGACTACTCTCGGTACCACAGCCAATAAGCCAACAAAAGTTTGGAAATGAATTATTGTTAACCTGATTTATATAAGTTTGTGGCACATTGTTGAAATGGATTATTATTTGCTTTAAGATTTCTTTTCAAATTATATAATAATATCCTACATTCAGGGCACAGTGATGATTAATGATCAGGAGATGCACCTGTATACAATAATAATAGTTATTACTTTACAGTGTATCAGTCTTATAAATTAATTTCCGGTGACTGCTTAGCATTGGATGTAATCATGTAAGTGTACCTGATGTATATTAAGGATCTTAGGATTTGATGTAGGTACGGTTTAGATTCCAAATTTCAGACTTTAGTAAACGGCTATCCATCAATTTTTCTTTTTAATCATAAACGGCTATGCATTAATCCAGTTAGTCCTTTCTTGATATTTTTATTTTTTTTATACTTTTGCTTATTTATAGAAAAAAGTGTGCAAGATCTAGGAGATTATTTTGAATTTAATTTTGTTAGTTTATTTAGTCTTTATGGTAAATGGATTCCAAAATCTACTGCATAGAGTTAAAAAAAATTATACAACACAAATAAAACCAATTTTCAGTTATTGTGCTTCTGGTGCACAAACAAATCCTGACAAACATCAAAAGATTATCCTTATTTAGTGGCCATTGCTACTCAGCAAACCACACATGAAACAGAAATGTAACTAATGAAATAAAATATCCTATAATTTTGATTATATCTGAATGATGCATAAATCATATCTAGTTTTAGTCTGAGTAACAAGAACGAATGATGCACATAAAATTTGATCAGATAATTAAAACCAACCCAGGATGACATTTGGAACAATTTGTGACGCAGAACAAAACCCTAAACTACGTGAATGCGATGATTAATTGCTTGTCGAAATTAAATTGAATTAAATTAAACAATAAATTTGATAATATAGCGAATACCTCAGGAGTTCGTAGTTCTCCAGGTGAAAAGATCACGTTTGGTTCGGGAAGGGTTCAGCCTTCCGTTAGAATAGTGATGCGGATCGGTCCTAGAGAAAGAACTCTAGGATTTCCAGATTATGGCGCTCACAATGCAATGATGGAATCTCTGATTTTCTGGTTATTTTGATACGGTTGGGCTTAATAGTTTGATGAAAGCTACGGTTGTTGAGTCGGATCGATTCAATGACTTAGGGAAAAACTAGGGTTTTAAGATTTCAGGTCTTAAAGAGATATGGCAGATTTAGGGTTTTTGGTTTAAAGCAGGGAAGATAGATTAAAAGGAATAAAATATAAGAGGATCGATTGCGGGCTTCACACCCTTGGCTTCATACCAAACCCTTCTCGGGAAATAGATTTTGGGCTTCACACCCTTGGCTTCTCATCAAACCCTTCTCAGGAATAAACTCATCTCAAGTTCCAAAAGCAAAAGCAAAAGCTCTTTCATTCATTAATCAAAAACTAATTACAATGTTTTTCTTAAGGACCTTATATAGGAGGTCTTACAATCGAAATTGCGTAGGGTAAAATAAATACTAAATAAAAGACAAATAAGCCCTTAAAACTCAAGTTCGAAATTAAAATTAAAATTAAAATTAAAATTACCCTACGCAATTTCGATCGATCGAAAATGAAACTCGATCGAAATTGAAATTCGATCGATCGAATTTATACTCGATCGATCGAAACATACATATATTAATATATCGCCGCTGGAATTCGATCGATCGAACTGAGGTCGACCGATCGAAGATTTCGATCGATCGAATTTGTAGTGTTCCTCCAAATCACCAAAATTTCATCTTTCGCCTAGTTCTGATTTCCATTCTGCTTCTTCCGACGTTGGTACACGCGAAAAGGTCTATATCCGATGTCTATGATGTCGGCATCCCCGTCAATTTGGTTAAGAATGATGTATAAATTATATAATATTCTATAATTCTAATTTTATCTAAATGATGCATAAATCATATTTAGTTTTAGTCTGAGTAAGAAGAATGAATTATGCACATATAATTTGATCAGATAATTAGAACCAACCCATCGTATGACATTTGGAGCAACTTGGTTAAGAAACAGCATGAAAAACTAGCCATATGCCCCCTTTCATGTTTTACTGAAATGTTAAAAATTATTAGAGACCCTTTTTTTTCTTATAGGTAAGCTGGGATTGAACTTG
This sequence comes from Chloranthus sessilifolius, assembly GCA_021018995.1. NCBI lineage: Eukaryota > Viridiplantae > Streptophyta > Magnoliopsida > Chloranthales > Chloranthaceae > Chloranthus > Chloranthus sessilifolius. Next base: position 7,811,024 of record CM037590.1, read on the forward strand.
CGACCTAGTGGTTGCCATCGAGAGATATCACAATACCACCAAAAGGTTGCAAATATGGATCCAGTTTTTAAATTGTCTACCCAAACGTTAAATGCATAACTATCTACAGAAAATCCTATCTATAGTCCCTTTGATTTGATAAATTCCCACTAATACCTATCAGAGAAATAGCAAAGTATGATTTTTTGTTAAATAGAATATTGTGGGGTAATCTACCCATGATCTTTTCCAAATTTGGCATCTTGATACTTTTTGGGCAATAGGAAGCCGTTGTGCTAAGCCATTGGAAGTCGATCAACAGAGTTTGAAGGAGCGTGCCAACTACCTGTGCGTGAAGGTCAAAATTTTTTTGTGGACCTCGGTTCCCAGAGGGCTGGAAGTTGTGATTGGTGGATCCTCTTTCTGGCTTTCAGTTAAGTTGAAGAATGATATGACTGAGTGACGCGGGACAAGGACCCTAAAATGTGGAATATGATTTAATGAAGATTTTGCCGAAATTAAATAAATTAATTCAAGCTTAATCGCAAAATTATCCTTGATACCTTAGGGTTTGCAGAATTTTGATGGGTAGATCACACGAGATCCAGATAGGGTCTAGTCCGATGCGTAAGTACTTTAGAGTTGAGGCGAGATCGACCTAGAGATAGTACTCTAGCTTTTCTAGGATTAGGCGCTCATCTTTGGTCCGATATAGATTCGCGGATTCCAAATTGGGTTGTGACAGGGGTTTACGGTTTGTAAAGGCCTATGGCTTTTAGATCGGTTTATAATTTTGGAAAAGGTATTGGCTTTGTGTGGTTTAGGGTTTTGGGGATCACAAGTAAGAAATTAGGCTATGGTTTAGAGAAGCACGCAAAGATTAAGATAGCAAATATAAGCAAACCACGCAAATCAACAACAATAAGGAAAATATAAGGGAATCACTCCCTTGGTCTCACACCAAATCCATCTCAGGCAAAGATTACTCAAGCATAAAAGCATTCAATAATTAATCAACTAACTACAATGCTCTTCTTAATGACCTTATATAGGAGGTCTTACAATAAAAGAAAACCTTAAAACGAATATTAAATAAAGACAAATAAACCCTTGAAGCAAAAGTTCGAAACTCAACTTCTAAAACAACTCGGCACAATTTTGATCGGTCGAAATTGAAAATCATTCGATTGAAATTGAAAATCATTTTATCAAAATTGAATTTCGTTCGATCGCAATTTCGATCGAAATTGAAAATCATTCGATCGAAATTCTCATATACATAAAATATCGCCGTTGACATTTCGATCGATCGAAATTCAATTTCGATCAATCAATTTTTCTATGCTCCTTTAATTTCCAGAATTTCATCTTTCGCCTCTTTCGCCTAGTGTTGATTTCCATTCCGCTTCTTTCTACGCCAGTAGAAACGATGCGGTCCGAATCCAATATCCATATATGTGGCGTCCCCATCACTGAGATGTTTGACAGTTACCCTTCGGCCCATCTTAATGGTATATTTGGTTCATTTGATCATCGGCACCCTAAGAAATCTTAATTTTAAGATTTCAAATTTTCACGGATTGAAAAATAAAAAGATATCAAATTTCAGCATTACCATTTCAAACCAATGTTGTAACAACTGGACTGGCCGGATCGACTGGAACTGGCAGGTTTGGCAGTTTGGTTTGACCTTAAAGAACCATATTTGCAGTTTTTCGGTTGAACACCAGTTTTTTAGTAGAATTGTCTGCTTCACCCCATTTTACATGAACAAGGCTGGTTCAATTGATTTTGTTTTTCTTTTGGCTTCGGTTGTTTCGCAAACACTATCTTTTTGTTCGGGATCAGAGACGTAACCAAGTCCTCGATTCCCAGTGCACTTGTTTGTTCGAAACGGAATACTATTATATGTATACACCTAAAATTTATACAACAAACCTTCATTAAAAAATAAAAAATGAAAACCTTGTGATTAGGTATTGAGTAATGCAATTTTTTTTATTGAATCAGTCTGGCCGAACCCGGTTCATTTTATGCATACATATTGAAATGTAATATGCAATGTTTTATTGCTACCACACCATTTTGTGGAGTATTGGATACTGAGATCATTTGACTTGAGTAGCTATAGAAAATATTGAACAATTGTAAGGTGTTGAATATATTGATTCTAAGCATGATGTGTTTTATAGGTTTATTCCATCAAAATGATTGGAGAGTTATTGAAGAATTATAAGGGGATTGCTTTAGTTGGCCTTGGCTTCGTGGACAATGTTGATTTGTTTCTGTCTCTCGTCTCCTTGTAGTTGGAAGCAATAGGAAGTGAACTAGAGCAGATTTTACCTCGTGGGCTAATCCGAAGACACCGCCGTTCTGATAGCACAGGGAGCACCACTTCGTCCCGCAGCAATCCAATGCGTGAAGATAAAATCAGCCGGACAAATACCCAACGAGCAAGAAGCCAAATTTTGGAAAGCCATCTTGCTAAGTTATTCAAACAAAAAATGGAAATTTTCACCAAAGTTGAATATACACATGTACGTGTTTCTTTGATTGTTGGAGAATAAATGATTCTTTTTTTTTAGCACAACTTGCCGTGAACTTATTTTACTCAATTCAGGAGTCAGTATTATCAACTATAGTGAAACTTTGCTTGAAAAGCTTGCAAGAATTTGTCCGACTACAAACATTTAACCGAAGCGGATTCCAGCAAATTCAGTTGGATATCCAGTTTCTAAGAAGTCCTTTGAAAGAAATTGTTGAAGATGAAGCTGCTGTTGCTTTCCTGCTGGATGAGGTGTGCATTATTTGGTTTGTTTGTTTGTTTTTTTATTTTGTGTGCATTATTTGGTTTGTTTGTTTGTTTTTTTATTTTGTATTTTTTATTTTATTTTATAGGTAAGCATGTGGTTTGAACCTGTTAGTGTTATTGGTGTGTTAGTAGTAGTATAGCAGCTATAGCTTATTAGTATTAGTATAGTATGAGTGTGTCATACTTAATGTGAGGGGTGTGCATGTAACAAGGTTACTTAATATAAAAGCTAATGAGGTAATTATTCTCATTAGCTTTTATATTAAGTTATCTTGTTACATGCACACCTCACATTAAGTATGACACACCCATACTAATACTAATAAGCTATACTACTACTAACACACCAATAACACTAACAGAACCCTGACCTCAATGCTACACACTTGAGGGCATCCCCACTGGGGCATTATTGGGTTTTTTTTTCGATAGGTGTGCATTAGTTGGTTGAACACATTCTCTCGAAGTTTTATCTGGTTACCCAAATTCTCTCTTTTGAAGTTTTAACTTATTAGTTTGGTTATCTACCCATTCTGCACTACCAGTGATAATGAAAGTGTAAATTATGGTTAAGTGCAGTTATTGCAAATTTCGATGGACCTGAAATTGTGATTTGATTGCAACATGCATGAATTTGAAACAAAGAACATCATGAAAATAATTAAACATGGAGTTGGATGAAAACATTATTTTTATATTTCAGAGGGGGAAAAAGACAACCAAAAATATGAAATTTTCTGTTTTATAAAGATAAATAATGTGGGAGAACTCTACTTCCTAAACCTGAAAAAAATCTGTTCTATAAAATTCTGAGTTTTAAGTTTTAAAATTGGAAATTGCAATTTCTAGTAGAATATATCCAAATTAGTCTGTAGGAAATGACCAAAATTTCCTTAGATTTCCTTTTCATCGTCATTGGAAGGATTTGACAAGATTTTTACAGCCAGCCACCTACTTGATGCTAACCCAACATTTTAGTCTGGACTTGGAACTGGCATGGCGAAGTTGTTTATCCATTCCTTTTGACATGGTTAATTGCCCTGTACAGCCTTCAATAAAATTGACAATTCGTATCTTCTCTAACCATGAAGGAAACACTGGCTTATTCTGTTGCAGGTGATCGTTGCTGCGGCAGAGCGCTGCCTTGACCCAATTCCTCTTGAGCCTGCCATTTTGGACAAGCTCATACAAGCAAAACTTGGAAGGAGCAAGGAACAGAACTCAACTTCTTAGTGACGAGGTAGGATTTGTAGAAATCAATTCGGTGTTATAGCAATAAACAGCATTGCTTCACCATTTGTGATTTCTATTGATTTCAGGCTGTCTGATAAGCAAAGATACAATAAACTAAGAGGGATTGTTGTGTTGTAGGGCTGCAAATTGGATAAGGTTGACCCAATGAGTCAAGACCCGCTACGGGGCAGCGTTGGGTTGGAAACCGAACCCGTTTATTAGAAAGGTTGGATTCGGGTCTTGGGTTTGTGACATGCACACAAAACCCAACCTGACCCAACTCCTTAATTTATATCCTGTCCTAACCTGGACCTACCCAACCTGATATTTTGCTAATCAGGTTGAGTTGTGTTCGGGTTCAGGCCTGAAGTAATTGGGTCAGTTTTGTCTTGAGGTAGACCATAATCAGGTTGATTTTAATCTGAGCTGACCCGTTTGCAGCGCTACCAGAAATCCACTAATTGGGTGAGATATTAATCAACATAATCATTGGCTTTTTATGAGCCCCTTCCCATATCCTTAATTGTCAAAAACCATGATGGTCAAGGTCATCTGATCTGTGCTCTTTTTTGGCTGACACACGAAAAGGTGCCAAGCCCGGATTGATGAGTGCATATGATGAATGTAGGGCCGTCCCATATACATTGAATTCGATCTTCTCTCCAATACAAATTCATTTACGAGGTTGGGACCATAGTCACCAAATTCGCCAAAATTTTAGAAAAATTGCGATTCATTCGTGATTTTGAGGTTCTGCGAATTAATCACGAATTATTTGCCAATTTTCCAAATGTCATGTATCTCTCAAAAAATTGCGAATTTGCAACTAATTCTAGACTTTTTCAATAAATTACAACTTTATTAATATATTTCGATTTTTTTCCTACTTTTAATCATATTTTTTATTCTTTATTTATTCTCCCATTTTTCCCCAAACTATGGTTGGAACAGTATTCAATTTTCTATCGACTTCCTTTAACTTTCTTGTAGGAGAGGAAAGGCCAACCTGACAGGAGCGGAAATTTTTTCTGATAGCTGTTCCAAAGATTCCATCTACTTGTCATGAAGGCATTCTCATTTGGAAACCAGTTGTACTCTTTCTTCACATTTTTGGGTTTCATCAGTAGAGTTGTAAATGAATGGGGCTGCTTATGCATTCCTTTTTCGGAGCGACCAATTCAATAAGGGGCTTGACAAAATCGTGTGCTCAGAACAAGATCATCTTGATATGATAAATTCCTGAAGGTTTTGATTTTATATAATTTATTATTTCCTTTCCAAGTAACCGACCCTCTTATATGATGACTCGAAAAGTAATTGAGAATTTGAACAACGTAAAAGGGTAGCTCTAGTTGCCAGTGTTAGCTTGGCAGTTCTACTTTTGGGAATTTTGTCGTGCGACACTTGGTGGCATTTGGCACCTGTGCCGACACTCAAACACTCTTCAAACAGCATGAAACTTTTAGACATATGAAAAACTTGATATTACTAATGAAATCCTCATCATTTTGGCAACGATAAAATGAACTTTGTTTCAAAAGAAAAATGTGTAAATCTTTATAATTATTAAAACAAAGGTTTGAGTCGTTGAAAATAATTTTATATTATAATATAATTTTATTTAGGTTCACGGCATATATTATGAATCTTTTCGTTACATATCTAAATTGGTTCTTATATTTCCCTTCAATTTTTCTCTATATATGTTTTATTTATTTATTTTACTTTTCTTATGGCCGTGCCGCTGTATTCGAATTTTAGAAATTGGCGTGCCAAACATCACTCGGCACCTATGCCACGTGTCCATGTAACACTGTTATTTGCACCCACCAAAACTCTAAAACCACATAAATGCCGCAAGCTGTCAAGTCAACTACATGTGGAGCTGGTGATTCAAGAGTGATTGTCCGATCAAATGTAGTTATCGAATCACTTTTAGGGATGTGTTGCATGGAATTAAAATTTGACAGGCATGCTCATGTTCTCAAGATCTCCATTATGTGAAAGATTGAGACGAAATATGATCTCCATCATCTGATTCAAAGTAGTCCATGGTTTTCGACATTGGTGCCTTTAGAGATTCGGTAGGTACAAATAGAGCTACACATCTGAAAATGGACTATAAGGAATCAGATTATAATGCTCATTTTTTGTAAGCTTATAAAGCTCCTTTTAACCACTAGATTTCATGAATTGTTTACCTCACAGGGGGAAAAAAATTCCCGTATTTTATCTTAAGAGGGTTTGCATTAAGACTATTTACTTGGGAGGGGCCAGATGCCCCCACTTTTTAACCAACAATTTATTTGAGATGGGGGCAAAAGAACAGCTTTTCATGTTTCATTAGACAAAAATATGCTTCTGTTTAAATTTGTTTTATTTTATTTTATTTTTAAGGATGTCATTCGGTCTAGACAGCTTAGACGTGGGTGCAAGCTTGCATATAGAAAGAATTCGTTTTTAGCGCAACACACTAGGAGGGGACCTGTACAAAGGGCGGGAGCAGGCATGGGGATTAAAACCCAAGACCTGTGCTTCCACAAGTGAAGAGATTACTAGTTGAGCCTATTGTTCAACTAGTAAGTTGTTGAATTAACACACTTGCATTAATTTAGCTACTTAAAACCAATTTTTTAAGTCCTAAAATGCCTCATTTATATGTTTTGATCCTAAACTTTCCAGATCTTATAGTTATGATTAAAAAATTTGAGGCATTTTAGTCTTTAGAATTTTTTATTCTAAGTAAAGAGTTTAAGCAAATGTCAAAATTGCTAACTTAAAACAAAGGGTGCCTTGGTCTTCAATTCGTCACGTTTCGTAGGTGGGTTCGGACGCCTTTAGACCCGCTTTGATAAGAAGGGAAATTTTTTTTACCAAAAAAAAATTATTATTTGGGAGGGTTAAAATATTTAATTGATTGCCTCATACGGTCTAACAATTCATTATTTACAAAAAAACTAAAAAACTAAAAAAAAAAAAAGTCTAGACCTTATAACCATGTATCCATATTTACCTAATAGCGTCCAAAATTGACATATGCTTAAAATAGAATTAAAAATTTTGGCATGTGCTTAAAACTTGAATTAAATGAAAAACACGAGTTAGATGAAAATGCCTTTAGGTCTCCTATAAGAGTGATCGATCTCAGATAGATCGGATGGATTCAATCCCTTAATCAGCGATTTATGAGCCCACACTAGTCATTATGAGCTACTACATGGCAGTCAAAGCATACTTTTGAAAAAGAAAAATCGAAAATAACATTTCTACCATGTACTTTTTAGTCCCAAAATCTAGATCATTGAATCATAATTAAAATTTAACTTTTAATTTTAAAGCTCAAATTTAAATTTATTTTTTATTAAGTTGATCTATACAGGCTGTTCTATATATATATATATATATATATATATATATATATATATATATATATATATATATATGTGTGTGTGTGTGTGTGTGTAGGGAAAGGTAAAAGTACTCCAGCAAAGTATCTTAGATAAGTACTCCAACATTATATTGAGCTCCATGTGACACCACATTCATACTGAAGGAGGGAAACCCCCTCTTCCATGGCTATTGGTACTCCTTAATTGTTAAACATGATTTTTTTTGTTTGATTATTCAATTCTAATATAATATGGACTTTTAAATTTGTAGATAGGGCTATTAATGGGCCAGCGTGGCCCCCCAAGCGCATCTCATCTCGGCTTGAAAAAGTACTAGAGCCTACTTTTGGGGTCAGTCGAGCTAAGCCAAGCTTACCATTTTTGAGCTTATAAAATTCAGGCCGAATGAGGATTTGAAACGCTATAACCCGGATTATTAGATAAGGTCTAGGGTTTATTGACCAACGCATAAATTTAAGATTAAGATCATAATTATGATTATCTTTTATCTCATGTAAACGGAAACGGCATTAGGGTTATTGTGAAGGTGGGAACGCTTTGTAATTGTCTATTTCTAAACTCATAAACAATTAGTTAAGAATATACATCAAGATTTTTACAATATAGTCTCTGATGAATGTAGTCTATCATGAAGTCTCTCTTTTTTTTTTTTCTTCTTATTATTTATTCTTTATTTTATTATTTCTTATATGCTTTCAGAGAAATAATAGCTTACACCTTTGGTCAATCCGCTTCAATTGTTTGGGCTACTCCTCGAACCATCCACAATCCACATATTTAATCCATGCCTCCTATTCTTTATTTTATTATTTTCTATCTGATATCAGAGAAATAATGGCTTATCCCTTTCGTTCATCGGCTTCAATTATTTGGGCTACTCCTCAAACCATCCACATATTTAATCCATCCCTCTTACCATCAAAAAAAACAATTTGTTTGTGTGGATTCATCTTCAATATTTATGAGAGATCACGACAGATCTGATCTAATGGGCACCAATTTTGACAGACTCTAAGATGAGCGGGATGAAACAGTGATGGGCTTCAGAGACATGCAATGACTAATAATAAGCATGATCAGACGTTTCTTTTTGCAAATCGCACATTCCTTCTTCAAAAAACATATGGGAGGATATTAAATAATGTGTCGTTTGTTGAGAGACTAATGAAATTAAGATTAAGTTAAAGATTAAGATCACAGTTGTAGTGGTAATCTTTATATAATTTATTATTTTAAATAACAATGCATAAAGAGTATATACAATCCAAACCAGTCCCGGAAACAAGATAACTTAATATAAATAACCCCCAGTTATAGCTATTTGCTTTAAACCTCCTGAGTTAGTATTTTGGTGTTTATAAAATACCCTCTTTAACGGATGCTATTTTAAATGGTTAACCAACCGTTAAAGAATAGCCTAAATACCATATTTATCCTTTTTAAAATTAAATTACTAAATTGTCACCCTCTACACGTGGTAAGAGTAATTTTAAATCCATCCCTCCACTTACAAAAAAGAATAGTTTTAATCCACCCACCAAATATTTGAGTTCACCCACGCTGAAAAACATTGACTGCATTGAATTGGACGATGGAGATCGTTTATCGTCCCAACCTTTCACACGATGGATCTTGAGATCACGGTGGCACTATTAAACGGTTGACTGCATTGAATCGGACGATGGAGATCATTTATCGTCCCAACCTTTCACACAATGTATCTTGAGATCATGGTGGCACCATCAGATAGTTGACTGCATTAAATTGGACAATGGAGGTCGTTTATCATCCCAACCATTCACACGATGGATCTTGAGATCATGGTGGCACCATCAGACGGTTGATTGCATTGAATCGGACGATGGAGATTGTTTATCGTCCCAACCTTTCACACGATGGATCTTGAGATCATGGTGGCACCATCAGATGGTTGATTTTTTAATTCATGTGGTACACACCCAAAAAAATGACCTTAAAATTAATTTTAACCGTATACGTGATGTTAAGGTCACTTTTCTGAAATGTGTGTCACGAAAGAAAACACTGATCGCCTAATGATATGCCTAAACGATCTCCATCGTCTTATTCAATGCAATCAATGTGTTTTAGCGTGGGTGAACTCAAAGATTCAGTGGATGGAAGCAGACGCGATTAGGCAATCCAATTCCTAAAAATGAGTCTTGAATCATATAGGAAATTGGAGGGACGAGTATTTTGAGTGGAACATGTAGATTAAAGGTTTTCTTTTAAAAAATAATTGCATCGTTTGCCACAAATCCTCCATTGGTTGAGTATTCGTCCAAACTTTGGCATGCTTTAATGGGGGAATCACCCATAAAATGAGTTTTGAATCTAATAGGTGAATGAAAGGTCTTTTAGAAGAATACCTTTAAATCCACCCACTGAATCTTTAAGTTCACCCACGCTGAAACACGTTGATTGAATTGAATCGAACGATGGAGATCATTTATCCTTCCAATCTTTCACATGATGGATCTTGAGATCATGATTGTACCATCAGACAGTCAGTGTTTTATTTCACGTGGCACACATCTCAGAAAAGTAACCTTAACATCACGTGCATGCTTAAAATTGATATTAAGGTCACTTTTAAGGGTGTGTACCACATGAAATAAAAAATCGACCGTCTGATGGTACACTCATGATCTAAAGATCGTTCTCATGAAAGATTAGGACGACAAAAAATCTCCATCGTTTGATTCAATGCAATCAATGTATTTCAGTATGGGTGAACTCAAAGATTTTGTGGGTGGATTTAAAGGTACTCCTTTTAGAATAGTAGTCAATTATAATGGCATGACTTATAAATAAAGGTGAATGAAGGGCCTTTTAGAAATGGTGATAAACTTTAATGGCATGACTTGTAAATATAGATGAATGAAGGGCCGTTTAAAATAGTGGTATTTTTAAAATATTGGTTTCATTAAGGGCAAAATAGGCTTTTCGTCCATAAACTCGGGGTTTCTTATAATATTAGCATAACACAGGGGTATATGCAAAGAACCCTTAATTTTTCTCATCTAAATTAATCTTTTACATTTCTTATCTTTTATTCTCATATTTCCTAAACTTTCTATATTTTATTTATGAATATCTTTTCTTCCCTAGTATTTATACTAGCACTCCTATTTATTTTCCCAATCTTCATATTTTTCCTTATTTGCCTTTTTCACAACTTTCTTTTGATGTCTTAATCCCGTACTCATTATGCTCCAAAACAGATCCATCCATGAGCCTAACTCCACCTCACAAAATCGGCTTATAAGGTAAGGAGTGCCCAAATTATATATAGCCCAAGACCTCCAAACCCACAAGCAATGTGGGCCTATTCAAAATTATGTGTCTTATTAAAAGAAGTAACTTTCCAAAGTGGTATGACCTTTTAAAAGAAGTGTCTTTTCAAAGTAGCGTGTTTTTTCCAAAAAGATGTCTTATTGTTTATTTTTATCCAAAAGATTGCTTATGCAACCTTTGTAACCTTTCAGTGTCTATTTAAAGAGATCTTTTTTATATTTTTATCTTTTACAAATACAAGAAAAAGACACAACAAGATAAAAAAAATTTATCTCTACTTCATTATTATTTTTGGGCATATTACGTAGTATGCAAAATTCTCTTTTGTGAGTGCAAACACAAAAGGAATTACAGATGGCTGAGCTTGATTGTATTATGGGAATGTGTTTGTTATTCTCCTCTTTTATTATCGCGATTCTAATTGGAATGAGACAAATAACGTTTAAAGAAAGCATTTATCGCTAAGCTTGATTGTATTATGGGAATGTGTTTGTTATTCTCCTCTTTTATTATCGCGATTCTGATCGGAATTAGGTAAATAACATTTAAAGAAAGCGTTTATCTTAACGTGCTTCTAAGTTTTATCATTGATTTTATCTTCTTTAATTTTTGCTTTTATCATTCCAATAATATTTCCAACATAGAATTTCATGAGCCTAACTTAAAATCGGCTAGTAAGTTGAGGTGTGCCCATATTATGTGTAGTCCAAAACCTCCAAGCCCACGGGCAATAAGAGTCCACAAAATCTCGGCTACATACTTATATTTTTAAATTAGATTACCATCTTTGCTCTAATTAGGTTCCTTCTTTGGAAGGGTTGTTTTAATTCCTGAAATGTGTGACCATAGAATCTTAGATTTTAAAATTCAACCCAAATTTCACTTTCCAAAAAAAAGCTCCAATTGTGGAAAATATCAAATCAACATCAATAACGGATTCCTTTATATAGATCAAGTAATGTAAATCATAGTGTCACTTTTAACAGGGGAGCCATTACAACCGTTTGATTTAGAGCCCGTCATTTAAAGATATTAAGTGCAAAAGATTATGACGAAATAGAATCTTCATCATGTGAGTAAACATAGTCAAAGGCTATTATTTGCTCAACGATTGAGTACAATAGATCATCTGATAAATATTGTGTTTTGCTCCAATCTTATATGCTAAGGATCTATAGATCATGAGATTTAAATGAGACGACTCAGACTGCATTTTCACATGTCACATGTCCCTAAAATACAAAGTATTTCTTTAACTTAAGTGCAAGGGCCAAATTTTCCTGTGCAAGTAATGGCTCCCCTAATATATATATATATGAAGCATCTTTAAAACTAATGGAAGTGCGAGTTCATTCTTGAGAGTAAATGGGCCGATTCCCTTAGTTTTATAGCAACTCACAAAGTAAGGGCACTTCATACGGTACACCGTTGTATCAACTATCCCTGATGAAATGCAAATTAGTCGGTGGAATTTGGAGGTGGACACGTTCATTTCTGTTTTTCATTTTGTTCCATTGTTCACTTCTGATGAAATTTGGATATCTAAACATGTAATAAATGGGGAAACTAATGGGTAAGACAGGCTCTAAACGCAACTCATCTCAACTGGAAATAGTAAGTGGTAGAGCCATATTTTTAGGTCAGTCTAGTTAAGTCAAGCTTACATTTTTAGAGCTAATAAAATGTCAAGGCGAGCTAGGATATGATACGGTGTAGCCCGGACGGCCCACACGGTCCGAAACTATTTTATATATAACATATGTGATCACGTATTAGCTGAAAATAGTCTGAACCAAGGATCAAAATAGCGGTTTAGTTTTCGATTTCAGAGATGACCAAAACCGAAAATTTGGTTAAATTTGAACCAAAATTTCAGCGGATCCCTCCCCCCCCCTCCCATCGAAATTTAGGTTCAATGTTTCATTTCGGTGGGGACTGAAACCAAAACGTTTCTGCCCATAACTTCGGCCTAAATTTTGATCCATGGTCTGAACTCATTATATAATTTATTATTTTAAACAACAATGCATAAAGAATCTTTAACTTATGCAAGGGGGAGAGGGGATTCATTGCGCCCAGCATCACTCTCTAAGAAAACTCAATTTAAAGAAAATGTTTAGAAAAAGTACGCAACCCGACTTTAAAAGAATATTTAAAAAGAAAAATAAAACACATTTTTGAAGTTTAAATCGCGGTGTTCTATTTTAAATGGAAAGAAAGGCTTATTAATTTTCTTTATCTAAAATCATATTTTATTTTTTATATTTTTTTATCCTTTTTTTCATTTTTTCTAAAATTTCTACTTTTATTTTATTTTGAATTGTTCCCATGTATTTATTCTGAAACGCCAACTTTTTTCCCTATTTTTCGTTTTTCGCCTATTGCTCAAAACCATATAGACTCGAGAAACTCAATTTTTTTAAACAATGTGTAAGAGAGTGTATAACCTGTCTATAAAAAAAGTTCCGAAAGAAAAATAAAACATATTTTTTACGTTTAAATCACGGATTCACCCTTTAAGGGAGAAGACAAGCTAATTCATTTTTTGGGAGCCATTACTTGCACACGGTTTTCTAGTGATTGCACCGAATTTAAAAGGATTTCCATCATTTGATTAAATGGAGTCAAAGGTTATTATATAATTCCACAGTTAACTACAATAGATCATATGACAAGGATCGTGTTTTGCTCTAATTTTATGCATCAGAGATCTATTGATCATGAACTTCAAATCAGATGGCTCATATTACAATTTTTACATATCACATGTCCCTAAAATATCAAGTCTTTCTTTAAATTCGGTACAATCACTTAAAAATCATGTGCAATGGAGGTCGAACATAGTGCGTTCTTTCAGCCTACTGAAAATTAGTTGCTATTGTTATAAAGTTATTTGGCATGGCCATACTTCAGTGAGGTGTTCCATATGAGAAGAAAAAGATATTTGAATTAACATTGGGAGTTTAAAATGCTAGAGTGCAGAGAATGATGTATCATATATGAAGTTCCTTTAATCAATAGAATTGATTAGCTATTCGATTAATTCTAATTTAATCTAAAGAGTACACGCACATCAACAATAATCACAACGCAATATTTACGTGGAAAGCCAATCACTGGTAAAAATCACGGGATCGAAGTCCACAAGCCAAATCCACTATGAAATTAAACAATTATACGGAGTTTCGAATGACATTAAACCATGTAATCCAATTTTCCAACGCAGGTCGTTTCCATAGCCTTCATATTTGAATGCTCTCCTCTATTATTGATGAACGCACAATAATCCATCTTGAGATCCACAAGGACATCAACCACATACCCTAATCCCTAAGGCACAAAACACCCAACTCACTTGGGCAAATTAAGAAGAAGAAAATGAAGGAGAAAAGAAACATTTTTCAATAAAACAATCTTTAGATTCACTAAGTTTCAAAAGGAGAAAAAAAAAATTTAGGGCAACACTCTAACACCCATGGAAGAAGAATAATCAACTTGTTTAGCTCACTTGCCTTTTCAAAAACTTTTTTATTAAAATCCTGTTACTATCCAAAAGAATTATATAATGGAAAAGCTCTTTTTAGCAAAGAAACAAAAAAATGATGTAAGTCCTAGATCGATGAACCACAGCCAGCTGTGATTATACAGTGAGTTGTGACCATAGCTAGCTGTCACATTCATGGGAGCTAGCTGTGAACCATAGTTCGCTGTGAAAATTACAGCAGCTCGCTATGGTCAAAGGTACAGCTTGTTGTGGACATCGTTACAGAATACGGCCACAGTTAGTTGTAGACAAACCCACAACTCGCTTTGGACATCACTTCTAGGCATCGATAAATCATTTTGAAAAACACAGTAATTGATAGCCTTGTTAACTAAGGCAGGATTCATCTATCTTGGCACACAATTTTCCTAATGGAGATCTATACAGTGTTTTGGAGTAGAATGCGACAACAAGATCTAACAATCTCCCCCTTTGTCACATTCTATGATAAAAAAATTGTGTTTACATCAAATAAAATATAGATACATCAAGAAGGTCTCACTAATCCTATACATTGATCTATATGAATAAACAAATAGGAAAATACATAGACAATTGATCTCCCCCTAAAACTATACACATCCTAAGCCAAGATGGGTCTTGATTAATTACGCGAGAGGGGGATGGTATTATCCAAAATGCAAGAGGGAGGAAGAGGAATCAGATTCTCATCTTTTGCTGCTATGCCCGTTTGCTCAAAGGTATGGGCAAATCTCCTAAATGGCTTTGGATTATCCATGTCTTGGTGCCCTCCGGCATCCATTCTCGCAAAATGGACTGATTTCCCGTTTAGGACTAACATAGCCATCGCATGGAAAACGCTACCATTGGCCATATTTTGGGAAATTTGAAGCTTGACACTAAATTTGGGACTTGCAGTGCGACAATAAGCCTTGTATTAATTTGATGACCTCCTGATCGAATTGGTCCCTGGCTTCTCCCAAATGTTCGACATCTTCGATGGAGGAGCTCATGGCGGAAGGGGATCTCATTAGACCACCCTAGGGAGGACTTGTGGAACTTGGGACTCTTTGGGGTCCCTTTGTTTCTTTTCATTGCTGCTATGTACAATATTCTTTGTGTTTTTTCTCTTTCTTTTTTTATTTTTCTTGTTGAGCTCCTCGCTCCGTTTTTTCTTTCCGCTGTAATTTTGGTTATTTCTAATAAAATTTATAGTTGTTTACCAATAGTGACTAGACAGTTGCATTTAGTAGAGTTTTGATGCTCTTAATTGTTGTTGGTGCAGAAAAGACAGTAAAATTATGGATATGATGTGGTCTGTTGAGTAGTATTAGGATTCCAAATGCATCAGTTGAATTGTTTTAGGTTTTTGAAGACTTCATGATATCACATAGCTTGGAACCAGTTGAACTTCTCTTGTCTTTGCTAATATTCTGATTTCTATTATGTCGTCAAGGAGGGAATATGAGCAACAAATTGCAAATGAAGAAGCCCGACAACTTCAAAGTTTCCAAGTAATCTTCCAATCATTTTGGTTTTGATTTTAGTTTCGGAAATTTGATGCTTGGATCCTAGCAATTTACATGAAGTTAATTTGTTCATTCTTGAGTTTCAAGTTAACTCTTCTAGATCTTATGTATGCAAATAAACTCTTTGCTTTTCCCTCTTTTCTTGTTTTCTTCTTCTCTTTTTTGGTCGGTGCGACCCTCTTTGTACTTGGCCAGCTTCTCGCTGCTTTTTTCATATATATCGATTGGCCTTTACCGATAAAAAAAAAAAACTCTCAAAAGTAACGCTTGAAATGGTCATATTTTTTATTGTTGGAGATTATGCCATCGCATATGTTGTATACATTATGCCATTACCATAGAAATCTCATAAAAGCTTTCAATCAGATTCATTCTTATAAATTCCCTTTCATATATATCGATTGCGCCTTTACCGATCAAAAAAAACTCTCAAAAGTAACGCTTGGAATGGTCATATTTTTTTTCGTTGGAGATTATGCTATCGCATATGTTGTATACATTATGCCATTACCATAGAAATCTCATAAAAGCTTTCAATCAGATTCATTCTTATAAATTCCCTTTCATATATATCGATTGCGCCTTTACCGATCAAAAAAAACTCTCAAAAGTAACGCTTGAAGTGGTCATATTTTTTTTCGTTGGAGATTATGCTATCGCATATGTTGTATACATTATGCCATTACCATAGAAATCTCATAAAAGCTTTCAATCAGATTCATTCTTATAAATTCCCTTTCATATATATCGATTGCATCTTTACCGATCAAAAAAAACTCTTAAAAGTAACGCTTGAAATGGTCATATTTTTTATCGTTGTAGATTTTGCCATCGCATATGTTGTATACATTATGCCATTACCATAGAAAGCTCATAAAAGCTTTCAATCAAATTCATTCTTATAAATTCCCTCAATGGACCTGACACTCATCAACAGAACTCTTCTCAAGTTGGCAAATTTCACTTGGTCTGCTACCTATATCTTCCGGGAAGGTAATGGTGTAGCAGATTCTCTTGCAAAATTCGCTACGAGTTCAAAGCTTAACTTCATCTCCAACTCTATGCCTGAGGTCCCACTTGTTGCCTGAATTTTATGGGAGACAAGCTCCAACTTCCTAATTTCAGATTCTCTCGAGGTTCGTTTCTAGAGTGAGATGGCTTTGCCGAAGCTTTTTTTTATAAGAAACAATATTGTTGTAAGTTATTGGGGTATGCCCCTCTTATACCTGTATATTATGTTTTGGTTATCTATTTTTCTCGCTTGCTTAGCCTAAGAGAAAAAAAACATATTGTGTTTTGAGTCTTTAATGGCATATGCAGTAAGAAATAGTAAAATGGCATATGCATTAACCTCAAGGGGTTAGGCGAGCTGGCCAGGTACTTGCTTCTAAAAGCTGGAGACCTGAGTTCGAATCGCCTCTCCCCCCTTGAAGCCACCCTAGGGATTTATACCCTATGCTGACTCGGCATGTGCTGAATTTAGGGTGCACATGTGCCCCTAGGATTAGGCGAGTGCTCTAAGAGGCCTGGATACCCAAGTTATCAAAAAAAAAAAAAATGGCATATGCTTTCTCACATATACACATATGCCATGGCATTTGACAACAATGATGGAAATTATCCCCTATTTTGGTAGTGTATATGATTACATTATTTTCTTGATTCGTAAGAATATAGAGATGGTTTGTGCAAGTTGTGAGTTCATATTAAGCCCCTACACTAAATCTGCTTTGAATTTGGGATTTTAATATAATCTATAAATACTCACAATCACCACACAACAAAAATAAATACGCAAGTCGTTTTTAACGTGGAAAACCCATCACAGGTAAAAACCACGGGATCTATCTCAAATCCAAGAAAAGATACACTTTGAATTAAAAATCTTACAGTGCCTCTTTGGAATGATATGCCCTAACACTCCAATCACCAACAATGACAGCTTCTCACCATCATACTATTCACAGTGAACATTTCCAACAACCGACGTCTCTCATGAAGGTTCACTTGTCTCTCACAAGTCTTACACTCTCAAACAAGAAATAGTAAAGACACACACACATCAATGAGATTTTTGAATGAATTCAATAGACGATAAGTAATCTCAAAGACCAAATTTGGACCAGAAATATTTCAGAATGAGGATTTTCGGATCAGTTACAAAACTGTCCGAACTTCCGAAAATATATATGATTTCGGGTCACGGACGTCCGTGAATCACTCACGGTCGTCCGTGACAACGGACGTCCGTGAGTGTACTACGGACGACCGTGGGTCCATAATTAACAAAACACTTTGTCAATCATAATTACTTGGCAAGACTATTTTCTTAAGGAGCAATACTGATTTTTGGGTCATGATGATGACAAAAATTCTTACAATCTCCCCCTTTGTCACAATCATGACAAAAATCAATTTACAAAGACTCAAAAAATAAAAATTACAATATATTCATTTTTCATCTAAGTCCTATACATCAATCTAGAATGCAAATGCTGAAGTTACAACTCTATTTGCTCCCCTAACTATTTGCCAAGTAAAAAAAATAACCTGAACACTATTTTAGAATTTGATCTTTCACTTGTTGCTCTTCACCTGTTGAATTGACCATAAAACTCATTAAAATCACAGGTGTAATATAAATGTATCTCCCCCTTTTTGTCATAATGTGACAAAGGGTCCAATTAACCAAAAATACTACAACTGCAAATATGATATATCAAGTTAGTCATATCCTAAGAGAACTTTGCACAATCATACTTAAGAAATTAAAAAAATTGTACATGCTAAAGAAGTATTTAAAAGTGCAATTACTAATTACAACTGATTTCTCCATAAAAACACCAAAATAAATATAAACATCATGATCAGAAAACAAAAAAAATAAGATCACTCTGGTGGCGGAAATTGTGCTCCAGGAGACGGGAAAACACTATTAAAGCGATTCATCATCGCTTTAAAACCGTCAATCATTGTCATTTGTAATGAAGACATCTGCTCCTCATAAAAATTAAAACGAGTGTCGAATCGATCAGATAGGTTTTGAATATTTGAATTCATTTGTTGCATATCAGCATGAAACCTATCAAAGCGATGGTCATAGTAATGACCCTCTGGAGCTTGAAATGGAGGAACTGGTGGGGGTACTGGAGCTTGATGACCAATATCTTCTTGAGCAGGAATATCTTCTGCCTCATCCTCGTCAGACGTTTCATCTATAAATTCAACATCGTCCAAATCTAGTCTAACCCTTTTCCCAATTTTTCTTAACTTACCTAATGGTGCCATGGCTCGAGAATTAGCCAGATTAGGTGGAAGAGTCATTTGAGACTCAACAATCTTACTAATGATTATAGGAAAAGGAAGAGATATTTTAGAGGTATCGTCCTTCATTCGACGAACGATTAATTCAAAAATAATTGAAGATACACACAAAGGACGATTTTTGTCTAAGAGGAACATTAGATAAATAATGTCCCAACACACTTGATCTTTATTTCCCGCTCCTGGTGTAAGAGTGGCAAAAAGAATGTGACGAAGCCACTGAAATTTCATCTTCAAAGAAGTATAGTGCAATGTAATTCCAGTGAGTTGAGACGGTTCATTGCACACATAGTCATACACGGTGGAAGGACTAAACAGTGAATGAATTTGACTTTCATCCACAGGATAGCTATACCCATTATCATTTAAAGAGATGCCCAAGATTTCAGAGATAAGCAAAGGAGAAAAAGTAATTTGCTTACCAAAAACGTACGTCACTGCATAACACTCCATCCTGCTCTCTACGATCTTGGCGTTGAGGAGATTAGCATAAAAACACCGAACCACATCGGTGTAAGCTGAGCCAGTTAGAGAAAGAAGTGATAGCCAACCCCGAGAAGCAAATATCTCAAACAAATCATGATCTCTAAGAAATTTGTCAAGAACAACACGTTCGACTATTAGGTTTCAATTTGCAAATAGGCGTTGAAAGAGATCTTCATGGCTTTTAGAAGGAAATCGTTGAAGTTCATGCGAAGAAGAAGATGAAGAACCTTTAGATTTCTTAAAATTTTTCTTATTTAGAAACATTATTTGTCTTAAGTCGAAATGGGTAGCAAAGGGTTAAAAAAAATTTCAGAAGAAAATGAAGAAGACGGTTCAAAAATACCGTTTTTAAAAAAATTTGTACGAACGTCCGTGAGAAGAGCACGGACGTCCGTCGAACCTTGAGATCCGTGAAAAAGAAAGTTAATCGTTTTAAATGGTCGTTGGAATTTAAACCGACGGACGTCCGTTGTGACATGCACCGACGTCCGTGGCAGAATGACAGCTTGCAGTTGAATTAACTGCGAAAAGACCGCTCGAATTTGAGAAACGGTTCATCTTCCGGACGTCCGTAGTGATTCACGAACGTCCGTGGAAAAGTGCCAGAAAGACTATAGAAGTACGGACGTCCGTAGTGATTCACGGACGTCCGGAAAAAACTTGGCAGTGTGGTGTTGAAAGGATGGACGTCCGTGAAGAAACCACGGACGTCCGTGACACTTAAGAATTTTTAAGAAAAAAATCCGAATTGAAAGAAAGAAAAAAAAATAATAAAAAAAAATTTAAAGACAATTTTATATTATTCCTAATAAAACTTCATGTGAAAGAGTTAAAACATCCTAAAATGCATACAAAGGAATTAGAGTAGATCAAAATTCACTATTTTTAATATACATCATAGGTATTACTTTAAGAATTATGATAGTTAATAAAGGAAGATTTTAAGAATCAAAGTCATTTGCAACAAAAATATTTCAAATTTATATTGAGACTTCTTTTAAGCTTTCCAAATTTTAAAAAAAAATTTCTTGATAAATGAAATGACACTCACACCTTTTTAAGCTTTCTAAAGGACCCTTTTAATGAGCTTTAGAATATTGACTCCCAACTAGTTAGTTTAGGGCAATAGATTTTAAGAGATCCCAACGGTTTTACTTGCTCAAGTCAATTAGGCAACAAGGTAGAGTGAAAGATAATTTAAATATTCGATCTGAAACTTACTTGCTTTCTATTCAACTCATTTAACGAGGGTTAGGCCAATGACTCCTAATTCAGTTGACTTAGGGCATTAAGTATAGAATACTCCATCGGGCTTATTAACTCGAAGTGAAAAGGCAAACTGTAAGTGAAATCAGAAGAATACAGAACATCATTTGAACATATAAGCCAAAAATCAACATTATACTCAGAACAAAAGCTTGTTGCAATGACTATTTTAAAAAAATTCCTTTATATACTAACAATATATATAAAAAAATTACCTTGATGATATAGAAAAAAAGCCAATTAAGAGTAACTCAAAATAATACAAATGCATTCTCATGAAATTTTATCACATGTTCACGTTTGAAACTTTAGAATGTATCATATAGAATTATTAAAAAAATATACAAATTAAAAACAAATATATATATATATATACAAGTAATGAAATAATGATTAATCAATGAAGCATAAACCAATGGATTTTCGAAGAAATTCAAATCGAACAAAATCCAACGATTTTATAAAAATATCTGCCAATTGTAATTGAGTGTCTATGTGCTCGAGAAGAATAATTTTATCTTCCACCAAATCATGTATGAAGTGGTGTCGAATATCAATGTGTTTAGTCCTAGAGTGTTGTACAAGATTTTCAGAGATACAAATAGCACTGGTGTTATCACAAAACAAGGTCATTACACCTTGAGAGATCTCATAGTCAGACAACATTTACTTCATCCATAAGAGTTGAGTACACCCATTTCCAGCAGAAATATATTCTGCCTCAGCAGTGGATAAAGAAATCGAAGCTTGTTTCTTGCTGAGCCAAGATACAAGACAATTGCTGATATAAAAACAACCACCACTAATGCTTTTACGATCATCAGAGTTACCGGCCCAATCAGAGTTGGAAAAACCAATGATATGAGATGTGATATCGAAATGATACCAGAGACCTAACTCTAATGTTCCATTAACATAACGAATGATTCGTTTAAGAATAGTTAGGTGAGACTCCTTAGGGGCTACCTGAAATCTAGCGCACATACCCACACTATAAGCAATATATGGTCGACTAGCAGTACCATAGAGAAGACTACCTATCATGCTTCTATAAAGTGTTTCTCCTACAGTTTTACCATTTACATCTTTTGTCAATTTTACAGATGTACTCATAAGAGTGCGAGATGGTTTCCTTGATTTCAAGCCAAATTTTTTAACAAGTTCTTTTGCATATTTGGATTGGAAAATGAAAATGCTAGTGGAACATTATTTAATTTGAAGACCTAAAAAACAGTTTAATTCACAAAATAAACTCATTTCAAATTCATTGCTCATTAGAGTTTGAAATTTATGTGCATTTAAGTCTAACGTGGATCCAAAAATAATATCATCAACGTAAATTTGAGCAACAGTTAAATTAGATGATTCTTCTTTCAAAAATAAAGTTTTATCCACATTACCACGTTTAAAAC
Organism: Chloranthus sessilifolius; assembly: GCA_021018995.1. Classification (NCBI taxonomy): domain Eukaryota; kingdom Viridiplantae; phylum Streptophyta; class Magnoliopsida; order Chloranthales; family Chloranthaceae; genus Chloranthus; species Chloranthus sessilifolius. The sequence continues at coordinate 7,833,295 of CM037590.1, forward strand.
CGTTAGTGATTAGATATTTTGTGAGTCTATCATACCAAGCACGAGGTGCTTGTTTCAAGCCATATAACGCTTTTTTAAGTCTAAAAATATCATGAGGATGATGTGGATCTTCAAATCTTTTGGGTTGTTCCACATACGCTTCCTCAGTCAAAAAATCATTTTAAAATGCACTCTTTACATCCATTTGGTATAATTTAAACTTTAAATGACATGCCATTGCTAAGATTATGCGAATGGACTCAAGTCTAGCTACAGGTGTAAATGTTTCATGAAAGTCAATACCTTCAACCTGAGTGTACCCTTGAGCCTCCAATCTTGCTTTGTTTCTAATGATTTTACCTTCTTCATTAGTTTTATTTTTAAAAATCTATTTCGTACCAATGATTCTAATGTTTGGAGGTCTAGAAACAAGTTCTCACACATCATTCCTTTTAAATTGAGTGAGCTCTTCTTGCATCGCAGTAACCCAATGCTCATCAAGAAGAGCTTCTTTAATATTTTTTGGTTCAAGATTTGATGTGTAACATACATGACAAAGAAGATTTGACAGATTTTTAAATATTCTCCTAGTCAGTAGTTTAGTGGACATATCACCAATGATAGCAGTTGGTGGGTGACTTCTCATATCACGAGCATAGGAAGGCCTATGTCGAGACTCATTTTCAGAGATATTGTTATGTGAAATTTCTACACTCATATCTTTAGTGATATTAGATGTAGTGTGTGTAGAATTTTCATTGTCAGAAGATAAATTAGTGTTATCAAGTCTAATTTTTTCATGATTAATAGGAATAATAAGAACTTCATCATCAATATCTCTATTTAAAATAGAAGAAGAATCTGATTTTTTATCTTCTACAACAACATCAACTGATTCAATAACTGTAAGAGTTCTTAAATTAAAAACCCTATAAGATCTGCTGTTCAAAGAATAACCAAGAAAATTTTCATTGTCAGCTTTAGCATCAAATTTACTAAGAGATTCACGATCTCTTAAAATGTGACAACCACTACCAAAAATGCGAAAATAACTAACTTGAGGTTTTTTATCATTCTATATTTCATATGGAGTCTTAGTAGTGTTCGGTCTAAGGTATACTCGATTTGATATGTAACATGCAGTACTAACAGCCTCAGCCCTCAGATTTCTAGCCACATTATTAGCATTTAATATAACCCTAGCCATCTCTTGAAGAACCCTATTTTTCCTCTCAACCACACCATTTTGTTGTGGTGTGTGTGGAGCAGAAAATTCATGCTTTATTCCATTAGATGCACAATATTTAGCAAAAGATGAATTTTCAAATTCTTTACCATAATCACTACGAATTCGAACTATAGAAAGATTTTTTTCAATTTGAGTTCTCTTAGTAATGATAATAAATTCATCAAAAGCTTGAGATTTTTCTCTAAGAAAAGCAACCCAAGTATATCTAGAAAAATCATCAACCAATACAAGCACATATTTCTTACCTCCTAAACTACTCGTTCTCATGGAACCTATAAGATCAAAATATATTAATTCAAGAATCCTAGAAGAAGTAGGAACATTTACTTTCTTGTGTGGAGCACGGGTCTGTTTACCCATTTGACAAGCACTACAAATAGATCCATTTAGTTTACTTAATTTAAGTAAACCTTTAACAAGTTGATCAGAGGCTAATTTGTAAAGATCATTTTTATTCATGTGGTCAAGCCTCTGATGTCAGATATTGATCTCATTTGTTTTAGTCATAAGACAATTGTTTTTTAGAGGATCACTAAAAGTGTAACAGTTATCAGTAGATCTAATCCATTCAAGAACAATTTTGTCATCATAATCAACAACAGTGCACAAATTTTTTGAAAAATTAATATTCATCCCATCATCACATAAATGGCTAATACTAATGAGATTAGCCTTAAGTCCTTCAACATAAAGGACTTCTTTTAGTTTAGGGCATCCAGGTGCTTCAATTGTTCCTTTACCAGTAATTTTATAAGAACTTCCATTTCCGAAAGTCACATTTCCTTCCGAGCATGGACTAAGATGAGAGAAGAATGATTTCTCACCAGTCATATGCCTAGAACAGCCACTATCAAGGAACTACTTAGAAGATTCACTTGCTTTTAGTGAAATATGAGCAACCTGAGCAGTCAAATCAGTTTTCCGAATCCAAACACGTTTATATTTAAGATTTGATTTATTTTGAATCACATGTTTGTTGATATATTTATTTGAACTCCTCAACGAGATGACTTTATTTTTCTTAACAGTTTGGTAGTTAGGAACATAGTATCGAGAGTATTCAAAGGCAAATGGGCAATACACATAAGTATGTCCTTCCCATCCACAAGTATAGCAGATTGGTACTCTCCTACTAAAAGATCCAGAATTGAAAGATTTAGAATTGAAAGATCTAGAATTTAAATTTTGTTTAGAATTCGTAGGAAGTGATTTGGTTTCTTTAACAAATTTTCGAGCATGAGTTACCGCAGATTTTAAATTTTTATTTACTGCATGATGATATCCAATACCTGATTTGTCTGTTGTTCTTTGACCAGAATTGAGTAATTTTTCCACTTTCTCATTTGTCTTGTAAATGTTTGAATATTTTTCAGAAATAGAACCAAGTTCCCTTTTTAAATTTTCATTTATTTCAATAAGGGAATCTACTTTATTTTCTTGTTCTATAAATTTTGAAGTGAAACAATTTACATTCTCTTGAAGTTTGCTAATGATGTGTTTTAACTCAGTTACTTCTTTGATTTATTTAATTTTTTCTTTAGTTAGATGTATTGATTCTTGATAAAGTTCACTGTAGGCATTTGTCATATCCAATACATCACCATCAATTTCATTTGCAGATGAGATTGAATCAATAGAGTCGATTTCAATATCGGATGGTGTATGAGAATTATTAGATTCAACAATAGAAGCAACAAAAGCTCTAAACCCATATGAATCATATTCAGATTCATCAGAAGATGACTCATTTGATATATCAATCTCATGTGAAGCAGTCAAGACTTTAGATTTTCCCTTATCATTTTTCTTACTAGGACATTTATTAGCGTAATACCCATAACCATGACACTTAAAGCATTGAGTAGTGTCAGGAGAATCCTTTTTAGGTTTCTTCTCAAATGATTTAAATTTTTCAGAACTTTCAAATTTTGTAAAAGGTTGTTTCTTATTTTTATAGAATTTTTTGAATTTTTTAACAAATAAAGCAAGTTCATCTGATTGATCAGAATCACTGCTAGAATCAGACTCAACTTTAGATGATTTAAAAGCAACACTTTTAGTGACATGATGATCTTGAATTTCATATTCATAAGTTTGTAATGACTCGACAAGTTCATCTAAGTTTAGATTGTCAACATCTTTAGATTCAACAATAGCGTTAACTTTTGATCTGAACCTTTTAGGTAGTGACCTTAGAATTTTTCGCACAATTTTAGTATTAGAAACAGGTTCTCCTAAATTAAATTAGCCATTTACAATATCATTTAAGCTAATATAGAAATCAGAAAAATTTTCATCCTCATCCATACGTAGATTTTCAAACTAAGAAGTGAGCATTTGAAGTTTGGAAATCTTCACTTTAGGAGTCCCTTCATAAGTGGTTTCAAGAATTTTCCATGCATCTTTGGCTATGGTGCAAGTACTTATTCGACGAAACTCAGAAGCAGTAACTACTCCAAATAAAGCATTAAGGGCCTTGGAATTATAACCAAGATTATCATATTCCTGATCCGTCCATAAAGATCTAGGTTTGATAGTGGTATGTGATATATTATCGACAACAGCGGTCGTAGTTGGTGGTGTCCATCCGTCCTCAATAGAATAGCAAATGTGAGGATCTAGTGAACTTAAAAATGCTCTCATCCTTGCCTTCTAGTAAGGATAATTAGAGCCATCAAACAGAGGGGGTCTAGCAGTAGACGCACCTTCTCTAGGAAGATCGTGATATCCGAAATTTGATAACACTTAACTTGTTAAAATTTACCAAGTGACCAGGCTTTGATACCAATTGAAATTTGGGATTTTAATATAATCTATAAATACTCACAATCACCACACAACAAAAATAAGTACGCAAGTCGTTTTTAACGTGGAAAACCCATCACAGGTAAAAACCACGGGATCTATCTCAGATCTAAGAAAAGATACACTATGAATTAAAAATCTTACAATGCAATGCCTCTTTGGAATGATATGCCCTAACACTCCAATCACCAATAATGACAGCCTCTCACCATCATACTATTCACAGTGAACATTTTCAACAACCGACGTCTCTCACGAAGGTTCACTTGTCTCTCACAAGTCTTACACTCTCAAACAAGAAATAGTAAAGACACACACACATCAATGAGATTTTTGAATGAATTCAATAGACGGTAAGTAATCTCAAAGACCAAATTTGGACCAGAAATATTTCAGAATGAGGATTTTCGGATCAGTTACAAAACTGTCCGAACTTCCGAAAATATATATGATTTCGGGTCACGGACGTCCGTGAATCACTTTGTCAACCATAATTATTTGGTAAGATTATTTTCCTAAATAGCAATACTGATTTTTGGATTATGATAATGACAAAAATTCTTACACTGCTAATTAACTCTCATACATATTCATTGCAAGCCCAAGCAATGCTACTACAACTGTTATGATTATTAGACAATTTTCCAATCCCAAGGATACTAATTTTTCTATCATCACAGGCTGTGGAGTTTGACATATAAGGACATTATTTTCTGCAAAATGCTGATTTAATGGTATTTAGACATAGAGTTGGTATTAGATACCTAACTCGACTGCGGGCGGTGGTGGTTGGTCAATTTCCTTTTCCTAAATAGTCAACCATGGGGAGGAGGACTGCAATTTATGAGACACAAATCAACGAAAGTACAATTCATCTTCTAACTTCGACGTTGTATATGCATCTATTGGTGGCATGGTGCTCTATTTTATGGCTGTAATTTGTATCATATGATCATTGATCAACACGGATTTATGGGAAAAAATTAGCACAAGAACCTCACATAGTTTGTTGATAACTTTGAAATTTACTGACTCCACTCCCTAATCCTTCTGTTATTATAATTGATGAGCATGAAAATTGAATCCATGATTTCAATCATACTTGCTTTTGAAGGAATTCATTGCCCTAATATCTAAAGCTCTGGTTAATTCATCCTGTTAGAATCTTCAATTCATTACACCAAAAATCAAGTCACAAGGGGTGCCATTGGGCACTACAAAGGCTCTAATTTTATTGTGGGTGTTAAAAAAGAGGGACTTTAGGAATACGTAAAGCAAGCCTTTTACTATAAAAGGTTTGCACGGCTATTAGGGGGTCGGAGATATGTGAGATCTCAATATTGGCACATGTAGAATTTGAAAAGGTTCTTCACAAATTACATCACTACCCCTCTTTCTTAGCAAATTACATCACTACTCTCTTGCTTAACAAATTACATCACTACTCCTCTTTCTTAGCAAATTACATCACTATCCCTTGATGGGGGATGGGCGATGAGTGATGGGCGTTGGGCGATGGCCAATGGGTGTTGGATGATGGGCGATATGGGTAATAGGTAGCCCAATGCCCATCGCACATCGCCCATCGAGGGATAGTGATGTAATTTGTTAAGAAAGAGGGGTAGTGATGTAATTTGTTAAGCAAAGGGACAGTGGTGTAATTTGCTAAGAAAGAGGGGTAGTGATGTAATTTAATAAGAAAGAGGGTAGTGATGTAATTTGCTAAGAAAGAGGGATAGTGATGTAATTTGCTAAGAACCTTTTCAAATCCCATATGTGTCAATTTTAATATCTCACATATCTTCGAACCCCTAATAGCCATGCATCCTAAAACGTTTTCTTTTCGTATAATTCCCTAAAACTTTTGTAAATGAGGATGTTTTCCTAATTTCCCCTTTAAAAAATGGTCTACTCCCATCGCACAACAAAAATGGGATTGTTTGACTGAGATGAATAAAATTATGAAAAATTGCTCATACTCCTGGACATAATCCCTAAAATGCCAATTTATTTTGCTCATCAGTATGAAAATAAGTTTAGTGTTTTATGTTGCTAAAACTTGTTTGATGAAAGTTATTGTGTTAGCAATTTCAGTCTGGTATGCATGGATCACGGCGTGCTCCCATTTCTGTTGGACCAATGGCTGCCTGTCTGCATGCATTAAGGGTATCGGCTGTACATATCGGTCATTATATTAGTCTAGGCATCGACGGTTATCGGGTACCTATATGGTGATCAAGACTGTCCAATGCTCTGATCATTCAGCCAGGAGCAGATTTCCAAGACGGATGAGTGAAAGTCGACAAAGAAAATTGGTTAGTATTGGTCCACAACGAGCGCCAGCTTACTTGGTATTCGGATGACTTTGGTTATGCGTGTCATATGGGATTACTGTGTACTATTTGATAGGTGTGCTATGATCTAAAAGTCTTTAATAGATTGGAACCTCCATCATTTGATTCAAAGAAGTCAAATGTTATCTAAAATTAATGGCTATCATATAAGTTGAATATACCGATAATATCATATGGTGTTTGACTACATTGAATCAGATGATGGCGATCATTTTGTATCCGAATCTTTTACACAATAAATCTTGAGATCATGGGCATCAAATCACTTAGAGCATTGATGTATCTGAATGGCACACAACCCAAAAAGTGGCCCTCGTACTGAGAGCAATATCGGCACTTGGGTCTAGTTGGGCAACCGCTTTGTCTCATACTATAACCTGCCTGGCCTAATCGCACACCACAGTTGTTTTCAAAAGTTGGGTAGGGGAAACTGCCCCACTCTCCCCTTCTTAGCTCCACCCTTAAACATTAGGAACCATATTTTGAAAAGTCAAAGGGCAACTGTTCTGAACCAATCACAGCTTAAGTAATGGGGTGTCTCCCCTTACTCGGGTGAGGCAATGATTATATCGTATATGAATGTTAGCTTAAATCTATTTCCAATAAAGTAAGAAGACTAACTAAAAGTAGGGAATTACCTTCCAGACTTGTATGCTAAGTACAATATCCATATTCTTTGTACTAAAAGTAAGTCTTAAAAAGAGTGCTGTATAGAATTAGTTTTAAGAAAAAATTACTATACCAGAATACATATACTAAATCATCATATGGTAGGGTGTTGCGCTGTACAATATCATAGCTGCTTGAGAACTACAACTGATCATTTCTTCCATATGCTCATTTACTCAATTAGGCAGTTGCCATTTGCAAGCATGGTTGTCTGCATTTCACATGTTGAAAATGTGTGCCTTAGCATCCCTAAATAGGAATCCACATATGAGAAATTAGTACCCTCATTCCACATTCATGTAATGTAAAGATAAAGAGTTGAAGATTTTGATGACACCCTACTATAGATTACAAAACATATATCAAGTATTGATGGAAAAAAATTTAAAATCACGCAATGATATGAATATATAAACCACCTAAGTGCTCAAACCTAATCCTAGAAGATTTAAGAAATTTTTTCAGTTCCAATTAAGTAGCAGGCTTCAAGTTTAAAGTTTAAAATTTGGCAATGATAATGGCAAAGACTGACAAACTCAGCTTATAGATTCCTGAAAACCAACCATATTTGTCTAAAAATATCCACACTCGCCTTTTGTGCATACACCAAAACAACATTTTACTTGCAAAATCAATGAAAGAAGCATATTAAGCAGCTTTAATTCCCTAAAGCCCCTTTTCAATTTCATCTCCACTGATTATATTTTTTTTAATAACCTCATCTCCACTGATTATACATGATATTAAATTCCAAGAAAATAATCCACGGCCGTTTCACCAAAATCCAGGTATGGGAATGACTCAACTCTTGGGAGACACATCAATAGACTCTCCTTATATTCTTCGATACTATATCTGCCTTCCTCCTCTATATGTTCAGAGTTAACTGATTTTGTGGTATTGGGAAAGCCAAGCTCCTCGTCTCTATGTTCAGAGTTAACTGATTTCGTGGTATTGGGAAAGCGACGATCCTCGTCTGTAGTCTTCTCCAGACTATAGTCTTCACGATTAGCCATAGTGTTCACTTGGCAATTTGGTTGTGATGTCGCATCCGGATTATCCATGAAATTAACTTCGGCTACGATAATGTTCTTATCAGAGCACATGGATGATAGTGGGTCATTTAGCAAGGGATTTGGTATCTCTTTCGGAATGTGATAATTTGGAGAAAAACAGCTTGATCCATCGAAAGAAGGTAATGAATTGGAGTCAATTTGCCACGGAAAGAACATAGTTTGGTTACTGCGAGATATCAAAGGTAGTTCTTGAATTTGATTTCCATAACTATTACCAATATCTATAGCACTGGCGGCTTGTTCGCGACATTGGAATTCAGGAACTTGCCGAAAAGGGAATTCAATGGTCGTTGGAATACTGAAGAGGGGAATCTGCCGTTGGTAACTACCTTCCGAGAATACTCGCTTGAGCCCAGGATATATCTCGGGTGTAGTTACCTTAGAAGCAATATCTTGACACCCACAAGAACTCGATTCGAAAAAAGGATTACTCATGGAAGGGAAAGGTTTCTTGCTCAAAAGAAACAACCGCTCGCTGTATTGAAGGAGCTTCTCGTAAGGCTTCTTAAGGGTTCCTTTAGGGAATTGAAGAAAATGCCTCCTGAAAAGAAACCATTACAATCTTAATAAAACTACTGGAAAACAACTGTATCTTGTAAATGGTTATGTTGGATATTTTAAAGGTTTTAAAAAATAAGCTTTTGAAATTAGGATTTGTCCCACATCGTGTAAACTCTTTTTTGGGTTTGGCTTATATATCTTTGTCTTGGCTCAAGGCTTGTAGCCTTTATCCAGGGGGCATCAAATTTTGTAGCTTTCACCGCCATGCAACCCATCAGTCACACACGCGCGCGTCGAGCCGAGTCGGGACAGGCACGCGCACGTGTATGTGTACGTGGCGTGGCGATACGGTAATTTAATTAAACTTTTGAATAAGTGTCTAACCGCCCATTTAAATTTTAAACGGATATATCTTATCCGACCGTTCGGTTACACCTATTTTATCTATAAAAGGGCCCCAAGACCCCTCATTTGATACACGGCATATTTTCACAAATTTCTTTAAGCTTTCTCCTTCTCAGAGTTCCGCTTTAGTTTTTTTGTGTTCTGGTTGCGTGATCAGATTCACCAAATCTGATCACACGGATACGTTGCCGGTTCGTTGTATCCTGGAACCAATTTGCCGGAAACCTATTGGTGACCACTAGATCATAGTGGTAGGGGCAAATCTCGGTTTAAAAACAACGATATTTAACGTGCCTCGAACCGGATCAGCGTATTTTTTAATTCCGATCTTTATCTTCTTCTGCAACCCGAACCTATTGTTCTAACAATTTTAAACCGAGATTTATGGCTCATATTCTGTCCTCCACTTCTGCTCTAGTGAATGATAAGATTCATCCAGACTAACAAAGATCCACAAGTTAGACAGTTTTGGTGGTTCGAATTTCAAACGGTGGCAACAGAAATTGCATTTTCTGTTAACCACACTAAAAGTTGTATACGTTATTACAACTCCGTGTCCGACTATTACCGAATCATCCACCCTCGCTGAAGGCCGTAAAAAGCAGAAATGGGACGATGACGACTACACTTGCAAAGGCTACATTTTTAATGCACGGTCGGATTCTTTGTTCGACGTCTACCGCTCTTATGATACTTCGAAGGAACTCTGGGATGCACTCGAGAAGAAATACAAAACTGAAGATGCAGGGTATAATTCTTATATTATCAGTCAATTTTTTAATTTTACGATGGTTGATGATAAACCTATTCTTAGCCAAGTTCATGATTTTCAAGTTATTATTAATTATATGGTTGCTAATGGTTCTCATTTCGATGAGGATTTTCTGGTTGGTGCGGTAATCGCCAAGTTGCCTCCATCATGGAAAGATTACCGAAAAATCCTTAAGCGTAATAATGAGAAGATTTCTATGGAAGATCTTCTCCTTCATTTACGTATTGAGGAAGAATCCCGAGTTAGGGACAAAACAGAAGATCACATTGATATGACATTAAAAGCACACTTGGTTGAGTCTAAGATTGTTAGTGGACCGTCCAAGAAGAGGAAGAGAGGATATTCTCATTCTAAGGAGAATAAGAAATTCGCCAAGGAGAATAAGACCATGGTACCGAAGAATGGTGGTTGCTATCACTGTGGGAAACCCCGACATTTCAAACGGGATTGTCGCCTCTTCAAGAAGTTGAAGAATCAAGCGAATGCAGTGGAAATGAAAAACAACTTCGTAGCCGTTCTTTCGGAAGTCAATCTGGTTGGTGACATCAATGAATGATGGATCGACACTGGTGCCACAAAACATGTGTGTAATAATCGTGACATGTTTGTGACTTATGAAAAAGCTGATGATGATCAAGATCTCTTCATGGGAAACTCATCTACGGCAAAAATCATAGGACGTGGAAAAGTGAAATTAAATTTCACATCCGGAAAAGTCGTTACACTCACTGATGTGCTCCATGTACTCGATATCCGTAAGAATCTTGTTTCGGGTGATTTATTGATTAAACATGATTTTAAACTTTTATTTGAATCAGATAAGTTTATCTTATCTAAAAATGGTGAATTTGTTGGAAAATGATATGCCGTGGGAGGCATGTTCAAACTCAATGTAACTGATCCCATCAATAAAATCTCATCTTCTTCTTACTTGGTCTCTATTTCTAATTTATGGCATGATAGATTAGGACATATAAATTATAGGTCTATGAAATGTATGGGTAACTTAGATTTAATTCCAAAACATGAATCTTTTGCTAGTAGTGCTTGTAGTATATGTGTTAAGACTAAAATTACTAAAAAACATTTTCCTAGTGTTATTAGAAATTCATATTTATTAGATTTAATACACAGTGATATTTGTGATTTAAATAATGTTCCTACTAGAGAAGGAAAACGATATTTTATTACTTTTATAGATGATTTTTCAAAATATACTCATATATATTTATTAAATACTAAAAATAAGACTTTTAAAAAATTTAAGGTTTATAAAGCTTTAGTAGAAAATCAATTAAATAAAAGAATAAAAGTCATTAGATCTGATCGGGGTGGAGAATACATGTCAAATGAATTCTCCGATTTCTGTGAAATTCATAGAATTCGTCATGAGTACGTGTACGTGGCGATACGATAATTTAATTAAACTTTTGAATAAGTGTCTAACCGCCCATTTGAATTTTAAACGGATATGTCTTATCCGACCGTTCAGTTATATGCTACGGATATGTCCGTTCGGTTACACTTGTTTTACGGATATGTCCGTTCGGTTACACCTATTTTATCTATAAAAGGGCCCCAAGACCCCTCATCTGATACACTGCATATTTTCGCAAATTTCTTTAAGCTTTCTCCTTCTCAGAGTTCCGCTTTAGTTTTTTGGTGTTCTGGTTGTGTGATCAGATTCACCAAATCTGATCACACGGATACGCTGCCGGTTCGTTGTATCCTGGAACCGATTTGCCGGTAGCCTATTAGTGATCACTTGATCATAGTGGTAGGGGCAAATCTCGGTTTAAATATAACGATATTTAACGTGCCTCGAACCGGATCAGCGTATATTTTAATTCCGATCTTTATCTTCTTCTGCAACCCAAACCTATTATTCTAACAGGTTGAACCCATAATGCTTAGGCAAAAATAATCGAGTACATAAAATTTGATTACGTAAAACAGGCTCAAACAAAATAATTATTTTAATGAGTTAAGAAGTGGTTATTAGCTAACCTTTACTTCACTTTACTTCACACTATTGAACTTGTTAACAGTCAGGTATGTATGATTCAAGATAGGATTACTTGAGACTCAACTAACCCAAAAATTCTTAGGTTGAATTTTTATTTTTTTTACTATCACCAATGGACTTTTTTTGGTGGCCAATCCCTATAAAATTATTATCCCAAATCACGTGATTGATCGGACATTTAAAAAGTACGAAAAATATGAATTTTTATTATTATTACTGACCGTATTACTTGTCGCCAATCAATTTGATGATCGGGAACAATTTTCATATATAACAACGCAACTAATATATTCCCCTAAGCACTTTATATTAATGAGGCGTGTTATAATTTACGAAAAGAGAAACAAGAATCATAAAGCCGAGCCCAAATAAATGGAACAAGGGAATAATGATAGTGGTGATGATGACTACTGAGTCACATTTTGCTCTCTTTCTTCAACGCTAAATCCGACATTATTAAATGAGTGGTGGTCATGTACCTCAACAACAAAGTGAGGGGAAAAGGCCATTATCCAATGCATGTTCCGTACGGGCAATGAGTTGAAACAAGTGGACTAGATACAAACCTAACCTCTGATTAACAAAAGGCGGATGCTCTCCGGACTCGAACCCATGTCTTTATGCTTGAGAGCCCAAGCCTTTTACCATTGCACCAAGCAATGGCCCCTCGCCAATAAATTGAGACAAAACCTTTTTTTTTTTTTTTTAAATTAATTGGGATGCGACCATGTCAAAAAAACATTCCTAACAAATGTAACGTCATTTTTTTATTCGATGATCTCCAAAACAATTGCCATGGAATGAATTTTTCCATACCTACATATGAGGGCTTGCCCTCCTGTAAAATCGGGTGTATCGTACCATAGAGTCCGCTTTTTGGGTTGGGGATCCATCTCACTAAAAAAGCGAGGTGAGCGGAATAACTGAAACCACATGTCGATATTAGAAAGTTCTACTCAAGAGTCATATTTTACAAGAATTTAAATTAAAAAAGTCAATAACTAACCTCAATTTCTAGGATCCCCAATTCATTATCAGGGTAAGTTGCTCTTAAAGATGCGATTCGTGACCATATAATCTCAATTTTACTCTTCAATCCGAATTCCGACAACTCATATACTATTTTTTCACTTGCAAAGTAAAATTTTACTATTAAGGCACCTTCACATTTAGAATCTTTCTGCAAATTTAGAAATCAAAATTCCATAAGAAATGACCATGAAACTGAAACATATTTTTTTGATCAATTAATCTGTCTCATTGTCCCAGTTCTAACATTTACTTTCATGGAGTATTTGATTTTACATTTGACTAATCCAATGAAGAAAAAAACTCCTCAAATTGGATACTATCCTTTTTTCTAAGAAGCATGGAACTAAATCAAAGGCTCTTAGTTTGATTAATTAACACTATATATATAAGGAAATGATTATATGACTCGAGTCATGGGACATCATCTCATGACTCGAGCTCCTATTGGTTGCACGTCGCATCGGGTGACTTAAATGTCAACCTGATGTGACATACAGCAAAGATTGTTAAGAGTCCTGAGATTATATTTCATGACTCGAGTGAGAGGATCATTACCTATATATATATATATAGGGAGCCATTTAGTCTTCCATGGGAGGAAGCTCAAGTGTCTTCTAATATGTCGTGGTGATCTATATAGCACCCAATTATATACATATATATATATATATATATACAAAACCTCTTTCTTCCTGTATGTATTTATTACTTTTGTTGTTTACATGCTGGTTGGAAATGAAAATGACAAGAAATGGTACCTCCCAACTGCCTATTTTCAGCAACCTTGCAGGAAAATTTGTAGCAGTGAACCTTTCAACACTGGATGGCCGGCTAACTCGGCCATCTGAATCATTGGAGATCGATATATCCTTCTTGCCATGTGTTGTAGTTTGGAACGTTTCTGCTAAATGGTCTTTTCTTTTCTGATTCAGTTTTCCTTCAATAAGGTTTATGAAGGATGGATTTTTTGTCAGTTTCAAACCAAGAGGACTAGATTCCACAGGCAGATCATTTCCTACATCAATCTGCTCAAAACAAACAAACAAACAAAAATGAAATAGACCAATTAAATAGATAAGAAAACACATAAATCAAAATCCTTAAATTGAATAGAAGGGCCAATGATCATATAGCCAATGCAAAACTCAAAAAACACATAAAAGATTCATCACCAAAACCTCTAAACACGCACCGAAATTACAAATTAGTCAAAACACATAAAAAGAGACGTAAAAAAATAATTTTAAAAAAAAGGGCCGCTATAAAAAATAAGGTTATTAGGGGCACAAAAAATTGCCGCTATTAACAAAAAATACTTCTTGTTTCAATAACAACAGGACTAATAGCGACAGTTATTTTGTTAATAGCAGCAGTTTTTGGTACTGCTAATAGTTTTATTTTTTTGTAGTGGGAAAAAATGGAGTACGGCAGCACAGGAATGGAAAATATGGAAAAAACAAAAAGTAAAAAATATAGAAAGTACTATATATATGATTAATATTTAAAAATATATAATTTAAACTTTTTCTTTATTTAAAACAAGTTTTATATGGAGAAAAATTCAAATAGCACATAAAAGATTCGCTGGAAGGGAAAATATGGGAAAAACAAAAGGTTAAAAAAAATATAGAAAGTACCATATATATATATATGTATGTTTGATTAATACAGAAAAATATTTAAAATATATTTGATTAAACCTTTTTTTTTATTTAAAACGCGTTTTATAAGGAGAAAAACTCATAAACCACAAAAGATCCATAACCAAAACGTCTAAACACACACCGAATCACAAATTAGTCAAAACACATAAAAAGAGACGTCAAAAAATGTTTTTAAAACGGGGGGGAAATGGAGTAGGGGTGGGTAAAAAAACTAGAAAGTACGATATATATATATATATATATATATATATATATATATATATATATAGATATATATATATATATATAATCGGTTTTTTATCCGTGTCTTGAAAAAATGCATTTTAAACTCGTTCTTTGAAAAAAACGCCGTGTTTGTGAGTGTAAATAACTCACAAAAGCAACAAGCTTTGTAAATTATTCACCTGCTGATTGGAACTCATAAAAGTATTCTCCTGGTTTTCACCTTCCAACCTTTCGAAACCATTAAAGCCATCAAGCAAATTAGGATATGCATTCAAAGAAGAAGAGGAACTCTTCTCATAGTCATTTTGCTTATCCATTTCAAAGCTCCCTTGTAACCCAACACCTCCAAACAATAAAACTATTTGTTTAGACAAGATTGATGGCCCAAAACTTGGGTAATTATAAAAAGAAGAAGTATAACATAGAATAAAGAAACAAAGCTATATTGTATTTATATTGAGAGCCATTTCTGAGCTCTCTCTCTCTCTCTCTCGCTTGAATTCTCCCCTGTGAGAAGCTTATTTTCACAAGAAAAGGTTCTTTGCAATTTCTAATACACCAGCCACCTCATAGTGAGCTGACAAAAATAGAACTTCTGCATGTGGAACCCAAATTCAGGTGCTTGCCTATCCTGGATTTCTGATAGGATACCATTATTTACACACAATGAAACTGTGACTCATATCAGCTAGGGCTGACAAATATTGACTGCTTTGAATAAATCGATGGAGACTTTCTTTCATCCCAATCATCCACGCGACGCGATGGATCTTTAGATCATGGGCATACTATCATACAGTGAATTTCTATGAGTATCTTTAAATCCACCCATCGAATTTTTGAGTTCACCCACAACCCATTGGCTGCTTTGAATCCGATAATGCATATCATTTTTCATCCCAATCTTTCACATGATGCATCTTGAGATCATGCTCTTACCACCCACCATTGGATTTTAATTTTACATGGTATCTAATCCAAAAAAATGACCTTAACATCATGTGGAACTGATCACACTCAAATAAGGTCACTTTTTGGGATGTGTACCACATGAAATCAAAAACATATCTTTAGATGGCACGCCCACTATCTCAAGATCCATTATGTGAAAGATTGGAATGAAAAAAGATCTGCATCATCGAATTAAAATCAGTCAATGGATTTCAGCATGGATGAACTGAAAGATTCAATAGGTGGTATTAAAGGTACTCTTTTTGCATTTCTGACATACATCCCAAAAAGTGATCTAAACTCATATTTTAGTATAATGCATACCATATATTTTTAGAGTCACTTTTTTGTATGTATGTTACATGAAATATAAAAAAATTGACCGTTTGATAGTTTGCCCATGATTTCAAGATCTGTTGAATGAAAGATTGTGATGAAAATCAATCTCTATTGCCTGATACAAAGCGATTAATGCATGCCGGCTGGAGGAGATGGGATGAGTTTACAGTATTATGGGATGTATATAATTGTTATTTTACAAGGCAATGGCCATGTCCAAATGGTTGGACCGGATTTTGTGTTCAACATATTTGCAGTCATTGGATGAGAAAGAATCTTGACTTCAACGGTTTTTATTTGTTATAAAATGATCTTCTCTTATCGAATGGCTATACAAGAAAACAGGTTCATCTGGGTAAAAGTGAAAAAGGACAAAAATAAAAAGTTCATCGTAGCCATCAAAATGATTTGATATCTTCAATAGAAGTTGACCAAAAATTTCGGCAGGATGACATGACTTAAAAAGTCCAAATATTTATATGGTTACCAATAAACGCACCCACTCGTTTTCTGAAAGGGGCCAAAGCGTAGACCTTTTAAAAATTATTAATTCTTTTGAATCAGATAATAGAGATTATTTTTCACTTAAATCTTTTACAAAATAAATCTTGAGATTATACTGCACTTATCAAACCGTAAGTTTTTTATTCAATGTCTCACACATCTCTGAAAAATAGCTCTTACAGCTTATGACACGAGTCAAGCCTAAACTTTATTTTAGGGGCATTTTTTTGGGATTGGCGCCACTTAGAATCACAAACTGACCGTCTGATATACGTGTCATGATCTCAAGATTAATTCTGTGGAACAATCAGGATGAAAACCGATCTGCATCATCTGATTATAAGTAATCAATTGTTTTCACATGATGTGGGACATAAATATTTTTAAATTTGCCTGTTTGACATTAGTCAAACTTTCCCAATTTAGGAGCATTTAATTTATAAACGTAGTAATGATGGCAAAGGATGTTTTCCTAAAACGTGGTCACATTTTCAGAGAATATAATCATTTTTCTTGTCTTCATTCGTTGAATTTCCTCTCAATTTAAGGTTGCCACTTAATATTGCCAATATTTCCCTACAATGAGAATCTAATCCAAATCAATTCAAATAGTTGGGCCTCGAGATTAACGGTTTAAGATGTGCGTCATCGTCACCGTTAAAAGTGATCGATCATAGATTAAAGTGCAAGATGCCTAAAATTGATTTTTTAGGAGAGATTTAAACCATTTGATCTATAGATTATAATATCAGCTGTTGTTTTTATTTTGGAATAATGGCTCTTGATCAACATCTAAACACCAGATTGAGTGGTCTTCAAATAATTTAGGATCATTAAATTTATAACTTTTATTTCATACTATTGAACTGTGATTTATTATTATGCCATGTAACACCTATTTTGACCAATCTAAATTATACAAGTGAAAATTCAGCATTATAAAATAATCTTAGCCCAAAACAGGAATCCAATAAGTCGATATAAACCATCCGAATGATGAAAGTTTGATATAAGTCATTCAAACTAAAAACAGTAGTTAGTAATTTAGTATTTTAGTGAACGATCGGAAGATTCAAATAGCTCAAAAAGCTTGATTTCTGTGAAAGTCTGATAAATTTAGCAGGGTAGTGGGAACACAAATTATTTACATAATTTAAATAAATGTTACTTCAAACTAGCTAATCAGGTGGCTGTAGTTTAGTGGTAAGAATTCTACGTTGTGGCCGTAGAGACCTGGGCTCGAATCCCAGCAGCCACAATTTTATTTGATCTTTTTGCTTCTAACGACCATATATAAGGAAGTGAGGGCCATTTAAATCTAGAGTTTTTATAAAATATGATTCTTATATAATCTTTGTTTGTATATAAGCCTCTAACACTATATTTATCATTTATAACTTTCACCAACAAAAATTCCTGACTACGCTCCTGATACCAAACATGTTTAGATCATAGCCTTTAAATCAAATGATTAGAGTATTTTTTCATAGTTTATTTAATGCATATAAATATTTTTTGTTCTAGATTATTTGTGGAACGCATATAAATTTTCTTTTATTTTCTAATTTAGCAAGTATTCTATCATATAATTCAATGCAGTTAAAAGGCCTTCATATATGATTTAAAGATTGATTATTTTGAATCATATGATACAAATTACGTTTCATGCCAATCTTTTATATTAAAGATGTTTAGATGATCGCATTTAAATCACATGATTAGAGAGTGTTTCCACAACACACGGGTCTCAAAATAATAAGTCTTTTTTTTCTTTTTCTGGTAATGCATCAGGCATGTATAAACCTTCTCGGTGCACTGTCTCAGTAATCAATGTTACACGTGGCTACGATTACGAAGGTGTATAAGGTTATAGGCTCGTATTCACTTTCGCGTAAGTGTAGTGCAAAAAGGGTCAACTGTTTATATAAGAAGTATCCTCCGTACGTGGAAAAGCCTTAAGCCCGGGTACCTCAAAATGCGCCCACGCATTTTTTGAAAGCGCCTATGCCTATGTTTTATACTATTATGACTTGGGTCACTTTTTGACCCTGTTTAATGGTGATAAATGTGTGAAGCAACAAATTCAATACATATATCCACACCTTATCATAGCTCACACAATTAATTGAAGAAATTTTTAACTTAAAATTCAATTTGCACCAGAAATGATAACTGAATCTCAAGAGACCTGATATCTTAAATAATTAAAATAATTAAATCTCATCATTCATAGGATTGATTAGTAATCAATTAGTCCTTAAAGGACTCATACCTTTTTAAATTAGTCAATTTGCCCATTTAGACTCTTTCTCTATATAAATATAAAATATAGAGAGATATATAAGATTCTCTACTTCTTTCCCTTGCACATTTGTCTCTCGCTCCCTTGTTCTCTCTTCTCTACAAAAACATAGCCACCATGCACCACCATCTCATCCTTAAACGAGATCCACGGCAAAGGAATTTCACGAGTTTGAACCACCATCATCACAACGCTCGAGTCTTCTTTTCTGGAACTCAAATCACCCCCAACGAGGTCCCTCCTCGCTACAATAGATTCTGTCATGAAAGAAGTTCACTTACGAAAAGGCTCGAACAAATCGACACTCTAAATTCGATTTCCGTCAACTTAAATTGCCGCAAAAATTACGATTCACACTTCAAAAGGTGGGTGTTTCTCAATCCATCTTAAATTATTCAGTTATTTCAAAAAGAAAATATCAAATCAATCCTAAAAACAATCGGGGAAGAAAAAGATCTCGGACTGTGGTCGAAAAACTTGACTTGTGCTTGAAATTCTAAACTCAACCGGTCAAGATTTATCTTGTATAAAGACTTTTGTCCTCTATTTGATCTTAATCGATCAAAATCCAAATTCGACCGGTCGATTTTCTAGAACTTTTCTTTTGTTCTCTAATCTCGATAGGTTGAGATGAAAGTCGACCAATCGAGATTGAGGGTGTTTCTTTTTCCTTCAGGAAACTCGACCAGTCGAAATCTACTTTCGACCAATTGAATTTATATAAATTATTTGCTCTCTGTTCTTGACCAGTCGAAATTCAAAGTCGACCAGTCGAGTTTGCCCTTTTTCCAGTTTTTCTTCTTGATCTCGACCAATCGAGTTCTACCTTTCCTTCAGAATTTCTCCTTTGATCTCGATCGGTCGAAATACATTTTCGACCAATCGGGATAGACTTCCTTCAATTTCCTTTAGTAAACCCGACCGATCGAAATGTAAATTCAACCAATCGAGTTCTATTCTCTTTAGTTTTCTTCTTACAGGTCGAGATGGAACTCGACCAGTGGAGATTGAACAGTTCCAAACTTTATTCCTTTAGAGTATAATTCTCGATATCTTTTCACGTGGACAACCGATTTAAGTGATTGAGGACTCTATCTCATAATTTTTGTACCTTTCAGATACAATGAAAATGTATGTTACCTCTTTTAAGGCTCCTATTATCCGTGTAAGGATATGGGTGTATCTTTAGCGTTTGAAACAAGTCCAATCGCTTTACCAATCAAACAATAAGTTAGGTAGACACGACTACCTACCTCCAAGGAAGAGCAGTTGAACTCAATCGTAAAATTAAAGTATTTAAAATATTTCTTATGCTCTAATTATACACAATGCACTATGTTCATTACTCCATATTAATTTTCGTTATGAATACACAATGCTTAGGGTACATGCAATAGTTTCTTTTCTCATATATGTTTCATCTTCATCATATGACATTCATCACGTAGAAAACTACGTTAGGAGACAACCATGATAAGTTAAGAATAAAGCTACGACACATGACATATACCTTTGTCATAGTGGTATTTCTTTCACAGTTACGTGAAATTTGAAATATAAACATCCATATACGGATGCAATACCTCTATGAGAGTATGAGCTGTCACACGAAGTACATCCAGATTACTACAGAATCCGTCTCTTGAAAAACATGATTAGTAAAACCTATCGCACCGTAGCCCACTCTAAAGTAAGTTATAAGTAAAGGATAAGAAATGAATATGTAAAATAAGTTAAGTTACGGATACGATAAAAAAGTAAGGACTTAGGCTTACGTCAATAATGAAATCGAGGCGACGACCTAAGCCAATAACCGAATAATGATATGATAAGACATATTGTAAAGGTCAAATGAATACAAATTAATTTTTACACGTTCTATACCTTATGAGTCACCATAAGGGTCCAACGTCTGTAACCAAAATGGGTCGTAAGGATAATATGTTAGTTTTGTCTCGAACTAAGGGGACACTAGAGGTTTCGACTTAAAGGAACATGTTGTACTGATGCTCGCAACCTCATCTAGTTGGATGGTAGTTTACGGTACGTTATGTTATAGAGGTTAGATAGTTATCTACACGTGGACCTCGCGTAGTAAGCTCGAGCAGCGGCCCTGACACGGGTCATTTACGTAAGATAAATAAGATGTGATGTATGTTGTGTAAACATATGGAGCAATGATAAAATTTTAGATATGTCACGTAAGATAAGTTGAGAAGACAGGTAAGAAAAGAAATAAGAAATTGATACATCATATATATTTTCTGCTACGATATAATTTTTTAATTTTAAAATAATATGTTATGAGATTATGAATATTTTTATCATCATATAAAAATGTTTGATTTTATCTTCAAAAATTAACGCAACTCAAGCGATTGCACACACGATCAACTGAGTAAGTTATGGTGGATCGATTATACAACCCATTGAATTTACTCGACTGAGTAAACTCACTCCACGAAATCTAACAATTGCATGTGAGAACATAGATCATTCCACCTTTGATGCCATGTAGGCAGCCATACCTGAGGCGACTTATATAGATGAGGACATCGGCTACCACTTGGATGAAAGCGTAGATCCAACGGACTATTATAAGTCTTGAAAACTATTTTAGTTCTAGACTCGTTTAATTTCTTTGAGAACACATTATCTATTTTTATTTTTTTCGTATATCTTATGAGGTTTACGTATGAGCCATTTAAACAATTTCTTCTTAGATGCGTGATTAGGAAATTACTTTATTAATTGTCATCTACGTTTTTCGTTATTACTTATAAGTCATTTACTATGAGTTGTTTAAATGTCTCGATCTTATTTTTTATGTTGAGCTATGGATTGTATGTATGTCCGCTTATCGCCTTAACAAACGTGCGGTGTCATAACATGAAATTATAGACCCTCGTGAACAGTTAGGATTCTCGTGACACAGACCTTTTGAAAATCATTGATTCCTTCGAATCAGATGATGGAGATCGTTTTTTACCTTGATGTTCTACAAAAAAGATTTTGAGATCATGGCACACCTATTGTGTGGATTTGGGTGAAAACCGATCTCCATCATTGAACTTGAAGGAATTAATGGTTTTCAAGGGGGGGCACTTTCAGGAAACGCGTGGGTGTGTTTAGAGGCACCCTAAGTTTGGAGTGTTCCGGGAGGTGCCCATTGTGTGCAATGGCCAATTTTGTGTGTGCAAGCAATGGCTCCCTTCAGCCACTTGCGATTCATTCTCGGGTACCTCTATTAGCGCCCATGCAATCTCTAAAAGCGCCCACGTGTGCAACCCCTTCAAAATCATTGATTGCTTCAAATCAGATAATAGAGATCGTGTTTCACCCCGATCTTCCACACAATAGATCTTGAGATCATGTCACTCCTACCAGACGATCAATTTTTCTTCCACACGTCACTAATCCCCAAAAAATGTCCCTTCAATCCTATGGCACACATAACACTCAAACATGATTTTAGGGCCATTTTGGGGGGCTCTATGATATGTGAAATCAAAAACCCACCATTTGATAGGTGCAACATGATTGTGAGATCCATTTTGTGGATGACAGGGGTGAAACATGATCTCCATCATTTGATCCGAAACAATCAATGATTTTAAAAGAGTTGCACACGTGGCGCTTTCAGAGATTGCTTGGGCGCTAATAGAGGTACCCTTCATTCTCCTTATGTAACATTGTAATCATCAGCAAAGTTCAGAAAATATAAATCTCCCACACAATGGAGGTACTTTTATTTGCATCTCAATCTTTGAGGGCACCAAAGCTGAAAATTATGCTGCTTTGAATCAAATAATGAAGATATTTTTCTTTTTCTTCATAATCTTCCACACAATGGACCATCAGATGGTCAATTTTTTTATTTTATATGGCGCATCCCAAATAATTATTGGAGAATTTTTATTCTATATGACAAGCATCCCCAAAAATATAAACATGATTTAAAAGCCCCTCTAGTCACTCTCTCTGCATTATTTCTATAGTCTACCTTTACCCATGCTTACATCAATTCATCTCTGCAAATAGTTCAAAAAAATCATGAATCTTGCGAATGAAACTCAATTTATCGACTTTTTCGATTTTCCTAAATTTTTATTTTTGCCGCCTTCTTCACAAATTCCTACATTAAGCAACTGTAGGTAGAATTTGTTAGAAGAAATTGTTTAGGTTGTTCTTTGGAGGGATTTGGATAGAAAGTCCATGCCAGCCTCAAAAAAAGAACAGGAATTTGTCTTTGTGTTGAATTCAATGGTTAGTATTGTTGTTTTTGGCATAGCTTCCTCCTAGCCTGCCAGAGCAGAGTTCACCTATTTTAGCAGGTTCCTATTCTCTTTACTAACATCCTGCTACCTACTTTAGAGGTCTCCTTCTCCTTGATAACTCCTTGCATAATAAGATTTACCTATTCAGCTGTTCTCCCAAAAGAAAGAGAACGGGAACCTACTAAAACAGGTAAACTCTACTCTGGCAGGGATTAGAGTTATGCCAAACACAGCCTATGTAATTAAGATACCAATGGAACAAATTTGTAATGCAGCTTCAGAAGCCTTAGCATAATGTCCACAACCCGAGTAACAGAACTGGCACTCGAGTCAAAAGTCAAACCGACAACCTTGATAATTGTATGAAAGGCCAAAAGTAACTTTCACTAATTTGCGTGCTCATAAATAGAAATGCAGGTCATGACGACCTTATATGAAGCAAACGACACCTCCAACCGGGTTGCCAAATTGTGGGTAGATCTTTAACTTTGCGAGTTTTATTTCTCCACTCATTTCTGGTTAAATTAAAATATCGATAAAAAATACAAATTTTGTTTTATTTAAAAATAAAATAAAACTAGATTACCCTACAATCCTTTATATAGTTTCTTCCTACTATTGATCTTCCCTTCTCCTTCCTCGTGCATTTTTATATAACAGACCGGTAAATAATATAAAGTTGATGATCACTAACATTTCGATGATTCCTGTAGTTATCACACACAATAGTAGAGTAAAGAACACTATATTAGCTACTTCAATACAGATTTTGAGTACAGCAAAACTGATTTTTCAGCTTCGTAACGATCCTACATCATTGTTCTCAACTCCTACAAAATTTAGGGTTTCAAACCCAAGAAAACAGCACTTGGAGGACCGACAAATTCATGCATTTGGATTGGAAGAAGTGGCGCACCAGAATCTTCAGGTGCAGCTGGAGGGTCACTGGATCCTTTTGCCACGTCACCTGATCCTTGTGCATTCATATCACTATAGGTCCTCTTCTTTGATGAAAACTCCGGGGTCACTGTATCCTCAGCTTTCTCTTTCTCTCTCTCTTTCTCCTCCTTTTCTTTCTCTTTCTCTTTCTCTAGTTGGGGTTCACTGTTTGGAGGAATTAGCGGCGGCTCCTGACCACTCAACCGGCAGTAAACTTTCTCAACGGTTTCGGTTATCTCCTTTCCCAAACCATCATTGTCAAGAATCAACTCCCAAACTGATTTCGAGGCTTTCTCAAGCACTGGAGTTCTGCACCACCATTTCACAGAGAAATCAAAATAATTTTCTTATAAAACATATTATTTAAGTGTCTAGGAAATGTGATTCAATAAAGGGATTTGGTCAGGTCCAACCAGTTGAACTCTTAATGGGGGTTCAACTGATTTTAAAACAGTTGGATGTAAGAGATCCAAAAGTGAATGTCAAATTATGAAAGTTAAAAGTCAAGATTCCCTTGCATCCAATGGTTGCAAAACCAGATGAACACCACTTAGTAGAGTTCAACCAGTTGGACCTGACCAGAACCTTTCAATATATGATGCCGAATTCAATTATAGTAATATAATAGATAGTCGAAGATCAGAAACACTATTTTTTATCGAAGGAAATGGATAAAGTAAAATTTTCCGGAATGACCAAGTACTACCACTTACCCAAATAATCAAAGGGCCCTTATATAATTACGATACCTACAATGGCACTTAGGCTGCGTTTGGGTTAGCTCTTATAAGAGCAGACACAACTCTCTGCTTGCTCTCCACTAGAGCAGATAAAATCTGCTCTGACAGAGCAGGCACAAAGTAGTTTCATCACTTAAAATAGCTCCCTACCAGAGCAAATAGGGTGAGGAGCTGTGTTACCAAACATAAAAACAGCTCCCCGCTGGAGTCAAAGAGCGAAAGAGACGCTCTTTGGCCCAAAAGAGCTAACCCAAACGCAGCCTTAGCATCTCCAAAGTTGGTGTTGCACTACAACTCAAATAATTAACTGACCGGTGCATGTGCTCAATAATTGGAACCATCCAATCAATTGACCACCTCTTGGATGGGACATAGTCTAAAATTATATTCCAAAATTCACATTAATATGATGATCTTAAGTTCTAAATGATGAAAGATAAATATTTTGTGATGGCTGCCGGCAACAATTATGAACCATTCAAAGGTAGGCAATCGGCTCATTGAGTGACGGTAACAATCAATGAGTATATGCAGCCACTGTGGGTGAAGTTGGGGAATCACCCGCAATCATGCTGCTAATGAACGCAGAATGATTCCTCATAAATAAATAGTCTCACAATCAAAATTGCAATAAATAGATAATTTATGAAATAACAAACAAGCTGATCCCAAAAAAAGTTCATTTCATTTCTTAAAAACATTGTGACAAAATACAGCGCTTTTTTGAAAAATACGCGTATAATACATATTTTTTTGCAACAAGGTACTAGACATGTATAATACCCATATTTTTTTAATAAAACACATCATATACTATGCTTATTTCGCATATTAATCGTATTTTTTGCATATTAAACGTTTTTTCCCCGTATTTTACGGTATTTTTCAAAAACTGTTTTAAAACTCTTTTAATATATATATATATATATATATATATATCCCAATTTTTCCGTTTTTCGTCTTCCATATTTACAGTTTTTTTACCTTTCGATTTTTTCCCTTTTTCCCCGTATTTTGTCACTTTGCTTAAAAGCATCCCAATTTTCTAAACAGAAATGGAATAAATTTAACAGTCCTTTTCCCCTTTTTTAATGCTAACGGGAAATTGTTGTTGAGAAATAATAAATAAATAGATAAATAAAGATACTAGGAGATGGCCCAAAATGAGCAAGGAGTTAATGAGGCGGTAGAACAGTCAAGAAAACTAATCATCCCAAAGAAGAAAAAAATCAAAACAAGTAAGCCACAAAGGAAGATATCTAGAACAAAATGCCCTCTTTCAACTAAAAAAATCAGTTCAGCAAAAATTTATGACACAAAGATTGAAAATTTTAAAATGTTGGCAATTATTCTGGAATCTTTATTAGGTATTCACATCATTTAGGCAATAAGTAGGAGATAAATTAATTAAGGAGGTTTACTTTTAACATTGTCACTACTTACTCAAGCTCCCGCCGAAGAGCATCAAAAAGCTCCCTCTTAGTCTGTCTCTCCGCCCCAGGGGTATTAAGAACCTTACTCTGCTCCACCATTGTAATTGTGTTATTCTTCAGCTCTTCCTGCACCCAAAAGCCATCAAAACATGTTGGAATTGAGCAAATGCTATTTTTGAGCACAAGACCACATATTATCCAATGAGTTGGCAGTACGTGCCCAACCCATGTACCAAGAAGTGCAAGGGGTCAACCTCCCTCAGCCAATCTCGGGAATTTCACAGATAATTTTTAGTGCCAGATCTGTGAAAGGTCAAAATTGTACTATTACGGAACTGTGTTCTCGTAAATATTTGTGTATCTCTCAGGTTTGACTAGTTTGACGGAAGGAGATTGACCCATGCACTGCCCTTGGTGCACAGGTAGGGTATCTAATACGATCTCTTATCCAATTGCCACCAAAGTTATTCTTTAGTCTTTGCTCTTTCAGCTGCGCTGATCTTTTGAAATAATATCAAGGACACAGAGGTTAGCTAACTGGGATCAGGTTATTAGCTTGTTCTGTTTTTAAAATGTAGCACTAGGAGTTAATTGCCTATATATTGATCTAAATTATTATTCCATAAAACAGATAAGGGATACCGGTTGATGCTAATTGCCAGGATACCCAACAAATAAATTGATCGCCATCATTCAACGGCTTCTAAGGGTAAATGATTTATATTTAGGCTTTGGTAATTTACTTTTCATAGCTGACCGCAATATGATCGTAGCATCTTGGGGCCTTCCAAAGGGAAATAAGTAAATCTTAGGATTTGGTAAACATAAACAAGCTTAGAATTAGGTGCGACACTCAAAGGACTTATTCTAACACCCTCATTATCGGAGAGGTCTCCCTCGTAACAGGAGTAAGGAATAACCCACAACCCAATAAGTACCACAAATGGAGAGGCGGAGTGGCAAGGCATACCAGATGTCAAAATTCGGGAATAGTGAGTTGATCTTGATGAGAACCCAAGTGAGTTTCATGTTTGATGGACTGCCCCAACCAAGCCAAGGATTAAGGAGATAATTCTTCCCTTGGCTTCATCTAGGAAAGGTTATTTACCTACCTGCCTGACCCCGAGATCTACAAATACAGAGGTACATATACCTTTCCTAGCCACCATTCAAAGCATACCACCTATTCCAATGAAGGAGTAGGAAAGAGACTGAATGTTGGATTGCCTAATTCAATACCTCAAAAATTGGTAAAGGGGGATAGGGGGGACATTCAATTATTATGTGTAAGGGTGATACTGAAGATGCGGACCATCTCCTAATTCATTGCCCTATCGATAAGGAAATTTGGACCTAATTTGTAAATTTATTTGAGTTCACGTGGGTAACATGGAGGGCGTCGGGAGCCGAATGGGGCCCATTCAAGAAAGATGAATAATTTTGTGACAACTCACACCAATCGCAATATGATTGGGGGATCTGGAATGAAAAAAATGAAAAGATACTTTGTCACAAACATCATAGTAGTGCAAATATCATAAGTGTGGTATGAGAAATCAGATAAGTTGGTGGTTTAAGGCTCACAAATCCTTTCACGGTAATTCTAGAGTTCATCTACATAGAAACTGGAATATCAAAGCACACAGTTGGAACTTGAATTAATTGCCATTGCAACATGGAAATCACCTACAATGGGTATCATCATCATCATAACTCAACCATTTCCGGTCCCAATCCCGGATGAGAAAGGAGGAGGATTAGTGTCGGCATCAGCTGTAAAAAAACCCCGCCAAATGCCTATGATGAGACCTATTATGAACACACATTTTGTGGCATCCCCTGCTAACGACGCGCTGCAACGGACCCCGATTGTAGTGAGAAGTAGGCAAGGGTTGGCTAGGGCATCCCCTGTTTTATGCGACACGCTGCAACGGACCCCGATTGTAGTGAGAAATAGGCCAGGGCTGGTTAGGACATCCCCTATTTTAAGCGACGCGTTGCAACGAACCCCAGCTATAGCAAGAAATAGGCTAAGGTTGGCTAGGGCATTCCCTGTTTAAGCGACACACTGCAAAGGAACCCGATTGCGGTGAGAAATAGGCAAGGGTTGGCTAGAGTCCCCTATAAGCGACACGCTACAACGTAGCCCGGTTGTAGTGAGAAATAGGCAAGGATTGGCTAGTAGGTTAGGGCTCCCACATCAACATAGATGTGTGCAAGCAAAGCTTTGTTTGGCTTCTTGGAATGTAGGTACGTTAACTGGGAAGAGTGTCGACCTAATAGATGTCACGAGAAAGAGGAAGATTAACGTAATGTGGTTGCAAGAGACAAAGTGGAAAGGAGAGAAGGTTAAGGACATGGGTTTAAGCTTTACTGCCCAAGGAAGAGTAACTCCCACAATGGGGGTAGGCATTGTTGTGGATACGGAATTTTGAATGTTATTAGTGTCTATGCATCCCAAGCTGGATTGTATGAAAACGTGAAATGAAAATTTTGGCAATTGATGGATGAACTAGTACAAGGCATACCCAATATTGAAAGCATAATGATTGGAGGGGACTTTAATGGACACGTAGGAGGGATGATATACGGTTTTAGCGAACGAAATGAAATGGGGGGAGCTATCCTTGATCTCGATCAAGAAGGTGCATTAGGGATGAAGATCAAAGGGTCTTGGTGAAAGAGGTGGAGATAATAAAATAGATGGCAAAAATACTCAAAAGATCTATTAAACAAAGAATATGCGAAAGAATTGGATGAAGAAGAGGAACCAAACCAAGGGATGATCAACAAAATATCGAAAAGTGAAGTAAAAGCAGTCTTAGAAAAAATGAAGAAAAGAAACACATTAAGACTAGATGGGATACCTACAAAAGTATGGATTGTATTAGGAGAGAATGGACTGAACTGGTTGACTAAATTATTCAATGAGATATTAAGAATAAAGAAAATGTCTGAGGAATAGAGGAAGAGCATTGTAGTCATTTTTTATAAGAACAAAGGAGATATCCAAGAGTGTGCCAACTATTGAGGCATTTTAAGTTAATGAGTCAGACTAAGAAATTTTGGGAGAGAATAGTAGAACAACAACTACAACAAGAATCAAATGCATCAGAGAATCAGTTTAGATTTACGTCGAAAAGATAAAAAACATAAGTTATTTTCTTATTGAGGCAACTTATGGAGAAGTAGAGAGAGAAGGCACACCCTACATATAGGCTTTATTGATTTAAAGAATACTTATGATAGAGTGTCGAAACGGATAGTATGGTGAACGCTGAGGAAGAAATGCATCCCAAATTTATATATTGAGATTATCTAAGACATGTATGAGAAGGTAGTAACATGTGTAAGAATGACGTGCGGAGAGATGAGTGAGTTCCCTGTCGGAGGTCGGATGCATCAAGGATCTGCCTAGAGCCCTTATTTGTTTGCCTTGGTCATGGATGCATTAATCATAAATATACAAGAAGAGACCATGTGGGGCATGTTATTTGCAAACGACATAGTTTTAATTGCCCAAACAAGGAAAGAAATAAATGATAAGTTGGAATTATGGACAAAAGTTTTAGAACCAAGGGGTTTGAAAATTTATAGAACAGAGACAAAATATATGGAGTGCAAAGTTAGTGAACAAGATAGTTTAGAGGAGGATTTAGTCAAAATAGAAAATCATTTAGTGTCACATTGCCATAGATTTAGCTACTTGAGCTTTACTTTACAATCAGATGGTGGATTTGAAGAGGGCGTCTCAAATAGGATTAATGCAGGTTGGATGAAATAGAAGTAAGCTAGTATTGTGCGACCCTAGAGTTCCACTTAGATTGAAGGGACATTTTTATAAGACAGTGGTTAGGTTGCCGAATTATATAGTGCGGAATGTTGGGCTACAAATAAGCGACAAGAAGATAGAGTACATGTGCCTAAGACGCTTATGCTAAGATGGATATATGGAGTAACAAGAAAGGATAGAATACAAAATGAGTACATAAGAAAAAATTTGATGGTGGCAAGCCCAGACCTGCAGAATGTGGATGCCTATTAAGGGGCCATTCAGGGTTTGTTTTAATGGCATTTTCGGGCCCGCTGGGTAGATGCGAGAGCAACAAAGCAGAATTCAGGAGGTATAAACACAGAATAAAGTAATAAGGGTTATACCTGGTTCATTGGAAATAAAAGTAATAAGGGTTATACCCATTCACTGCTATGCTATGATCTGTGTACCTTTATCTAAGTTTACGGGGGTTCTTCTACGGCTGAGCATCGTGCTCGGGTCTAGTTGTTTTATTTGTATCAGTAAATGTATATAAAGTGAATTAAGGTTAGGGTCTAATTAGGTTAGAGGAGAATAGGAAGAAGTGGTATGGTAGAAATTAGGGTTGAGTCAAAAAGTGCCTCATACCCATTTTCCTTTCAAATATATATATCACTTACAAAGTGTTATTGATACCCCCAATAATACTAAGTACTAACACACCCACACTTACATTAAAGGAACTAAGACATAAGCACACACACACACACACCGACAATATTTGTCATTTTTCCTTTGTAGTTTAATAAAATTTGTTCAATTTATCAAAAAAAAAAATGGTAAAGAGAGGAGCTATAAATATGATTTAGAAGGCACAAAGTATATGAATGTATTTTGGTTTGAAAATACACTGAATTAACTTTGGACTTTTATTCTCGAACAAACAGGAATAGTTGATAAGCCCTTTTACCTTGAGCAAACAAAGGGATCATTAAATAACCAAAATTTAGAAGCTATTAACATCAATTGTGTGACGTGGATACAATATAAAGAAGCATTACAATGGCAGCCTTTCACAAATCGTTGAATTAAACAGACCTAAATTAATAAGCATATTGCCTGTAGCTTAGTTGATCAAACATAAATCCTCATGTATTCTAACAGAACCAGAAATAACTAATAAAATCATTCATCCACAAATTATCTTAACTAGATACAATCATCTGATACTAGAAAGCTATCAAGTTAGCACCCAGAGCAGTCACCCTAGAAAAGAAGCAATCAAGCAACCATATAGGATCTTTATGTAGTTTTATGAATAACACTCGAAAAATAAAGCAAAAAAAGTTAGGGGTTGATGATCTTACATTAGCTTTTAGCTGATTGATTATTTTCAATCTGATAGCATCAATTGTGCCATCATTCATTAGTGATTCCAGCACATCTTCAGGAGTTACCAAAGAACCCATAAAAGCTCCTCCAAACTATTCCCACCTTTTTTAATCGAGAAATTATTCCCAACTTCTTACTTTAAATATGCCAAAAGCATGCTCATTAGTTCACCTGCAATAGAAAAAACAATGCTCAGGGGAATCAGCACAAAGCAGAAAATATTGCATATTAATATTATTGATCGAAAATAACCTACAAGCATGAAACAGTCATTTTGAAACAACCAAATACCGATAAGGAAAAAAAATTGCCTAAAGATATATTTGCATGTGGCGTGAATATAGGATCATAACAAGGTACACAGTTTCCTGATAATACCTTACCAACTGTCTATGAAAATGGGCATGGTTCCAATCTTACTGGTTCGAGGTACCTATCAAAACATACAGTGAAATCCAAGGAGTGTGTACTTGTCCTATATCTGAACCAGTGTTACCTAGGCACTTCCACTTTGGGGATTTTTTCCGTCCCGACACTTGGTGGCAATTGCACGCATGCCAACATTTGGTGGCACTTGGACACTCCTCAACGCAGCACGATACTTCTAGACATGTATGAAAATACCACATAATACCATCAAAATATTCCTCGTTTTGACATGATAAAATGAACCATCGCGTTATCAAAAAAAAAAAATGTGAAGTTTAGTAACTTGAAAAATAAAAGCTTGAGTCCTTGAAAACAATTTCTACAATATAATATATTTTTAGTTAGAGGCATGACATACAATATTATCTTTTCATTACATATCTCAGTTGATTCTCTAAGATTTCCCTTCAATCTGTTTTCTATATATATATATATATATATATATATATATATATATATATATATATATATATGGTATTTTTTATTAAGGCCGTGCCGCCGTATTAGAATCTTTATAAATTGGAGTGCCAAACATCTACATCTTGACACTTGGAGTGTCTAGGTAACAATGTTCTGAACAACCATAAGTGTACTACAATTTTACAGCCTAACAATTCAACATGAAAGTGCAGGGATAGAGATGCAAGAAAGTGGAACTTTAGTCTCTTCTGTACGTATTTTATATATCCGTGTAGGATGAATGGATTTATAAATGCATGCATGTACACATATACCATAAACATTTATGTAAGAAGCGTTTCGAATAAATTTTCCGAACTTGAAAATTGATATACAAGTGAATAATTATTTTTTCCCGTCAACATTAACTCACGATTTATCAATAATAAACCAGCCTACCTCTGGAACTACATACTAACACAGAGGACATCCACCACAACCTACTACATAGGATTAGACTTACCGAAAAGGATACGCAACATCACAATGGTTGGAACCAGAAGGTCCCTTAAAAGATACCACAAAATTTGGGAACCCACCAAAACCTAGTTTCCGATGGCATGCAACCCAAAAAAAATTCCCATAATCTGGAGAAGCAAACTAAGGACCTGATCCTTAGGAACTGCAAACAGGGCCCTTGCCAAAGGAGAACCTTCTTCTACAAACCATTGCACCAAAACGTAAAACCATACTCGACCACTGAACAAAACTGCTCCTAAAATGTTCGTCTTTAAGCTATATCCGCCTACAATAAACATCCTACTCTTGTCAGACTTCAAAGCACCTAATTAGTGCTTTATGTGCCTCCTTGAACATCTGTACCACCTAACTATTGGAATAACTCAGGGTTCAGGCAACATGCAACCTGTCCTCATGGTCAACATTAATCTTGCTCATTGTTTTTCCATAAGAAGACTTTCTACCTTCTTCCTCATTTTATCTAACACCCTTTGTAACCAATTGAGTGATTGGTAAAAGCCCATGTCCAATAGAAGTAACATCCATCATGAACCACCATATGGTTCAAATTCCTGTCCATGCCATGTGTCGTCATGTAATCATGGAACTTTTGCATGCCAATGCCAGCCAAACCCTCACCTAGTCATGATATTTATGTCCCTCCGCACCTCCCGAACACCACTTCCATTCCCTATCCTGCCAAGTTTGGACCACTATTGCTCACATCATTCCATGCAAGGTAATTAAGGCGGTATGGCAAGGTCATGGTGAAGAGGCTCGCTATGCCATGGCAAGGCCATTTACTTTTTTTTCTTTTTTTTATTAATCATTAATATTTATTTTTTTCAATTTTTTTACTATTTTTTAATTTATATATTTTTTTCTAGAGGATGAAAAAAAATTCAACTAATTAATCAGGCATATAAGCAAATATCAATAAATATAAAGCAAATATTAATTATGAAATATGAAACCTCAGTAAATTCGCAAATTGTAAGCAAGTATAAGTAAAATATACATTAAAAAAGTGCCAAAACATTAAAAAAGTGATGTGCATATAGCCGAAAAATGTATGCACATTAAAAACAGCCAAAAAAAATTGTGCACAACCATATCAATGCAAATTTTAATTTATTTTTTGCTGAAATAACAAGCCACAGATCCCAAAAATAACAAAGTGAAAAAAAAACTGTCCCATGCCACAAATCTGTGGCCTGTGCAAAAAACCTGTAGCATGTGCAAATTTTACCACCCTACTTGTGCAGAAGTTGGGAGCTAAAAAATTGTGGCATGTGCACAAAAATTTGTAGAGAATCCGACAACTTAGAAAAATCTTTGCAGTTTATTGTGCACAAAAATTTTATAATTTTTTTTCCAATTGATCCTACTCTAAGCACAAAAATTTGCAGAGAATCCCCAAAAAATTAAAAAAATGAGAGACTAGAAAGATAGAGAGAGGGAGAGAAAGAGAGTATACCCATGATCACAACTGCTTTTCTTCTTCTTCTTCTTCTTCTTCTTCTTCTTCTTCTTCTTCTTCTTCTTCTTCTTCTTTTCTTTCGCTTCGGCGTTGTGTGCAATGAGGGCTGCATCTAGGGTTTGCAATGGAGCAGAGAGAGAGAGTCGATAGTTTGGATGGACTTTGGATAAGTGTAGCCTCTCTAAAAAAGGGTTTTAAAAGGGGTTATAAAATGGTTTGAATTTGTTATAAACCTTATACAACCTTTATAGTGTAGTATCTTTTTTTTATTTAAACTTTTAGCTCTCTTTTTTAACTTATATTTTATAAAATTATAATTTACTATTATATAACTTAATAAAATATAACTTTTATATGTTACTTTATATATTGTCGCCATGGAGACGCCATGGCATCACCATTTCAGTGTATATGGCGAAATCCATCGCCATTCGCCATGGCGTTGCCTTGACTAACATGATTCCATGTCCCTTTTGACAATAATCAACTTTCTGCTTGACCTCTTTTAGATTTCCTCCACACAATACCTCTATCATTCCATGCACAAGTACCAACTGGGGCTCACAACTTACAGGATGTCAAGGGGCTTCCAGCAGATGCAACATCTTACAATTGCATAATGATTGGACCGTGGCACCTTAGTCAGGCCATACTAAACACGACTCTATTGAACGGGTGGTCAACAATGAACCGGGCACCGTCAGGGAGATGTTACCGATGGTGACCCATGCTTCTTCGATAGTCGGATTTGACGGGTCTACGAGTTGGGTAGTCAATAGGGATTTTCTTAACCCTTCTTTAGCCTTTAGTTCTTCTCTTGGTAACATAGGTCTATGGCTCGGTGGGCCAATTTTTTATACTAAAATAGTTCATGTTTCTTTTGGGAGTGTGCATTCTTGTAGGGAGACCCGTGATCTAGCCAATCTACATCTGTAAAGATCTCAACATCCAAGTGCCCATGGAGACTATATAGAAGCCTGAGACTATATAGAAGCCTTCTCCATGGGCTTCCTTTCAAATACCTCTGAATTCGGAACACAGCACCAAGATGAATGCGTCGCGGTGAGTGCATATACTGGCTCACTACACTTACAACATAGGCAATGCTTGGACGGGTTATTGTCAAGTTTATCAATTTCCCCATAAGCCTATGGTGCACACGAGGATCCTTGAGGAGTTCACCTTCTCCTCCCCTTAGCCGATGATTTTGTTCAATAGGATTGATAGCTGGTTTACTCCTCAACATTCCTATCTCATGCAAAAAATTCAAGGTATATTTTCTATGCGACAATGCAATCCATATTTTTGGCTACTTCAATGCTAAGAAAGTAGTTCAAGGGCCCTAAGTCCTTTATCTCAAAAACTTTCCTCAACCAACACTTCAACCGAAGTATTTCATCATTGTCATCTCCAGTGACTATAATGTTATCAACGTATACTAACACTGCAGTGATACATACTCCTTTTTTTACAGAGAGGGAGTGATCATAACGGTTTCTTTTGTTCCCAAAGTTTAGGATAGCATCACTAAACTTTTGAAACCATGCATGAGGAGATTGTTTCAGTCCATAAATGAACTTCTTTAGCTTGCACACTTTCCTTGTCTCCCCATGTTTAATAAAGTCGGGTGGAAGAACCATATAGACCTCCTCTTTCAAATCACCATGGAGAAAGGCATCTTTCACATCCAACTGAGACAGTGGCAACCCTTTATAGGCAGCCAAGGATAGGAGGATAGGAGGACCCGAATTGTATTAGACTTTTCCATAGGGGAAAATGTCTCGATTATCCACTCCTTGAGTTTGGGGAAATCCCCTTACAACCAATCTTGCTTTATATCTTTCTAGAGTGTCATATGATCTGTACTTTATAGTGTACACCAATTTACAGCCCACAATTTTCTTACCCTATGGCAAATCAACAAAATCCCATGACTGGTTTTTCTCTAAGGGATTCATCTCTTGAATCATAGCCTCTTTCCGCTGTGGCTGAGACAAAGCACTTGAAACAGTAGTAGGAATAGTAGTAGAATCAAGGCATGAGACAAATGAATAATGAAAAGTAGACAAACCTTTATAGGAAACAAACTTTTGGATAGGATGTCTAGTAACTGTACGTTGGCAATGAAAAGGTTAAGATCTATAAGAGAATTTGTCTTTGGGGTAGAATCATGATTAGTGGTCTCAGATAGAGGCTCTCCTTGATTTTCTTCATCAGTTTGAGATGGAGGATCTTCTGGATTTGAGCCTTCTTAAATAAAATTCCTCACACAAACCTACCTTTTCCCATATATATCAAATTGTGGTTTTCCCATACCAGCTCCCTCTTTATCTTTATCATGCTCACCTCTCTCATCATGTAAATCTTACGCCACATCTATGATTGGAAGCACATCTCCCTTACCACTTTCTCCCCCTAAAGAGGGCCTTGAGGACTACCCCCCTTAAGCTTGATGAAGGGTGGAACCTCAAAGAAAGTAACATTCGTAGATGTAATCACACGTCGACTCATAGGATCAAAACGCTTGTACCCTTTTTGAGTAGCAGGGTACCCAATAAACATACACCTCGAAGCTTTAAGTTCCAATTTGTCACGATAAATAGTAGGAGCATGAACAAAACCTATGCATCAAAACACAAGAGGTGGTTCAAGAAAGAGACTCTTGGTAGGATTCATTGAAACAATAGTTGGAAGGGGGACTTACCCCCTAAAATAGGAGTAGGCATGCAATTGATCGGGTAGACAGCAGTAAGGACAACATCCCCCCATAGAAACCCAGGTACATTCATACCAATCAAAAGAGTAAGGCGACATCTAAAAGATGACCATTTTTCCTTTCAGCTACCCCATTTTATTGGGGGTATAGGGGCAGGTGGTTGCCACTCAATCCCATGAGTGCGAAGGTACGACTGGAGATGATGGGACGAGTATTCTTCACCAGTACCCAAATGTAACACCTTCATATTCGCATGAAATTGCGTTTGAATCACAAATTAGATAATTCACCCTTGGATTTCATTAAAAACACCATGGTGTAATGGGTTCAATCATCACTAAAGGTGACAAAATAACGATGACTATTCACAGAAACAGTAGGTGAAGATCTCAAATATCGGAATGAACAATTCAAAAAAGAACATTACTTTGACTACCACTGGGAGGATATGGAACCCATATATGCTTTGAGAACTCATACACTTCACGTCTCATCAGGGAGATATCCGTAAATTTAAATTTCTCTGGTAGAAGAATCTTTAAACTTTGTAGTGGCACATGGAAACAATGAGAATGCCATAAATGCATCTGATCAATTGAGGTAATGGCAACCGCAACAGTCTTCTGAACATTTGACTTGCACAAGTACTATGATCTTCAGATATATAGATCCCCTTATCCTCTCAACCATGACCAATCTCCTTTCCCATTGACAAATCTTGAAAAACACAGTACGAGGGAAAAAAGGTAATATTTTACTTGATGTTTAGCAAGGCTACTAACAGATAAAAGGTTCATAGACATTTTCGAAATATATAATGTGAAAGATAAAGAGAGGAAACCAGTATGGACTGTCCCTTTACCAATAGCTAGACCAAGAGATCCATCTGCAACACGTATATGACATGGGTCTGGCATCGGAGACAAGGACTGAAACCGACATCCGGATCATATGATTTGTGGCTCCATAGTCAATGATCCAAAAACATGGATGGAGAAATAAAGGTATGACCTGCTGGAGAGACATCTGTTTCTTCTCAAGAATACCGTATTTATTTATCACTCTATCAGGGAGCATCTAGCCTCAATCGCCACTTCGGAATATTTCACAATTGAGATACTGTAACAACCACAACACGGCTCCAAAAACATATTCGGATCACAAACCTGGGTTACACAACACAAAAAACAGGCTCCACAACATCAAAACACACACAACAGGGCTGCAAAGGCAAATTTTGGGCACAAAACTGGATTCCACAAGCCCTCACAAGGTTTTACAGCCTTACGGCAGCTCTACAGCAGCAAAAACAGAATTTGCCTACAAAACTGGGTTTCAAAACCCACTGCAAAACAGTAGTCAACACCAGAATGCAAAAAGAACACATAAATGGGGTACAAAGGCAAAGCTGCAGCTGCAAAACATAAATTTTGGGCACTAAATGGGGTTCCACATCCCACAGCAAAACAATCTCCGCACAAGATTGAAAAAACAGGTCTGAGAGAAAAATCTGGTTACCCAACCCAAATAGTGGTTCTACAACCACTTTTTGCAACTACGAGAAGCCTGCACTCTTTTCTTTCACCATCATTCGAATCAAATAACCCCAAACCAGCACCACTATTATCAAAGGTTGCTGGAACCATAGATTTCACAGTATTCCGGTGCAATTCAAACACCCTCAAGGCACTTCCGATAAACCTCGGGTAATCTCAGCATAACCCATCGAAAAAATCATAAGAAAACACTTCTAATGCATGTAAAATACCTCAGGGATAATATCTGCATAAACCATCAAAAAAATCATAAGAAAGCACTTCTAATGCATGTAAAATACCTCAGTTATCAATGTGGGATATTTTTGCAGGAGATTTGGAGGTTTTGGTGGATTCCGACAGGATTACAGGTTTCTGGCAAGGTTCTGGCGAGGTATCTTGACTTCCGGCGAGCTGTTTCGAGTTCCAGTGAGGGTAGCAGGCTAGATTTTGCTAGACCTGGTGGAAGGAAGGGATTCCGACAAGGTTTATGCTGGATCTAATGGCTGAAATAGACTGCCAAAAGATTTGCAAGTTTCAGGGCTGAGGTTGAAGATGACGAAGATCTAGGAGCTTCCAATGCTCAGATGATGACGGTCCAGAGGGAAAAAATGGCCAGAATAAAAGGGTGATCCAAACCCTATCATCGCTCTCATATTTCAGGAATATTCCGGTGATGAGCATGAAAAGTTACGTCAGCAACCCCTTTTTACGTGTTCTTCGATATGGAAAACCTGCTCTAATACCAAGTTAATTTGTCTAGGGTCAGGTGAGAAGATGAGAGAGAGAGAGAGAGAGAATGAATTAAGGTTGAGTTCACTATTTTCTCATCCCCTTGTTCACTATTATTTATAATCTTTTTACAATGATATTGACACACACACACAAATACTACGATACCCCATTCCCTAACAGAATACAGTCATACACACACAAAACATGCCAACTTATGATATCTTCTACGTACACACCAACAAATAGTAGGTATTGGTTGATGCCTATTAATATCAATCAAGCCAAAACCCAATATGAATCAGTCTCGACCAACAACCATATGACACCCGCATATCCTCATGGCACACGTTAGGTTAGTAAACATAAGTAGGGTGTGTTAGTTTCTATTTTTAAAGGGAGTTTATATAGAATAGGATTGTTTATTTATTTTAGGTAGTTACACTAAGACTCTTTCTTAAATGAGTTTTTGCCTATTTAAAGACCTCTTATTATTGTAAACTTTTGGGGAGTTGGATAATAAAAATTATTTTAAACAGCTTGAAGACTTGAAATCCATGTAGGATCACCTAGGAATCCGTGAAGATTATGTTTGAGATTTTGGTGAGGTATCTCTTCTTCAATCACCATGGAAGGTTAGATCTTAACCCTCTAGAAGTTTTATCAATTTCTAAGACAAAAACCAACGCCACTTCTCCATGGTATTGACTCAGATTGCATTAAAGTTTCATCCTGAATAGTATATGAATTGAGCTACTATGTCAGTCCTTTAGACAATCAAACACCTGTGGGACTAGAATGGAATAATTAAAGACGATGGTAACATAGTAAGAGTTGCTTTTCTAGGTCGATCAGCTTTAAAGATTTCACTCAAGCAGAGGCACAATCATTTTGAAGGGCCACAGAATTTGCATCATTTCAGTTATCCTTTAAACAGGACAACAAAAATAAATACAAAATATTAGATAAACAAATAACGAATAAATAAATAAATCCTCTCTTATGAAATGAGAAACTGTGCTGAACATCAGTATTTCTTGCTGAAAATCAGTACAAGATTTTTTTTTTCTTTGCTCAACAAAGAGCTACATGATATTTTTTTCTCTGCTTCAAATCTTTATCTATATTGTTTAGTAAATAAGAAGACCAACTCCCTAGCAAAGGAGGGGATTTCAGGACTGCTCTATAAGTCAATTGGGGTTTCTACTCCAATCCTGTAAAATTTTATTATCCATTTTATACATTGTAGTTCCTCCATGTTTTTCTTCTCTCTTTAACAGTATATACCAACCTTTTTAAAGTTAAAATTAATAAAAAATAAATTTTTTAAAAAAAAATCAGATCAAAAATGAATCATATATCGATATGAACGCATCAAATTCAGTCAGGTTCTTTCCACCACAGCGCGTTAAGATTTTAAGTGGCAATTTTTATCTAGCTTATGACCTAAAAAAATTCAAAAAAATCAATCAAACAACAAATCTCAACACATCACCACATGAGGGTGATGATACTGCGACAATAGGCAACGGTCACTAAAACTAATTACTGAGATTTTGACCACGTATAGAAAATTGAAGCCAATAGGCCGTATATTCAACATTTTAAGCCAAAAACCATCAATTGAATGTGTTCATAAACAAACTACATAGACGAATTAGGTAAAAAAATCTAGGAAGAACATTAAAATATAAGAAACAGATAAGAAGAAAAATAACTATACCTACAAATGATCAGAACTGTTTGAATGATATGAATAAGTTAACTAGAAATCTATGTGAATAAGAATAACATTAAAAATACAAAGCAGATAAGTAGAAAATAACTATGCCTACAAACAATCAGAACTGTTTGAATGATATGAATAAGTTAGCCAGAAATCTAAGTGAATAGCATCTGCAACTCTCTTCTACACTCCCAAAAACTTAAAGCTTCCAAATAAAGAATAAGTTTCCCAATGGAGAAAAAAGGTGCAATTTTGGAGAAGAAAGGGAGATTTGAGCATGTTTGTTAACTCGTACATAAAGTGAAAAAATAATGATAATAATAATAATAGTAAAATAATATTTACTTCACGAACGAAGTGGCTTTTTTTGCCCGTGTAAAGTAAATTTTGGGTTTTCTAATAGGAGAAATTTACAACTAATCCTTCCCTGACCATTTAGAACACACAAGTTAAGTTGGATGTTAAGCTCTGTCCATTTAAAAAATTCAACCCATCCTTCTCCGTCCATTAGACAATTTTCTAATATTAGATTTCATCAAAAAACTTATTTACATGGAAGAAATTAGAGAGTAGAGTAAAATTAAATTGATACGTTTGCAACAAGACTAATATAAGTTTGAATTAGAGTTATAAGGGCATATGTTTGCTAAAATGGCAAGGAAATTTTTACCTACACAATTAAATCAGTAGAAGAATGGAATTGGAGGCACTATGGTGTCTTCTTCCCATCTATCATAACCAATGTTACCCGATTCGCTGGTTCACACAGTTCGGATTCGGGTTCGCAGTTCGCCATTGTCATACAAACCCGGTTCGCTAGGGGTAGGATGAGTTTTTATCTAAGTATAACAAGTATTTGTTATATTTATAGTAAATATTAAAATGTAAATTATCAAAATCACTAAGCATGGACGGTTGGTTAGGCAGGTGACAAGGAATTTATTTGGGCAGAGTTCGAGTCCCCCTTGTTTATGACCCGAAGAAATAAAGGGCAAACAACTTAAGTGAGAGTCCAGTTCGCTCACCTCCGGCGAATCGGCCGGAGCCAAACACCGAACCGGTTCGGGGTTCGGACACAGCGAATTAGGTAACACTAGTCAAAACCTATAAAAAAATGGGTGGAATCAAGAAATTTATTCATATCGGTCGGGATATAAATTCTAGAGTGGATGAATTAGCTGAAAATTTTAAGAAGAATGAACTAACTAATGAAGAACTATATAGAAAAAAGTAGCAATTCTTTGATTTACTTAGCCAGAACTTAACCTTGATTTATAAATAAAATTAAGAAAAAAATAAACTGGATTAAAAAAAAAATAGTTAGAATAAAACGAATTTATTAACAACCAATTTCACGAAAACAAAGCCAAATCCCCACAACGAGATAAGAACTCTAACTTCACATTATTAGTAAAATTAAAATGAGATAGAGAGAGAGATTGATCAAACCACAATCAAGTATTAAAAACTCAAATCACAAATCATCTATTAACCAATAACGATAAAAAAAAAATTCTTCTATTAAACCAACCTATCCGAAATATAATAATACATAAATAAAGATGCCAAAATAGCAAATTAAAGTAAAAATCCTACTTTTCCGGCTCTGCCATGCGGTGCGGCAAAAAGCTTCTAATTCTTCTGCTTCTCTTTTGTTAAGCGTTATGTGTGGAGAAGGAGGGAAACTCGTTGGAAGTGATACCTCCCTACCATTAAAGTTCCAGATGGAGATCTTTCGAGAGCAAAGACACGTCCCTCATTTTATACCGCCATCTAGGGATGTACACCCAAAACCGAAACCCGAAACCGAACCGAAAACCGAGGACACCGAATCGGTCACAACCGCACTGAAAACCGAAACGAACGAAACCAGTTCGGGTCAGTTTTGGTTTGGGGCGGCAAAAACCGATAACTGTTGGGGTTTGATGAGTAGACTGAAAAAATACATTAAAATTTTTTTAAGAAAAGTAAGTAAAATACTCACACCAAACCGAATCGGTTTCGGTGTCAGTTTCAAAAAATAAAATAAAATTAAAATGGTGTGGGGGTGAGGGGGGGTGTGTTTGTGCCTATGCGTGTGTTAAACTAAAAACCGAAAAAATAGGTTTGCCATCTGTTAAACTTAAGCGGTAGCTCTATTGACACCTATCGAATTACTGGGGGAAGAAATATTGTTGATTGCTTTTACTCATTGACTGATGATATGATTGAAATTGGTTTTCATTTAAATCTTTTACTTTTTGGACGAGCAATCTTGAGATCATCGACATATCATCAAGTGATCAATTTTTAATCTCCCATGATATAATGTAAAAAAGTGACTCAAAACACATATGGCATATATCGTGCTCAAACTTGATTTTAGAGTATAGGAATATTTGACCCACGTGGAATCAAAAATACCGATTATGTGAAGGATTAAGAAGAGGACAAATCACTAATTGAGTGGTAGCTCAATTGTTATCCTCCCTCCTTTGTGAGGCATGAGGTCGTGAGTTATAAACTTTACATTTGTTTTCTCCCTTGCACTAATAAGGGGAGGATCGTTTGATGAGATTTATTCTCCTATGTGTCATATAAATAAGGGATTGTATAATACATTTATTTTATTATTAAATAGATATACAAATAATCTTAATTATGAATATGAAAATGTCATTATAATGTTTTTACATAATTAAAGAGTATTCTTATTTACAGTTTACATTTGATTGGATATCCTTCTGTATGTAAAAAATAGAGCAATGTAAATTAGATATCTAATTTTAAAGAATCAGAGTTTACACTTTTCCTTATCTATTTAAAGAATAGAGCAATGTAAATTGGATGTCTAATTTTAAAGAATCAAAGTTTACAAGTGAATGAATACTTACTTTAATGGTATTGCAATTTAGTAGTGGTGAAAAAGGTAAATTTCCATCGTACAATATATTATAAAATTAGAATTTTAATACCTTATCATAAGTGGAAAATAAGTAAAGTAGTTAAGGAATTTAATAAGAATAATTATAATAATACTAAAAATAATGTCACCAATTTTTATACATTGTGATAGTGAAACCAACACAAACCAACATTATTAAAGGCTTATAATAAAATATATAATGCAAAAAGTATACTCATTAATCTAACACATAGTTTTGAAGATAATTACTTATAGATGAGATAACCTCACTAATTAAAGTGAGATCCGCCTAAGCATGACGGAAAAAAATAAGCCATAAATACTTGAGGAATAAAATGAACACTACTTTAAATATAATCACAACTTTCATAATCATCCCAAAAAATATAATGTTTTACTTGTAATAGATAAAGATATGTTAGCATTTTTCTTAATAGGCTTATTACATGACGTAATGAAATGTTATAATTACACGAACATTTTTTATAGGTCTACCTATATGAGTGTGGAAGTACGATCGCTTTTAGTGAGATATGATTTTATTCATAAGGACTTAATAAAAATTATATACCCTAAAATATGCTAACAAAATAATTGGACACTATTATATTTAAATGTGCATGAGGAATAATTTTGATTTGGCAATAAGATCGTTAATTCAAGACTTCACTAAAAATCTTGAAAAAATATAAATTTTGTTCACGATGGATTAGTTTAATAACGTGGAACTCCAAATGGGAAATGAAAATAAATTTCCTACCAAATTATTTCTGAAGTTACTTATTTTTTATTAGCCTATTTAGAAAATGATTTCCAATAGAA
The DNA here is from genome assembly GCA_021018995.1 of Chloranthus sessilifolius. Lineage (NCBI taxonomy): Eukaryota > Viridiplantae > Streptophyta > Magnoliopsida > Chloranthales > Chloranthaceae > Chloranthus > Chloranthus sessilifolius. The sequence goes on from CM037590.1 coordinate 7,877,946, forward strand.
ATTAATTTCTCTTCTTCCATAGTATCTTAGGGAAAAAAAATTGAAAAGGGATTTTTTATTAAAATTGAAAAATAATAGACCTTATTATTGTAAAAGGCTTCTTTTGTTAGATAAAATATTATGAAAATAACAAAAAAGCCCCATTCGTTAAGGCGAGGAACTCAATTTCAGCTACTAAATAATTTAATTTATTTCCACCTCAAATGGCGTAATATGTGAAATTTGAGTTTCTATGTGGGGTTCACTTACTCACATTTTCATCTCCTTATATTGCCATCAACTAGAAATATATGAAAAGTGTATTTTTCTTTCATCAACGTTTATTTTTTTACTCTATCAATCAAGGCTTAAGTGAAAATTTAAGTCTACAATACATATTTATGGAATATATTTTTGGCTTTGTTCTGATTTAAAAATTAAAAATTATGGTGGATTGTTAAAAAATTTAAAGTTATAATTTTTTATTTTTTATTTTTAATAGTCCAACCTAGGGCTATTAAAAATTGCGGTGCATTTTTTGGATTGAACCGACTAAACCGACCAAACCAAACCAAACCGTCGGGTTTGGTCCGGTTTGGACAGGTATTGGTTTGGATTTGGTTTGAAAAAAAGGAAAATCAAAAAGTATGATTTGGTTTCGGTTCCAAGCCTCCCCAAGCTGAAACCAAACATTTAAGTTAAATGCATATTTTTATATAAAACTGTACCCTTGTCTTTAGCCTATTCTTAAATCATAAAGCGATAAAGTAGAACTTATAGGAAAATTGATTGAGAAGTTGAGAAAATTTTGATATACAAGTAGAACTTATAGGAAAACTGAAACCGACAGAACCAAACCGAACCTAATTGAATCGGGCTGGTTTGGTTTGAAAATCTAAAAATCGATTAGGACCGATTTGGTTTGCGATTTTGGTCCAAAACCGACCAAACCGAACCGAATACACCCCTAGTCCAACCGCTTATAGGTTGTTTTGCAGTTTGGTGTTATGGCTTGGAGCTTTGACACAGTGGCACCCAGTTTTGTATCTTACCACCTCTTTATCTATTAAAGGAGCCCGATTTCTCTATTGTTTTCTCCCTGCAAAGCGTCTTTTCTCATGTTTTCATTAACTGATATGAAGGTTCTAAAATCAGTTCACCATTATCATGTTGGCGACCACTTGTATTAAAGTGGTGGGGGCAAATATTAATTTAAAGGCAACGATGTATCTCATACCTCGGACCAATAACTTATATTTTTGTATTTATTTTATTCTATATTTTCCCAAAAAAAAGAATATCCATAAATTCCTTATATGTCGATGTTCTTGGATATTGAGTTTAGGCCCGAAAGTGATGTACTATGATTTCGGTCAAACGTTTTGTGGGTGCAACGCCATCGTAATCATTTTATATTCTCAAGTAGTTTTATAAATTTAATTAAGAACATATATTTGTATTTGGATTGCATATGACTATTTAACGTGTGATGGGTTTGTCCCATGCTTGTGGAGCATCATTAAAACTTCGATAGGATTATTTCAGAACTTTAAATGATCTTACACGATTAGTTTTAGATGTGGGTGATTCATACCGTCAAAGTGATAGATCATAAATTGTAGTGCAACAAGCCCAAAAATAGTGTTTTAGGGAGATTTAAACTATCCGATCTATAACCTATAATATCAACCACTGATGATATTAAAGATCATATTATAGTTCATGGATCGAATGATTCACATCCATTTAAAGGCTTTTTTTCTGTAGGCGGAGACATGTTCTAATGGTGGATTCTCACATGAAAAATTTAGATTGCCGAGTACCACATGTCATAACGATAAACTACACTTCAATGGTGTTGGATGAAAAGTTTAAATTCAATGGTGTAAAGATGATTTAAATACCATTTAGTTTTTAAATGTTGGTCAAGAGCATAGTGATAGATTTCATTTACGGTAACTTTTCGGTAGGGGGTCCTTTCGGTATATTTTGGAATAATTTCGATACCTTTTGGAAAAAAGTTCGGGAAAGTTTCGAGGATTAAAAAAATATAAAAAATATATTTCATATTTAAAAAAAAAAGAAATATATATTAAATTACTAACATATTAAAAAAAAAAAAAAAAAAAAAAAAAAAAAAAACCACTTTAGCAATTCTTCTTTTTTGGCGAGTTTTCAATTGACCTCATTTTTGGCGAGTTTAGTGAAATTTTGCCGAATCCCGGCAAAATTTGTCACAATGGTCCGAAGCTATTATTCCTAAGCCAAAACACCACTTTAGCAATTCTTCTTTTTCTTCCAAGGAAGAGTTGGTATTAGCTAAGCAATTAGAGTCTTCTGCTGTATGATTTTGAAGATTATGATCAAGAGGTCGTTGGTGTGGAAGATTGGGATGAAAAAATATTTCATTGTTAATAGATTAAATGCTTTTAAAATTATTAATTGCCATGTAAATCTCAAAGTGGTTTGATTTTAAATGCTTTTACTGCTTTAAAAACTATAATAGAAATGTTCTTTTACTCCCAATATTTTACACCATAGATCTCATGATACCTTTGAAGCACATGGTACGGTATGTGTTAAAAAAAAAAAAAAATCCTTTTGTACTAAAGAGTTGGCATTAGCTTACCAAACAACAACTCTTTCAAAAAAAAATAAAAAATTGAAAAGTAGTTATTTGCAAGTAGAGATTCTTTTTTGCAACCATCATTTATATGTGCAAAAGCTGTTAATGGCTATGAATTGGAGGAGATCATTTTATATCGCAACCTTTTTCAGAAAATAGACCTTAGATCCCAGGCACACCATTGTGGTCAGATTTTGATTCCCCTTGACACATTCTAAAAGTCAACACAATCATTATTGTATTATGAAATATGATTTTTAGTCACATTTTATGATGTATGTAACAAGAAATTAACATTTGATTGTCTTATGGCAGGCTAATGATCGCAAGATCTATTAGGAGAGAAAAATGATACCTAATCTGATTTAAAGCCCATCAAAAGTTTTTGCATTTACTATCCCTAATTGCGAAGAAAGAATCTCGGTTGCAAATAAAATAGATCTTTCCAAAAATGCCATCGCCACTGAAAATTGAGACTGCAGGTGGAGTACCCCATGTGCAGTAGAAATATGAGTTCCCTCTGCTACCATTAATCGTTGAATTAAGCAGGCTTAAGACTAATACATCAACTTAAGCACGTTTTTAACTGTTTTATAGTGTTACTTATGTACCACATATAACTTATATTTTCAATAATATAGCAAGAGGCTTACAGGATACCACGAACGAATCGGTGACGTTCGTTAGAGTCCTCGATTGCTGTGCTCACTTTAGATTATGATTACATGTCTATAACACATGAAGATAAATATAAACCCGTTCCATAACCTATCCACACTCTTTTAGTTTTCGTTCTGCAATTATCTGCGACTTACGACTTCGATTTTCTTTAATCTCCCCGGAACAGCGAACCCCGCAGTCCTCGTTTTCTTCCCCATCAATCCCTAAATCGACGGTTGCTATTAATTCATGCTTCTCTTCTCCAAATTTGCCTTTTTTAAAAAAATCTTAATCTGGATTTGGGGGTGCTAGGGTTTCAGGGGCGAAGAAGAGAGTTTCAGACTCTACTCAGATAGATATATCTGGTTAACTTATTAACTTCATTCAATCGAATCTGATCGCATGTACGTATCTATTTTATTCGCTCTTCATTAGTTAGTAGTTTTTTTTTTTTGATTTATTTATTTGTTCTTCACTAGTTCGTAATTTTTTGATGTTACTAGTGTATTGTCTTCAACCGATTTGTTTATGGATTTGTTCAATTGAATTGTTTTTGGTTGAAAATGATGACTTGATGGTTTTGGCTTCAGTTTTCAATGGGCGGCCAAGATCTCAGTTGGTGATGTGTGGAGATTTTGTTGTTTGATTGATATTTTTGAAGAAAAAATTTGTTTTGATATTGATTGGTTTTATTCCCCCCCCTGAGATTTGATAAGCTGCATAAAAATCGCCACTTGGAATCTTAAGGTGTAACTGTGGGAAGATCTGATTGAATTTTACGCCTTCTTTTCTATATATTTTGAACATTGACAAAGGCCGGTATTTATTGTTAACGAGAGAAGAAGTATGTGGAGGGAGTACAAATCATAAAATGGAAATATAGCTATAATTTGATAAAAGGAAAACAAATCATGGAAAATAGAATCGTACTGCATGGTAGTAGAAGTCCCGACTTATAAAATGACTGTGGTCATCTCGTTTCTAATCTTCCGTACTGTTGGCCATTTCATAACGTTAGAGTATTATTATTACTGTTGTTGTCATTATTCTTGTTTTTTTTTTTGTTTTGATAACGGGGTATCCAGCCTCTTAGAGCACCCGCTAAGTCCCAGGGTACGTGCAAAACCCTCACATCATGCGTACCAGTCAGTGGGGATAAATCCCTGCAAGTGGCCAACAAGGGGTGTGATTCGAACTCAGAACACCCGCACATCACACATTAGAGTATTCTTATTATTATTATTGTTATCGGTGCCATTATTATTATGATTATTGTTATTACCATTTAAAATTTTTATTTCCTGTTTAAAGGTTCCACAAAATGGTGTAGAGCAAATTCTGATTTCCTTCAAGAATGCATGTGCTTCAGTGGATTTTTATTGCACCTGTGAAACCAGCTCTCATTGTGGTACCATCACCCTGATTTGATTTATCCTGTCTAGTCCTGCTGGTGTTTGATTGCCTAAAAAACTACTGAATTAGGTCAGTTTCATACTCTCTTCACGATGCAATTTCCATCTTTCTCTTCCCTTTGTTCAACATTTTTTGCTATTGGCCCCACAATCACCATGGGTAGGTGCATGTGTGTGTGTGAGGGAGTATATCAAATATATACTGTCTCCAGCTACCTTTTTGACAACTTTCTAAGGAGAGGTTCAAGGTTCTTGCTGTGTTAGCTTGCTGTTTTATGTGTTGCAATGTGGAGTGAGTCCCTTAATTGCTTCAGATTGTGAATTCAGTCGATCTGTGAACCGTGGGGGTATGTTAATGGTGCCGCATAGTTGGGCCTTAAAGTCACTAGAATATAACAAGTGGTATTAAAGCAACTTCTTAATTGAAGGAATTTGACATGAAGATGGCAAAAGTTGGAATCGCACTAAGCAACGCTGTGGCTATTGTGATGGACCAAAATAAGCGGACAAATAAAGAATATATAGAGAAACTTAAAATCAGGATGAACCAGGTCAATTCTATGCTTGCCAATATGATACAATAGGCTCAGGTAGTTAAGTGGATCGAGGAAAGCCACTAGATAGTGATTTGACTGTAGAGACATTTATGGAAGATACCAAACCCATAGTTGAAGCCTTCCAAGCCCAAAGGACCACATAACCATCTTAACAAGGGCAATGGGAGCCACAAGTGGGGATCATATGGAATGCCGTGGTTGGGTGCATGTATTCGAGGTGCATCTTTGGGGGATGTTAAAGGATTGGATAACTTATTCTTGGCTATGAAGCAATAGTTTTGAGCCATTCATTTTGAGTTGAAGGATGCCAAGTGGGTTGAAACCACCATGTACTTCAAAGGGATGCCAAGTTGTTGTGGTGGTGTACTTGCTATGAGGATATTTCATAGAGACCTAGGCCGACCTTCAGATTGAAAATTCAGGTTTTGGGACAATTGAAGAGTCGTTTTTTGAAAGGCCTTATGCCTTGGCCTCATACCGAATTAGAGAGAATTGGTGTACAAGACCTCACTATGATTATAAAGTATCAAATACCATATCTGGAGGTAACCGGAGAAGGACCCCAGACATTGGATTGGACTAAGACAAAAGGCATAGAACTTCAGGTATTGATGAGAAGAGAGGAGGTACAACAATATTTGGCTAATTGGAAAATTTCACACTGAAGCATAAAATTATCAAGAGATTTAAAAAAAAATATATTTTTTTGATCGGTAATAAAGAGTATATATTGAAAAGTAGCAAGGCGCTACAGAAACCCAATACAACAAGACATGACCAAAGGCGGAAAAAGAAAGGGAAAGAAAAGAACAGAAAACACAGATGCAAACAACACCCATAGCTCCAGGGTACTTAAATCGGATCCCGCGCAAACACATCCCCCCCAACCCCACATTCCCCTTAGTAACCCAGAACCACATCAGGTCGCGGACGTGCTTCATAATCAGCCCCCCCGAGCGACTCTTAGCTTCAAAGACCCTACGATTTCTTTCACCCCATAGAGTCCAGAAAACTGCGAACGGGGCCACCTTCCAATACCCAGCCTTCGGATCATCAGCATGCACAAAATTCCACATAAAAAAAAGAGAGAGAGGCGACGCCGGCATCACCCAACAGATGCCAAAGGATTTAAGTACGATAGACCACACCGCATGGGCCACCTTACAATGAAGCAGAAGATGATCAGCGGTCTCCTCTTCCAGATTACACATGACACAGCAGTTGAGGATGGATTTCCCCCGACGAATAAGCTGATCCAATGTTAAAATCCTTTCTTTGAGCGTGAGCCACATAAAGAATTTGATTTTGGCCGGAACAACCACCTTCCACAGCCCAACAACACTAAATCTGATTAGGGGCCGAGATAAGAGCAACGAATAGTAAGATCTAACCGAAATGACCTCAAGATTTGTCCTCCACTGCTGATCCGTCCCCACCCGATTGCGCTGCATGTTATACAACAGCAGCATCAGGTTATGAAATGAAGTGACCTCCTCATCCCTCAGCAACCTTCTAGTAGTAACGGTCCAAAGTCTCGGAGACAAAGTCATCAATCATTCCAAGGGGGGTCACCGAGATTGAGAAGATATCCGGGAAGGAGGACTTTAGGGACTCGCTGCCCGCCCAGATATATTCCCAAAAGCGGATGCGAGTACCACACCCCCAGCTAAAGCGCAGGCCTCTAGAGAACTGCTCACTCATACTACAAATAACCTTCCACCAAGCCGAAAAACGTCTGTGGCCGACCATCGAGATGCCCCAATTTCCAACCAAGTTGTCATACTTCTCGCTAAGCACCACCCGCCACAAACTTTTCACCTCGTCTCCTCCCCGTCAAAAGCCACTTACCAAGCAAGTCTTTCTGCAGGCTTCGGATACCCAGCCCCCCACAATTGAAAGGCAGCCCGACGGTATGCCAGTTAACCAGGTGGTACCGTTTAGGAGTCCCCGAGCCCTCCCATAGGAAAGTTCTTTGGATTTGCTCAAGGCGTCTGATGACTTTCACCGGACATTTAAATAAGGAGAAGTAGAAAATAGGTAGCGACGACAAGACCGCCTTGATCAGCACTAGACGCCCCCACTACTAAGCATTCTTCCTTTCCAGGTAGACATTCTTTGCTCGAAACGCTGCACCACCGGATCCCACTCCCTAGCTGTGGGAGAGCGCAAGCCAAGGGGCAGCCCCAAATACCGAATTGGCAGCTTCCCCCCCTACAATTCAACAAATACCAACTCATCTAACAAAGGCATCATCGCCCAATACCCGTTATTTCTGATTTAGCGAAATTGATCCTCTGACCCGAGACCGCTTCATAAATGGAGAGAACATCAGCCAAAGACTTAAATTCTTGAACATTGGCCATACCAAAGATTAGAGTATCATCCGCAAACTGAAGATGCGACAAATACCTACCATGAGATCCGACCTTGATTCCAGTTATGAGATCAGATACCCTAGCCCGAGTGAGTAGCCCCGATAAAGCTTCCCCCACAAGGTTAAAGAGAAAAGGAGATAGAGGATCCCCCTGACGAAGACCACAAGAGCTCTTGAAAAAACCAACATGAGTACCATTGTTCAGGATGGAGAACCATGACAAGGAATAACAGCCCCTCATCCATTTCCTCCAAAGCTCCCCAAACCCCAGCCTACGCAACATATACTCAAGGTAGTCCCAGCTCACGCGATCGTAAGCCTTCTCCATGTCCACCTTCCAGATGGCAGCCGGTCTTCGTTGGAGCTGAGCCGAATGGATGGTTTCCTGCGCCACCACCACTTGATCCAGAATGTGCCGACCAGCCCCAAAGGCCCCTTGATTAACTGAAATAATGGCACCCATAACCGGTTTAAGACGGTTAGCCAAGACCTTCGCGATAATTTTGTAGAGACAATTAGTGAGGCTTATAGGTCGGAAGTCGGCGATGTCCTCAGCCCCCTCTCTCTTGGGAATGAATAAACGTCGAATTGAGGCTACGCCCGATAAAACAAGAGGAGTGGAACTCCATCAGCACCTCCAGCAGCTCCTCCTTAAGAATCGGCCAAAAGCACCTGAAAAATTCCATAGTATAACCATCAGGCCCAGGGGTTTTATTTTTAGCCCCATATTTAATAACCCGCCAGATCTCCTCTTCCCTAAAAGGCAGCTCTAACGACAGTTGTTCCTCGGCATCAATGGTCGGAAAAGGAAGACCATCTAAGTCAGGCTGGCGAAACCCCTCGTCCGAGTACAGCTCTCTATAGTACCCGACAATGTTCTCTCTCACCTCTTCCACCTTCGTAAAAGCCACCCCATAATTGCGCTTGATAACACAATATGTAATCAAGATATAGGTAAATGTCCAAAACATAGGTCTCATAATTGCGCTTGATCTTCTGACTCAGTGGACCTAGAACTCATTAATAAGAGATGCACTTGATCTTCTGATTCAGTGGAACTAGAACCCATAATACCAATAGAGGAGCTATTGGAAATAAGAGGATAAAGGCCCTTTACTAAGGACCACAACCAAGAATTTGTCTTGTTTTTAGGTCCTAAAAAACACAATGCGATGGAAAAAATGTTTAGTGAGTGGATTAATAGAGAAAAAGTTGGAAACAACCTTAAGAACATGCAAAGTAGAATGTAAAGGGAAAACAGAGTATGATAAGTTCCTTCTTTTGTAATATGAATAAAGCAACCATCGAAAATGCAGATGGTGTCAAATTTGGAACCAAATGAGTAGGAAGAAAAAGAGGTACACTTATTGACGTACCGGTCATGTGATCGGTAGCTCCTGAATCAATGATCCAAGAAGTTTGAACAATAATAAATGTACTTGATTGGTTATGGTGTGTTAGTTGTGGAGAGGAGAATAGGGGTCTCAATGGGCCGGGCCTTAAACGAGCCAATTATAATTGGGCCTCTTGGTGCTAGCCCGTATCCGGCAAATTACTAATCAGGCTGGGCCGGCCCATTTATGAATCGGGCTTACTTACCTTTGCCCATACCCGGCCCATGTCGGGCCAACTCGACAATTTTTATAAAAGAATTTATTTGATCAATTCGAGCCGGGCTTAAACATGTTGATCTTTAATCGGGCTTTTTGAACTAGCCCATCCCCGGTCCGTCTTACTAACCTGACATTGAGACCTGCCCAGGAGAATGATGAGAAGTATGGATCAACCATAGTCATTATGCACGAATGTTTCCAAGAGCCCCTAATAAATCAATATCATAATTGATCACACTGACCATAGGCATGTCGCATGATCAAGGTTCAAAATCTCGGTTTTCCAATACGTATCTGCCAACTTCAAAACTGATACGTATTGGTTTTGGGCGATACATTGCTATGTATCGGCGTTACATACCAATATATATGGGTTGATAAATTTAATGTATCAACCTGGTGACCTCCGAAATCTATAGGTATCGTATGGTATGTATCAGTTTCGTCTAGAATTTTGAACGATGTGCATGATCACGCAATGTACATTGCTCCCTCTTGTATATTCAGAGTTAACAACCCACACCACGCAAAATATTTATATATGAACTTTTACAACCAACAATCAACACACCTTTCGTTTTTTCAAATAAAATCAAAATCTTCAACTTCGCATCCAAATAGCGATCAACACCCCAAACATATGTAACAATGCTTGCTGTACATACCGGATCACCACCACACAGATCCTGTTACATGGTCACAAAAAATCTTTTTATTTATTCATTCATTTATTTATTTTAATGTTATTATTATTATTCCCGACTCTCCAATTCTTGATGAAATTAAAAAAAATTTGATGCATATGATTGCTCATGTAAAAATTGTCAACCTTCTTATATCATTTAAGAGCAGAAGCACATATCAAGATAGAATCAAGCAACACATCAAGATAGGTTTGGGCCTTAAGGGGTTTCTTCGTTGTTGGATGCAGATACTACCATGGAAGGTTCGAGGCTTGTTGGATGCACAAACCTTCTCGTGCTCCTTGTGACATAGACTCGCCTTCAACACTAGAGATAAGAGACAACTTGTCATTTCTTACTCTTCCATGTAACAAGATTTACACCTAGAAATGTGCAGTAACCTGAAGTGGACCTCCTATCAGTCAGTGAACCGGCCCAATCTGCATCAGTAAAACCTAACATTTAGATGCTCATTATTACTGTATAGTAGGCCTCTTCGTGGGCTTCCTTTCAAATACTTCAAAATCCTATAAACAACATCAAACTGAGTGGCCTTGGGTGAATGCAGGTGCTAATTCATCACACTTGCGATGTACACAATATCCGAACGAGTCATACAGAGGTAAATGAGCTTTCTTACAAGCCACTGATACATTCGTCCAACCTTAAGAAGATAACCTTCTTCTCCATTAAGGCAATGATTCTATTCAATAGGAGTAACCATGAATCTACACCCCAACATCCCCTGATTGTTTAATAGATCAAGAGTGCCTTTGAGATAGGACAACTCCCTTATTTGATCTGGCCACTTCATTCCCTATAAAATATTTCAGTGAACCCAAGTCTTTTATATCAAAGAATTAACTCAAGTAGCATTTCACCTTCACTGTTTACCCACTGTCGTCACCTTTAACGATATTATCAGCCACATATGCAGCCAGTGCTTTGATATGAGTGTCCTCTCCTTACAAAGTGTGGTCATAGTGACTGCTTTTGTATCTAAACCTCATAATTGCTTCACTGAATTGTTGGAACCAGACTCTAGATGACTACTTTAGCTCATAGATAAGTTTTTAGTCTGCAAACTTTACCTTCCTCCCCTGGCGAGAAAAACCTGGTGGGAATGCTATAAATACTTCTTCCTTTAAATCACCATGAACAAATCACAAATTCCAGCTGGTATAAAGGCCAACCTCTCTATGTTGCTAGAGACAAGAGTACACTAATAGTATTTGACTTGGCTACTGGGGCAAAGTTTTCTTGGTAGTCAATGCTCTGTGTCCGTGTGAATCCCTTTGCAGCCAATCTGGCCTTGTATCTCTATCCAGCCATCTGGTCTATATTTTACAATGTAGACCATTTACATCCAATTGTCATTTTTTTTTCGAGCCGAGAGTTCTACCACATCTCAAGTTTTGTGATGTTTCAGTGCTTCCCTTTCCTGTATCATGGGATAAGGCATCATATGCAAAAATCTTTAAATTCGACTTTCTCTCTCATGAAGTGACAATCAACCTCTATATGTTTTGTTCTTCCATGAAAGACTGGATTTACAGTAATATGCTTTGCGACTTCATTATCACCATATAAGGTCATCAACACCTCCACTTGGATACCCAAGTCACTCAATATAAGTTTCAGCCAGATCCCTTCCCTAGCACCTTGGGACATAGCTCTGTACTCTGCTTTTGCATTATAATTAGCAACAAAATGTTGCTTCTTGCTTTTTCGGGTGACTAAGTTACCGCCCGGGAATGTGACATAGACAGTAGTAGATCTTCTATCACTTACTGATCAAGCATAGTCAACATCAGTGTATACTTCTACGTTCAGATGCTCATGATCACCATAGAGAAGTCCTTCCCTAGGTTGGACGCCCCATATCTCAAAATCTGGTACATACAATCAAGGTGCGGAGAGCATGCAGCATGCATATACTGGCAGGCCACACTGACTGCATAAGCAATGTCTAGCCTAGTTATAGTGAGATAAACTAGTTTTCCCACCAACTGCTAATACTATGTAATGTCCTTCAGAAGCCCTCCATCTCCAGAGTTTGTCTTGAATTCAGATCCACAGCGTATCTATAGGCCTGCATCCCAGCATACTGGCTTGCTTTAATACATCCAGATCATACTTTCTCTGTGATAAGACAATCCCTTTATCTGACCTGTCCGCCTCAATTCTGAGGAAGCATCGTAAGGGCCCTAAGTCTTTGATATTAAAGACCTTGCTGAGGTAACACTTCAACTTGAGAATCTCTTCACTATCATCTCTGACTATAATGTCATCAACATACACAATAAGGGCAGGAATATTTGCTCCTTTCTTCACAAAGAGTGTATGGCCGTAATGACTCCTCTAATATCCAAATTTCATCACAACTTCATTGAACTTCTTGAACCATGCCCTTGGAGACTGTTTGAGCCATAAACAGGCTTCTTCAATCTCTCCCCCCCCCCCCCTTGAAGGAGAAAACCAGGAAGTAGAGTCATGTACACCTCCTCTTTAAGGTCCCTATGTAAGAATGCATCTTTGACATGTAGTTGGTAAAGTGACCAGTCCTTGTTAGCCGCCAAGGAGAGGACACGAATAGGGTTAAGTTTGGCAACATGAGCAAATGTCTGCTAATCAACATCAAAGGTTTGAGTATACCCCTTTGCAAGTAGCCTAGTCTTGTACCTCTCAATGCCTCCATATGTACGATACTTCACTGTGTATACCCATTTGCACCCAACAACCTTTTTCCCGACTGGCAACTCAGTCACCTCCCATGTATTGTTATGCTCGAGAGCCCTTATTTCTCATTCCATGGCATCTTTCCATTTTGGCTGCAATAAGGCCTCAGACACAAATGATGGGATAAATGTGGAATCAGGAGAAGAAATAAAGCTAGAATGACATGAAGATAGAGTATGATAGGAAAAAAATTTACTAATGGGATGTCTTGTACCTTAACGAAAAGCAATGGGGAGATCAAGATCTGAAGGGAGAGAATCTGCATCGGGTGCAGAGCTTTGATCCATGTCGATAGCAAGAGGGACTTCACATTGTCTTCTTTCAAGACCTTGCCTTTACCAAATTTATCCTACTGTGAGGTTTTGGGATCACTAGTACTTGCTATCTCCTGTACCTCTTCTTCAATGTCCTCTTCCGCAAGACATGGGAGAGGAAGAGGTTCCTCAATGCTCTCTTAACCGCTTGGACTCCATTTTGTTGTGGAGTGTAGGGGCAAGTGGATTGCCACTCAATGCCATGCATCCTTAGATAAGATTGAAGATCCCGAGAGGAGTATTCTCCCCCATTATCGGATCTAAGAGTCTTAAGTTTGCATTCAATTGAGTTTCAACTCATTTATGATATAGGCGAAAAATTGCACTGACTTCCCCTTTGGTCTTCATAAAAATAGAGTGATATAACGGGTACGGTCATTAATAAATGAAACAAAATAATGGTAACCACCAATAGCAACAACAAGGGAAGGCCCCCAAAATCAGAGTGAACTATATGAAATGGAACATCACATTTATTAGTTGATAAATGATATACCGTACGATGATGTTTAGATAACAAGTTTCACATTGGAAATTCTTGTAAACAGAAACATCAAACATTGACGGAAATAAAATATGCAAACGAGGAAGAGGAAAAATGTCCAAGCCTCCCGTGCCGGCACTCACCATAGATCCAGGTGCAGTAGTGGTAGTAGCTCCAAGACGCTTTGTGTCTTCGAAAATGTAGAGACCCCCCCTCTCCTCACGCCCATGGCAAAAAATCCCCCCCCCCCCCCAAGTCAGGCCTTGAAATAAGCAATGAGAAGGAAAGAAAGTTAGGCTGCAATTCATATTTTTTGTGAGTTTGTTAACAGCAATAGACTAAGAGGCATTTGAGGAATATGAAGAGTAGATGACAGAGATAAACTACCAAGATGAACATTCCATTACCCCTGCACAGGGACAAGAGAGTCATCTGCAACACCTATATGACAAGGTATGGGCATAGGATAAATTGAATCAAATGCAATTAGACATATCAGGCATATGGTCTGTGGCCCTTGAATCAATAATCCAGGAAGACTAGGAGGTACTAGTGGCATGAACATAGCTTATGGTACTTGTCTGTGCAAGGTGGATGAGGAGGCCTAGCCAGTGGTAGCTATGAGGCTGAGATACTCCTACTAGGGCAAAGTCACTGAAGGTGCATATGCGGTAGAAGGATGTTGCTGAGGGACGGAAGGTGCTGGAGCCCCTGAATCCTCCTATGCCAGATAAGCTCGACTAGACTGAGTGGGTGGATACTGAGGTCTACCAACTAAATCCCAACACGTATCACGCAAGTGACCCTTTCGACCACAATATGTACACTTGAGTTCGACCCTTTAGAAAGACCACCATGACCTCTAGGGGTGTATTCGGTTCGGTTTGGTCGGTTTTGGACCAAAACCACAAACCAAACCGGTTATAATCGGTTTCTAAAAGTTCAAACCAAACCAAACCGTCCAACTGTTGAACCAAACCAACCCGATTCTATTCGGTTTCAGTTTGGTTTGGTCGGTTTCGCTTTTCCTATAAGTTCTACTTGTACATCAAAATTTTCCCAATTTCTCAACCTGTTTTACACTTTTACTATTTTCATTTTTTTTCGGAGTCGTTTACTTCTATAATTTATTCACCCTTCTCAAAACAGATAACAAAAATAAATACATCACATTCACTATAATTAATGAGAATTTGGATAAAGAAGAATACCTGAAGAGATGAATAGATATATAGGTTGACTGTATATATATATATATATATATATATATATATATATATATATATATATATATATATTAAAAAAATTTACTTACAATCGGTTCGATTCGGTCGGTTTCGGCTTGGGAAGGCCTGGAACCGAAACCAAACCGAACTTTTCAGTTTTTCTTTATGCCAAACCAAACCCAAACCGGTACTCGTCTAAACCGGGCCAAAACTGGCGGTTCGGTCCGGTTTGGTTGGTTTGGCCCAAAATATGCACAACCCTAATGACCTCTAGCTCCAAATCTGCCTCCGCCACACCCTCGAGACTTGGTAAAAGTAGGGAGAGCTATGTGCTCAGGTGTCCTGCCAGATACATCCATAGCATGCATACGTGACTCCTCTCTCTGAAGTAGAGTGAACACAATACCTAGAGGTGGTAGCTCCTCTCTGTTCAGAATGTTAGCTTGATCATGTTCAACTTTTGGATTGACCACCCCTCGCAGCAGATTAAAAGTTTTCTTCGTATCCCAATCCTCACTCCGGATTTTTAGACACTTAAGGCATTGGCAATGGACACATGATGGCTTTATGCTACAATCGTTGCAGTCTGCACTTGCCACTTCGCTGAAAATGTGCAAGTTCACCCCACATCCCAAGAAGCTGGGTATAAAAAATCACCAATAGACTTGTCCCCTTGACGTAGCTGACAGTAAGTTTCCCTAACGGCTAGCCCTAACTCTCTAGCTGAGAAAACATACATGAGACCATTACTGATGTGGTTGCATTGAATGTAGCAACTGATGTAGTGTGGTAGGATGAGAAGAGAAATTAAAAATATTCAGATTTTAAAATAATATAGACTCACCTTATTTAGCAAAATATAGAACAAAGAGAGAATAAGAAGCCCAACTTGGGGTTCTCGGTCACCACAAATATTCATACAGATTTTTCACGTAGAAAAATTAATTTCATTTGCTAACTGTCTCCTTCCATAGCTTGACCAAATTTCGCCGGATATTGTCGGATCTTTGACGAAATCTGGTCGCATCGTACCGTAACTTTTCGAATCTCATCAGATTTTGCCAAAAGTTACGGATTTTGACGAATTCTCGCCGAACTTTGATGAATTCTCTCCCAAAGTTATCGTAACTTATCGAATATCGTTGGATTTCTCTGTATCTAGTCGTATCTCTCCGAATCTTCCCAGATTTAGTCGGATCTTACCGGATTACGTCAAATATTGTCGATATCTTGGCGGATTTAGTCTCAATAGTACAAATATGTCTTCTAATAATGTGAAAGAGTTAAAAAAATAAAGTTCGACAAAGTTTGGAGCAAAATTCCGAAAGTTGACCAATTTACGGTTCGGGTGGTGAACGAAACCGAAATCGAAACCAAGATTTTGATCCATGGCTAGGACTCCTAACTTTTCTAAAAAAAACTAAACATAATAATAGGATGATATTAAAAGGTCAAGCTTTTCAGTTTGGTCAAACTCCAGCAGCAAGCCTCCGAATATCGAGTTATTAATTTTTTTTATTTTTATTTTTTCTCTTTATTATGCTGTGGGATCCACGAAATCTGGAAAGTCTGCTCCTATCTCCCATTAGTTGCTTTTTATAAAAGAGTGGAAAAAAATCCTACTATAATGAACTACTAGAAATGACTTTCCTATTTTAATCTCCTAATTAAAAGACTCCTAATGACACTAGGCAACTAAAATAGCACGTAAAAAAAGAATTAAACAAAAACCACCAATTCTCTACTCTCTCGGTGATTTCAAAATTGTGGGTCTTTAAACTCCTACAAAATAGGAAATCTCAAGCACTTAATTTTGGCAGAAAGCCTCTTTATATCACGCGATGATTCACACTTCTCTGGGCCACATAACCCTACTCTCCTGATGCATTGAGACCATTTTCCTGAGCATATTAAATGGGTCTTTTGAAGGTCCACGAATGTGCAACCCGACTGCTATTGAAGGGCCTTTACTGGGCATGTCACCAGCATCTTTTCTAGCGCCATTACTGACCTTCTCTGGCCTGAAAATACCTCTGTTCCAACAGCCACGCAACCCGATTCTTTGTAAACTGCAACGAGTCTTTCTCTCATCATAATGTCGTCCTTTATGTGGACTGTTACTGGCCTCCTTTTCACCATGAAACAGCTCTTGCTCTGCTATTTTTTGGGCAGTTAAACACCTTCTAACAACAACTCTTAAACCCTTTTATAATCTTCATAAACCTTCTTCAACCTTGATAACAGTCCACCCTTTTCTTTGCAGCCCACCATCTTCTTTCTTCTCAATTTTCGACCGCATTATTCTCTCCGGGTTGAAGAAAACTCCACGTCGAGTTTAATTTGACAAAATTCTTTTCCTTGCTTCTTGGAATCGTGCAATCATCTCTCTTGGACCCAATGATGAGTGTCGAATGGCGGTGCACTTGGATATGTTGTGCCACCTCACGTTGAGGCAAGAGTTTCACACTTTTTCCATCTTTGGTAAAGGTGTACCTATTCTTCTCCAGTGGAAGATGAGATCACGATCAAATTGCCAAGGTCGCTTCAATAAGATGTGGCACGCGTTCATCGGTATTACATCACTCCATACCTCATCTTCATAAGCCGACTGAATCGAAAATTTCACCAAACACTTATTCTTGACCGTGATTTCTCCTCCCTTTTTGAACCTTGCAACCTTGTACAGTCCATCAAGTTTCTTCACCCGTAATACCGATATCAATAATAAGATATGTCCCGTACTTCTAATATTGATAATAATGGTACCCTTCTTCCCTCCCGACGTACACGCCATTCCGAAAATATTGGTACGGAACCATTTCTCTTGATCTTCAATAATTGATGACTCGATTACTTGGGAAGCCATCAACGCTTCTCCACATGTGTCTCCTTCAATAACAATCTCCTCCACACCCTCTTCTTCATCTTCATGGTATGGTGGACTGTCATGTCAAGGGGCAGGCAACGGCTCATTCGGACCCGTTTCCTCATGCTTTCCC
This sequence comes from Chloranthus sessilifolius, assembly GCA_021018995.1. NCBI lineage: Eukaryota > Viridiplantae > Streptophyta > Magnoliopsida > Chloranthales > Chloranthaceae > Chloranthus > Chloranthus sessilifolius. The sequence continues at coordinate 7,895,612 of CM037590.1, forward strand.
CCCGGTTTGCTTCGCTAAGTTTACGCGTATATCGGCCGACCTTTTGGGACATTCATAAGACCTATGCTCCTCTCATTTGCTTCAGAAACACTTGATTTTAATACTAGAAACCTGCCCAACAGCTGTACTTCGTTCTTTTCCCGTCCCATTCATTGTAGAAGGTGTCGGTTTCGTTGACTCTTCCGTTGAAAATTTACTTATGAAGTGGAACCCCCTTTATCTTCATTCCAACAACAACCACTACTCCTTGACGAGGAACGTCAGATCGAGAGCATTGAAGTTGAACCGCAACAGAATTTCAACTTCAAGAAAAGAAAAAAAAAATACTGTTCACGATGAACAGTGACGGACGCCCTTGAATAGTGACGGACGTCCGTGATTTTGCCCCCTCACTGTCCATAGGTAACGGACGTCCGTGGGGCACTGCGGACGTTCGTGGATGTCGTGACGGGACTTCTAATTTTGAGTTTTTTGTTGCAAAATTTTTCTTTTTTAGTGTTTTATTAGTAGTAGGACTCTTTATTTCGAATTTAATTATTGGTAGCCTATATATTGAGGCTTGTAAAGACTTTTTAATTAGTTATTGAATATTTTGAATGCTTTTATGCTTGAATATTCTTTGCCTGAGATGGGTTTAGTGTGAGGCCAAGGGAGTGATTCCCAAAAGCCATTGTTATTTTTTCTATTATCTATCACTGTCTTCTTTGAATCTTTTGCCTTATTGATCTCTGCTTGTTTTTTTCTACATCTTAACCTATTGATTTCTTGATCCCTAAAACCATAAATCCCTTTCCGAATCCTAAATCAAACAGAGCCCAAAACCCTTTTCTAGGCCATAAATCAAACCATAAGCCCATTATAAAACTATACACCTATTTCCAAAGCCCTAGTTAGAGCCTGCGAATCTATGTCGGATCGAAGACGAACACCCAATCCTGGAAAAAGCTAGAGTTCTATCTCTAGGCCGATCTCACCTCAATTCTAATAGTACTTGCGCATCGGACTGAACCCTAACTGAAGCTTGCGTGATCTACCAACCTGAATTCTCTGAACCCTAAGGTATTTAAGATAGATTTGAGATTAAGCTTGATTTAATTTTATTTAATTTCGGTAAAATTGCATAAAATCATAATCACGCATTTTAGGGTTATCGTCTTGTGTCACTCCTCTTTTGTTGCTCCTCCACTTTTGAAGCCAATTGATAAGCTTCATCAAGACCAGTAATCGGTTGTAAATTAATTACATCTTGAAGGGCCACCTGTAGACCCTCGATATATCTCGTAGCAGTTTGATCCTCCTTTTAGTTCAAATTGTTGCGGATAGAGAGTTGGTGAAACTCTTCCGTATTTTCAGAGACTGTTTTGGATCCTGTCGATGGATCCATTGGAAAATGTTACCAGAATAATTGGACAGTAGGAATCGTTGGTGTAATTTTCTTTTCATCTTGTCCCACAAATTTATCGCCCTTTTCCATTTCTAGAATGCTTCTCTTTGAGGTGCTTCCACCATAATTGTGCATGACCCTTTAATTTTAGAAAAAGGAATTTCACTTTCTGATCTTCGACCATCTCCTTCCGTTCGAAGAAAATATCAATACTTTCTATCCAATCCAAAAGTTCGTCCGGTTGTAGACCACCATGAAAATCCGTGATCTCGATTTTTATACCATGATCGTTGAAGGCTTGCACCAACCGATCTTCTAATCCATCTTCTGACACGGTAGAACTTGATGTACTTCCATTCACAGAGCGTGGATCATCTGCACGAGATCATCCCTACCATTCTCATCATCTCTAATAGAATGTTGAGGCGCAATACAACTTGCGTCAGGCCATCTAATTGGTCAAATAATTTTTGAACAGAGTCATGTAATTCTGCATGTTCAGATCTCTCCTGGCTTGATTTCTATGAGGCAACATATCGATTACACGAATTTCGAGGTGTGTCGAAATCAAGGTGCAAAAATTTTCCTGGTCTGATACCAAACTGTAGGAGGAGAAATTAAAAATATCCAGAATTTAAAATAATGTAGACTCACCTTATTTAGGAAAATATAGAAAAAAGAGAGAATAAGAATCCCAACTTGGGGTTCTCAGCCACCACAAATACTTACACAGATTTTTCAAGTCGAAACCAAGGCGCAAAAATTTTCCCGGTCTGATACCAAACTGTAGGAGGAGAAATTAAAAATATTCAGAATTTAAAATAATGTAGACTCACCTTATTTAGGAAAATGTAGAAAAAAGAGAGAGAATAAGAATCCCAACTTGGGGTTCTCAGCCACCACAAATACTTACACAGATTTTTCACACATAAAAATTAATTTCATTCACTAACTGTCTCCATATTCTGATTTACAGCAGTTAAATAGAAGAAAATAATAGCTCGACTTGCTGATAAAAAAAAGTTAGCTAGACTTAGTTTCCTACTTTAGGTAGGACCCTTAACTTTGCTAAAAAAACTAAATAGGATATAACATAATAATGTTAAAAGGTCAAACTCCAGCAGCAAGCCTCCAAATCTTGAGTTTTTTATTTTTGATAAATCTTTATTATGGTGGGAGACCCATGAAATCTGGAAAGTCTTCCCCTATCTCCCATTAGTTACTTTCTATAAAAGAGTGGAAAGAATCCTACTATAAGAAACTGCTAGAAAGGACTCTTCTATTTTAATCTCTTAATTAAAAGACTCCTAATGACACTAGGCAACTAAAATAGCAAGTTAAAAAAGAGTTAAATGAAAACCACCAAGTCTCTTGGTGATTTCAAAATTGTGGGTCCTCAAACTCCTACAAAATAGGAAATCTTGAGCACTTAATTTCTGCAGAAAACCTCTTTATATAACATGATGATTCATGCTTATCTGGGCCACATAAACCTGCTCTCAAGATGCTTTGAGACCTGTTTTCTGGACCGTTTCCTGAGCATATTAAATGGGTCTTTTGAAGGTCCACTAATGTACAACCCGACTGTTATTGAAGGGACTTTATTGGGCCTGTCATCAGCATCTTTTCTAGCACCATTACTGACCTCTCTGGCCTGAAAATACCTCTGTTCCACACAACCTTATTCTTTGTAAATTGTAACCAGTCTTCCTCTCATCATAATGTTGTCCTTTATGTGGACTATAACTGTCCTCTTTTTCACCATGAAAGAGCCCTTGCTCTGCTATTTTCTGGGCAGCTAAACACCTTCTAACAGCAGCTCTTAAACTCTCTTTATAATCTTCATAAATGTTCTTCAACCTTGATAACAGTCCACCCTTCTCTTTGCAGCCCACCATCTTCTTTCTTCTTAATTTCCGATGGCATTAGCAACCATGTCATCACTCGGGTAGTATCGCACCTTCAATTTGCATATTTCTCATCAGCAGGCGTCAAATCTGGAATAGACCATCAATAAACCCAACCTTTCTTTTGGCGCACAAAAACAGTTCCACAGAACGAGATCATGAAAGATAGTTTGTACCATCAAACTTCACTGTAGTAATCTGAAGAGATTTAGACCCGTCACTTCCACCACTAACATGGGCCTTGTGATCCTCCATGTTCGAAACAAACTAGGTACCAGACACAAGTGTGCAACAAATCTACACACAAAATGCAGCCCCAACCTCACGACCGAGGTTTTTTGAATGTTAATGGTGAGCTACACAGCTTTACCCTCACGGTACACACCCTGTTTGCTACCAAAAACGTCACCAATATATCCCCAGAGTCCCAAAATTATCACACAATCTTTTTCTGATGGACATACAATTGAGATGATGCACAAACAGGTAGTTGTAATAGGGGGTTACGATTCAAAAAAAAGGCAATAACTAGAATCCGGCACCAAAAACACTAGATTCCGGGAACAAAACCATCAGATTTCGGCACATAGAAGGTCTCTGGTAACAAAAACACCCCATGGCATACTTTCTGACGGGTCTGGGCAAGTGTGCCATACTCTCCAGCGGGATTATCCAGCAGCCGCAACCCCCACATACCGATAAAAAACTCATAACAAATCACAAAAGTGGCACTTACAAACCGATCAAAAACTCGTAACAAACACAAATGTCACCAATATATCCCCACAGTCCCAAAATTACCACACAATCTTTTTCTGATGGACATACAGTTGAGATGATGCACAAACACATAGTTGTAATAGGGGGTTACGATTAAAAAAAAGGGAATAACTAGAATCCGGCACCAAAAACACTAGATTCCAGCAACAAAACCACCAGATTTCGGCACATAGAAGGTCTCTGGTATCAAAAACAGCCCATGGCATACTTTCCGACAGGGAATCACGAGATTCTGGGCAAGTGTGCCATATTTTCCAGCAGGATTAAGGTAAAATCTGACAGCCGCAACCACATACCGATCAAAAACTCATAACAAAACACAAAAGAGGCACTTACATACCTCCGGGAGTGGTTCCTGGTGATTTCCAGCAGTCAATAGTTGGTTAGAGCAAAGATCTGGCCACGGCAGTACCGGCCCTGGGGCAAGCCCCATGAGGTGTCCGCTTTGGGTGCCCGAATTTTTAAGGCTCCCAAACCTTGTCAATCTTTATGGGTTAGTTGGTTAATATTATTTCAGTGAACAAAAGTATTAAAACAAGCTAATGATTTAGAATTTTTTGTAAGAACAAAGATCTGGCCACGACAGTATTGGCCTTGGGGCAAGCCCCATGAGGTGTCTGCCTCAGCCCCCTGAATTTTTGGGGCCCCCAAATCTTATTAGTCTTTATGGGTTAGTTGGTTAATATTATTTTCAATAAACAAAAGTATTAAAACAAGCTAATGGTTTAGTTGGTTAAACGATTGGTATTGCTTTGCTTTATACCCAACATGTTGTAGGTTCAACTCTTCCCACATCCAATATTTGCATTTTTTTTATAGGTCATGGATTGGATCGGGTCTTGACCGGGTCGGGTCACTGGCCTCACTGAGCCAAGCCGGCCTTATGTATTGACCCAGTGAATTCTCTGCCCCAATTTTGACCGGACCGGATTTGTTTGACCAAATCCTTTATATATATATATACAAGTTTTTCCTTATTAAATGACCATAACTTTAAGACATCGATTCTAGGCTCGTAACAGCTACATTTTTCGCAACTGACCTATCAATTTTGATCTACTCGACGAGAGCTATCAAACGAACCTATTTATGGAAGCTTTTGAGACTGTTAAAGTGTTAAAAAATGGCAGTGAAAGATTCAATGGCAGTTAAAGTCCTAAAAAATGCCAAAAAGTTATTGGTTCTATTACTCGATCCGTCGGGTTAGTTCTACTATTAAGCTTTTCTCTTTTTGTGTTGCATTTTTCTTTAATATATATACTTGCGTTAATTTCTTAGTTGGATTTTCAAATTATACACAGTAGAATGGAATATGCAGATATTTGTAATCTAGGAGCAATGAGTATTGTTTTATTTGTCTTTAAAAAAAGAAAAAAAATGTGATGATTTTTTTATAAAGATTAATATGGAGGGGCCCCAATTTTGGACCTCGCCTTGGGCTCCCAAAATCTCATTGTCGGCCTTGGGCCATGGTTGTAAATCTGGTTAAACTGGTTTCTGACGAGCCGAGGAAGAAGATGAAGATATCGAGGCCTTTTTTAAGGTCTTCCGGTGATCAAACGAAGATGGTGCAAGAGACAAAAGACTCCCCATCCGATCAAAACCCATTGATAAGATGGTTGATATGTGGTCAATTGGTTGACCACATTGACATCAGCAGTGATGCCAACAATGCTGGATATTGGGATGATTTCGATTACTTTTGTGGATTGATCTCTCTTATACCAAGTTCATGAGGGTTAGGGTTTGTAGGTTGAGAGAGAGAGAAGATGGAGGAGAATTAGGGTTTTGAGTTGTGTTACTCAAACCCTTTCTATTATTAGTATCTATACTGAGGTATACAATCTCACGTTTATAAAGGACAATGTTATACAGAAACAACTTAAATAGAAGCACCCACACCATAATGCACATAATTCCTAATAGCTATAACATTTATACCCCTTTTGTGTCGGGGGATAACCAAGGAAGATACATTTTTGTAACCTTTGGAGAGAGTTTATTACGAGAGCACGAAAGGATGAGCAAAACACTGAGACCCGAAAACACGAGGAACGAGGAAGATGCCATTCCGAGGACACAACAATTTGTAGGGAGACTCACTCTCGAGAACATTAGTAGGGATACGATTAATAAGAAAGTTTGCAGTGAGCACTGCATCATCCCAAAATACCAAATAACATAACACGAGCACCTTTAAGCAAATGTCTATTCTTCCTTTCAATCACCCATTTTGTTGTGGGGTATAAGGGCAAGTGATTTGCCACTTAATTCCATGCCTCCGAAGGTAGTGTTGATGGTGGGAGGCATACTCTCCACAATTATCAGATCTCAAAATCTTCACGGTGGCATGATATTGAGTTTGAACCAGCTTGTGAGAAATAGGAAAAATAGAGGCAACTTCATCTTTGGACTTCAACAAATAGATGACCGTAAAATGAATACAATCATCAATGAATGCGAGAGTACCGATAACCATGGTAGTTAATAGCAGGGGATGGTCCCCAAACATCTGAGTGCACAATATGAAAAGGAGTAGTGCCCTGGTGATCATTGAAAGGATATGACGTTTGACGATGTTTTACCATTTGTTATACTTCACATGGGAAATTGGAGTGATCATAGGACAAATTTTTTTGTGGAAATAGAAGGTGCAACTAGGATAGAGGAAGATGCCCAAGGCTCAAATGCCATAGTTGAACCTCGCCGTGGAAATAGTAACAACAACAACAACAACAACTATCGGTCTCTAATTAGAACATACTCCAACAATTATCCTCTATCCTTATGACCACGGCCAAGTACCATTCCTGTTGACAATACCTAGAAAACACAATGTGAGGGAAAAAAGTGACGCTGCAATTTATATTTTTAGTAGTACTACTAACAAAGGGGAGATTCATTTTCATCTTTGGAACATGTAAGGTAGAGCTTAGATGTAACTGACCAACATGGGTAGTCATTTTACCAACTACTGCGATTTGAGTTCCATCAGCCACACAGACACTACATGGTGTAGGCATAGCAGAGAGAGACGGAAATAGTGAAGATATACGTATCATGTGATCGGTTGCTTCAGAGTCGATGATCCATGCAAATTGAGGAGATACAGAGGCATGTGCTGATAACACTGGTCTTGGCACTAGAAGTAAATGATACATCTTCATGGTTTAGATTAAAAAAGTGATGCACATCCTTCTTTAAATAAACAATAGGAGTTTCACCCAAAGAATCTTCCACCTCCAAAGCCAAGTTTTGGAGTTTCACCCAAAGAATTGGCCACCACCAAGGGTCATGTTTTGGATCACCTTCTTTGACAGTGTCCCTTGGCCACTTCCAAGGCTCAAGTCCTTGGTCACCTCTTTGCAACATATAATAAATGCTCTTTTGTCTTATTAAGTAGATACATCTCCCTTTTCCACCTATAGTAAATACCTTTCGTCTTTTAGTAAATACAACCACTTGTACTAAATTCTCCTTTGATTTTATCTAGGATTAGGGTAACTAAGCTGTTATACTTTAGTTCTGTAGCAACTCATATCAAATTACTATCTTTATGAGAAATGATCTTTTCATCCCTTAATTAAAATTACCTTCTTACCCTTATTTTTCTTTGAAATGACTATTACGTTCCTGAACCAAAATTACTATTTTACCCCTATCTTTCCTTGAAATGACCATTGTGTTCCCAATAGCAAAAATTATTTTATTAAAAAATTTGAGTTATTGCAGAAACCTAAATCACTTTATTCAAAGTGCATAGTGGTGGTGAACTAGTAAATGCATTACATGAGACATTCAATCAAGAAATATTCAAGTTTTCTTTGCTTTTAATCTCTTTATCATTACTATTAGCAAGCTTTACACTCCAGTCAGATCAATTATTTTTTTTTTGAAGTTGGAATATGGAATCTAATGAAGCTGTAAACAACAAATTTGCGTAGAATATAAATCTAACACAAATCAATTATAACAAATTTCCCCTCGCTAGGAGAGGTTGAAAATGACAGATTTTACACTTCCGGGTATCGCAATTGATTCCCCGTTAATGACATCAAAATTGAATACCTATGATTAAAAGCTACTAAAGAAAAGTAAAGTAATTACATATTTGAAATAAACAAGATAAATCTTAATGTCTTCATTAATATCTTTGTCTTCACGGTACGAGATGGATGCGTAGTATACTTTCGTCATTAGAGACTCGGGCGATGTGAAATACAGGACGTCGGAGACGAGAGCCCCTTCCCTGGAAGTTAGACCCATCTGATCGATAGGTATGGTCGATCGATAGGCATGAATTCATCAATGAGTCCCATAATAAATTCATGCTCACTTGTCTGGAAGACGAATTCAAACACTGAATCCATTTTCTGATGTCTGGTCATCCAAAGAATTAATACTTTTGGTTATGGGTTATCTAATCACGGGTCGGATATCATCAAATTCCTTAGGATTTGATCATCATAGGTTATTTTGCGATGATTTCATTATTAGATTATATAATGATCTTATAATACAATCATTTAACGTAAAGTTAATGAATTCACAGTTGGATTTGACCAAAATCACAAGGTCTAGTCACCATATAATAAATCCATCGTTGAATCTCATTACGATCTCATATTATGACTGTTTGACCACAAATCAATGAATCCACCGTTGGATTTGACCAAAATCACAAGATCTGGTCAATATGCAATAAATTCACCGTTGGATCTTGTTACAATCTCGTATTATGATCATTTGACCAAAAGCCAACGAGTTCACCGTTGGATTTGACCAAAATCACAAGATCTGGTCAATATGCAATAAATCCACTGTTGGATCTCGTTACAATCTTATATTATGATCGTTTTCGTTTTTTGGTCTCTATGGCCTGAGAGAAACCTCAGAATTTTTGAAGAGAAATCTAAACCAGTCGGCATGGTCATAAGGTCGGTTGTGGACCTGGTCAGGTTATGGGCTGGGCGGGGGACGATTGGGGACAGTTGTTGCAATTTCTTGTGGGACCCGGGTTGAGGGGTCTTCGTTCCCATTTTGGCGGTTACTGTTTCTTCTTTTTTCCCTCGCATAGCTTCTTTTTCCCTTTCCTTTTCTTTGATTATGTATTTCGATTATATTGGGTTTCAGCACCTTACTGGGTATTAATACGATTCTAATTACTAATAAAAAAAAATATTATGATCGTTTGACCAAAGGTCAATGAGTCCACGGTTGGATTTGACCTAAATCCCAAGATCTGATCAAAACGCAATAAATCCACTGTTGGATCTCGTTACAATCTCGTATTATGATCGTTTGGCCAAAAGTCAATGAGTCCACTGTTAGATTCGACCAAAATCTCAAGACCTGGTCAATACGTAATAAATCCATCGTTGGATCTCATTATGATCTCGTGTTATGATCGTTTGACCAAAAGTAAAATGATCCACCATAAAAGAATTTTCGATCTCGAGGTTGAGATCCGAACCCTACATTTGAGGGAGTGATGACTTGAAATGTGAGGGAAACTCTAATTTCAGGACGTGATTTAGATCCGGTAAATCTGATGGTTATGAGTCATTGTAGATAACTATTTCGGGTGTCGGAGTCCAAAATCATTCTTTAGGTTCGTAATTACAACCCGTACGAGTATCGAATTTGTAGTTGCAATTCGAGCGTACTAAAAATTATACGAGGGGTTGTACCCACGTAGCTTAACTATCTCTAAGTACACAAGAAATTGGGTACGCGTAATCCCAAATTGCAACCCTAAATCATACTTTAGGTAAGAACCGTAACTCTTATCCTACTAAGCGTATCACCTTTAGGCAAGGGCCATAGCTCTTATCCAAAGGGCACGTTTGGTTGAGCGTATTCACTATATTTTACACGTGAAATGCACTTTTTTGTTCCAACGGTAGCATTTATTATGGGCTTCGGTCGTTCGGTTCAGTGTATTATATCTGTGTAAACCACTATTCATTTTGTAGGTAATAATTTTGACTTACGAGCCTCCTGCCTCATAACACAAATTTTTTTCAGGAGTTATTGCCAGCGGGACATCAACGGCTACTTTTATTACACCGTCCCACCCATTTTGCTGTAGCAATTAAAAGGCTTCTAAGCAGTAGAGACAACCATTCATTGTCATTTAAAAGCAGAAGGGGTTCTCGTTAACTAGGATTTCTGAAGAAATTTGAGTAGAGAAATTTAGGATTTTTGCAGAAGATGGGGGATTTAGGGTTTTTGTAGAAGCTAGGGTTTCAAATGAAGGTGTTGGTGGATATGTAGAGGAGAAAAAAAAAAAATTGGTGCTCTGAAGAATCTGGGATTTCTAGAGGTGGACGAGGTGGAATTTTATTACAAAAATCTAGGATTCTTGGAAGAGGAGGTAGGGGATTTGTTCATAAGCCGTTAGGGTTTTTGGAAGAGTTGCATACAAAATAGGGTTTTCTTTTTTTGAGATTTTTACTGGTTTTCGATCATGGGTATTATTAATATTTTGAGTAAAGTGATTTTAGTTATCTCTAATTTTGTATATGGGTTTTTGAGGAGATAACAAAAAAAAAAAAGATTGCTTTGGATCATGGGTATTATCAATGTTTTGAAATAATGGTTTTCTTTAACAATATTTGAATAAAGTGGTTTTAGTTATCTCTGATTTTATATTTGGGTTTTTGAGGAGATTAAAAAAAAAAAGATTGGTTGGTTTTGGATCATGGGTATTATCAATATTTTGAAATGGTGGTTTTCTTTATCTTGACTTTGTATATGGGTTTTTGAGGAGAGAGAAAAAAAAATTGATTGGTTTTGCATCATGGGTGTGTTTATAGAACGATGGCTTTGATTTTGTTTAAGTATGTGTTTAGAGGAATTGAGGTTTTCTTTGTTGGTGTATGTTTTGCTAAGAACATAATTTTGTATTTTTTGTCATTCTTCTTTAGGGTTAATTTTTTTTTTTTTTTTTTTTTCTGTTACTAATTCATTTTTTTGAAATTATTCTTTTGTTATTCTGTTTTTTTTTTGAAATTATTATAATGGTTTGGATTGAATTCTATTTGTTGCCTTTGATCTTTTTGTTCATGGATATGGGTTTTGCTAATTCGTTCCAACCAAGAAGTTTTGGGTTGTTACTAACCCCCCCAAAATACTAAATTACCCCCACTAATAGCAACTTAAAATCATTGATTGATTTGAATCGATGATGGAGATCATTTTTTGTCCCAATCTTTTACAGAACGGATCTTGAGATTATGGGTAGTACCATCAGACGGTTTCCAATTACTGCCCAACTAAACAGCCGCATGCAAGTTAGTTTATTATGGTAATAACAATCTCGCAAATTGCCGCCGATAACTCATGGGCAAGCGCGATAGAAATAAACTTTATAGTCCCATCTAACGCAACAGAATTCTCCATCACCATGATTCTATGACACATCGGATATGTCCATTATCAGTGGTAGAGCCACGTTATCTGATGGAGGGGGGGCATCCGAGATCCTCCATCGTTATCTGATGGAGGGGGTACTTTAAGGACTAAGCACTTGGGCCCAATCGATCTTCATGAGATACCCCATCAGGAAAATCATGGCTCCACCACTGCCCATCATGCTCAATGAAGTCGGATACTAGCAACGATGAATGGGGAATGCCAATTTTCACATGAATTTAAATATATTACACAAGTTGTTCTTTTGGCTGTAATGTTAAAAAAACATCAAAAAGTGAATTTTACAAGGAAATTTTACAGCCAAAAGAACAACCATTTCACACCCAAATTTTACATGCAAAGTGAATTTTACATGTAATCCAGTAATAAAAAAATTACATGCAATCTCTATTTTACTGAGTGCATAATGCGACGAAACAAACGTGCCCTAAGTGTATCCACTCGGACTTGTTCCTCCCATAAACTCTCAATAAAAAAAAAGGGAACAGAAAGAATCTCTGAGATACCTTAAGTCTCTTGTAAGAGAATCAAAGTCGGAGACGTTTTCGGCAGGGCTCTCGTGTAAGAATTTTCGGATCTCAATAATGAGAACGAATATGCTATTTATAGATTTGTTGTAGTGGTTACGGGAAGTTATAATCCTATGGTTTCCGCAAGAGTTTGACAAAATCAAAGGTTGTGAAGACTTCGTTGGTCTTAGCTTTCACACAGATTGAGAAAAAATTATTCTCCAGATATTTGGCCTACACAAGCGATTATTTGTTTAAGCGGAGAAAATAGAGGACCCATACGCAGGCACAACCTACACATGCATAACTACCTACGCATGCATGGTCCGCGTTGGCCATATTTTAAAAAAATGAAGAAAAGGGGGAAAGAGGATGGCATGCGTGAGTTTCTATTTATCTTCTCTTTTTATATATATTTTTTTGATAAAAAAAAATAGGACACAAATAATGTGTATATACAGATTGATATTTGTATATTTATTCAAGAAGCGAGGATCTTTCGCAAAGATTCCATGTTTCGCTAAACTGCTGCATCTTCTTTACGAGGAGAGCCGAAACCAGGGGATCAGGACGAGCGGGTTTGGAGCCATAGCAAAGAGGGCCGATTCAACGTTAAATCTTACTTACGAACGTTATCGAATCGCCCCTTGATCAGATTTCAAGGAGTGGGGATGTGGAAGGCGGCCATCCCGCCCAAAGTAAAATTCTTTATGTGGATGTTTTTCAAAGATAAAATTCTAACAATAGATCAGCTAAACCGACGGGGAAAGGATATTCCTAATATTTGTGTGATGTGTCTCCAAGGGGAGGAGACTGCTGCGCATCTATTTCTTCATTGCGGGGTTGCGCGCAACATATGGAGCGTAATCTTAAAGTCCTTTGGCATGAAGTGGGTTACTCCTTCGTCGAATTACATTCAGTTCCTGATGTGGTCGTCAGTCAGCTTGGAGGGCTAGCTAGGTGTCTACTGGAAGGTGGCTTTCTTTGCGGTCGTTTGGAACATCTGGCTCGAGAGAAATAGGCGGATTTTCAAACGTAAAAATCAGCCGGTGGGGCTGATTATGAAGGCGGTCAGAGATCTGACGTAGTTTTCGGTCGATAGAGGAGGCGACGTAGTTAGGGGTGACAACCGTGCCTGGCACCCGGGTTAAATAGGATTCTGCTCAGGCTGTTTGGCCTGCCTGTGGGCTTGTGCCTGATTTGTTACTGGTTCGGTGGCCCTTTCTTTTGCTCTTTTATTGTTGTTTTTTCCTTTTTTGGTCGTCCTGTCCTGTATTGATCCTTTCAGCGTCTTGCTATTTATCAATATATTTTTCATTATTATTAAAAAAAATATATTTATTCAAGACGACACAAATTTTTTGTGTCTACAGAAGCCAACAATAGCCTTGTTATTGCAAGGTAGAGAATCCAAGACTCGGAATTACAGCACACACGCACTCTCTCTCTCTCAATCTTTTTTTTATTTTTTATCAATATTTATCCCTTTTGAGTCGTCTTTCATATTTTTGAATATTAATCATGTTCTTTGTATTTCCTAGTCATTCCTATCACGTGTTCTTTCTTTGTTTATTATTTGATTCCCTAGGATGGAATGTTGTAGGGAATTTTGCATTTGCTTGGGATTTATGAAAAGATAGCTAAAATCGTAACTCTATGAATTTACCATGGATATATCTTGATAATCATTTGTTTGTTAATACTATTTTAGTTATAGGAACAGGAGCAAAAATCACTTGTTTGTTAATACTATTTTTAATTATAGGAATGGGAGCAAAAATCATCCTTTTATATTATTTTCAAATTTTCTTAATATTAGGAAAGCTAAACTTGATAAACATAGATACGAAAGGTATCTTTACCCTTTACCTCAGAGGTCTCATGTGCCTTTATATCATATATTTAGAATATAAATACTGACACCAATTTGTTCAGAGTTTACAATATGTTGGAGGCTGGTCTGTACATGTATATGATGCAGGAACAAACACTAAAAACCTAATTTTAATGGTTGAGATTAAAAATTATACTTGTGAACAATAAATTATATAAATAAAGTGCTGAATTTCATAGAAAAATTAAAGAATCTCATTATAATGTTCATGTTCAGATTTGATTAGTGCTCCAATCCGGCAATGCGACTCCTTATAAATTTGAAAACAAAGATTCTAGTGATAGATCTTGATTTCCACTAGCTTAGGGTTTCATAGGATATCCTATGAGGGCGTCTTTTGATTCCATTCTAGGATTTGACAAAAAAGGATAAGTTCAAACAAGGTTGATTTTAATATCAGATTCACAGCATGGGTTTTTTTCTTCTAGAGAATAAAGTAAACAATTCAATATTCATTAACACAAATTAAATATTTATTTACCTTGCACGGAGGAAAAGAAAACTAGAAAAAATATCAAGAAGAATCATTGGCCTCACGCCAAACCCATCTCGGGAAAGAAGAAGACTCTTTTCTTTGAACATTCATAAACAAAAAAAATATCATAATAATAAAGCTTTCTTTACATAAGGATATTTTAAGCAAACTCTAAAGAAAAGCCTAATATTAAAAAATAAATATCTAAACTACCCATTAAAAGCCTTTGTCTGACCGTGACTAATAACTCAATTTTCAATCCCCTTTTTTAAAAATATAAATGACCAATTTTCAAGCATCAAATGAGGTCATATTAATGCAAAACTGGTCTCATTTGAAAGCTTATCAAAGTAGCTTTCCAACGAACCAAGAAACACACAATTTTGATGAGCGTTGAAGAAGTTATAACCATTTTCGGAAGGTGCACTGAAAGTGACGAATCTATAGGGTCATGAGTCACATGTATGTACATGACTCCTATTATCTAAATCAAACACTAAAATAAATTAAAATAAATACATCCCATGTAAACTAATGGACTAAAATAAAATTCCTCCACACGATCAACAAACCACATGGATCTACCAATGGTCCATCACACGATTAAGTCTCCAACAATGAAAATGTAGTAAAACGATGATCCAATGGTGAGAATGAAGATCCAACAATGAAAAGTGATAATCCAACAGTCCGAATCATCTCATGTTCACATCTTCCCAATATCGGGCCTTCTATGATGTTATACATGCACACATGGGGCCTTCAATTAAGCATTCAAAGTGCTACTTAAGGCACAAATCTTTTCGATCTCTACTTGCACTTCCGGTACACTTTGAAGGGGCCAATCTTTCCATCAGTAAATAATGTAATTTTTAGGTAAAAGTTGTAGTATAATACATAAGGTGGTGCTTATCACTGCCAAAGTTGGTGGTGCACACCAAATCTAGTCACTTAACGGTTTTTTTTTCATTATCAATCAAGACCGTCTAATTGAGCATATCCTGAATTAACCATATCTGAAATATCATTCCAGTATATTTATTCTTGACTATCCAATTAATTGACCTTGTGAACTGTTGCCTCTAACTTTATTCACCATCCGAAAGTAGGGTATCGGTTTGTACCCCCTTTCGATAAATAATTAGGCTATTGACCATACAGTGAGGTTAATCAAGTCAAAATGTTCTTTAAGGCTGTAGCTCATCCAAGAGGGGGCCATCAATTGTACAGTTTGGGTCGATGATCATATGTAGAAATTGCAGGTAGTGGTGGCGCATCAACTTTTATGGTGCTAAGCACCACCATATGCTTCCTCAAAGTTTTGATTTGTTGGATTTCATCCTTTTTGTCTTGCTCTTGTTTTGCATTTTTAGGTGATAAGCTTGTCTTCTTTCCAAGGAATTAATGCCTTCTTTGGATGGTAACCTAAATTTTAGATATTTTTGAATAACCGTACCCCCCCTCCCCCTCTTGGGGGGTATCTGCTTGCATTCTGTTATGAAATTTTATAACTCATGGTTTTAAACTGATGGATCTAAACGTGTGTTATTGCATTGCCTCCAGGTTTTCTGCGAATTATGGCTCTAAGGAAGTACAAGTCTTCCAATGATGCATCTTCTCTTAGTATGGCGCCTTTAATTTTTTTGAAAAAGACGCATGAGAAGCCCCAATTCATAGAGCCAGATATAAGTTCCAATCCTCCTGTGCAAGACAATGTAGATATTGACCTTAGAGAAGTTTACTTTTTGATCATGCATTTCCTATCAGGTGGTCCATGTCACAGGACTTACGGACAATTTTGGAATGAACTTTTGGAGCATCAACTTCTGCCTAGAAGATATCATGCATGGTATTCAAGGAGTGGTGCACGCAGTGGGGATGAAGATGATAATGGTTTATCATGCCCGTTGAGCTACAATAAATTAGTGGAGAGGTATATGATACACTTTGCTTCTTGCTTTGGCCCCACAAATAGTTTGTAATTTTCATTGCATGTTGCGGTTATAGAACTTATCAAGCTCTACTGAACTGGTTAGGAAGCCTTTCTATTGATTTTTGTCAGAATTCTCCCTTCCAAAGAGAGCATCTGTTCCCATGGCAAACAGTTGCCTTCACTGCATTGCTGCATTTTGTTACTTTTCTGTCTTTAGTTTTTAGTTTTTGTTATCTTGGCCAAAGCATTTCTCTGCCCTTCTTTGATCTGCTGTAACGTTCTTAAGTTTTAATGAAATTATGGCTATAATTTGATTAAAAAATATAGTATGAAGGGTCACTTTCTTGGTACAAAATTGAAAAATTTTAAAATCAGTTGTTGTTCAGTTCATATTTCACGTATATTCTTTTTTATAGCCTAGCGTTCCTGAATTCGGTTCAAGGCTATTTATTATATTTGGTTTTTTATGCTAACCAGACATTGCATAGATATGGAGTAAATTCATCATAGTTATGACTTTTACCTCTGATATTGAATTATCCAGGCCAGGTAATGGATCATTTTTGCGTTACTGGTAGTATTTTTTTCACACAGTACAAATAAATGTACACATGATTTATTTGTTATTGTTCACACAGTACGCACAGATTAATATCTGGTGGTTCTGAAATTGAACCCATAAATGATAGTATATTTTGTGACTTATAATGGGACTTTTTTTTGTGGGTACTGGGGCCTATGGTTTGTGAGATTTTGCTTTGACACGCTTCTGTTAATTGTGAACCAAGCTGGACCTTATGTGTAACTGCTCCTCTTTTTTATGTTTAAATTGAGAGGTCAAAACTTACCAATTTCAACATGTTAGGGAATCTCAGAAATAAAATGATTTTGTGGTTATAAAACCAGTAAAATGTGTAAGCATACTTCAGAAGTATACATTGGGGATGAATGAGAACGATTTTCAGCTTTACATATTTACTTTATTGCTGACCTTGTTCTTTAAGAGCTGTCAGTAGGGTCCTTAAAAACCAGTAAAAGCAGTCAACAAACCAGTAGAAGGGGTTATTTTAAAAAAAATTATGTACCAAGAGCTATATGATCCTGAAGTTATCTATGGTACTTTCCCTAATTTAGCTTGCTGTAGAATATATTACATGTTTTATTTATTTATAAACAGATGGTTTAATACACACTTGACATGTATTTCCCTCTCCCAGTTCCATCCATTAATTTTTTATGTTTCCCTTTGTTCCTTTTTAAGCATTTATTTAGATATGGGAACCTATCACGGAAAAGGAAGGGAAAGTGACCGAGTTTAGCAGTCATTGATCTTGGAATTTTTAAGTCCATTCCTTTAATTATGTTAGATAGCACATGGACACAATCCACATGCTATTGAGTAAGTTATGGATGAAATACTGACATTGTCCAAGGATATGAAGAAGTTTAGGTTATTTTAGCTAGCAATTGTTCTAGTTTGAAAGTCTATTTCTATTTTAATCTGTTTTAGAATTTATTTATAAGAACAAGGGGACATCCAAAATTGTGTCAACTATTGAGGCATTAAACTTATGAGATAGACTATAAAACTTTGGGAGAGAGTAATAGAACAATGATTAATATAGGAATCGAGTGTATCCGAGAACCAGTTTGGATTTACTCTAGGAAGATCAACAACTGAAGCCATTTTCCTATTGAGGCAACTTATGGAGAAGTTTAGAGAGAATACAAAATTAGTATATGGTTTTTATTGATTTGGAAAGGACTTATGAGAGTGTCGAGACAAATAATCTGGTGGATGCTGAGGAAGAAATGCATATCGAACTTATATATTGAAAATTTGTAAGATATGACCGAGTGAAAAATATAAGAACTACGTTTTGGAGGGACGAGTTCCCTGTCAGAGTTTGGTTGCATCAAGGGTCTTTCTTGAGCCCTTATTTGTTTGCATTGAACATGGATGCATTAACCATATATATACAAAAAGAGATTCCATGGTGCATGTTATTTGCGGATGATGTGATAGTAATCACTCAAACAAGGAAACAAATAAGTGATCAAATGGAATAATTACTAAGAAACGCCTTAGAGCCAAGTGGTTTGAAAATTAGCATAATAAAGATGGAAGTTATGGAGTGCAACTTTAGTAAACATGATAATCTGGAGGAGGATTTAGTTAAAATAGAAAATCATCTAATGCCACATTGCCATGGGGCTTGGGTCTATAGCACAATGGAAGGTTGACAATATTGCAACGTCAAGGTCGCAGGTTCGAGTCTAACTTCACATAAGAACAACAACTTTAGTGAACATGATAGTCCGGAGGAGGATCTAGTTAAAATAGAAAACCATTTAGTGCCACATTGCATAGATTTCGTTATTAGGCTCTACTTTACAATCACATGGGGGGTTTCAGGACATGTCATATAGGATTAATGCAGGTTGGATGAAATGAAGACAAGCAGGTGGAGTATTGTGCAATTCAAGAGTTCCATTTCGATTGCAGGGATGTTTTTATAAGATAGTGGTCAGACCTGCCATACTATATGGTGCTGAATTTTGGGCTACAAAAAAGCGGCATAGAAGGTAAGAGTACATGGGGCTGAGATGCGTATGTAAAGATGGATGTGTGGAGAAACAAGAAAGGATAAAATTAGTATGAGTACAAAAGAGGAAATTTGTGAGTGATACCTAGGAAATTTATGAGTGACACCTACAAACGAAAAAATTACAAAATCGCTTAAAGTTGTTTGCGCATGTCCATCCGAGTTCAGAAGCAGACCCTATATGAAGGATTGAGACGCTACACGTACAAGGAAGTAGAAGAGGGAAACTAGTGAAGAACTGGAGGGAAGCAGTGAGAAGGGAATGAAGGATTGCAGAGTTACAGAGAGCTTAGACTTGTAATTGAAAGATTTGTTAGTGGTTAGGGTTTAGAAGAGGGGAGGGAGGGAGGGATTCTTGCCTTACACACAATCTTTATAAAGATGTCTAAAGACGAACTAAGGACAATCTACATGCATGAAAAAATACCCTCTACAATATGGCAATATCCACAAGAAGCTCCACAACATCCCCCTCAAGTTGAGCCTAAGATGTCAATTATGCCCAATTTGGATATTAATTCTTGTAATCTTGATTTTTTCCCACACCCTTAGTAAGCATATCAACGAATTGCTCTTAGGAATTGACATAAGGGTTGCAAAACTCTCTTGAGGTTATCTTCTCCGGTTCTCCCTTACAAAATGACAATCAACCTCTATATGTTTTGTTCTTTCATGATAAACTGGGTTGTTAGCAATATAAATGATAGCTTGATTGTCCCATACAGTTTCATAGGCATCTTGGTCGTGATTCCAAGATCAGCAATAAGCCAAGAATAAACTTCTCCTATAGCTCTTCACATGCATCATGTGACAGGACCCTATATTCACCCTTACGATAGATCTAGATACAACATATTTTTTCCTTTGCCATGACACCTGATTCCCTGCAACAAATGTGTAGTAGCCAGTATTGGACCGTCTGTCACTGCGTGATCCAGCCCAGTCAACATCAATAAGTCAATAGAGTCACCTCGGTGGTTGATAGCCATGTCATTTGCCCGGTGTAGTCGAGTGCTAAAGCCCGCGGGTTCATTGCTCGATCAAGATGGAAAAGAGTGGTTAGAACTGAGACCTCTGGGTCCAGTCAATCATAGGAGTCTTCCTCCTCTAGCTTTACCTTGACATCACAATGCCAATGATCACTGTTAGAATACCATTCACAGGGCTTGACTTCAATATATGAGGTTTCTGTAAACTCATTCAGATTGTCTTTGGAGGGAGAGTGCATATACTTGCTAACTACACTCACAAAATGAAATATCAGACCGAGTGATTTTTGAGGTATATAAGTATCCCGACAAGTCGCTAATAAAGGCCCACAGCTTCAAGAGGTTCCCTCTCCTTAGTATCCATTTTATGGTTGGAGTTTATGGGAGACCCAACAGGTTTGGTTCCCAACATACTTGTTTCCTTGAGAAGGTCTTCATATACCTTCTTTGTGATATGAAAATCCCCTTCCTTAATATGGCCACTTCTACCTGGCATATCGATTCAAATTGAGAAAGAAATTCGAAGTGAACCAAAGGTAGGTCGGGTTCTTGGAGTGCCAAGCAACCATGGATTGAATTTCATTCGATAGACGAGCTTTATCCTACTTAAGAGGCCCCAAATCTTTCATATCAAACTCTGTTCAAGCATATTTTCAAAGCAAAGTTCTCCTTAATGTCATTACCAGTGATAACAATATCATCAACGTATACAATAGGGGTTGTTATGTATCGCGTTTTTTAAAAGGGTCATGTTAGCTTCTTTTGTATCCAATCTTTATCATAGCTTCATTGTATTTCTTTGCCGATCAAAAAATAAAAATAAAAATAGCTTCACTGTATTTTTCAAATTAGACACGTGGGGATTGCTTCATCCATATGCCTTATTGAGTTAGACGCTTGATTTTTTTCCCCTTTGGAAATCCCAGGAGGGAGTGCCATATATACCTCTTCTTGAAGATCACCATGAAGAAAGGTGTTTTTAACATCTAACTGGTATAGCATCCATCTTCTATGAGCAGCCAGAGAAAGAACAGATCGGGTTCAACTTATCTAGAAGAGAAAACATCTCCTTATAATCAATCCCATATGATTATGTGTAGCCCTTAGCAAACGACCGAACCTTATACCTGTCACATATCCATTGATTGCTATTTAACAGTGTACAACCATCTACAATCAAACCAACTTCTTCCCCTTTGGAAGAGTGGCCACTTCCCAAGTTTTATTGCGCTCAATGGCTCTCATCTCTTCAACCATAGCACTTTTTCACTGAGGTTGAGACATAGCTTCAGTAACATTAGATGGAATCCCATCCGAAGATTATAAGGAAATAAATGAACGCGATGAAGATGACAGAGCATGACAGGACACATATGTACTTATTGTGGAGGTCAGGATCATCTGTAGGTGGCACAAGAGAGGATTCCGTACCTGCCTTCGAGGCTCCTCTTGGGACCGAGGTGCAATGGTCACACACTTCTTCCGAGCATAAACCTTCTCATAAACTGTGGTGAATTTAGCCCGACTCATATCCCTCTTTCCTTCTTAAGAAATAATCTCTTCAAGAGATTTTTGGGCAGAATCACCATCAGTGAATTGAACTTGAGGAAGAAGGGAAGGTTGTTGATTGCTCTCTTTACTCTTCCTTGTACTCTTATCTCCCCCCCCTTTGGGGTTACTTATGACAAGCAAAGGAGTAAAAGAGAATACAAGATTACAAAATCTTTATAAAGACGCCTAAAGACGAACGAAGGAATATCTACATGCATGAAAACTAACCCTCTACACTACGGCAATATGTACAATAAGTTCTATCAACATTCCCCCTCAAGTTGAACCTTAGATGTCAATTATGCCCAACTTGGATATTAATAAGTTGGACCTTATTAAGCATATCAGCGAGTTGCTCTTAAGTCTTAAGAATTGACATATTGGTTGCAAAACTCTCTTGAAGCTCTCTTCTCCCTTATAAAATGACAGTCAACCTCTATATGTTTTGTTCTTTCATGATAAACTGGGTTGTTGGCAATGTGAATGACAACTTATAAAGTACATGAGGAGACTTGTGGATTGTTTTCATTTATGAGGAGATAGAAATGGAAAAATGCCTGGAATATTGTAAAGAACAAGTTGACATTGGGCATTACTAAAAGAGAAACTGTTTTCAAGTAATGACTTGGAGATGACGATGAGGGTTCTACTGTGTGCAAGCAACAACTCTCTCTTAGAAATCAAACCCCACAGCCATAGGTAATGTTCTCTATAGGAACCCCATCTCCAATCCCAGAAAACCCATAATCTTCCTCTAAAAATCCCATTTGTACTCGGAGCGTCGATGGGTGGTGGTTCAGAACGGGGATTGGATGTGCAATGGCTGCGACAACCTAAATTTCAGACGGGGGATCCATTGCCATGCTAGAGGTTGTGATGCCCATTAGAGCACGGGAGTTATAATCAACAACTGTCTGAATGTTAACACCACCTCTGGAGGGAGGAGGTATGGTGCCAAGCAAACGATCATCTCAACGCATCAACGAAGAGATCTTTGTAATGGATGCAACATCGCGGGGAAACAGTTTAAGAGGGCTAATCAGGATTATCATGCGCAGGCCGGCATTTCAAGAAGGCAGATGTTGCAGAACCCTGCCGGAGGTCAGAGGGGGACCAATGATTTATCTGTGAAGGGAAAGCTTTTAGTGTTGGGGGAGTCGCCTCCCAGGAGGGCCCAGCAGACGGGTCTTGGTGGGCACAGCCAAGCTCCTGAAACTTTTCCTTTGGTAGTTAATGGAATCATTTATGATGATAATAAATTACTCAACCACAAGAGGATGGTTATGCTATTTTTCGATATATCCACAGAGTTATAACGGAGATTGGATTCACATTAAAGAGTCTTTAATCTGGTTGCTCGACAACCATTACAAAATGGGGATTACAGTTTCCAAGATATCTCCGGATTGCTTACTGCTCGTATTCTCCGAGGCAGTCCCGGCAGTGGAGAGTTTGCACAAGGTGGGGAGGCACGGAAGCTTGTTTCGTTCGCTGGGAGGAAGATTTGTACATGATGTCACTTCAAAATGGGGAAAGCGATCTTTGGCTGCGCATCCACGGACTACCGCCGCATGCTTGGACCAATGAGGTCCTCAGTGGTATCGGAAGGAGGTGCGGGACTTACCTCAGGACCGATCCTGCCACTGCGACAAGGGAGGATATCTGGTTTGCGAGGATATCGGTGTGCTCCGAGGATGCTAGCCGGATACCGCGAAGGGGAGATGTCCTCGTTAATGGGTGCCGCTATAGGTGCTGGTTCGAACTTGAGTGGGGTAAAAAGATACTGGTGGCTGATAACCGCGAAGTAAGAGCCGGAAGGGTAGGGCCCGCTGATGTACAAGATTCGACGATCCGACGGAACGAAGTTCTTTGCGAGAATGGCGGGATTAATGGGAAAGGGGAAGGACGGTAGCTGACGGAGCTCCCAGAATTCGATCGTTCGCGGATTGGGCTCCATTCCGATAGGTTTTGGCTCCAATAGCGGACGGCTTTGCCGGGGAGGCTCGCTGCCAGCTCAAATTGACGTGGCATTACTAGATGGGCAGGACGGATCGGCTGGTCCTCGACCATTGGAAACAGGCTTTTTCCGATGCTCACATGGCAAATGGAGGCCAACGTATGCTTTATAGCCATCAGAGGGATGGTCGGACGACTAAGACGACTCAGATGAGGTCGGCTACATTGACAACCGAGGGACCTGCGCAGAGGAATGTCGGGAAGGGACAAGCCGAGCCAAATTTGCTTCCCGAGGACGGATCATTTAAGGATGGGAGTAGGCTATCAACACGTGGAGGGTTTGTTGATTTAGGTATTGGCTTTTGCCTCACCAGAGCGTGTCGAATTAATGACATGGAGGCTGTATTTAAGAGGGAAGGGCCGGGTCTTATTGCTGATGGCGATGTGGTAGGTGAGACACGTGGGAGGAAGGTGGATCCCACTGCCATGCGAAAACGTGATTTGACAGCGTCGGGCTTGGGATTTTCTGATTCGACGTCTGGATCTAGCGGTCAGTGGAAGGAGTGGAGGCTGATAGTTCTTAAGGTCAACTCTCTCTCTCACACACGTGGCGCTCTTTCCGGAGGGATGGGGTACTGTGACATCTTGACTTCTCCCCTTCTCGTAAATGGGAAAGGTTGCGCCGTCGGATCACCTAACATGATCTTGTCATACAAGGGCATCGTGTACAAAGTGTTACATATGCGGAAGCGAATTGAATTAACTTTAATACGTTGAAATATGACAACAACTGATATTCATTCATTTATCTTAAGCAGCAAACTGAACAGGAATATAAACAGAAACCTATACATGAAGTAGTAAACTATCTTCAATCACACTGCTGTTTATACATGTTTAATGTTTAAAAACAAATCTCTCTCTCTCTCTCAAACCTCTCTCAGAGAAGTTTCAGGAGTTCAGTATTCATCTAAATACAACACATTATATCTTACCTATCTCTTCATTATTCTAGCAACATATATTTGATAATTGCAAATATTTTATGAACAAATATGATGAATCATCAAAGAATCATGTATTGGACAATTAAAATATATTGAAATAGACATTCAAAAAATGAAATCAATTATAAATACTTGTACTTTTAACACTTACCAGCTATCACTATTAGTATAACATCACTCAAAAGAATAAAAATAAATCAAATGACATAAATCATTGCATAAGTTCATCATTGATAATAACGTATGATCAAGAACACTTGCATTTATTAGGAATTTGTCATGTGATCAATTGTTCGGTAGATCATGTAGTATATATAAATAAAAGCATCATTTATTCATTCCAATTGAGCATCATTCATAAATCAATAAATGCATAGAAAATCTAAAGCATGTAATTAAAATAAAATTAGCAAATAATTTTCATCAAGCATCAATAATATCACATATTGCTTAATTTTTGCCTAGCATTCATTGAACTTGAACTCAAATAAGCATATGAAACTTCCTTTTATATATAAACTACATCAGATGAATTCAAAAATATAAATGAACAAATATTCTATGAATGATAATGTTACCGCACAAATGAATATCATGTATTCAAGACCATTGAACTTAAGTGCATTTTCCTCACTTTGCTTCTTTTACTTCATTTATTTGAATTTTTGATATTTATAAAATAATGATTATATATATATTTAAAACTTGATTTTCATTATATATATAGACTTTCAAACATAGATCATGACCTATAGATATATAAAATATAATCATCAAGTTGATATTGCTGATCAAATAAATGATCAATAAAGGAATGATGTCATGCAACAAACACTTCATTAGATTTTGTAAATTGCTTTTGCAAAGTTCTTCTTTGGTTTTTGTGCCTTTGGTTTAAATATAATATATACTCATCTTTCGATCAGTAGAATTGCCATACAGATCAAAAGTAAATGAATCAAATAGACCAACAAGGGTCATTTGACATGCTTGTTTTGTGGATACCCTTTGTGTTTCACTCGCACTGTTTAATTGTTTTACCCCTTTAAGGCTCGAATTCGATGAATTTCAAAAGGATTCTTTGTTTACGATAATGTTAAATTTATGAGAAATTACAATGACACAATTGAATAGCTTCTTGAGGTTTCGACTTTGTTTCATATTTGGTTTAATCTTGTAAAAAAAGACTGTATTTATCGGCTATCCTCTTGCTTGCATGGATCTTTGACTCACATATTCAATTAAAGATAATATTATTATTTGTAAATCAAATTTATGTACAAGACATATTTTCTTGATACCTGATCTTGCATTGGGAATTTGGTCTTAAGTATAACATCATTGTATCCATTGAGCCAAATGGTGGTTATATTATAAAGACAAGCATTGTCGTATACATAACCATATAAACCATGTTTAAATCATTTCTGATCTGTTAATACCCACATGTTTTTACTGTGCTATAAGCCAAATCTATATATCTGTGGTTATATATGCCAAGCTACATTCTAAATATTGTTTAAGTCAAATTAAACTAGTCAGATTATTTGTTATACAGGTTTATCTTATGTGTACATTAATTGGCATTGGTGTTTAATATACATTGTGCTAGATTTAGAACATAGTCTGTTTGTAAATCACAGATCAAAATTCTCACATTTTTTTTTGATGTCACCATTATAGAGAAGACCTTTTGTGTCATATTTTGCTTTCTTGTCATATCTAATGTGTTTTCATGATTATCCATTAGGTATAAGAGGTTTGTGTATCATAATTTTGGCTATATATCCCTAGCTCCTCTGGTTCATTTATAGCCTATTGACCAGAAACTTATAAAAATTCATAGGCTTTAATAATGTTATATTAGTTTATCACTATCTACATTGCATTTGTCTAATATTATGGTCATTATTGTCATCATTGTGCATCCATTAGATATCTGACTGCACATGGGTCATATTAAGAAGAATGGTCTTTCAAAGGTAATTATATTGGCTGGATCTATGGATTCTATGGTATGGTAACATGGCTAAGATAAGCCGGGGACCAAAAAAGCCAATTGGGAAAGTTTAGGATCTTTATATAGTGTTATAAAATTATCGGGTATTATAGAAAATACAGAGTCAGATTAACATAGGTTTAGTGGAATTGAGGGAAAAATTAGATCTTTTTTTTGCATAAGAATTAGAAGATCCCTGGTCCCCTTACGGACCTCGTATGTTATATTCGGATTAAAGTGGGTTGGTATTTGATTTGGTTTATTTATGATATTTCTCAGCTGGAATGTGAGAGGGTTGGGGGATAGGGATAAAAGGGTGCTGGTTAAGTCTTTCATCAAGCTTAGAAATTTGAGGTGATTGGTTAGCAGGAGACCAAGTTGGAATCGGTGAAAAGGCCTTTGTTCACCCTTTGTTATATTAAAGTGGGTTGTGAGTGTGGCTTGTTACGTATTGAGGTGTGCTCTTAGCTTGGGATGAATGTCTTATGTGGTGGATTAAGATGGGAGAGTTATGTGATGGCTCTTCTCAGGATAAAATCTGGGGATGGGTCAATTATCGTTATCAAACTTTAATAGCCTCGGTATGAGTTCTTCGAATTAAGTGCTATGATCAATAGATGGGATTACCCAAAGAAGGATCTGCTTTGTGCTAAGAGGCAAATTGATCTCACGCAAAATATCATGGGATATTATGGTTATTTGGTATATTTGGGGGCTTTATACTTGGTCGGGTGGGAGGGGGGCTGTTAAGAGAATCCGAAATTCTCGAAGAGCAAAATGTTAGCAATGGGGAAGGTACACTCATCAAGTCTATTTGCTTATGCTGATTTCATGATGTCTATCTTTAGGGTATGGGAAGAAGAGAGATGGTAAGTTTCATCGTTAAGTGGTGAGGTCTTGATCTCAAGGAAAGGGGTTTAGGTATTGGGAGGCCTGGGCGGTGGTGAACCCTCCTGCTAAATGGCTAGCGGATCTGAAGGAGAGAGGGAAGGATGCTTTGGTGGGCTCTTCAACAGTATGGGCGTGATGGGCCATGTGTCACGGTGCTTTTTCGGATCAAAGCCTGTAGTTCGAAGGTGCTTCGGATACCGGCTTTCACGAGGCACAACCTAATGGGCTATCACCGGCAACGCTCGCATAGGCTGTGAGACCAACTTATCCAACCATCCTTGATACCACATTTGGGGGGAACTCCGATCATGGTTGCCTTCACCCGGCAAACCATCTCAACTCATCGTGCTGCTACACATGGGACCTCATCTAGCTTGGCACCTTAACATGTGCTTTGCTAGTTCCTGAACAAGAGGTGGCGGCATCTCTTCATATCTGTTAACTATCGAGGTGCCGACCAACACACTTAGTAGCATGCGCTCTTCATGCTATCTAAACCAAGCATCTGTGTGGCCACAATAACACGTACGCCGGCCCCTCGGCCTGGCGCCCAACAACGTGTCCCACGTAGCCTTTTAGTGCCCTCGTGAGGTCGCCAGCCCGGGGCCACATGGTAACCTCACCCTGGGTGACACATGGCATCGCTGCAGCGATGTTCTAGGCCCACCCTAACCTAGAAGACCTATGCGCCCCTCTAGCAACGCAATGCCCCATGTGTGGGAGAATAGTTCCACAACTCCCTTCCCCCAAATATGGTCTAAACACCAACTTGGGTCCTCCAGCAGAATAACCTCAAACCCCTTGGTTTGACATACCACCATGGCACACGACCCTCTGCCCGTGGCACACACCTGCAAAGGTAGAGGTTTGGCATTAATTGTGGCACACAAACCTTTGTTCGTGGCACACAGTGCCATCTACCATGCCCACACGCCTTGTGAGGTCACGCATCAGCGTCACATGCGATCGTGTCGCGTCCGCGTCGCGACCACGTTGCGAGGTCCTCATGGTCTCGTGCCCACATAGCACTGTGTCGCGTTCGTGTCGCGACCATGTTGCGTCCGTGTCGTGAGGCCCTTATGGCCTCATGTCGCGTGCCCTCGTGGCACCACATGGCGTACCCTTGTGGCACCGCATCACGTTCGAGTCGTGATTGTGTCTCGTGCCCATTCAACACTATATCGGGTCCGTCATTGCACCCGGAAGCCGCGTGCCCTCTTGGCACCGCATCGCTTGCCGTTCAAGCTAGATGCCGCGTGCCCTCTTGGCACCACATCGCGTGCCTCATGGCACTAGGATGTCGCGTATCCTCTTGACACCACATCGCGTGCCGCCTTGGCACTGCATCACGTGCCTCATGACACCAAGACGTCGCGTGCCCTCTTGGCACCACTTCGCGTGCCCCTACGCGGAGCACCGCATTACGTGCCTCATGGCACTAGGACGTCGCGTGCCCTTTTGGCACCACGTCGCGTGCCCCTACGCTGAGCACCACATTTCATGCCTATCACACGTCTAGTCACCACACTAGATCGCAGCATGCATAAGGGAACATGCATGCGTCGCAGAGCCACGTGCCTCTACGCACACGCGCTACACAACTTGCTATAAGGTCCGCCCGCCTTCTTGCTAGCCAAATGCTCAGCTCTAAGGTCGCCATGCCTTCATGTTGGCGCCCAGATTAATGAGGCCGACACACATGACACTACAATTTCAGATCCAACCTTCAGTCGGCTTGGTGGAAAGAGGTGAAGCATTGCGCGAGTTTCATACAAAATGGTATTAGGTACAATTGGGGTGATGGCCAGCGGATTCGGTTTTGGAAGGACATCTGGGTGTGGGAACAACCGCTACAAGTTAGGTTCCCTACGATCTATATGCTCTCCGACTCGAAGGGTGATCACCCATTTTTCGCAATTGGTGCAGGGCTCCTGGGTTTGGAATATTCCAACTCGCCACGGCCTCAAACAATGGGAAGTCGACGAATTCAGGAACCTCATGGGCCTCATCAGGGGGTTGACTCCCAATGACAGCAATAGGGACCAAAGGCTCTGGAAGTATTCGGCCAAGGGGTTCTTCTTGGTCAAATCGATCTATAGGCAGATGTTGAACCTGGATAGGATCACCAATAGAGGTCGATGGTGGGTTGGGTTTTGGAGAATCAAGATTCCGCCCAATATAAAAAATTTCGCGTGGACAATGGTGCGAGGAAGACTACTAACTAAGGATCAGCTGGTAAGGAGGAACATTCCGGTGAGAAATAAATGTCTCCTTTGCATGAGAGATAGAGAATCGGTGGCACATTTCTTTTTGCATTGCCCTTTTGTGCGCAACATTTGGTTTAAGATCTTTGGATTCTTCAAAGTTTATTTGGTTATGCCAGAAGGGCCTGCTAAAATGATGGAAATGCGGAAGGTAGTTGAGGTGGACGAGTGCCGGAAGGAGCTGTGGCCCGTGACTGTCTGTCTATGTGGTCTTTTGGGCAATTTGGATTGAGAGAAATAGTAGTGTTTAGAAGAAGGGCTATGCTGCTTGGGATGGTTATTCAGCAAATTCAGGATCCGTTAATTGGACTGCAATTAAGAAGGCGGATTTTCAGGAAGGGTTGCAGCATTTTCTGCTGCTCTGGGACTGCTGTGCCGGCTAATGGTCTCCAGGTGCTGTGCTGTGGCGGTCGCTCCTGGGGGATAGGCCTTGTCGCGGGTTTGCTCGGGTTCCCGGGTGAGTTTTTGGGGGGTTTTCTGTTTGGGTAGTGTCTTACTACCCTCTAAGGTATGCGTTTTTTCCTCTCTTTTTAATATATTAGGTTTGTTACCGTCTCCAAAAAAAAAAGACATTGGGCATTACTGAAGATGATCATGATCGTAAGATAGTCAGAATTTATCCTATCCTTTTGGGCTACATTTTTAGCTTTTCATTTAAAAGGATTATTCCTGGCATTCCGAATTAGCCAAATAGCATTTCTCAATCATCCATAAAAAAAAAGTGCATGCAGGGATCTTCTCTGATTAGGATAAAAATTCACTTTGGATTAGTAGACCGTAAAAAGACTAACCTCACACTGGGCATCACTGAAAATGACTTGTTTAGTGGGCATGATGAAAAGAGTTTATTATAATCTTTTGTGCTATTTTCTCTGTTTTTTCTTTCATTCTATTTCAGTCATTATAAAGAGTTATTCTCGACATATGGACCAAGCAAATGGTAGAGACAATTACCAATAAAATAAATATCTTCCTTGCTTGACCAAAGATTCATTTGGATTCGACTTTGGTTTCCATGCATTTATGTGCGACCATTTTTTTCCTTTTCGGACTCCATGAGCGTTGGCGAGGACTTGCAAAGCCGACCTCAATCGTATGTCACAAGGCAATGACCTTTTGGTAAAATGTCTGAAACATTTGCCTTTCTTTTTCCTCACTGATTCCAATTTTATTTTTTTTGATGAATGGGTCTTGTCGGTTGATTTGGAGCTCCTTTGCAGTTCCATTTTTAACTGTATCCTGTCATATTGTTGTTAATTCATATCTTCTCGTAATGTGATCTATTTATTTAAGTGATACTGGTTCTTATAAAATAGTTTTGTTTCTGATTGAATTTTTTTCAGTTACTAAATGCCAGTGAGCAATTAGAACCAAATTTGGCAACTTTTCACTTGAACTTATTGCCCGCTGCTTTTATTCTATTCTTAGGTACTCCCACATCCAAAAAGATCACTTGGTAAAGCTTCTGAAGCAATTGATAATGAATAGTGCTCCCCCGTTGCATGGCATGGTTGGAGGAAACACTCCAAATGCAGCTGATGTTCCTACACTTCTGGGTTCTGGTTCCTTTTCACTCTTGGGATGTACGTAATAATTGTGTTATTTTCCATCACCATGCTTGAACATTATACTCTTGTGTATGTTGGTGCAATTATTAAAATTTTCTAAGTGAAAGATTAGGTACTCATGTGTATGTTGGTGATGTTAAAATCACTGTTCCTATTTTATTATTCAATCCTCTTTTTGTGCCTTTTTTGTCATTTTATTTATTTTGATTCAAATTACGCTACAGTATTTCAACCTATATCTAAGTTCTTTGCTGTTTTCTGTTCCTTGCAGCCGATAGGATTAGAGAAGATCAGAAAGCCACTCGACTTCCTGGTTATCTGCGTTGGCCTCACATGCAGGCTGACCAGGTGCGTGGGCTAAGTTTGAGGGAGATTGGAGGCGGTTTCTCAAAACACCATCGTGCTCCATCTATTCGTGCAGCATGTTATGCCATTGCAAAACCATCGACTATGGTCCAAAAGATGCAGATAATAAAAAAATTAAGGGGACACCAGAATGCCGTCTATTGTGGTATAATATCTGTAACTTCGATTTTATTTTTCTCAGTGAAGCCAGAAATTTCTTTGCACCATGCTTTAGCTGTTGTAACTACTATCTTTGAAATCAGCAAAGCCAAACTCAATGTTCCGAAACAGTACCCTACACATCAGAATTACCTATTAAAAGCCAAAGTTCTAAAAAAGTCAACTAGTATAATTGAAGTGGTTTAAAACCAAGCCTAACTAATAATATCTTTGAAGGCCAACTCAATGTTCCTGAACAAATACCCTACACATTAGAGTTTCCTATTAAAAGCTGAAGTTCTAAAGAAGTCAACTGATGTAATCCAGTGAGAAACCACTTAATGATTCTATTCTATGCAGTTGCCATTAAATTGCTCTGTTTCTAGATTCATGTAATTCAATTTTTAGCTAGTAGAATGTTCACGATAAACCCAAAGAGGTGCCTTTAGATTCATAGAGAGTCTTCCCGTCCTTGGAATGTCTGTAATATTTTAATGATATATATATATATATATATATATATATATATATATATATTGTAGTTTGAGGTTATTATTTATTCAGAGACGCATATCTTTTGAGTAGCAGTAATAGATATATTAAAAAAAAAAGATATATTAAAAAAATATGGGAACTAGGGTGGAAAATTTGCTCCAACCAAAGTGTTAGATATGCTGAGATGTTTAATGGGGATACGTGCCGTAGTATACATGGAACTTTGGTTGCCTGCTAGAGAAAATTATACCTTCAGCTGAACCTACATTTTTACGCAATAAAACTTTGACTAATCTGATTACATGCAAAAAAGTCAAATATGGGCAGCCCATGGTCAACTTCTTGTTATCATTTCTCAATCTAGATTAGAGATGTTCAATGATGGCGTGCTTGTTGAATATTGTGCTAAGCAACCATTCACAGATTCAATCAATTTAACATTTGGGTACCTTTATTTACAAACCGGGATTCATTCTTCTCAACTGGGGTTTCACGTGCTAAAACCATTGACTACTTTGAATCGAATGATGGAGTCGTTTCTTCTCCCCAATCTTCCACATAATTGGTCTTGGGATCATGGGCCTACCATCGGACAGCTAGATGTTGATTCCACACTACACGCATCCCAAATAGTGAACATGATCATGAGTGAACATAAATGTGGTTCTCGGATTACTTTTCGGGATGTGTGCCATCTAGAATCAAAATCTGGCCGTCTGATGGTAGGTCCACTCAAAGATCCATTGTGTGGAAGAAGATTGGTCCCAAAAATTAGTGGAAATAGTCTTTTTAATAAATTAATGGGGAAAAAAGGCTGCCTTTTGACAAATTTTCGGGGCTAAGATTTACTGGAA
Organism: Chloranthus sessilifolius; assembly: GCA_021018995.1. Classification (NCBI taxonomy): domain Eukaryota; kingdom Viridiplantae; phylum Streptophyta; class Magnoliopsida; order Chloranthales; family Chloranthaceae; genus Chloranthus; species Chloranthus sessilifolius. The sequence goes on from CM037590.1 coordinate 7,928,615, forward strand.
GGAGAGTCAAATCTTTCCACAAGCTAACTTTCAATACATTAATGGGGTAAATGCTAAATTTTAATCGGGTTAAGCTTTTAAAGGCTAAGATTAATGAGATAAACATCCTGATTGACAAACTATTTCTAGTCAGTTACATTTCATTAATCAAGCTCGTGTTGGTCATGCCTTGTTCTAGAAGTTATCGTGGGATCTCGAGCCTTATTAACTTGGGCTCTGGATTAGAGGACTAAAATGCTAACTTTTCATAGACCATTGAGCTTAGGAAACTTGTCAAAAACTAACCTTGCATAGATTTTATGGGCATTGACATTTGTGAATGTCAAATTTTTTTTTTGATCGGTAAATATAATATGTTTAAACCCAGCAAGATGCTGAGGAGAACAATTACAGAACGCGATCAAAAGGAATTCAAAACAAACCAATACAAGAGGAAAAACAACCACTAGACACTGAGCGTTTTAATTCAAAACCAGCCCCCAGAGGACATTTACTATCCCGACTCCTAGGGGGCATTCTCTCTTGAAGCAGTAACATTCTTCCTATCGACCCAAAAGCACATCAGGTCCCTGATATCCTTGATCATCATCCCTACCGGTCGGCGATTGTAATCAAACGTTCGTCTATTCCTCTCAAGCCATATACTCCAGCAGACTGCAAAAAAATCACTTACCAGTATTCCCGACTCAACCCCTCAATGTCGTCCGACGACCAAGCCAGAAACTGCTGGTAAAGAGAGGCCGGCACCACCCAAGACATACCAAAGGAAGTAAAAATCGCACTCCAGATGGAGTGTGCCATCTTGCAGTGGAGGAAGAGGTGAGCAGCAGTCTCTTCCTCTTTGAGGCACATGCCACAAAGGTTGTCTATCTCCTTTCCTTGCCTGATAAGTTGATCAATCGTCATGATTTTTTCTTTGAGCAGAGTTCAAGTGAAGAATTTAACTTTTGGAGGGATAGTTGTTCTCCACAGCTTCGCTCCTTGAAATCTGATTAAGGGACGACTAGTAAGCATCTTATAATACGACTTGACGGTGAAATTACCATCTTTACCCTGGGACCCATACTCTCTGGTCTTGATGTGAGGGTTTGGCTGCATACCATATATGATGGACAACAGGTTAGAGAAAGACGTTACCTCCTCGTTTCTTAGAAGTCTCCGCGTAGTGACATCCTATGCTCTTTCCCCGCCTGAAACTGAAGTGAAATCATTGATCAATCCCTCCTTGTTTGTGGCAATACTGTATATGTCCTGAAATAGTGACCCAAGCTTTCCTCTCTCCGCCTAGGCATCCTCCCAAAATCTGATCCGGGAGCCACATCCCTAGTTGAAGCGTATCCATCTAGCATACGAAGGCCAAGTTGCACTGATACTTTTCCACCAAGCTGATGTGCCTCTATGTATCGTGATATTAATTCCCCAATTTCCACCCGATTGCCCATACTTTTCAGCTAGCACAATTCGCCAAAGACTGCAACTTTCGGTTACCGAGCCAGCCTGGCCAGAACCATTTTCCCAGTAGCACCACATTTGTATGTATCAGACTCCGAATACCAAGCCCTCCACAAGCCGTCGGGAGCTGGCAGGTCTCCCAGTTCACAAGATGATAGCATTTGTCGAGACCGGAACCTTCCCAAAGGAATTTCTTTGGATTTGTTCTAATCGGTATATCACTCCCTTCGTACAAACAAACATCGACATAAAGAATATAGGACTGTCAGCCTGTCACGATTCACCACCGATGTGTGGACAGGGTCCTACTCCTGGCCAAATGGCTCCAATCCATTCAAAATCTGATCGCACCAATCATATTATGTGATTGGATGATCGAAAACTTCTAAAGAATCAACATTATTTTTTATTCTGTCAAGTTACCTATTATAGATGATCTTCCTTTCTTGAGATTTTGAATCTCAATTTTGATAAATCTGTTCATCCAACTCAAGACCAATTGGCTATGAGTGGAGGGGCCAAGGACTGAGTTGTTGAGGTGGGCGGAAAATAATAAAACAATAAAGATTCCAAAACTGAGTTTCTTTTGTAAAACTCCATGGCTATGAGTGGAGGGACTATGTTTGTACAGGTGGGCAGAAAGTAATAAAACAATAAAGAAAGGGGTACTTTTAAATGCACCTATAGGAGTTGTTAGTTGCAACCGAATTTAAATGTACCTGGATGTGATCGCCATCTACAAATTTATCGACGCTGTAGAACGTCATCGTGATCACGAGGATAAGCGAGGGGTTTGTGGGTTGGACTCTTATGCTAAACGTCGGCCTACCGACTTTAGTAGCGAAGGTTGCCTAAAGTTTAACTAGTTTGGTTTCCCAATCCTAAATGAGTCTAACTAAGAAAAGGGGGGTTGTGGCCCATTATGCTCGGGAGGATTGGCCCCATTCCTGGGTACCCTCCGTTGGCTCCCTTGGGCAAATCAGTTGAGGCAATGACAATTTCGTAAATATTGAGAAGGGTTAGGGACCTAATTGGTACTAGGCTGAGTTCTTCGGCACGGGTCTCCTAAGGGTTGGATCTAGGGCTAAGATTTTCTCTCCTTCACACTACTTTGAGAATCGGAGCAAGTGGGCCAGCGCCACCGTGCTCGATTACCCTTAAGATTTCTAGAGAAGAGTCTGCAGTTCTAAGAGTTAAAGTCTTAGAATGCAGCTCAACTCTTTTTTTCAAAATCTCAAAGCGAACCTCGAGTTTTCTAAAAGGAATAAGCTAAAAATTGTGTGTTGAAAGGTGAGGGGAAGGGCCCTATTTATAGTATTCGGCCAATTTTACACTATGGACCCAGCGCATAATCCAAAATATACGCAGAGCGCACAACGTATAATGAATTATACGTTGTTGTTATAGCGCATAATTCGGGCGGCACACCAGTTGCCTCGGTCAAGTGACCGGGTGACCTGAAGGGTCTCGAAGGTGGAGTCCAAGTAGGACTTCCAACAATTATGCGCTATGATCATAGCGCATAATCAAGGAAATTGGAGCGGTTGAGAAAGAGAGATTCAGTTCAAATTAGACTGATTATGCACTGGGATCCTAGCGCATAATCGAAATATGCGTTGTGTATCTAGCGTACAATTCGGGGGAGTTCTGGGATACTGGACCAGGCCAGGTCCGAATTGTGTGCTGGTAGTTCAACGCATAATTCAATTCTACGCTGCTGCACCAGCGTATAATTCCCGAACAAAGGGGTTCTCAAATTTTTGGAGAGGGCTGGCTTTTCCAAAAATCATGGGCAAGGCCAATGGTTGACCGAACGTTTTGTATACTCCGAGCGGGCGAAAAAGGGTGTCTACAATACATATATAATTCTCAAGAACAAAACCATTAATTGATTCAACATGCAAATTCTCAATCTAAAACATCATTACCATACCAATCACACCCATATCTATTCAAATTAGTCTAATGATCCAATTTTCAAATAATTAATGCGTAGATGTGTGGTGTGTGCATACCAAGACTAAGATCCATCGATCTCATAACTAATTCAAACAATAAATTGTAGGATCTCTTGTCTCGACTCAATCCTCACCACAGATGCATTCTCTCAATAAAAAAATACTCTGATGATGGGTAAATTTTCACACATGCGAGAGATCAATACAAAGCAAATAAATATGGTCTCTCATGATAAAAGAAACACGATGTAATCAAGAATATATGAAAATCTCATATGAAAGAAACTAAGCTATGAGTTTTCTTTTTCTCCTTTTTTCTTTTCTAATTGGTCTTTTTTTTAATGCTTTTTCTTTTCTCAACTCTCTTTTCTTTTCTCACACATTTTTCTTATTTGAATTTCATTCCCTCAAAATACTTTACTTTCTTTATTTCATTCTCTTTTTTTTTTTTTCGATTTTTCTTTTCTTTTTCTCCCTTTTTTTTCACCATATACTCGTACGTAAACACCACAACTCAATATCTCTCTACTTACTCTCTTTTTATTCATCTCATCCCTCATTCCTAATTTTTTAGAAATAAGAAGGATAAGACTAAATTTTAGAAATGATTAGGGTGTATAAGTTAACGAGGCATATCAAAGAATATATAAAGACAAATATTTCAATAAGCTCAAAGGGGTACTAGAAAGAGAGGGCAGATTTGACTAGAAGAAGCTGACCTCCCCTACTGAGAAGTTTGCCTTTCCACGAAGATAGTCGCTGTTCAAATCTTTGAACAACCGGCTTCCATGCCCGCGCAGCTGATTTTTTTAAGCCCAGAGGAAGACCCAAGTATTTGATGGGGAGCTTCTCAATCCCACAGTCAACGGTCTCCGCTAATTCTTCCATTTGTTGGTCCCTAACCCCAATTCCTGTGATGACTGATTTGTGAAAGTTAATACGTTGCCCAGAAATTGCCTCATATATGGAGAGAATATATGTGAGGTTGCTAAACTCCTCAACATCTGCGCACCCAAATAGTATGGTATCATCGGCATACTGAAGATGCGAGATGCTACGGTTCTGACACCATAATCCCGGATATGAGCTACATTTGTTTCGCACGCGCTATAAGACCTGCCAGTGCTTCCCCTACCATGTTAAATAAAAATGGCGATAGCGGATCTCCCTTGCGGAGACCTCTAGAACTTTGAAATACCCAGCAGGCGTACCATTTACCATCACCGAAAATCAGGCCCAAGAGTAGCAAGCCCGCATCCATCTCTTCCAAGTACACCCAAACCCCATTCTGCCAAGCATGTAGTCTAGACAATCCCAGCTGACACGATCATATGCCTTCTCCATTTCCACCTTCCAGAGAGCAGCAGGTTGATGGGAATGATGGGCTGAATGAATCACCTCTTGAGCTACCACTACTAGATCCACCATTTGTCTGCTTATAATAAATGCTCCCTGATTACTCGAGATAATCTTGCTCATGAGCGGCTTGATTCTGTTGGCTAACACTTTGGATATGATTCTGTATAGGCAATTGATGAGGCAAATGGGCTGGAATTCTTAAATATCTTCCGCCCCACTCTTTTTGGGAATGAGCGTGATAAATGTGGAATTAAGACTTCGGCCGATGAATCCGTTGGTATAGAACTCGCGGAAAATCTCCATCAGCTCCGGCTTAAGTATCGGCCAAAAACAGCGGTAAAATTCCATGGTGAATCCGTCAGGCCCCGGTGATTTGGTTTTCCCGCTGAATCGGATGGCCCGCCACACCTCGTCTTCGCTAAAAGATTTCTCTAACAAAATTAATGGGTAAAAGGCTCTTCTTAAGCTTGATAATGTTATCATGCCAATGGCACCCCCCTTAATCCTAGTATAATTTTAAATTGGTAATGTTACTTGTTGGTTGTTTTACTAATTGTTGCGCCTTACTTATTATTAACTTGGTAACTAAACATATATCATTATATTAGTTATCATTTCATTTTGCATCTATCCTTTACTACAATATATATTAAAAAATGAAACATTGTTTTCCTTTGTTACTAAAGCCCTGCCTAATCCCCAAGGGAATCCAACCACTTTGGCCTTGTCTAGCACTTATTCATCGTCATTGCCTTGTCCTTGTAGGATCTAATTGATGATCATTGGGGATATCGTAGGCTAGGCGGTAAACTCATCTCTTTGGCTCTCGCTTGCCGGGATATTACTTTTTTTGTCACTGTTGTCAGCCAGTTTATGTTGGCTCCATGTACACCTCACCTGGAGGCCATAACACACATCTTGAAGCACCTAAAAAATGCACCTGGGGAAGGAATACTATTTTAGAAAAATGATCAGCTTAGAGTAGATAGATACTTTGATATTGACTGTAGGATCACCATTCAACAGGAGGTCCACCACATGATATTGTACATTTGTGAGGGTTACCTAGTTACCTGAAGAAATAAGAAGCAAAATGTGGTTTCAGATCCAATACAGAAGACAGATATAAAGCTGCTCAACACATTGCTAATAATAGCAAAATAACCAGCCAGAAAATTCAATCAGAATGGGCCAGATTTTTGGGTCAAAATATGGGCAACCAAATTGACTTGGCTGACATCAGCATGACGGCATGTCTGCAAAGATGACATGGGCGATGGGTCTAGCTTCTGACGAACCTGCTCTGATACCAAGAAGACAATGTATTCTTAGTATTAGTGTTAGGTTTAGGTTGATTAGGTTAGGTTTAGGGGTAGGGTTAGTGAAGTAGAAGAAGAAGAAGAAAGAGAAAGAGAGAGAGAAAGAGATTAGGTGTAATTGACTTAATGAGATTGGTAGGTCTCATTAGCCTTTATATTAAATGGCACTATTACTTACACACCCATATTTTATACCACTCATCCATTACATTAATATATTACTCTATCTACCATGAAAGGATTAAGAAAATAAAAGTTGATTGTCGTTTCATAAGAGAAAATGTGGAGTAGTGAGATATCTACTCCTGATATGAGTTCAGAAGACCAGCTTGCTAACATATTTACAAAGTTGCTCAATTGGAGTTATCTAGAAAAGAGTTCAAGTTCAAGTTTGTCATTCATGATATATGCTTCAACGTGAGGATGAGTTTTAGTTCAGTTTACTCTGCATTTACAAACTTAATGCTAAGCGATAGTATGGTTTATTATGTTTTAGGTGCAGCATGGGCATTTCAATTTTTATCATTTACTAGTGGCATGGATGTAATTATGTTAATTCATTAATAAATATTATAGTCAACAAAGAGGAACATGTGACATATTGCGCACATCCTCTCTCTTTTCTCCATTCTCTCACTTCTTGCTTCTCTTCTCTTTCATTTTTCTATGACATGAAACCCTAGATCAGCTTCTTCTACATAAACTATTATTACATGCATGGACATATTTTTTGCGCTCTATATGATTTTCAAGGCAGTTTGATACGTGATCTTCTGCAGCGCGTGATTTGTAAGAGAGTATTTGTTTTGCTATTAATGGATTTGTATGAAGATCTATTTTAACAAAGCTATGTTTTGGTGTAGTTTATTTAACAAAGTTCAATTGATTTAACATTTGTTTTAGAATGTAATTTTAGTGACTATTAAGAATCTTTATTCATTATCAAAAGAATTAGGTTATTAAATGGATGGTGAGGATTATATTAAACTTATGGTTGAGGTTGAGTCTAAGGTTAAATTTTATTATAAAAGGATCCTTGAACCCATTGTGATATAACTTTAATGTGAATTATGATTAAGCTTGAAAATATTCTCTCATATTGAGTTGTTTTTTCTCTCTCATCTAGTTATATGTTCTTCTGGGTGTTATTTGTACGCTGCAATTTGCATCACATTTACCCTCTTTTCCATTTATTTATTTCGATTAGGGCTTCTCGAAGACATTTATTTTTTGTAGTTGCTGCAACTTCTGCTCTCCCTCTCTCTCTCTCCATTTAATATGTGTAAATATACCTTTGGAAGTTGAGTATCATAAAATGAAATCTGGCTTTGATATTTTTCCTTGAGAAGAAATGGGATGGTACTAATACACTTGCTTGTTTGATGTGTTCATAGCCATATTTGATCGTTCAGGGCGATATGTGATTACTGGTTCAGATGATCGTCTTGTAAAGATTTGGTCAATGGAAACTGCATTTTGCTTGTCCAGCTGCCGCGGACACGAAGTAGGTTTTGGAGTCTGTACTTTGTATGGTCTCTTATAGGTTATGCACTGCACACACAATTTTTATTTGGTTTACTTTTTGTTCTCTACATCTGAAGGGTGACATTACGGACTTGGCCGTGAGTTCAAATAATGCTTTAGTGGCATCTGCTTCAAATGACTTCATCATTCGAGTTGTAAGATTTAATTTTATTTTATTTGCTCTCACTGCATACTCAATATTGCTATTGCATTGATTTGAATATTTTCTGCTGTTATATTTATTTGTTGTTATGTTAATTATTGTGGTCTAATACAGTGGCGTTTGCCTGACGGGCTACCAATTTCGGTCTTGCGGGGACATACTAGTGTTGTTACTGCTATTGCATTTAGTCCAAGGCCAAGCACTGTTTACCAGCTTTTATCGTAAGTCTTATTCCTCTAGTTATTGCTTTCCGGTGGTTGCTGTCTTTCAGTTACATGTACTATCTTTTCTACGACTGTATTATCTACAAATTTAAAAGGGCTCGCTCTAATTCTTATAGTTATTTTATGCTTTTGTTCTTTTTTCATGTTTCCATTTTTTCTTTAAAGCTTTAATTTCTTTTCTATTCAGATTTCCATTCCCTTGGATGAGCTCATTTTGTTTCGTTTAGTAAGGCTTGCCCATTCGATTATAGTTTTCAGGGGCTGGAAAACTCTTAAACATAGTTGTCACTCCAATTGTATTACTAGATGGCAATCCTTTGAAGTAATTAGTACACTTAGAGCAGCTGAAACTATAAACATGACTCCAACAATCTTTAGGAGTCCCTATTATTCTTCCGGACAACATAAAAATGAAGTTATGAGCAAAGAGTGGACATTCTTGTATAAGTATTTGACAAGGATGCTGTAAATTACAAATTTTCGTAGGATATAAATCTAACACAAATCAATCATAACAAATTTTCCCTCGTTAGGAGAGGGTTTTATTGAAAATGGCGGACTTTACACTTCTGGGTATCGCAATCGATTCCCCGTTAATTACATCAAAATTGAATATCTCTGATTAAAAGCTAATAAAAAAATAAAGTAATTACATCTCTGAAATAAACAAGATAAATCCTAGTGTCTATGTCTTCATTAATATCTTTGTCTTCACGGTACGAGATGGACGTGCAAAATGCTTTCATCATCAGAGACTCAAGCGATGTGAAATAAAGGACGTCGGAGACGAGAGCCCCTTCTCCGAAAGTTAGACCCATCCGATCGATAGGCATGGTCAAATATAGGCATGAGGAGTTCGTGGATGAGTCTCATAATAAATTCCTGCTCACTTGTCTGGAAGACGAATTCAAACACAATCCATTTTCTGATGTCTGGTCATCCAAAGAATTAGCACTTTTGGTTATGGGGTATCTAATCACGGGTCGGATATCATCAAATTCCTTAGGATCTGATCATCATAGGTTATTTTGTGATGATTTCATCATTAGATCATATAATGCTCTTATAATACGATCATTTAACGTAAAGTTAATGAATCCATTGTTGGATTTGACCAAAACCATGAGATTAACTCAATGCATAATAAATCCACTGTTGGATCTTATTACGGTCTCGTATTTGACTATTTGACTAAAAGTCAACTATTTCACCGTTATATTTGACTAGAATTAGAAGATTTGGTCAACATGTAATAAATTCACTGTTGGATCTCGTCACGATCTTGTATTATGATCATTGGACCAAAAGTCAACGAGTCCACCGTTAGATTCGACCAAAATTAAAAGATTTGATCAATATGTAATAAATCTATTGTTGGATCTTGTTACGATTTTGTATTATGATCTTTTGACCAAAAGTCAATGAGTCTACCATTGGATTTGATCAAAATCATAAGATCTGGTCAATATGCAATATATCAACCGTTGGATCTCGTTACGTTATCGTATTATGATCGTTTGATCAAAAGTCAATGAGTCCACCGTTGGATTTGACTAAAATCACAAGATCTGGTCAATATGTAATATATCCATCGTTAGATTTCATTACGATCTCGTGTTATGATCGTTTGACCAAGAGTCAATGAGTCCATCATTCGATTTGACCAAAATCACAAGATCTGGTCAATATGTAATAAATTCATGTTGGATCTCGTTACGATATGATATTATGATCAAAAGTCAACGAGTCCACCGTTGGATTTGACCAAAATCACAAGATCTGGTCAATATGTAATAAATCCGTCATTGGATCTTGTTACAATCTTGTATTATGATCATTTGACCAAAAGTGAAATGATCCATCGTAAAAGAATTTTCGATCCTGTGGTTGAGATCCAAACCCTACATTTGAGGGATTGATGACCTAAACCGCGAGGGAAACTCTAATTTCGGGACGTGATTCAAATCCGGTAGAGTGGATGGTTATGAGTCACTGTAGATGAATATTTCGAGTCTTAGAGTCCGGAATCATTCTTTGGATTCGTGGTTGCAACCCGTACGAGTATCGAATTTGTAATTGCAATCCAAGGGTACCGAGAGTTATGCGAGGGGATGTACCCACATAGCTTAACTAATTCTAAGTAAACAAGAAATTGGATATGTGTCGTAATGTGTAGTCTCAAATTGCAATCTTAAATCATACTTAGGTAGGAGCCGTAACTCTTATCCTAAGTGTATCACCTTTAGGTAAGGGTCGTAACTCTTATCCTAAGTGTATCAACCTAGACTTATTCCTCCCGTAAACTTTAAAAATAAAAAAATGAACGGAGAGAATCCTGGAGATACCTTAAAGTCTTTTGCAAGAAAATTAAAGTCGGAGACGTTTTTCGCAGGGCTCTCGCCTCAAAATTTTCTGATCCTTATAATGAGAATAGATCTGTTATTTATAGATTTATGGTAGCGGTTACAGGAAGTTATAATCCTACGGTTTCTGTAAAAGTTTCACGAAATCAATAGTTGTGAAGGCTGCGTGGGTCTTGGCTTTCACGCAGATTGAGAAAATGTTCATTCTCCAGATATCTGACTTACGCAAGTAATTATTCATAACTACCTAGGCAGCCATAACTACCTAGGCAAGCATACTACCTGCCTACTGCCTAGGCAGGCATACTACCTGCCTACTACCTAGGCTGCGTGGGTCTCTATTTATCTTTTTTTTTTTTATATACATTTTATATTTTATTTTATCCAAATAAAAAAAAATAGGACACAATAATGTGTATATACATATCTGTATCTGTATATTTATTCCAAAGAAAAAAGAAAGACAAATTTTTTGTGTCTACAGATGCAAACTCTGAATTTCACTTTCAACCTTCAAAATGACGTGCTATGTAAGAAACTATTTTTACTTACTGCAAATGTCCTTAGAAATCCTGTCTCATTAGATGGGCTAATTGCTGAATGATAAACCTATTAAATTTGTATCTTAGATGTTAATTTTTTATTTCTCTCCACATTTTTTCCTTTTGGCTACTAAATTCTCAAAAATATTTTTTTTTCAGACTGAACTTTTTGAGATGCCAAACTTGCTTTTGTGTGGAAGTTTCCTATCTCTCGCCCTGATTGACATAAGGCCACGCAAGTATTAATGCTCATTTTATTTTTCCTTGGGTAATTAACAAATATGCTTACATGCTAGCTATTAAAATATTTTAAAAATACACAAATGCTGAAATTTACATAAGAAAATTTTATAATTATGCCTAATGATAAATATATAACTAACACTAACATCTTATTATGTGCCTATAATGTGTATAACTTACAAGGCCTAGTACATGGGTATGGCATCAGTATATCATGAATGAGATCAATGTTTGAAAACTCGGCCAATATTGATTTGGTATTAATTGATTCGGTTTATACCCTTTACATATCAGTATAAATTGTTTTTTCTTTCTAACTATATTTATTTCATATTGGTATAAAAGTTAATTATAGACCCCTATTTAAATATTTAGTGGTATTGTTACTTTTACAGTAATAACTTTAAGTTGTTAATGTAAAAGTTAAATATGGCATACAATGAAGGTTTTGAAAATCTTGAGCCTTTGTGAATCTTCCAACATTTATAAGTCATATCAACGTGAAACCTTAGCAAACATCTTAGATTTAAGAGTTTGTTTTAATATAAAAGTTTATGCATCTAAGATGTTTGAGTAAGGATTCATGTTGATATGGCTTACAATGAAAGTTTTGAAAAGCTTGGGCTTTTGTGAAACTTCCAACATTTATAAGTAATATCAACAAGAAAACTTAGGCAAACATGCAAATGTCGGGCCTATGTGAAACTTAATGGTAAGTCATATGAACATGAAACCTTAGCCAAACAATATAGATTTAAGAGTTTGTTTTAATATGAAAGTTTATAAATCTAGATGTCTGGCTAGGGTTTCATGTTGATATGACTTACAATGAAGGTTTTGAAAATCTTGGGCCTTCTGTTGTGTATCATTTGTTTTGATAAATTTAATAATTTTCAGGTTAATTAGCTAACTAATTATTAAGTTAAATACAAGTTGGGAAGGGGAAAATTGTTGTAAGTCATAGATTTGCAGTTATTTGCCATTCAATCTATGTTGTATGCGTGTAGAACATAGCATTCATGAATTATGATTAATGAGTCAAGATGCAAATTCGAAGTTAGGGTGCTCGATTCTGTGGATTCCCCGTCAAGGGAAGCACAGGTGGGAGAGGCTGCGGCTGAACTTGCCTTTTACCGTTTCGCAGAGACAACCAAAGCAAAAGAAGCAAATCCAGGCACAGATCCATTCGAGGCCAAAAGCAACCAATGGCTGGGGGTGTACACAAAACCACCAATGATGAACAGTAGAATCCACATCTTGAAATGCTCATTGTGCTTATGTATCTGGATCCTTGACTTGATTTTCAACATGATCTTATCCTTTCTCGATTCAAATGATTACCCATAGCCATTAATGTTAAAAACAAATCATTTTAGGACGAAAACTAGTCTGGAAAATCGAAGTGGGTGGCTATTCTTACAAACGGAAAAGTCTACCATGAGTAGACTTCTTGCAACTCAGCTCGTCTGACTATGGGCCTAATACTTTCTTTGGCTCTTAAGTCTTCCCTTAACTATCAGACTGGACTCTATTTGCAGTCTCTCACGGATATTACCCCCTTATACCTGACGTGACAACTGGCCTTAACATTTACTGCTAAGCGATTCCATCTTGTGAAGTTGACATGCTAATAAGTGAAGGGAGGTTAATATCCAGTTATCATCATGCCCAATCACTTGTAGTTAATGGCTTTATGCACATTGGTGTGCATAATGGGCTCAATTATTTAGTTATGTACTATTTAATTAATCATTAAACTTCATTATTATGAGTATTTATTTATAGAAAGTATCTAAATATATGCTTGCATAATAAAGTATCGTATCTGTATTTAGGAAGGCATTCTCTGTTTCTTCATAGTTTTTGTAGAAAAAGTTCATGCTGAATCACCGACAAGTATGGATCCCAAGAGGTGGTAATACCGTAGTACCAAGTTTTTAAACTCTAGGGTACATTTAAATTGTCAAACCTAGCGACTAGCACATATTTTGGAATGTATGGTTGTCAGTGTGTGCTTTAACTACTTCAGGAAAATGCTCCAAATCCGTCATCAACCTAAGTAAAATTTTTCATCAATGTCAATAACAAATAAAGCAAATACATAAAAAGTGAGAAGCTATAAACATTTTAATAAACAACCTAGGGTTGTGACAGCTTGAACATCCTCATTGGGTTGAGCGGCTCCCTCTGCCATAAACTGACCCTTCGGATTATTCACCGGGTTGGCTCGGCGACTTACCCTCTTCTCTTCTATTGATTGGGTTACTTACTATGGGATGCTCTCCTACATTGATTTTATTAATCGCTCTCAGTTCCTGAACTGTCCTTTTAAGAATTTGGGTTCCTTCCACTACTTTTTTACTGGACATAATATGACTTGCTCTTGGTAGGTTATTGGAATCAAATAAATATCATTAAAAATTTAATTTAAACATCTCTACTGCGTCATCTACATCCACCGGATGTAAACAATTTGAATCATATCTCCCATTTTTTTAATATAATTTTATAGGGTTAAAGCCTTAAAGGGTTCCTTCCCTTATCACTAAAAAGGATGAAGATTACATGCGAGAGTAAATGTTATACAAATTTTCATGAACAAGAAAGGTAAGAGAAGAAGGGAAGGCTTCGCTATGTACCACTGGACGATAGTATTGGCATCAGATCCCAACCGTGCAAGGTGATCAGCTCAACGATTACAATCTCTCCAAATGTGTTTAAAAGAGATTATTTCCAAATTACCCTAGAGAGATCTAATATCTTCTGCCAATCTAATTATGCAGCAAGGTCTCAGGCTCCGTTCAAGCAGAATATCAATAGCAGCATTGGCATTAGATTTTCACCATACCATTGTTATAACCCATCTCAGCTTCAAACCACAAGCCTCTGCAAGATATATGTATATTTAGAAGGGCTGAAGAACAAGCCTGGATATATCTTTTGTAATTTCTGAACAATCCAAGTCCAGCCATATCAGGCAGAGAATTCAATTTAAGATATTGAGCCGGTGGTTGCCAACAACATGGAGTCCTGGTCTGTTCCCTCTGTTCACCATATATCACCTACTGCTCAGGACAGCTGAAATCGCCATGTTCTAAAACTTAAGTGCCATTAATCCTGATCAACTTATCCTGGAAAATATCCTTCAGATTTAATCTCTTATGCTTTGATGAATTGTGGAATATTCTAGCAATTCTTTCTGCCCATATAGGCTAGATGGTCGCACAACCAACTTCATAATACATGGCTTGGGCCTGTAGCACAATGGAATTTTGACAATAATGCAAATTATGCAACCTCAAGGTTGCAGGTTTAAGCCCAGCTTACCCATCAAAAGAAGAAGAAAAGAGGCCGATTTACCTTTCCCTTTATTTCTCGCCCTTAATTCTTGAAATTCCTCCTAATCTATCCTATTCTTGATCTTTTAATGGTATTGATCTCTATATCCATCTACTGTATGAGCACTTAAAAAACAAGTAATCGCTAGTGTCCAAGTCAAACCAACATAGTACACAAATAGAAACCAAATAGAATCCCCTCTTCATCAAATTCTCTAATGTCACTAGCTTTCCATTAGGCTGTGTTTGGCATGGCTCTTTGTCAATTCCCTGCTAGAGCCGGATATACTTGCTTTAGCAGGTCCCCCTTCTCCTTGCTAGCACCCTGTATAACAGGATTTACCTGCTCTAGCAGCTACATACTTGCTCTCTGCTCACTCCTTGCCAGAGTAGATAAAATCTGCTCTGGCAGGGAGTGAGGAGTGAGGAGTGAGCAGAGAGCAGGGAAGAACTGCTGGAGCAGGTAAATCCTGCTCTGCAGGGAGTTAGCAAGGAGAAGGGGGACCTGCCAAAGCAGGTAGCAAGGATTTACCAAAGAAAAAGGGAACATACTAAAACAGGGAAACCTGCTCTGGCAGGGAGCTAGCAGAGAGCTATGCCAAACAGAGCCTTAATTTCCATCCAAGAGCAGAAGCAATGCTTAGGGATGCTGTAATAATGTAGATAAAACTATACCAATTGACCTTATGTCTCTGCGGTCTATTTTCTTCCCAAGCTGTTTTAAAAGAAAATTTTCTTGTAGGATTAGGAACCCAAATGATCTCATCATCAAAATTATGATTCGGAGGCCCGCAATTCTGTATTTCCTACCATGCTTTGTGGAGCTGATAAGTAGTAGGAGCAGGGAGAAGCCACTCCCCATCCCCAATGATGCTATCAAAAAAGGTATTTTCATTAATAGTCAATTGGATCATAGTTTTCCTACCACAATGATGCAGCAAAGTATTATTTATAAACCAAGGGTCCTTCCAAAATCTAGTTTTTTTTTCCATTCCCATTAATAAATTTCTTCTGATCTTTAACCACATCTCTGACCCTCAAAATTCCTTTCCAAGCCCATGGCGCTTTATCAGGTAAGCATTATGACCAAATATCTCTTATCCCACACTCTTGCCAATGCCCATCGAGCCCATAAAGACTCAGGATTTGAAATCAACGACCAGAATAATTTGATCAATCGATCATCATTCCATTGCGTAGTTTCCTAAGACGAAGATCGCATTCATCTACTGGCTTACAAACCTTATTCCAACTAACATGGTGCATAGATTGGGCAAGAGCAGGACCTTTCCAAAGAAAAGAGCAAAAAACCAGAATAATTTGATCAATCTATCATCATTCCATTGCTTAGTTTCCTAAGACGAAGACCTTCATCTACTGGCTTACAAATCTTATTCCAACTAACATGGTGCATAGATTGGGCTAGAGCAGGACCTTTCCAAAGAAAAGAGCAAAAAATGGATTCAATTTTTTTCAGGACTTCCGAATGAGGAAGGTGAACCACCAAAATGAATCATACCTCTTCCTTCTGTTTTCTTAGTTGGGAAGCTTATTCTATGATAGGGTCAAAAGAGTGCCTGAAGATTTTCTATCCAGAGAACAAACTTTAAGGGCTGAATTTTCAAGCAGCTACGTTGGGTTTAGTTAGGAATTTTTTGTCGTCTTTTAAGCAAAAACTCGATTGAATCACCTATAATTGATCTGATTTATTTAATTAAATGAAAAATCAGTGACTGACTGATTAGACTAGTCGGTGCATCTTTCTATAATAGATCTATCAAACATCTGTCCAGATTCTTATACTGGCAATTTGCAGTTTCAACTTTATTTTAAATAAAAAAAGGCAACTGCAGCTGTTTTCAGGATTCGAATTGTAGTACTCATTAGCTGATTTCTGGAAAGGTTTGTTGAAGTTTTTATTCTCTCCTTGCAACAGCAATTGGTATTAGTGTGGTACTATGTTGCGTTCGCAAAAGAATGGAAATTCATAATGACAAAGTACGGATGCTTGTTTAATACGACGACCTACAAAGTCGGTAAAGAACAACAAAAAATGGTAAAGGCCCGACAAATTTGAAACAAATGGAAACTTTTAAGGTATTAAAAATTATAAAAATATATTTGTGCTAAAAGTTCATTTTTATTTTTTAACATATTTATAATATGATAATATATTAAGGGTAATGATCACCTGACTCGAGACATGAGTGACTCGAGTCAGGTGAGCATTACCCATATATTAATATCAATATCAACTATCAATTAGTATTGTGATAATGAAGTAATTAACATCCATGATCCATCAATAGACAATAATGCATGTTAAGGCAATAAGGTAAATATTAAAAAGCAACAACTATGAATCTATAATAAATATTCAAAAGTCAACAACCATAAAAAAACAACTATGGGTGTATGAGACTCCATAGTTCACAATCCATACACATGAAATCATGTTACTCATTCATGACCATTGGCTATCACATCAAATTATAAATTACAAACCATAAGTTCAAAATTTAATTATTTTGAAGCTATAAGCCTATAATCAAAAGTCAAAACTTAAAAGTTCATCAAATCATCTTCTCGCTCTTGATTCAGGCCTAATGGGTCTCATGTTTTAAAATGGGTTTAAGGGCTTGTATTTTTAAGCAATATAAAAGGATAAATACAGTAAAAATGTCCCGTGTTTTTAAGTGTAAATTACTTTTTTAGTATTTTAACAATGCAAAAAACACGTTAAAAATGTTGAAAATGCATTTTAATAAAAAAAAATGCGTTTAATGCAGGTTTCATATGCTATAACAAAAATACACGTTTTTTTAATATAAAAAATGGAGTTTTTAGCCACAATAGATGGATGAAATGTCTGAATTGCAGCGACAAATTTACAGCGACATGTAGATGCTGATTTCATCTAGGCTGTGATCTGAATTAGGCAAGTGAGAAATACAATAGTTTTTGTTGAGATTTTTCTTAAGGTGGCCAATGATTAGCTTTGAACAACATAGTGTGAATCTGTTTCACTAATTCCAGTACTCTATATATATATATATATATTATGCAAGTAAGAAATACAATAGTTTTTGTTGAGATTTTTCTTAAGGTGGCCAATTATTAGCTTTGAACAACATAGTGTTAATCTGTTTCAGTAATTCCAGTCCTATATATGTGTGTGTGTGTGGCATAGTAGAGCCCTAAGTCGATACAAGGAACCATAGGCTTGCATCATGAGGTGGTGGGACGAGAGTGTAGTGTCTTGGGTCAACCTATTACAAGTAATAAAAACATAGCTATGGTAAAAATTAAGTAAACCAATAATTGTTCAGCTATTGTTGTTATAGTACTTACAATGATCCTCTTGAAGTGCTCATGCAATACCAACATTGTGAGCTAAATGTTCGCAATTATTATGAATATTTACAATCTCGTAGATGCCAAGATAGAAAGAATCCCAGATATGTATATTTTATTTATTATTGTTATTATTGTTTTTTTTTTTTACTTTTATCAATTTATAGCCTAAATTCAGAGTCCAATTGAGAGTTTTTTAACATTTGAACTCCATCAGATCCCTAATGTTGAAAGATTTAATAACTAGTTCAGAGTAGGTGGTTTTAGAGAAGGGACCTAAGTAGCCTAAAAAGAAAACACTGTTTGTACTTTGGATATCATGGGTCCTAAGACTCAGAAGACATGGTGAGGCTTCTTCATCTCCATCTTTCTCCCTTATGCAATGCCTTACTTCCTCTGCCTACCTAAGGGCTAGCCCCTAGGAGTGCTGGAATTTTTTTAAAACGTAAATGTGTTCACACTCATTGCATCTTATGTATGATAAGTTGTACAATTTACTACTGGCAACAAGATGGCTTATCAGATTCCGGTGTCTTGTCAAATATAATAATATCTGCCAAAGAACACCAATTATGCAAGCAATGCATGATCTTTGCAGTGAATGGCTTTATCACACTAATTACATAGGAAATTCTGTATGCTTGATGCCAACTTCTTTGCGAGTAACTTTATGCTTGTTTTTATCCTGTAGGTCATCGGACGATGGAACTTGTAGGATCTGGGATGCTAGGCATTCTCAGTGCAGTCCACGGATTTACATTCCAAAGCCTTCAGATGCTGTGGCTGGTTAGTTTTCAGCTTCTGTATGTGTTTTGATAGGTTCATCTTGCACTGGATGATGAAAACTTGTGTAACTTATAAAACTGACTGCAGGAAAGAACACTGATCCCTCTCCAAGCACTGGTCAGCAGAGTCATCGCATATTGTGTTGTGCATATAATGCTAACGGAACTGTTTTTGTCACTGGTAGCTCCGACACTTATGCAAGGGTATATATGTCTAAGTATTAAGATTTTTATTATAATTTCTGCTTGCATTTTCGGTCATTTGGATTCATATACTCTTCCTATTGTAGTATCATTTATAAAAGAACATTCAGTGCTTTAGTAAATTGGGATTGAAATTTAGTTATAAATGTAGTTGGGTTTCTTTATCAAAACCCAGTTGGCTGCAGGTTTGGAATGCTTGTAAATTCAACCCAGAGGACTCTGAGCAACCAAATCACGAGATGGATGTATTATCCGGGCATGAAAATGATGTCAATTATGTTCAATTCAGGTTATCTGGTCCTGGCTCATTAATTTCTTTTTCCAAGTTTATCCATACATGCTGATCTTATTTTTGGCACCTCGTGACGCAGTGGCTGTGCTGTGGCTTCTAGATCTTCCACCATTGACTCTTCAAACGAGGAGAATATTCCAAAATTTAAAAATTCCTGGTCAGTGTGTTCTTTCAAAGTCCAGCATGATCACTTTCTTAACTGGCTCATTCGCTGGTATCCTGCAGAACAGTATTGCACAATAAGTTCTGCAAAGTTTGTCACATGATGGATATTAAACTAGCTGTTCAGTTCGTTTATACAATATATATATATCTTAATTTTTATGGTGTTATTTTCTGTAGGTTTACTCATGACAACATAGTTACTTGTTCTCGTGACGGCAGCGCAATCATTTGGATTCCAAGATCCCGTAGATCTCATGTGAGCTCTCCTTCACAGAGGAATCGTCCCTGAATTTCTTTCATGTTCTCTATGTTTTTGAGTGGAAATTCCATCCCACTTTATTCAGTTTTTTCTTTGAGATTTTCTTTTGGGTTCTCTTTTTCATTCGGCGAATTTTTTTTTTTCTTTTTTAAATTATGACTCATCTATGCTTGCCGTTAGACTGAATCGATTTCTCTGGGCTCTAATTGAGTCTAGTTGATTTACTGGTTTTGTATTCCATGAAAATAACGATTTTCTTCACGCCAACCCTGTTTTTATTAAGGGGCCAATTCTCCTGACCGTCATTTAAATACCAAAATGGTGTTTCTTACACCATCAATCGTTTAAGATGTGGCTGATCCGAACACTCAAAGTGAGAGATCATAGATTGAAGTGCAACAGGCCCAAAAATAATGTTTTAGGGAGATTTAAACCATCCGATCTGTGGAGTATAATATCAACCGTTGTTTTTAGTTTTAATGGCTGATATTAAAGTTCATCAATTGGATGGATATCCACTTATCGGCATGTTTCATTGGACTGAGACATATTTCAATGATAGATTGCCAGTTGGGCGATTTAGATTGATCATAGATGTGTGCCACTTGGCATAATGATAAATTACACTTCAATGGTGTGAAATAAAAAGAGACATTTTAATGGTGTAAGATCATTTAAACACCATTTGGTGTTTAAATGTTGGTCAGGAGCCATTATTCCTTCTATTAAGCAAGTTTTAATTTATCCAATCCCAAGTCAACTGTTCTGGCTATCATCGTATTGGTCAGCATGTGGTATATGTTTTATATAATTCTTTGTTGAACAAGATGCATTTAGTATCAATTTTTTTATTCTTCATCTCGTTGTACTACTTTATTTTAGGGAAAAGTTGGACGCTGGACACGAGCATATCATCTCAAAGTTCCACCCCCACCAATGCCTCCTCAACCACCTCGTGGTGGCCCACGCCAAAGATTTCTTCCAACTCCCCGTGGTGTTAATATGATTGTGTGGAGCCTGGATAACCACTTTGTGCTTGCTGCTATCATGGGTAAGAAATTTATCTGTGTAAAGGTTGTTATTGAGAAGTGAGAGACCCTATAGCGTGTCTATTTTAATTTTCTTCCTTTCACATAAAATTATTAATGTGTTTTTGATTTAGCAGTATGGTTGGATTCCTTATTTAAATAATTCCGTGGGACTTGGAGAGAAACTTTTAGAAAGAGTTGTTATATTCAAATTTAAGAGCCAAAAAGGCTACTATGCATATTACATCAGGAATAAGATACAAACAACCTAAACGGACCTTGAGATGTAGGCATTTTATGATACATCAAACACCCCCTTCAGTCAAAAAGGTTTTTCTATATATATTATATAAAAAATAAGACAAATACCTAAACTACCCCTTGACATGAATCAATGTTTTCAAAGGCAAAAAGCGAAGGCGTAGCATTTGACTCTTCTTCAAGGCGAGGCGTAAAGAGGACAAATCATAGTGTTTTTACCCTCACAAATTTTCCAAGATTTTAATTGGAAACAATAAAAATTGAAAATAATAGCCTTCTTTTTATTAAGGACAAATTATAAATGCCTTACCAATCACGAATAAATGCAAAGCAGAAAAATATAAATTTAACACATTGATACATGACTGTTGAGTATTTAGCATAATAAGCAATTCTAAAAGAGAAGTGTATGTGATTAGAGATTGGTTCAAAGTTCAAACTTCAAAATATATGACGAAAGTACATTACTCAAAAGCTACATATTGGAAGAACACATTAAAGTAAATAAAAAAACCTTGCTCAATTTTTCTCTATACGACCTAAGGATTATAAGTTACTAATAGAGGTCATCCTCCTCTATGGGGTTGTTGTCTTCACCCTCCAAATCTTGTTGGAAAGCCCCATGCCTCCATAATCTTTGCCGCCTTCATCATCGCCTTCCCCATCATAGTCCTCCATACCATCCGTAAAAGCTACACTCTTGCCTTTACTTTGTCGTAGATTTTTAATAGTATTAAGTATTAACTATTCAATATAACTAAATGGTTTGAAGCTTAAAGGTTTTATCAAGTATTTCATCTTCCAATTGCTCAACGGCATTGATTTCTGCCGGCAAGTCTTTGTTCTCACGCCAAGGGAGGCTTGTACGAAAAGTGGATCCCCTTTCTCGTCAATCTCGTCATCTGAGTCAATATGGTGCGCTAATATAGTGTCCACCTTCAACGTCCTCTTAATACTTCTCTTCCTCAGTTTTCTTGTTATACATAATATAAACCAACACATTAAACTTGTGCTGCTCTAATCAGTTTCTCCTCTTTGTAGCACATTCATAATCATCATTTAGAATTTTCAAATCACAATGAAAGTTCACAACACTTGAAGTTGAAAAGTGCGATAAGACTTTATAGTTTGATATTAAAATAGGAGGATCTAGTGGATTACTTACTCAAACGTACTCCAATTCTGTTCATAGCCCAAAGCATTGCATGCATGGATCAAAATCTCGGATTTTCGATACGTATCGTCCAGCCCCAAAACCGATACATATCGGTTCCGGATGATACTTTCAAAAAAAAAAAAACAATAAAACCGATAATTTGAAATTATCGGACGATAATTTCAAATTATCATCCAATACAAACGATACATTGAACGATACGAACGATACATTGAACGATAATTTGACTGTTTTTTAAGGGGGGCGATAAAAACCCAATGTATCGTATCGTTCAAGTCCAAAACCGATACGTATCGGTATCGGACGATATTTTGATCCATGATTGCATGTTAGACTACGGACCCAAACTGCAAACTTCTGTAGCTCTGGTTTCTCATCTCTAAAATGGATCCACCAGTTAGTTACAAAATAATTCAAATAATTAATAGGGCCACAAAAAAATTATATTCAAAATCACTTGCTTAAAAAAATGGTTACGTGGACTGCGGTTTTTCTGTTTTTCTATGGTCAAGTGACAATCAAAATCCCTTTCTAAATTGTCAAAAGATTCCAATTGAAGGTTAACTTTTGTATGCCCTGTTATTCTAGGGATCATTCTGTCTATGCACAACTGTAGCTCCTATTTGTTCTCCTTATCTATGGAGAAATTGTGTTCATATCTTACTTGTCAGTTCGAATAATACCCAATCGTATGTATAGGTCAATAAAATTGAGGGTCTACCTCCCATCTTTTTCCATATTAGCTCATACCTGTGTTTATATTACCACAATGATGTGTAATTTTTTTCTTTCACCGAATAAACGAAGTCCATTCAAGACTTTTCCTTTGAATCCACCTTTTGTAATGTGCTAACTGAAGCTGTTGTGCTCTTCACACAAAATGCAACTTGGGGCCAAAACTTATGGTCACATAATATGGTACCATGTGCTTTCTTTGCCCAAAAACATGTAGCCCATTTCTGTGATACAAACATTTTGCTTTTGTTTGTAAGGACTTTGTAAAGTGAGAAAACAATGACAAAGCGTGTTATAGATCGACGTATAAGCTTATGATTCGTCGAGCACTTTCTCATCAAACTTACAACCAATGCATGGCCATAAATAAATTTTGTTACTTGCCTTTTCAAATGTTTATGTATGTACCTTCATCTTGCTTATGTCTTCTAACGTAAGTTCTATACTGTGCACAATACATGGTATCCAGTATAGCTGCTTCCTCATCTTCATTTATAATTCTAGTATAGTCACATAACTAACATGGTTGTCCGTTATAACTAGTAAAACATTATCTTATTCAATCTCTTCAACATATAATTTAAATACTTCAATAGAAAAATGCATCCATAATGGAAGATGATTCGTTAATTGATGTATAAAACATAGTACCACTCAGATTGTATATAACTATAAACTAAACATAATAAGCTAACAAAAGAGAAGAAATACTCATTTAGGGTTTATTAGAGAGAGAGAGAGAGAGAGAGAGAGAGAGAGAGAGATGGAGAAGAAGAGAAAAAGAGGAGACACCTTAAAGACTACGCTGTTGCTATTCAAACTACAATCAAGGGTCAAGCGCTCTTTCTCCATATTCTAGGAGCCCAAACTATGTGATTGAATAAATCCTCCTCCAATTGTTGCGGGTCAAGGGCTCCTCCTTCCATACGCCTCGAGCACTTCCTTCTCAAACCCCTCTGAAAATGCTGCACATGATATATCAATGGATCGAGAGTTTTCGAAGGAGAAATTTGAAGCGAGCATAAATAAAGGACCTTGTAAAGAAGTTGGAAAGCTGATGATCAAAAGATGCATGGGGAAGTGAAAAATGTTAGATTGGAATGATGGAAACGAAAGTAGCAGCCTTTCTTGATGTGCTTTCACTCTTGAAGTATTGGGTTGCTACCAACTCGAGTAACGCTTTCATGCTCAAAGTACAAGGGAATGGGGTAAAGTGACAAGCCCCCCATATCTTGCAAAAAGCCAACAGAACTCAACAACCTGCGAAACTTTTTTCCCATAGCAAAATACTCCTCTTTAGTGTTGGAACTATAATGGAGTAGAGCATCTCCAAGCATGAGGGACACTATCCTTTGTATCAATTGATAGGAGTTGCTCCATCAGTTGAAAACCATCTTGTAACCATTACCAATCACTATGTAGACACAACACTGGGGGTTATGACACATTTCAACGCCTTAATGTGGTGAAGCTATTAAACTTTATCTTAAAAATAAGGTCGTTAAGATCCTTTGCTCATACTAATTCATGTGAGTTTCCTAATGTTAATCAAATAATGAAGTAGCGTTGATATGTTAGTTTGCAGGTCGTCTTGAATGGAGTAGAAGAAGAATGGAGTCATGTCTGGTGCTTCGTACAGGTGACTGGGTTTGTGCTCGGTGTTGCAAAGTCAACTTTCGACGTCGTGTGGTTTGTCACTGGTATGGATGCGATTCCCCTAGATCATTGGGTACGGTGATTAAGCCGGGGGAAGAGTGGATCCCCAAGGCGAGAAAATTGAAGCAGCCAATCCTAATGGAATCGCAAATGGGCGATGTGCAGAGGGGGTGGTCGATTGCTGGGAAGGCTTACAGAAAGGTAAAGACTATGGCTAAGGTCCCGATTGACCACCGTTCCGGGCCGGACGTTGCGGGAACAGTGGGACATGGTCTGGGGGATAATGCCAGGGGGATTTGACCATTGAAACAGAGTTGCGGGACACTTAGCTTTGATTCTTCACAGTTCTGGGCGCTTACTGCTAATATATGTAGCTATTGGGTGATTCTTAATGCTAATAAGAACTCACTATCATTATTAATTTTACATAAATGGATTATAAACAGGTGGAATGCTACTGAGAGACCTGCAGTGTCGAACATGTCCACAACTAAATTCCTTCTGCGGTTTGGGTCGGAGAAGGATGCTACTAAAGTTTGCCAAGTTAAACATTTTTACATTAACAATTGTCCGGTGGAATGGCGGCTGTGGGAGCCAACGGTGGGAGATCTTCTGGTTGATCGGGAGAGTCAAGGGGTTTAGATCTGTGTATTTGGGCTACCGCTACATGCATGGTCCCCGGAGGTGTTCAAAGGGATCGGCGATCGGTGCGGTCGATTCATTTGGGTCGATAGGCGTACTGCCGACATTTAGGACACGAACCATGCCAGAATACTTGTCTGGGTCGACTCGTTGGACTGCATCCCCAAGGTGTATGATATCTTGATCGGCGGCCAAAAGTTGAAGCTCTTCATAGAAGTCGCGTGGCTGGAGAGGGTGCTCCTGCCGCATTAGGCGAATGAAGGATCCGAGGGGCCCCGGGACACTGCCGTCGAGAGTTTCGTTGGTTCCACAGAAATAGCTCAGACGCTCCTCGATCCACTCGGAAGGAGGGCGGTGTGGTCCGGCCAGATGCGGACGAGAGGCTCGGAGAGGTGCTTGGCCTCGTACCCGTCGCTTGTTCTAGGGCCACAGGGGCTGGCGCCCACGCCGGGGATGGACTGTGCATCCTCGGGGTCGCTGAAGCTAGCTTAAGGATTTCGTCGGGGGATGCTCAGGAACCGGTAGGGAAGGAGAGTCCGCTCCACGTGCCTACGTCCGGTGCCGGTGGGGGTGTAGCTACGGATCTCTCACTGTCTCTGTATTCTACGGTGGAGATCTCCTCGTACGATGAAGCTGATATCGTACACCTGGACAGGAAAGGGGTAGGTGAGGGGAGGGAGATGCAGGGGAGAAAGGACAAGGATTGTTGCTGTACCTGGGATTCGATGGAGACCGAGGTTGTCGCTTACCTCTTCAGGGAAAAGCCTTCCCTGAAGAGGATTCTCGGTGGACCCACGTGATCGGTTGACAGTCTTGGTTGACACGTGGAAGGCTAACGGCGGGGGAAACGATGTAGGAGGGCAGCAGGCGACGAGTTTGCATTGGGCCTACGTTGAGGAGGGTCGGGGGGTTTTCGTTCTCCTGTCGGGTCTGGGTCCTAAAGTCAGACTCGCACATTTTTTTGTCGGGTCATGGTCAATGGGCCTATACTGTCGTACGGGGGCTATCTCGGTGCATCAGGGGAGTCTTTTGGAAGGGAATAGAGAAAATACGTGGGTTAGTACCAAAGAGAAACCCGGGGTATTCCTCAAGCACAGGGGTTATCGTTTTGGATGGTTCGTCGGCATACAGAATTGACTGCCACGGAGGTCTGCTAGAGGAGGTTGTTATGTTGAGGTATGTATGGGAAGACGAGTCAATGGAAGGCCAGTTGGAGGGCTTGCCGGCACTTTATGGGGAGGAGGTGGGGATCCACATGGATGGTGGAGTTTGCTACAAGGTCCTTCGGGGTGCACGTTGAGGTCTGTATGGGAAGACAAGTCAATAGAAGGCCAGTTGGAGGGTTTTCCGGCACTTTATAGGGAGGAGGTGGGGATCCACATGGACGGTGGAGTGTGCTACGAGGTCCTTCGGGGTGCCTCTGGGGATGGGCTTGCTGAGGGGCCAGAGAATTCGGACGATGTGGACCGTCTGATAGCTTTGGGTCGTAATCTCGGGATGTCTTTTAAAGGTTCTAAGGAGGAGCTGTGGGAGGTGTTCAGGGCCACGATGATCGGTCGATAAGGAAATAAGAAGAATCGGCGGGGCCGGTCGCGAGAACTCGCATGGTTGGAATGGGGAATGTCGGATGGAAGAGGGGTGGGGAGAGTGTAGTGTTGAGTCCCTCATTGGGAGGGCTTGAACCAGTTTGTTAATGAAGATGTTTTCATGGAATGTGAGGGGCATTTGCGATAGGAATAAACGAACCGGGGTCAAACATGTCATTGCGGCATTGAAACCGACCATTGTTGCCCTTCAAGAGATCAAATGGGGCAGCTGTGATAGGAGGAGAGTAGTGTCGGTCCTTGGAGGTGGTAATTGGGACTGGATTGGCGTCAACTCCGTCGGGGCTTCGGGTGGGATCCTGCTCGCCTAGTCTTCGATTCTTTTTGACAAGGTGGATGAGGAAGTGGGGTTATATTCGGCTTCTGTTTTGCTTCAGGACAAGGTGTCAGGGAATCAGTGGATGTTTGCAGGGATTTATGGACCGTCTGGGAACCGGGAACGGGGGGGAGTTCTGGTTTGAGCTGGTTGCCCTTGTTGCTAGGTGGGAGCTTCCTTTCTGCATGGCTGGGGATTTTAATGCGATCCGCTAGGTTTTAAAAAGCAAGGTGGGCCACCGGACATTGGAGTCATGCAGGACTTCAACTCCTTCATATCGGAGTGGGGGATTATGGATGTCCCTTTAACTGGTGCATGTTTTACTTGGTCTAGCCTCTAGGATAATCCATCTCTTAGCAGGTTGGATAGGTTCCTTTGTACCATGGATTGGTTGGATATGTTTCCCGGGGCTCGTTTGGAAGCTTTCGCTCGCGCCATTTCGGTTCATCGTCCTCTCGTGTTGATGTGTGATTTTAGGGGGAAGGGGCCATCGCCCTTTCGGTTTGAAAATATGTGGTTGTTGGATGACTCTTTCCGAGAGAAGGTACCAGGTTGGTGGTGCGATCCGGTCAGGCCGGGGACCGTTGTGTATTGCTTCACTTCTAAACTCCGTCGTCTCAAGGACAGAATTCGGATTTGGAACCGGGATGAGTATGGTCGTGTTCACGTCAAGAAGGAGACTTTGCTCGTGAGACTGAAGGAGCTGGATAACTTGGAAGAGGACCGTGCCCTCACGACTGAGGAGAGAGAGGAAAGGTACCGGAAAAAGTCAGAGTTCAATAGCACGTGTAAGGCTGAAGAGGTCTTTTGGTTGCAGAAAGCCAAGGTTAGATGGTTTAAAGAGGGGGATGCGAACACTAAATACTTCCACGTTGTTGCCAATGCCCGTAATAGCTCGAAGTATATGGGCAGTATTGTTGACGGGGTGTTGCAATCGGGAGACGATCAGGTCCATGGCAGTGTTGTGAATTTCTACAAACGGTTGTATGCGGATGAGGGGTTGCCGAGGCCACAGCTGGATGGGTTACCTTTTAATTCTATTTCGGAGGAGGAGAGTATGGGGCTGAAGGGTAGCTTTACTGAGGAGGAGGTGTGGCAGGCGATCAGGTTTGGGGGTAGGAATAAAGCGTCGGGTCCGGATGGTTTCACTATGGAGTTTTATCGTGCATTTTGGCCGATACTTAAGGCGGATCTGATAGAGGTTATGAGTGACTTCCATATGTCCGGATTTATTGGGAGGGCATCAAATTCCACGTTCATTGCTCTAATTCCCAAAGTTGATGGGGCTAAGGATATCTCTGATTACCGTTCGATTAGCCTTACCAACTGTCTTTACAAAATTTATATCGAGGGTGCTTGCTAATAGGCTCAGATTGGTGATGAACACAATCATTTATGAAAATCAGGAGCTTTTGTTCACGGTAGGCACTTAACGGATCTCGTTGCGGTGGCTCATGAGACTATCCATTCGGCCCATATCCAGCGGCTTCCGGCTGCTATTTGGAAGGTGGATATGGAAAAAGCGTATGGTCGGGTTAATTCGCAGAGTCTTGATTATATGTTACGACGATTGGGGTTTGGAGTTACTTGGAGGAAATGGATGCGTGGGTGTTATTCCTCGCCGTGGTTTTCAGTTATGATAAATAGCACACCGGCTGGGTACTTCAAGAGCTCCAGGGGTATCAGGCAAGGGGATCCCCTATCCCCTTTTCTCTTCAATATGGCCGGTGAGGCGTTAGCTGGGTTGATAGTGTGCGCGAGGGAGCTTTAGCTTATTACCCGCAAGCGTGTGGGGACCGAGGTAGGTTAATTTTGCATTTTACGTGTCTTATTTGGGAAGGCTGATGTCATCGAGTTTAGTGCGTTGGCTGGGGTTCTTTATGTGTATGAGGTTGTGCCGGGGCAACGGATTAACTTTCACAAGTCTGTTGTCACGGGGATTGGCGTTGAGGAATCTGTGTTGGGAGATTTGGCGGATACAGTCAATTGGCTGCCTGTTAAGTACCTCGGGTTGCCCCTCGGACTGAGGAAGCCCACAACTTGCTATTGGCTTTCGGTGGTGCAAAGGTTTGAACAGCGGTTGTCGTCCTGGAAAGGAAAGATGCTAAGCAGTGGTGGTAGGTTGATTCTTCTCAAAGCGGTGCTTTCATCGATGCCTATTTTCTTCATGTCAATGTTTAGGTGCCCCGTCGAAATTGTCAAGCAGTTGGAGCATATCCAGAGGTCTTTTCTGTGGGAGGGCTCGGGTTTGAATAGACGATACCACCTGGTTAATTGGGATTGCTGTCAATTGTCGGTCATGTGTGGTGGTTTGGGTATCCAAAGTCTAAAATGGACTAATTTGGCGTTGAGTGGCAAGTGGCACTGGAGAGTTGGGAGGGCTGAGGAGAGGGGCAGTCTCTGGTGGTTAGTGCTGGCCGAGAAGTATGGGTTATTATCCGGTAGCTGGGGGATCTGCCTCACGGCTCATAGAGGTGCCTCTACGTGGTGGAGAGGCATTTGCAATGCATGGGGGATGTTTGCTAAAGGCCTGCAATTTAGTTGGGGGTGTGACACCCGCATCCGGGTTTGGGAGGATGCTTGGGTGGATGAGAGCCCTCTTAAGGATGCCTACCCGGCGATCTTCGTCATCTCTTCGAATCCAGGGGGCATGATTAATGAGTTCGTGTCTCAAACACATGGGGGGACTGTTTGGGAGGTCGCTAGTAGAAGGGTGTTGAGGGAAAGTGAGATTGTTTCTCTGATCTGCTATTGAGATTATATGAGATGCAGCAGAACCCGCGAGGACAGGATCAGAGAGTTTGGGGCTCGAACAAAGATGGAAAGTTTAGCGTCAAATCGCTATATGGGTTGATATCGCGGCGGCCACTCATAACTTTCGATGGAAAATGGATGTGGAGACTGCCTATTCCGTTGAAGATTCGGTTCTTTGGATGGACGCTCTGCAAAGAGAGGATCATAACGAGAGATTTGCTGATTCGGAGGAGACTTGTATCCCGAATTCTTGCGTGATGTGTACCGGTGGTGTGGAGTCCGCTGCTCATCTCTTCTTGCATTGCCAGATGGCCTGTGTGGTTTGGAGTGCCATTTATAAGGCGTTTGGATTTAAATGGGTTGTGCCGGAGACGCCTTATCAGCAGCTGCTGAGTTGGGCGGGTGCGAAGGCTGAGGGAGAAAGTGGGGAGTACTGGAGGGCCTCCTTGTTAGCTGTTTTTTGGTGTTTATGGTGCTAGAGGAATGCAAGGATTTTCGAGAATAAGAGTAAACCTGTGGGGATGGTCATTAAATCAGTTACGGAGCTGGTGAGGTTTTGGGTGATGAGAGGTGGGGATGGAGGTAGCCACACTGCCTTCATTTGGGATTCGGGTTAAGTGCGCGGATCGTATCGGCTGTGGTGTGTGTCGCTGTTATATTTTTTTGTTTTCTTTTCCTTTGTTTTCTCCGGTTTTGATTACTATGTACCGGGGCTATATTGGTCTTTCAGCGCCTTGCTGTTTTATATACAAGCTTTATTACCAATAAAAAAAACTGTGGTGAAGCGACACCAGGTTCAACAATAAAGTAAGGAAGAATAATATGAAAAATATGAAATATTTTTTTTGAAATTTATGATATTTGAACCCGGACTGGTGATTTAACAATGTTTTGATATGATATGATTTGAGCTTCTAAGATATGGAAAAACACGTGACATTTGAAAGTTGCAATTTTGACTCAGTTGCTAAAAATCAGATTTTACACTTGAACTGGAAAATTAAATTTTCCAAAAAGATCAATTGGGAAGCCAATCTTGACTGCAACTTATACCAAATGTAAGACATACTCCCTGAGTGTGTCCCATGCCAATATATATATATATATATATATATATATATATATATATATATATATGTAGTTACTATCACACATAATGATGCAATGCAGAAAAAAATTGAGCAAAAAAGAGATAAAAGTGTAGACCAACAAGAAGAAGAAAAATTAAGAAGAATGGGAAGAAAATATGAACGAAAGAGAAATTTATTGATGAAAAGTCTTTGAATAAACAATCACAGAGTCTTCAACTTTCAATCCCGTAGCTTTTATGTTTGGCTTATTGTCAAGTGTTAAACTTCGTCTAAGTGATTCAAAAGTAGTATTATTTGAGAGCTTATCAAAGTAGTTTTCCAATGAACCAAGAAACGTGCAGTTCTGACGGTTATTGAAGAAGCTATGGTCAGTTTCGAGAGGCTGCACTTGAAGTAACGAATTTCAGGACCTATTTGAATTATGATTAGTTCTTTTTTCTATTTTATCCAATAGGATTTGTTTCTTTTACTAAAAATAGATTTAGTTTATTATTTTAGACTTTATATCATTGTTTTTGAAAACAATAGGGTATTTCTTTATGCATTGTAAAAGCCTATTTACAGTCCAGTACTACTGAAATTTAATTTACAGAGTTGAATAAAATGTTCTATGTGGAATTCTCTAATGCCATACTAGCTGCAGCTAGTATTAGGTGTTCTTCTGGGTTCACTGTAGAGGAATTTTGGTGGGATATTCCTTATTCAATCACTTTGGAAGACTAATTTTAGCTTTCTTGCAAGTTTTGCTTGTTTTTTTTGTCAAAACTACTACTAGGGCTGTCAACGAGCCGGGCTGGGTTTTCCACTCGGCCTGTTTTTTTTAAAGAAAATTTTTGGGCCCGGGCCCAGCCCGATAGCTAATTGGGCCTGGCCTAGCCCGGTTTTGAAAATATTGCGGCCCAAACCCAACCCGGTTAGCTATCCAGGTCGGGCCGGGTTTCTAATAATTTTTTAAGAGTTTTTAAATATATATATTTTTTTAAAGACCCAATTTTTCTGTGTCGGGCCGGGCCGACCCTTACACTTTGCAGCCTGAACCCGGCCTGGTTTCTTATCCGGGCCCTAGCCCGGCCCATTTATTAAATACAAAAAAGGGCTCGAACCCGGCCCATTGACAGCCCTAACTACTACCCTCATAAGTGGTTACCGTGTGTAGATCTCATCATTTGATATCAGAGCATGTTTTCTCTATAGGAAAATAGAACATTAGGGGGGTAGTGACAAGATTTCATCACGGATTGAACCTACGTCGATCTCACGATTGTAGGGCTGTCAACGGGCCGGGTTTTTCACCCGGCCCGGTTAGCTATTCGGGGCGGGCCGGGCACAACCCAGTTTTAAAATTTTCCGGCCCGATTAGCTATCCGGGTCAGGTTTCTCACCTTTTAAAAAAAAAAATTAATTTTTTTTAAAGGATCTCAGCTAAACGGGTCGGGCCTTACATTTTGAAGCTAGGGCCCGTTTCTTATCCGGGCCCAGCCCGTTTAATAAATTCCTGAAATTTTGGGCCCGAACCCGGCCCGTTGACAGCCCTTCATGACTGGACCGGCTGGAGCGCTTGGCCCAACGAGTTTTAAAAAAAATGATTGAATTGTTATGCTGCATATAAGCAAGCCTGAGGTTCCGATTGCAATGGTTGAACGTTGATCCATGACAAGAAGAAACTCGAAGATGGCGTGCATGCCTTGGAAGTCCTCATTCTTCATGGCAGAGTTCGAAGTTAAAGATTCGATTTCTGAAAGGATCTTTAAGTTGGTCCATATAGGTTGTTCAATAGGTTATGAATAACCTATATGGACCAAATATTCAGCTTTGTTAGTCGGGAAGTCTAACTAGAATGATCATGGGCCTTATCAGAGAAAGGTATGAATAAAGAGCTGTGCCAACTCCCCGGGATACGTTTGTGTTCAAATAGTTCTATCAATGAAGTTACTCCATAAAAAAATTCAAATAAGAATCATAGGTCTATCCTCAAATATTTAAATTTTATATCGTACTAGTATTGCTATTTATGTCGTATCACTTTTTTGGCATTCCTAAACCATCTAAATGGGCCGACTCCTTAATCGTTTTAGTGACTGCCTTTTCATTTTGTATGGAATGGGAATGGCTCTTTGTTAGTAGCCAAAGTTGCTCCTCCTATTCTCTTCTTATGGATATTGACCGAGAATCATGAAACACCATAACGTAAGAGTGAGGATCAGGAAATTGAAGAGGATCAACGGGTAGATCCAAACAAAATAAGGAGCTTGTTAAAGTCTCATATCAAAGCACAATCAACGAAAGGGTCCAATGAGAATCTTAATGGCGAGAAGACTTTCAATCTCCATCATATTGAAGATCAACAGTTCGGATGAGTACTTCGACAGGGGAAAAGTGATGGACCATCATATCGATTGAAACAAAATTGTTTGATTATGATCAACAATGAAAAGGTGTCAGATAACTATCTCGACCATATCCAATGAATCCGATGGAGATCCTGACGATAAATATAAGCAAGATCAAGTAACCCTCAAATTTCAACAATTGGAAGAAATTGAGGAGTGGATCGTAGGTACTTCAATAAATGTAGACGGATCCTGAAAAATGACTCATCGGTGTCAATTTTTTCTCAATCCAAGGAGGATAATGCCGTGCAGAAAAAGCCGATAAATAAGAGAAGATTAAAGTGAAAATGAAGAGGAAGAAATAAAATTCAAGAAGTTTAATTTTGTCGTAAGGAGCAACTTTAATGAAGGAATCATGATGGTCTGATGTTGTTTTGAAGGCTAATCAAAGGGTTTTTTGGGCATTAGTGGTTCAGGGTTTTCTGGACACGGGCCTCTGTGGCCTCAAAAGCTGGTTGTTCACAGTATTTAATTTTTTTATGATCTGGGGACTGTTGTTGTCTCAATCTCTGAAAAGGGTTTGGTTGGATTTCTTTGACCTTTGATTGAATGAAAGATTGTGATGTTTAGAGGTGAATCAAAGGTGTTACAACGGATTTAGTTCTACGTTTTTGGTCTCTTCTGTTGAGTTCCTCTTTGTTGCATGGCCGTATGACCAGTTGAACACTTTAAAGTGTGTGGGTTACTGAGTTTCAGGGGTGTATACTCCAGATTAGTGATTAATGGGCTGGGTAGGCAGTTTTCATGTAAATGTGTGCAAATTCCCTCTGTAAGAATTGTCTTTTGGTGGCGTAAATACTTGTAAATGGTTTGCAGTGAGAGCTGAGCGTTGGATGTCATTTGTGGTGTTTGGAAGTTCTCTTAGTGCTGGTTTTGTGATGCTAATTGTATGTTGTAGTGTGGTGACCGTGTAGCCTGCTACTTGTGAAGATTTTCTGTTGTGCAGCAGTGTATGGTTGAGACATCTCAACTTCGGATGAACCCAAAATAGAGACTAGCAGTGAATTTCATATGGCAGAATTAAAGAACGTATATAGATTCAGTGCTCCTGATTATGAAGATGCTTCTCAGTCCTCTGTAGCTGAGATAGGTATTGTTGAGTCAGCTCATGCTTTTGTATCCCGTCGGTCCTCCTGGATCATCAACTCTGGATCCACTAATCACATGATTGGTATATCTTCTCTATTCCGTCTTTCCTCATTCTCTTTCTCTATCCTCTTCCTCCTGCTTCTTCTCCAACCTAACCCCTAACCCCAACTATTATCATCACCAACTAATTTTCTCCACACTTTTTCCGAATATTGAGTTATATATATATATATATATATATATATATATATATATATATATATATATATATATATATATATATATATATATATATATATATATAGGAAAAGGTGTCCATCCTCCACGGTTCCAGGTGGAGGCTCATGTGGCATCCAAAACATTGTTTCAATGCCACATGGACCTCGGGTGTATTGCTTAGATCATTTTTGGGAAAAATTAATTTTGAAAACTCATCTCCACCATGTGTTTTTTGAGCCGTGAAATGTAGACCATTGAAAGTAGTCAAACATTGACTTATGCTTTTAAAAAACTTTTTTTGAATTTTTTTTATATAAAATTGATCTAAACCATCCACCCGTGCTCCACGTGGCAACCAAAGAGTGTTTTGGCCTTTGGGTGCCATGTGTACCTCCACGTGGACCTTGGAGGACAGTGACCGTCTTCCCATGGAGGACGAAACCGGCTCCCATATATATATATATGGAAAATGGGACAATGGGTTTGCACCCCTACTAGGGGCACTGGGTCCAAACCCCAGATCACATGCCATGTGGCACGTGATTCCAAAACAACACCCGTTGTGGGATCATGTGCCATGTGGCATGTGATCTACAATAAAAAGTTCAAAAAAGAAGTTTTTTTGGTGGTCAAAACTATGGTCAAAGTCTGAGTACTGCCACACATCCTGGTGCATTGAAAATTTCCCCCTTTGACCACATTTTGGATGGTGGAATGTATCGGATCATGCCTAAATTTTTTGGGCAGCCTTTGATCGTCTTTAGGCAAGTTGCGGTAGAACCCGTTCCCTTGGATGGATGCCACGTGGATCCCACCTGATTCGAACCTAGCGCCCGGGCTGGGTTTGAACCCATAGTCCTGGGCCTCTCTCTCTCTCTCTCTCTCTCTCTCTCTCTATATATATATATATATATATATATATATATCATGGTTAAACTTATTGATTACCAATGATGCTATTGTGCCATGTCTAGCTTGACTGTTCTGGGATGTGCGTGTGCACATGTTTGTGTGTGTGTGTGTGTATGTGTGTGTGTGTGTGTTGTGGCTTGGTGTATGTGGTCGTGTGCACGTGCGTGCTTTGGTGCCCTAGAGAAGGTGTTAGAGTGTCCTTGGGACCGTTGGTTTGGCACAAGGGCAGTTAAAAGCATTATTCACGAGTCTTGTTGCTAGCCCCACATTAAGCCTACAGGGGTGTGCCCAGCTTCACCCCCCCGTGGACTTTTGCACCAGGATTGAGTTCATAGGTTGCTGTACTGGTCTAATAAACGGTCAGGTGGCACTGTGGCAGTAGTGAATCCTGTTTTCCATGGTTTCTGTTCAAAATACTCTGTGATTTATTAATCCTTATCACCATTTATTTCATACTGAATTCTGCTGTGTATGTTGCAAGTGTTTCTTAGATCTCGTACGTGAACATGCTTACAAGAAATTATGATCTCTGTATCCATTAAAGTTAACATTCGTCCTTTTATTTATTTATTTGTTTCTTTTGTCAGATTGCAGAATATGTGTTTGGAATGCTGTTGACGGAAGCTTGGTCCATTCTTTAACTGGTCATAGTGAATCTGTAAGTTTTAGAATTTTTTCTTTCCCATATCTGGCATTAATCATAATTATATTCGTTAATCCCGTTTAAGGATTTTCTTGTAAAGGTAGACGGTACATGATTCTTTAATTTCTGTCTGTTTACTGATCACTGAATATTTATTGTCTTCTTTTAAAAACATTTTCTTTTGATACTGTCTTGAATTTATACACAAATACTAGGTTTTACATGCTATTTGTTTTTGGGTAGCACCTCACTGATATTCCACTAGATAAAATTTTATATCTCGGTTAAAATGGTAACATTTTATGTGTATGTGAAGAGCTGTTGCTTTTCTTTAACTTCTCTTAGCAGTTGCACACCAAGTCTACTGTTTCTGGATGACTCCTTTACTTCTTTTTTTTATTTATTTAAGGACTCCTTTACTCTATGTTACTACAATCTGTATGACCCAATTTTGTGTTTGTTTTGTAAACATTCATTATTATGAATTTCCCAAATACAATATTTGAATAAATTCATTGCGCATTGGATAATCAAGGACAAGGCAATCTATAGTAGGGCCGACTCTACCATTGCTTCTAGTTGACTCCTGTTGTCTATGAAACGAGAAATTTGGTGTTTATTGATTTTTGTGTTTATTTTTGTTACTACAATCTGTATGACCCAATTTTGTGTTTATTTTTGTAAACATCATTATTATGAATCTCCCAAACACAATATTTGAATAAACTTGTTGCGCATTGGATCATCAAGGACAAGGCAACCTATAGTAGGGGCGAATCTACCATTGCTTCTTGTTGACTCCTGTCGTCTATGAAACGAGAAATTTGGTGTTTACTGATTTTTTCTATTATAACCAAATCATCCTCTAGCCTCTTGTGTCCTCTAAACTTCCACTCCCTGTATTCCATCTTTGTTTTACTAATTCTTAAGGTTTCGGGTTTAGGTGTAGGGTTTTAGGGGTTAGGGTTTAGGGTTTAATTTTGTTTATTTCCTTCCTAGGTTAGGACTTAGGAGTGTGATTGTTTGGTTGGAATATAACGTCTAAATGGTGGGAAAATATTAATAAAAAGGCTACAAGCTCACCTTATTATGAAGTGAATAAACAAGTTTGAACAGGACCTAAACTCAAAACCCTAAACCTAATGTGCGCCAAAACCCTCCTCAATCGCCTTTTCAGTTCTGGCGAGTGGCAACGAGAAAAAAAACATACATTGGATGGCATCGGTTATTTTTGAGAGTGCATATTTTGCATCGTAGATAATTTTCTTAATGCATCATTAAGAAACCTAGTGCAGCTCATACAGATAATTCTTTACTATTCTGCATAGGGTACCTATGTTCACCCCTAAAGGTTTATTGAAAGCGCCTACATTTGAAACCAATTAAAATCTGTTGACTACTTCGAATCAGACAATGTAGATCGTTTTTCACCCCAATCTTCCACACAACAGATCTCGAGACCATGTGCATGCCATCAAACTGCTTGTTTTCTTTTCCACGTGGCACAAATCCTAAAAAGATGGTCCTAAAATCACAAGGTGCACAACACGCTCAAACATGACTTTAGTAATTTTGTTGGAATCTGTGCTTCACCTGACCGTCTGATGGTCTCAAGATCCGTTTTGGGGTGAAATATGTCAGGCCCCTATCCCTAGCTAGGTATCAGGAGACCATCCCTTCTAGAGATACAGTGGGATCCGACCAATCTTACTCGTATTGGTCGAGTCACAGTGGGATCCTTTCTAGAGATACAGCCCAATAACTTTTCTTTTCTTTTTGAAAGCTATGCAGAAGCGATTTTCCTTAAAACAAAAACTTTGGCCACACATTTAGATTCATAACCAAATCTCACCTTCGGAAAACACCAAACCTTCTCACAAACATAATTATATATATAAAAAGAGTTCTTTGTACAATAAACTCAATACTGCTAAAAACATAAATACAAACATAAAACTACCTTTGACTGAACGAAAACAATTTACATAATACAAAAATGAAATGTTGTTCCTTTTCAAAATTGTTCCAATGTCACCGCATCTCGATATCATCAACAACTCTTCTAGTACACGGGCGGAGAGCCGACTATTACGAACTGAGAGTTCTCGTGGTGGTCCAATCCCAAGAAGTGCCAAGCAGATCGAACTAGCTCTAATACTAACTACTACACAACCGCATACTCCAAAAGTCTGTACTGATACTTCATATCCAGTCTACTGGACTTTCAAAAATGGATGACGATGAAGGAAGAGGCATCGGAGAACCTGAAGGTTAAAACCAACTGAGTCGTGGAACTCGGTAGAAAGCTACTCTTTCTAGAGTAATTCCATAGCATAATCAAATAAGCAGGCAAGATCAAATATACATGTGCAGTTTATGAAACATAAACTGAGAGGCATATTTTATAGAATAGAGACATGATCAAAATTCTATCCATAATGTACGTACAATCAGTGAGTGTCCTTATTTCTAAACCGGGAGGGTCATGGTTTCCATTATATTTTTTTTATTCTAAGTAGCGCCGATACCATGCACCTGCCATGGCTCCTACTAAAAATGTTGTCCTAAAACAGAGTCCCCTTACCTACCGATAAAGGCGTTGCGCTTGGCCGAATAATTCCCTCATGAATAAAGTCTTTGGGGACGCTTCAGTATAATCTTACCACCACCATTTCAAATGCCATTTTATTGGTAAATCATTTTGAAAACGTTTTAGATTGGGACTGCTCATACAAGCTTGTTGTTCATGACGAGTGGCGATTCAGGGATATCATATACAAACGGTATCATCTTTTCACTTTCATTAGGTTCATGGTTTCAAGTCACTAAATTCATTCTGAGATATGTCCATACAATTTCCTAGGGTTGCTAGCAAGTAATTCTAACTGAATCACTTACAACTTTCAAATGTCAAGTCCTATGTTCGTATATAATTCGAAAGTTAGTTCCTATACCATAATAAATTACCTACCATAGATACATATCTTATATCTACTTTAGTCCTAAATTGACAATACATAACTTACTTAACCCTTCTACTAGGTCATTCAGAATCTAGCGAAGTCCAATTCTAACCTACTTAGGGTTATTAACCATCTAACTCCACTTAGAATTCATATAGATCAACCAAACATCTTTGTAAGTTTACACAATCTACTGAAGGACGACATAGGGTTCACACAGGTCAATCAATATCCATTCAGGGTTCACATAGATCTCACTATGGTCCATTCAAGATTCACTTAATATCAACTTACATAGGGTTCATACTCGACTGATCAAAACCAAGGTAGTTAAAGCGGTGTGACGAGGTCGGGGCGAAGAGGCTCGCTACACTATGGTATGGTCATGGCGAAGCCATGGCGAGACTATTTATTAATTTATTTTATTTATTAATTAGTAATATTCTTGTTATATATTTTTTATATAGGAAGAAAAAAAATATAGGAAGAGATAATTCAACTACTGAAACGTCATACTTTGATTCCAATATTGAGGATTTCATGTTCTAGACATAAAAAATATCAATAAATACAAATCAAATATGAACCATCAACAAATATATAACATGATATATATAAATAAATAAATATAAAATATTTATAAATATAAGATATTAAAAAATATGAAATATCGAATAAACATATCATAGTGTCGCCGACGCTGAGGTTTCATCAACGTTGGTGTTGGTAGCTGCCGTGATGAGAGAGAGAGAGAGAGAGAGAGAGAGAGAGAGAGAGGATTTTGTAACCTATAATTTGGGGCTTTATAATTTGTGAGTTAACTTTTGTAACTTATATATTATAAAAATGTTATAACTTATAATTATTATACGTTATTATCCAAAATAAAAAAAATAGTGTGCATAGCGACGCCATAGTGCTATTCCGCCATGGCGACCCTATGGTGTCACTATTTAACCATCATGACTATTTGGGATTATTTGGCATTTCTCATTGCCATTCGCTACGGTGAGGCTATAAAACCCACACAAGGTTCATACTCGACTAATCAAAACCCACACATGGCTCATATAAATCTAGCTGAAGCCTAGTTAGGGTTATACAGGGTCATACAAATCACAAGAAAGCCCACTTAGATCACATATATCTAACTTAAGCCCATCCATGGTCAAATCACATAAAAATCCAACCAGGGTTACACATCATACTAAAATTTCGCAGGGTCACACTAGTTTGGCCAACCTATTCAAGGTTGGGTGCACTATGAATCTTATTCAAGATTTATAATAAAAATGATAAATCATTCAGGGTTAACACTAGTGTAGTAGGATCTAATCAAGATCCTACTAGTGTATAGTAACCCTTAATCCAAGAGCACACAACTATTTATTGACTAGGTCATTTAGTCATCAGGTCACAATTAATCAAATACTAAAGGGTAAAATGGTCAAAATCAAATACACAACAAGTATCTGTACAACATAAATACTTTCACACAATACTGGTAAGCTTATGTACTAAGGGGCATAATGGAAATTTGGACAAAATTGGGGGTTTTAGACAAAGTTGGACTTTTGGTCAAATGTGGACTTTTTGGCTCAAATTAGGATTTTGGTTAAACTTTGACTTTTCTATCAAACTTGGACTTTTTGGATCAAAATTGAATTTTGGTCAATGTTTAATTTTTTGATCAACTTGGACTTTTTGGTTCAATTCGGTTTTTTGGGGAAATTTTGGATTTTGGTCAAACTTTGACTCTTTGGGTCTGTTTTGGTCAAACTTGTACTCTTTGGGTCCACTAAGCCCATCAAGACCAACCCATGGTCCAGTAGGGCCCACCAAGGCCCAACCTATCGTCCATTAGGGCCCACTAAGGTCCAGCCTATGGTCTAATCCACATGTATTCTACATCATCTAACCAACAAAAATCTTTATCTTATTATACCATTCAAACCAACATTAAGTAATGCACAGATCCACAAGATTTATCACCTAACCAATCATAACTAAATGGAACTTAACTCTCAGTCATATAATTTATAAAATTAAGACTAAAAAGGGTAGCATCCACTTTCCACCAGTTGAAAAATCCCCGCTTCAGAAGGCTTCTCTGGAGCTTCAAATCACGGAATGTGATTAAGGAGACTAAACTAAGCAACTTTAATGAAAGGAAATAGGGGTTTATGGGTTAAGGTTTTGGGTTAAGGGTTAAGGGAGAAAAGATAGAGAGAGTGTGTGGGGAGACAGAGCTGAAGAGAGAAAAGAGAGAATGAGAGAGGGGGAGAGATTGAAGGGACCAAAATGAATTTAAAACTATTAAAATAATATCCTAAAATGACTAAAGCCTTAGGTTTCCAAATAACTACAGGAATTCCATCAGCCATTCCACATAACTCATAAACACCGTATCCTTGGTGTTAGGTCATCTCTGACCATCGAACTCAAAAGCTATCGACCAGAGCCCTAAACTCACGATCTACTAGTCCAAACTTGATTTGTAAGGACCACCATTTCGCGCCGGCTTCAATCCTACCGAGTTGACGGACACTGATCCAGTTTTCTAATGTTAGCTAGGCCTCAAAGATCCTAACTATATCTAATAAGAGAGCTTAGCACTGGCCCTTGGTAGTGCTAGGATCCCATATATTCTAATTTTAGACCATCTATTGTTCAAAGTTCAGGGTTGTTACAAATATGATCTCCATCGTCTGATTTCAAGCAGTCAATGGGTTTAACTAGGTTTTGGACGTAGACGCTTTTAGTATCCGTGTAGGCGCGAACAGAGGTACCCTTCTACAATTTTTTTTTTTGGGTGCTCTTGGAGTTCAACAAGAGAGTGTTTATTTACTGATAACAAAAATCAAGAGAATCTTTACCTTCTACTTGTCTAATATCATTCTTTAAATTGGTTGTTGCATTTCATATATAGCTCCCATAGAAATAATCTTTTAATTACAAAATTCACATGTCACTGAATTTTGCTACGTTTGGTATAAAAAAATTCTCTAAGTGTCCCAGTAATCCATGTACTTGTATCACGGTTCCTAGAAATGTTCAATCTTCATAGGGTCCGGGTAAAGAATGGGAAAGACAACTTCACTATATTTCTGACCAGGAGTAGGCCCTATCACAAGAATATTTCTTTTAGTGGGGAGATAACTCTGAAAAGACAGTTGATTCAAGTCTTCCTGCCTATACGCATTCTCGATAAGGATTCCTATTCCGTCCATGAAGTCGTCCTTGCCTTCTAGCAAAATGCAGACAAGCTACCAGCCTAAGTTCAATCTTCTCAGGTTGAGTAGCTTTTGACCCACCCCACCAAAAAAACCCAATCACCATGATTAAGCAAGCACACAACAAACATATAAAGATTTCTGACTACCTCCTGGGCACCACGGCCCACGTCCGATAGCTATTGAATGCTCACTTATCCTCCACCTATAACTTATGCTCGATCTCCCTCATTGTGGACAATATATGACCCGTGAAATCAGGTCAGGTCCATGGCTTGTTTCAAATACTGTATAACCTATTTTTTTCCCTGACTAGTCCTGTAGATATATGAAATTTTCATCTTCAGCTTTGTTGAAACTGCATACTCCACTAGACATTTACTGATTAAAATTTGCATATCATTATTGAATGCTGCAATAGGCATGGATCTTTAATAAACTTGACTTTGCTATGTTTGGTCAAAAGTACTTGTTTCAAGAATTCTACTTTATAATCCATAAGATTTACAAAATACCCTTTCTCTGGTTTTACAGAAACTGATTGCTGCAATCAACATTTAATGATCAAGAACCAAAAAAAATACTGGAAAAATTTGCAGTAAACACTCACATTTCAACAATTTGATTCTAGTGTCTGTTAGTGTCATGACTCCAAATAGATGGAATAAGGCTATGATGATGGTGTCATGTTTCAAAAATTCTGCTATATAACCCATGAATATTTACATAATGCATCTCTGGTTTTACAGAAACTGATTGCTCCAATAGACGTTTACCAATCAAGACTTAAACTAATGAAGGAAAAATTTCAGTAGACAATCTTATGTCAACAATGTGATTCTAGTATCTGTTACTGTCCATGTAGTGATTGCATGAATGATAATATTTTATTCACGAAGAAGAGATAGAATAATATTCTTCTAGCTGCTTTGGGATCTGAGAGCTTTGACGGAACCTGTTTGAGCTATCATAAACAATGATGGTCATCAATATTTTAATTTATTAGTAATATTTTAATTCCCGATAATTCCACTGGTAGGGTGCTCTGAGTTCCCTATCAACCTCTAAGCAAAACAAAACTAATAGTAAGCTCAAAGGGGCTTTGTTTCGTCCTTTGGTTGATGACGGTATTTTTAACCATCTGGTTGGGATAGCCTGTATTGAACTTTTTTTATGGCGTTTTTATTTTCAGTGAAGACCCTTATTTCTGACTGAATTTCTTCGTTTTGTTTGGTAGACTTATGTTTTGGATGTTCATCCTTTCAATCCCCGGATAGCCATGAGCGCTGGGTATGATGGAAAAACCATAGTGTGGGATGTGAGTTTCTAGTTCTTGAAGCTCTTCCATGTTCATATCCTGTTATATGGAATTATTTATGCTTTTAATAACTTGATATTTGTTTCTTCTAGATATGGGAGGGTACACCAGTTCGCATATATGAAACTGGACGATTCAAGTTGGTTGATGGGAAATTCTCCCCGTAAGTTAACTGTACAGAATGTAGGAGATTTGCATTTGAATTTCTTGCACTGATCAGTTAAACTGTTATTTTATTCCATTTGATTTGTTTTTCGGTTAAGAAATTGCATGTAGCCGTGCTTTAGCGACTATTTTCTCATTTATGACGCCTAGCTTATTTTATTACATCAAGCATCGAAAAGGTTTTAGTAATACTGTGCAAGGTGCATTCTCCGTATTCTAAGATCGTTCTTTGGTTATTTTATCCAAAAATTAAAAAATCCCCTTAAACTTGATAGATCGGTTGCTAGATAGGCTGAGTGAATGATGACAAAGTGATAAAAATCGACATTCCTTATGTCTATTAATCAATATACAAATAGTTCCTTCATGTTAAATTAATTAAACCCTCACTTTGGAATCGAAAGGATTAATATTGTTGTGATCTGATTCATTAATGTGGATCAATCCTGAACCTGCCATGTCAGTGGAATGAGGTGGTGCAATTTCAGTCTTCTGCAGAAGTGAGGTAACTGAACCTTTCAGAACTGATTTTATTAAAATACATGACCATCTAAGAAATTTTGAATTCTTAAAGAAGTATCTAAGAAATTTTGTATTTTTTAAGCACTTTGTTTTTTGTGGGCTGTGGCATTTTACATGAACTGTATTTGTTACGGTTATTAATTAATAAAACAATACTGTATTTGTGAATTGTGAAGATAGCATGGTCCATATAACCCTATGAACTTGATACCTTGCCAGTGCATTATGGCAGTTCCTATGGGCTCATAATCATTACTCATTTTACATTTTTTAGTTTTTTTTTTTCCTTAATTAATTGTGTTTCATAGGGTTATGTTGATAAGTAAAGGATAAAAAAAGAGTGAGTCTACAACGGGTGTCCACCCATCATGTGCATTAAAGCAGTCCACACATCTATGTGACTGTGTGACGTGCACGGATTTCCGTGCGTGTCATGCAGTCACACAGATGTGTGGACTGCCTTGTCCACCCATGATGGCTGGACACTCATTGTAGGCTAACTCTAAAAAAAATTGCACTTACCTTTCCTGAGCAAACATGACAGCATTTCTGCGGTTGCATATACCATAATCTGTCATTTCATATGGTTTCTTTTGGATCTATTACAACTGCAAATCAGTGATAAGCATTTTACGAAATC
The DNA here is from genome assembly GCA_021018995.1 of Chloranthus sessilifolius. Lineage (NCBI taxonomy): Eukaryota > Viridiplantae > Streptophyta > Magnoliopsida > Chloranthales > Chloranthaceae > Chloranthus > Chloranthus sessilifolius. Next base: position 7,973,517 of record CM037590.1, read on the forward strand.
ATAGGTAAACCATATTATGTTATTCATTAACTATTTCCTCAGGGTATGCACTAGAAAACAAGGTAAATGTCGAGGCATTACCTTACAGAATTTTTAAGTCCTCATGGGATGGGCTGCAATTACATTAACAACTCATCGTGATTAGATTTTTCTTTGACTCATCTCTCTTGATATAGGTATATGGCATCTTAGACTTCCTTTTTCATCAATTTTAACTCCGTGTTTTTATTCTATTAGTTGGAGGCATGGTTCAAAATATCGGACGATACCGGTACATATCAGTATCAAAGCCCACTCCCTACATTGGGTATGTATTGTCGATGCATACCAACACATATCAATATAACCATTGTATGACCGATAAAGTGAATATATCGATGATACCTGGTCCGTATCATCTCTGTATTGATGGGGAACGATACGTATCGCTAAACCGGAATTTTGTTCCATGGATGGAGGTGACATTTTAAATTGGTCTTCTTTAGATATGTTGTTCATTAACAAAGAACTCTCAAATTTCAATCATATGAATTGGGATGTGTTATCTCTATAGATTTACGTTTTTAAGTTTTGTATTCTCCAATTAATCAGTATAACAGTGCTGCTTCTTATGATATCCACCTGCATCATTTCTTATATGCATAAAACTATAATTATGATTACAAGATAATAGTGTTGGGAATGTGGCAAGTTTATTAATGTTGAGTACTGTATTTGTCTTTTAATCCTTCAATTTTTGAGGAGTCATTGCTTTTGTATTTTCATATTTTGATTTTACCAGTCGGTAGTTTTAGTTTAATTGCTGATTTGTGTGTCGTGATAGGTGCTTAACTTCTTTGCATATATGTTGTTCATACAGTTTAGCAAATTTGATTACTTAATATGAAAGTATTTAGTTCACATATTGTCTTGGCTGACATACCTAGTTTTCTCTCACCATGTTTTGTAGTTGTTGCATCTTTGTGACAATTAATGTCTTTCTCCTTCAAAATACAGGGACGGGACATCAATTGTGCTTTCAGATGAAGTTGGTCAAGTATATATTTTAGCCACAGGCCAAGGGGAGTCTCAAAAAGATGCCAAATATGATCAGGTATTCTTAAATTTCAGCTCAAATGGTTACGCATTTACTAGTAAATTTTGCTTGTGCAACTATTTTCTGAAATATACTTGCATTTAATCTTTTCAACAGTTCTTCCTTGGGGATTATCGTCCCCTTGTCCAAGATACCCATGGAAATGTTTTGGATCAGGTTAGTTGACTATTTTTGCTTCAGATGAGTAGGTATATTATATTCTCAGATACAGGTGTCTGTATTAATGTAAAAATATTGATATAATATTTTCTTGGAGTATGCATGCACAAGCTTATGAAACTAGCTTAAAATTAGATCCTTCTTATTGAATGATAAAATCAGACCCAATGTTTAATTTAGTTATAAGATTGTTATGGTTTTAATCATTTTTTAAAATTGGGTAACAACCAAAAAATTTATTAAAAAGAACAAAAAAGATACTGCACAGCAAGTTGCTATGAGAATACAAGTATAATTGTGCTCAACAGTGCAACCAACAGAAGAGATTAGTATCCAGAGAAGTTTAGGGTTAGATGATTAGGATTAGGGTTAGGAAGAAGAGGAGAGAGTGAAATGGCTCAGTTATAGTTAGAGAGCCCTACTAGCATTTATATTAGAAAGAATGGGTCACTGTACCATTTACAACTCACACACCCAATATTACTTACTATACACCAACCATACAATTAATTAACACTATCCCTCAATACTCCCCCTCAATCGGTATATAGATATCTAACATGCCCAACTTGACAAGAATATCCCATAGAATGGTAGGACTAACTCCCTTAGTGAAAAAATCAGCAAGTTTTTCGTAGGAAGACACCTTAGGAGTACCAATGATCCCAACTTGCAGTTTCTAACGAAGTGTATATCAACTTCAACATGCTTTGTTTTTTCATGGAGAACGGAATCAGAAGTAATATCAATTGCAGCCTGGTTGTCACAATGAAGATGCATTGGAATGAGAGGAGGAGATCCTAATTCAATCAGAAGGGATCGAAGCCACAGACGTTTGCAAGTACCATGTGCATAGCTCGATATTAAGATTCAGCACTAGACCGGGATACCACATCTTGCCTTTTACTTTTCCAAATAACAAAGTTTCCTCCTACGAAGGCACAATAACAAGGTGTAGAGCAACGATCAGTCAGAGCACCAACATAGTCAACATTACTATAGCAACTCACCAAAGAGTGCCCGACACCGGAATAGAATAGCCCTTTGCCAGGAGAGGACTTGATATATCATAAAATATGATGAATCGTGGCAAAATGAGGAACCCGAGGAGAGTGCATAAACTGTGCCACCAGTGATACAGGAAAAGGAAGGTCTGGCCGAGTGTTGGTGAGGTAAATGAGACGTCTCACAAACCTCTGATACTTTGATGGATCAGAAAGAAGTTCACCCACATCAGCATGAAAGTGGAGTTTGGGATCTATTGGCCATTTAGCAGGTTTACACCCTAACATGCCTGTATCCCATAAACGATCCAAAGCATATTTCCTTTGTGCGAGACATCTCACGAGAAGAGTGGGAAACCTCTTTGCCTAGAAAGAATCTGAGGTTCCCTAAATTTTTAATCTCAAACAATTTAATCAGTTCAACTTTCACTTGAGAAATAAAGGCCTTGTCTCAGACACATAAACCAAAAGAATGGTTCGTAGACCTCCCTAGCTAGTATGCACAAAACAAGTACGGTTCGAGTGGAATTTAGTGAGCTCATTGCTAGTACAACCAAACTAAATCTTCTGAACCTAGCCCGCTTAAGACCATAAATGGATTTTAGAAGATGACACACCTTTCCAGTTTCCACTATACTCCCTCTGAAGTTGAAAACCAAGAGGGGGTTCCATATAAAGCTCTTCGTCCAGATACCCATGAAGCAAAGCATTCTTAACATCCAATTGATGTAAAGGCCCATAAAAACGAGCCACAAGGAAGTTAATAACTCTGAACTCTGAAAAAAGTAAACTTAGCGACTGGGGAAAAAGTATCAGTAAAATCAAGTTCATATAGTTGAATAAATCCTTTTGCAACAAGACGAGCCTTATACCGCTCGACGCTCTCATCCTCTCGGTGTTTAACTCTTCATTATTATTCCACTTTTTTTTTCCTGCTATTGGTGGCCTATTGAATGTAAAGTTCAAACATTTATATCATCAGTTTATGTTTTGCAAATTTGGTATCTTGCAATAACATGGAATACTGAAAGCACAATTTAAGTTGTGCATTATACTAAATGAATTTATAATGTATTGCATTGGAAATTTCTTTGCACAGCATAGACATAGACATTTATTGGCCTTTGCACTGGAATATGCAAATCATGTCATTAGAAAATTTTCTACTCTCCATTCTGTTGTAAATATGCATTTTCTTGGGCTACATGATTGGGCAAAAAGTCAGGCTAGTTTGCTTCTGAAATTCGCAAATCTAGATGCCTTGATAGGATCATGCTTCCCTATTCTCACTTGTGCATGTTTCAGTGGAAATTGCAAGAGCTGGTATATGGTAATCTGACCTGTTACTAAGCGCGATTGAGATTGGGTCACTTTTTTGGATATGTGGCACGCTTTTCAGATTGCGTGTGTGATGCAAAGACCAAAAATCAGTGGTGTTAAAGATTGCATCAAAAAGCATCTTTATCATGTGATTCAAAGTAGTCAGACACCTTTAAAATGAACAGCTAAAATTGGTTTTGAATGTTTACATGGTAACCATTCATGTTAAGGGCATTCGACGGATTTTAATTACATGATTGAGTTTTTTTTTTTTTTTTTTTTTTGTGTACATGAAATCTTCCATCCACGAGATCTATGTATCATTTCCTTTGCATCACGTGACACAGTTTGGAAAAGTAGTGCCACGTGTTCAAATGCGTGACCCATTCTCAATCTTGCTAGGGAACGGGTCGGTAACATATACCAAATTATGATGTGCTTGTATTTGTGTATTTGCGCATTTTGTGTTTCCATGTGTCTTGTAGAGTTGTATTTACTGATTGAGGTGCATTTGATGCAGGAGACTCAACTTGTTCCATATCGAAGGAACATCCAAGATCTCCTTTGTGATTCAAGTATGCATCTATGGTTCTTCTCATCAACTTGAAAATTTCTTTTCCTCATTTGAGATATGTTCTTTTCCAATCATATGGTACATTGATACTGACAGTATTTTTTGGCATCGTCAGGCATGATTCCTTACCCTGAACCTTACCAGAACATGTATCAGAAACGTCGATTAGGTGCTCTTGGTATCGAGTGGCATCCATCTTCTGTAAAATTAGCTGTTGGCTCAGCTGATAACATTCATGTCAGCATCCATCCGATGATGCCTTATGTAGACATGGACAGATGGATTGAGCCGTTACCAGAATTTTTAGATGCTGTAGACTTGGATCAAGAAAACGAAGTTCAAAGTGACGATAACGATTCAGAATATAACGTTACCGAGGAATATTCCAGTGAAGGGGAACACGGAAATTTAAGTAACAGTTCTGGTGATCCAGAGTGCAGTGCAGAAGATAGTGAGGTTGAGCACAGTAATGAGGAAGGCCTTCGCAGATCTAAAAGGAAAAAACACAAGGCCGAAGTAAGTAAAAGCCCAATTTGGCTCTTTCATTTTCTTGTTTGCTCTTATTCAGGATTTTCTTTTGATTGTTTTATAGGTTGAGTTCATGACTTCTTCCGGGAGGCGGGTTAAGAGGAGAAACTTGGATGAGCGTGACAACAATTTATCTGGAAGTAATAGAAAAAGGAAATCGAGAAATGGCCGGTCCGTTCCAAGGAGACAATCTTCTAAATCAAAGGCATTGCGGCCTCAGAGAGTTGCTGCACGCAATGCTATTAATCTGTTTTCCCAAATTAATGGAGGATCTACTGATGATGAAGACGAAGAGGAGGAGGAAGAAGAAGAAGAAGGCTCAGAAAATGATTCATCAGACTATGAATCAATGCCAGATTCAAATATTCAAAGCAATGAATCCAATATTTCAATGCCGAATGATCTACAGAAACAGTCAAGGGAGCAAGAAGTAACCTTAGATGAATCTAAAACTGTTGTCAAACCTCCTGAAGTCCCTGAATCTCAGATGAGAACTGGTAGCAGGAGGCGATTGGTCTTGAAGTTGCCAGTTCGTGATTCAAAGAAGCTCATTGCTCCAGAAACCACAAGACCTGAATGCCGCAACCAAGTTAACACAATGGGTGTGTCATCTGAAGCTTTTTCCGAAGCTACTAACTTCAACAGAAACTATTCTAGTTCCCAAGAGTTGATTCCCTCTTCGGGTGATACCGCCAATGCGATGTCGTTTCAAGAATGTGGCGGAAGTAAATTCCAAGAGAAAGGGAAAGCTGTAAAGACGGATGACCAACCTGATTGGTCTGCAGGGTACAAGGATAAAAAAATTAGATGGGGAGAGGTAAAGGTGCGGACATCAAAGCGTTCGCGGTTGGAAGATGATTTGGAAACAGATGGATGGCCTGATTCAAATGTAAGAGTAGGTGACCATACTGAAAGTGGAAATAATGTCAACGGACATCTGATGTCAGTGGAAGAGTATGGAATGGCATCACCTCATTCAGAAGACGGAACTCATAAAGATGTACCTGACAGGACAGTTTACGAGGATGTGCTACGGTCTAGAGCTGGTACATCGGAGGGATTATGTGGTGCAAAAAATAAAGGGCTCGATCCTTACCCCGCATCAAATGGCTGCCATATCGACAAAGAAAACAAAGATCAGACTGAGACAAGTGATTGTGTGGATTTTGATGAGTCACTAGAAAGGGCTGACATGGTAACTGATAATAAAATTACATCCATCTTTAGCAGTAAGAGAAGTATCGGCCACTTTCAAGAAGTGGAAGGGAACAGTCAACCCATCTCTCAGAAGTTGAGAATTAAACCAAAAATCATATTTAAGGAACCCCGAAGTCCATCTTCAAAGATGAATTCTGTACATGCACCAGAATGGAGAAGTTCTGGAGGTGATTCATTGTCCAAAATTCCCATAAAAACTGAAGTTGATCTAACTCCTGGAGCGCCTGATGAGGATCATAGCAACAGAGGACCCAGTCCGGATCATGGAGACTGGAATAATGGTAAATCAGGAACGTTGGAGGCTCACATTGATAGAAGTTCAAAGCGGTCCATTTTGCAAGATTCAAAGAAGTTATACTTGGATTCGAACGACAAAATGTACAATTCTGTTCGTAGAAGGTCAAAGTCCCACAGGGATACGGTGAATCTAGAATGTGACAGCTTTTATATGGAAGAAGGTACTTCGACTTCTATGACTGACGATGTTCGAAGAACAAGATCCATGGGCATGAATGCAACGACGCGTGAGAAAAATCCTATGATCATTAATTTCAAGGTTAGGGAACGTAATGGTTCTGAGGAGGCATCAAAGAATGCTGCAAATCTAACCTCAAATGGTCGTGAGAATCTCCGTTATGATGAATGGAAGTCAAGTTCAAAACTGACTGTTAGATTAAGGTCTGCCAGAAATAAGGGGGGAGATTATTTTACGAGGGATCGAAGTCTTCTAGATAAAAGAAAGACACACCACTCTATGAGAAGACTATCATGGTTGATGTTGTCAGAACATGAAGAGAGCTACAGATATATTCCTCAGCAAGGGGATGAAGTTGCCTACTTAAGACAGGTAACTAACAATTTGTTCATGGTTTATATATAGTGCAATGAACAGGTCCAACCAGTTGGATTGCATGTGGGGTTCAACTGGTTTTAAAACCCTTCGATACCAGGGAACCTTGACTTTCACGGCTTCCACTTTCATAGGTTTGATGTGAATGCACTTTAGATGTCAAAATTCCATCTATTCAAGGGTTATAAAGCTAGTTGAATACCATAGAAGGTTCAACAGATGGACCTGACCGTTTCCCTTATCTCTATCTTCATCCCATTAATAATTCTTTTGTAAATTACACGTGGGCTAACTGCTTTTCCAGGGCCATCAAGAGTATATTGACTTGAGCTGTTCACAAGAACTAGGGCCTTGGAGGTTAATTAAGGGAAACTTAAGAGCTGTAGAATTTTGCAAAGTCGCTAGCCTCGATTATTCCACCCTTCCTGGATCAGGCGAAAGCTGTTGTAAAATCTCTCTAGAATTTATAGATCCTTCTTCGGGTGTATTCGGTAATATTTTCAAACTGACATTACCTGAGCTGATTGATTTTCCGGACTTTCTTGTTGAAAGAACACGATACGATGCCGGCATTAAGAGAAATTGGGCACCTAGGGATAAATGTATGGTCTGGTGGAGAAATGAGAATGAGGAAGGTGGGAGTTGGTGGGATGGCCGTATTTTAGGAGTAAAGCCTAAATCTCCTGAATTTCCAGAGAGCCCATGGGAAAGGTACGTTATCCAATACAAGAGTGATTCCTCAAGCCAGCATCTACATAGCCCATGGGAACTCCATGACTCTGATAGTCCATGGGAGCACCCTCATATTGATGATTGGAATAAGCAGAAGCTTCTATCTTGTTTTGCCAAATTAGAAGAAAATTCAAACAGAAATCAGGTTAATTTTTCTGTCTGGGAAATTTCATCTCTCTATTTATTGCTGGTCCTTGTGAGGATTTATCATGTAAGTTTGTGATCGATTCTTTTCCAAAACATTGCAGGATTATTATGGGATTCAAAAGTTGGAACAGATCACACAGAAGTCTGATTTTCTAAACAGGTATCTGCTCATCTAATGTCATTGCACTTGTATTTTGATTATTTGTATTTCTCTTGATACTTAATTGTTGAAGAAAAATGTGAGTTGAACCGTGTGTAAGCCCTTAAATATGAATCATATATAATCAAGAAGCCTTAAGCCATTTTAAAATAGATTTTACAAATATTTGACCTCTTCGGAGCGTGGTGTAGGGATAAGAGTGGAATCAAGCAATATATTTACCAAAGATGTTTGCACGTGCCTGGGTTCCATTTGTGAGTCCATGCGCTTCTCTATGCACATACAGTTTTACATACTTGCATGGAGGCATATAGGCATCTGTAGTGAGCTATCTTGGGAATCTGTTTTTATATGGATCGAGCCTCGTCATTTCCAATTCTATGTGTTGATCCCTTACTATTTCGTATTGTCAATCATTTAAGGCTTATCAGTAATGGTCCGGGGCTGATATGGCTGTTATTACCGACTAAAAAAAACTCAATTTTATATTATATTTGGTTCTTTAAAATCGAGTTCAAAAGCAACACCACTTATTTACTTGTAATGTGGCATGCCCAAACTCCTCATATCGGTATTGAAGACAATATTGTAGCATGTCTATAGGCATCTGAAGAGATAAGGAAATTAAATTTTAATCACCTTTCTGTTGTGAATAATTTGTCCTCGTCATTATTGTATGTGGCTTTTGTCTTTCTTCGAAAGGGTTGATTGGTATTAGGTCTTGAGTGCCAACGGTAGCACTCAGGTCAATTTCCCAATGGCAGCATTGGGGAATACGCAGATATTGTTGAGCACCAAATCAGTGGAAGGCCAGATGTATTTTCACTGATTTGTATGCTCATAAATAACTGGGAACTTCCTGGGATTTGACCATTTGGTACTCAGGCTGGGTGCCAACTCTTCTTGGAAATTCTCATTGCTGATTAAAGAGAACAAGAGAAATATGAAGTAGATAAACTTTTTTGGCTATATGATTCGTATAGGTTTCCAGCTCCACTGTCTCTGGAAGTGATCAAGAGGAGATTAGAAAACAATTACTACCGCAGTTTGGAGGCCGTCAAGCACGACACCACAGTGATGATGTCGAACGCCCAATCTTACTTCGGAAAAAGTGCAGAGTTCACAACGAAGATGCGGCGCTTGTCAGATTCAATCTCACGTACACTATCATCAATGTAGACCCATAACAGTTTTGTAGAAGCAGCAGTTTCCAATGAGGCTTGAACTTGCTAATTATTGTATATATTCTCTTGTATTTGTATTTTTATTCTTAATTTTAATTTTCAGTCTTGATTTTTGTAATTGATTTGCCTTTGAGAGATTTGTTTGAAGCCCTTTTCAAAGTAAATGGAGGGTATCTTGGGAAATTGTTGTGAAAAATTCATTCATGTATAGACAGACCAAGTTCAGTTCAATCAATAAAATGAAAATTTTAAAGTGTAAACTTTTGCCTTGTATGTAGGATTTGTATTACCATGATCATGGTATTTTGATAGCATGTGGTTTGCACCATCAAGGATGATACCTGTCAACTCTACAGGCAACTACTGCGTGTGCCCTTTGATCTAGACCAAGGATCAAAATTTCGGTTTGAGGGGACCGAAACCAAAATTTTGGACCGAAATTTCGGCCAAAATTTTGATCCTTGATCTAGACCATCAAAATTGACGTGGCACCTCTTCTATCATGAAATTCTCTAAATCAATAAAAATTTTGGAAAGTTCACCAAATGCCTAATTTTACTCAGTTTTCTGATTTAGACAAATTTCTTTACCACTATGTTACATGCTTTAATCATATTTTGTTAATGCATTCGTATAATCATATTATTATATAATATACTTATTTTATTATTTAAAGACATCAATTTTTACATTAAATAGGTTAACATATCTTTTTATAAATTTTAGTAAATCATTATTTTTAGATGGGAGTGAAGACTTTGATGTAACGATGTTTGCAGCCCAAAAATAGCATGAAAAATTATCTCTATGCAGCCAAAAAATAGCATGAAAAATTATCTCTATCATCTGATTTCACACAATCAACCATTGAATCAAACGATGGCCTTTGACTGGTTTCTATTGGAGGTTAGAGATCATGTTTTGCGGCAATCTTTGGGCTCAAGGATCTTTCTATCATTGTCTTCAAATCAGAAGGCTTAGATGATGTATCACGTGGCACATATTCAAAAGATAACAAAGTCTTTGTATTTAGCCGTGTGCAAGTATTAGTTCCCTTTTTATAATCCACAATTTTTCTTCTAATTTTCCATGAATCTTTCTCGAATTTAATCTGAATCAAACCGAACTGACACCCACTGAGTGATTGCCAAATCTAAACTTTGTTACTGTGCCTCTTGGATTTGGATGGCCAAATCCAAACTTTGTTACGTGGCCAAAAATTCGCACTCCATTTAATCAATCAATTTCTTGCATTTGGATGGTCAATAAAACTAGGTGGCAGTCAATCGGGTGGGTCAAAATTTTGGCTATCCAATAAGAAATTTGGAAATGTGTGTCCTGACCTGACCGTATAGTTCACCCGACCTGACCCAATGGTGCACTCAAGTTGACCCAAACTTACTCAAAAACCTGACCCGACCCGAGGTTCACTCAAGTTTGACCAAACCTGACTCAAAAATCTAACCTGACCCGAAAACCAACCTAATCCACAGTTAAAACCTCTATTTTATATATATATATATATACAATCAGGTGAGGTCAGGTCTGGTCTACCCGACCGAAAAATATCTGACCAGACAAGTCAGGTATGTACTGGACCCGACAAGTCAAGTTTATGTACCCGACTTGGTCTCGGCTCGAGTAAGGTATCAGGTCGACCCGACCCTTGACAGCCCTAGGGATAGCTTATACATTGAAAGTGGTGGGCCTCAAAATCACTCTTTAGGGGAGATTTGAACAACCCCATCTAAGCATTCTAATCCTATTTATTTTTTTAATAGCTAATATTAAAGTTTTTCAATCGAATAATTGGCATACACTTATAAGTGTGATTCTTTGATCAATACATATTCAGATGATTGCCTGCCATTTGGACTACTTAGATTGACCATTATTCGTATATATATTGGACCTGGCTCCCCCGACCTTCCTTTAAACACCAAAATGGAGTTTAAATTATTATTTTTTTAATAGATGTTTTTTAATGATTTATACTATTAGTGGTTGAAGGTGGTTAATCTACAATCAAAGTGATAGGTCATACTTTGAAAGGCAATGAGCTTCAAAATCATTCTCTTGGAGAGATTTGATACCATTTGGACAATTTAAATGGTAGGCATCTTCTTGTAAGCATGATTCTTTGGCCGAGATATATTCCAATAATGAATTGTCATTTGGACAAATTCAAATTGATCACAGATAGTAAACTACACTTTAATGGTGTAAGATCAAAAGTCTAATTTCATAGTATAGAATCATTTAAATACCATTTTGTTGTTTAAATGTCAATTAAAAACTATTATTTTATATTTTCATCTTTATTATAATGCAAGGAAAGAGAAGGAGAAGTATGGCTATCAACGGATTTGGGCTGAGGCTAAAATTTTCGTTGCCTATTGAAAAAATTGCATATACCTGACTCAACCAGACTCGATTCGATGGTGCACCCTGACCCAGTGACCTGACTGGTCAATGATATATGCTCAGTCAAACTAGGTGTACGGTGAGCATATCCCAATGAATGTCCAGTGACAGGAACTAGGTGTGCGTCAGTGCAAGCTAGTGCTTGCACTCAAAACCCTCAAAGTTTTTAATTAATTAATTAATGGGAGCCCTCACTTGCACACGCTTTTCAAGTGATTGCACCGAATTTAAAGAAAGACTTGGTATTTTAGAGACATGTGATATGTAAAAATACAATATGGGCCGTTTGATTTGAAATTCATGATCAATAGATCTCTGGTACATAAAATTGGAGCAAAACACAATGCTTGTTATATGATCTATTGTAATCAATTGTTGAGTTTTTTTAATAGCCTTTGACTGCATTTAATTAAATGATGAAATTTATATTTTGTTCTAATCTTCTACAATTGATATCTTTAAATCATGATCTTCAAATCAAACGGCTCAGATGGTGTTTTCATATAATAGAGGTCGCCAAACTTATAAGTCTTTCTTTTAAATTCAATACAATCCGATGCAATCACTTGAAAAGTGTGTGCAAGTAATGGCTCCCTTAATAAATTTATTTATTATTAGGGAGCCATTACTTGCACATGCTTTTCAAGTGATTGCACTTGCTTGCACCAAATTTAAAAGAAAGACTTCAAGTTTGGTGACCTCTATTATGTTAAAGCATCATCTAAGTAGTTTAATTTAAAGGCCGTGATTTAAAGATATCAAATACAAAATGTTAGAATAAACCATAATTTTCATCATTTAATTAAATAGAGTCAAAGGCTATTATATAATTCAATAATTGACTACAATAAATCATATGACAAGTATTGTGTTTTGCTCTAATTTTATGTGCCAAAGATCTATTAATCATGAACTTCAAATCAGACGGACCATATGCTTCATGTTTACATATCACATGTCCCTAACGTATCAGGTCTTTTCTCTAAACCTAAACTCTACATCAGCCGTCTATTTCTATCTTTTCTTCTCTCTCAAAACTAAAGTTCCTCCCTAAAGAAGTGAAGCCACGCCCTTTCTCTCTCCTCTAGGCCCTCGTGGCTCGCCCACCTGAACCTGACGCCGGTGACGCTGACGCCCTCTCCTTCCACTGCCCGCACCTGCTGCTGGCTGTAGGATCTCACTCTCAGCCCTCTCTTCTTCTTATTCTTCTCTCTGGACCACACCACATCAGACCTCAGGGGTTCAGCCTCCATGGACCACCTGACCCTCTCTCATCTCAGCCCACCCCCTTTTCTTTCTTTTTTTTTTTCGGATTTTTGATGTTGGGGTTTTGTGTTTTGAGGTTTTGGGTTTCTTGGGATTGTTTAGTTTTTATAGATTTGGATGTTAGGATTTTGATGTTAGGGTTTTAGGTTTGTTGGGATTGAGCATTTGAGCTTTACTTGTTAAAATATTAACTGTATTTTGAATTTCATTTTGTAGATTTTATTGAAATCGGATTCGTCGGACCACGCAATAGGATTTGAGTCGGAGCGCACTAGTTCGGAGGTAATTTGTCTTGTCTAAATTTATATTTCTGTAATTCTATTTTATTGAGTAAATTTTTTTTTAATTTATGTTTAGTATACGTGGATAATTTTGTAGGCTATGTGGATAATTTGGTTAGGGATAATGGCTCTCGACCAATGTTTAAACACCAAATGGATTTAAGTGATTTTACACCATTAAAATTAGACATTTTATCTCACACCATTGAAGTGTGATTTATCATTATGCCATGTGGCACACATCTATGATCAATCTAAATTTCCCAAGTAGCAATCTATTATTGGATTATGTCTTAGCCAAATAAAATAAGTCGATAAGTGGATATGAATCATCCGATTGATGAGCTTTAATATCAGCCATTAAAACTAAAAACATTCATTGATATTATACTCTACAGATCGGATGGTTTAAATCTACCTAAAACACAATTTTTGGGCAAGTTGTACTTAACTATGAGCTATCACTTTGACAGTTCGGATCACCCACATCTTAAAGCATCGATTGGGGTAAGATCATTTAAACACCATTTTGGTGCTTAAATGACGGTCAGGAGAGTCGGTCCCTTTAATAAAAATTCCATAATTTCTAAAGCCCTTTCACAATCTCGCGTGCCTAAAACCATAAAGCCGTAATTTCCTAAATCGTAAATCCCTAAACCCTATAGGCGAGAGCCCTAAATCCCTTTCTAAAGCCCTTTCGCAATCTCACATGCCTAAAACCCTAATTCCCTAAATTCTAAATCCCTAAACCTAAAGCCCTAAAGAGACAAAGTTTGATGTTTTGAGGTAAGTTGAGACTTGAAATGTAAATGTCTAATCATGTGACCATCTGATAGGTGTGACATGATCATAAGATCTTTCTTTTGGAAGATTGAGAAAGAAAAATTCTCCATCGTCCGATTCAAATCAGTCAGTGGTTTTCGCCCTTGAAAAATTGTATGGTCCATACTTCGAAAACGGGTGAGAATAGCGGTAGCCTTTCTTTTTTTGTATGTAATTTTAATGAAAAGTATGCTTTATAATATAAATTAGTTTATATTTATATAATTTGTAAAAAAATTAAATCTAATTCATCTTGCGCCCCGCCTAGATAAAAGTCCAAGTTCTGCCACTGTCTATGTGGAGCTCCACATGGCACCTAAAATACTGTTTGGTTCCATGTGGAGCTTGGGTGTATTGTTTAGATCAATTCTATTGAAAAAAGTTCCAAAAAAAAATTGTTGAAGGCAAAAGTCAATAAATTGACTGATTTCAATAGTCTAAATATCAAGGCTTAGAAAAAAACATGGTGGAGATGAGTTTTTAAAATTTTCTTTTTTAAAAATGGTCTAAATAAAATAACCTTGCTACAGGCGGCATCAAAATGGTGTTTTGGGTGAGCTCCATGTGGGCCATTGGGGCACGCTCACCGTACCTTGTCGGGGCACCTAACCGCTAATATATATATATATATATATATATATATATATATATATATATATATATATATATATATATATGGCATTGGGGAGAATACGCCCGGGCGCAATAGATGACCTGTGTAACCAATGGCCAGATCACATGCCATGTGGTATGATCAACCCAAAACAAATCCCGTTTTGGGTTGATCAGCCATGGGATATGTGATTTGAATTTTTTTTTTATTTTGACTTTTTTTCCCTACATTTGATGGGTTACAAGTTCGGATTCCAATACCATTTCAATCTATATCTAATTTAAGTTCCAGTACATGTCCAATCTATATCAAATTCAATTTCAAACACAAGTTCTATTTACATCAGATTCAAATTCCATTAAAAATTCTACCTATATCAAATTCAGATCCAATACAAACTCCATCTATATCAGGTTCAAATCTTAAATATCAACTCATCAATTATAGAGATCAGAATCAAATCTAAGTTCGATCACCTATCAAATTCAATGTCAATTATGAATTCAATCAATTATCAAATTCGATCAGTTTTGCACCATCCGAATGATGATCGCAGTGGCATCATCTGAGTAATGATCACCAAATCGAATCTATCAAATGTTCAATACCCTTTTTAGACTCTTGTCGGTATCCAAAGGTTCAATTTCAATATCAAGTATCAATCAACTTAATTCAATTTTCAAGATATCAATTCAAACAATTTAGTTCAATTTTCAGGATTAATTTAGTCAGTTCGATTCCGTTTCAAATATCATGTCAATTCTATTTCAATTGTCAAATTGATTATATTTCAAATATTAGTTAAATCAATTATATTCTATTTCAGATATCAGTTCAAGTATAGAGTCAATCAGTTGGGTTAAATCTTCAATAATAAGTCTTGTACAATACAATCCAATTCACAATTCAAGGTCATATTAGTCAATCGATACATATTTCGTGGTTTAAATTATCAATCTATTCAAATAAATTCAACCGTATTCTCTTAAGGAAAACTTGTGTGTCAATATTAACTTTAGGGTGTACTTGTTGACTCATGAATAACGAGTAGTACGTGGGTGTTTCAACATTAGGACTTATGCCCACTTCATTCATAATACTTCAAATAGTTTTATGGGTCCATTGGGCCATATTCAGTTCAAGGCCTTGGGCTCAAAACCGAAATTCACCACAATTGGCTTATTAAATGATGATGCTGGTCAAACTATGACAATGACTGAACATTTTTCAGTTAAAACACTTATTTTTATAATATTTGTTGATAAAATTTATTGTGAAATTAATTTTCTAAGCCAAGATTCCTGAGATGGGGTCCAGGATAAAGGGTCATTTCACTATGTGAGTGCCCTTAGTCTCCCTTGGGAGTGCTATTAGTAATGGCACACACCACCAGGTCAATTCTAGAGATGACACTTCATACTGTGTTAGCCCTTTTAGGTTTCATTTACATACTTTGGGCCTCATGGTTTTGGGCCACAGGGTCAACAGACCTAGTTTCCTTACTGAAGTTATATTTTTAGGCTTAAGGGTCTAGCCCTCAACATGGTCAAACTTGCGGTCAAATTAGAGGGATCAAGTCAGAGGTTAATTCTGACTTAATTTATTCATAGGAGATCAATGATGAATTCAAAGCTTTACGGAGCTCAAGGTAAAGTCAAATATTGACTTATCCATTCAAACTAGCTTTCGGGTTCAAATTTCATATATGACTACTAATTAGTACTCGGATAGCCAAAAATCACTCCGATTGAGTTTCGAGATGATTCTAAAGGTCGCCGAAAGGAGATTTATGGCCTCAGTTTTCAGAGTTGGTTTCATACCAAATTTTAATGAGACTTGATCGGGGCAAGTCATGCAACAGACACAAATTTTTTAGGCCAGGAATCGAGGCAAAATCAATGTATTCCAAAGAAAATTGTGTAACCTTGAATTTGGCGATTGTAAAATTACGAAACAAGACTTTTTAGAAAGCTATTGAAGTTTTCTTCAAGAATCTATGAATGGTTCGGATCCAAGGTTCTTTATTTGATCAGAATTATCAAATCTCAGTCAAAGGTCTGAGCTGGGATTCAGTACTGTGCACTGTCAAAAAGTTTTGGACCGTCCTACTCAAAAATCAGAGTAGATCAATTTATAATTCCATAAATCTCCAAATTTTACAATTCAACTTTATACTCGTCAACGTTCAAATCATGATTTTATAGGAATTTTTTTTATGTATCTTTTACCATAGTTCTACTATCTAAAAACTAGTCAAATTTTCACGTATATTGTTAACAATAAATCTGCACAGTCTCTCACCTTGAGATACGTGCAGGCTAAACTAAGTGACATATTTTCATGAAATTTTACAGACCTCAAGAACTTCATTTTTTATACCTCATAATTGTTTCCTAATTTTTGAATATGCCTAGACCCATGAACCAGTGACCCAACTCAGGTCAGAGTTTCAGATTTTAGCTTTAGGCAGATCTGCGCCATCCCACCACGAGATTTGTGTAGATCAAACCACAATAAATTTGTGGCTAAAATTTTACAGAGACATGTAGAACTGATGTGGGCATGTCCCTGATATATTTCAAAATTTTGAAGTGTCTGGAGATAGGTCAAACAGAGACCTATTTCAGGCCCAAATTATGTTACTGCACATATCTAACAGTGAGCTAATATATACATTAACTATCAACTAAATCATACACCATCCTATTTGATCATCATGTATGCCAAACTTTTCATCAAATACAAATCAAATAATAACCCTATCATCATACTAGCATGATTTCAATCATCAAACTCAAATCAAATCAATGGAAGAAAATAAAACAAAATTTCAAATCAAAACTATGAAATAAACCAAATTAGAACTTTACCTTAGCTAGTGGTGGCTCTAGGATCCGAACTCCTGCAAAGTCTAAGTAAGAATTAGGGGCTGAGATCAATATATGTTGATCTAGGCCTCAAAATACCAAGGTTTTAAGAAAATAGGGGTGAGAAAAGGTGTATGGACCATAAAGTTCAATCCTCCATTAATGGAGTTTGACCAAGTGAGAGGAAGAATAAGAGAATGGAGAATTAGCTTAGGCATGGGATTTTATTGGAGAGAGTGAGAGGGAATAAGAAACTAAATTATTTAATTATATGAGGGGACAAAGGTGCCAAGTGGTACACTATCACTTTTTCAAGCAAAATTCCTTGTTTAAGGGGCGCCACTTATGGTTGACCCTCTATGACTTTTCATCCTAGCCTTTCACAAGGTCCCATGGTAGACTTTTTTTGGTGCACAAAAAATTTCCACAGGGAGTCGAGATGAATAGGAAAGGCAGACCCCTTAGGAACTCGATACCCTGAGGGATATTTTGAATCAATGGAAAGACTCCAGCCAACCCTAGAGGCCCTTGTTGCAGCTATTGCAACCCGTCAAGAGGGTGGCTTTGCTATGACAATGGTTGAGAGGTTTTAAAAGATGAAGCCTCCTCTCTTCTCCGGCACATGCAAACCCGAGGAGGCCGAGAACTGGATGAAGAAAGTAGAGGGACTTCTAAAAATCATGAAATGTCCCGAAGAAGAATGGGTTGGGTTAGCCACCTTTTTATTTAATGAAGAATCAAGTTGTTGTGCTAGAAAAGAATAGGATCTGACATTTTGTTCATCTTGTTCAGACAGTATGAGTTGATATATTTATTAAATATGATTTATATATTTTAAAATATGAAGTACTTGATGAATTATAATAACTTGTTTTGAATCAATGATCATTATGACTAAGAATTTCAACTTTCAGAAGTTAGATCTTACGTGACGATATTCATAAACCATGAACTATCCTTGACAAGGAAATGATTGATTTGAATATACTGAACCTACATGTATAATTGAAATTAGAACTTTCAGCTTCCTTTTGATATTAATTGAAAAAGGATTATAACTAAAAGCCCAAATAACTTGGAAATTTAAACCTTGAATTCGTCATTCTATGGGATTCTTGAAATCTTAAAAAAAAAATAATGGCGATCATCACTCGGATGATGCCACTGTGATCATCACTCGGATGGTGCAGATACCATTGCGATCATCACCCAAATGATGTTGATGTGAATTTTGGCGATCATCACTCGGATGATGCCACTGCGATCATCACCCAGATGTTGCAGATGTAGATTTTCAGCAATCATCACTCAATGATGCCACTGCGATCACCACCTGGAGGATGCAGAAGTGAGCTTCAGCGATAATCTGATGATGCCCCTGCGATCATATCGAACATTACTCACCTTGATACTTTGTAAACCTTAAACTCAATTCAACATTTGATTCCGAGGACGGAATCTCTTTTTAAGGAGGGGATAATGTAATACTCACCCAACCTAATGATCCAATTGGTCTAACTTTGACCCAAAAATTGGCCCTAATTGATAAGGGTCAACCCTTAGACCCGACTCTATGGCCTAGAGATCACTAATACACAAAATGTGTTAGTAAATAATATGGGATATGGGTGGCATGAGTGTAATAAAATGTAACCTTAAGGGTGAGAGAATAAAAAATTATGAATTAAAAATTGGGTATAAAATTATTTATTTTAACAAGACCATCTTGGCCCTTAATATTATTAACTTAGATTTGACCCTTTTGGGCACCTTTGGATATGGAGACTAGGGGAATCCCATCGGTCTCATGGTTGACCACTAATAATAAGGGTTGAAGAAATTATGACCCTTGGATGTTATGAACTTTTTTATTAGGCCATCTAGAGCCCTTGGATGAATCCAAGATAGATGAATGGTTGAGATTAACCCTACACCCTTAAACCCATGCAACCACACATCACTCATGACCTTTGACCATTGAATTTTTTGTGCACCAAAAATCATAAAAGTCTATCATGGGACTTTGTGAAGGGCTGAGATGAAAGGTCAAAGAGGGTCAACCATAAGTGGCACCCTTTTTGGTCTCTCCCCACTTCCCTCCTTATTAAGCAAGGAGTCTTGTTTGAAAAGTGGTAGTGTGCCACTTGGCACCTTTGTCCCCTTATATAACTAAATATTTTAGTTTCTTATTCCCTCTCACTCTCTCCAATCCAATCCCACGCCCAACCTAATTCTCCATTCTCTTCTTCTTCCTCTAGCTTCGCCAAACTCCATTAATGTAGGATTGAACTTCATGGTCCCTACACCTTTTCTCAACCCTATTTTCTTAAAACCTTGGTATTTTGGGCCTAGATCAACATATATTGATCTCAGTCTCTAGTTCTTACTTAGACTTTGAAGGAGTTAGGATCCTAGAGCCACCACTAGCCAAGGTAAAATCCTAACTTGGTTTCTTTCATAGTTTTGATTTGAAATTTTACTTTATTTTCTTGCATTAATTTGATTTGAGTTTGATAATTGAAATCATGTTAGTATGATGATAGGGTTATTATTTGATCTGTATTTGGTGAAATGTTTGGTATGCATGATGATCAAATTGGATAGTGTATGATTTAGTTGATAGTTAATGTATATATTAACTCACTATTATATATATGTGTAGTAACATAATTTAGGCCCGAATAGGTCTCTATTTGACCTATCTCCAGACACTTCAAAATTTTAAAATAAATCAGGGACATGCCCGCATCAGTTCTACATGTCTCTGTAAAATTTTAGCCACAAATTTATTGTGGTTTGATCTACACAAATCTCGTGGTGGGTTGGTGCAGATCTGGCTGAAGCTAAAGGCTGAAACTCTGACCTGAGTTGGGTCACTGGTTCATGGGTCTAGGCATATTCAAAAATTATGAAACAATTATGAGGTATAAAGCATGGGTCAAAATCGATATGTATTGTCCAGCTCCAAAACCGATACGTATCCGTTCCGAACGATACATTGGTATGTATCGTCAGGTATATTGACCTTTTGTATGGGAGGCACCGGTACAAAGCCTTCAATATGTCGTATCGTCCAAGCCCAAAACCGATATGTATCGGACGATAAGTATCGGTATCGGACGAGATTTCGATCCATGGTATGAAGTTCTTGAGGTCTTTGTAAAATTTCATGAAAATATTTCCCTTATTTTAGCCTGCACGTATCTCAAGGTAAGACTGCAGATTTACTGATTACAGTATATGTGAAAATTTGACTAATTTTTGGATACTAGAACTATGGTAAAATATGCATAAAAAAATTCCTATAAAATTATGATTTGAACCCTGATAAGTATAAAGTTGAATTATAAAATTTGGAGATTTATGGGATTATAAATTGGCCTACTCTGATTTTTGTGTAGGACGGTGCAAAACTTTTTGAAAAAGTCCTTATTCGTAATTTTACAATCGCCAGATTCAAGATTACGCAATTTTCTTTGGAATACACTGATTCTGCCTCGATTCTTGACCTGAAAAATTTGTGTCTGTTGCATGACTTGCCCCAATCAAGTTTGATTAAATTTTGGTATGAAACCAGCTCTGAAAACTGAGGCTATAAGTCTCCTTTCGGTGACCTTTAGAATCATCTTGAAACTCGATCGAAGTGATTTTTGGCGATCCGGGAACTGATTAGTAGTTAGATATGAAATTTGAACCCGAAAGCTAGTTTGAATGGATAAGTCAATATTTGATTTTACCTTGGGCTCCGTAAAGCTTAGAGATTGCCATTGATCTCCTATGAATAAATTAAGTCAGAATTAACCTCTGACCTGATCCCTCTAGTTTGACCATCTTGAGGGCTAGACCCTTAAGCTTAAAAAAAATAACTTTAGTAAGGAAACTGGGTCTGTTGACCCTGTGGCCCAAAGCCATGAGGCCCAAAGTATGTAAATGAAACCTAAAAGGGCTGACACAATATGAAGTGTCCTCTCTAGAATTGACCTGGTGGTGTGTGTCATTACTAATAGCACTCCCAAGGGATACTAAGGTCACTCACATGGTGAAATGACCCTTTATCCTGGACCCCATCTCGGGAATCTTGGCTTAGAAAATTAAATTTCACAGTAAGTTTTGTGAACAAATATTATAAAAGTAACTGTTTAATCGGAAAATATTCGGTCCCTATCATAGTTTGACCAGTATTACCATTTAATAAGCTAATTGTGGTGATACTCGGTTTTGAGCCCAAGGCCTTGAATTGAATATGGACCCATAAAGCTATTTGAAGTATTATGAATGCAGTGGGCATAAGTCCTAATATTAAAACACCCACGTACTACGCCTTAATCCGTGAGTCACAAAGTAAAGTTAATATTGACATACCAATTTTCCTTAAGAGAATACGGTTGAATTTATTTGCATAAATTGATAATTTGAACCATGAAATATGTGTCGATTGACTAATATGACCTTGAATTGTGAACTGTATTGTATCGTACAAGACTTATTATTGAAGATTTAACCCAACTGATTGACTCTATACTTGAATTAATATCTGAAATTGAATTGATTTAACTATTATTTGAAATAGAATCAATTTGACAATTGAACTGATATTTGAAATGGAATCAAACTAACTAAACTGATCCTGAAAATTGATTGAATTGATATCTTGAAAATTGAATTAAACTGATTGATACTTGATATTGAAATCGAACCCTTTGACTATCGATAAGAGTCTAAAAAGGGTATTGAACATTTGATAGATTCGATTTGGTGATCATTACTCGGATGATGCCACTGCGATCATTATTCGGATGGTGCAGAACTGATCGAATTTGATAATTGACATTAAATTTGATAAGTGATCGAACTTAGATTCTTATTTCTATAATTGATGAGTTGATATTTATGATTTGAACCTGATATAGATGGAGTTTGTATTGGATTTGAATTTGATAAAGGTAGAATTTTTAATGGAATTTGAATATGATGTAAATAAAACTTGTGTTTGAAATTGAATTTGATGTAGATTGGACATGTATTGGAACTTAAATTTGATATAGATTGAAATGGTATTGGAATCCGAACTTGATTATCGACTGAATTGATTGATGTTATGAATTATCAACATAAGAGTAGCGAGAATTTGATTGGTTATGAAGATTAATGACTTGATATTAAGCAACAAATTGATAAATTAACTGCTATCCTAAAATGCCTTATCTGCCTAGAATTATTGTCAAAGCATGATAGTATAAACTGATATATCGTTGTTTCTCTTGGAAGTTGTTATAGAATATGCATGATTAAGATATTTGGGTGCAATTAGAAAATGGATACATGAATAGTATAATTTTGAATCGAAATTGTATTTAAACCTATGTTTGGGCTTTATTAAGCTTCACAGCTTACGGACCTTTCGTGACGAAAAATATCAGACTGGGGCAAAATCGTCTAGCCGAAGTTGAACAAAGTAGGGCGAATCGAAATTCAAGTTTTTGCAATGAGCAGAAAGTGACTAAGATCTCTTTTGTCCAGAAACCACCAGCATACATGTGGACGGACTACATGACCCCTTTGATTTGAATTCCTTTATTTCGCTACAATTTTGTACTAAAGTTAAGGTAATACCCCAAGACTTTAGTGCATTGATTTTTCCCAACATTTTTAACGGTGGAAAAGTCATAAAAACTTTTTTTTTAATGGGTTAGAGCCTGGCCGGGTTGAAGCCCAGCCTGGCCCTAACTGGGCCCATTGAGAGCCCTAGTTAGGAGAGTCGGTCCCTTTTTAAAATGACAAGAATGCCCTTACACAAATCCTTCGAAGCTTTGAAGAAACAAAACCGTAATTTGATCTCTCTCTCTCTCTCTCTCTCTCTCTCTCTGCACCGTACACCTAAAGCAAAGTAGTCGGCTTCTTATCTTCCATCAAAACAACTGCAATTGAGAACAAGTAAGCACTATTCTTTGTATGGATTTTTATTTTATTTTTTTTAGACGATATTTCTCCTATTTTTTCTTTTTATTCTTCTTTAATTGTTTATTTTTTATTTTATTTAGAGAGCTTTCGTTTCCCCCCCCCATGACTTGGTGCTAGGCGTTAGGGTTCTAGATTAAGCCCATGTGACAGTTTTTTACAAATTAATTTGTTTTCCATCTGTTTCAAATCAGTCAAAGGCTATCTAAATTTGACAGTATATTGTATTTATTGTAACCATTAATTTTTTATTTCATTTGACTGGATTCAAATGAAGATCATTTGTGGTGTGCCCTATCAAACGGCACACACATGGCCGTGGTTCAAAATCCTGGTTTTCCGGTACGTATTGTCCAGCTCCAACACCGATACGTCATCGGATATGAATCAGTTCTGAACAATACATTGATATGTATTGGTCGATCCAATACATTCAAAGTATCGAACCAGTGACCTGCGAAACCGATACGGATCTGAATGTTTGACTCAGAAAGTGGTGTTTTCTGAGTTTTTCTGAGCATTTCCTGTGTTTGAGAGATTTTCTCAAAACCCGTGTTTTCTAAACTTTTCCGAGTGAAAGTGAGATACTAATTTCCTAGTAAAACACTAAAAAATGCTTAGATACTGAGCTCACAGAGCTAAAGAAAATACCCTTCTAAACTAGGGAAGTGAAAACCCAAAAACACAGGCATCCCTGTTTTCTGGGAAAAGCTCAGAAAATTCAGGAATTTGACTAAACTTAAGAACACATCTCAGAAAAGTTAGGAATCTAAGTAAGCTCAAAATCTACATGATTTTGAGCTGAAAAGATTTTGAGTTTTTCTGGGGAAAGCTCAGAATCACCCGATGTGAACGACCCCAAAATGATTATATGTGTCACATATCTCCAAATGTGACCCAAGTACCGAATACCAAGAAACCTAACACTTGGGCTGATTTTGAGCTGATAAGATTCTGAGCTTTTCTGGGGAAAGCTCAGAATCACCCGAGTACCGAATACCAAGAAACCTAACACTTGGGCTGCTTACCTAATTCTAATTCTAACTTTATAGGAGGGTAAGCAGTAGAAGAGAGTGAATTCCAGTTTCCAACGACAAACCATAAGGAAGTAGAAATCACACAACCCTGACCCTAGCTCTTTAACAAATTTCTTCTAGTTGAAGCTCTCTTTCAAGCACCATCAATGGCGGGCGGTAAGATCCAAAAACGAAAGCCTACTCAGTCTTCAAGGAATCACTACCAGGGAGGTGTACCTTTTCATAAATCGAAAGGCCAACACATTCTTAAGAATCCGAAGCTTGTCGACACGATCGTTCAAAAATCTGGCATCAAAACGACCGATATCGTTCTTGAAGTCGGTCCTGGTACCGGAAATCTCACAAAGAAGCTCCTCGAGGTTTCCAAGACGGTGATAGCGGTAGAATTGGATCCTCGCATGGTTCTTGAATTGCAGCGTCGATTCCAAGGAACTCCTTTTTCAAATAATTTAAAGGTATGTTGGTACTTGATTTATCTGAAAATTAAATTCATTGTTTCATCCCTAATTTTCATGGTTAAATTTCTAAGTGTTTGATAAATTGTATGTGTTCTTACTACTGTCAACTAAGTTACGGTTAACAATTTGCACCCAAAAAATAAAGCTCGACCCTATCAAGAGAGAGCACATGGAATCATGGATTGAACAGTCCAGATGGATGGGCGCGTGTTCGAATTGTCAGTAAATCTGGTTTATATAAGTTCCTTGTTTGTAGAACATGGATGGTCACGAAACTATTTCGGTGGAAAACATCTTGGTCAACAAAATCAACAATGCACAATCACAAAAAATCTAAATAATATTAATTGCAGAAAGAAATTTCGCATATGTTGCACTTGTTTGTAAAATGTACTTATTTGACTAAATAAATATTAAATTAAGAGTTCCCTATACATATGATAAAATCTACAATGCACTAGACATGTAGTATTTTAAGGAAAAGAAACAAAATGGCACTGTTTGCATGCAGAACTGACTTGCTCTACATTTTAAGGAAAAGGAGCAAAATGGCACTGTTTCCATGCAAAATGGTAGCTTAAAATCTTAGTTTTTTTTTTTTATAACCTGGGTGTCCAGCGCCTTAAAGCATCCGATTAATCCCAGGGGCACGCGTGCCCCAAGTTAGCACGTGCCAATTCAGCACGAGATAAAATCCCTAGGGTGGCCTCAAAGTGGGGATTGGAACTCAGGTCTCCATCTTCCTGAGGCGGGGTACCTGGCCATCATGCCAAACCCCTTGTGGTTGTTAAAATCTTAGGGTTAACTAGAAAATAGAATGACTGGCCATGATGATCGTGGTAAGAATATCTTTAATATTTTATGGCGTTTTGAGACTGCCATCTCACCTAGCTGGTTCAAATTATTCTATTAAAGCTCAGGGTTATTAAGAAATTATGCCATAAAATATAACAAATTTACTGTACATTTAGTATATAATATTAGAAAATGGTTCACAATTTATTTTTTGATTTGATTCCACTCTTATGGAGTTACCATCAAATTTGATTTGTAGTACATTGGCATTATGAAAATGGCTATTAACCTTTATTCTCTTTTCAGGTTCTCTACTAGACTTTTCTCATCATATGTTATGTAGCTGTAAACCAATTGAACCTATTTATTTCTGTTAATTGGAGGACTTGAACAGGTTATACAAGGAGATGTGCTCAAGTGCAACCTTCCCTACTTTGATGTCTGCGTGGCAAATATACCTTATCAAATCTCTTCTCCTCTTGTCTTCAAGCTTTTATCTCATCGACCGGCTTTTAGGTGTGCAGTCATCATGTTTCAGAGAGAATTCGCGATGAGACTTGTCGCGAATGCGGGAGACAATCTCTACTGCCGCCTCTCAGTGAACACCCAACTCCTCGCCCGTGTGTCTCATCTCCTCAAAGTGGGAAAAAACAATTTCAGACCTCCACCTAAGGTAACAAACACTCCGAAACTATAAAAAAAAGTTGTATTGGAGGCTTGTGACTTAAGAAACTTATATGAAATTGGCCATGGCCAGGGTTACCTAATTCACTAGACCCCCTGCGAATGGGGTGGTTCGCTCAGAATGGGTGAACCAATGACCAAGACATTTTTTTTTTCGTGCAAAAAAGATGCTCGATAAGATTTGGTCCCTGCACTCTTAATCTCTTCGTCATACGGCTGGCCATCACAGCAACTTGCAAACAAATCGTATATATTTTTTTAATATTATAGATTCAAAATTTATATGTCATTAATAATTAAAATTAAAATTTGATCAAATGTTTTTTTTTTTGAAAACTCATCCTATTCCTACCCATAGCGAACCAGTTTCGCTCAGATGCCGCGAACTGCAAACCCGATTTATGAACCAACTAATCAGGTAGCATCGGCCATGACTAATGGCTAGGTTATGAAATGGGGAAACGACTTCTTACTTTCCAAGAACGTAGTCGCTATTTATAGCCCGCTCTAATATCTAAATCAGATGCCCGTGTCATACATCTCATAGTAACTACATGTTCCGAGAGACCATCACGGACTGCACACATCAATCACTTCTGAGAGTGATCTACCTATACAGATTTTGTATAGTGTAAGTGGCCCATTCCCGTTCTAGATTGTGAATGGGACGCTATTTTCCCAAATAGCTCTATTTTTCATCAAGTGTGCCAGATAATATGAAGGACTTGATGTATAGATCTGTGGTGTTGAAGGTTTCATAGAAAAAACATTTCAATCATTTGAATTAAAGCAGTCAAAATGCCTTTAAAATGAACGGTTAAAACTGATTTTCGAAATTTATTATCATTATTTATAGCCAGGTCCAATATCCAAGTTAGATGGCAGTGTCATTTCATGGTTCCTTGCAATTCTGTTCTCTGTTTTTAATAAACAGTCATAAAAAAAACAGGTAGACTCTTCTGTCGTCCGAATCGAACCAAGGAAACCACTTCCACCTGTGAATTTGAAAGAATGGAACGGGTTGATCCTTCTATGTTTCACCAGGAAGAACAAAACGCTAGGCTCGATATTCCGACAGAAATCCGTACTTTCTTTGATGGAGAAGAACTATAAGACACTGCAAGCATTGCAGATCTCAAAGCAAGTGTCGTCAGATGAAACTGAAATGGTGGATGATGTGGCTGTCTTGGGGGATGACGGCAATGATCAGAGTATGGAAATCGATGGCGGAAGCGATGATGAAGACATGGATGACACTGACGCGGAAGGCGGCGGAGAAGGGTCTGATTTCAAGGACAAGGTATTGGGTGTGTTGAAGCAAGGAGATTTTGAAAAGAAGAGGTCTTCCAAGCTCACACAAGTAGATTTTCTCTACCTGCTTTCCTTATTTAATAAGGCTGGTATACACTTTGCTTGAATCTGAAACTATTTTCTTCTCTTTTTTTACTTTTTTTAAGTTTTACTCTAGTTTTGTATTCTTTGTTTGCGTATCAACTTGAGCAAGTTTAGACCTGAGGGTGGAACGGTTTTTGTTTTATTTTCCACTAATCCTATTTTAAGTAAGGGATTGAATTCAGTTAAGAATTATATTAGAGTATGTTGGAACATTGAGAAATGACTTCTTATTTTTCTTTTCCTTTTATTAAATTTTTTTATCATCTTGCGGTTGTCCCTTTATTACATTTAAAAGGATTTATAAGAATAAAAAGCACCTGCTAATCCACAGCTTATGGATTGAGTACCAAATAGCCTTCTATCTAATGCATGGTCACAGAAGTCTTGACTTTTTCAAAGAATCGTAAAATGTCGGTGACTTGCAGTTATCCTCACTTCATTGTTGATTAATCGACCAAGTCTGTGATTCGGCCAATTAATCTGTGATGATGTTTACTTTTTATTTTATTTTTTACTTATTACTGCTCTTCTTTTTGCCTATTTTGTTCATGGAAATCATTTTTTTTAATTTGAAATATGTTATGATTTTACTTATTTATTTATTTTTTTCATTTCCCCAATTTTTCTGAATTTGACCAACTTTGACTAATTATTTCCGACTAAGACCGTTGCCCTATCTATTGTTGATTCCCGACTTTGTGACTGTGATCTAATATGTGAGAAGATGACTTCTTTAGATTGTTGAGAGCTAAAACTAGTAAATTAACGGTGCTCCATGCCGCTCTGGTGTCGTGCTCGTCAGGAGTGTGTTTGGTAAACCACTCTGGTGCCGGCGAGAAGCTGTGACTTGCTGCAGGAGTGCTGTAGGGCAGTTTTACCAGAGCGGTTATCGCCTGCCAGAAAATAAACTTCAGCCGCCCCTTTGTACCCAAAATTAGCGCAGGAAAAAAACGTGTGAAGGAAGTAGATTTTCTCAATGATACAAACTTACTACTTACCAATACAGATTTTTAGAGTTGTTATTTGGTACCTAGCCCGAGGGCCAATGTTGTTGGTATTCTGGTGATTTTTGTTTGGAACCCATGCCATGTGGAAGCACTACGTGTTTCATATGATTTGATGTCCACAATCCTAACATTCTAGAAAATGGGTTGGTTGGCCGGGCCAATAGGCTAATAAAAATTACATTAAAATAAAAAATTAATTAATTAAAAATTCAGTAAAAATTTAATAAAATTAGAGAATTTTGAGAAAAATAATAAAAAGATGTAAAAAAATAAACCATTTGAGAGCCTACATTTGTTTACTTTGTTAAGAAAATGAGGGTTTTAAAACCCCGAATTTTCTTTGTGGAAGATGATTAGTCGGTCCATTTTCTAGAATCTTCCCCTCTTTAAGGTAATTTTGATATTAAGGTTGATTTTTATGGTTGAGGGGGCATTTAGATAACTAAGTTTTTAAGTACAGGAATTTATTAGATATTTAAAAAAATATAGGGAGGATTTTAAAAAGTAACTTTAAAGGGCAATGATTTTAGGAATTCCCCTAATTTTAAATGGTGTTTGCTGGACTTAGATGATAGAGATCAAGGATCAAAATACGGTATTGGTACCATATCGTTCGAGCCTAAAACCGATACGTTTCGGTATCGGACAATACTGAACGATACATTCAATGTATCGTTTGGTATTTTTCCATACAACTGAACGATACAATACATGAAATGTACCGTATCGTTCAGGTTTGATACCGATACGTATCGGTATCGGCCGAAATTTTGATCTATGATAGAGATCAATGTTCGTCCCAACCTTTTGCACCAAATATTTTTATATCATGACGTAGAAGGCATTCATAGTTGGGCCAAAGACGGGCACAGCCAGCCAGAAACGAAAAGAATCATATCTAGTTCTTATAAATTGGAAGGAGATGTAGAGTGTACGTCTTCATGTCAATGGGTCAGGTCCTACGAGAATTTGACTCGATGGTGTACCTGACCCAGCCTGATGGGTCAAGGGTGTATGCCCAGCATGATCCCACCCGCCCGGCCGAACAAGTTCCTATCAATTTCCTTGATTTTAAAACTGGCCAGGACCTGACCCCATCAAGTTGACTCAACCTGAAGGTCAAGTCAGATGCTTCATGCCCAAACCGACATGCAAGGTCAAATTATGTGCCCGTCCTGGTAAAATAAATAGGTCAGGCGGGTCAGATATTGGGTTCAACCCAGCTACTCTTGTAGACATAAAAATCATGCTCATTGAGCGATGTGAACTGTTCGATCTACGCACAGATATTAAAGTGCACCGATTTAATGAAACCAATCATCTCATAGTCATGATTTTTTTACTACCGCACAAACACTGTAGGCTGCTAATTGGGCAGCTTGGATTGATTAAAGATGCGTACCACCACCACCACATGGCGTAAAACCAGGCTGTCATGACCCTATGTGTATACGTTGTCAGCAGTCGATATCCATTACGAGAAGTAAACAAAAAAATAAATGGAAGATTACCAATTAACTAAATATAATACTAATTACATCAGTAGCAAGAAACTAAGGCAAACAGCATATCAAGAAATGCCATCACATTTCTGAACCTACTTTTTAAATAAGATGGCGCAATTTCTGATGGCTAAAAAGGGAACCTAAAACCAAATTTTATCGCTCTACTTCAGTATATAGAGCTTGAAACCTGAGGCTGTGTGCCAATGTTGCTTCTGCTCTAGCTGACTGTCGACTGGCCAGACTAACATAAGCTGTTGATTGAATTCAGCCATAACTTCATGAAAGGCAGATTCTATGTTCTTTGATATCTTGGCTTTCCATGGTGTGGATGGTTTTGTGTATTTCCTATAGCCAAATAATCTCTCACAGTATATCTTCATCATTGTCCAAAGAAGCAGATAAGAAGCTCAAAATGAAACCATCAAGATCACCTTGGAGAACCGAATCAGGGTCCGAAACTTCATAATTTGTTCGTAGATCTTTTACCATGCGATAAGGCTGCATAAAAAAAGGGAGGAAAAAGGCACTCAGCGAACTTTATATAAGGCATTAATGAGAAGCAAAAGAAACGCAAATCTAATGTGAAGCATACATGGAGGACGTAAGTTCGTATCTGGTTGCCCCAGCTGATTTCAGTGAGAGACTGGGTATGCTGTGCATTCAACTGAGCCTGGCGTGCCATTTCAAGCTGGTCTAAACGAGACTGAAGAACTGCCATTGCCAATGCTTTGTTTTGATGTTGCGACCTGGTGCAACAAATTCAAATTCCAGTAGGTGTGAAAGGAGCACTGACGATGCTTGGCTTGATAGGTGATTTTTCTTCACTTTTTTTTTTTTCTTTTTGAATGAAAAAGAAGAAAAGAAGAGCCAAGGAGGAAGAAGAAAAAGTGGAGAGAAAAAAGCCAGATCAAGGGCTGGATGAACACAAAAACTAGGGCTGTCCATTGTCCGACCCACCAGGCCTGGATTTTTAACCAGGTGGGGTACATAAATCTAGGGTTTTAGGGGATTGTGTACCAGGTTAGCCCGGTTTTGTGAATCAAGGGTTGGGTCGAGAGGACAAAGGGTTAGGCAAAAATAAATTTGGGCCTGATCCAACCCATTGATAGCCCTAACTAAAAGAGGTTAAAGGGACTGCAGATATAGACCTATTTATGGATTTTTATTAGCCCAAAACAGGGCCTTAAGTCTTAACAGGCCTGCTGATGAAAGACTATTGTTGCTGGAAGTAATGCATTAATGGGCCTATTAAAGACCCAGAAAGAGCTCTTCACAATTCCAGTAGCACATGATGACTTGAGTCATCGTGTGATGGCGTTAGTGAGATGTGATGTCACGTGATCATTAACATGGGATCACATGAGATAAAACTTCGAGAAATAAGGTTTTGTATGGAAAAGGGTTCTCAGATTGATAATGATCATGATTATGATGATGATAATGATGATGATGATGATGATGATAATAATAATAATAATATAACAATAATAAAGAATGCATATAATTTTTTACTGAAAAAATGTATAAAATATTGAAAATGGGGGTGACGGTGATTCTTCGTGTTGGGGACTGGTTCTGTCCAAGGTGCCACAATGTGAACTTCCGTCATTGTTTGCGGTGCCACCATATCAGATGTGGAACGTGCCAACCTGCGGGAGCTCACATCATTGCCAACGAGATGCAGTCCCTAAGAAGAAGGGAGGTTGGACAGGTGGTCCTTAACAGCACCCAAGCAAAGGACATCTTAAATGGGTGGTCCATCACGGGCAAGCGATTCCGGGGCGTCTCGGGTTTGACTGGCAGTGGGGCCGGGCACCAACAGCGATTCAATGGTGTTCCCCGTGACGTATCCTTTGCCAATGCGGTTAAGGGTGGTGCCCGATTCGAGGGCGAGGCAGGACTCAACCATCGGCATACGGCGGAATGTCGCCTGAAGGAGGCACAAATTATTGAAAAATCTGTGGGTGTGGGACCATCAACCTTGGTATGCAATAACCCTGAATTTAAAGCATTAGCCTCCAACCTCCCATATTTTTGGGCTACCATTAATTTCACAGTTAATTCACTTCTTCCAATTCAAATTCACAAATGGCTACATAGCTGGTGGGCCCTTGGTGAGCGGCCTTCCATTTCTCCTTTCACGCCGACTAGCTATCTGGTGCGGTTTCCCGATGAAGCCGCTGCCGATCGGTTCTGCACTCAAAAGAAATTATATATAGACTAGGTTCCGGTTTCCTGCCATCGGTGGGAGGCTCACGATGGGGAGGTCTGCCCGACATCTTTTGAGGGGGGGTTATGGCTGAGAATATGGGGGTTACCACTACACGTCTGGTGCTCTGCCACCTTCGAGGCTGTCGGCGATCTCTGTGGAACCTTCATTGCCGTCAGTCGGAGCACGTTGGACTTGTGGGAAGCGAGCTTCGCCCGCATACTAGTTGCCGTCGATCGCATCAATGACATCCCGAGATACTGTTACGTTCGTCTCGGGGAACTTAACATTCAGATCTTCATAGAGGTAGAGTTGGGTGAGTGGGCTCATCTCCCGTGGAATCCGAGCAAGGAAACGGTGGGGTCCGTCAGAGGTAAGGAATACATAGTTGGTGGTGCCGGTAAAACACTCCCGTCGTTCATCACCCCAACTAGGTACCGGGCAGACTCGATCGGTAGGCTTGGGGAGATAGCCGCGCAGAGGGATATGCCCTCGCCGGTAGCGCAGCATGGGGGGACGATCACGTCGGGGAGCGTCGGCTCGGCGTTGGGGTGCGATTCTCCGGGCCCCGATGAGCTTGAGGAGGGAGAAATCAGAACCCCGCTGGATTCTCCTGTAGTTGGCTCACTGGAGTTGGCATCTCCCGGAGGTCTGGTAGCTACGGCCTGCTCTCCTAGTGTTCTTGATTTCCCACCGTTGATGGTCTCAACGGTTGCGATTTCTGCTACGAACGCAAAGGAGCCTCCTGATTGGCTACCATTTTCGATCTTCCCTAGAGAGGATGAGTGCCTGTACCTTGCTATTAATGGATCGACAGCTGCACAAGACCCCATGAGATTAGAAGCAAAGTGTGACTTTGCAGGGGCATGTGGCCGAAGCACCGTGGATGGATGTTGGGATAGTACTCCTTTATAACAAAACTGGCTACTATAGTGGCGTATGGTAGTAGTGAGAACTCTGGGGGTTGTCGCCTAATTTGTTTAATAAAGGAACATGTGGAAAGGCGTCTACTTTGTCAGACGGTGGTGCTCTTAAGCCATTGGTCTCCTTTCGAAAACCTACGGACCATGCACCGATTTGGGGTGAAAAAGCGGGGGGAGCGACACGTGTTTTTGGCAAAGTAACTGACCGACAGATGCCATACATTGTCAACTGGGCAAACGGCAGGACAAGTTTCTTTTCTATCACTCTACAATCGGGTCTAGGGCTCACCAACACCCGAATTCTTAGATCGGGTCCATGGATGACGGGCCCACTTTTGCGGGTCAATGGATGGTTGGATAGCGGGTGGGGGGCCACGTCTACTTCTCGTTCCTTTGGCCCGACTGGCTCTGCGGAAGTCTTGAATCCTTCTGAGCGCACCACTCCCCACCTTCCGATTCCGGATGTCCACACCTCTTCATTAGCATCCTCTGACTCTCTCACCTCCTCCGCTTCCTCTACAGCGGGCATCTTGTCGTTGAGATCGCTTTGACGAGATGAGGCCGGAAATTGGCTGCAATGTTCTTTCGTGCCTTCTAGGGATGCTAGTTCGACCACCTCTCCTGCTGATGAGAGCCACGATCTCAATGACGACTCCAGAGGTTCTAATGAAGTTGACCGTCTTATACGCGTGGGTCGAGACCTTGGAATGACCTTCAAGGGCTCGGATGAAGCCTTCAGGGAGGTTTTTAGCTCCACTCTTGTATGCCGATCATCCAATGCCAAGTCGAGGAGTCGGGCCAGATCTTGGGAACTAACGCGGTTGGGATGTCTGATGGACGGGGAGCGGGGGGTTTTTAATTCCCTGTCTCCTTACTTGGGCAGGCTTTTCATTGTTTCTATATGAAGATGTTCTCATGGAATGTGAGGGGTATCTGCGATGGGTTAAAGTGTGCTGCTGTGAGGCAGATGATCACTACGATCAATCCGGTCATTATTACACTTTAAGAAATTAAGTGGGGCTGCTGCGATAGGTTGAAAGTTGCACCTGTGCTTGGAGGCAACCGCTGGGGATGGGTTGGGGTTGATTCAGCTGGTGCCTCAGGAGGAATTCTGGTAGCTTGGAACACTTTATTGTTCGACAAAGTTGATGAGGAAGTGGGTCACTACTCCGCCTCTGTTGTTCTTCGTAATAAGGATTCAGGTAAAATTTGGTCGTTTTCAGGTATCTACAGTCCGTCGGATGAGCTTGCCGCTGTTGCAGCAAGATGGGATCACCCTCGGTGCTTGGGGGTGATTTCAATGCTATCAGATCGGCCCATGTGAAGCAAGGTGGGCCGCCGGATTTTGCAGTGATGCACGAGTTCAACTCCTTTATTTCCGATTGGGAGCTGATTGACGTTCTGCTTGTGGGGTCAAGGTTCACTTGGTCCAACCTTCAGGAGTGCCCCTCTCTAAGTCGCCTTGACAGATTTCTCTGTTCATCGGATTGGATGGATATCTTTCTGGCCGCCAGATTAGAGGGGCTTGCTAGGGCAGTCTCTGACCACCGTCCTTTGCTACTTCAATGTGATTCTCATGGGAAGGGGCCTTCCCCTTTTCGCTTTGAATGTGGTTGCTTGATGAAAATTTTCTAGCGGCTGTTTCTTCTTGGTGGAGCGAACCTGTTCCTCTAGGGACGGCTGCTTTCCGATTTGTGTCCAAACTTCAGAGGCTCAAGGGGCATATCAAGGCATGGAATCGAGAAGTCTATGGGCTGGTTCATGCCGCGAAAGAGGCCCTACTTCTTCGGCTGAAAGAGATTGATGATCTAGAGGAACATCAGGACCTGACTGATGAGGAGAGAGACGAGAGGTTGTTAAAGAAATTAGAGTTCAACAACAAATGCTTGGCCGAGGAAGTGTGCTAGAGACAAAAAGCTAAGGTGCGATGGCTTAAAGAAAGAGATAACAATACCAAGTTCTTCCATGCGGTAGCCAACGCCCGTAATAAAATCAACTACTTGGGTAAGATCGTCGTTGGGGGGGCAGCATACTTCGATTATGAGCAGATAAGATCACAGGTTGTTGACTATTACTCAAACCTTTATTCCGACGAGAGTCTCGCTAGGCTAGGGCTCGATGGGATTGCCTTCAAATCCATTTCCGCAGTTGATAGTACTGATGTGAAGCGGTCGTTCACTGAAGATGAGGTGTGGTGGGCTATCAAGTTTGGTGGTAAAAACAAATCCCCGGGGCCCGACGGCTTAACTTTGGAATTTTAGCATAAATTTTGACCGATTCTTAAGTTCAATCTCATGAAAGTTCTTCACGAGTTCCACACTAAAAGCTTTATTGGGCGAAGCCTCAACTCCACCTTTATTACTCTCATTCCAAAGAGAGACGGGGCGAAGGACCTCTTAGATTTACGTCCAATTTGCCTCCTCAACTGCCTGTACAAAATTATCTCGAAGGTACTGGCCAACAGAATCAAACCATTAATGAGCGAGATTATTTCGATAAACCAGGGAGAGTATGTTCATAGGAGACAATTGGTGGATCTGGTGGCAGTGGCACAAGAGGTGATTCACTCGGCTCATCACGCTCACCAGCCCGCTGCCCTTTGGGAGGTGGACAAGGAGAAGGCTTATGACAGAGTAAGTTGGGACCGCTTGGACTACATGCTTGGTAGACTCGGGTGGGTTCGGGTGTATGTGGATGGGGTGGATGCGGGCTTGTTACTCCTCAGTTTGGTTCTCTGTATTGATCAATGGAACGTCGGCGGGATACTTCAAAAGCACCAGAGGGATCCGTCAGGGCGACCCGCTCTCCCCATTCTTATTTAATATGGTGGGCGAAGCGCTTGATGGCCTCATCGTGCGCGCCAGACAAATGCAATTCATATCGGGAATTCTAGTGGGATCGCATGGCCACCTCATCTCGCAGCTCCAGTATGCAGACGATACCATTATTTTCAGGAAAGCAAATGTGGAGGAATTCAAGTCTTTGACGGAGGTCTTAACAGTATACGAGGCAGTTTCGGGCCAACGGATAAATTTACATAAATTAGCAATTACGGGAATTGGGACATCTGATCAACTATTGGCAGAGTTAGCTGAAACGGTAAAATGTGTTGTGGAGAAGCTCCCGATAATTTATCTGGGCCTGCCTCACGGGCTCAGGCAACTATCTGTAAGGGCGTGGGATCCAGTAGTTATGAGATTCAAACAAAGGTTGTCGTCATGGAAAGGGAAACTCCTCAGTAGTGGGGGTCACTTGCTGTTGGTGAAATCGGTGTTGTCTAGTCTGCCTATTTTTTATGTCTATGTTCAAATGCCCAATCGGCGTCATACATCGGCTCGAGCAAATCCAAAGGAGCTTCTTATGGGAGGGATCGGGTCTTGATAAACGCTATCATCTTGTGAATTGGGACACATGCCAACTCCCATTAAGTTGTGGCAGGCTTGGCATCTGCAATTTGAGATGGTCAAATATTGCGCTCTTGGGGAAATGGTTCTGGCAGGCAGGTTTGGAAGGTGAAAGGGACAGCCTTTGGCGGGTTGTGTTGGATGAAAAGTATGGGCAATCAATAGGCAATTGGGGCATTAAAGTTGTTGTTAACAAGGGTACATCAGCATTGTGGAAAGGCATATGTAGCACTTGGACTCTTTATACCAAGTGGGTTTGGTACAGTTGGGGCAATGGTGCCCGGATTCGATTCTAGGAGGACACCTGGGTGGAATGCGGCCCTCTCAAATCCTCTTTCCCGGACATTTTTCGCAAATCTAGTAACCAACAGGGTGTAATTGCAGATTTTTACTTAGACACTCAAGGGGGGAGGTTGTGGGAAGTTTCCACTCGCAGAATCCTTCGGGGGGACGAGGTGGCCTCCCACACTAGATTGTTGTCTACTCTCAATGCGCTGCTCAGAATTCCTTGCCGTTTCGATGATCGGATTTGGACCCCTTGTAAAAACGGCTTCAGCGTCAAGTCGTACTTCCGGATGCTTTCGAGTCGCCCGTTGATAAGGTTCCAAGGGGCGGGGCTGTGGAAGGAAGCCATCCCCCCCCCAAGGTAAAAAAATTTCGCGTGGACGCTCTTCAAAGAAAGAGTCCTTACGATCGACCAACTTATTCGGCGGGGGAAGATTTTGCCCAACATATGTGTGAAGTGCCTCCAAGAGGAAGAGTCGGCCGCACATCTCTTCCTCCACTGCTGGGTGGCCCACAAGATTGGAGTGTCATCTTAAATTCTTTTGATATGTTATGGGTCACTCTTGCTTCGCCCTACCAGCAATTGCTGGCATGGTCCTCTGTCAACTTTGAAGGCCAGCTAGGGGACTACTGGAAGACTGGTTTATATGCTGTGATATGGAGCATTTGGCTTGAGAGAAATATGGGGATATTCAAGCGTAAACGTCAGCCAGTGAGGATGATTCTTAGGTCTATTAGAGACCTAATGTGGTTATGGGTCGCAAGAGGTAGTGACGGAGCTAGGGGTGAAATCTCTCCCTGGGATCCGGGTTAGGATTGGTGGTATCTGTGTTGGCTTGCATCTGTCTCTTTCTGTTTGATCTTTGGGGTTTCCTAGTTTTTGTTGGTTCTTTTCTTCCTTTTTTTGGTCATGTCTTTCTTGTATTGGTCCTCTCAGCAACTTGCTAACTTCCAATATATATTTTGCATTACCGATCAAAATAATAATAATAATAATAATAAAGAATGAGAATGGGCTGACTTCTTTTATATTCTAAATTGAATTTGATTTAGTTAAAAGAGTTTCGGTGTATGTAGGAAACTATAATAAATATATGGATAGAGAGAATGCAAGATTTCTTTTTCTTTTCTTCGGTTTTTTTTTTTGGATTAGTAAACATAGAGAATGCATTAACAGGGCCAAAAAACGGTAAAAACAAAACAAGGAAGCATTGAGGTACTGTGAAGATAGAATAACCCCCCAAATACCCAGCCTAAAGAGAAAGCCCGAAACACACACGGAGAACCTTCTAGAGGCGGAAGGTAATAATTAGGTTATCCGTAAACTTTCCCAGCCATCCAAGATTTCTTTTATGATAAATCACAAAAAGGACAAAAATTGTGTTGAATAGTGTTAAATTTGGATTTCTTTTGTCTATTATTGATATTTGAATTTCTTTCTATTAATAGTCAGAATTCTTTTAGAAGTATTGCTAGAATAGTGTTAAATTTTTTGTAGGATTAGTTTCCCTTTATTTACATATCATAATAGACAAAAATCATTTTAGTGAATGAATTTCATTTTGGTGAAGGCTCCTCTTCGTGAGTTTAGAATACGGCTTATCGAGCTTCTATTTTTTTAACATTTTTTTCCGGTAAATTGAAGGTGCGTCTTCAACTTCATCTTTCTTCTTTGTTTGGCCATTCAACAACTCCAAACACAAGGAGAACTAGCACGAGATTTGTTGTGTTGAGATGCAACTCTCCCTCTGACCAATAGAGAGCACAATTTTGATCAGGCGATAGATCAAGAACACAGTAAACCGTCAATCGATGAACATGCGTCCAATACTACGTGCAGGAGAGGATATGGGAACCGACCTCAAATTCAATTGGAGGATTGGTTAGTCCAAGCCTTGGAATCCGCCATGATCATGACATATGTATCGAGCTTGCAGATTTCCATGGAGGTCTATAACTGAATGAGTTTGTGGATTGAATCGAAATTGTGAATTTCTTCAAGTGGAAAGAAATGATCAAAGACCATAACATAAAGTTCGTTAAAAATCATCATGCTAAACTTTGGTGGAAACAACTTAAGAAATTGTGTAGGAGAGGATGAAAGAATCTCATACGTACATGGATTAAGATAAAGAACCTTTTATTGTTACAACGTCGCCATCGATTTCAAGTTTTCGACAAGTAGATCCGTATTTGAGTATATGGAGAGTTCATCAATTTTTAATCCGGAATAATTGGAGTGAGTTGGACGATCAAATCATGGCTCGCTACACTAGTGGGTTGCAATTAGCAAACCTAGATGTAGTAAATCCACGTATAGTTTGGAGGGTGGACCATATATATCAATTGCCTCTAAAAGTTGAAGAACAACAAAAGAGAAACAACAAAGTTATCGAAGTTAGAATGAAGATAAATGAAGTTGTAGTGCAACCAGGAAGCTTCAAGTGGGAGAATTATCAAAATTGACATCTTTAATGATGAACGAACGCTTCATAGCAGAGTCATCTAGTGCAACCAGGAAGCTTCATAGGACAGTCATCTACAGTGTTGATTAAATGTCAAATTAATGGAACAAATGGATGCCTGAATACTTAAAGAATCAGTCCGTCCCTCACTTTTCATGATAGAAATCAAGTGCAGAGAAGTCAATTAGTTCTTGGTTTGTTAATAGGAATAACAACAGATAAATAATAAATAAATACATACATAAGAATAAAGGGGAGAAAGGCAGTGTTTTGCTTACCTTTCATTTTGACATGTGGCAGTGACTCCCGTAGGAATGTGTACTATTCTCACTGCACTATCTGTCGTATTAGCATGCTGACCACCAGCCCCCCCAGAACGAAACCGTTCAATACGGAGGTCCGATTCATTAATCTGAACCCGAGAAGAGGCATCACCAACAATAGGTATTACAGCTACAGCGGCAAAAGAAGTATGTCGGCGCTTTCCACTGTCAAATGGCGAAATCCGCACCAATCTATGGACACCAACTTCTGCTTTGGCATAGCCATATGCATGTTCACCGTCTACTTTAATTGTTGCACGCTGAAAATCAAATTTATCTAGATCAGATAAGTGATGCCTTGCCTTTAATGCTTGAAAATTCCAAGAATTGGTGACCAGTTGAAGGAAAAAGTATGCTAGTTTCTAACACGAAAAAGAAAAGGAAAAAGAGAACTTGTGCATCAAACAAGCTCAAAATGGAAGCGGTTTTCTCAGAACTTTCCTCGTTATTTTATGCAAACAAAAACATCATTGATTTCTCAAAACTGGAATTAAGCTAAAGATCCTACTCCTGAAATTTTCAAAATATTTGAGTTGAATTTGAAAATCTTGAGTTGGCCACAAAATAATAAGAATGTTGAATATGTATGTACCTTCTCAGTTGATCGTATGTCCTATTTCTTATTAAATTTTAGTTATTGAGTAAAAAAGAAAGAACAAATCTGAGAATTTTGGTCAACGACTGGGTATTGCTTGTAACAGCAAAAGATCATCTCCGCAAAGGATACGGTTTACCAGTTGGAACAGAGAACGTATATAGGATACAAATATACTTGATCATCAGCTACAAAGAACACTATAAAGGCTTTCGGTCAGCTGACTGGGAATTTTGGTCTAAAAACTTTATATTGCTTGCAACATGAATATCTTATCTGTAGAGATAAAGCATACCAGTTGGACTGACTCAAGATTCAAAATCTCAGCATTTCTCAACCATAAGGGTGCAGGTGCTAGGTATTATGCGGGTATGCCCAGTTAGATAAGCCAACCTACTTTAATTTATTTTAATTTGGTCAATAGTGGTCAACAATGGCCAATGATTGTCAAGGGGGCCACATGCATTCAACCTTTGCACTATAAGCCATTTTCATTTTTTTCCGATAAAACACATAAACCATTTTCACGTGCATGCAAATCATTTTTACTACAATTTTTTAGGCAAATGACACCTTGCCCGTCTAAAAGATATAATTTGAGCCATGTTTTGGCCAATTAATTTCACGAACGTGATTTGTTTTAGCATTATTTCTTAGGGTTCAGTTTTAGTCACAGGATTTAAGTTTTCAATTGTGTTTAGAATATTTTAATTGTTGAGTTTATTATTACAGTATTCTAGAGATTCATCTTACGTTGGAATTTTATTTGGCGGTATCATAATTACAGTTGTCGATGGGTCTGGCCGGGTTGGGTCAAAAATTATGTCGCCTGGAATATTTCAGACTCCAACCCAACCAGATCTGAACTTCGAGTCAAGTATTTTTTTGCCCAACCCGATCCGTATGCCCAAACCGTCAGGCATTCAGGAGGGTTTGTTCAGCAAGAAAAAATTTTGGGTCAACAAGTCAAGCCAGCGGATCAATTCTTTTGGTCGGGTTCAGAGGGTCATCAATCATAACAACCTTGGTTTCGCCTTAAAGCCAATCATATTTAGGTATCTGCACCAACAAAACGAAGATTTATGTACTAATATGGAAGTAGGCTCACATGTGATAGAAACAAACAAAAGCAAGATTTCTTGTGCATTTCCATTTTCTTTAACAAAAGCACCAAAAACAGTATATAAGTGAAAGAAGATTGGGTCGGGCATCCGGGTCCTCAGATCGGACATTCGGGTTTGGTCGGCAAGAAAAAAATTTGGGTCAGCAAGTCAAGCAGGGGGATCAAATCTTTTGGTTGGGTTAGCGAGTCAGCAACCATAACAATCATACAGATGACTATTATAAAGACAACAACCTTGGTTTCGCCTTAAAGCCATTCATATTTATATATCTTCAACAAAACGAACATTTCTGTGCAAATATGGAAGTAGGCACGCATGTGAAAGAAGCAAAAGCAAGATTTCTTATGCGTTTCCATCTTCTTTAACAAAAGAAACAAAAACAGCATATAGAGGTAGCCTCACAAGTGAGCGAAACAAAAGCAGCATATTAGAAAGTGGGTTTGTTCACAAAACCTGATTACAAGACAGAGTTCAGTTGTATATGTAGTAAGTTATATATGTCATTCCTATGGGATTATATTTTACTGAGTTGTATGTGTGTTCAGCTGTATATGTGATGAGCTATATACTCATCGACATAATTGTCATAAATCATAATTTACGAAAACAACATACACCATAGACAATCTTCTAGAAACAAGAATGTATCTATGGCTACAAGAAGACTTACCTGCGGCAACTTCTTCTACCATATGTCCACCACCAAAAATTCATTTGTTGTTTTATTGATAATGATAGCTCCTGGACAAGGAAAAAAAAAAAAAAAAAACATAACCAAGAATTATAAACCACCTACCTACTCAAAACATAAACATATCAAGAATCATAAAAGAGTTTACTCATAACAGAGACACATTTCTCACAAACTCAAATCTTACAATCAGGAATTATACAAAATAGCTTTCAATTCTAAGTTTGCTACAACATTAGGATTTAAGTATCAACTGCCGCTAAATAATAACCATTATAAGTATCTGAACATAAAGATCGATCCCTATTTTTTTCTAAACCACAAAAAATTCACAATCGCTTTTGCACAAAATCATAGATGCCATGGAACTAAGAACATGAGATCTTCAATCCTGCTTAAAAAAAATCACTACTAAAAAGAAGATCAATTTAGAAATATAATGATATTAAATATTATTATAAAATAAATTGTTAAAAATTTAAGAATTGTCACCTTTAATCAAAATCAACCCCTAGAGTCAACTAATTTGTCAAATCAATGCTTCTACAGTTTCAAGAAGCATAGAGCCGCCAGTGTCACTAATAACTCTTCCAGTTGTGTTGAATACCGACTTTGAAGCAACAGTAGTTAGTGGGATTGTTAAAATATCCCGAGCAGTCAATGAAAGAATTGAAAATTCTTTTTCATGTAACTTCCGCTACTGAATAATGTCAAATTCTTTAACATTCAAAACAACAGGTTGAGTCAATTAGCGGTCCAACACTATTTTACCACCTTTTGCAAACATTGATCTTGGACAACTTCAATATTCCAAGCATCCAAAATATCTTCTTGACTGTCTTCGGGTAAACTACACTTCCCACCATTTCTAACCAAACTTTCACTGACATTGCTAGGTACCAATTTCACATATTCATCTACAAACTCCAATAACCTCCATAAATTTTCTCATAATGAACTACTATTTCACCATATGTTTTAAATGTGAATTTTATATATTTCAACTTGAGACGAGGATTCAAAATCACTCCAAAAAACAACACTAAGCTACAATCATCAATTGAAGCTTCAAATAATAAACTATCTAAATTTGAAGTTGCCTTAATTAAATTTTTTCGAATATTCAAAACTGATGGAAAATAAATATTATACATTAGATAATTAGATAATTAGAATCTAAGAAAAGTTCTGTAATCTTTGAAAATGACCTCAAAAATTGACGAACATCATCTGAAGGTATTAATTTTGTTGTGGCTCTATAGGCAAGTTACTTTGTATCCATATAATCAAATGCTTCTTTGTACTTCATTGAAGCATCCAACATAAAGTTTGTCACAAAAAAAGCGCATAAACATTTTTTAGTATTAATTCCAAATTGTTTGGTACACATATAAAAATATTATTCTCTAGAGGCTAAAGAAGTAGCAAACTTGATACTTTCACGCATCCGAGATATGCTTGATTTGAGTTTTCTTGGTCATCTTGTAGAATGAGATTTGAAATATGTCCACAATAGCGCACACAAAAAAGTTGACCATCTAGTAGAAGTGAATGTGAGTGAGAGAATTGAACACCCAGGATCGTAGCCCTTGCTTTCTCTGCTAAAGCGATCATAGAGTATCTGGTTGTCTGGATGTCTAGATCAAAGCCCCGGGATCAAAGCCACACCTTGACATGTCACATCATCCTTCCAGCAGTCGGCGTTTGTCGGAAACTACTATTGAGATTATTAGGATTGCTTGTTTAGAGTGTTAAAAAAAAAAAAAAATTGGGAGATGGGAGCTTTTCAACCCTTAGTGCTCAGGGTCGGTGACTGGGTTTGTCGGGAATGCCATAATGTGAATTTCCGCCGGCGGTCTATTTGCCATCGAATGGAATGTGATGCCAACCGGGCTTCGGGTAAAGCCGTAGCACCGGCCGATAACGGCTGCCCCATGCAGATTTCCGGGAAGCAGACTTTCTTGAGTGAGGCACAATGGAGGGACATTGATCGAGGATGGTCGATTGCCACCAAGAAAAATCGATCGGTAGCAGCCTCGGGTACACAACCCAACCTGTCGTTCGCAGGTGCTGTGAGAAGCAGTCGGGGGATCTCGGTGACGGGGAGGTTAACCATCCTTGCTCCGGTCATATCGAGATTGTTTCTACACAACTATGCTCTCTTGATGCTAATGTAAGACTGTTTTGGGTGGTCATTAATACTAATATTGATTGCTTATCATTGCTGGCTGTACATCGTTGGATTAATTACAACTGGGCATTTACAGATAGACCTAAACAATTAAAAATCTCCACGTCCATGTTCCTGCTGCGATTCAGGTCGGAGGAAGGTGCT
The DNA here is from genome assembly GCA_021018995.1 of Chloranthus sessilifolius. Classification (NCBI taxonomy): domain Eukaryota; kingdom Viridiplantae; phylum Streptophyta; class Magnoliopsida; order Chloranthales; family Chloranthaceae; genus Chloranthus; species Chloranthus sessilifolius. The sequence goes on from CM037590.1 coordinate 8,017,955, forward strand.
TTGGAGTTTTCTGGCAAAAAGCGGGTCTTCATTGACGGGTGTCTGGTCTCTTGTCGACGATGGGAGCCTTCGGTGAGCGAGGTACGGGTTCTGGAGGAGGAAGAAGGGGCTTGGGCGCATATTTTTGGGCTACCTTTACATATCTAGTCCCCGGAGGTGTTCCTTGAGATCGGAAACCGATGCGGTCGGTTTATCCGTGTTGACCGTCGCTCCGCGGATCTCTGGAATACGACACACGTTCGCATCCTCGCCGCGGTTGACTCTATCGCTGCCATCCCCCGAACCATCGATCTGCGGATGGGCGGCCAGTGCTGTCAGCTCGTTGTAGAACTCGAGCGAGTCGAGCGAACGGTCGTCGAGTATCAGTCTCTCAAAGTTGTGCCGGGGCCCGATTCCTTTGCTCTGGGCATAGTCCAGTACCCAATAGAAGAAGTTCAGCCGGTTCGGGATCCAATCCGACACGGAGGGGCTACGCTGGATGGGATACCGACGGGAGGCTCGCAGGCGTGCTCGCCCACGCAAAGCTCGAATGGGGAGGGGGGGGGGGGCCCTCCGACCGCGGCGCCGGGTACCTCTGCTGGTCATGCCGTCCGACTCGTCGGAATCACTCATTCCTCGCTGCCGGGGGGTCGGGAGGATCGGCTGGCTGATGCGCTGACGGCAGTTGACTCAGTGGCGGATCGTCAACTGGGATTCAGATCGGCGGCTCAGGTTGAGTCGTACGAGGATGGCGAGATGGTACACCTGCACAGGCAGCGGTTAGGTGAGATTAGAGGGTTGTCGGAAGGGATGGACTACCTTGGAGAGCATACCTGGGATCCTATGGTACAGGAGATCGGTAGTTTCCGGATGCGGCAACCTTCGTCTGCCACCGATAAAGCCTTTAGGGTTTATCGCCGAAGAAGAAAGGGTTTTTTGGTGCCTCGGGGTGCGCGAGGGTATCGGAGGCTGACACGTCGATTGCGCTTCGAAGTTTCTCGACCCTCTGGGTTTTTCTTTCTGATGGAGATGGATAGCAACTACCGGGCTTATATAGGGGAGGTGACGTCTTCTTACTCTCAGGGGATGACACGTGGACTACTGACGTGTCGCAGGGGGGGTTTAAGGGATTCAGGACCCGTATTTGGTGTTGACGGGCCGCGGGTGCCCCGCGTGGGCGTGGGCGTTGGCTCCTTTATCTGTCTAGGCCCGGCTTTGAATTTTGAAGGGGTCCCAAATCTGGTTGGTACACGCGTCGGGCTATTGAACCTATGGGGCCGGCTGGGCCAAGATTCGCTTTCCACTTTACAATTTCAAGTTGGCTTGATCCGTGGGAACACTTGCAGGGAAGGATCAAGCTGTGACGGAGAGGGTGTCCTCCAGAGAATCCGGCGACGAAGGGGATCCACAACTGATCACTCTGGCTCTCGTCAGTCGTCTGATCAGGATGGGCACAGCTTTGTTGATGAAACTACGGATGGTGAGCACCACAGGGGCTTGCGATTGCAGCTGCTGGACCCTCAAGTGGACTCTGTGGCTGATGATGATGATATGCCCATGGGGGATGACCTAGAAGTTGATAGACTGATTGACGTCGGACGAAATCTCGGGATGGCGTTTGGTGGATCGCACGAGGAGCTACGGGTGGTTTTTGGATCGGTTGTCTCGAATCAACAGGTAGCCAGAAGGAAGCGGCGGGGTGGTTCGAAAGAACTCGCGCGATTGCAATGGGGGATGTCGGATGGGAGAAGGGTGGGGGGTCAATAAGTGGGGACCGGATGGGCGGGCTACGCTGATTTTGATCATGAAGATGCTTACATGGAATGTCAGAGGGATATGTAACTGGTCTAAACGGGCTGGGGTTAAACAGTCATTGGTTTGCCGTTGGATCACACTACGAGACGAAGTGGGGTCATACCAAAGGAAGGTTAACTCCATCCTAGGTGGGACTGGGTGGGACTGGGTTGGGGCGGACTCGATTGGTGCCTCTGGAGGCATTTTGGTCGCTTGGAAAGCGGGCATTTTTTATAAAGAGGACGAGGAGGTGGGACTGTTCTCGGTCTCGGTTGTATTGCGAAATAAGGAGTCGGGGTCTAGGTGGGTTTTTGCAGGCATCTATGGATCATCGGTCAATCATGACCGAGGTGATTTCTGGTTTGAATTGGCAGCTTTAGCGGGTCGATGGAACTATTCGATCTGCCTTGGGGGGGATTTCAATGCGGTTAGGTGGGAGTCTGAGAAGAAGGGCCGTACGCCGAATGCGAGAGTGATGCGGGAGTTAAATTCCTTCGTTTCAGACTGGGGGCTGATGGATGCCCCGCTCTCGGGGGCTCGATTCACCTGGTCAAATCTGCAAGAAAACCCATCGTTATCAAGACTGGACCGGTTTCTCGTTTCGGTGGGGTGGCTTGATATGTTCCCGGGGGGAAGCACTTGCTCGGCCGGTATCCGACCATCGTCCTTTGCTTTGCACGTGTGATTCAAGAGGGAGGGGGCCGGTCTCGTTTCGGTTTGAAAACATGTGGCCGTTGGAGGAATCATTTCGTGAGAATGTAACGGGGTGGTGGAAAAAGAGGAGCTATACGGGAACTACCGCCTACCGATTTGTCTCCAAGATGCGTCATTTGAAGGGGAAGATTAAGGAATGGAACCGGACGGTGTTTGGGAGGGTGCAGGCCCGGAAGGAAAATCTGCTGAGCAGGTTAAAGGCCTTCGATGACCTAGAAGAAGAGAGGGATCTAAATGGGGAGCGGCAGGGGATAAAGATCGATTTTGACAGCGTTTGCAGATCAGAACAAGTCAGCTGGATGCAAAAAGCCAAAGTTAAGTGGCTAAGGGAGGGGGATGCGAACACAAAGTACTTCCATATTGTGGCGAATGCGAAGTTTCAGTCTAAGTTCCTGGGGAGAATTGTCGTGGACGGGGCTGAGGCTGAGGGGGATGATCAGGTTCGGGAGAAAGTGGTGGAGTTTTATAAATCCCTGTATACGGATGATGGGTTCTCGCGTCCACAGCTGGAGAGGTTGCCTTTTGAAACTATTTCGGTGGCGGAAAGGGAGATGTTGGAACGGGAATTTACGGAGGAGGAAGTCTGGTATGCTGTTAGATCTAGGGGACGGAACAAAGCACCGGGGCCGGACGGGTTCACTATGGAATTCTTTCGGACTTTCTGGGTGCTCATCAAGGCTGAGCTGATGGAGGTTATGGGGGACTTTCACGCTGATGGATTCATCGGGAGGGTGCTTGGATCCACCTTTATTTCACTTATCCCAAAGCATGACGGTGTTGATGCCATCTCAGATTTTCGACCCATCAGCTTGACAAACTGCACCTATAGGATCATGGCTAGAGTGCTTGCCAATAGGTTTAAACCTTTGATGGCCACCCTTATCTCGGGGAATCAGGGGGCTTTTGTGAGGGGAAGACAGTTGGTGGATCTGGTTATGTAGTAACGAGACTATTCATTCCGCACACATTCAGCGAAGCCCGGCGGCGGTTTGGAAGGTGGATATGGAAAAAGCTTATGACCGGGTCAGTTGGGAGGCCATCGACTACATGCTCGGAAGGATGGGGTTTGGGCATATTTGGAGGAAATGGATGCGTGGTTGTTACTCATCCACGTGGTTTTCGGTTATGGTCAATGGCGCTCCGGCTGGGTATTTCAAAAGCTCTAGGGGCATACGCTGAGGGGATCCCCTATCACCTTTCCTCTTCAATGTGGCTAGTGAGATGCTGTCCCGCTTGCTCGATCAGGCTAGGGAATGTCAACTCATCTCCGGTATTCCGGTGGGAGTGCAGGGCAGGTGTATTACGCATCTACAGTATGCGGATGACACGATTCTGTTTGGAAAAGTGAACCAGGCTGAGCTCCAGGTGCTAGGGGATGTGTTGTCCGTATATGAGGCTGTCTCGAGATAGCGAACTAATCTCCTCAAATCATCCATCACCGGAATTGGAGTCGATCACTCTGAGTTGGAGGAGCTTGCTAACTCAGTTGGATGTCCGATTAAGCACATGCCTATTACCTATCTCGGTCTTCCGTTGGGTATCAGGAAACTTTCGGCTCATGATTGGCAACCAGTAGTTCAGCGCTTCGAGCAGCGGCTGTCCACCTGGAGAGGTAAACTTATGAGCAGTGCTGGCAGGTTGGTTCTGATCAAGGTGGTATTATCTTCATTGCCCATTTTCTATCTCTCGATGTTTCATTGCCCGGCAAAGGTGATCCACACCCTTGAGCGAATCCAGCGCTCCTTTTTGTGGGAGGGGTCGGGTTTGGGCCGAAAGTTTCATCTGGTAAGTTGGGAGGTTTGTCAGCTGCCAATTGCCTATGGGGGGTTGGGTATACGCAACCTGAGGCGGACCAACACCGCGCTTCTTGGGAAATGGTTTTGGAGAGCGGGTAGGAATGAGGACAGGGAGGGACTTTGGAGGAGGGTGCTGGTCGAGAAATATGGTCAGGCATCAGGGAACTGGGGAATCTATCCGATTGCACGTGCAGAGCTTGACTTGAAAGGAAAGGTTGCCGGATCCGGCCCAATTTGACAAGGATGACGCTCAATCGGGGATGTGGTACCAGAATTTGAATTTCGGACGACGTATGGCTGACACCCTACACTCTGAAGTCCACTTTCCCGGCTATCTATGCTTTAGCAGTCAACCAGGGGGGGATGATTGATCAATTTGTATCCATTGATAATGGGCCTGTGGTCTGGAATGTCAACACACGCAGATCACTGCATGAGCGGGAGATGGTGAAATTCGCCACCATCGCAGCCAGATGTCGAAAGCAATGAAACCAAAGAGGGGCGGATCAGAGGGTGTGGGCTCCAAATAGCAATGGTATTTTTACGGTGAAAAGCCTATACAATTTGGAGACTTGTCGCCCACTGGTGCTTTTTGAGGGGAGATGGCTGTGGAAAGCGCCGATTCCCTACAAGATCAGATTTTTCGTGTGGACCCTCTATAAGGAGAGAATTCTCACACGGGACCAACTATTGCGGAGGGGGAAAGATGTGGCGACTAACTGTGTCATGTGCAGTACGGGGGAGGAGACTTCGGCGCACCTCTTCCTCCACTACAGTATGGCCCGTAAGATTTGGAACGCGGTACTCAGATCATTAGGCCTGAGCTGGGTAATGGCGAAGACCCCTTACCAGCACCTCCTAAGCTGGGCCCCGCGATTGGAGTATGCGGAGCCACAGGTGCAGACTAGATGTGCTATCTTCGCGGTCTTTTGGTGCATCTGGCTGGAGCGCAACGCCAGAATTTTTGAGGATACTAGCAGACCTATGGGTCTCATTGTCAAATCCATCATGGACCTTGTGGGCTTTTGGGGAGGAGCAGCTGCGAGGGGGAGTGGGCAAACCTCTACCCTGTGGGATCCAGGCTGAGTGGATGTCAGGGGTTTATCGCGGTTTTGCGTGGGTTCTCCTTTTTCTATTTCTGTTTTATCAATTTTCTCTTGTATTGGATTCGCAGCGCCTTGCTGTGTTTCAATATATTGTTTTTTACTGATCAAAAAAAAAAAAAAGTAGAAGTGAATGTCTCAATGCAGCGTCCCTTAGGAATCCTTGTCGGGATATTATTTACAATACAACTATCTAGGGTAATTGTCATCACCTTTTTCACGTTACTCCAGCTAATTATATGATCAGCAATCACATTTGAGATGACTTTCGACATTTGAGGGCAAACTAATTTCAAAAAAAAAAGAAATTAAGAATTTTCTTTTGTAGTATTCAATCATCACCAATAAGAAGTATCGTTAAAGTTATATATCCAAATGATTGATTGTAAGTCCATAAATCTGAGATAAAACAGATCCTTTGAGAGAGTCAATTTTTCTTTCTTCTTCTTGTACAATTTGATAACGTCATAAAGTCGATCGTTAGGCAACACCAGATTGAAACGAGGTTGCACAACCTTTAGAAAATGTTGGAAAAACTAACGATCTACAATGCGGAAGGGATACTCATACTTGACTACACAGCATCATACCTGAAATTCACTATTTTCCTTCTCATTGCATTTTTCACCAAAACTTGTTGGTTCGGCTGAGATTTGTAACGTCATAAAAATTCTAAGTGTCGATTAAACAACGATTCAATTTGGTATTGCATAAAACTCTACATTGAGATATCATTAAACTATACAAGAAGAAAGGAGAATTTGAAAAGCTTCTTTTGTCTCAATCTCAGAAGATATCTGCTTTACCTCAGATTTATAGGTTTCCAATCAATCATTTGGATATATAACTTTAACGACACATTGATAGATAACAATTGTAGAAAAGAATATTTTTATTTTTTCGAAATTATTACGTCGGAAGTCGTTTTCGGTGCGATTGCAGATCATATAATTAGTTGGGGTGCTGCAAAAAATGTGATTACAATTACCCTTAGACAATTGTAATGTGAATGATTCACCGACAAGGATTCTTAAGGGACATTTTGCCTTGAGACATTCACTTCTACTAGTTGATCAATTTTTTCATGTGCGTCTTTGTGCACATATTTCAAATTTCATTATATAAGATAGCCTAAAAAACTCAAAAGCATATGTAGGATTCATCAAAATGCCAAGTTTAATACTTCTTCACCCTCTAGAGAATAATCTTTTTATGAGTGTGCTAAACAATCTGAAATTGATACTAAAAAAAGGTTGTGTGTTGATGTTGTATCAAGGGGGAACTCAACATACCTAATGTTGGAATCTGCAAAGAAGTACAAAGAAGCATTTGGTTATATGGATACAAATGAACTTGCCTATAGAGCCACAGAATTAAAACTATCAAATGATATTGAAAAAATTGCAGATGTTCATCTAACTTTTAAGGCATTTTCAAAGATTACATAACTTTTCTCAAATTCAAAATATCCAACGAGTAATCTTTATTTTACATCAATTTTGAATATTCGAAAACATTTGATTAAGGCGGCTTCAAATTTAGATAATTTATTATTTGAAGCTTCAATTAGCATGCAAGAAAATTTGATCAAGTATTGGGATGATTGTAGCTTGGTGTTGGCTTTTGGAGTAATTTGTAATCCTCGTTTCAAGTTGAAGTATATATGATTCACATTCAAATCATTTGATGAAATAGTAGCTCATTATGAAAAGTCATGAAGGCTTATTGAGTTTGTGTGATGACTATGCGAAATTTGTACTTGCCGACATGAGTGAAAATTTGAATAAAAATGGTGAAAGTGTAGGTTACCTTAAGACAGTTGAAAAGATATTTTGGGTGCTTGAAATACCGTAGTTGTCACAAATCAATGTTTGCAAAAAGGTGGTAAAACAGAGTGGAACCGCTACTTGAGTTAACTTGCTGTTTTGAATTTTAAAAAAGTTGGCATTCTTCAGTGACAAAAATTACCTGAAAAATAATATTCAATTCTTCCATTGATTGCTCGGGATATTTTAGCAATCCCACTAACTATTGTTGTTTCAGACTCAGAGCTCATTACAATTGGAAGAGTTATCAATCACACTCGCAACTTTATACCTGTTGAAATAGTAAAAACATTGACTTGTGAATCAAACTAATTGGCTCCCGAGGTTGATTTTGATTAAATGTGACAATTCTTAAATTTTTAACAATTTATTTTATAATCATACTTAATATCATTTATAACTAATCTTATTTTCCTTAATATTGGCATTTTCTTTTTCATTTTTTAAGCATGATTGAAGCTCTCATATTTCAAGTTTCATGATATCTATGATTTTGTGTAAAATAGCTTGAAAATATGTTTTGTAGTTTAAAAAATAGGGATCGATCTTATTGTTTAGATACTCATAATTTTAATTTTTTTGGTTTATGATGTAATGACAGTTAATATTTATACACTTTAAATCCTAATGCAGTAGGAAACTTAGAAATGAAAGTTATTTTATATAATTCGTGTTATAGGATTTCAATTTGTGAGAAATATGTTTCTGTTATGATTTATGAGTAGTTTAACTCTTATAATTCCTAACATGTTGATGTTATGAGTAGTTAGGTCGTTTATAATCACTGGTTGTTATGTTTATATACTTTTTAGCTTGTCCAGTGGTGCAAAAAGGACAGAAGATGTTGTCATGTCATAGATTACTCTTCTTGTTGCCACATTTCTAGAAAACTGTCTATGGTGCATGTTGTTATCGTAAATTACAACAGTTATGTACATGACAGTATATAGCTCTTCACATATACAGCTGAACACATATATAACTCAGGAAAATGCAAACTCATAGGAATGACATATATAGCTCACCACATATACAACTGAACACATTTCTTATAATTAGTTTTTGTGAACCAACCCACTTTCTACTATGATGAATTTTTTTCTATCACATATAAGTCTATATGATGTTTTTGTTGGTGGAGATGAAAATGCATGAGGAATCTTGCTTTTGTTTCTCACATGTGAACCTAACTCCATATTAGCACGGAAATCCTGCTTTTCTAAGTGAAGATGCACTAAATAATAAATATGATTGGCTTTAAGGAGAGACCAAGATTGTTGTCTTTATGACTGTCATCAGCATGATTGTTATGGTTGCTGAAACATAGGCTCAACCTGAATATTTGACCCATGAGTTGACCCGATTATTTAACCCGCCAACTCGACCCAAAAATTTTACCTGCAGATTAGACCCGAAAGCGAAACTTGAATACCCGACACGAATGCTCAAACTGGATGCGTGAGCCAACTACCAAACCCGAACCGTCGAAGTCGGACGTCAGGTCGACGAGTTGGGCATTCGGGTTGTGTCGTGCAGAAAATATTTGACCCAAAGGTCGATTCGGTCAGTTTGAGTTGGGGTCTGAAATATTCCAGGCCACATAATTTTTCACCTGACCCGACCCAAAATGTCTTTTAGGCCTACCAAACCGGCAGACCCAACCTGATAGTCATGTATTACCAATCCAATCCGATATATAACTCACGGCGAGTAGGTCAGGTATCAGGTCAACCTGACCCATTGACAACCCTAATCATAATTTTCCAAATAAGGGGATGTGCTCCATAGATGGCTGATTTTTTTATTAAGATATTGTTGAATTCCATCTTTGAGAGTTTTATCGTCTCTTATTTTATTATTTCGTCGTACCTACTTCTCGTGTTTGTAATTCTTTATGGGTTGTGGAAAGATGAAGGAAATTGTGGTTTACATCAGCTAGTATCATGGCAAATTTTATCCTATGGGAAAGGTCCAAGTTCGATTCACAACGCCGCCAGGAAGAACTACCATTGTCAATCAATGGCTCAGTGGATTGAAATAATCCACTGGAGGAATCAACCAATGATTGAAACAATGTATTGGAGAAATCAATTGAAGGATAGACCAACTTACACACATGGAGGGTAGACCCAGGAAACAAAGGTGATACATTGACATCCACAAGAAAAAGACTCAATGATTATCCAATTCACCAACGTGAGACTCTAAAGAAAATTTTGTTTAAAATGGATAATCTTTGAACCATGCAAAGGAGACGCTCAAGGGTTTTTCATTTGTCATTGAAACCTTTTCCTGTGTTCGAATTTGAAGATAGAGATTCGGTTGAATTTTCTTTGATAAATGTCCATGGTAAGCCCTAATATGGTGGTAATAGTAACACTCTCAATGAAACCAAAGAAGTTAGCAAGCATCATCACTTGAATGTGAAAATTTTCATCACTTTGGTCTCATCATGTCAGAGAATCTCGACCCTTCCATTTGCATGCTCCCCTTTCACAGGATCTATCGGAAGAGGGAGGGCAAGGGATCGATTTGGGAACGAATGACATGAATCGAGGTGTTGAATACAACCATCCCGAAGAGGATGGACACCACGATCAGGTCAAATGCCACTTGAAACCCACGTTACAAGGTATCATGTGGATCTTTGGGAAATACCTCCTTGAACGAAGTTCGCATCTTCTCATAAGCAACCCAAGAAATTGACTACCCTAACAAGATGCCTTTGCTGTGCTTAGTATTGGGTACATACCATGGGTTAAAATATCGGGTTACCGATACGTATCGTCCGAGCTCCAAAACAATGCGTATCGGACGATACGTACCGGTACCGGTCTGTATCGGACGATACATTGAATGTATCATTCGATACATTCAATACATTTGAATGTATCGAACGATACATTCAATGTATCGTTCGAGTCCAATACCGATACGTATCGGTATCGGACGATATTTTGATCCATGGTACATACTAGATGTTGATAGGGTTTTAGCTACCATATCATTTTGTACATCAAGAATGGTGACAAATAGTACTTGACCAAAAGATGTGATCAATCATCCCTTCTTTTAATCATAATTCTAGGAGCGGAAGGAGTGATCCGAGGTATACCTAACCAAAGGGAGAAGATAGAAATCTAGTGAATCAAGGCAAATAAGTCAAGGAACAAAGTTGCTTCTCTACTAGACCCGTTGAGAAGGAGGATGCAGGCTTTTTGAAAAAGTGTTTTAGTCTCACAAATTCCTGTAAAGAAATTAATTACATCTCTTCAATCTGGGAGGAAAGACACCTCAACCTCTTCTTACTGGGGGAGCACTATCCTATTTGGAAGTGTTTTGGTGCACATGTTTGCTCATTCCAAAATCGAAATTTTTAAACAATTGGGCATTTTCAGAGATTGGATGCAGTTACTATTTGCCAACACGAATGAAGATTGCAGAGAAAACGGACATGAAAGTTTATCATTGGATGATGATAAAAATCAAGGTCGAAAACTACAATGTCCAAGGGAAGATCGAAATCTTACCTACCTTCTCTGATTGATAAAAGTTTCGAGCTCTTGAAATCAAGGTTGAGTTCTCTCCAATCCAAAGAAATAATACTTTAAAAAATATCTTCTTTTTTTCATCGGTAAAGGAAAGTTGTCATTAAAAAGCTAACGAGAAGTTGGAAAGGAAGCAAAGGGGACTAGAAAGCATAAAATGGAAAAAGAAAAGTAAAGAAAAAAAAAAAACCACTAGGAGACACATGGCAACCGGCATTACATGCCACACTCCAACCTCAACTCTCCAAAACCAAAAAAAAACACTCAGCTCCGCTACCCTCCATCTTTATCCAGTGTGACCCAGAGAGACATCACTTAATGTCCTTCACCGGGCGACTTTTTCAGTTGGAAATACATGTGTTTCTTTCAAGCCAAATACTCCAGAGCACCGCGTACAATCGCACTCTCCAGAAAACTCCTTGGGGCCCTTCAAAATGCTGCCCATTCCACGACCCCACTAGCTGAGGAAGAGATTCCAGAAAGACTCACCCGAGCTCGAAGGACTTCAAAAGGGTACCCCAAACATGGTTCAAAATTTCGGCCAAAACGCATAGGTTTCGGTTTCCCCCGAAACGAAATATACAAAATTTTGGTTTCGGTATACTAGTAGCCGATATTTTGAAATTATCGGCCGATAATTTGCCCGAAACCGAAATTTCAGCCAATATTTTGCTTCTTCGGAACGGCCGAAATTTCAAATTTTTGGTTTCGGGCAAGACTGAAACGAAACGAAAACCGAAATTTTGATCCTTGACCCCAAATATCAGCCGCAACCCAGCAGTGAATGAAGAGGTGAGAGATCGACTCTTCCGATTGAAACCTCGTACAATGCTCTCTATACATAATCTAGACAATTCTAACAAAGACACAAAGTTACAAAAGAAAATCCAAATTTGTTCAAGTTGTACTCAATATTGGTGACATAAGGGCGGAGATCATCAATTTTTACAGTACAAAACATTCTCATGCACATGTTGAAGTTTTGGTACACGACAAAATTTTCAGGCAGATGACACCCTTACCTTCCAAAAGGTATCACCTCACAACTAGGTGTTTGTTATCTACTCGAGTAAAGCTACATTTTGTTGCAGTTTGTTTTGTGAAATTGATTTGTTTATCATCCTTTCTTAGGTTTAGTTTAAGTGATAGGATTATAATTTTCATTTCTTTAAGATATTTAAATGTTGAATTTTCATTATTAGGGTAGATTAGGACTTTGCATTAAGTTCAGATTATTATGCCCTCTTTGGCACTTCTATAAATATCCAAATAAGGGAGTGTGCCCATAGATGACTAATTCTCATTATTGATATATCGCTGGAATTGCAAATCTGAGAGAATATTGTGTTCTCTTTTTATTCAACTAGTTCTTTGTGGGTTATTTCTTGTGTTTGTTCTCTTTTATGGATTGTGGAAAATCGGAGGAAGCTGTGACAGTGTGACTTACAAAAAAAGATCCATTGACCAATGTAGTGAGGATCATCTTATTAATAATATTGTTATATCTAGGTGACCAACAAGGCTGCTCTTTAATCGGATGTACCAATAGAAGAGCATGTCTACAGTTCATGGCTAGAGCTGGACAGGGCTACCCACCATTGTAAAATGATTTTCTTCACCTCATCTTAGGACCTGCAAACAAACAACAAATGATAGAAACATAGACCGCATCCTTTATGTTTTTCTTGCAGAAATATCATGGAAATAACGGATTATATCCACAAGAAAATTAAAAGTTCTAAAATAACGTGATATTTTTAATATCTTGCTATACTGTCGTTTTAAACACCTCCTTTCATAGTGTTATAACTGGAGTTTTTAAAAAAATAAAATCAAGAGAATTTGTTACTTTGGACGGCATATCCACAGAATCCAATGTTGTTGGATAAGCATTTGTACATATTGGCATTTCTTATCTATAACATGAATTTGCATCAATAAAATTATTTATTGCTATAATTAAGGAAAAGTATTGCTACCATAAATATGCAATCATTTCTAAAATCAAAAGTAAGCATAGTCGAAAAAAGGTCAGAAAATGAACCTTAATTCCTGCAATCTCCCCAGGCATTTCATCCACTATGGTTATTCCATATTTATGGTGTTGAGCCCACATTTTGTACATATTAATAACCATGGCAGCCCAATCCATGCTCTCTGTCCCTCCAGCTCCTGCTTGAACCTACGTCACATGTACCAAAAGATAAAAACCTTAACAACCCAAATGTCCTACCTGGGCATGCGATAATGCTTATATATGTTGCTAGATATGGCTTAAAGCTTTCTTTAATTTGAAGTGTGAACAGAACATGTTATCATTTGCAATCAGGGCATGTCTGATACACTTTGCACTTAAATAGAAACCTCAAGGGGTTTGGCGCGATGGCCACGTATCCGCCTCAGGAAGCGGGAGACCTGAGTTCGAATCTCCCCTTGAAGCCACCCTATGGATTTATATTTCGTGCTGAATGTGCTAACTTGGGGGGCGCACATGCCCCTGGGATTAATCGGGTGCTCTAAGAGGCCTGGACACCCAGGTTATAAAAAAATGGAAACGGGCACATCCAACCAAGGAAGCATAGATACTCCATTTTTGGCAACGTACCCGTATCGTATCTGTATCGGATACCGATACTTGATTGATACGGCTGCATGCGTATCTTGGGCATTTCTTGAAAAAAAAAATTAAAAGGAGAAATCAGACTGCTAGTTTGGGATTTAGGGTTTTTCAGACAAGAACCAGAAGAAGAAATCATAGAAGCCTACCTAGGAGCCTACCAGCGTGCAGCCTACCTATTTGAAATCAGTCTCTATAAGTTTTTTTTTTGTTTTTTTTTCGTTTTCTTCTTCTTCTTTTTCACGCATCCCCCGTATCGTATCTTGTTATTTTGATAATTGTCTTACGCCGCATCTGTACCGTATCATACCCATGTCCCGTACCCGTATCCGTGCTTTTTAGCATCCAACAATATGACAATGTTTTATGACCAAAGTACGTGATTATGCAGCATACTACTATTCCTGTTCGTCTAGATGAGGATCCAACATCAGCCCCTCAAGCTTCCAAAACCAATAGATGTGAGGAATGTGACCTTAAAGCATTTTTAACATCTATGACCTTGAGTTGCACAGTGGTATTTGAATTTGATCAATTGCCATCAGATCTCACTCTCATAATACATATACGACTACTGCCATATATATATAGTTTAAAGTATATTCAGCAGCCTCCAGGAGTCCACGTATGATTTCCATGTTTAGTATCCTCCCCACTTGCACATGAGAAATGCCTCCCCAACATTTTTTTTTTTTTGTGTGTGTGTGTATGTGAGAGAGAGAGAGAGAGTGTGTGTTACTAAAGAAATGAATCAAAAGTCAAATATAACTGGGCCACAAAGAGAAAGCTTAGAAACCTCTTAGTTAAACAAGTCGGCCATCTCATTCGCCTCACTTGCCTAGTCAACTCCAACATGATTTCTTCCCTTTGAGCTTAAGTCATGCTAGCAACTAGTAATGTGTCCACCCTCACAACTTCCTGAAGATTCAAACTCCCTATGATACTAATTTTGTTTAGAATTCCATAGAGGAAATCCTCAAAACAATGAAATGAACTAAGGGGGAAAACAACATCAAGAAGAGAGAACAAGAGATTAGAACCATAAGCAAAGACAGGAGTTCCCAACTAAAAAATAAAGTTCGAAACGGAACATCCCCTACAATTTATAGACTTTGTTTACCTCACTAGACACAACCCCCTTTCCTAGTGCATCACCACTTCTAAAATAATTTTTCTCAGATTACGATCTTTGATCCAAGAAAACACCTGCACTTACATCTAAAGATTTCTAGTAACACTTAGACCAAAAGTCTCCAAACCACCATGACTTTAAAAATGGCATATGATAGAGTCAAACACAAACAACCCTTTGACTTATTCAACCCCTTTTCTTCCACTCAAGCATTCCATAATCATCACACTCCACATTGCCTTAGAATAACTGAACTGCCATTACATATATGCTATAGACCAATGATAACAATATCAAATTATGTAACCTAATATATGAAAGATTATGGGAGCAATCTAATTATCATTTCACTAACTTACATCAAGCAAGTCAACAAGCACAGGAAAAGTGAAAGGAACGAGAAACGTAATTGCAGCCAAACACATTAAATAAGAATAAGTGCATTCGGAGAAAATGGGTAGTTGACTAACGATTAATGTAAAAGAACAGTATAATATCCTAGAAAATCTAACCTCTATAAAGCAAGAACAAGAATCTTGATCCCCAGCTAGCAATGCTTCAAGTTCTTTCTCCTTAGCATTTCTTCTCATATTTAGTAACGCTTTCAAGGATTCCTTCAAAGAGCCATAAAAAACATAAACCATCAGTGTCTCAGTATTTAAAATTGGCATGCAATGCTAAAACCATAATCAAGAACAATGAATCCCCAGACGATTAGCATCACTGAGAGGTATAACAAATGATCCCTCAGACATGACTGCATCAAAAGAACAAAATACAGAATTCCATGCATCTTTGTTCAAGTTGCAAAACAAACACTTACAAGTTCAACAAAAAAATTATACTTAGTATGCACATCAGGCATTCCATCTTAAAAACACCAAAACAAGTAGCTATAAATAAAAAAGTAAAAATGAAAACAACCAGTAATACTTGATGCTAATAAGTAATAATCAGTATATTAATTTATCGTATCCTTGAAAAATCCCTGAAGACTACAAGATCATTCATGAGATTTTGAGAAATCGACCATCACAACTTTCCTACTTAGAAGCATAGTCACAAAGTCGGGAGTCAGCAAAATATCGGAAAGGGTCTAAATCGGGAAAAATCGGTAAATGTCAGAAGAAAATGGGAAAAATAAAAAAATTCAAAGAAAATATAAAAAATATATCATAATATATTTCAAGTTAAAAATAATTGTTTTAAAGGACAAAATAGTACAGAATAGGCAAAAGGAAGAAGAGCAGTGAGCTCTGAGACTGGATGGCAATAGAGAGGGTGATGGCCCTTCCCACTTTATGTAAAAAAACAGACAACATCATGAATTAATCGGCCGAGTCGTGAAATCGGACGATTAATCGGTGATGTAGTCAAGATGACTGCAGGTTGCAGACTTTTTCAGATTTTTTAAAATGGTTGAAAACTTTTGTGACTATGTTTAGAAGCATGTACAGAAAGGAAGGTAACTCGACCACAGATGGCTTAAGAAGCTGTTGGTATCATCTAGTTTTCCATAAGATATCTTCTTTTTAATTAAAAACAAAGCACATCCTGGTATATCTGAAACAATGCCGGTATATACACTAAGCCTCTGACTGATAAATTTAACTAAATCAGTTCCAAGAATTTATTATGTGCTCATTGCTAACGTGAAATTAATTATTCAACAAATTGTTGATATTATAACAAAGAATAGATACCAATTCAAATTAGAGCTCCTATTGTGTCCTCAAAATAGGTAGCCAAGAATTGTAACTGTTACAATCTCACTAAATCATCATTTTAAAGAACCCAAAAAAAAGTTTATAAAAAGCATGCGAACAAAATTTAGTTACCACAAAGTCGGGAGTCGGCAATAAATCGGCAAGGGTCTAAGTCGGGAAAAATCAACAAAATTTGGTCAAAGGCGGTCAAAGTAACCAAAAAAAATTGGGGAAAATAAAGAAAAACAAAAAAGTATAAAAAGTATATCATAATATGTTTCCATTTACAAATAATGATTTTAATGAACAAAATAGTACAAAATAGGCAAAACCTAAAGGTTTTTGATGAACAAACTGAACAAAATAGTACAAACGTAAATATTTCTTTTCCGCTTAAGTATAACTAAAAAGAAAAGAAAAAAACTACATCATAAACATCACCGATTAAAGTCGGCCGATTAATCAGCGATAAAATCGGGATGACTGCAAGTCGCCAACTTTTTTCGATTTTTTGAAAAAATTGAAAACTTTTGTGACTATGATTGAATGTCCTACTTTGGTTTGCATATTCCTAGAGAAGCATTTCAAGGTTATTTAACAATCATCAGGTCTTTCGTCAAGGTCTTGAATTTCAACCAATTTCAGCATTTTGTCTAGAGATTGACTGCCGTCACCGGCATCATAAGATTATCAAGCTTCTGAAGCGCTTTTGTCCCATTGATCCTGTCAAAAGCTGACTACCACAGATGTCAGAGCATTTGATAATCTGTGAACAGATTTTGACAGGAGCCAGTGGCTAAAAGGTGCTTCATACACATGATAGCTTCTGAAGGAATAACAGGAAGCAGATACGATACATGCCTAGAAGTGGGTGCCCACCGATTCCAATTCTCTATCGTTTTCCTCGCGTGCAAGCTTCAGCATATCGATGTGCTCGAGTAATTCTTGCTCAAACCCATTCACCTCTTTGATTTTACCCATAAATGTCCCATGTTCGCGACTAATTCTCCCAGCATAGATAGGATCATCCCAAAGGTCGGACTTATTAAGCTCCGTGGATAGTTGTTCCAACCGGATTATGATCTTCCTCCACTGTTAACATCAAATTTCAACTTAGATAAGAACTTGGCCCATTAAAATGCTAAATTATTGTTCTAGAAAATAGCAGGAGAGATGAAATAATTTTTTCCACAGATTTACGCTGAATGTAAGCAACTTCTATTGAGCAAAATAAGATATAATGTGCGCGTGTAAATATTTCAGATAACTTCAATGCAATAGCAAAAAAAGCATTTTTATAATCTTGAAAAAAAAAATGCTTAGAAATCATCACTAGAGAGGTAAAGAACTTAGATCTTAAGAAATCTTATACAACTCATTTCTTCCATATTGATAGGAATCAGTCAATTGCAAGTTGAATTGATGACCACCACCCATGAAGAAAATTCAATCATGAAAGATGTAACAGCTAAAAAGAACTGAAATCCTGCCAATAAACTATTCATCCCAAAAGTCATAACTATTAGACACTCCTAACCAATTCCCTCAACATTTTCATGTACGTCAGATTTCCATTGGATCTGAGCATAGTCACCAAGTCGAGAATCTGAAATTATCAAAAATTCATAATTTGGGAAAATTTGGGTAAGATTTGGGAAAAAAATGAAAGAAAAAACAAAGAATCAGAAATGATTCAGTGAGGACAAAAAAAATGCAATTTGGGGAAAAATCAGTATAACTCAGAGAAAAATCCAAAGGGGATATTAGAAAATTATGGAACTTATTTTTATCTATTTTTATTTAAAAACCCCTATTCACTTATATTTAATAGGATTTTAAAAATAAAACTAATATAAAAGTTTAAACTAGGGACTTATATTAATCATATTGCTAAATTTAATTAATAAGGAAGATTACACTTGATGAAAAATTGTGATGTGATTCAAAAATCGACGGTGTAATGAAGGTTGTACTTTTAAAGATTACTTCACTCAATTTAAGTAATAATGAGGATTATATTTCATGAAGTTTGGAAAACATAAAAATAAATACCCGAATTTTGCAATAAGTAGAGGTGGAAGTTCGGTTAACTGAACCGAAACCAATTTTTTCGATTTTCCTTTCAGTGCGTTAACCGAAGGCGAACTGAATCGGATCGGGTTCAGTTTCTGTTAACTGAATTTTCCAAACCCCGAAACCAAAGCGAACCAAGTTTTTTCAGTTTCGATTTTTTTCTTTTTTTTCACTTTTTCTGCTTCGACTTTCGAGTCAGTTTCATCACCCTACCCAACCAGTGTCCGGTTTCAACCACTCAAAACCGAAGAGGAACTGATTCGAAATCGGTTTCAGTAAACTGGTTTTGGGTCGGTTCGGTACTGGTTTTCCATCGGTTCAGTCGACCGATTTTCCAGCAGGTTTAGCTTCCGGTACAAAAGTTCCATTCCATCCGTAGCAATAAGTCAATGTTAAATCGTAAAAAGTGCATTTGAACAAAAAATTGCAATTTAAACCAGACTTATTCAAAAAAGGGGGAATTTTGCCATTGATCCGAGTTCTAAAAACTGAAGTAAATGAAATGAACAGAGAGAAAGAGTATTGATCATCCAAGTCGATTGAGCAACAAACCTGGAGTCTCCTCTTGATCAGCTGAATCGATTGAGCAATGGAAGCAGCGTGGCTCTTCCAATCAGAATCGCTTTCGGGGAGTACAGGCCATCGTTGAGCTACGATGTCGTCTACGGTCAGGCCATCGGACGTCGTGTGTTCAAGAACCGCCTGAGAAGCGTAGTGGCGAGTAGCACTCAAAACAAGACCTGAAGAGAATTCGGCTGGTCTGGTCAGCTGGCCAGAAAATAGCACAGAAAAGCTATTGATGAGAAATCGAAAACCACCAGGTTCGATCGGTTTGATGTGGGGTAGTAATCGGTGAAGCGGTTTCTGGGAGGAGTGGTGAAATGATTTCTGGTTTTGTGATTGAGAGAGAGAAAAGGAGATGAGTTGGGTTCTATGGTTTTGGAGAAGAGGTGATCGAGTTGATCTTTTCAGAAGGAAAGATGTCATTTTGAAAGTTTGCAGGGGCAAAATGGGTGCTGCTCTTCCTCTACCTCTTCTTCTTCTTCTTCTTCTTCTTCCTCTTCGATTCTAACTTTTTCTTTACTTCAGCCCGTGTGGATGTAACCGTAGGAAAATTGGTGGATTTCGATATATGAATACTCTAGTTTCTGAGCTTGTAGGAATCCACAGGATTCTTATGCTTTTCACTATTTGGGTAGCCCAGTAGAGTGCCGGGAAAAGCCAAAGAGGCATTATTAACCCAGTTGGTAACCTCCCTCCATTGTGAGGGAGCGGTCGAGGGTACGATACTCGTCCTCCGCGCCATTTCGCACTCGTCTTTATGCGCCATTTCGCACTCGTCTTTATGAGGTGTGAGTTGGGTTCTTTTAATTAACCCTCACCGATGTAATTGATGCTCCCTCACGCTGCTTTCCAACTGTCATATGTGTATGTGTGCTTGTTCTTCGGTTCTCGAAACTCTCTCAGCCTAAAAAAATGGCCGTATCAAAAAAAAAAAAAAAAAGTCCAAGAAAAATATACTATAAATGAAAATTTAGCATTTCAAAAGGTAGAGGAGAAATCGTAGGAAAATGATGCATGCACCACTTTGAATCCGACGATCAGATACGTTTTCTTCCTAATCTTGCACATATATGATCTTGTTGAGATCATGGGAGTACTATCAGATAGTGAGCTTTCAATTTTGTGTGACAGCACATCTCAAAATTTGACCCTAAGATCGTGTTTGAGTGTGATGAGTACCACATGATTTTAGAGTCGCTATTAGGGTTGTGTGCCACTTGAAATAAAAAATAAATGTTTGATTACACAATCATGATCTCTAAATTAATTATGTGAAAGATTAGGATAAAAAACGATCTCTGCCTTTTGAATCATATGATCAATGTGCGAAAGAGAGAAAGCATCAAAGAGAGATTCTAGAGACTCCGAGAGAATTAGAAGAGTGTGCGAGATAGATCGATCGAGAGTGAGTCAAGAGATTGAAAAGAGTGAGTGAGATGGAGACTCACAGGCTCGGGTACATTTGGGAAGCTTGAGGAGCTGCTCTTAAATGGAGGATCCCAAGCTTCTAATTTTTTATTGAGACGGAAAAATTTAAAAACTTCTAATTTTTTTCGCTAATGGAGGATTCTTTATTTTAGGATAAAATCTTAGCTTTTCTGAGAGCCTCATAAAAGAAAGTGCGAGACGGTTCCCCTCGGAAATATTGTTCAGAAAATGTGATGGTTAGAAAAAATATTTGTCCACCATAATTAGTGATCCAAACAGTGGAAAACAATAGAAAGTAAAATCCCATCCTATGTATTCCTACCTTTTCCCTGTATCTAAATAGGTCGTAAACTTTGGCTTTCTTTTGTTTTAAACTCTGCAAATCTATCTATAATATATATATATGAAAAAGGTGTTCGTCCTCTATGGGGCGATGCTCAAGCGTCCTCAAAGATTAGGGAAAATGTAACAATCGGGATTTTTTTTTATTTTATTTAATGGTTTTAGATGATGTACCACATCGTGCATGGTGCTAACGCTCCACATTGGAACCCACCCACTTGTAGAAATATTCTAATTTTTTTATATCAATATTAGACTCATTGTGAAGTGCTAGTCGATACGATTCCAACGATATATAATTTGTCGATTTTTGATAAAAATATAAAAAGTTACACCCATTTTAAAAGATGAAGCAGGTTAAAGGATATAACTGTATTTTCGAGAGAGAAACACCTTTTGCTTTGGTGCTTACACAAGCGCCGGAACGAAATCTTTTCTCAAGCTATCCAAGTCTCGTTCTTAATTAGAGTTAACCTAA
This sequence comes from Chloranthus sessilifolius, assembly GCA_021018995.1. Lineage (NCBI taxonomy): Eukaryota > Viridiplantae > Streptophyta > Magnoliopsida > Chloranthales > Chloranthaceae > Chloranthus > Chloranthus sessilifolius. The sequence continues at coordinate 8,039,055 of CM037590.1, forward strand.
AAAGAGAATTAGAAATATATTCACTTATTCTCTCAGTTGTCTCTCTCTATTCTCTTTTGTCTGCAAAAGTTTCGGCAGTGCCTTCGGATCCTCATCGATTTTTTGAACTTATCAGCGACCTGTGCATCCTATTCTGAAGCCTAATCTTCCACCATCAAAGTTCATCATTGTCGTGACCAATCTATTGTAAGAAACAAGTTTTCGGGAAAAGACTCGGGCATATCGTCTCTCAAATTCAATCTCCATCATCCCAAATCATCGCAGGATTCAAATCACGCTTCAACAGGTGGGTGCCTCTAAATCTATTTTAAATTATTTAGTTATTTCTTAAAAGAAAACCCTAAATTTTCTCCCAATTCTAACAAATTTTTGGTCTTAAAAATATAAAAATTTGGCCCAAATCGATAGGATCGTTTTTCCCAGATTTTTGTGAAATTCGATCAAACTCTTCGACAAATATAGTCTCAGTAATTTAGCCATAACTTTTTGCTCCAAACTTGGATTGATGCGATTCTTACGGAATTGGAAAGAAGACAACGAGCTATATAACTCTGTGTGAAATAGCAATTTTATGAATCGAATGTTTTAAAGGTAAAAATTAAGCTACAAGTCGGGATACATTTTAGATGATCCAAAGTTATACAGTTTTGACATTATTTTTTAAACTCTTAGGCTATTTTATGTTCATCTTATCTCCAGACCTGTAAATCACTAAAATTATACAAAATATATTAAATAGCCTTCATCGGACAATAATCTATAAATTTAAAGGGTCAAATATTAATATTTTTCAACGCTTATCATCAATTACCTCTTTTTAAGGCTCCGACAATCCTTGAATGGACACATGTGCCCCTTTAGAATTCGAAACACGTCTAATTTATATATTAATCGATCACCAAGTTTCATAGACACAACTAACTCCAATAAAGTATATTTTCAACTCAATCACAAAATAAATATAGTTAAATATTTTTTTTCTCTGTTTTACTTCATTGCTTCATGTGTTTTGTTTTATATTAATTTTCTTCAAAAATATAAAATACTTAGGATTTATGTTATAGTTTTCTTCTTATATATGTTCACTATCATCATATGATATTTATCATTTAGAAAATCACGATAAAACATCCACATATAAGTTAAGAATAAGATATGACACATAATCTAAGCGTTCGTCACGATAGAATTTCTTTCACGGTCACGTGAAACTTAGATTGTAGGCGTCCATGTACGAATGCAACCCTCCATAGTAGTATGGGATGTCACACGAAGTGTATCCAAGTTATTAGAAAACTCATTCTTGGAAAGCGTGATTTAGTAAAGCCTATCGAATTGTGGCCCATTCTAATTAAATTTAAGAAAAAATGAAATATGAATATGTTAAGATATGAGATGTTAAGGAAGTGAGGACTTAAGCCCATGCAAATATGAAATTTGGATAAGGACCTAAGCTCATACCAGAAATAAAGTCGAGGCGGGGAACTAAGCCTAGAACCGAATAATAAAAAGATATAATAAGACATACTGTGAAGGCCAACTAAACATGAATTAAGTTCTACAAGTGTCATATCTTACGAGCCACCGTGAGGCAGCTCATGTAGATGATGACATCGGGTACCACTTGGATGAGAGCGTAGATTCGACTGATTTCTATAAGCCTTGAGCGTTCTTTAGTTCTAAACTTTTGATTTATTTCCTTTGAGAGACATATTTTACTCTTTGATACTTTTGTGAGTTTACGTTTGGGTCCATTTTACCCTATGTAAAAATTTGGTTTATTTTTTCTCTTAAATGCATGATTAGAATTTAGGAAAATTTGCACTTTCGGCCCTATACGTTTGCGTATTTGCAGATACGATCCTATAGTTTCAATCCTTGCATTAATGGCCAGCTCCAAGCCTAGCCGGCTCCGCCTGCTCCACGTCAACAAGGGCCTATTTAATACAATATTTGAAAATTTGTACCGCCGTTTAAAATTAAAAATATAGTATAAAAGAAACTTTTTACTTTCATTTGTTACTTTTACATTCAAGTTTAACTTTTCTGAAAAAACCAAGAGAGCGGCGACAAAGCGGAAAAATGTCACAAAGGTCACATTAAATTTTCAGGTAATTTATTTTTTTACACTTAAACACAATTAGTCATCCCCAATGTTTCCCACCTAATCCCCTAACTTACCTATAACTTAAGTTATCGGTAGTTTTTTTAAAATCACTTCTTTCATTAATTAATTGGGTTTTATTTATATTGCAGTTCCTACTAATTGATTGAAAATGTCCATGACTCTAAAGCCCGTCGGGAAATATTCTGGAGTTGGTGTTAAGAAATTTTACATGCACTGTAACGAAGAGAGAAAGAAGATACTAGATGATTTAGTATTCGGCCATCTATTTAGGATTAATGAGAAATTAGGATTCGTTGGAGACTTGGTTGACGCTATTTTAAGTTTTTGAGTTAAAGATAATGTTTTCAAGGTCAAGAACACCAATGTACTCCTGCAAGAGATCGATATAGCCTTGATTTTAGGCCTCAACATGTTGGCGAAACCTGAGTCTGAGAAGGTGGCCGTACCAGAGGAAACAACTATTCGATACAAATTCTTTCGGGGGAAGCCGGCGAAAAGATCTCGTATTGAAGAAATTATTGACAGTGCTGACTTATCCAACGATGATTTTTTGAAACTATCATTATTGTTTTTAGTATGTTCTTTTTTACTTCCGGACACATACCAGGAAGTATATACACGGTACTTAGAATTAATAGATAACATTAAAGAGTTCAACAAGTTACCGTGGGGCCTGATAGTTTACAATAATTTATTAGATAGCATATCAAAAGCGAGCGACAGGAAGGAAATGGCGAAAAGGTCAGAAAATGGGCAATACAACATCTACGGATGCACTATCGCCTTACAGATTTGGGCATTTGAGCACTTTCCTGCAGTTGCCACCGCTCCTATTGGGCTTAAAGAAATATTTCCGAGGCTAATGAAATGGGAATGCCCGAAATTCAGCCGTAATCCTAATTTATATCGAGAAAATTTTTTTAAGTCTAAAGTTATTTTAGAGCTTGAAGCTGAAAAGCACGAATTACAGTATAAATCGGTTCGATACTTTTTTATGAGAAGAGAGATGGAAAGAGAGATGGAAAAGAAGAAGGAAGAGACCGAGGAAAGAGAAGAGTCTTACTCCCAAGAAGAAAATATATATGAATATGATGATATCCCAAGTCATGCGACACGTCCGGAAGAAAGAGCCGAAGAGTCGATTAGCCAAGATGACGACGATGACGACAATGAGGATGACGATGATTACAGCGACGAAAACGATGATTTTGAGGTCGTTGTATGTCAAAATATTGAACCAAAGGGCAAACCGGATATAAGGCCCCAGCCAACAAGAGAGCAGTCGGTTAGGCAACCGCACCTAACCAAAGAAGTAACGGAGCCTAGAAAAGAATGTAAGACGCTCCGAATGGCTGTAAAATAGATGAAAAAGGAATTTCGGCGTGCATTTACGCTGCTTAAAGGGCAAGCACTCACCATTGAACAACTCGGGAGAGATAAGAAGGCCCTACAAGAAGAAAATGAAACAATACGAAAGGATCTTGATGCGGTCATCTCTCATTTGAGAAAGGTACCAAACCAAGCCTTTACAAATTTAAAAAAAAAAAAATTAATTCCTTACAAATTAATGCAAAATTAGCTTGTCGTTCGACGATGTAACTTATCGTCCGACGATGTAAATTATCGATCGATAATATAAATTATCGGTCGATAATTTACATTATCGGTCTTGCGATAATGCGTTTGTTAATTTTTTTATTTTTTGTAATATAACGAAAGTTCATTAAAGATGTTTTTTTTTTTGCAATTATGCAGGATAATATTCTAACCTCTGTGCTATTTGACACATTCGTTCCTTCCACTACTTATCCTCAATCCACTGTCCCTCAACCCACTGCTCCTCAACAAAGCCATCAGGCCACTGCTCCTCAACCTAGCCGTCAATCCACTGCCCCAAAACCCGCTGCTCCTCAACCAAGACAACAATCCACTGCCCCAAAACCCGCCTCTTCTCAACCTACCCATAGATCTAAACCAACTGCTCCTCAGCCTCCTACTAAACAACCATTGGTGGATGTGGGTGATGATGGTACTCTTCTTACGCAGCCTTCTCGTGAGTCACAACCGGCATCATTAAAATCAATTGTAGTGAAATTATTAGCTGGAAAAAATGAAGCCGAAGGATATGACTTGCGTGCTCGTAAGAAGAGAAAGTCTCCGACTAGTAAAGCAATGATTAAAAAACCAAGATTGGTTGTGGAGGAGGAGGAGGAGGATGAGCCAAAAATAATGGAGCAAAAATATATGCTTAGTTTTTGGAATCGGCCGGAGAACAAGGACAATGTGATCGTCAATACTATCATGGGTGTTGACATCACAGTTGCTCTTTTGAAGGTTCTCAAAGGACGCTCGTGGCTTGACAATGAAGTCATCGATGCGTACTCGAGATTCCTTGAAGTTATAAACGATTTAATGTTTACGGCCAATGCCGAAAAAAGTTGGTTCGCTTCTGCGTCTGCCCTAGTAAGGTTTTAACTATTTAATGGAAGCTCGTTTGTTTCTTTTATTTATCTTTTCAATCATGACTCTTAATTAACTTCTTCTAATTTATTTACTTACTCCATTATCCTGTTTCAGACCTTGTTTATGGTAGACGAGAAAAAATTTGAAAAGTAAAAGTCGGCCAATGATTTCGAGAAGTGGCAGGCCTATTGTGATGAATGGCAGGCTCGTTATAATTCAAAGCCGCAGGAACCACTACTGACAAATAATAACCGCGGAATTCACGCGGTAGACTGTGGAACGGTACGTTTTTTAATACTAAACTTCGCTTTATTTAACGTTAACGGCTTTTAAATAAAATTTATTATTTAAAATTTCGATTTCGTTTATGTGCAGATTTATCTCCCGATGCATAGCCAAAAACATAGCCATTGGGCGTTGGCTATAATTTCATTAGTTGATCGAGAAATTAAGTTAATAGATCCAACAGACCGAGAGTACTCAAGAAGGTTTGAAGCGCATAAAGAATATCTATTAAATCATCTTCCGCGCCTTCTTTACACTGTCGGTTTGAAGTCAGCTTTCGATCAACAGTGAAAGGTATCGGCGTTCAACAGTGTCGTTCTCCCGATCCAAAAAAATGGTTGGGATTGCGGTGTATACGTTTTGAAGTATATAGAATACTTCTCCCAACAGCGGCCTATTGATTTCGAAGAAAAACATATGCAACAATTTAGAGCCGAAATCAGACATCTAATGTGCACGTTTGGGAAGAAGAGTTAAATATGTTTGTAAAAATTTTTAGACTTTTGTAGAGATGTTTTTTGATGAAATTGTAAATAATTAATTAATTTTTATCAACTTGTATAATTTTTATTTTCGTTGTTATCAATTTGTCGTAATTGTCTAACAATTACTTATAAACAATTATTTATTTCTTTATCTGCTGATGTTTAGATTTCAGTTGAGCCCTATCGAAGATATAGTTTCACTTTTCCAATCGGTCGATGACTTAAAATATCATCCGATATCTTAAGTCATCGGCCGATGATTGAAAATATCGTCCGATGATTTTAAGTCATCGAACGATATTTTAAATCATCGGCCGATGACTTAAGTCATCTACCGATTGGAATTGTGAAGCTAGATATTTTTGGTAGGGCTCTATGCCAATCATTCTATGCCAATCACTAGTAGATTGAGTGAATGATTTATTAAGCACAACTATATATCTCAATCACAATTCCAAAACGAAATTATTAGTGTAAAAAAAATATTAATCAATTGGCGGATGTTGATCGCTCTTTTATTGAGGTCTAGTTTGTTGATGTTGAAAGAAAGAAAAAGAGAAAAAAAATACTATTCGCTCATGAGAGCATTTGGAAGCTCAATCGCCATTAGGTCTAATCTAATCTCAATATGTTATCAATCTCAAACTTTGAATTAATATAAGTTAATTTCAAATATTAACAAATTTACACGTTATGGACCGTATACTTGTTACAATTTTTACATCGTAGTGGTCGAACTTCGCCTTTAGATCTTATTTTCCTTTTCTTTGGACGGCCGGCTTGAAGTATTTTGTGGGGAGGCAAAACTTGAAGGTCGTCTCTTTGCGAAGTCCATTGGTGCTTATCAACGGTCGGGACAAAGTGTTCTTTATAAGTTTCCCTAAATAAGTTACTGGTAAACCAGTGTTCACAGAATTGGGGGATCTCTCTTTCTCTGTTTCGGCGCGATAATGCGACAATCGCATGTGAACATGGTAATCCAAGAATAGCCCAACGTCTACATGTACATGTTCGCGAATCTAGATCGACACTGTGAATGTAATTACCACGTTTAACTTGAAATATATCACGACCATATGGTATGACATTTTTTCGATGGGCCCATCCTGAATTTCTTGTTATGTGTTTTTCTGCCATCGGTGTTAACACATGTGTCATTTTATTTCCTTCCTCCTGACGACGAAGATAAAATTCGGCTACTTTTGTGTGAATAGTTTCTAGCATGCTCACAATCGATTCCTCTCTGACTATTTTCAACACACTATTTATGCTTTCAGCTATATTAATTGTTAACATATCATAACGCCTCCCTTGGAAATAAGCGCGTGCCCAGAAATGATCACCAATTTCTTTAATCCATTTTGTACATTCCGGGGGGGCGTCGTCTTCTATTTTTCGCATAATTCTTTTAAATTTTGCTTCTGAAAATGCACGGGCAGCAACCTAAAAAAGCGGTCTAGAGATTGTATCCTTATATTTATCAAACAGATTTAGGGCCAGGTGTCGCATACAGTAGCTGTGAAAGGCGTTAGGAAAAACTTTTTCCACTGCTTCCATCAAACCTTTCTATCTGTCTGATATCAAAACAAACTGTTCTTCAAATTTACCGATTACACGTCTCTCTAATAGATCAAGAAACCATGTCCAATAGTCTTCATTTTCTTTCGGTACAACGCCGAACGCTATAGGAAATAAATGCCTATTCCCGTCTATCCCCGTAGCTATTAACAACACTCCCTTGTATCGTCCACGCAAATGCGTTCCATCTACCGCAATTATTCTTCGTAAATTATTACGAAAGCTTCGAATGCAAGGTCCGAATGCCACAAAGAATCTCTGAAATGCATTATCATGCTCGAGACACAATTCGGTCTGTACGTCTGGATCGACCCGCTGTAATTCGGCAACATATGACGATAACATCTTAAATTGCTCATTCCAGCTACCTCGGATGTCATTCAACGTCATTTCTTTTCCTCTCCATGCTTTCCAGTAACCTACTGTTATACCGTATTTTTTTTCAATATAAAAAATTATTGAAACAGGAGTCTCGTCAAAGCCCTTTAATAGCTTATCTCTCACAAATGAAGCTATCCACGATGTCGTACATTGGCGATGTCCACTTTCAAAGGCTGGCATTCCGCACGTGTGTTCCGGGTGGAAAGTTTTCACAACAAACGTGTCTATGCCTACTAATTTCGATGCATGTATTCGCCAAGCACATCCTACTTCAACACACCTCGCCGTAACTCGAAGAGGATTGGTTTTTATTGGTTTAATCTGAAAATTATTTATCATTGTAAATTCTTTAAGAACTTTTTGAAATGATTTCTTATTTCTAAACGCCTGACCAATGGTAATTATTCCCCCTTCATACAGTTCCTCATCGTCTGAATCCATATACTCTTCTTCCGAGTCATTAAGCTGATAGTCTTCATCCACCAGAGGTTGATCAATTCCCCTATTAGTATCAACACGCGAAGTGGGAGATGGCAGAGCTTCATTATTTTCAGGATCACTATCACCGTCATTGACTGGATGGTTATTACGTGATTGGGATTGAGCCCGTCGATGTACGCTTGGTTGATGTGCAGTTGTTTGGATTGATGTTGGTCGATGTGGGAATGTTTGATGTATAAGAGGCTGTGCTATTGAAGGCTCAATTATCGTTGGCTCCGAAGCTATTTGTTCGGAAGGCCATTGATATGGACTAAGGCCGACTAAAAACGTTTCCCACTGATTTACCGAATCGAAGTTGAACTGAGATGTATCATGCATCGGATTCATTTGATGACAATATCCTTGATCTTCATCGCCTTCACTCATTGGAATGTCTGAAGAGGGTTGCTCCAGAAGCTTACTGTAAGGGTGAAATCCTATATTTCTATCATCGTCGACTATCATCGGTGCAACAATGTTCTCCTCTTCATACCGTATTTCTTGATTTTCAATCAAATATTCTATTCCCACACCATGATCATCTTCGTTTGTTTCCTTGAATGGTTGAAATGTTTCTAAAGACGGTAAAATTTCTACTACAGTAGTGACTAATGATTTTTCGATATAAATATTTATCACACCATCACCGATACGATATGCTCTAAATAAGTTTGTAAGATCATCAGAGTAAGACAATTCGGCAAATACAAGCTCATTCCCTATGCGTAATGAAACAGTAAGTGTAATAGAATGTTCTTCCAGTCGTGTCCGACTGACTTTGTATATTTTCTCTATAAACTCATCAAATGATATATTCTCCGTGACAGTGACAATCCTCCGATGTCCTCCGTTGTAAGTATTATCTCTCACGCGTACGAAATCAAAATGGCAAAGAAGAGGAACATCCATTTCAACCTACAATATTTACAAAATTAAAATTGGTTGTTTACAAACAGTTATACTTGACTTAGCGCTATAATTATTTAAAAATATTAAAAAATAAAAGGAATGAAAACTTTAGCGTTTTTGTCAACCATAAACCAAAACCTAAAAAAAAAAAAATCTATCTTAAGTTATCGGACGATAACTTAAGTTATCGATCGATATCTTACACATCTTGGACTACCTACAATGTATTGAAAATTTGAAAAATCATTAACTTAAAAAGATATTGTACTCGATATCTTACCTAGCTTGTTGTATTATCTATGTTATACGAACTGTAGTGGAATCTCGAAATCGCTTTCCAAGAGAGAAAGAAGGTGTTAAAAAATGATAGAGAAATTCTAGATTCAATGCTTATATAGAGAAGCATATATATATATATATATATATATATATATATATATATATATATATATATCTGACGTGCAGCCGGCTAGGCTTGGAGCTGGACATTAATGCAAGGATTGAAACTATAGGGCCGTTTCTGCAAATATGCAAATGTATAGGGCTGAAAGTGCAAATTTTCCTAGAATTTACCTTTTATTATCATTTATGATTTTGGTTGTTAATTTATGAGTTAATTATCATTTAATGCTATCTTAAATATCTCGATCCATATGCTAAGTCAATTTATAGTTTATGTGTATATCCGCTTATCACCTTAACCAGCGTGCGGTGTCATAACACAAAATTCTAGGCCCTTGAGATTAGGTAAGGATTCTGGGTCATGATAGAAAACCTCTATTTGACAGTTGGTCGCTTAATTGATGACACACAAAGTACAAGTGCATTGCTTAGATTATATTTTTTTAAAAGATAAAAAACTCATCTCCACCATATATTTTCTACGCGTTAAAATTTAAACCATTGAAATCAATCAAACTTTGATGAAAGCCTTAAAAATATTTTTTTTTAATTTTTTTTTGTTTAAATTAATCTAACCCATCCTCCCATGCACCGCGTAGCACCCAAACAGTGTTTTAGGCACCACATGGTGCTTCACAACATCATAGAGGACGCTTGAGTGTTCACCCATGGAGGACGAAACCGGCTCCCTATATATATATAGGATAACAGTTAGGTTCCCCAATGGAGTACGGTGAGCATGCCCCAATGGTTCACGTGGAGCATCATGTGACACCCAAAACACTATTTTAGTGTCATGTGGAGCAAGGTTGTTTCGTTTAGATATCTTTCGAAAAAATAAAATCAAAAATTTATACCCACCATGCTTTTTTTGTGCTTTGAAATTCAGACCATTTAAATTAGTCAATGTTTGACTTTTGGCTCAAACAATTATTTTTTTGAATTTTTTTTATAGAATTGAGCTAGACAATGCATCTAAGCTTCACATAGCACCAAAACAGTGTTTTAGATGCCACATAGATCTCCAAATGGATCAATAGGGCATGCTCACCATTTGCAATCCTTATATATATATATATATATATATATATATATATATATATATATATATATACACACACGAAAGCCAATTATGTTTTCACTTTTCACACATTTTCAATTTCTGATTGATTATCCATAGAGCATTTAGATTTTCATGGATATATAATACTTACACTGTATAAAAGTTAAGGATATAATTGTTTGCAATTCAAGATTTGGTCTTTGCAACCGCAATTTTCATATGTAAAAACCCCTAACTGCCTTGAATCAGATGATGGAGATCATTTTTTGGCCCATTCTTTCACTGCTCTTTCAATCATAGCTTACCAATTAGACGGTCAAATATTGATTCCGCATGACACACATCCCTTAAAGTTTAAGTAGTGTACTGGATATCTAACTTTCCTTAAATAATCTAATTCCTCATTAGAGACAATTACTGAATTTACCATATAAATCTGCTTGCATAATTGAAATTATATAATAGCTGAGAGTATCATTATTTGCAACTCAAGATTCAGTCTCCCTAACCACCGGTTTTACATGTAAAACCGGTTAACTGCCTTGAATAAGATGTAGATTATTTTCCAGCTCAATCTTTCACAAAAGTAATCTTTAAATCATAGCTCACCTATCATACCCTAAATATTAATGGGTATCCTAACGTACCGAAATTACTAATCAGAGCTATCACAAAATTTTCCATATAAGACAATCGAAGATTCAGTCTCGGCAACCACGTATTGATGTTGCTTGTCTTGAATTAGATGATGGATATGCCGAATCTATCATATAATTGATCCTTAGATCATGGCTTGCGTATCAAAAGGTTAGATCTAATGGCTCACATATTAATCTTAACACCCTATCAGAAGCCATTAGATTATGTGTACTCTAACACAATCTGATATGATATGTCAAGCTCATCCTCTTACTGTTTGGATTCAAGGGAAAATAGGGGAAAGAAGGGAAAACTAGTAAGCGGGAAATGAATTGCCGTATTTTCCGTTGTTTGGATGACATGGGAAAAATCGGAAATTATCTTCCCATTTTACGTTAAAACCCGACAACAAATGCTGAGAGGGTCCCTCGGTTTTCTATTTTACCACCCTTCGAACTTCTCATCTAACTCTTCTCACCCATTTAGTAATACCACACAATTTGTTCACAAACGAAAACCATTGACTGATTTGAATCAGACGATGGAGATTAATTTTTTTTCAATCTTCCTCATGATAGATCTTAAGATCATGACGCCCCTATCAGACAGTGTGATGTTGATTCTATATAGCACACATCCCCAAAAATCAGAGGCAGAGCCACGTTATGACTTCGGTGGTCAATTGATCACCCAAACTTTTTGAAATTTTGTTACTAAGCTCTAGGAGTCCTAATATTTATTAGTGGATTTTTATCCATCCAAAATTATTAGTGGATTCTTATCCATCTATTTAGGTGTTGCACGGACTTATTTTTGGAGAGATTTCTCTCACAATAGGCTCTACTATGTTGTAGAGCTATATGCTTACATATATGGTGTATATACTCTAGTATAATTAATTTACAAAAATAAACAATTTATTATACATAACAAGGTTTGAACCTAGAACCTAACCTTCACAAAGAACTAAGTCAACCACTAGAGCAATTCATTATATATAAGTTTTTGGTCATTTGGCTTTTTTTTTTTTTGTTAGGGTATGTTATTTTTTTACAATTTCCTACATATGTATCCAAACACAGGATTTGCTTAAACCTGCATTTTCCCAGCTAGCAATGTGGTTATCCAAACAGTGGAAAACAAAGGGAAATGAAGGAATCCTATGATTTCCTACAACTTAGGTATCCATGGGAAAATATAGGAATATTATTTTACTTTCCTACATTTCCCGTGTTTTTATCCAAATAGGGGTATATTTTTTCAGTTTTTTTGGTTTTTCAGTTTTTTTTTCGAGTGTTTTTTTTCGGTTTACTCAACCTATCCCCTCAGTTTTCGGTTTCAAGCCACCCAAACCGAAATCGAACAAAATTGGGGTTTGGTTCGGTTCGGTTTGTGTTAGGTTTCGGTGTGGTTCGATCCGATTCGGGACCCTCAGTTTTCGGTTCGATTTCGCTCTTCGGTTCAAAACTAGCATCCCTAGAAGCATCCAAAGGCTTTAAAACCTATCGAAAAATCATCTAATGTTCAACATGTTGGTAAAAGGGCCGACGTGTCACACTCATATACCATCTCACACAACAAGGATAAGGCACAATGAAACCTAATTTTCAGGTCACTTTTGAAGATGTGTGCCACATGAAACAAAAATTTTTACCATCAAATTATATCCCAATGATGTCATGATTTGGGTGGAAGATTGGGGATTTGGGGTGGAATATAATCTCTATCGGTGCAATGGTCAGTCCAACCAGGTGGAATCAGATTTCAAGTTCAACCACATCTGCAGCCCTTGAAAATGGGAAAATTTTGACTGCACGTCATCTTATACGTGAAAATCATAAAAACTTAGATTCTCCCATATCAAGGGCTGCAGATGTGGTTCAACTCGGAATTTGACTCAACCTGGTTTGACCTTACCACTGCCCTCTTTATCATGTCGATCAAAGCAGTCAATGGTCTTCGGATTAGATCCTTGAAAGATTTAAGAAAAGTAAAAACGCACTCGATGAATTTTTGAGGACACCTATACTAAAAACTAAAAACTATAGAGATCGTTTTTCGCCTCAATATTTCACACAATGTTTCTTGAGATCACAAATGTACCATCAATTGGTCAGTTTTTTATTTCACATGGCACACATTCTAAAAACGTGACCGAAAATCATGTGGCAAGCATCGCCCCGAACAATAATTTTTAGGTCACTTTTTGATATGTGAGTCGTATGAAACAAAAATTAATGGTACTCCTATGAGGTCATGATTGGGGCAAAACAAGATCTTCATTTTCTCATCCAAAGCAGTTAATGGTCTTTGGTATAGGTGTTGATGCGTGCTTTTTCTGGGTTCCTCTCGGTCCCCGTTGAATTAGTGGCCAAATTCTGTCCAAGTGGACTCTAGCGATGCGACGTTTGGAATGGTGGAGGTAAAGATTTTTTAAAAATGATTTTTTAGAAAGATTCCTAGTTTGTTGCGATCGCCAGCTGCAGATATTTAACGACACTGCAACACGTCAATGATCACGCTTGAGAGCGGGTGTGGGTTACTTCTTTACTGAATCGTCCGCCTGCAAACATCAGCAACTGTGACTCTTCTTATAATTTAGATAGTTTAATTTTCCTGTTCTTTCCCGTTATTGTTGTAGTTCCAATCAGTTTAGATTCCAAATTCTATTGTGAGTTTAGTTGTGTAGGAATTTATTATAGTGAGTTAATTTAGTACTCTAATTCTATCATGAGTCTAATTAATCTTGATTTCCTAATCTCATTAGAATTCCAATTAATTTAGTGTCCTAATACTACTAAAAGTCCAATTGATATCAGTCTCCTAATTGTACTAGGAATGCAAATATATTAATTTTAATGAAACTTTAATTAAATCAAGCATGCTAATTATACTGAAATTCTAATCGAAATAAATATACTAATCTAACTGGAGTTCTAACTGGAGCAAAGATGATAGTCCTGCTAGAATTCTAATAGGAATAAAGGACTGATTTTACTAGGACTCTAATTAAAATAAAGAAACTAATTTTTTGCTAGAATTATGATCAGAGCGAGAGATTAATTATTCTAAGATTCTAATTAAAGCAATGAATTATCTATGCTAGAATCCAATTAAAATAAAGGACTGATTTTTTTATGAAATTATAATCAAAGTAATGAATCAATTATACTAAAATTCTAATAATAAAAAGGATTATGCTGAAATCTAATATAGCGAGGAATTAACTATGCTAGAACTATCTAATTAAAATAAAAGAACTAGTTTTATTAGAGTTCTAATCAAGGCAGTTATTCTAAGGATCTAATCAAAAGAAGGTATGTAAATTAATTATACTAAAATTCTAAGATAAAGTCATGGAACTGATTTTCTAATCCTAATTAGAGCAATAAAATAATTCTAAAAAAGAATTTTTGGCCCGCTATGTTAAGGAGGATTGGCCTCGTTCCCGAGTACCCTCCATAAGCTCCCTTGGACAAATCGAGTGGCTATGTTTAAAATAAATTAGGTTTTGGACTATAATATTATATTTTTGCCTTTTTGGAGTTGATTTTGAAATTATAATTATGGATTAAATTAAGAAATTAGAATTATAGAAACTAAATTAATATTTAGGATTTTTAAAAATATTAAACTAAGAAATTAAAACTAAAATTAAAATTCTAGGACTGAATTCGGGCCTGAAATCAGAAAATCAGACCATATGATTAAGTACCGGTTCTAGAACCTAAGTACTAGAACCAGATGTTAATGATAGGGTTATAAATTAAGATTTTAGAACGGAATTAAAGCCTAGGGTCGGTAAATTAGACTATCAGATTAAGGACTGGTTCTAGAAATGGAGAACTAGAACCAGATATAAGAGATTACGGTCTAAAAGGGGTGCTACGATCTAAAACTGAAAATTCGATATTAATAATTAAAACTAAAAGAAATCCTAAGTCTAAAACTAAGATTTTTACCTAGGACCGGGGCTGCGGAGAGAAATCCCAAAGATTCGAAGCTTGAATCTCGAAATCATGGCTATGTTCCTCTATGGGTTTGTTCTCGGAGTTCTCTGGTTTCGAAATCCCAAAAAATTTCGTTCTCCCAAAATTCCAGCCTCTTCCTCGAGCGAATTAAAAAAAAATCTTTTATAGGTTTTTCTCCAATTAAACGCCCTATTTCAGGCGTTTAATTAGATTGCTCGCCGATTTTCCGGTGCTTAATTGCTTTGAGTCAGTCACCGACTCAGTGACCGGTTGACTTGGTCAACGAGTTTCCTAGTTCTAATCATGTTAGAACTAATTGCGCCCAGTGTGGAGTGGGCAATCCGATTAAGCGTCTCATTTGAAGTGCTCGTTCGAAGAAGCTTAGGGATCAAGGACGGTAAGACTTGGTCGGGCGTAGGCCAATTGCGCGCCGATGGTGGGACACTCAATTCGATAGCGCGTGCCATGTGGCGCGCGTAATCAAGTCTCGAGGTGGTCTGAGAAAGAAAGTATGGTCTGAAAGGGGACTGATTGCACGTGTGTGGTTTAGCGTGTGATCGAATTGTGTGTATAGTTTTAGACACGTAATTCGGGGCTGTTCGGGTCTGGGTTGGGTCTGAAATGTCAGATTATTATTTCAGCCTGCATTCTGACTATATACTATTGTTTCAGTATATAGTCTCCCTATGTCGGGATCATAGCCATAGAGCTATTGTTTCAGCCTGTGTTCAGCCATGTACTATTGTTTCAGTGCATGGCTCTCACGTTAGGGTCATGGGGCATGAGCAACAGAGCTATTATTTCAACCCGTGTTCAGCCACATACTATTGTTTCAGCATATGGTCCCAATATGAGGGCAAAGGGGTCTAAAATGCAAGACTATTGTTTCAGTCTGCATTCCGACTATATACTATTATTTTAGTATATAGTCTTCCTACATCGGGACTTGAGCCACAGAGCTATTATTTCAACCTGCGTTCAGCCATGTACTATTGTTTCAGTGCATGGTTCCCAATTTAGGGTCATGAGGCTTGATCCACAGAGCTATTATTTCAGCATGTGTCCAGTCATATACTATTATTTCAACATATGGTCCCAATTAGGGTTGTGAGGTCAAAGGTTGATCGAACAAATTTATATATTCTGAGAGGGCAAAATGGGGGTGTCTACAGATGCCCCTCTTCGGCGCACTCTTGCGAAATAAGAACGCGTCGAAGAAGTAGGCACCCCTCATTCGAGGTGTCTTCTCGTTTCTCTTGGGAATTTATAAATGTGAACAGGAGATGCCGACATGACATGCTTGGCTTTCTTATCTATCAGCACAAGCTAAAATAAAGTATTCGGGGGCCCAATGGTAGCTATCAAAAGTCGTATTCCATTCCGTGGATGCCCAGGGGCGATCTCGTCGCGTATCGCGACCCGCTGTCATAAATAGTCGACAGGGAAAGTCAGCGTATCCTATTCTGCTGGTGCAGGGGGTATTTCGTCGCATAGCGCGACCTACTGCGAGTGACATTCAAACGGAAAGGAGAATCACCATATCCTAATCTGTAGGTGCAAGGGGCATCCCACCACATGTCGCGACCTACTGCAAGGGGCAGTCAAACAGAGGGGTATGACGCAGTCGAGGTACCAGGGGGCATCATACAAATGTCCATAAGTAAGGTCCAGGGATCGATAATAAAAATACAATATAATATCGAAGGCTTTTGCAAGTCATGTCAGACCGGGCGCGTCATTGCCCACACCAATGCGCGTCAAGCGTTCCTTTTCTAATAGGCGTTTGTAAGTTCTTAGATTAAATATACTCATTGTTCAGTTTCTCAGGAGAATGGCCAGTTTGGGCTGGTAATTGAGGTAAATTTTTGGTGAATTTTGGTAAGTAAAGTCTCTTTGTTTATTGTTATTTGGTTTGTTTTTCTTTTTTGGTTTTGTTGTTTTATTTTTTTTTTTGTTTGCTTGTTTTGGAGGTAAGAGATTTTTTGTTTTGGAGTAAAAGATTTTTGATTTGAGAAGTAAGAGATTTTTTTTTAAAAGTTTGAAAATTTAACTTAAGATCAATTCGGTGGTAAATCGACTAAAAACTTGACTTTTGAGACGTCGCTGAGCAGATCCACCGGTACGGGATTTGTGGACCCAACCGTTTGTGTGGTTGTCAAGACGACACTTGGCATGCCGGATACTCCGTCTAACCTTCTCGGCGAATACTAATGATTGTCTCTTATGAGAGGACTACAGTGATTCGCGAGTCAAGAGAGATGGGTTTTGAAAATATTTTGACTTAAGCATAGCTAATTATATTTATAAGCGATATCGAGTAATTGAAAAGTGGGTAGTACTTACCTGGGGGTGATACTTATCTGGATTGTGCATCGCTTGTACGGTCTGGTGGTGTCATAGTATCGCGATGGGACTTTGGAGGTTTTTCTCTTTTTTCAGGTCCGCTGTGGCAGAGTTTGGCAGTTGCCAATGTGATGTAATGTCTTGGAGAAGTGATGTCGCAATGGGACTTGGGGATTCTCCCTTTCTTTGGCTGCGTGCTGGGTGAGTCCTGGTGGGACGTGGGGATCAATTCGGGAGAGAGAGCTCTTTACTTTAGCGATGGAACATTGGTCGAGCTTTCTCCCTTTTCATCATATGGCGCGACAGGTGTTGTCTGAGCTTTTCGGGTAGTGATGTTTGCGATGGGATGCCGGCTGAGCATAGTTAGCAGTGGGACGCTTGTAGGATATTTGGGCGATAGGTGTGCCCTGTTGCTTTCTTTGGCATATCTTAGGTTGTGTGAGATCACATCGTGGTTGCATTGTGATTGGCTTTGTTTTTATCTTCTCATGAGAGGGTGTGTGGTGGTGTGACTGATTTATCCTGATGGGAGTAGGTATTGAGGTGGCGTCATGTGTATGCATCTTATTGTGATGAGACGTGTGTGACGGGGCTACGCGATGGGTTAGGGGTAAGTGGCCGTGTTATTTTTTTCGGAACAGCATGTGAGGCCACGCGATGGTACAGGAGAATTTTGATCAAAATGAGGTGGAAATGTGTGAGGGTGGATTAATTGGGGTATTGCGCGCTTGGTATGTGTTGCTTAATATGATTGCGCGCTTGTTTCCGGGTGTGCGATCATAGGTTCGAAGGGCTGTTTACGCGTATGTGAGTTTGCATGTGATTGTATTATGCGCAATAATCGTAGCACGTGATCGAGGTGTCACTAGGTCACTGGGTGGGTGACCTTTCGTATTGCGCGGTTCGTGTGGGCCGTTTAATGAGGTTATGTGTTTTGTACTTCGCGCGTGATCGAAGCGTCAACAGGTCAGTGTATGGGTGACCTTTCATATTGTGCGGCTGGTGTGGGCCGTTTGATAAGTTTGTGCGATTTATACTTCGCGTGTGATCAGAACGTTGCGCAAACGGCACGGGCGATGGTTCAGTTGCCCGCTTGAGTCGAGGCGCGTGTTTTGGATTGAGCGCATCGTGTGATGCGCGTGATCGAGTTAAGCGCACGTGTCTGAGCGCGTGATTAAGTCCGTACTCTATATAAGCGAGGGAGTCTTCATTTGTTTCTCATTCTCCAGTTTAGTCTCGAGTTTTATTTTTTCTGGATATTTTGTATTCTAAAATTTATGTTTTAGCAATATTGGGCGATCTAACCGTCCGATTGGGACGTCGTTTCTTCCTATGTTAGTGATTTCGCGTGATCTTAGCCCTAAGGTGATGCTCGGAGATGTTGTTATTCTGGGAATGGCTGGTATTGGGAATGAAAGCGTTAGTCTTGACATTGGTCTCTTTTAGGGAGCAGTGAAGGCAGCGTAGAGGCGGGAGCGGAGGAGGTGAAGATGGCGAAAGATGGAGTAATAAGTGGAGGGATGCGTTTCCCAAACAATCCTCCCTGAAGCCTCCGATTGGATGCTCCGAGCGAAATCTGCTCCTCGCTCTATCTCAGTTTTGAACCCAATCTTCGTTTTAGGTTGTAGGTTAAAATTTTAGGTTTTCATTTTGGGTTGTAAATTCAGGAGGTATGCCTCCGGTGACACTTGTAAAATTTTTGAGTTATAAATAAAGAGGCATTTTTTTTGTTTTATCGTGCTTGTTTATCAGTTTAAACTTATTAATGGATTGGTTGGATTTTTTTAAGCTGTTTAATTTATTTTAGGATTTAATTTAGCTTAGAGTTTATCCCGAGATTAGTTTGTTTTTATGGAATTTGTTTAGAGGGTTTACTTGGTTCCAATTGGTTTGACGGGGCTTTTTTTTTTGCCCTCACAAGTTAGGATCTCATTTTAGAGAGTTTTGATATGTGTTTGGTTTAGATTTAATTAGGTTGGAAGGGTTTTCAAAGGTGTGACACTTGTCACTTTGTGGTTTGAGGGGTATGGTTTATAAATGTATGTTAAAAGCGTTGTTTTTTTTTTTTGTGGTTCAAGCTAAGGGCTAAAGTTTTGGGGCATATATTTTTTTTGTCTTGTGATTTAGGGCATTTTTGTTCATTAATGTCTTTTCTTCCTCTCTATTTTATATCCCGGGTATTGAACCCGAAGAATTGTGATTATTGAGTGAATTATTGAGAATGGACGGGATTGGGAATTCGGGATGATGCTAGGCTTGGTGCCATCGATCCAACTCTAAGTGTCATCTCATCGGGAGAAGAGATGGAAGAGAAGAAGGTGGTAGAAAGGAAACCCAAGGATAAGACAGGGTCACAGTTCTCGTGACTGATGCCTGTTTTTCCTCGGTAGGCTCTACGGATTCAGTATTAGTTACTCCTCCTTGTTATGCTTTCCAAGGTGAGCTTTTGAAGATGGATCTTGCAGGTTCTGGGTGGCTTTCTTTTCTACCGGTTCGGGGCAAGGGGAAGAGGTTATCACGGTTAGAATTTATTCAGGGCGTATCCTTTCTCTGGGCTTCTCTGAGATCTTTTGTTTCCCAAATAAATTCGGATTCAGGTATTGCCTGAACATGATGATTTAAATTTCTTATTTTAAGTTGTATATTCAGAGGGTATGCCCTCGGTGTATTTTATAATTATTTTATCTATTTATGAAGTGATTATGTTTTTTAATTCTGTTTGTGTTTATTTATATTTAGTAACTTTTGGTTTAGTTGACTTTGTAGCTTATTTGACTAGGTTTATTTATTCAAGTCTGGTTTGATTTAGTTTATTTATTTTGTATTTGGGGTATGTTGGGGACAATTTTTTTTTTTGTTTAGTTTAGTTTAGGTTCAGGTGTATAAACGATGGGGGGCATTTTTCAGTTTAGTTTGATTTTAGTTGTAGTATGTAAGTGATGGGGCATTTTTTCATTTTTTTTGTTTAGTTTGGTCTTAGTTGAAGTGTATAAATGATGTTAGGGGGGGGGGGGGGGGGGGCATTTTTTTTAGTTTTTGATTTGAGGTATGTATGTCCTAAGTCAGAAGTGTTTTTGGATTGACTGTAACAATGGTGTAGTTTAGGTTGGCAGTCAGTGTCAGAAGTCTCCTAATTCGGCCCTGTGAACCTGCTGTTCTGGGTACATATTTTGTGTTTATGGGGAATTGCACGCTTTACTCCGAACGCATAAACTAATTGCGCGCTGGAATGGGAGTGCGCGTTTCAAAGGATCAGAAGGTCATTAAGCGCCGGCGTCTGGTCGTTTAATCGAATTCAGTGCAAGTCAAGGGGCACAGGATTAGGGCAGTGACCGGTCACTGTTGAAGTAACTATTGGCATTCACGCTCGCTGGTTCGGGCGCTTGATATGATTATGCGCCTGGTAGGAGACACGCAACCAAGTGGTTTGGTTAGTTTGAGCGGGCGACAATCTATTTGCATGCCCTATTACAAGCGTTTGATCTGGATTAGCACGGGAACAGTGGTGCGTGATTCAGTTGCGCGCGTGAGTTTATGCGCGCGATTTGGGTATGTTCTATATATAGTTCAAAAACGTCTCATTCTTCCGTGCTATCCGTTTTGGTCTTTGATTCTTGGTTTCCTTGTTTCCTTGCACTCTATTTTTCGTGTTTTCGTGATATCTTGCGATCCGGTTGTTCGTTTCAGGCGCCGTTTCTTTTGTCCTCTTTAGTTTTTTGAGTTATTTCTTCTAGAATGGAGGGTGAGAGTGGTGAGAGGCGCGATTTTACTGTTTCTGAGTTGGAGAGGATGATGATGAGAGAGATAGGTGAGGCCTTTGAGGCTCGGACCGATGCTGTTGTCGGGGAGAAGGATGTCGGGGAGGTGGCTAGAGAGGAGGTACCAGAGGTTGACCAGGTGGAGGACAGGGAGGTGCCCGAGATTGAGCAAGGTGTAGCTGAGGAGGAGGGTGAGAGGGTTGAGGAGCAGAGAGCTGAGGATGAGGCCGAGGGGCACCAGGGTGAGGAGCGTCGTGATCGCAGACACTTCCCACTGGACGATTTCTTCGCTCGGGGCCGGGTAGGTACCCGTGAGCAAGAGTTTTCTCATTCTTTCCAGGCATTTTAGGTTATGACATAGACTTATTAGGATATGGAAACCTTTTTTTCAATTCATGTCGAATCTGCATTAATGATAGATTGCGTGCTCACTCATGCATCATGACGACATCTAGAGATTACATCATGACGACATCTAGAGATTGGTCATATTTCTATTCAGTTGTTTTTATCATATTTTGTGTAATTATTGTAAGTTGTTATCAGTGTGTTTGGGGCATATTTCATTTGCTTTTAGCTCTAGATCTGTTTGTCGTTGGTCATAGGTATGTGGGTTAGCCCTATTGTCGTTATTTTATTCTGTTCAATAGGAGCCCCTGCAGTTGGCTATCAGCTCGACATAGGCTGAGTCTCATACTTGGTATCGTGCCTTGCAGGAGTTTCAGCAGGCGCGATTGGTGTCTTTCGGCTTTGGGCCAATCTTAGAGCTTGAGCCCTTTCAGGTCGATCGTGGCCTGATCACGATGATTTTAGAGAGGTGGAGGGAGGAGCATCAAGCGGTTCTCTTTCCAGTTGGCATGATGTTGCCGACTCCAGAAGACTGGGTCTGCATTACCAATCTTCGTTTTGAGGGTGAGCCGATCACAGGACGGATGGCAGGAGCGTATTTGGAGGTGTGTGAGGAGATTTTGGGTGTGCCGTATAGGTCGAGTGGCTCGAGTTCAGGTGTAGTTCGAGTCACTTGGTTTTTCGATACGTTTGCCAGTGCCTTCATCCCTCCGAGGCATCATTCGAAGGACAGGGCGTCTTACGAGGGGCGTTGTGTGGTAGTGGCGAGCCGGGAGCCCATAATTGAGTTGAGGATGGCTGTAGATAGGGTGCTCCGAGCGTTCTTAATGCACTTCCTCGGTGCAGTACTCTTTTCTTCTTCGACTCGGGAATACATCACTGGGTTGTTTTTTATGATTCTCAGGGACTTTGATAGGGTCCCTACTTATGCGTGGGGCGCGGCCACATTGGCGCATCTCTATGAGCAGCTTTATCATCGGGGACGGGTCTTCGCGATGATCGGAGGTTTCCTTCCTTTCCTCCAGGTGAGTTTTAGTTAGTTGATGTCATAGTGTCTTTGTTTTTCTTGGTCTTTTGGTGGTAGCTATTCAGTGTTTCTCTTTTGTATTTTTTTTTTTGGGCGTATGACCATTTTGCTTTTCTTCATCTGAGAATTCCGTTGGAGGTGACGTTCACGTTTCCTCAGATGTGCGTGTGGAGGGAGGCGTTGAGGGGTCGTCGCTGGTTTTCGGATCTTCAAACCGCACGCGGTCTCTTCGAGGACATGCATGCGGGGCATGCATACATCATCGTGCGTATGTTTTGTGTCATTTTATTTCGGTCTTTTAGGATCTGAGGATTCATTGATGGGTTGGCTTGCTTGTTTGGTTAGGTGATTTGGAGGCCATACGCGGCAAAGGAGGGTGCGAGTGTGTCAGTGATTCAGTCCGGCCAGCCCTTCTTCAACGTGGACATATGGGTCCATTGTTTTAAGAAGGTGGAGAGGATTCATCTATCTCGGGTGGTGCGACAGCTGGGGCTCGCTCAGGGAGTCCCTCCAGAAATTCGCCACAGGGTGGCGAAGAGGATGACCAACCCTCTTGGCCGAAACTTTAAGGATCGGATGGCGCTTCAGATGGCCGATTTCAGAGCTGGGGGGACAAGGGTCACAGGAGTGCGTGATGAGGCAGACGCCCAAGAGTATAGGAGATGGTTTAGTGCACTGGGTGGCGGGCGCCTCTTCACACGTCCCTTCCATGGGAATGACTCTTTTGCAGTCGACAAGCCGGAGTCGGCATCAACTTTGGGGGAGAGACTGGCTGCACTGGAGCAGGGCCATCTCATCGCGAGTGTGTGGGGGGCATTAGACGCCCTCCAAAGGGCGATGGAGCATATGGAGTGTGCTCCTCGTCCGGATGAGGAGATGCTACACTCCTTAGTCCTCTCGGTTGCTCAAGCTAGGGGAGCGGAGGATGAGTTGGGGGTTCGACAAGCAGAGACTCGACAGCTCCTGGTGAGTTAATTTATTGGTTTGATTGTTTATATATTATGTTGACTTGGTCTCTCAGTCATTCTGATATAGTTGTGATGTCTTTTTTTTTTTATCTTGGGCAGTCCGAGAGGGAGGCCGAGGTCGCTAGTCACGTGGCAATGATTGGATTGTTACGCGGTCAGCAGCAGGCCGACCGAGAGGTGGAGGCCAGTTTGTGATCTGAGATCGATCGATTGGTAAGTGTCTATATTAACTTGATTTGTTAATTGTTAGTGTTTGGGGCTTGCCGACTGACATGTTCATTGTTATTCATAGAGAGCCGAACTCGCTGCTGAAGGTCCCATTCCGACATTTGATCCATCTTCAATTGCTTCCTCCAGTTGGGAGGATCCAACAATGGCCCAACTTCGGGCCAAGTTAGATCATTGGGTAAGTTCCATTCAATCCTTTAACTCGTTTGTATAATTATCACAGTTCGTTGGGTGATATTGTTTCGCTTTCTTAACATAGTTTGCTAACATTATGTGATATTTTAGCGTCAAGTTGCCGAGGATCTTCAGATGAGGGAGGCAACTGCTGCCTCTCTATGTCCCAAGAATCAGGTACAGTTTTTGGCGTGGTGTAATTCAGTTTAGGTCACCACTATTCCTCGCGCGAGCGATTATAATCGAGGTCACCTGGAGCTCACGCAAGCCCTCGCTCGAGGGAGCACAGGACTCATTTTCTCGTTATATATGTTGTCCCCCTCTCCTCGCTCGAGCGAGTTATTATAACCGCTCGCGCAAGGAGAGGCTACAGCTTTCACTCGAGCTTCTCAAGAACTAATTTCTTACCCTCATTTAATACCCTTTTTAATACCAAAATAAACCAACAATTACTACCTTATTTAATGTTAATAAAAGCATAGAAACATACCTTAACTCATCAAATATCTTCTAGATTTGATTTAAGATCAACTCAACTCAAGAGGGTTCAAAACCACTCCTCCAAACCCTTTTCTAGATCATCCACAAGCTCAAAATTAAAAGATCTTCAATCTCATCACCACACTCTCCTCATCATATGTATTTAAGATTCATAAGATGGATCTTACCTTTTGATCACAAGAAAATCCCTATTCACAAATCTTTTTTCAAACCAAACCCTCTTCTCCTTTCTCTCTATTTTTCTCTCTCTCAAGCTAAAGCAAAGTCTACCGTATGGGACTCCTCCCCCTATCTCTAACTAGTGCAAGGTTATTGTGAATAACTCGCCATGTCGGTGGGGTATTCACTAAACCTTAAATCAAATGTATGTGAGCTTAGTATTCCGTCGCCTATAAGGAAGGGACTTAGGTAGTATTATATGAATGAAAAATAATCTGGTTAGACGACGATGGTGGGTATTCCATCGGGGCTTGAGGCTATAGTGCATTGAGGATTATTTAAGTTATTGATTTAAGTTTGTAAGGCCGACCTTTGTCTTTTGTGAGCAAGCTGAAAACCAGTAAACACATGTAGAGTAAAGAGATGCATTTAGTTCATGTTTTCAGTAACTTTATTTATTTTTCAGTTGTTTTCATTGATAAATTATGCTTCTAATGTCATGGAATATATGTAAGTAAGATAGATCTATATGTTCACTCTCTTATTTCTCTATTGAGCTATGATGTAGCTCACCCTTTAGGCTATACATCGCAGGTCCCGTGCTTGCTGCTGCTGCTGCTACTGCTCAGGAGACGTAGATTCGGAGGATTCAGATTACGTACTTGGGGAGGATTCAGAACCCCCTCCTGAGGACTTCTTCTAGAGGACCCCTGCGTGCTTTGATTTATTTTTGAGAGAGAAACTGTGAGGCTTGGTATGTCCAGCCCTATTTTGAGAAAATGTAATATAAGACGAGATATCCTTTTTGTGAACCATCCAGGGTGACTGTTGTGTCGTCACTGATGGTTCGGGTGGGTTCTCTTGTTCATGCAGTGGCATGAGATAAGAACCTTCTTTTGGGTTATGTGTTTTGACTTTACTTTATAGAACTGGAAATTTAATTCGGTATCAGTTCTTATGCTTTTATTTTACTTCATAGTTGCTTGGGTATACCAATGTTTCGTGCATACTTATTGGGCACGGCCTACAGAGTCGTACCGATGACACAAATTTTGAGGTATCGAAATCCGGGCTGTCACATATATGATCTCAAAATCCATTGTGTGAAAGATCGGGGTGAAACACAATCTCCATCATCTGATCCGAAGCAATCATTGAATTTGAAGCACACATGGGCGCTAATAGAGGTACCCTTTCTTCACTTTTCACCTCACTTAACTTTCAAAAACATTTGGGATCCCAAGCAAGGTAAGAAAATTGGTATCGGTATCGGGTATCAGTCCTTGGAGGACTGATACGACTCAACCGATACGTATCAGCCTTCTTTTTTTTTTTTTAAAGGCATCGGCCTATACCTGATACTTATCGGCCGATACCAAGTTTGGATACCGATACTTATCGGCGCCAATACGTATCAATTTGCTGAAAACTGATACGTATCGGTATTGGCCGATATTTGATATCATGATCACATGAATTCACAATCCAAATGCAATTGGATTGCGTTTTGGCAGGTTTAGTGACAAAAAATTGTTTTAGTCATGACCACTGAAAATATGATATTGGGTACCTCTGTTGCAATCCGGCGTTCTTTGAAAGCGCCCACCTACCAAGCTGCTTCAAAATTGTTGATTGTTTCAAATTAGATGGTGGAGATTGTGTTTCACCTCAATCTATCACACAATGGATCATGGCGCACCTATTAGACAAGCAGTTTTTCATTCCATGTGTCCTAAATCCCCAAAAAGTGCCCCTAAAATCACATTTGAGCGTGATGTGTGCTATATGATTGAAGAGCCATTTTTGAGAATCTGTGACACAAGAAATTAAAAACTGTCCGTCAGATAGGTGTGCCATAATCCCAAGATCCATTGTGTGGAAGATCAGGGTGAAACAAGATCATCATCTGATCCAAAGCAATCATTTTTAAAGGGTACGAGATGTAGGCGCTTTCAGAGATCGCGTGGGTATGACCAGAGGTACCCTACCCTACAGCACACTAAGGGCGGAGCATGAGTCAATATTCCCTGCGCCGGGTCGGGTCAATGGGCAAAGATTAGACAGTATTTAGAAGCACCTAAATTCCTTCAAAAACCTATAAAATATATATAATTTATCGGGCCAGGTTTGGGTCACAATATGACCGAGCAGCTCTGATGGGTGGGTCAAGTAACAGGCAACCCAACTCGTTGACAGTCCCAAGGCTGTCAAATGGTCGCGTAGACCTCCTTTTTACACAAATAAACTTGACCCGTTGGGTCTGGTCAGGCATTAAGCATCTGACTCGAGCTTGGTTGACCTGACCTGATATTTTATTTTATATGTATAATATTAGGGGGTTTGGGGGGCTATTGAATTGGGTCCGGCCAGTTTTTTGAGTCGGGTCAGACAGGTACCCTTACTCCAGGCCCATCACTTTGAGGAGACAGCACTAACCATCGCACCAAGGTGTGACCTCTTAAATGCAGTTTGTGGGCTCGCACCGAGTGGTCTTAAAAGATTGATTGTGAGGGTATTATCTTTAGTGCTGCAAATGGGTCGTGTTGACCTCAAGAGTTGATCGACCCAACCCATCATAGGCCAGGTTCAGATCCAAAATCTTGACCCATCGCGCCAAGTTGCCAATCCTGATCCATCTCATAAATGGTTCAAGTTCAAATGCTGAGTTCTTGACCTGAATCTACCCCAACCTGACCAGGCTTCTACCCTATAGTAGAACCCAATTTGACCCCAACACAACCCGACCCAGTTAGCAACTAATCAGGTCGGAGCAGGTTTGGTTTGAGGCTGAACATCATGGGGTCGGGTCGGGTCGGGTTTGGGTTGACGGTAGAACCTAATTGGGTCAGGTTGGATCAAGCTGACCCCAACCCGACTTGAACTAATTATCTATTGCTGCAGGTGACCAGAGTCAAACATCTCAATTGATTTCAGATGTTACCACGACTGGACCGAACCCATAAAGCTTCCTGGCCAAAATTCTGGCCCACCAGGCCTACAGGTGATTCCCAAGCACAGCCCAACGCAGATTGGGTTCAAAGCCCTGTAATCAGCCTGAGAATGCTATATTTGCTATATAAAGGATGAAGGTCAATTCAACTGACACTACATGTATAACAAGAGTTGCACCTAATTTATATTTAACCTTTCAATGGTTCAAAAAAAAGTAAAAATGGTCCATAGGTTGGCTTGGCAAAAACAGTGATCCAGAAAGCACAACTTCAGTCTACTACCTCTGAGAAATTTTTGGAATGCCGGCATTGTGCTCAGAGAAGAAGCGTCGCAGTAGGTTCAGTCTCTCCATCTATGGCCACAATTAGGATTGCAGCAAACGAAGAAGAGTGTCATACCTTCCTCACCTCTAGCAGCCGCCTGCATATTATCCGCAACATTAAGTTCAAAGTCAGCTGCCATATTTCAAATGATGAAGAGAAAACGGTTATATTCGACACGATTCAAAACACACTGATAACATTTCCATTGTGATTGGAGTAACGGGAACCCGCTAAAACGATTATATTCGGCATGATTCTAAACAAACTGATAACATTTTCATTGTGATTGCTGGAGTTGAGCGAGAAGCTCAACCAGAAAGAAAAAATAAAAAGAAAAACAGACTATATACAAAGGTGATAAAAGAAAAGAAAATAGTACAACAGTGGGCTCAGGGTGGAATAGTATACCAGCCCCCCCACCCAACCATAATCACCAAATTCACCGATTTTTTTGAAAAAATCACAAATAACTCACGATTTGGGGCCTCTGCAAATTATTTGCGATTTGTTTTTTAAATTTGGAAAAATTGGAAAAATTCCCGAATATTCGTGAATTATTTATTAATGAATAATTCCCGGATTTTGTCAATAAATCGGGAGTTTGAATTTTTAAATAATTTTTATTTTTTAATCTATTTTATTTTATTTTTTCCTCTCCAATTTTTCTCCGAATATTTTCCGAACTTGCCGGATTTTTTCAATTTTTAACCTTGCCGAATTATTACCGGACCCTGACTTGGTGACTTTGCACCCAACCATAGCACATCTATGAAAGCCTAAGTAGCTCACATTCTCTCACTAGCTCTTCCAACGAGGAAGTTGAGCATTTGGGGGTAGCCAAACACCAACTAATGAGATCATCATACACTGAGTTAAATCACCACACTACATGTTCCATACCTCATGTCAAAAATCCTTCTATTTCATTCTTTCCAGATTTCCTAGAATAATGCCAATGGTAGCATTTTCCCATGCAAAGAACTTTACTTTCAAGGGGGATTCCATTTCCCACAAGGATGGATGGCCAGTATCTTGACCGAAGATCAGAGTTTTATCTACGACTTAACTGTTAATTTTCCCGAATTATCCCAACGCCACACTAATTCTGTTTTGCCAAGACCCATCTACCTTTACCTTACTAAGGACCCCTCGAAGTTCTAACAGCTCCCTCTGCTCATCCTCCTTCAAGTTCCTACGAAGGACGATATTCCAATGGGACTCAACCCTCACCTCCATCTACCTAGCTTTTTTGTTCCTAGAAAGATTAAAAATGAGAGGGAACCTTCTTCAGAACATAGATTTTGATAGGAACATCAATGGAACCTGATTGCCTCCTGATTGATATGGTGTAGATGTCATAAACTGACTTTTACTCACATTGTAATAACTTTTATGTTTTCCTTGATATAAAATTATATAGGAAGGCAGTCCCCTAGGACGTGATCGTAGGGTTGAACCCTACGATGGCTACTTGAGTGCCATGTGACACCCAAGCTGAGGATCAAGTAGCACGTGCAAGTACACAGGTAGATCCAAGACTATCCCAATAAATTAAAAAAAAAATAAAACTAAACAACCATTTTCATCAATTTTGACCACCATTGTCAAAGGTCGTTAATCCAACAACAACAGTTCCATGTCTCCGTCCAACCATAGGAGTGGATTTTCTCCCATAGCATGGAGTTCTAATACCATTATTCTGGTGGGAGGAGGTTCGATGGGCTGAACAACTAGAGGTAGGGCCTTGTCTGAGAGGGTACTCGTAGGGTCTCATGACCCGGTCTCGGGTCTGTAGCATCTCATACCGTAGGTTGTGGAATCGAACGCGCAAGATACAGAAAAGAACGGTGACATAAAAAAATCACTGGGCCTTGTCTGAGAGGGTACTCGTAGGGTCTCATGACCCAGTCTCGGGTCTGTAGCATCTCATACCGTAGGTTGTGGAACCGAACGCGCAAGATACAGAAAAGAACGGTGACATAAAAAAATCACTGTTAATTTTCACACTGTGGGGGAGAGGAATGGGTGCCTTTTCGGATTTGTGTGCTACGTTGCAGCCCAAACGGGTGACGTTGTAGGGTTCAATCTATGTGTGTGTGTGTGTGTGTGTGTGTGTGTGTGAGACTATAGTGTACAGACACAGTTAGAACCACAGTCAAACCAGTTTGAACCAGAGATCCAGTCCAATTTTTAAAACATTGATCTTTATTATTATCATAATTAACATTTAACTGTGTTTAAAATTACCCATACTCTAAATATATTAGTTGCTACTTAACAGATAACTCCAAGGATTGTAAGGTAATTTCAGGAGTCTTACAGTGCAAAAGGGGTTATTATTTACTAATTTTGGATGCTCATACCAACTGCTAAATTAAGCGAAAGAAAGTAAAAGACCATCCAAGAACAGCAACGGGTTGGGCATGCTCAACTGAGACATGAAACATCTCCTGAATGAATAGTGAGGAGTGGTATGGAGGATTACAGACAGACAAAGACTTGAAGCATTGAACAGAAATGAGTAGCCTACCCCTAAACTATGAATACAGGCATTTTGAGGATTCAATAAAATCTTCATGACAATAAAGTACGCATTTTGTTTACATAAACATAAAGAGCAAGCACAAAAAAGATTACTCCAAATAAACACATAATACTGTAATAAGGAACCCTGTACCCTGGTTACTGTGTAAGGCCATAGATGTTTGGATGTTTATTAAGGTGACGAAGAATTTAGATCCGCATGTTTGCATCGTGACTGGGCCAATCGAAGCAAGCCAGCAAGGAAGAAATGGACCCATAAATGGGCTTTCAAAAGGCCCGTTAAAAACCCGTGAGCACATTAATTTAAGCAATATTTTATTTAGGTTTAGTTTCCTTTCTTATTAGGATTCTTTCAATAAGTGGCTTGTTTTAGGACTAGTTTCCTTATTTGAATTATTTAGGGGTCAGGCATATATATGTGATATGTGACTGTTAATCCCGTCACTTTCTGCGTAACCACCGGAAAAGTGGTCATAAGTCTACCAATATGTATCGGAATTGTGTGATTCTTGTCTTGTTGGAAAGCTACTTCGATAAGCTTTCACGTCAATCGGACATCATTTGACCCTTCAAAAGTGATTGCGTAATAAAAAAACGGGATTAATAGTGAAATCAATTATGACCGTTAGATTAGAAAGTTTTAATGGTTGATTAGGAGTTTTATTTTAAGTAGTATCCCTAGGGTTTCTTTTCTTTATAAATGCACATTGTAATCTCTTATGAGAATTAGTATTGATGATGAATGAAAATTATGAGTTTTGTTTTGTGCGAATTCTAGAAAACTTGAGATGAGTTTTCGATCGAATGAGTGATTCTTTCAAAACCTGAGGAGTGAGCAATCGTTTCTCGTACGACTTGGTACGAAGCCGACGTATAGCCTTGGTGCGAAGCCTTAGAAACCCGTTGATGCGAAACCGACAAGCCTCTCTAGAGCGAATCCGGAGATCTCCTATCTTCTTCTTCTTTTTATTTTATTTTAATCAAAGGTTTAAGACCCTAAACCCCTTCCACGCGGGATTATGCTATTTTAGGGTTAGCTTGCCATTCCGTCCCGCGTCAGTTTTGGTATCAGAGCGGTTCGAATCCTCGGGAAATGGATCGGTGAATCATGAGTCGGGATCAAGTTCTTGAAGCCCTTTGTGATTTGAACGATTACATGGTTTCCATGAGAACGTTCGTGAAACGATGGAACATTCCTATCGTGCGCCAAAAGATGGCGATGGTGGAAAAACTTTGGCGCCAAGAGAAAAGTAGATCATCTCAGCAGCACGGTTCCATATTCCAGCATAAGGCGCTCCTTAATAGCGTTTATTGCGAGTTGTTAAGGTCGCGTCGGATTGTGGTTGAATGGCGTAAGAATATCAGTGCAATAATTATCAAAGATTTTATTCACAATCTGTCCGAAGACGTATTAGACATGATTCACGCTTCGAGATCGAAGGCGAGAGATTTCGTTCCTAAAGCCGTACCGGTGAGAAAATCTCTACGAGTTGAAGTTCTTCTATCCGAACCCGTGGTTGTACCTGTATCGGTGGAAGATACTGAACCTATAGTAAATCAAAGTATTTTCATGCCTATGGAAGAACCGATGGCGCCCGTTGTTCACGCAGATCCAGCTGTCCTCCTTGATCTTGTGTCGGAATAACGTCCGGTTGAAGAGTCCATACCAGTTGTTGAAACCGTGGCAGATCTCGAAACCGTCGAAGAGCCCAAGATCGTTGAAGTCCAAGCATCCATGATAGGCCCTACCGAACCCGTAATCATTGAAGCACAGGCATCTATGATCGTATCTACCGTGTCCAAGACCATTCAAAAGTTCGAGGTCCCTGGAGAACATGCATACTTGATAACGCTTATCGATGTCGCCCAAAGTTCGAGGTTGAACTTTTTCAAAGTCGAGATTGACGAAGAATTTAGATCCGCATGTTTGCATCGTGACTGGGTCAATCGAAGCAAGCCAGCAAGGAAGAAATTGACCCATAAATGGGCTTTCAAAACGCCCGTTAAAGACCCGTGTGCACATTAATTTATGCAATATTTTATTTAGGTTTAGTTTCCTTTCTTATTAGGATTCTTTTAATAAGTGGCTTGTTTTAGGACTAGTTTCCTTATTTGAATTATTTAGGGGTCAGGCACATATATGTGATATGTGACTGTTAATCCCGTCACTTTCTGCGCAACCACCGAAAAAGTGGTCATAAGTCTACCAATATGTGTCGAAATTGTGTAATTCTTGTCTTGTTGGAAAGCTACTTCGATAAGCTTTCAAATAAGACTAATTTCATGTCAATCGGACATCATTTGACCCTTCAAAAGTGATCGCGTAATATTAAAACGGGATTAATAGTGAAATCAATTATGACCGTTAGATTAGAAAGTTTTAATGGTTGATTAAGAGTTTTATTTTAAGTAGTATTCATAGGGTTTCTTTTCTTTATAAATACACATTGTAATCTCTTATGAGAATTAGTATTGATGATGAATGAAAATTATGAGTTTTGCTTTGTGCGAATTCTAGAGAACTTGAGATGAGTTTTCGATCGAAGGAGTGATTCTTTCAAAACCTGAGGAGTGAGCAATCGTTTCTCGTACGACTTGGTGCGAAGCCTTGAAAACCCGTTGGTGCGAAGCCGATAAGCCTCTCTAGAGCGAATCCAGAGATCTCCTATCTTCTTCTTTTTTTTATTTTATTTTAATCAAAGGTTTAAGACCCTAAACCCCTTCCACCTGGGATTCTGCTATTTTAGGGTTAGCTTGCGATTCCGTCCCGCGTCATAAGGTTTCAATAAATCAGGAAATATCAAATAATTGGGAAGGGTGGCTCGAAAGGAAGAGAGAAAACATCAAGCCTACTCAAATGTGTCATACATAATGCATCACACAAGCCAGAGGAGATTTGTAATTAGGATCTAACCAGAAACCAAAGATAAAAACAAGCAGTTCTTAGTTTCATTGATTATAACATCTAGAAAGAGCCAATAACAGCCAAAAGATGTAAGCGCAGGCCAAACTGATGGTATCACAATCCTTCAGTCATAGTTAAAGAAAAAATAAAATAAAATTATATATATATATATAGATATATATCCTAGAAATTAATAAACAAAAAATGATCTTTCAGAGTGTCACAATGTATGTTGTGCTCTTTTGTTGGAATTTGAAGTAGTCACTGCCTATGGATGCACAGAACTGGTGGTGCTAAACACTATTTGAGAAAAGAAACAAAAACAAAGTTGTAAAAATAATAAGTATGTTAATAAAATTACCCATCACAATTATCCAATCAATGAAGATACACCACCCACCAATTAAATGAAATTACTAGTGGCACCAACTAATACTAGTTCCACAACAATTAATACAAGCCTATTCTTCGATGGGTGACGTAGCAGCAGAAAAATATAAACACATCTTTGTACTTTTCAGTATCTTATATACTCATTGCAATTTAAAATCAAGATTATGTTAGATAGAATGGAATTTTTTCTTGAAAATTATAAAAATAGGGTTTGTTACCGGGTATGTCGGGTCGAATTTTGGGTTAGGCGCCGGGTCAGGCATTTACAGATTTCTTATCGGGCAGTCAAAATTTTGACCCGATCCGACCCGTTAACAACCCTACACATACTTGCTGCATAAAAATGGCTCGCCTTTGGTATAATTATATTCATAACAATGTCCGTTGGAAAAAGGGAGGTAAAGCTGACCTGGAAAAATACAGCTTCTCCATGATTGCATTGAGCACATCGAACAGTTTTCGTACGAGGAAGAGTTGGATCAGCAGCTACATCCTGTAAGACCTGAGTCCGCTCTCCAACAGAGTGGTGTATCTCATTTCTATAAACACAATTATTGTCAGCAATCTCCTGCATAATTCATAAACAAGGCCTTCATCAAAAATTCTGCTTGATCAAAAGTTTAAGGCATGAAAAAATTATGGATAATGGCTATTGACCGACGTTTACACCCTAAAATGGTGTTTAAAACTTTAAATGATATTTATTTCACACCATTGAAATGTAATTTATTATTATGTCATGTGGCGCACATTTTTTATCATTCTAAATTGTCTATGCGGAAATCCATCATTGGAGCGTGTTTTAGCCAAAGAATCATGCCCACAAGTGGATGTGAGCCATCCAACGTGGCAAACTTTATTTTCAACGATTAAAACTAAGAACAATGGCTGGTATTAGAGTGCACAGATACGATGGATCAAATCTCCCAAAAAATGAGATTTTTTTGTTGTATTGCCTTCAACCTTCAATATATGATCTATCACTTAGACAGTGTGGATTACCCACACCTTACAACATTAATGGTATAGATCATGTAAATAGCCTTTTGTTGTTTAAATGACGTTAGGAGAGTCGGGTCCAAAATTTATTATACATCGAATGATGACTAGGATATTTATTGATGCAGGGTATTAAATAGCTTTAAAAGCAGATTTTGGGGCTGTTTTAAGTCCAGAACAGAGGATAGAAATTAGACTTAAATGGGGGGCAGAGCAGGAAATAAAGAGAGAACTTAGGGCCTCACATGATCACTTTAAGTGGCCACATGAGACCTTAATATTCGAGACTCATTTTTGGTAATTGAGTATCATGTGATCACTCAAGTGATCATGTGAGGAGCCAGATTACCGAAACTCATCCTCGGTAATCTTAATATGCAAAAAATATTTATTTTTGAGCCCTATAGTTTAGGTGCAAATAAATTAGTTTTATACTTTTATTCATTCCTTTATTTGGTTTTTGCTTGGAGGAGGTGGGTGGGTGGGTGTGTGTTTGTGGAGGGAGAGGATACAGAACAAGACTTTCAAGACTTTTTATGCTTGCTCCTCCGTTTGCCTTGGTCAAGCTAGCTTTCGCTTTCGCTTCCTGATAATGTTGCATTGGTATCCCCGATAGGGTCTATAGCCAATGAACAGACCAGGGTCACCTACCTTTCTTTAGTCATCACTGATGACTAGCCATCTCTAGCTGCTATAAGTACAAATAGAGCAGTGGATTACCTTTCCTTACCCAAGCTTTTTTTTTGTTGAGGCTATCAACTTGCTATTAGAGACTCCTCAGTTTCTGCAGAATTCCGAAATATGAGATTTCATCATCATATATACAGCAATATTGCTAATGTTTATCTCTCAAATCTCTGACATAAGGTGTGTTTTTCCGTACTTTATTTATTGAATATCAAAATATAGCAATTTATACATTCCAGCAACAATAGTATCGTGAGGGTCAGTGGGTTTTGTTTCACTACGATTTCTGGGCAGAATTAGCGATTGATATGGCTGGTTTTCGCTTTCTTTTAACAAAGGATTATAGAGGTTACGGTAGGTCTTTACCTATGTTAACTCAGCTGCCTAGTCTAATTAATTTGCTGCATCTTTTATTTTCGTCTATTCGACTTATTGCAGGTTACGGTCAACATAATTTGGAATAAGAAGGCGATTATAGTCTTAGGCAGTGGTCAATATACCACCAAGGAGGGATCAAACGTTGAACCGATGTGTCAAAAGATTGGAAAATATGATGGAGAAAATGCTAAGAAGACTGGATGATCTCACGCATGAGCGTCGAACAACTTCGGAGATCGAAGGTGACACCATGAGAAATGAAAATCCACCTTCAAGTTAAAAGAAGTGCATTCCTCCTGACATCCTCTAAGGCATCTGATCAGATTTGAATTTTGAAAATCCACCTTATCACAGCCGTGAACGTGAAAATAAGAATGGTTTCAAAGTGGACATGCTGGATTTCACGGAATATTAAATCCAAAGGAATTCGTTGAATGGTCAAGCAAAGTCGAAAGCATCTTCAAGTTAAAAGAAATGCCTGACCAGTGTAGGGTAAAGTTTGCCACGACAAAATTTACCCGATTCTATGGAGGGAAGATATTCCATTGGATCGCCTACGACACAGGAAGGAGAAAATAACTACTTCAGAGAACTTGAAGATGCATCTTCGACGGAGATCTCCACCGGCCAGCTACGCTAGAGATCGCTACCAAAGTTTCAAAATTTTGCAGCAACGTAACAAAAGCATTGCAAAATATACGAAAGAGTTCACCAACTGTCACATCCCGCAATTCCAATCTTTTAAATCATGCACCATGAGGAAACCTTGCCTCTTACATTCATCCACTTGATGATTTGTTTGAACTTCATTTGAAAGCTATATGTTCATTTTAACATAAAAATACTGCAAAACAGTTTCAACGTATAAAAAAAGAAAAAAAAAATTAGCCAGACCTAATTCTTTTGCCAGGCAAGCAAATTGGGTTGATGAGGTCTCCTCTTCTATTAAGCAAAATAAAATGTGTTTTTCAAAGAAAAAAAATGCATTTTTTTTCCAAAAATACATTTTAAATGCAGTTTTTTGCGAAATAAATGCAATTTTCAAAACAGGTCATATGTATATATTTTTCATATTTTGTATAATTATTACTATTTTTATAATTTTTAAATTTTTTTAAATTTTCCATTTTTCCCCGAAATTTGCCATTTTCCCATATATTACCGGAGTCATTTTATTCCCGTACCTAAACTTGGTCACTATGATCCTAAGAACCCACTTAAAAAGCACTAGTAGGATCTCTTCTAAATAAAAATCAAATTGATTATTTATCATGCATTAAGAACAAAGAAATCACTATAAACAGTAAAACAAAAAGAAAAAACTTATAAAAGAATCCAGAACCGGCCCTGGGCACACGAGGCGGCCACCTCGGGGCTCCCCAAATCTTGTAAGTTCTTTCTAGGTTAGTGACGTGGGGCAACAACCCTAAGATGAATATGAGATGATAATTGCCAAAATTAAACTAATTAATTAAGCAATAAAACCCAAACTAAGGCGATACCTTAGTGTTTCATAGAATTTTTCTTAGGTACCCATGCTAGGCCTGCTTAGAGTTCAATCCGGCGCACGAGTCTGTTAGAATTGCGGAATGTGTGATCCTAGAGATAGAACTCTAGTACCTTCTAGGTTGGGCGTTCACTCATTGATCGATGTAAGATATCCTAGTTCTTCGCTAGGGCTTTCGAATTGATCGCGTAGTCGATTACAAGTAGAGTAAACAAGAGCCCAACGGCAGTCATGGATTGATGGGTATTGATTGGAGTCAATCCACAAGGAAGGGCATCAAGGCTACTAAAGAGTTAGGGTTTAGGGAATGGAAACAACAAGAAGAAATATATAGCAAAATAGCAAACAAAATAGAAGAATAGATAAAGAGAAGATCCAAGATAGAACATGGGGGTCACACCCTTGGCCCCACACCAAACCCACAAGGGGAAAGAAGAATCACTCTCCACTAGAGCTCATCTCAAGCTCACAAGCAATGCTTTTCATTAATTCATAAAGTCCCTTACAAATGCTTACATCATTACCTTATATAGTAAGTACTAGGAATAGAAAATCTAAAATAGGGAAAGTACATTAATATCCAAAATAGCAAACTAAAAGCCTAAGAAAAGCAAAGAGGAAAAATAAAAGCGAACAAGCCCAAATTGGGCAAAACACGTCACTTGCCTCGCTCGAGCGAAAACGAAGTGACACAATCTCAGATTCACGGGTAGGACTCACTCGAGCGAGGATGGCCAGAACTCAATCCTTTGGGGCACCCTCACTTCTTATGCTTTGATTTTTTTATCACCGTTTCATTTTGCGTTTTTTCTTCTTACTCCAAAAATCCGACGCGGCCCTAAATCCATGCTTTCAATCTTGGCGTCCCCGCCATTTCTCCCAGACCCAAAATGTTTCATCACCGATGAAACTAGCTCGTGGCATCGATTGGTTAAATTGACGTCTCCATCAATTCTCTCGGACCCAAAAGGTTTCATCTCCAATGAAACACGCATGTAGCACTCGCCAAGTGCATCGGGACCCGAACGGTGGAACTCCTTATAACTAGCTCAAGCAATCTCGGCACCCGATAAAGTATGATCATCTCGGTCGATTGTATCGGGGCGCACATGGTAAACTTCTTCTCGATGAACCCAATAACCCGGCTTACCAACTCACTCTACTAAATATTTTTTAAGCTTCCCATCAACTCTCCCAGACCCGAAAAACTTCATCACCGATGAAGTGTGATCGTGATATCGATCGGAAATACAGGAAATCAAGCGGCGACCTCTCTCATGATTGGCCTATGCACTCTCAGAAGTCGGCTTACGAACTCTCTTTATCTCATAAATCGAAAATTTTCAACCATGGATGAATGCCACAAGATCATCCGAGATCTTCGCAATGACCTCGCTTTTCATCTTGCTCGGAGGAGAAAAAGATAGGGGTTGTGGAATCGAGATTGGTGCACAAGGAAATGACGTTTGAATATGAGTTCTAAGAAGTGGGGTTGAGCCTAGACCAAAAATTAGGTCTTCCACATTGAGCGTTGAACTAACTCTCATTCTTTGAGAGAGCTCAAGAACGTATGCACTGGGTCCACCCCTTTCCAAAATCCTAAAAGATTTGGCACGACGGGTTTGGAGTATCCTCACGATTCTCGATGGAAATCATTCAGGTCCAATTCGAACCATCCCATGGCCACTTAATTAAATTTCCTTGAAGTTCGTAGGCAAATTTGTCAATAATTTAAAATTGTCATCGCACAAATTAATTATAGGCATAATTTCGCCATGCAATGCGGAATGCAACTCAAAACCATGTGTATGTGCACCTAGAGACTCAATACTCTTATATGTATGCGATGCTAACGACTCACATGTAACCAACTCAAGTGCACTTGATTCTACTAACATTAATGACTCATGTACTTGACTCTACCAACGCTAACAAGTCATGCACAACCAACTCTACGGGCGCTATCAACTCATGTGTGATCGAATCAAGTGACACTAATGACTCATGTGGACTCGACCCAACGGACTCCAATGACTCATGGGTAAGTCACTTGATCGACTCGTGTGTTGGTGACTCGGTTGGCTCACGTGTGGGTGACTCAATCACTCACAAGGGAAATAAAAGTTTCTTCAACAGTCAACACAAACTAAACCTTCTTCGACTTCTTCTATCTCATCTTCACTATCACGATACTAGGGTCTAAGGATCAAAATTTCAGCCGAAATGACCGAAATTTCGGCCGAAATTATCGGTTTCAGTCCCACTGAAACGATAATTTGGGACTGAAATTTCGGTCATAGAAATATATATGGGATTGAAATTATCGGCTGAAATTGAAATTTTCAGCCAAAATTTCGGTTTCGGTCTCCTCCGAAACCGAAATGAAAACCGAAATGTTGATCCTTGCTAGGGTCATGCACATCCTCTCCCACTTTCACATTTTTCGGCTCCTTAGAACTCTCTCTTTTAATCAATAAATTTTGGGCGAAAAATTTTGTGGGACATTGGTAAGCAAAGTGCCCAAGTGTTTGGCACTTATAGCACTTGTTATGATCACAAGTTTTTGGGTTTTCATTAATCGCGACCAACATGGCTTGGATGCTCCCAAGAGCATCGGCAATCCCACTCGTATCTATGGCGATCACGACTCAATAATACGGGTTCTAAAATGAACAAGCAACTATGATCCAAAAATAATTAGGAAATTTAACAAACAAGAGATGAGCACACAAATGTGAACCATACAACATGTGAGTAATTTTAACAAATACAAGATAAGCACACAAAATGAAATATTAATCAAACAAAATCGAAATGACACACACATATGCCCTAACATAGGGCCTATGATTTAATACTAAAACTGATGCCGGACAACGACGACCCTATAACCCATGAATGATCATGAAATGCGAAATTGCCAAAATTAAGTAGATTAATTGAACAATTAAAACCCCAAATTACAGTGATACCTTAGGGTTTCATGAAATTTCGCTCAATTGACCATGCTCGGTCCGCTTAGGGTCCAATCCGGCGCATGAGAACCGTTAGAATTTGCGAAAGGTGCGATCCTAGAGATAGAACTCTAGCATCCTCTAGGTCAGAGCGTTCGATCATGGCTCACTATAGAATCGTTAGATCCTCGCTAAGGCTTTTGAATTAAATCGATCAAACGGCACAAATCAGACAATCTCGAGCCCAACAACGGTCATGGATCGACGGGTTAAGATCGGAGTCGGTTCAGAAGGATGGGCATTAAGGTTGTTCTAGATCTAGGGTTTTGGATTTTGAACAACCAAATAAAAGGGGAAAAATAGATACAAGAAATTAACAAGAAAATAGAAAAAGAGATAAGGGGAAGATCAAGTATAACATGGGCATCACACCATTGGCCTCACACCAAACCCACAAGGGGAAAGAAGAATCACTCTCCACTAAAGCTAATCTCAAGCTCAAAGCAATGTTTTTCATTAATTCATTAAGTGCCTTACAGATGCTTACATCATTACCTTATATAGTAGGTACTAAGAATAGAAAACCCTAAAATTGGAAAGTGCATTAATACCCAAAATAACAAATTAAAGGCCTAAAAAAGCAAAGAGGAAAATAAAAAAGAACAAGCCCAAATTGGGTAAAACACGTCACTTGACTCGCTCGAGCGAGTTTGGTTCTCGCTCGAGCGAGTTTGGTTCTTGCTCGAGCGAGAACCAAGTGACACAATCTCAGATTCACGGGTGGGACTCGCTCGAGCGAGAACCAATCTCGCTCAAGCGGGGATGGCCAAAACTCAACCCTTTGGGGCATCCTCTCTTCTTCTGCTTTAGTTTTTTTTTCTCGCAGTTTCTTCTTGTGTTTTTCTTCTTACGCCAAAAATTCGCCGCGGCCCTAAATCCATGCTTTCTCCCATACCCAAAATGTTTCATCACAGATAAAACTAACTCGTGGCATCAGTCGGTTAAGTTGGCATCCCCATCAGTTGGTTAATATTATTTTAATGTAAAAAACACAAAAAAAAACTATTGGTTTAGTTGGTTAAGTGAATAGTAGTGCTTTGCTTTACACCCAATTGATTGTGGGTTCAACTCTTCCTCCCTCCAATATTTGTAATTTTCATGGGTCATGGATCGGTTGCAGGTCATGGGTCGGGTCACTGGCCTCACTAGGCCAGGCTGGCCTTATGTATTGCCTAGTAGATTCGCCGGCCCAATTTGGACCAGACCAGATTTGTTTGACCAAATCCGTTATATATATACCCAAATTTTTCGTAAATGACCTAACTTAAAACAGCGATTTCGGGCTCGTTACAGCTCTATTTTTCGCTAATAACCTATCAATTTTGATCTACTCAGCGAGAGCTATCAAATGAACATATTTATGAAATCTTTTTAGACTGTTGCAGTGCTAAAAAATGGCAGTGAAAGGTTCAATGGCAGTTAAAGTGCTAAAATTGGGTTGCACGATCCATCGGTCTGTTTTTGTGTTGCATTTTCCTTTAATATATACTTTCATTTAATTTTTCAGTTGCATTTTCAAATTATAAATAGTAGAATGTCATATGCAGATGCTTGTAATCTAGTAGCAATGAGTATTATTTTATTTGTCAAAATAAATAAATTATAAAGATTTATTTTTTAGACTAATATGTAGGAGGGCCCATTTTAGGAACTCGCAAGGCCGGCCCTGAAAGAATCATGCGATAGTAAAAATTAGGGTTTTGATATGATCTTAGGGTTTTGAAAAAAAAAATGTAAGTAATGAAATTGCATGGATTAGATGGTCAGATAAAACCCTAAATTAAGAGAAAGACGAAGCATGACCTGGTGATCGCAGTTGCGGCAAGCGAAGAGGAGACTTTTTTGCTCCTTGTCTTCTTTTGGGTATAAAATGTTGTTGCTGAAACCAAAAGGGAGATTATGTATGCATGTTTGTATGTTATG
Source organism: Chloranthus sessilifolius (assembly GCA_021018995.1). Classification (NCBI taxonomy): domain Eukaryota; kingdom Viridiplantae; phylum Streptophyta; class Magnoliopsida; order Chloranthales; family Chloranthaceae; genus Chloranthus; species Chloranthus sessilifolius. The sequence continues at coordinate 8,080,970 of CM037590.1, forward strand.
TATGTATGCATTTATGTATGTATGCCTACCATTCGCGGCAAAACTTCATGGTACTCATGGCTGCTTCTTCTACAGCTGAGACGGTCAGTGACGGAGACCTGCAGACGGAAGAGAGTGGAATAGGACGGCGTTGGGTAGAGTATGGTATGCCACTCGTTTCGGTTGGTATAATGTGCACGGACAGTGCATCAGACGTGCTGTGCTGCTCAGGTACCTTATTCTGTACGTGTGGACGGGTCGGGGCAATGGATGAGTTATGTCATGCGGCTTGCAACAGGCCGGTTTTGGGTTCAGACTTCGAACCCGCTGGTGTCTCAATAAGGGTGGCAATTGAGCCCATTAGACCCGAATCAGTTTAACCAGGGTTTGGGCTTGGAATAAAGTCCAAGGGCTGGGATTGGGCCTAAGCTCTTAGGCAGGCTTGGGACTTATACGTGATGTACATACCTATTGAGTTCCACTCCCAATATTTAAACAAATATACTATAAAGAGCTATAGATTTTCCATGGCGGTGGTGCAAGTACCACTAGTGGTGGTGGTGGTGGTGTTACGGTAAGGTAGTTAAATGGTGTGAGATTAAGTTTTATAATAGAAATAAATTTATCTCAAATATTGAGGACAAAAAAAATTCATCTGTTTTGTTGAAAGAATAAAAAATTCTCATTTCAAGTCAAAATGGACACTTTTTTGTCAAGGAACAAAAAAAAAGTCACGGACACCCAAACGCACTACAAAAGCTTTTGAGAAAAGTATGAAAATATACCTCATTTATATTTGTTTTGTATCAATTTATTTAATTTTATAATGAGTTAATTTTTTCAATTAATAATTAGTCAATAAATTATTGGGTTGGGTTGGGTTGGGTTGGGTTGGGTTGGGCTTGGGCATTGGAAGTTTATTGTGGGCCTGATTTGGACTTCGGATCATAAGCTCGCCACAAGATCAGCCCGGGCTTAGGTTAAATTCAAATCCAATGGGCCAGGCTTGGATTTACCCTAGCCCGACCCAGCTACCACCCCTACAGCGTAGGCCGACACTATAAAAATAAGGGGTTTCAACGGCGCTTGCTATTAAAGCATTTTTTTATTGTGGCAAGATTAACAGCAACAGTTTTTTGTAGCGACAACACTAATAGCAACAATTTTTTGTTAAAAAAACTGCCGCTAATAGTCTTATTTTTTATAGTGCGAGCAAAAAATTCCAACTCGTTTATTGAACAAGTTAGGTTCGAGTTTAGATTTCTCAAACTAATCAAACAACAAAACTATGCATCGAGAGAAGTTATTTCTCACACAACATAATTAAATAAATGGTACAGAGTATTGCAATCGATGATTCAATCATCGCAACTGATGGTTCCACCGTTAACACCGTTGAACGCTTTGAATCAGACAATGGAGATCATTTTTCGTCCAAATCTTGTATAAAGTATATCTTGAGATCATGGCCCACTTATCTGACGGTAAAATATTAATTCTATATAGAACACATCCCCAAAAGTGATCCGAGAACTCTTCTCATGGCATGGCATGCCATGATCCCATTAACTTTAGAGATGTGTGTCACATGGAATCAACATATGACCTCTTATTTGTGGCCATGATTCACGATCTTTTGTATGAAATATTGAATGAAGAATGATCTCTATCGGTCTATTCTCTTATTCAAGGCAGTTAACAGTGAAAGCATTAGTTGTGAAGCTTGAATCTTCGATTGCAAAATCCTACTCTTAAATAAATTCATTTTCCATGTTTAAATAATGGATTTTCGAAGCCTAAGATTGATCCTTTATCTTTGGATAGCTCTATTTACACCTACCAAACCTCTAAGGGCACGAACACCAAACACCATTTATTTCTTCAAATCAGGTGATGGAGAACTTTTTTCACTCCAATCTTACACATTATGGATCTTGAGGCCATGAGCGTACCATTAAACGGTCAGATTTAGATTTCATGTAGCACACATCTCAAAAATTGATCCGAGAACTACATTTGATCAAACGATCATTCTCAAATCACTCTTTGGAATTTGTGTCACATGAGATCAAATCTCCACGCAGGCCAACCTCATTGCCGCGTGCATTAACGAGGCCAATCATTCTCACAATCAGCTCTAATACCACCCGCCTAGAGGATGGAAACTCCCAACATGGCTACCTTGTTTCCAAGGTCTACCATTCGTTGGCTCATGCCTCATACGACACGCTTGATTACACCACTATTCCATATTTGGCCTGCTCAAGGTTCACCTTGTGCACTGTGCTAGTACCCTCGCTTCACAACAGTGATAGCATGCAGCTCCTTATGCAATCATGTCTTGCTCGCATACCGAACCAAGCCCACAGTCGTATGCCTACCTCATGCTGTCATACTCAACGGAGTCCCACGCAGCCCTCATGCTGTCGTGCTATACTGAGTCCGACGCAGTGCTCGTGAAGTTGTCTAGTCATATGCACCGCGACGCGTAGTTTGGGGTCATACTTCAACCTCACCTTGAGTGTCGCACGGAATCACTGCGTCGACGTCCTAGGCCCATCCTTTCAGGCCTAAGAGAAACTTGCGCCCCATCAGGCGACGCAAGGCCCCGTGTGGGTGGAAGGCAACTCATCCAACACCTCTCCCACATAGATGGTTCAAACATCATCTATGAGTAAACAACTAAAGACATATTGGTTTGACATACTCCCATGGCACACGCCTCCTGCCGGTGGCACACAGTGTCAAGTCCCAACCAGCACGCCCATGACTCCCTTGATTTGATTGTTGTAGCAAATGATAACTAATATATACTTTAAAGCATAGTAACAAATTTTTATGAAATTTCTTCAAAATTTACCGAAACAAGGGTCGGACGAAACTTTCAGCGAAATTGCGATGATTTCTCTTAAAATCGCTAAAATTTCATTAATTTCGGTGAAATTTCACCAAAATTAATAAATCTTTTCTAACTTTTGTCATTTTTTAATAATAAATAAAATTTTTATGGAGTTTAAATATAATTTATATTTAATATTTTTTGTACTCCCCAAAAAAATTTCAAAACTTTTTGAAATTTTCTCGAAATTTATCTGAACTAACCCTCTACTGAAATGTTGCCGAAAACAAAATTTGTCACTATGCTCTATAGTCTATTCTACTCCCTCGATTTACGTGTTGCTCTTCATTTTCCCTTAATTTGACTGCTGCAGCATATGACAATAAATAAAAGAATACTCTACTGCTTGCTACTACTGCTGTATGATTTGATTGTTGTAGCAAATGAAGTAATGACAAGAATAAAAAATAAAATAAGAATACTCGAATGCTTCTTGTTTGTTGTTGCTGCTGAACTTTGTGGCTGATAGCGTTTGGAAGGATTGTACTCTACTGACTTGGTCACCCGCTCCAACATAATCCAAAGGTTAAAAAAAAAGTAAAAAACTATCACTAGCTAGTATCCCCGTATTCGTATCGGCCAATATGTATCGGCCAATTCGTATCGGTCCTCTAGGGACTGATACCTGATACCGGTATCCGATTTGGCACTTTGTTGAGAAGTACCCTGTCCAAGCCTGGCCTTAACAAGGTGGTCAGGTTGGGGCTATGTTTCAAACTTCTTTTTTTAGCTCTTTTAAAAAAAATAATTCAATTTGTAATAAACCAAGCCAAAAGATCTTTATCAATTTTCAAAAGTTAAACTTCAGGGCAATTTAGGCTTGGGATTGCTCTTTGGCAAAGAGCATCCACTTAAAAGAGTAGATTTAAATTTCTCTGTTAAAAAAAGACTTAATTCTGCTCTTTCACTCTACCAAAGAGTTAAGATTGTGTTTGGCATTGCCCTTTAGAAGAGTTAGCAAAGAGCAGTTGCTCTTTTTTATTGCAAAAAAATGTGGGGAGAGAGAAGGATTGGAAAAAGATAAATAAGGTGCTCTTTGAAATAGAAAAAATAATCTTCTTTAAAAGACCATAATTTTTTATACTTTTTTAAAGAAGAACATTTTTCATGTTTCAAAGAGCAAGCCTCCCCTTTTTCCTTCCTCCAATCCTTCTCTCTCAGTGACGAAACCAAGATTATCATCTAGGTGGGGCGCAAGATGAATTAGATATATATATTTTTACAATAAATATAAATTTAAATTAATTTATATTATGAAATATAATTTGTATTAAATTTACATACAAATCAGTCCCTCATATCCTCATTGTAACGCAATCTATTTCTATTATATATTATATGACATATATATATTTCAAGTCTCAACTTACCTCAAAATATCAAATTTGTCTCTTTAGGGTTTAAGTTTAGGTATTTACGATTTAGGGAATTAAGACTTTAGGCATGAAAGATTGAAAAAGGACTTTAGAAATTATGAGATTTTAACTAAATGGACCAACTCTCCTTACCATCATTTAAACACCAAAATGGTGTTAAATGATCTTACTGCATCGATAGTTTAAGATGTAGATGATCCCAACCATCAAAGTGATAGCTCGTAGATTGAAGTACAACTAGCCCAAAATTTGTGTTTTAGGGAGATTTAAACCATCCGATTGTGGAGCCATTATTTCTAACTAAATTATCCACATATCCTACAAAATTATTCACATATCCTAAGGTGTGTTTGGGAAAGAGTAGGGGAGTGAGCTTGGTTGGAAACTTGGAATTATTCTTAGATTGTGTTTAAGATTGCTCTTTGATATAGGAGAAAAGAGTTTGTGTTGCTCTTTGTGCTGCTCTTTGTATTTGCAAATGAATATGGAGAGAGAGTCAAGGGCGGAACTACGTATAGCCAAATGCAGGCGAGCGCCCGCACTCTATGTGACATCCCAAATTTTTTTGAAATCATAGGTTATGATTAAGTGCATGTCTATTAGGAAACACATCACTATTTCGGATTTTTCAAACGGGATCGTTTCGGATTCGTTTGAGCTTCGTATAAGATTTTTGGACTAAACACTTATACACAATTTCAGTGTATAAGCTTAACATCTAATCCTGTGGATAAGTGGTTTGGGTGTGCAAGCTGCAAACCAAACCAAAGATCATTTGTATAGTGTAAAACAACTTACTTAGGTATATGAGTTCCGCATCGGAATAAAACAAATGAATAAAGCTAACACCCAAAAAGGGTGTATGTATTTTGTAAGGGAAGCAGTCCCTTTAGTTATAAAATGGCAAAGCTTCCTTAAGAAGCTATCACCGATTGCATTTTCTTTGGGGATTTTGAGTTCTAGAGAGAGAGAGAGAGAGAGAGAGAGAAAGGAAGAGAACCTAAGATCTTTTCTTCCATCCTTCTGTGTGATCCAATCGTGTGATCACACTGCGAGTTCTCGAGACGATCGCCATCAGCGTTAAGAGAGTTTTGTCAAACTAGACCGACTGAGAGAGTTGTTAGATTCCGACATCAATGAGATTTTAGAGATTTTGAATGTGTGGATTTGACGATAAAGAATCAGCCGTTTTTATTGCTTCGTATGCAATTGGGAGAGTGAAGAGTGTGTGTGCAAGATTGGAGTTGTGCGTGAGGTTTAGGGATTTAGGATCGAAGAGAATCCCAAATTTTCAACTCTGAAACCCTAGCTTGTGATTTTTTAGTTATGTTAGTCTTTGTAAGATGTGAGCGAAAAATTAGAAGCATATGAGTTAAATTTGAGAAAAATGAGTTTGGAAAGTTGAAACTCGTGACTCGGAAGAATCTGTCAAAACTGATCGATTGAAATAAGTATTCGATTAATCGATTTTAACAGAGTAAAAATGTGAAGGTTTCTGGAGAAACTGATCAATCGAAATAAAATTCGATCGACCGATTTGGGAAACCGATTGATCGAAATGTACACTGATCGATCGGTTTGTAAAAATAGTGAGCATGTTAAAGGTTTATGGAGAAATCGACCGATCGAAATGGAATTCGATCGATCGATTTGAAAACGGATCGATCGATTTGAGAACCTATCGATCGGATTTAAGTGCCAGAAGTATGTGATTTTCGGGAGAAACCAACAAATCAAAATGAATTTTGATCGAACGATTTTGGAAATCGATCGATCAGTTTGGGAATCGATCGATTTGAACAGATTCAGATATTTGGTCTATTTTTTGTAAAGGGACTTGAGAAAGACTTTAGGTCTTTTCATTTCTCGTAATTTATGACTTACAAGATGTGAATTGTTGTGTTCTAGTTATGAGCATGAGTGAGTGCTAGGAGGGCTAAATCGGAACAAAGGAGTCTTCATGTTAGCTCCGCTTTGAGGTAGGAAAAATTCAACCTTTAATTTTATTTGTCTTTGATTTATAGATTCTTATGATATGATTAGATTGCATTAACACTTGTGATTTAACTTTAATTTGTACAATGCCATGAAATGATTAATGAGATGTGATGAGTTTGATTGTCATTGAGTTAAAAAAGATATTTGTATTTGAATCTGATTTAACTGATGTTAGGAAATCTTTGAATCTTTGAGATATAATTGAAGTTTTGGAATTTTTAGTTGCATCTGAAATTTTGAATATGGAATATGAACTCTAAGTTAGAATAAGATCGATTTATCTTAGAATTAGTAGTATGAGCATAAAATTTGAACTTTGTATCTGAAAGTGAATATGAATTTAGAAAATAAACTTTGAGCATGAGCTGTGAATATGAATACAAATCCGAACTTTGAACAAAAATATGTATTCCGAATATGGGCCATGAATCGAAAGATATAAATATTGAATCAATAGAATCTGATAAGAACTGAGATAAACATTGAACCTAATGTGAATTTTGAATGTGAAGTTGTGGACTTTGAATTCGTATAAACTGACCGGGCATTGACTGCGTGACTGAATGATTGTATATTGACTGGACTGGTACGGCTGGTTATCCGTACACATTGCATACTGTATACTACATACTGAACCGATATGACGGGTTAATCCATACACACTGCATATTGTATACTGCATACTGAATCGATATGACGGGTTAATCCATACACACTGCATACTGCATACTGGACCGGTACGACGGGTTATTCCCTATACACTGTATACTTGCACACCGGACCAGTATAACGGGTTATCCATACATACTGCATACTGGAAACACTGACTGAACACTGATTAGACCACTGCAACTGAAAATTTAGAATATTGCGATATATGAACTAGAAAAGGACACAGTAAGATGCGAGTTATTAATTGGAAATTTGAATGATTGTACACCGACTGGACCGGTGCGACGGGTTATCCGTATACTTTGAAATACACTATGAGACGTGAACTGTGAGATGTGAACAGTGAGATGTGCACTGTGAGACGTAAACTCAGAGATGTGAACTATGAGATGTGAAACGAAATTTTGTGTGAAACTCCGAATTATGATCTTTTACTTGATTTAGGGATATATGCAAATTGCGATTTGATAGTAAAATGTGCTTTGAAACTATGTCATGAATATCTTCATTGATATGATGAGATGTGAAATTAATATTGGCATTTCTTCTACTAAGCTTAGATGTTAGCTCACCCTTCGACTATACGTCATAAGTATAACTCGTGATCTAGACCTGACATATGTCACAGGTATAACTCGTGATCTGGACCTGGAGAAGAGGATCTTCAGCTTAAGGATTTGTGCCCTAGTCAGGGATCGTAGATTAGTATATTATGGATTTTGGTAAGTTGTGGCTTCTACTAAGCTTAGATGTTAGCTTACCCTTCGGCTTGTTTAATTATTGTTCATGTTGGATATTAGAACTAAAGATTTTAACTATATCATATATTTGTACCAAGTATTTCTGTATCAGATTGTGATATACGATCTGACAGTTCAGGTTTTCCCAAGATCCGTGTTAAAAAAAGAAAAAAAAATTGTGTCGGGAAAATCGGAGTGTCACACTCTAACTCAATATATATAATATACACCCGTTAAGTTAGAGATATATCCCCTAGCTGTTGCCCTCCCTAAACTCATTTTGTAAACTTGTCTTTTCCTCTCTCTAAAAATCAACCCTAAATTAGTGAACCCATGCCCTTTCTTTGACCTCTCGGCTCTCGCGGCTCGCCCACCTGAACCCGACGACGGTGACGCCGAAGCCCTCTCCTACTGCCACTGCCTACTCTCACAGTTGTTGGTAAGATCTCCCTCTCAGGCCTTATTGCGTCAGCCCTCTGTTCTTTTTCTTCTTATTCTCCTCTTTTTATTCTTCTTCTTCTATCTCTCTCTTTGGTCCACAGGCCCCAGTTATGAGAGATGGGTAGTTGGGCACTTAATACAAATCTCTACCACAAGTTGTGGTAAGAGATGTGTGTTTTAAAATTGGTGATTACATTCTTGTTAATGGCCCCACACCATACGGTCCACACCCGATGTAACAACTCGATTTTTAGTGCACTTAATCTTGTAGTGTTAGATGTGTTGCGCATTGTGCACGGTGTTAACGCCCCACATTGGATCTTCTTATTTTATTTTAATGGTGTTATATATATGATTGCATTAAACTTGGTAGTAGTTCTCCACACTGGAACCTACCCCATTTGAGAAAAACCTTATTTAAGTTTAAGGTACGCACAACTCTTCTCATTCTAATCGTCTTAAAAACTCTAATCGTCTCAAAAACTCTAATCGTCTCTTTCTTTTCTTCTTAAGGGAACCCTAGCCATCATCACATTTCTTCTCCACCCATCTCCTCTCTAAATACCTTAATATTTTTCCCTAAACACTATTGTATGTTCTTCTACAAGAACCACCGTAGTTTATTTTCCACCATTAAGATCGAGGAGAAAGAAGAAAGCGAAATCATGAACGGGCCATCACGCAAATGTCGATCTTATCATCTTAATCTTCGTTGTTCAACCGAATCACGCTTCAAGATATGAGTACCCACTAATCCATCTCGTCCTTCTCAGATCCCGTCGTGTAGGATACGTTCGATTGCGTATCGACAAGCTAGTAAATGATCTAAATTTGCTTTTATATAAAAATTGCTTTTAAGATTAAAATAATAATTAATCATTCTTTTATATTATTTTTATGAATTTTTCGGATGTATTATGAGTTTATTTTGGAACCCTATTTCGTTTAGAATCTGCGACAGTCAATCGATTGAAATACACTTTTCAATCGATAGATTTTAAAACCGCAATAGAGAAAGTTTTATTTCCTTATTTAACTCAATCGATTGATTCTGAGCAGTTTGGTTTAACAGACAACGTTACTTTAATTGCTTCTGACACTATTCTACCTGTTTAATTGACAAAAGGGATATTTCAATCAATTGATTGAGTTTAGTTTGACAGTTGAAAGTCTAATGAGACTTTTTAGTATATATGTTATTATATTATAAAAAGCGTGGAGTTATGATTCATTTTAACTTATAAGGCATTATATAAATCACTTTTATAAATTATTTATTATGTAGTACTTAAGTATTACCTTATTTAATATTATAAATTGCATTAAAAGAATCCTGCATGACATATTTTCATGTTTCGAATTTATTCTTCAATCAATTGATTTTGAACCGAATCGACTGTGCACACTTATTTAAATTCAATTGACTGAGTTGCACTTTTCAATCAATTGATTTGTGTCTGAATTGATAACTTCTATTATTATTGTTTTATCTTATAACTTTATTTGCATGACCAAAACTCAATATACTTTAACTACTCGATGTTTCGATCGATGGTCGTGATGCACTTCACTTTAATTTATATCATCTTTCTAATTGAGCAGTTAATTATAATAACTTATATATATGTCATTTTTATCGTTTTAATGCGATCACTTCGATAACCCGAAGTGTCATAAATTTGATATCTTAGAAAAATTAAACTTTCACCTTTTCGTTATCGAGATCACACTTTGACTATACTATTCTATAATTATGTAGTGTGTTGTATAAATACATATATATGTACGATCGTAACGTATTCTCAAATATAAATCTATTCATTGTATATAATTATTCTGTACTTTCATCTAAATCATTATATGAGTTAAGGACATATTAAGTTATAGGTACGAGAGTGTATGAAATCATGTCTACGTTTAAGCGTAGTAATTCGCTGAGATGGTTTCGAAGCGAGAGATACATCGTATTCACTTTCCTTACAACTCATAGTGAAATATGACCCATGACGAGTCGAGTAAGTGTGAATTCAGTGTAACCTTATATACGATAACATATGCAGTTACCCGATCACCATGAGTTCAGATATAATAGTATAAGTTATGAATTAAGTAATAATGTTCGACCATAGGCTTTAGCTGTGGTGATGCCTTTTTTACGGTCATGTGAAACTCGAGATATTGAAGTTCATGTACGTATGCAACCCTCTTTGATAGTATGGGCTGTCACACAAAGTACATTCAGGTTACTACGAAATATTTTTCTTATTAAGCGTGATTTTGGAAAGTTACCCCACTATGATTCGTCTTAAAATTAAGTGTAAGTGTATATTATGTGTATGAGATAAGATAAATTATGATATGTGTATGATAATAAGAGACCGTTGTGTAGGCCAGTATAAAATTAAAAACTTAAGTCTCTCTACGTGTTGTTCTTTGTGTAGCTACCGTAAGAGCAATAACGTTTTTCAACCAAGATGGATCTATGAGAGAAATTATGAATATGAGTATGTTTATGAGTTACTTTAGTCATTATGTCTTTCCATTGGTTGGATGGAGGAGTATGAGTATGACACGAGGGCGTTATTATATAATAGTATGATATTATGGTGACCCTCACATGGTAACTCAAACAGTGACTTTGACACAAGTCGTTTAGAATTTTATGAGTATATTAGTTACGCTCATGCGATATACAGATATACGTACGAGAATAATGATAAAATATGATATGTTACGAGTTATAATGAGGTACGTTAGGATATGAGTGTTTCGATCATAGTCCTACATTTACATTTATGTCATGATATTAGATTTATGATATGTACTTGATTTTGTTATGCTCTTTTTCATTTCATTAAGATATTATGTATATCATTCATTGATGTACCCACAATGCACCTGAGTAGTATGAGGTGAATTGGTGGTGTATCCCACTGAGTTTACGTGACTGAGTAAACTTATCCCACGACAATCTAATAACTGCAGGTGATTACGTTGGTGGAGTAGACGCCGACAATTCAGATCCTACCGACGCCGATTTCATTGATCTCGCGGGCGTTGAGTACCAGAAGCCTTGAGAGGGCGACGCAATTGATTACCAGGAGGACTACGGTGTTGATTTCGATCTGAGTGTCAAATATTAATAATTGCAGACTCGATAGTTAATTTTGTCCTTATTATTATCATTGATTTTATGATTTCTTTTATCGGATTTGTCTCCGACTTCGATTCACATTTATTTAGTATTTATGATCGCTTTTATATTTTATATTTATTTGTTGGTTTCAAAGGTTTTGTGGAACCAAACTTGCACGATACCTCTGATTAAGTATATATCCATTTAGCATATCCGGGATATGTACGGGTCATAACTCGAAATTCTAGGCTCTCGGGATGGGATAGAATTACGGATCGTGACATTCGACTTTGAGTTATTTATTTATTTATTAGGATTGCATTTTTATTGAAATTTTTTTCTTCATCAAGTTTTGAGATTGCAGAAACTGAAACTTTTTATTGGATGCATATCATGCATTGAAGTTGTTCAATGAAAGGTCCCAAAAAGATTATAAATCCGAATCTAGTTTCTAATTGATCAAATAAATTATTTATAAATTGTTGATTAAATCTAAATATAATGTTTAAACTTTCAAAATATTAATTGTATTTTAAATTTTGTTATATAGATTTTGTTGAAATTAGATTCCTCGGATTACGCAATAGGATTTGCGGCGGATCCTCTTAGAAGGGAGGTAATTGTTTTGCTTAAATTTATGGAATTCTATTTTATTGAGTAAAAAAGTTTTACTGTCATTTAACAGTATATGATATATTATTTATTTTTCTATATATAATTGGGCTTACACGGAGCGAATCGGATACATAGAGAGCCTTATACAAAAACGGCCAATCATTGATTGACCATTGGACGGCTGTTTTAACTAGGGCTTTGGGCATCGTTCCAACTTTGGATAAAGCTTCGATCTATGGAATGAGTAGCTTTAAAACCACACACCGAACCTTTTAATTCACACACAATGACTGTTTTGAGTCCGACAATTAAGATGATTTTTCAGACACTGAATCTTTTAATTCACCTACACTATTAATAATTTTAAATTTGATAATAAAGATAATTTTTCATCTTAATTTTTTAAATGACGCATCTTTAGATTATACTCTTATTATTCACCATCAATTATTGATTTCACTTAATATCTACTCCAAAAAAATGACCTTAGGATAATGTGAAACTTATCATCTCAAAAAATGATCTGAATATAATATGAAACTCATCATTTCTAAATAAAATCACTTATTAGAAAATGCACCGCTTAAAAAATATATATATAAATCATCTCTTTTATAATCTCAAGATTCATATAAGAAAGATTGATCTGAATCATTGGATTCAAATCAATCAATGGGTTTGAATCCAAATCATTGGACTCATTCATACTCACGTTAAGATTGATATGAATCATTGGATTCAAGGTGAACTCAAAAGATCGGGTGGTGGATTTAAAGGTACGGGTGGTGGATTTAAAGGTACTCTAGAATCTAGATAAGTTGCCAACACGTCATCCGTACATTTTCATCTCGTGTCAAATTATCTCTGACACGTTAGATGCATGGCAAGTTTAACATGAAGCCACGTCAGAGATGGGATTTCAAGTTGGTATCCTCGGAATCCGTATTTGTAAGGGTTGGTATATATTGTAAAGCAGGTTAACAATGTTGTGTACATGTGATGGCTATAACCGGTAATTTAGTGGCTAATGGGAAGATACGTTGCAATCGCGTGAAAGCAGAAAAAAAATTTCTTTGATTTGTTGTTTTTATTTTCTTTTTCGGTGCCTCTAGAATGAATTTGTGGCTATAGATATAACATATGATTCTTATTTATATAAGTTTGAGAAGTGATTTGCTTCTCTCATACAGCTACGTATATAACTCATCTTTAAGAGAGGTCAACTGTTTTAATTTGTTCTCATTTTCTTTTGTAACTCGATGGAAAGGAGGATTTACCTCTACCACAAACTTTCATGTTCTTTACTAACTCTCTCTAGAGAGGAGGGTAGAATTGTTGAATGGATAAAGCTTACTTAAAATTTTATTAAGCAATAAGTTATCAAGGTAGCAGCTAGGTAGCAGGTGAATTTTGTTATGGCAGGGACTAGCAGAGAGCTATGCCATATACAATGTTAATGGTGGACTCATTCATACTCACAATGTATCCAGGGTCCCTTTAAATCCATCCGTCGAATCTTTGAGTATATTTAAACACATTGAATCCATTGAATCAGATGATAGAAATCATTTATCTTCTCAATATTTCACATGATAGATCTTGAGATCATGGGCGTACCATCTGACGGTCAGTGTTATTTTACGTGGTACACATTTCAGAAAAGTGACCTTAATATCAAGAAAAGTTCGAATGGCCTTAATAATTTTTAATAGTTTTTTAATTAATGGCGACAGTTTTTGACCGCTTCTATTAGTCTTATTTTTTGTAGTGTTTTATGATTTTTAATTTGCATAGGATGCTATGCAATCAAGATTTTCCTATTTCCAACCTCTAAAGATGTGGTTGAACCCGAAATCCAATTCAACTTGATTGGACCTAACCCTTGCCCTCTAGTGAGTTAGTATGTATGTTTTGACTAACCATCAAGATTGGCATTAGGTAACAATCCTAACCATAGTTTTATAAGTCAACGGTAACTTGGCTGAGTTACTGGACTCATCGAGATTTCTAGTTGAGGCTGAGTAGAGCCGAGATTTCGTTATATATAAAATGTTTATAAACTATTCTTATATATATAATATATTCTTGAGAACGATGTAGAAAATCTTATCATTTTAATAAGTATTAAATTACCAATTTTACATTGTATCATTTTTTTTGGGTCTTGAAACTAATTATTTTTATATCAAATTAAAGTATTTTATATAGAATATAACATTTTTTTAAAATAATACTAAATTATTGAGTTGGAACAAGTCTAGTTTATTCAGAGACATCGAATTAACTCAACCCAGTTGACTTATAAGTGTCAAATCGACAAAAAGAAAAATGTCGACTATCAAAAGAGATTAAGTTAAGAGTTTAGCTTTGATGGGCAGTCCAAGCATCACAGGTGGGAAAGTACACTATGGGTCCACTTTACTGCATGACATGCACGAACTTCTATGCACTGTAAATATGTGGTCAGGCAATTTTGGTGCCTTAAGGCCGTGTTTCGGTTAGCTCTTTCTGCGCAAAGAGTAGCTCTTTCGCTCGTTGGTTTCGATAAAGAACTACTTTTATATATGATAATACAGTTATTTACCCCATATGCGCCGACAGGGAGTTATTTTATGTGCTAAAACTATTCTCTAATGGACAGCACAGAGAGAGCTGCTTCTGCTCTTATAAGAGCTAACCCGATCACATCCTTAGTGGCTCTAGTCAAGCACGACACATAGTGGTAGAAAGTAATTATGTTATGCTCCAATGTTAGCATCGGATATTGGTGATCATGCTTTGTGTCGGAAATACTTCATTTGATGTCAATGGTTCATCTTGTTGGAAGAGGCATGGGTCGTGTGACCGGCCTACTGTGACAAAGGCGCACCCATCAGATCAAGATTTAAGAGTGTACTACCAACTTCGGTAATCAGGAAAACTCGGGGGATCAACCACCGAGTTAACAAGGGATGCATATTCAAAAGATAATCATCTTTTGGAAGATTGGTTTCCTCGAAGATGTTCTCCCAGAATTGGATGATTAGATAGAAAATTAATTTCCTGCATTCGGCACACCAATCATTCATTAGAATTGGAATATCAACTTACAAAAGGTTATTCCAATTCACACGATTTGTTAGATATTACAGAGAACAGAAATCCGAAAATGATGAAAAGGGCAAGAGAATTGGACTCGAGGCACGTAATCGTTGTCTTTAAAACGCTATTCGCTCCCTACTCGAGTAAATCTTCGAGTTTGCAAAAGGGTTCCAGCGAGACGTTTCCAGGATACAACGAGCCCAATCTCTTGGATGCGATCCGTTACTTTGCAATAGTAGAGGATCGCCCCAGAAAACTCAATCCGATGGAGTACCACCAAAAGAAGATAGCAAGAGGAATTCTCAAGTTTTATGCAAGGATTCCGATGGATTTCAGAGTCTTTCAATCTGTGTCCTAAGGCCTCCTTATATAGAAATTTTAATATGACTGTTGGACCAACAGTCATATTTTGGACGGCTCAGATCTTTCAAAGATCTCAACCGCTACATCCAACGGCTGCATGAAAGGTTGTAACTTTTCGAATTCAAATTCGAACGGTTATACACCTTTATAAGCGGTTGTAAAACGGTTGGGTCCAACGGTCAATATTTGACCAATCCGTTTGGCCCAATAGACCGAATTGACCCTGAATAGTGACCCATTAGGCGACCCACCCACGAATAATCGACCGTTGGATCCGCCTCGGTCAAAATTCAAACCTCTCCTTGATACGCGCATGCGTGCGAAGTGCAAAGTGCGTATGCCTTAAAGCGCCAATGCGCTTAAACGCCACACGCCATGCCAAGACGCTGTCGCCGCTTATTATTGTTAAACAATAATAGAAGGTGAAAGGTTATATATAGCCTAAGCACTTTTAATTTTTACCAATGTGGGACTATTCATTTGCATATAAAACTTGAGAATAACTATTGCCTAAAAACCCAACCCAAAACTAGAAATCAAATAAAGTTTTATTTTCTTTTAATTATTAAGATATTAATTATATTATTAATAAATATAACAATCCCCCACATATTTTAAATAAGATAAAGAAACTGATACTGATAATATGAGAATACCATGATAGGTACCTTTTGGGTTTGAAGCTTCACTTAGTGTAAACTTATCAAAGTCTTATCGGGGTGCCAGAGACCATAGTCTTGAATCGAGGACCCTATATGACATGACCGGATAAATAACACACATATATTTTTCTTAAGATCGAGTTTTCTATAAAGCTAGCACTATTATGGCCTTGTGCTTATACCACAGTTTCATGAATGTTTATTTGAGAAAACCATAATCTCATAGGAAGCGGCCGCTTTTATCCACATTCACATAGGTAAGTCTGACGAATATGTTTCTGTAACCAAACACATAAACATAAAATGTTACAGACTTATTATGAGTATGTACTCATCCTTCTCTTTGTCATTACAGATTCCAAGCACTTGACTCCTGTCTTGGGATGGACATTTTAGCTAAATTAAAGTGCTTCTAATCATCACTCATGTCGTACTCTTCCATTGAACTTAAGGATTTGGTGAACAAATATTAAGTTGGATTTTGACATAGGTGATCAACTATATGGTTTTAGTCCTATCCCGATAGATGTTTTCTTTACCAATTCTCTAGAAAGTCCTTTGGTAAATGGATCACCAAATTATTATTGGTCAATTGAGTCTATCCCAATTACTCCATCCTTGAGTAATTCTCTAACATAACGGTGTAAATGAGACCAATATGTCTATTCTTACCATTATAAACTTTATTGTAGGCTTTTGCTCTCGTAGCCTCACTATCACAATTTATTGTAATAGGTGGCATAGGCTTTGGCCACAAAGGAATTTCTAAGAGTAAATTTGAAGCCATTCGCCTCTTTGCCACATCTTAGTTAAGGCAATAAACTTCAATTCCATTGTAGAATGAGTAATACATGTTTGTTTTTAGATCCCCATGAGATCGCGACCACCGAGAGTGAATACCCATCCACTCGTAGCCTTGGATTCATCTCAATCAATTCCAACTTGCATCAACGTATCCTTCTAAAACATTAGGAAAACCGAATAATGCAATCCATAATGTACACTTCCTTTTAAATATCTAAATACGAGATATAGCATTCCAATGATCATGACATGGATTACATGTATACCTACTTAATTTTCCAACTGCATATGCCAAGTCGGGCCTAGAATGCGATTGCATTGCATACATCAAACTACCGATTACTCTAGCATATTCTAAGCGATTTACAGATCTACCTTTATTATAAACAAGTTTGATGCTAGGATCATATGGTGTAGATCTTGAGTTTACCATCTAAATGATTATATTTATTGAGAATTTTCTCTATGTAATGAGGCGGGTTAAAGTAAGCTCTTTATGGTTTCTTACTATTTTGATTCCTAAGATGACATCAAGATTACCCATATCTTTCATATCAAAATTAGAAGAGAGAAAAGATTTAGTATCCATTATACTATCTAAATCGATTGCCAAATATAAGCATATCATCTACATATAAACATATGATAACTCCCTTATTTACGTAAAATTTACTATAAACACATTTATCGATTCATTAATTTTGAAACCATAGAAACAATAACACTTTCAAATTTTTCATGCCATTGTTTAGGAGCTTGTTTTAAACCATAAAGAGATTTAATTAATTTACAAACTTTATGCTCCTGCCCGGTCATTACAAAACCTTCAGGTTGCTCCATATAAACTTCTTCTTCTAATTCACCATAAGAATGCGTTTTACATCCATTTGATGAATTTGTAAATGATAAATAGAAGCAAGTGCTATTAAGATCCTAATAGTTGAAATTCTGGCTACTGGTGCATAAGTATCAAAAAAGTCAATACCTTCCTTTTGTCTAAATCCTTTTGCCACCAATCGGGCCTTAAACTTATCTATAGTTCCATCAGCTGTAAGTTTTTGTTTGAAAATCCATTTGCAACCTATAGGTTTAGATCCTACAGGAAGATCAACTAGTTTCCATGTTTTATTACCCATTATAGATTCTATTTCATCATTTATTGCTTCCTTCCAAAAAGCAGCATCTTGCGATTTCATAGCCTCATTAAATGTTAATGGATCATTTTCAATATGAAAAGAAAACATGGTTTCCTTTACTTATTCTGATCTTGTTCCCTCTACTACAAACATATAAAAATCCGAACCAAAAGTTTTTTCTTTTCGCACTCTTTTGCTTTTTCTGAGATCCGTGTTTTCTATATTTTCAGAATTTATAATTAATTTTTCTTTATCAGAATTTTCATTAATTCTAGGAATAGAAGAAAAATAATGTTCATAAAATTCAGCATCTCTAGATTCAATTATACTATTTTGATCAATTGCACCTTTAGATTGATTACCAAAAAATCAGAGGCTTTTGGTTAATGAGTATCCAATAAATACGCATTCAATGGCCCTATTACCTAATTTGGGTCTTTTAAGATCAGTAATCTAACCAGAGCTCGACACCCCCACACTTTGAGATATATAAGATTTGGTTTCCTTTTCTTCCATAACTCATAGGGAGTTATACTAGAACTCTTTTGTGGCACTCTATTTAAAAGATGACAAGCAGTGAGAAGTGCTTCACCCCATAAATTTAAATTTAAACCAGAGTTTAAAAGCATAGCATTTACCATTTCTATTAAAGTTCGATTTTTTCTTTCTGCTGTACCATTCTGTTGAGGAGTGTAAGGTGCAGTCGTAAAATGTACGACCCCCACATTTTCACAAAATTCACTAAAATCATTGGAAGTGTATTCTCCTCCTCTATCAGATTTTAAAGTTTTAATTTTAAAATTTAACTGATTTTCAACTTCTTCTTTATAAGCTTTAAATTTTCCTAAAGCTTCATCTTTATGTTTTAACAAATAAACATAAGTATATTTTGAATAATCATCAATAAATGTTATAAAATATCTTTTTCCTCCTCTAGTTAAAATACTATTTAAATCACAAATATCAGAATGAATGAGTTCTAAAATATGAGATTTTCTTTCTACTTTATTGAAAGGTTTTCTAGTGATTTTAGTTTGAACGCAAATTCTACATTTATCATGAATATTTTTCTCGCATCTAGGAATTAATCCTAATTTTATCATAGAATTTAAACGATTAGCATTCACATGCCCTAATCTATCATGCCATAATGAAAGAGAATCAACAATATAAACGGAAGAAGGCATTTCATTGATTACATTCAATTTGAACATCCCATTACGGACATATCCTTTCCCCACAAATACACCACGCTTAGTGATTACAACTTTATCCGATTCAAAGACTAACTTGAAACCATGTTTATCGAGATCGATTCTTGAATCTCGTGAACATCTGATACATCGGTCAAAGTAAGGGTCTTATCGAGGTCAATTTAAGATTGATTTTCCTGAACCCTTGACCTTTGCGTTGAAGCGTTCCCCATAAAGAGCTCTTGTCCGTTTGTGTCCTCCGCATAGTTGGCAAAAGAAAGATCGGCGATTACAAACATGCCTAGTGGCACGAGAATCGATCCACCGGTCTTTTTCGCTTCCAACCATGTTGATTTGGAAATCATGGCTACAAACTTTTCTTGGTCACATTAAGCTGAGATTCTTTCTCCTTTTGAAGTCGCAATCCTTTTGAAGTGACCGGGTTTACCACGGTGATAACAAGCGCCCTTTTCTTTTGACGATGACCTTGGCTCTTAAATTTCTTGTTAGCCTTATCAGAATTGAAGTTGCCTTTCCGCTTTCCATGTGATTTGGACGTACCAACCTCCACCATATGAGCCTTTGAAGTTAATTGAGATTGCTCATCTTTCTTATCGCGAACACGAAGTTCATCTTCAACTCGAAGATGGTGGCACAACTCTTCAAACGAAAGTTCTTTCTTTTTATGTTTGAGAGTGTTTCTGCAGTCCTTCCATGAGGCAGGCAATTTGTGGATAATAGCATGATTGTGAAAATGGGATCCATTTTTATGCCCTCTTGATTAATTTGACCGATAATATATTGAATCTCATGAACTTGATCGAGAATCGGTTTATTATCAGTCATTTTAAAATCTAAATACTGACTTACAATGAAGCTCTTTGTACTGGCATCTTCTGTTTTGTACTTTGTCTCCAGCGCCTTCCAAAGTTCCATTGCAGACGGCATGCTCTGGTACACATCGAAGAGAGAATTTGCTAGCATATTGAGAATGTGCCCTTTACAGATATAATCATCTTGCTCCCATTTCTGACGTTTATGAGCATTGGCAAGAGATTCTCCATCAGAATCTTCAGGCTCCGCGGGTTTTGGAGTGGTTAGGACATAAGCAACTTTCAAAGTCGTCAATACGAAATGTATCTTCTGTTGCCATCTTCTGAAGTTGTTGCCGTCGAATCGCTCCAATTTGACGAAGTCGTGAGTCATCACTTTCAGATTTGAAGCCATTATAAAAGAGATTAGCGTTTTAAAATTGTTAGATATTACAGAGAACAGAAATCCGAAAATGATGAAAAGGGCAAGAGAATTGGACTCGAGGCACGTAATCGTTGTCTTTAAAACGCTATTCGCTCCCTACCGAGTAAATCTTCGAGTTTGCAAAAGGGTTCCAATGAGACGCTTCAGTGATACAACGAGCCCAATCTCTTGATGCGATCCGTTACTTTTGCAATAGTAGAGGATCGCCTAAAACTCAATCCGATGGAGTACCACCAAAAGAAGATAGCAAGAGGAATTCTCAAGTTTTATGCAAGGATTCCATGGATTTCAGAGTGTTTCAAATCAGGTCCTAAGGCCTCTTATATAGAATTTCAATATGACCGTTGGACCAATACCATATTTTGACGGCTCAGATCTTTCAAAGATCTCAACCGCTACATCCAACGGTACGCATGAAAGGTTGTAACTTTTGAATTCAAATTGACGGTTATACACCTTTATAAGCGGTTAAAAGCAGTTGGGTCCAACGGTCAATATTTGACCAATCCGTTTGGCCCAATAGACCGAATTGACCCGTTGAATAGTGACCCATTAGGCCCGACCCAGCCCACGAATAATCTGACCGTTGGATCTGCCTGGTCAAAAATTCAAACCTCTCCTTGCGACGATGCGCACGTGCGAAGTGCAAAGTGCGTGCGCGCCTAAAGCGCCAATGCGCCCTAAGCATGTCACGCCTTTGCAGCGCAGCTTGTGCGTCTTGTAACAATGACTTCTCTTATTATTGTTAATAGAAGGTGAAAGGTTCTATATATAGCCTAAGCACTTTTAATTTTTACCAATGTGGGACTATTCATTTGCATATAAAACTTGAGAATAACTATTGCCTAAAAACCCAACCCAAAACTAAGAAATCAAATAAAGTTTTATTTTCTTTAAATTATTAAAATATTTATTATATTAATAATAAATATAACAATCCCCCACAAATTTTAAATAAAATAAAGACACTGGTACTGAAAATATGTGCATACCATGAAAGGTACCTTTTGGGTTTGAACCTTCACTTAGTGTCAACTTATCAAAGTCTTATCAGGTGCCTGAGACCATAGTCTTGAAGCGAGGACCCTATATGACATGACCGGATAAATAACACACATATATTTTTCTTAAGATCGAGTTTTCTATAAAGCTAGCACTATTATGGCCTTGTGCTTATACCTGGTTTCATGAATGTTTATTTGAGAAAACCATAATCTCATAGGAAGCGGCGCTTTTCCACATTCACATAGGTAAGTCCATCGAATATGTTTACGTAACCAAACACATTAACATAAAATGTTACGACTTATTATGAGTATGTACTCATCCTTCTCTTTGTCATTCTGATTCCAAGCACTTGACACTTTGGGATGGACATTTTAGCTAAATTAAAGTGCTTCTAATCATCACTCTCATGTCGCATTCTCTTCCATTGAACTTAAGGATTTGGTGAACAAATATTAAGTTGGATTTTGACATAGGTGATCAACTATATGGTTTTAGACCTATCCCGATAGATGTTTTCTTTACCAATTCTCTAGAAAGTCCTTTGGTAAATGGATCAGCCAAATTATTATTGGTCCGAATTGAGTCTATCCCAATTACTCCATCCTTGAGTAATTCTCTAACATAACGTGTAAATATGTCTATTCTTACCATTATAAACTTTATTGTAGGCTTTTTCTCTCGTAGCCTCACTATCACAATTTATTGTAATAGGTGACATAGGCTTTGGCCACAAAGGAATTTCTAAGAGTAAATTTCGAAGCCATTCCGCCTCTTTGCCACATGCCGTTAAGGCAATAAACTCAATTCCATTGTAGAATGAGTAATACATGTTTGTTTTTAGATCCCCATGAGATCGCGGCACCACTGCAGAGTGAATACCCATCCACTCGTAGCCTTGGATTCATCTGAATCAATTCCAACTTGCATCCTTGTATCCTTCTAAAATATTAGGAAAACCGAATAATGCAATCCATAATGTACACTTCCTTTTAAATATCTAAATACGAGATATAGCATTCCAATGATCATGACATGGATTACATGTATACCTACTTAATTTTCCAAGCATATGCCAAGTCGGGCCTAATCGATTGCATTGCATACATCAAACTACCGATTACTCTAGCATATTCTAAGCGATTACAGATCTACCTTTATTATAAACAAGTTTGATGCTAGGATCATATGGTGTAGATGCAGTTTACCATCTAAATGATTATATTTATTGAGAATTTTCTCTATGTAATGAGGTGGGTTAAAGTAAGCTCTTTGTCGTTTCTTACTATTTTGATTCCTAAGATGACATCAAGATTACCCATATCTTTCATATCAAAATTAGAAGAGAAAAGATTTAGTATCCATTATACTATCTAAATCGTGCCAAATATAAGCATATCATCTACATATAAACATATGATAACTCCCTTATTTACGTAAAATTTACTATAAACACATTTATCGATTCATTAATTTTGAAACCGTTAGAAACAATAACACTTTCAAATTTTTCATGCCATTGTTTAGGAGCTTGTTTTAAACCATAAAGAGATTTAATTAATTTACAAACTTTATGCTCTGCCTTGGTCATTACAAAACCTTGAGTTGCTCCATATAAACTTCTTCTTCTAATTCACCATTTAAGAATGCGCTTTTACATCCCTTTGATGAATTTGTAAATGATAAATAGAAGCAAGTGCTATTAAGATCCTACTAGTTGAAATTCTGGCTACTGGTGCATAAGTATCAAAAAAGTCAATACCTCCCTTCTGTCTCAATCCTTTTGCGCCCAATCGGGCCTTAAACTTATCTATAGTTCCATCAGCTTTAAGTTTTCGTTTGAAAATCCATTTACAACCTATAGGTTTAGATCCTGAGAAGATCAACTAGTTTCCATGTTTTATTACCCATTATAGATTCTATTTCATCATTTATTGCTTCCTTCAAAAGCGGCATCTTGCGATTTTATAGCCTCATTAAATGTTAATGGATCATTTCCAATATGAGGAGAAAACATGGTTTCCTTTACTTGGGGTGGTCTTGTTCCCTCTACTACAAACATATAGGAGTCCGAACCGAAAGTTTTTTGTTTTCGCGCTCTTTTGCTTTTTGAGATCCGTGTTTTCTATATTTACAGAATTTATAATTAATTTTCTTTATCGAATTTTCATTAATTCTAGGAATAGAAGAAAATAATGTTCATAAAATTCAGATCTCTAGATTCAATTATACTATTTTGATCAATTGCACCTTTAGATTCGATTTACCAAAAATCATGAGGCTTTCTTTGGTTAATGAGTATCCAATAAATACGCATTCAATGGCCCTATTACCTAATTTGGGTCTTTTAAGATCCGTAATCTAACCGAGCTCGACACCCCACACTTTGAGATATATAAGATTTGGTTTCCTTTTCTTCCATAACTCATAGGGAGTTATACTAGAACTCTTTTGTGGCACTCTATTTAAAAGATGACAAGCGGTGAGAAGTGCTTCACCCATAAATTTAAATTTAAACCGAGTTTAAAAGCATAGCATTTACCATTTCTATTAAAGTTCGATTTTTCTTTTCTCATGTACCATTCATTTGAGGAGTGTAAGGTGCGATTGACCCCAAATGTATCACAAAATTCACTAAAATCATTGGAAGTGTATTCTCCTCCTCTATCGATTTTAAAGTTTTAATTTTAAAATTTAACTGATTTTCAACTTCTTCTTTATAAGCTTTAAATTTTCCTAAAGCTTCATCTTTATGTTTTAACAAATAAACATAAGTATATTTTGAATAATCATCAATAAATGTTATAAAATATCTTTTTCCTCCTCTAGTTAAAATACTATTTAAATCACAAATATCAGAATGAATGAGTTCTAAAATATGAGATTTTCTTTCTACTTTATTGAAAGGTTTTCTAGTGATTTTAGTTTGAGCATAAATTCTACATTTATCATGAATATTTTCTCGCATCTAGGAATTAATCCTAATTTTATCATAGAATTTAAGCGATTAGCATTCACATGCCCTAATCTATCATGCCATAATGAAAGAGAATCAACAATATAAGAAGGCATTTCATTGATTACATTCAATTTGAACATCCCATTACGACATATCCTTTCCCCACAAATACACCACCCTTAGTGATTACAACTTTATCCATTCAAAGACTAACTTGAAACCATGTTTATTGAGTAAAGCGGTCGAGATCAATTCTTGAATCTCGTGAACATACAAAGATACATCGGTCAAAGTAAGGGTCTTATCGGAGGTCAATTTAAGATTGATTTTCCACTGAACCCTTGACCTTTGCAGTTGAAGTTCCCCATAAAGAGCTCTTGTCCGTTTGTGTCCTCCGCATAGTTGGCAAAGAAAGATCGGCGATTACAAACATGCC
Source organism: Chloranthus sessilifolius (assembly GCA_021018995.1). Classification (NCBI taxonomy): domain Eukaryota; kingdom Viridiplantae; phylum Streptophyta; class Magnoliopsida; order Chloranthales; family Chloranthaceae; genus Chloranthus; species Chloranthus sessilifolius. Next base: position 8,105,722 of record CM037590.1, read on the forward strand.
TAGTGGCACCGGAGAATCGATCCACCGGTCTTTTCGCTTCCAACCATGTTGATTTGAAATCATGGCTACAAACTTTTCTTCGGTCACATTAAGCGAGATTCTTTCTCCTTTTTGTCGCAATCCTTTTTGAAGTGACCGGGTTTACCACGGTGATAACAAGGCCCTTTTTCTTTTGGCCACGATGACCTTGGCTCTTAAATTTCTTGTTAGCCTTATCGTAATTGAAGTTGCCTTCCGCTTTCCATGTGATTTGGACGTACCAACCTCCACCATATGAGCCTTTGAAGTTAATTGAGATTGCTCATCTTTCTTATCGCGAACAAGTTCATCTTCAACTCGAAGATGGTGGCACAACTCTTCAAACGAAAGTTCTTTCTTTTATGTTTGAGAGTGTTTCGCATCCTTCCATGAGGCGCAATTTGTGGATAATAGCATGATTGTGAAAAATGGGATCCATTTTTATGCCCTCTTGATTAATTTGACCGATAATATCTTGAATCTCATGAACTTGATCGAGAATCGGTTTATTATCGATCATTTTAAAATCTAAATCTTGACTTACAATGAAGCTCTTTGTCTTGGCATCTTCTTTTGTACTTTGTCTCCAGCTTCCAAAGTTCCATTGCAGACGGCATGCTCGGTACACATCAAGAGAGAATTTGCTAGCATATTGAGAATGTGCCCTTCTGAGATATAATCATCTTGCTCCCATTTCGGCGTTTATGAGCATTGGCAAGAGATTCTCCATCGAATCTTCAGCTCCATGGTTTTGGAGTGGTTAGGACATAAGCAACTTTCAAAGTCGTCAACGAAATGTATCTTCTGTTGCCATCTTCGAAGTTGTTGTTGGTCGAATCGCTCCAATTTGAGTGTGAGTCATCACTTTGATTTGAAGCCATTATAAAAGAGATTAGCGTTTTAAAATTGTTAGATATTACGAGAAGGCAATCCGAAAATGATGAAAAGGGCAGAGAATTGGACTCGAGGCACGTAATCGTTGTCTTTAAAACGCTATTCGCTCCCTACTCGAGTAAATCTTGAGTTTGCAAAAGGGTTCAATGAGGCGTTTCGAGGATACAACGAGCCCAATCTCTTGGATGCGATCCGTTACTTTGCAATAGTAGAGGATCGCCCGAAAACTCAATCCAGATGGAGTACCACCAAAAGAAGATAGCAAGAGGAATTCTCAAGTTTTATGCAAGGATTAGATGGATTTGAAGTCTTTCAATCGTGTCCTAAGGCCTCCTTATATAGAAATTTTAATATGACCTTGGACCAACGGATCATATTTTGACAACTCGAGATCTTTCAAAGATCTCAACCGCTACATCCAACGGTACATGAAAGGTTGTAACTTTTAATTCAAATTGACGGTTATACACCTTTATAAGCGGTTGTAAAAGCAGTTGGGTCCAACGGTCAATATTTGACCAATCCGTTTGGCCCAATAGACCGAATTGACCGTTGAATAGTGACCCATTAGGCGACCCATTACGAATAATCGTAGTTGGATCTCGCTCGGTCAAAATTCAAACCTCTCCTTGCGACGATACGCGCGACGTCATAGTGCAAAGTGCGTCTTGCGCCTAAAGTGCCAATCGCCTAACGCCAATCGCACGCTTACAGCGCCTTGGCGTCTTGTATTATTGTTAAACAATAATAGAAGGTGAAAGGTTCTATATATAGCCTAAGCACTTTTAATTTTTACCAATGTGGGACTATTCATTTGCATATAAAACTTGAGAATAACTATTGCCTAAAAACCCAACCCAAAACTAAGAAATCAAATAAAGTTTTATTTTCTTTAAATTATTAAAATATTTATTATATTAATAATAAATATAACACGATTTACAAAAAAAGACCCAGACAGATCAATGGCGAAATCCTAATTACCAAATCAAAATACATATGTAGATCTATTGTAAGCTTGTCGATTGTGGGGGATATGATGACAATGGCTTGCTTGATGTGTTGCTGGATTTGTAGTTTTACTTTACGAGAGAGAAGAAAAGAAAGAGCTACAATTTTGTAGCTCGGCAGCAATTTTTCCCTCCAAAGCTTCTAGTGGTTGTTCCGTTGCTAAAACCGTTGACTACTCTTGAATCAAATGATAGAGGTCACTTTTGTCCCAATATTTCACACATTAGATTTTAAGATAATGTCTCACATATCAGACAGTCAGATATTGATTACATATGGGTAGCAATTTTTGCCACCAAAGATTCTAGCGGTGCAACTGATTGTTCCACTGCTGAAATCGTTGACTGCTCTTGAATCATATGATAGAGGTCACTTTCGTCCCAATATTTCACACATTAGATCTTAAGATAATGTCCCAAAAAACAGACGGTCAGATGTTGATTACACATGGCGCACCTCCCCAGAGTGACTGTGATCATGGCGTACCATGGTGCATGGTCATCACAAATGTATGAGATGTGGAATCAACATTTGGTCATCTAATATGCCGCGAGATTAGGACGAAAAACTACCTCTACTATTTGATTCAAGGCAGTCAATGGTATGAGCTGTGAAACCATCGATTGCACCATTTGATTACAAAAAGTGCTACCCTTTGTGGTTTTATTAGAAAAAAAAGTATGTTTATATAAAAGTTGCAGGTACGTGGGAATTGCACGTGGGGATTGCAAATGGAAGTTCACACTTCCACCTCAATAGGTAGAATACTTATCTTAAAAAAAATGAAAGATTTACTTAAACTAGAAGATTAAATTCTATCTTCACGTTACCCAAAATTATCCCCAAACATGGGATGTGACTCAAGGATGTGACTCATCTTTCCGAAGTTTAATATCCTATCCCTCTATCTTTCATGAACCAAACAGACCGGAGTACTTAAATGATCTTACACCATTAAAGATTTAAGATGTGAGTAATTAAAGCCGTCAAAAGAAAATCACACTTTTGGGGATATTTTAACCATCTGATCTATTATGTAGTGTACTCAAACATAGTAAAATCAAGTGTTGCTCGTATTTTTCAGATGGATGCTGGTATTAAGGGCCACTTATGGGATTGTTTGCATCCCATATCCCATAAGTGACCGTTTAGAACCTTCATCCACTTTTCTTTTCTTTTTCTTCTGGGTAACGGCTTTCGTCTGGGGCCTCTCTCCATGCAACCCTGATTTGGTTGGATGACGCATTAGTTTCCAAATGCCTTCTTATCGTATTGCTATCCAATAGAAGCCGAAAAAAGCATATGTCGTATATGGAAATCGAAAAAGATAAAACAAATGCATTCATGGTACAAGTTTGATCATCAGTCGTTGATCCTTCTTCGCACACGTTGATCCTTCTTCGCACACATTGATTGCACTTATCGACCACTCTTTTGGCAGGTAATGACACCCGAGAAAACCCAAAACCCAATACATGATACATCCATTGGTGTCCTTCATTACATATCGGCCTTCGTAGATTCCACAAGTTAGCATAAACTAGTATTACCCGACCTGAGTGCCAGTGATGACCAAATATCAGATTTTCGAAATGTATCGTCCTGAAGTTTAGGACGATACGTATCGCGTATCGTCCGATACATTCAATGTATCGGCGATACATTGAATGTATTGGTTTAATACTTTTTTTTTTTTGTATAGTTCAGAGAACGGATAATATCTTAGAATATCGGCCGTTATTTTAAAAAAATATTAAAAAATAAAAATAAATAAATAAATATTTTTAAGTTAGCGGCCGCTATCTTAAGATAGCGGCCGCTAATTTAAGATAGTGGCCACTAAAATACTGCTATTTAAAAAAAAAAATATTATTATTATTTATTATTATTATTTTTTTTATTTTTTTTAAATTAGCGGCCACTGCGGTATGTTAGTGGCTGCTAATTTAAGATAGCAATCGTTTTGACATATATATTTTTTCAAAAAATTAAAAATCAAATTATCGGACGATAATTTAAAATTATCGCCCGATAATTTCAAAATATCGTCTGTATCGTCCGATACGGGTGACACATTGCCCGTATCAGACGATAATTACCCTATTTTTTAGGAGATACGATACATAGGCAATGTATCGTACCGCCCAAGTCCAAAACTGATACGTATCGGTATCGGACGATTTTTTAACCCATGGTGACGACCCTCTGGTCAATCTCCTTCTATGTAAATCGTTAAGCCCTGAGAGCTGCAAATGTAATTATGAGCCTGCAAATCCGTGAAAGTTCACTTTTAACCTTTGATTGGTTTGATGCCTAAAAATAATAGCACATTTTCTAAGGTTATTGATTGACGAGAGTGCGGCTCTTAATAGAGGTAATTGTCATATTGGAACTCTTTGACACATTATCACAACCTTATCTAATCTATTTTTTAATTTGATCTGTCATAATCTAATCAAAAACAAAAAATAGGATAGTAAGTTAGTAACCCCATAAATTATGTAATTAATATCTTGTATAACTTTCTTCCATATGTAAGCCGGCAGTAAAATTATTATTATTATTATTATTTCCTTTAATATTATTATGGATAAAGAAAATTTGCAAACAATTGTTAAAACCTGATGTCCATTTCTAGCTTCCATTAGAAGAAAATCTTAGGTGTGTCGTTGTTCTAGAATATGCCTAAACTAAAACGAGTGGGTTTAAATTATCGGCCAAATTGTTTCGATTTCGGTCCCCACCAAAACAAAATTTTGAATCGAAAACAAAAACAAAATTGTTATATAGAGAAAAAAAAATTTGCCAAAATTTTAGTTTCGATCATGTCCGAAATCGAAAATGAAACCGCCATTTTAATCCTTAATGGCGACCATGCATACCGCTGTTGAGTACGTCAAAATCCGTGCTACATAAACAAACCAATAATTGGGAGAACAAATCCCATGCCTACCTATATAAAAAAGTATTGGGCAGGACAAATGGTTATGACTTGAGGTGGGTTTCATCTATTTTACCCGGCTTGTGGTGCTTGGTGCATTGGTGGAGGACCTTTTGTTGCCTTCTGTGGTACCGTCTCCTCTCATTGGTGCAATGGGTCGAGTCACCCCAATGGCTCAAGTGATCAGCCTGCAATGGGTTTGGTACGGGTTCTGATTACCGACCCATTGGATTAGGTCGGGTTGGAATTCGAGTTGAGTTTTCTTGACCCGAATCCAACTCAACCCCCTTTGATCGGACTCCTGTCCTTATATTTGGACCAGGAGAGTAGCCAGGATTTTCTTCGGGTGGTGACTAGTGATAGTTGACATATATTAATAATTATTTTATCATATTTTATTTATTTATTAATAACAATATTAAATAAAGGAAACAATAAAATAGAAGAAATTTTACAATTTAAGGACTACTATATCAAAATTTGAGGGCTTGAATATGAAAAAAAGTTGTCTAAGAAACCCATTGCTCTAATATCAACTGTTGAAGCCAACCCCAAACAAATGCAACATGACTGATGATTAATACCCATCCCGCGAGTTTTTGCTAAACAGTTTGATTCAGGTTTACATTCAAGGTTTTAATAAGGGTCCGTTTGGATAGAACCTGATAAAACGTGATAAAGTTATTGATTTTTTTCACGTTTTACCACATATTTCTAACTTGTAGTAATATACAGGAATATTACGCTTCTTCCCTATTCTTGAGGGGGAGGTCGTATTATGTTTTCGTGTTTTGTGGTAAATAGGTGTAATAAAAAACACCAAAACAATTGAATCCATGATAAAGTATTTATCTTACCACATTTTATTATATATTCCTTATATCCAAACAACCCCTAAGGGATGAGGGTTTAAAATTCATTTGCACAAATTTATATCATCAGATGAGGTATATATGAGGGACCTATCAACACTTTCATTTAATGTAGATTGAAATGAAAATGATTTCCTTATAACAATTGGCCATTATTGAGTATTGGTTTCGTGACAGAGCATGGCCGAGATATAAACATAACCTCTGGCTTTTAACTTATAAATTGGCTACTCTCGAGATCATAGTCACAAAATTAGGGTTCGGTAATAATTTGGTAAAGTTAAAATCCAAAAAAATCTGCCAAAGTTCAGAAAGTTCGGAAACAATTTGGGAAAATAAAAATATAATTAAAAATAATTATATATATATATATATATATATATATATATATATATATATATATATATATATATATATATATATATATATATATGGGAGCTAGTTAGGTCCTCCAATGGAGGACGGTGACTGTCTTCTAAGATACACATGGAGCTCCACGTAACACCCAAAATACTGTTTGGGTGCTACGTGGAGCACAGGTGGACGGTATAGATCAATATTAAAAAAAAAAATTGAAAAAAACTTTTTAAACCCACAAGTCAAAGTTTGACAGGTTTTATTGGTCCATATTTCACGGTTCAAAAAACACACGGTGGAGATGAGTTTTCAATTTTTTTTTTCAAAGATGATCTAAGCAATGTACTCGAGCTCCACGTGGCATCAAAACAATATTTTGAGTGCCACATGGAGCTCCATGTAGAAGCTTGGAGGACGGTGACCGTTCTCCCATGGAGGACGGACACCTTTTCCTATATATATATATATGTAATACCAATGCATGTACACAAAACATACATAGCACGCCGCAGAAACTTTGTTATTTATTTTATTTTTTATTTCAAAAAAGTGGCAAAAACAACAAAATAATCACAGAAAAATCTAACAAGTTGGAGGGAAAATTTGGAGAAATAATCAAAGAAAAAAATGAAAACTTAAAAGAAAATGCAATAAAAACCCTAAAATATGAAAATAATACCCTAAAAAATATCAATAAAAAAATTACAAAATCTCAAAATAATACCCTGAAAATAATAGTACCTCTTGTCTGGCTTGCAAGTTGTAAACTTGCAAGCACCAAGCGGTAGAGGAGGTGGCTGACCAGCGACTCCATAGGTGGCTGGCGGTACACGTGACGTGAGAGAGAGAGAGAGAGAGAGAGAGAGAGATGAGAGAGGAGGAGGTGGTCAACAGTCAGTCGACCGACTTGAGAGTTGAGAGAGATGAGAGAGGTCCAATAGTCCAAAGACTCCAGACTCCAAAATAGAGACTCGAGAGGACTCAGAGGAGCAGGGTTTGAGAGGAGAGACAGAGAGAGGAGGAGGGTTTAACTTTTAACTTTTAACCCGGAAGGGTACCTCAGTTGGTTAGGCCTTAAGGCCACTGGAGTATTACCTGGTCGTTAGCTCCAAGGCCCCGTGAGATTAGTCGAGGTGCTCACAAGTTGGCACGGGCACCAACAGATATAAAAATAAATAAATTAACTTTTAACTTTTAGATATAAATAAAATATAGAAAGGGTTTTGCTTTTAACTTTTAAGTTGTAAGGTATTAACTTAACTTAGCGTGTAAGGAAGCCGACTTCGGTGATGTTCGCGAATAATTCGAAAAATTTGCGAACTTCGGTGATGTCGGTGATTTTTTCAAAAATTCGCGAATAGTTTGTATTATGTTCGTCTCCCAAAAAAATTGTGAATTATTCAATAATTCGATGATTTTTGTGACTATGCCAAAACCCGTTTTTGTGACTATGATTTTGCTTTTAACTTTTAAGTTGTAAGGTACTAGGGTAACTTAGACTGTAAGGAAGCTGTCTTTGGTGATGTTTGTGAATAATTCATAAAATTAGTGAACTTCGGTGATGTTGGTGATTTTTTCAAAAAATCGCGAATAGTTCATGTTCTATTCGTCTCCCAAAAAATCATGAATTATTAACGAATTATTCAATAATTCGGCGATTTTTGTGACTATGCTCAAAATTAGAATTGGCATCTTCTGATTTGACAATCCAAACTTTTTACCATTATACCAAGTAATTTCCCTAAACAATATAACTAAATAAAATTTTATAGTTCACAAGAAACCACATTTAAAGGTATAAATTATTTTTTAACAATTTAAAATAATAAATAATAAATTTTTATAATATGGCTGTTAACAACATCAAGATGATAGTGTTCCTCATAATCTGCTAGCTATTTGTGAACATGACTTTCGATCTATACCATTAGATCAAAGAGAAAATAATATTATCAAATTTATTTATCTTTTCAAGAGCTCGAATGACCAAATATTAATTTCACATGGATCCACAAAATACTTTCAAAAGCTTAGAAAAGTTCAGAATCCTTTTAAGCTTTTTCCAAAAAAAGCTGAGAATCTTATTAAGTTGTTGATTTCGAGCTCACTCATATTCGTAACTTTTCTGAGCTTAGTTTTTTAGTTTGGTCAAATTTTTGTTTTTTATGAGTCTTCCCGAGAAAAATTCAAATTCTTGTGTTCTTGAATTTTTACTTTCTTGATTCAAAGGGGTATCTTGCCTTTTAACTTTCTGAGCTTAGAATCTGAACATTAACTCATAAAGTGGTGACACCACTGTCTCAATCAACTACTCCCAGTTTATGAGCCTTTATTTCCTCTCCAACGAGCCCAAAGGGAAGCCAGCATAACTCAGTCACAATGTTTGTCCCATAATCCACATGGCGCCACTTTCAGTGTTACATGGTGCCATGTGATTCGTGGTGCTACAAATGTTATAAAATAAACTACCAAAACAAATTTTAACAATCTCTTAATACCCGTTTACTTTTATGACATTTTAAGGCTCTTTTTAGTATATTTTTAAGCGTAAACGTAACATGAATCCATCTATATGATTGGAACAATCTTTTAAGACCCATTTACGTTTTATGACATTTTAAGGCTCCTTTTAGTATGTTTTTTCGATGTAACCGTACCATGAATCCATCTATACGAGTGGCACCTGTGAACCACTCAACCGCATGGCAATAAAAATGATGCAACGTGTAAAAAATCAATGACCCAGTCACCAACCTTAGTGGCTGGTTAGTCAACGTAACGAACCAAATTCTCACAATCCTTCATCATATGATCTTAGGCCGTACTATCAAGCAAGATAAAAAAGAATAAATCGAATTTAATCTCAATATAAAAGACAACTCCCAATTATCCATAATTCTCTTATTCCATATCGTTCTGTATTCTTGTCTATCACGGTTGATGTTCAACTATAAAAGGAAAAACTCATAGATAATCAATATTTGGTCAAATGTTTAATAATAATAATTATGAACTGAAAATAAATAATTAGGCTGTAAAATACTCATCACTATCCGGTTCTATTCCTTGAACATTACGTGCAATCTCATCATTATATACCCATATTTAACCATCAACTTATATGAATCAGATATGCTTTCGTTTAAAATATTAAAGACATAATTTATGGTATTGAAAACTTTGTATATGTATAAATGAGAACACAACATATAACATGAAAATTATAATGTAAAGAGATGTAGTATTGAAAACTTACGTGAAGTCATAGCCTCAAGATCCCAATTCGTGGCCACAAATTTCCAGGTTTGAACCTCTGAATTAAAGCTACTTTTGAAAATTACTTTTAAAAATTCTAAGCATGTGAAAAATACGCTATCGGGGATATATACAATAATAAGGTATATTAAAGCAATAAATTTTTTGGATCACTACAGTCAATCTATGCTATCTCTTTAGATAAACTTATAATTAAAAAGTAATAGTTGTTGAACGGTTTAGATCTATATATACATAGATCCATTGGTGGATAAATAACGGGGAGAAGTAATATCTTCTATAGCGCTGAGAACAATGCTATACTTGCTCTGTTCCTTATGTGGGCACCACCAACCGTCCATCAACCAGGGGTAAACTTGGAAGAAGAGGGTGTTAAAAGGCCTCTGTCTTTTTTCCGCCAACTTTGTGTTTGTATATTTGTTTTTTTTTTTTTCGATAAATTTGTGTTTGTGTATTTGTTGCAGAGAGAGAGAGAGAGAGAGAGAGAGAGAGAGGGTTGTTTTTCAAAAGCACTAGTGGTTTTCTAGCATATGTTAATAGCCCCTCTTCTTTTCTGAAGTGGTTTTTTTAATTTTTCGTGGTTTGGAGATGGGTTTAATGGGGGAGACGGCGACACAGATTGTGATACCTTTGGCTGCAGTTATAGGAATCGGGTTTGCTCTGGTGCAATGGTTTCTTGTTTCTAGGGTTAGGGTTTCAAGTGATGAGGATGGTTCAGGTGTGAAAAGTGGCTATAATGATAGGTTGATTGATGATGATGAAGAGGAGAGTGTTGATACTCATGATGTTGTTGCCAAATGTGCTGAAATTCAAACTGCTATATCTGTTGGTGGGTAATTATTATTTTTTATTTTTAAATTTCTGGAGGATGATAGATTTTTATGTTTGAAAATATGGGTTTTAGATTTTAGTGTAGTTTGGTGGTTTGAGTGAGTAGGTAAATCTATTTGAAGTTAAAGTTTTTTTAAAATATTTTTTATAATTGTAATTATTTTTGCTACTTTTTGATGTGAAGATGATTTTATGTTGGTATTTAAAGTTGATAGCTTTTTAGAGTTATTTGAAGGGTTTTAATGGATTTCTAAGAGTGAGTAGGTGGATGGTTCTATTTTTTATGTTGTTATTTTTTTGTTGATGATGATGATTTGGTTTTTATCTTGGTATATAAAGTTGATAGCTTTTAGATAGAGTTGTTTGAAGGGTTTTAATGGATTATTAAGTATTTTGTGTGTGTGTTTTTTTTTTTTCGGTGGTGATAGTGACTAGTGAGTAGGTAAATTAAATTGATTTTAGTGTAGTTTGGTGGTTACAGTGAGTAGGCAAATTTATTTGAAGTTAAAGTTATTTTTAATTTAATTTTTTTTTTTTATTCTAATTATTTTGTTATGTTTTAATATGATGGTGATTATAAAAGTTGATAGCTTTTAGAGTTATTTGGGTTTTTATGGATTCCTACGAGTGAGTGAGTGGTTTTTTTTATTTTTAATTTTGTGTGATGATTGGTTTACTGGTTTTTGGTTTGATTTGGTTTAGTTATTAGGAATTCCCTTTTTTCTCCATTTATTTATACATTTTGCTTCTTTTTGCTCTGTTTGCTGACTCTTTATGAACTACTTATGTGAATTTCTTGGTTTCTATATTGTAGACACACATAAACAGGAAGAGATATTAGCTTGATCTGTTATTTATTTATTATTATCTTTTAAGGTTGAACTGCTTTACCTGTTTTAGGGAGGATGATGGGTTTTTGATTTGACTGTTTATGTTTGATATTACTCATTTATGATGTGTTTTATGGCCATTGAATTTTACCTTTATTTTGTTTTATTTTTACAATTTCCATTTGATTTTTATATGGTGCAGGGGTTGATAGAAAATTGTGATGATGCCTCTTTGAATATTTGTTTGTTTATTTATTATTTTTATAATATTTGAATTTTTTTAAAAAAACTTTGATTATTCATTCTGTTGTTATTTATTGGTATTTAGTATTGGGTTCCTCTGCATAATATGGTTCCATTTTGTTGGGCAGATCTTCATGGTGATATAGAAAAGAATTTACTGTGGGAGTTTCATCATTTTAGTTATTCTAAATTCAATTTGGGGCGGGATTCCTGATTGATTTTATGCATATTTTAAATTGCTTAGTGGTGGTTTTGATTTTTGAAGGGTTAGTTGATTATCCATCATGATCACGATCATTATCATTATCATCAACATATTTCCTTATTCCATCATTTGACTCTCCATGATCAGTTACGATCACCATTGGAATTATTTTGATGGTAGGAGTTCTTGTTATTGGTGCATTCTTTGGTTTTATATCCACACAATAATTTATCGATGGAAAAAAAAAATAACCACTGTAATATAGTAGATCTGTTTAACAAGTTGATTTCTTTACACACGCAAGGTTGTCAATGGGTTGGGTTGTCCAGTTACCCAACCTGTCCGGCCCATTTTTTTAAACTGGGTCTGTGCATAAACTTGGCCTATTGGATCGGAACGGTTCAGTTTGGGCCGGTGCGGGTAGACAGAAAGGTCAGTTCAGGTTGGGAAAATTTTTCCTGACTGATCCGCCCGATCCTATATTTTACATATTAGTATAGGGGTTTAGGGGCTTTTGAACCCGGTGGCCCAATTGATCCTACCTGGCCTGGTTTTTTGCTCGGGTCAGGCATATACCCTCAAGTCCTTGACCTGTTGAGTCGGGCCAGGTCAAGCGGTCAAAGGGTTGGGCAGACCTAAATTTTGGCCTGACCCAGCCGGATCCGACCATCAACCACCCTACACACAGACCACATCTATGAATTCTGATTTTAACTTGAATGTTGCTCATAATTTTTCACAGATTTCTGTTGCTCTATAAGCTGTTTACTATATCTTATGGTTTTGTTTCTAACTCTTCAGACAAGTGGATTTTGAAAATGCTGTTACATGGAAATTAATTTCTCTGATGTTTTAATGGAAGGAACAGAGAGCCCTTTTATAAAGTAACTGCTTATGGTCACATAGTCATGCACATTCCACTGCCTGCTTTGAACAGTCTCTTCCCTGGAGTTTGAGATCTTGTTGATTCTGTGTAACCTTTGCTACTATATTTTTTCTCTGGCTGTGATGCGCTTGATCCCAGATTTTTTTCCCTCCACAGGTTGTAGGTTATTCACGAACACAATTTTTTGGATGATATTCCAATGACTTTAATATATATATATATATATATATATATATATATATATAGTTGTATGGTTGTACCCTGCAACGGTGCTATTTAAGCACCATGTGTCACCCAAACACATGCTTGGTGCCACACCAAGACCATCCATAAAAGAAAAAAAAAATTAAAAACCATTTGAATCACTGTTGACCATGTTGGTCAATGACGGTTAAACTGAATAGTGTTTGGAGAAATCAAGTCTTGTTAATTTCAAACCATTGAATCAAGGCTATGCATATTTTTCTTTTTCCTTCTAAAACCCCCTAGGGATGTGTGAACCCTAGGGAGGAACGGGTGTTTCATGGCATTTGGATCCCCCATTGCATCCCAAAAGAGCACCGTTGTAGGGTTCAATCTCTTACGATCATGTTGTAGGACCCCTTTTCCAATACACACACTTACACACAGGCGGATCCGGGATTTTCTTCCATGGGGGAGAGGGGGGGATATATGGTCGACTTAGAACATGAATTTGCTAAGCGGCACAAGAGCCGGGCAGTGTTGGACCCATGTAGGGGTGAGCTGGGTCAACTAACTCCTCTCAACATCTGGTAAAAGAAAAATTTCTACTCAGTTGAAAACCTGAGTTGTCTCTTTAAAAAGGATTGATATTACGTGCTTAAACCGAGTGATGATATTCATGGTACTCGGGCCACTTTTTGTGAAGCATGCCATGTGGAACCTTAGCATGTTTTCAATTTGATTTGATGCCCATGATCTCAAGTACTATACTACAAAAGATTGACTCAAATCTTTTACAGTATAGATTTTGAGATCGTGGGCGCCAAATCGAGCAGAGCACATGATAAGGTTTCACATGGATGCTTCACAAAAAGTGGCCCGATTACCAAGAACATCATCATTTGGGTTAAGCATCTAATACCAACCCTTTCTTAAAACGATTTGGGTTTTCTACTGAGTAGAGTTTTTTTGCTAGAAGTTGGGCGGGGTCAATTGACCCTGCTTGCCCCTACATGGGTATGCAACTGCATTACACACACTAGTAGAGCGCTCGTACGATGCACGTGAGCGTTAGTGCAAAATGAGCAAAGAAAATGTCCATTAATCAAATAGTTTGTCTTCCCCATTACGCCTTATGGTTTTGGCCCGTTCAAGTGTTGGTCAATTGATTGATTGAAGTGGGAACATGCATATTTTCTTACCAGTTATCACTACATTGATTGTTAACGGAGTAAGATGTCACTAATCTAAGCCAGGAAAGTGATAGCTCATAAATTGAATGGTAGTGACCCGAGAATGACACTGATTTGCATACTCTAATATTATGACCCAAAAACCACACTGGTTTGTGCATTCTATCCCTTTTTTAAAAATTTAGGAAAAAACAAAAAATAGGTATCCTCTATAAAAGAAGGGGAAAAGATTTGGTTGAACCATGGATCAAAATGCCGGAAAACTGATACGTATCGCCCGAGCCCAAAACCAATACGTATCGAACGGAACCGGACGATACATTGAATGTATCGTCCAGGTAAATACATATACATGATCGATACGGTACATTCAATGTACCGTATCAGTGACCTCCGATACCGATACGTATCGGTATCGGACGAAATTTTGATCCACGGGTTGAACAAAATGGAAAATGTGCCATTTAATGACTAAAAGCCTTAAAAACAAGAAGTACAATTGGGTTAAAAAACTGAAAGTGGGCCATTTAAATGAAGGAGAAAACCAACATATTTTAGCGAAAATCCCACGTTGTGTTATGTTATAACCCGAAAAAAAAACTGCGCCTGGGAGTATGTGTTTGAGTGGAGTGTTCCACGCTCCACTCGAGCTAATGAGGTGCCACATGCACATGCACAGGGTCAATCAACGTCCATTAGAGAACAAACAGATATCTACACCATCAAAATCATGGTCAATGGTGTCTAAACTTCATGGTGAAAATTTTAAAAGAATCATATATTTTGATTCTTGAATTTAGGGCCGTACATATGGTTTATTTATTTTTCAATTTTCTTTTTCTAAAATCGAAAGCCATTTATGTAAAATCCTCTCGTAGGGGATTTTTTTTTCCTAAAATTCATGGTGGCACATGATCTAGCACCTGAGTGCAATTCCCAGTCACTTCATTCGTGTGTATTTTCCCATTTCCTTATATATGTAGGGAAATGGGAAAATATACTTGAGTGTAGCATTTTCACGCTACACTCAAGTGCCATATCACACACCACGTGGCACATGGTGCTAAGTGGCGGGGTCCCTCTAAGGGGTCACCAGTCCCCTCCGGCCTTTAATTTTCTTTGGGATAATGGCTTGTGAACGACATTTAAAACCAAGTGGTGTTTAAACAATCTTCCACCATTAAATTATAAGTTTTGATCTCACACCCTTGAAGTGTGGTTTGCTATTGTGACACGTCGCGCATGTTTACAATCAATCTCAATTGCCCAGGTGGCAATCCATCATTAGATGATGATTTAGCAGAAGAATCATTCCCTTAAGTGAATGTGAACCATTTGATTGGTAATAGAGTGCACAAATCGGATGGTTCAAACTCTTAAAAACTGTGAGTTTTGGGCCCATTACCTTTCAATCTATGATCTATCTCTTTGATGGTGTGGATTACCCATATGCCAAATGATTGTAATCAAATGGCATATGCCATTATGCCATGACATTTTTTTTTTCCAAAAAATCCCAAAAAATTCTCAAAGTTTCCCCATATTGATCAATAAGATGTTTTGTTGGGATCTATTAATTTTGTATTGTCTAGAATGCGAAATAAAAGTATATAATATAAGTTAGAAGGGAAAATATAAATTTCATTAATGTTCATCAAAATAGTACAAAAATGAACATAGGAACGTACAAAAAAGGAGAAAAAGAGTCCACAATGGTACATCTCCATTGTCGTCACGTCCTAACGGTATTGTGTACCGGGCAAAAATTCTACACATTGGTTTCTAATCCACGATGGTACATCTCCACCTCCACCATCGTCGTCACTTGCATTGTCGTCAACATCTGAATCGTCTCCTTCAAAAAAAAATTTCCTTCTCTGTTTCTTCATCATCCGATCTCATTAAGACGATATCTATATCGTCTATGGGTGCTTCTTCATATATCTCATCTTCTTCTTCTTGACGCAAGCGTGAGCGTGAGCGTGAGCTACCTTCCCTCGCTGTCGATCTTCTCCTCCGCCCGGTAGGAAGCTTATCTCCAAAAGTGGCTTCTTCCACTTACTTCCACGTAAGATCCTCATCCTCAAAGACTCGCTCATCGGAGGCATTCGCCATCCAAGGTGAATCGGATGACAAGTCTTCGAGAGAGATGGGATCATAGTGTCTTGGATGTTCCCGATTTTTAAGAAAGCGATCCTGTAGCTTTTGGTTAAATTGCACAAAGACCAAATCATTGAGTTTTTTTTGCTCAAGCTTGTTCCGCTTCTTTGTGTGTATCTATTTGAGAGAAACATTTAATAAATATGAATATCTATTAAAATTTATACAAAATTAAATTAAAATTATGAGACTAAAAATGAAATAACAATATATTAGTTACAATCTTAAATGTACTCCAATTCTGTTCACATGCCGAGGCGGCACATGTAAGGCCAAGAACCTTAACGACCATCTTCTTCAATAATTCACATTTTGTCACTGAATCCACTCCATATAACAACCACCAATCGACTATAAATATTAGTATTAATTAGATATATTTATAGTATTAAACTATTAATTTAGAAGAAATGAAATGTAATAAAAAAATATATCATAAACATGCTTACTAAATATTTTGAATTCTCTTTGTTGAACCACAATTTCTCTTCCGAACATCCCTTGAGCATTCTTATATTGGTCAAAAGAGTTGCTAATTTGATCTTGCTCGTTTTTGTCCGGAACCATCTTCTCTAAAACGTCAAGGAATCCACTAATATGTGTTGCTTCCGCCGCCTCCCGGTTCGGATAAGAGAAATAAACCGCGGGATTTTAGAGGAATGCGGCATAATACAAGGGGCTAGACATTTGGACACCCTATCTCTTCTCAACTATATCAATAATGGGTTGAAAGAGACGAGATTTATACATATTATTAGATTTAATTTTTTCTATACCTTTCTCCATAAAACTATAGATATAGCCCATAGCAGGCTTCTCATCACCATCAACCAATCGTAGTACTTTTACGATTGGTTGAGTCTCTAAGTGATTGGGCAACATTATTCCAAAAAGAGTTGGTTAAGATGGTTTGTGCCACCCACTTCCCTTCGACCTTCTTTGACCAAGCTCCATTCCTCCAATTGGTGAAAATTACGAAGCTTCTAAGCTCTTCTCTTTTAGCATATATGCTTTATAATGTCAAGAAGGCCGTAGCAAAACGGGTGATAACAGGGCGTTACAAATTATCCTCAATTGTTTTACACATGTGGTGGAGTAGAAGTGTATGCTTATACATATACACTACTACCTTCCTAGCCTTAGCTACGGTTTTAATATGCACTTTTCCTATGTCTTCTAAGATTAAGTATAAGCAATGGGCCGCACATGGGGTCTAATATAAGTTTGGTCTCTATTCCATTATTAGTCTACCCGCGACCACCAAGTTTGTCACGTTGTCCGTGACAACTTGGACAACATATTGTGCACCAATGTCCTTTTCTATCACCTCATCTATAAGGAAAAATAGATATTCGGCCATGCGAGAATGGGCCGAAGCATCTACGGATTTAATGAACATAGTTTCGGTAGGAATAGTTCTGGTAGGACAATTTGCCAAAAAGTTGATGATTGACCTACCGGCCCTATCGGTCAAACCGTCGGTCATTAATGAGCATTCATATGTCTTTCAATCCTCTCGATACTCCTCGATAAAGACTTTTGTGAAGTCTATCCCCTTTTTAAGACATGTTTGTCTTATCTCATGATATGATGGAGGTTTTAGGTCAGGTCCAAATTGTTCAAGAGCTTTAACCATTACTTGGAAGCTCTTTAACTTTATGGTATTGAATGTAATACCGGCTTGGTACATCCACTTAGCCACGTATTGAATAGTGGTGGATTGGTTCTTAGCTTTAAACTTATTTTCTATAGTGGTTTGGGCCGGACCCTTACCTTAGCATCTACCACATCCTTGGGATGTGGTCTACAAGAGAAGAATTTGCCTATTTCTTTCCCCTTTCTATCACGCTCTTTTAGGAGGTGATGGTCTTCCAGTATGAGCCGTAGAGGGAGTAAATCTATCATGTTCTTCCTCATCTTCATCTTCATCAACATCATAGTATTGTTGTAAAATCACTTCGTCACTATGTTTCGTCTTCGAAGTCTTATCGAATCTCTGGGGAGACATTTGGACATGCCTTTGCATTCGATCCGGGTTGCCAAGCAAGATGCTGCTTGTGTCTCACTATTCCCCCCATGCTTACATGGGGGCATAGGGTACATTGGACCTTATTTTTTTCGATTGCACTCTTGTAACGTCCATATTTCTAACCTGGATCGGCCGAATTTCTCGCCTAAGAGCATCGTTTGAGGACGTAGACATAATGATAGTGTAATTTAAAGAAGTGGGAGGGTAGATATTAACAACCACACTAAAAAAATGAAAGAAATGAGGTGTAATAAGGAAGAAAAACAATCAAATAAAATTTAATAGGAATTAGAAATTAATTCTAACTCTTATTTCTTGATTTTTGAAGTGATTCCTCCCTCTTTGTTTGAAGAATAAAGATTGAAGCTTGAACCTCTTAACTCTTTACTTAGCTAACTACAAAATAGAGCAAAAGAAATTATGATTAAATTTAAGAGAGAGAGAGAGAGAGAGAGAGAGAGAGAGAGAGAGAGCACTAAAAACTCAAAAAATAGACCAAAGAGGCATAAATCATACCTTGGATGGATTAGGTATGGATTAGGAAGAGGAACCCCCCATTTATAGGCTTGGGAGAGGCCTAAAAAGTAAAAAAAAAAAAGAAAGAATGTATGCCATCGCATACACTTGTATGCAATGGCATACATGTTTCTGTCGCATATGCCATCATGGCATATGCGATCGCATTCTCGCATATGCGATCGCATATGACATCAATGGTTGATGGTATACGATCATTTAAACACCGCTTTGGTGTTTAAATGTTGGTCAGGAGAGTCGGTCCCAATTTCTTTTTGTTTTTAGATCCACGTGCATGTACTTGATTTAATGGGTCAAAATATGGGTTTTCTCTGGAAAATTTCCAGCATGAATTTTAAACACTATTGACCATGATTATGATGGTGTAGATGAAGCTGTTGTTTTTTAACAGTCGTTGATCAGCCTTGTGCATGTGCACGTGGCACCCAACTCGCTTGAGTGCAGTGCATGACACTGCACTCAGACATGTACTCTCAGGCCTAGTGTGTGTGTGTGTGTGTGTGTATTTTAGTATTTTTGCTATTATGAAAAGTGAATCGATGGGGAACCCTCACATCTAGAGCTATACAAATTGACTAAAACGAAAATTAAACCTTTGTATCTTATGTCATGAGTGTCTAAATGCTATTACTAGTTTCCTACTACTGTTTCTTTTTCTTTTTTCCAAACTAAACAAAAAGGAATCAGACCCTTTTTTACCACTTAGTGGACAAAAGAATTCTTATTTTACATACCATAGTAACCAATCCAATGCTCATGTGCATGTATGGCATTTGCAAACTGGTTAGGTGAAAATGATTATGGTGAAGAAATGCCACAGGAAATTGGTAAACTAAAATGCCAAATAGAATCTATAGGTTTGGCAAACAGTTCGAGGCCTACTCCAAAGAAGATATACCACCGTTTCCTAATATGATATATATATGCATGTATTATAGGTATGATAGTTCAATATACAACAGTAAGCTATGGCTACTACTTAATTAAAAAAATTTGTTTGCCTTCATCTTCCTTAATCTTATTTTGGTCAATATATTACTCTCAGGAGCAACATCATTTCTATTCACTGAATACAAATATCTCGGTATTTTCACGTTGGTCTTTGGTGCAATCATCTTTCTCTTCCTCGGTTCGGTGAACGGTTTCAGCACAAAGAGTGAATATTGCACTTATACTAAGGGGAAGCTTTGTAAGCCTGCCCTGGCAAATGCCATTTTTACTACAGTAGCATTCTGGCTCGGCGCGCTAACTTCCGTCCTCTCGGGTTTCCTCGGGATGAAGATTGCAACGTATGCAAATGCAAGAACGACTTTGGAAGCTAGGAAGGGTGTCGGAAAGGCATTTATTACGGCTTTCCGGTCTGGGGCTGTGATGGGATTCCTTTTGGCTGCCAATGGCCTTTTGGTGCTCTATATTTCAATCAACCTCTTCAGATTATACTATGGAGATGATTGGGAGGGACTTTATGAATCTATTACCGGGTATGGTCTCGGAGGCTCTTCGATGGCACTTTTTGGAAGAGTTGGAGGAGGTATTTATACGAAGGCAGCCGATGTTGGTGCTGATCTTGTTGGCAAAGTTGAAAGAAATATCCCCGAAGATGACCCAAGAAATCCTGCTGTAACTCTTTGCTAAAACTTATGCTTTTGCCTCTATTTTTACTTCCTATATAATTTTTTATTGAATTATTATTTTTAACTGTTACGAATTTGGTGTATCACTAATACTGGATTTGGTTCTTTTGTGATGTGTCTTGGTGCTACAATAGAGTCACTATTGTTTAATATATATATATATATATATATATATATATATATATATATATATACCGTCCTCCAAGGCTCCAGGTGGAGGTTCACGTGGCATCCAAAACATTGTTTCAGTGCCACATTGACCTCGGGTGCATTGCTTAGATCATTTTTTTTTTTTTTTAAATTTGAAAACTCATCTCCACCATGTGTTTTTTGAGCCGTGAAATGTAGACCATTGAAACTAGTCAAACATTGACTTATGCATTTAAAATGTTTTTTTCGGAATTTTTTTTTTTTTTTTAAATTGATCTAAACCATCCACCCGTGCTCCATGTCGCAACCAAAGAGTGTTTTGGGTGCCATGTGCACCTCCATGTGGACCTTGGAGGACGGTGACCGTCCTCCCATGGAGGAGAGAACTGGCTCCCTATATATATATATATATATATATATATATATATATATATATATATATATATATATATATGGCATATGAGTTGAGTCACAAGTGACTCTGAGTTTCCAGGCCATACACTTCGGATTGGCGCGCTACATGTATGGGTGGGATACTCAAGTCACTTGGTGACTCAAGTGAGAAAATCATAACCCTATATATCGTGAGTTCAAGCATATCCTTGGTCCGGGCTCCAAACAGTCGTGGCACCCATATATCATATTGAAAAAAGAGAAGATAAAAAATTGATCTCAACCATCTGATTTTTGCATTGAATATCAACGGTGACTACAAACCATCCATATTCTGACGTAAAACTCAGACAGTAGTGATCAGTTTTTTGGTTTTGATTATTACTATTTTTAAACATGATCTATGCTGTTCCTCTTATCCACCTGACACCCAAAATTATGCTTTTGGTGCATTTGTTTTATTTTGGAGGCCAGGCCCAGGCATACATGCCTGAATGCGTGGGTGGGTGGGTGGGTGTGTGTGTGTGTGTGTGTGTGTGTGTGTGATGTATCATAATGAATACACTTCTCGTTGTTGGTTGTTTCTTTTCACAATGTTGACATAACTTATTCTTTCCTTAATTTTACAGGTAATTGCAGATAACGTAGGCGATAATGTTGGAGATATTGCTGGAATGGGTTCAGACTTGTTTGGGTCTTATGCTGAATCCACTTGTGCGGCTCTGTTTGTTGGATCAATATCCTCATTCGGCATCAATCATGATTTCACTGCAATGTCCTATCCTCTGCTCGTTAGTTCTACGGGGATTGTGGTTTGCTTAATCACCACACTTTTTGCTACCGACATTTTTGAGATCAAGAGTGTACATGAGATTGAACCAACGTTGAAACGGCAACTTCTTATCTCCACGATTTTGATGACTGTTGGGATTGCTGTTGTTACTTTAGTTGCGCTGTCATCCGAATTCGCTCTGTTTGATTTCGGAACTGAGAAGCCTGTTAAAAATTGGTATGCTTCTGAGGATTTTTTCAAAATTCAAGTTTGAATCATATGAATACTTTGTTCGGGCGTAAAATTTGATGTTCTTTTTTTGTTCTCTAACTACAGGTACCTCTTTTTCTGTGTTTCGATCGGCTTATGGGCTGGGCTTGTCATTGGATACACTACTGAATATTATACTAGTAATGCCTACAGGTGGGTTCTATTGCCATGCTAACTCTTTATTATGTGCACAACAAACGAAAGATTGACACAGGTTTTCGTTTAGTGAGCACATAGCAAAACTTGGTGTCGAAATAGCAGTACTCTTTTTTATGTTACTGTAATTTAGAAAGAACCTGGTGTACAAGACTTTATAAACATAATATTAGATTTCAAGTGGCGTTTTGCACAATAAACAATTTTTTAGTGTGGGGATGAAATTAACAAGCTGCAAAATGCGGGAGACTACAAACGATTAAGTCATTTGTTCTCCGACACTAAAATGTGGGTATATATGTGTGTGTGTGTGTATATATATATATTATTTTTATTTTTTATGAGATTTTCCCCATAATGTTATTGGGCACTAAGTTACTTGGTTCCCTAGGTTCAAATTCGGAATCAAAATTCGCTACTATTAAGTGAACCCGATTCACTCAGGGTAGGATGAGTTTTCAAAGTTTCTATTTGTTTTATAGTATAAATTTACACTTTTTAATAAAAGCCATGCAAACGACTATTTGGTTAGTTGTAAAACATGACAATCATAAGGTCTTAGGTTCAAATCCTCTCTCTATGTTGTTAATATTTGGTTTTAACTTTTAACCAGTAGTTCCCTTGTCATACTGAATCGGACCGTATTGAACTGAGAACTGGTTCACTGTACCTAAATTGCTATGTGAATCATAGAATTAAGTAACGTAGATTGGGCATGTAGGTTTCGATTACCTTTTCTATCTATAGCTGTGTAGAAAAGCTACTGATTATTAATCAGGAATAATGGCTTATTGACTGAAATATGTTGAATCTTGCAGTCCAGTGCAAGATGTAGCTGACTCTTGTAGAACAGGTGCAGCTACAAATGTCATTTTCGGGCTAGCTTTAGGATACAAGTCTGTCATAATTCCCATATTCGCCATTGCTCTAGCGATTTACGTGAGCTTCAGTTTGGCAGCCATGTATGGGATTGCGTTAGCTGCTCTAGGAATGCTCAGTACGATTGCAACCGGTCTCGCAATTGATGCTTATGGACCCATAAGTGATAATGCTGGCGGAATTGCTGAGATGGCTGGAATGAGCCACAAGATCCGTGAAAGAACAGATGCTTTAGATGCTGCTGGAAACACCACCGCTGCCATTGGAAAGGTAAATATTCTCTCAGTATTATTTTATCCCATTATCTTGTACTAATGGCAGGGATTAAACGTCCGAGTCATATCGGCTGGGTCCCAGGCCGATACGTATCGGCCAAACCAGCAGATATTTAAGAACTTTTTTTGTTTAAAAAATAATTTTTTTGCAAAGGGCATTTCTGGTATTTTATCCGAGCCATATCTGATACATATGGGCTGATGTGGGCCGATATTTTACCTGTTTGACCCAATTTTCAACCTATACTAAATTGGAGGTATATTGACTCGGATGGGGCCTAACCCAATACATATTGGCTGATATGTATTAGATATGGCCGATATTTAAAACCATGATCAATGTCTCTAACTTAGAAATGGACATGCACATTGTTGTTGGACTTGCACATGGGGTGTCAAGACGTAAAATTAGGCACCCGAACCTAGTGCCAATGGCGTCAATCGGGTCAATCTCAAACCAACAAGGTGACAACCTTTATTATTGCACTGTTAATTTTGAGCACCAAATCAGTGAAGATCAAAGTGAGCTTTCACTAATTTGCGTGCTCCAATAGTAGTGCAGCTCTTGAGGGTTGACCGTTTGGATTTTGGGCAAAAGGGGATTGACCTGAGGGCCACCGCAGGCACTTGGGTCGGGTACCTAATACCTGCTTGGGTGTCAGATGTAGCAAACTTCTGAAGCTTTGTAGCACTAGCATGTTCATACCGTTCTGTAAAATGTCGAAAGATAATGTTCTTACATTATAAATTAATATATTTAAATATAAAATTTATAAAAAATTATCCTGTTAAGTGGACTAGTACGTATTTAGTACTTAAAAAAAATCAGAGAAATTTGCCTCATAACACATAAAGATGGGGGGCAAGGCAATTACTACGATGACGATGAGAGGATTCGAACCATCTGATCAGTGCACTTTAATCTCGTTCATTAAAAATTTATGCACAATATCCATATTAAAATACATAGATTTGACAGTTCAAAATCTCCAAAAGTGTATTTTTTTGGGCCTATATGACCTTACTACTTCGATGATTTGGATTGCTAAAAAAATGTGCTACATGGCCTAAGAGCGGGGCTGTTATATAACTCACACCCCATTTATCCTTTTTGTTTTAATTCTCAGTTTCTTTAGATTATTAACATGTTCGCTTTCAACTCATCAGGGTTTTGCAATCGGGTCAGCTGCTCTCGTGTCTCTCGCTTTATTTGGTGCCTTTGTGAGCAGAGCTGGACTCACAACTGTTGATGTGTTAACTCCAGAAGTTTTCATTGGATTGATCATCGGGGCCATGCTTCCATACTGGTTTTCGGCCATGACGATGAAGAGCGTAGGCAGTGCGGCTCTTAAGATGGTGGAAGAAGTTCGCAGGCAGTTCAACACGATACCAGGGCTCATGGAAGGAACGACAAAACCTGATTACGCAACCTGCGTTAAGATTTCAACGGACGCGTCTCTGAAGGAGATGATTCCTCCTGGCGCGTTGGTTATGCTTACTCCACTGATCGTTGGGACCTTCTTTGGAGTGGAAACTCTGGCTGGGGTTCTTGCTGGTTCGCTTGTATCCGGCGTGCAGGTTTGTCACCTATCTTGACCTTTTATTTGGAAAAGGGTACCTCTTTTTTATGCCTACCAGTTTACTGGTGGGCGCCTATGCTAAAACCGGTTGACTGCATGAATTTACATGACCGTTGTCGTTTTTCATGCCAATCTTCCACACAATGGATCTTAAGACCATGGGCGTGCAATCAGATGGGCATGTTTTTTATTCCATGTGGCATAGATCCCAAAAGTGGCCTTCCATGTGGCATAGATCCCAAAAGTGGCCTTAAATCACATGGCACACATTACGTTTTTGGATCTCTACACATGGAATCAGAAACTTTACCGTCTAATGGCACGCCCATGGTTTCAAGATCCTTTGTGTGGAACATTGGCATGAAAAACGATAACGATCGTCTGATTCCACATGGTCAACGGATTTTAGTGTAGGTGCGCACCAATAATCTGGTAGGCGCGAATAGAGGTACTCTATGGAAAATAGTGAATAGAGATTCTTATTTTTGATGGGCCAGTGATAAATTTTTGTTGTTTGTGTTTGAAGGTTGCCATCTCAGCTTCTAACACAGGTGGTGCTTGGGACAATGCAAAAAAATATATAGAGGTAAATGATTTGTTCGGGAGAACTATATCGATTGGTTGTGTGACCGTGTCACCGAATTCTCTGTATGCTGAATTGTATCTCTTTACTGAGACGGTGTTGGGTACCCGACCCAAATGCCAACAGTGGCACTCGGGTCAATCTCCCAATGCTGACATTGTGTAATGAGAAGGAGAGAAGGTTTGTTACCACATATTGTCGAGTGCCAAATCAATGAAAGGTTGAAAGTGTACTTTCACCGATTTATGTGCTAATCAATAAGTGGAATTTCAAAAGACATGACCATTTGATAAGGAGGAGATTAACCCAAGTGCCGCGATTGGCACTCGGGTCGGGTACCTTGACAGCTGTACCAACTCCTGTTTACTTCTCAGTTCCATGCTATGGTAGAAAGAGTTGGAAGTCGTATCTAACAACCGTTTTAACTTCACAAAATTTCAGATAATTCATTTTTGTGCTTTTGCACTCAGAGTTCTGTTTTTATTTTCATTTTTTTAATATCTTTTTTTTAGGTTGGAGGGAGGGTGTGACAATTAATTTTGAAATAAACTTTATTATCATTCAAATCATATATATATATATATATATATATATATATATATATATATATATATATATATAGGAAAAGGGATCCGTCCTCCAATGGAGAATGGTCACCGTCCTCCAACCTTCCACGTGGCACCCATGGGCCAAAATCTCTGGTTACCAATACGTATCGTCCGAGCTCCAAAATGATACGTATCGTCTGATACGTATCGGTATCGGACGAAATTCTGATCCGTGGTGGCACCCAAAATATTGTTTCGATGCCACGTGGACCTTTGGTGCATTGCTTAGATCATTTTTGAAAAAAAAAAATTAAAAACTCATCTCCACCATGTATTTTTTGAACCGTGAAATGTGGACCAATGAAAACCATCAAATTTTGACTTGTGGGTTAAAAAAAAAAAAATTCGAATTTTTTTTCTAATATTGACCTAAACTGTGGAGCTCCACGTAGATCTTGGAGGACGGTCACCATCCTCCGTTGGAGGACCTAACCGGCTCCCATATATATATATATATATATAATATTTTCTAATTTCACATCCATCAGTATTAAAAACTTTTTGCTATAACTATGAATTGTAACTTTCCTATTTGATTGACTCGACTCCTAACTTCTCTATTTGATTGTAAAGTAACCACTAAGTTCATACAAATCCAGACCAGTTGGTGTTTGAGTCAAGTCTCAAAGGCTTTAATTGTTCCCCATTCCAAATATAGACTTTGATGTTCTCATTAAAAACGATATATAATTCTTTTTTTATTAGTAATAATTGGCTACATAAAGTTGCTTTATTTCTGATGCATAGGTTTTGATAATTTCGATAAACAAGTGATCAGTCTATTAGCATTTTTTCTTTAGATTCCTTGGTTTTCGAAGTTCTGCTTATTTCCAAATTTTGCCGACTGGTTTTCTGAAAGATATGGTTTATCAGGGATCATTATGATCCCTTTTCCTAGGCATCTGAATTTTGGCACTTGGCTAATGTTCATGTCTGTTTGAGATTGACCCAAGTGGCAGTGTGCCACCTCTGGCACTTGGTTCGGGTACCTTATACTAGGCTTATAGTAGTCTTTTGAGCTGGTATTAGGTGCCCAGCTTGAGTGGTTGAGGTCACTCGGGTCAATCTTTTTTGTCCCAAATGGTCAAGCTTCGGGACGACCGCTGCTATTATGAGAAGTCAAATCAATGAAGTTCTCTTTTGACCTTTCACTCGCATTTACCATGGCTGTCAGTTTTAGATCGAAATGAGTTTGGCTGCAACCATTCGGGTTGGGTACCTTATAATAAGTTGTCATAATTTTATTTTTTCAAGTGCTTGATTTGATACTCCCGGTTCTCGATCATGTTTGGTATCCGAAATACTTTCTAATTGTTTTAATTGCATCAATTTCCCATTCCAAACTTTTGCAATTCTCAAAGGGCTCGGATTCATTCTACGATATCTTTTAATTCTTTGCCATGGACACTGATTCATTTATGATGCTGAATTTGTTTCCCTTGTTAGGCTGGCGCTTCCGAACATGCGCAAACACTGGGGCCAAAGGGATCTGATCCGCACAAGGCTGCCGTGATCGGCGACACGATCGGTGATCCCCTGAAGGACACCTCTGGCCCTTCTCTCAACATCTTGATAAAGCTTATGGCTGTGGAATCTTTGGTGTTTGCTCCGTTCTTTGCAACCCATGGAGGGTTGCTTTTCAAATTGTTCTGAAATGAAAATTTTATCATCCAGGGTTATCCCCATAACGAAACTGAAAAATATAGTAACTGTGTCGGCTGTGATTTTGTCTTAGTTGTACAGTTTTCAGGTAAATGGAGCACATACAAAGAAAAAAAAATCGAGTAGAAAAACAGGTGTGGTTTTGCAACTGTATCACCACTTCTATGAAGGGAAGTAACTTATACATCTGGCTCTTTGGTTTTACTCTTCAATATCTCTCTTTAAGCTGTTCTTTTCTTTTTTAACATTCTGGTTTGAGGTTTTGATAAGTTAATACCCACAAATCTCAGAAAAACCCTCAAATCATAATGTTAAAAAAGGGTTACTCCCCATAAGGAACTATGATGCTAGCCGAGCATAAGAAGCTGTCGAATAAGTCTGTCAAGAGGTCGGGTCCATTACCGACATGCCCACGTTCAGTTCATTATGACTTATGACTTGCTGGAGTTGAGGAAGAAGGTGCTTCAATGACATAAGGGGGTGGTCTTTTAAATTTTTGCCTAATAAGAGGGTGCTTTCAGTAAGTGGTTTCAGTCATGCAGTAGGTATAGATAGAGGTACTCTACATTTAAATGTTGCCTTCTTGCTCGGTTTCTTTGAGGTGTTTTTTACATGAACTTGTGAAATGAGATAACAAATTTGACTATAATAAAATGAAGCCTGGTCTCACATCCATTTTTATACTTCAACTTGCACGATCATGTGTAATCAGTACTTAATTGGACAAACAGAACTTACTCACAATATTAACACTGAAATGAGATTTTTCTGACTGTTATTGAGTTCAGATGCATTCCAAAGTCTTGTATTTATAGACTCAGAAACACTCTTTCACAAGGAGTTACAACCTTCGGTTCTTGTAATCAAAGGTCGCTATCGATTCTTACAAGATCTAACGGTTGAAAATGATGGATTACATCCTTTAGTCACACCATTTAGAAATCAGATAAAATTTCAATCCATTATCACTTTTTGAACTAGTGTATGGTTTGGGAGGAGATACCATCTTCGAAGGGTGTTGGCATTTGCAATCGAATATTTAATATCCAATATCACTTTACAACCGTTAAAGCGATAAATCATACATAATTTTGAGAGATTTGAATCATCCGATATATTGATTATAATATCAATTGTTTTTAAGTTTAATGACTGATTAAATTTCATAAATTTGATGAATATGTTTTTTTGCGCCGAGATATTTTTCAATGGTGGATTGCTACTTAGACAATTTAAATAGGTCAATACGTGCACCACATGACATAATGATAAATCACACTTCAATAGTCTAAATGGTCTGCCACCATTAAATTTAAACGTTTTATAACACACCATTGAAATTGATTTATCATTATGTCATGATTTTGGCCAATACAAATTGTCCCAAGTGACAATCCATCACTAGGACATATCTCACGCCAAAGAAACATCCCTATCAGTGGATGTGAATCATCAAATTGATTAACTTTAATTTACAATCATTAAAACTAAAAACAATGATTGATATTATAGTTAACAGAATGGATGGTTCAAATCTCTCAAAATATTTGGTTTTTGTGGCCTATTGCCTTTCACTGTATGATCTATTATTTTTACAGTATGGATTACCCACAGCTTTAGCCCTTAATGGTGTTAGCTCATTTAAACACCATTTTGATGTTTAAATGGCCTCCAGGAGAGTCGGTTCCTTTTTTTTTGTTATTGTTGTTGCTATTGTTTAGTTCTTTATTCCTTCCAACAAACACTGCTGTTGTCACATGGGGCACCTTAGGGGTGTTGACAGTTGAGTACATAAAGTAAAAAAAAAAGTATAAACCCTAAATTTCCCTTTAAGGATGACAAGAGGATTCCTTATAAAATTTAAGGTTTGATGCTTTTTATTTCACTTTCTGTACTCAACAGTCAACACCCCTAAGGTGTCCCATGTGACAACAGATAAGGAATCCTCTTGTCATCCTTATCATCATCTTAACCTAACTTTGCCTTTTTCTTCCTCCACTCACCCCACTTTTGCCGTAAAACATTAACTAGGCAGATGCACTTAGAGAAATTGGTTTCCATCATCTTCCCATGAGAGATGGACTAGAAAAGCTTTCAACTACAAGATGCTTCTGGTGAGAGCCTGTCTACAGAGATGACTTGCTACTAGATGCGTGGAGAATACCAGCCATGAGATCAATAGGGGACGGAATCCATGTTTGGGAGGGTAAGAAGTTGGTATTCTTCTTGTTGCTTTGTAGTTTTTCTAATCAAGTTAATTTTCGTGGTGAGATTGGTTGTAGGATATTGAGATCCATCGCGTATGAGTTGCAGATCTTTAGTAACAATAAAAGAACGAAGATTTGTATTGTGTTTGTATGAGAATGGGCGGAATTGGGAAAATTATTCTGGTCAAGTAGTGGAGAGCATGTGAAAGGTCAAGAGTTATTTTGATTTTTGCTCATCTGAGATGATTTTAAATCAAAAATTGATAAAGATATCGTAAAGAAGAGTATATTGCTCCATATTCCCAAAGGACCTTTGTGCTCTCCCGTATACAAACATTTGAAGCAATGTTTTACATATTCCTATAATAAAAAACTTTATACGATAGAGAAAAAGCATATGATTGAAGATTTTATTCTACCCAAGAGCAAGAGAGAGTGGAGACGGATGAAATAGGTGGACGATTCTTTTAAAAGATATTTTGTGTTGATTTTTTAGTTTTTTTTGCATACTATTTATGTTATCCAAAGACTTACATTCATCTAGTTGTAGATGATTGAAGATTTTATTCTACCCAAAAGCAAGAGAAAGTGGAAATGGATGAAATATGTAGACGATTCTTTCAAAAGAAGTGTTGTTTTTATTTTTTAATTTGAAGCAATGTTCTGCTTATTATTTATATTATGGAAAGACTTTACAATTGTACCTATGGATGAAGGATTTTATTCTACCGAAGGAAAAGAAATTGAAGAACAAGGAACAATTTTATTCTACTCGGACAACAAAGAGAGACGAGATGAAGGAACTAGGTGGAAAATATTTAAAGGACTTATTGTTCTCATCTTTGTTGTAACATGTAGAAAGAAAATTTGATAATGTTATCAAAGATGTCTCCCGTTGTTTCCTCCCAATAATGAAATCTACATATTTTTTTCTCTCTCTATGAAAAGTTCCTCATTCTTTCCATGCAGTCAATGAAAACAAACATTTATGCCCTCTCTTAATCATTGGCTTAACACAGATTTCTAATCATTTATGTTATCCTATCATTGCCCGTTTGGAACTTGCCACTTTCAATCTAGGAAAATTTAATTCAGAGACAAATTTATTTGTGAACAATTTGATCTGTGAACTATTGTCTTGTTTCGGTATCATTTGGGCTTTCTAGTGATTAATAATTTTATTGTTTTGATAACATATGAAACTTCTTAATGACTCATTTATTTATTATTTTATGGTGGTGAAGAGTTGTATGATTACAGTGACGAAGGTGGTGGTAGTGATGTGATTTATAGTAGCGATAGAGGAGGTGGTGGCATGAGATTAATAAAGGAAGAGGTGGTTGTAAAAGAGGTATCGTAGAAAAGTTGGTGGTCATTGCGATGGTCTTGGTAGAGTGCTGGTCATAATTGTGGTGGTGGCAGTGGTGCTCTTATAAGGGTCGTGGTCAGTGGCATGGTTGGTGGTCAGTGGCGGAACCATGTGTAAGGGAGTGTGGGCGAGCATCCTCACTCAAATCCCCAAAACCTATGAAAAAAAAAAACAATTGTTATGTTTTTTAAAATTTAAAAGTATACGCCTGTCTCCAACCCTCTGTCATACATTTTATATACATTTTATATGTTTCTTTATTTTTTAAAAGCCTTCTCACGCCCCCCCTCTCTCTCTCTCTTAGCCTTTTTATTTGTTTCTTTCCCAATAGCCATCTGACGCCCTAACTCTACTAGACAGCTGACAACACATCCTTCTAATGTCTTTACATGAATCATTTATGTTCATACGGCCAAACTTTGAGAAGGAGTGGACCATCCGCACCGTCATAGATCATAAGTTAAAAGGCATTGGCCCAAAAATCTAAATTTTTTAAAAGTTTTAACCATCCGAGCTTTGCACTTTAATATTAACCATTATATTTAATTTAAATGGCTGGTATTCAAATTTATCAATCTGATGGTTCACATTCACTTATGAACATAATTCTTTGGCTAAAAAAATTTCCAATTATGAATTGCCTTCTAAACCATTTAGATCGATCATAAATTGATGTTAATGACTTATTAGGAAACCACACTTTAAGAGTGTGAAATAAAAAATTTAATTTAGTATTGATAGATCGTTTAAACAAAAAAGTCCATCACGAGCCCCTATCCCTTAAGCTAATTATCAAACAGAAACAAGGGAGGGAGAGCTAACAAGCGATCCCAAATTGGTTTTGGCAGGTTGGCCTGAATTTAACAAAAAAAATAGGATAGCGAATTAGTTGGGCTTAATTTAACAAAAAAAAAAAAAGGGTAGCGTTATTTACACCCGTTAAACTAAATTTGTGAAGAATGCATGCAATTCCACTATAAAAATCCGTTGGCGGTCTTAAATCAGATGATGGAGATGTTTTTCATCCTAATCTTCTACACAATATTTCTTAAGTTCATGGTGCACCTATCAGACGGCCATATGTTAATTCCACGCGGCAAACATATCCAAAAGCGATCGTTTGATAGGTATGACCACGATCACTTTGGGGATGTGTGCCATGTGGAATCATGATCTATCCGTCTAATAGGTGCACCATGATCTCAAGATCTATTGTGTGGAGGATTGGGATGAAAAATGATCTCCATCGCCTGATTCAAGCCGGTCTGATCTTTATGGTGGAAATGTGTATGTTCTTAACAGGTTTAATGAGTATAAATAACGCTACCCATATTTATATGAGTATCTTTGCTACCCATATTTATTTGAGTATCTTTATTTGCGCTTACTTCAGAAACCTACTGCAACACATTGGCATCTTGAGATCAGACAATGAAGATTATTTTTCGACCAATCTTCAACACAATGTGGCACCCATTTCGAAGATCATGTATCACAAAATTAGGACAAGATCAATGAGGTATCACTCAAAAAATTTAGGCATGATCCAAAATATATCCATTATTGAAAATGTGATGTCAGGTGCTCAACTTATCAGTGTTATTTTGTCATTAACCCATCAAATTATAGACACCCATTTTCGGCCCTCTTAACTAAATTGGCATGAAATTCAAGTTATTTGGGGTCAGACACACATTAATAGATTGAGGAAGCTTGTAATGACATGACATGAGATCCCTCAAAGTTTAGAATGGAAATCTCATATTTTATAGGCAAATTTATAATACGAGAAGATCATTAACTCGCGTGCTTTAAAGTATCTATTTTTGTTTCCTGCAGGTTCTTACTTCCTGGATTTCTTAATTGGATTAGATAGGCGCGAGAGTGCTATAAATAAATAATATAACTTGTAAAAAATTAAATTAAATTTATTTTGTGCCTTGGCTGGATGAAAATCCTGGTTCCGCCACTGGTGGTGGTGATGCTATTGGTGGTAACGATTCGAGTGGTGGCAGTGATTGGATGGTGGTTGGGATGGTGGGGTGCGATTGGGTGGTATTGGTGCTGGTGTGGTGGTGGTTGGGAGGGGGTGGTCGGGTGGCAGTGGTGATGGCTGGGAGGTGGTGGTTGGATTGTGGTGGCGGCAGGGTGGTAGTGGTCGGTAGTGTAGCCACATGGTAGGTTGTGGGGGCTGAAGCCTCCATTTAAAATTAGAGTTTTTATTAAATATGTGTCTTATACACCTTTGTTTGTATATAAGCCTTCAAATCTATGATGTAGAAGCCCCCAAATCGATGATAAAATAACTCCTAATATTATATTTATCATTTGTAGCCCTCACCGACAAAAATTCCTGGCTACACCCCTGGTGGTGGTGGTGGTGGTGGTTGGGGGATGGTTGTGAGGTTGGATAGTTGTGGTGGTGGGGTTGTGATGGTTGGGAGATAGTGGTCGTGATAGTGGCGAGGGTGGTGAGGTGGTCGAGTGGTGTGAGACTATGTTTTATAATAGAGATAAATTTATGTCAAATTTTGATTATGAAAAAGTTTTACCAATTTTGATAAAAAAAAATATTCTCATTTTGACTTAAAATAGATGCTTTTGTGTTAAAATAAAAAAATGAAAAAATTAATGCCTAAAAGCGGTACAAAGACTTTTTCCAACGAAAACAAGTCTTTGACATTTTAATCCGAAGATCCAAACGGTCGGTGCCTAATTTAAGGTATCGCGGAGGCATTATTGAATTTGATTGGAACCTAACACATCCAATATGTCAGATGTTGGAGCCTTTTTAATTTTTAATTTTTTTAATTTATGAATAACAGATGTTCAAGCCTCTTAGAGCGCCCGACTACTTCCCAGGGCCACGTACGCATCTTAACGTAGTATGTGTCAGGTCAACATGCATGGATATATGTTCCTAAGATGGCATTAAGGAATTCAAACTCAAAGTCTCCAACTTCCTATCGGGTGCCTGGCAAGGATCAAAATTTTGGTTTTAGACTTGGACCAAAATCAAAATCTGAAAATTTCTGTCGAAATTTTGATCCCTATATAAAAGTGATTAAAATTTCAATTCAAAATTTTGTTTTGATAAAGACCAAAACCAATAATTTGGACTGAAATTTCGATCATTTCGACCGAAATTTTGATCCTTAGTGCTTAGCCATCATGACAAATCGCCTGAGACAATGTTTATTATTGAAATTAAGTATTTGTTCAAGCCATAATACCAATGAAAAAAGAAGTAGAATGGGGACTTTACACCCTGAGTATAGCAAAACGATACTACACTTGGATGCCAGAGGGAAAGGATTCACCAAATTAGGGCATGTTGGGTCTCTGTGGGCAAGGATGAGGGATTTAAATATATGGGAAAAGATTATATGACTCAAGTCATAAGACATAAATTCATAACTCGAGCTCCTATTGGTTGCATGTTATATCAATGAGCTTTGAAAAGTCAATTAATGTGAGATCTAGCCAATAAAAGTTCGAGTCATGGGATTATATCTGATGACTATACATATATAAACATATCGATATATATGTCTCAAGCCTATAAGTATTTAATATTGGCCAAACCAATTGATATATATATATATATATATATAAAGGACATTTTTGGTATTTTACGAGTCATATGCAATACATATCAGCTAATATGATTGATGTAGGCCAATATTTGACCTTCTATTAAATCGGGTGTATATCCATATCAGATAGAGCGTAGCCCAAAAACACATGGCTAATATTTAAAACTATGATAGGCAAATAATATGAGCAAAGGTAAGTAGGCTATTAGAATATATCTTATTTGATAACTATCACACATAAGTTATCTCAACTAATTGTAGTTATCTAAATCAATTATAACCGTAAGCGATTGTATTTGTAATCTTATTTATACACTTTTCGTATCATAGTTGTGATTCTGACCTTGCTTCCACTATTATATTTTCTTGAAGTTTATTGACGTATAAATTTTTCATTTTCCTTTTATCTCTTCTACATGAAATTTACTTATGTAATTTTCATTTTTTTGTCTTCATCTCTTTTAAATTTAGTAAAAGATAACTTTTTATTCATGTGAATGTATTTTCACATTAATTTGCTTAATGGATAAATATTTTTTACTTTGGTTTTAATAGTCTTTTATATTCTATGTGGATGTATTTTCTCACATTTTCTCTGGCCTTATATCTTCTACGTGGATGTATTTTCTCACATTTTCTCTTGGCCTTCTATACTCTATATGGATGTTTTTTTCTATATCTTTCCCACATTTTCTCTGACCTTTTGTGTCTATGTGGATATTTTTGCCCACATTTTCTTTGACTCTTTATTTTTTCAAAATCTCTTTAAAGAGACTTGTCATATGATTTGTACTTGGGAGAGATTAGGAGAGACTTGAAGCGATTGTATTTGTAATCTTATTTATGCACTTTTCATATCAGAATAAAGTAACAAATCGTAAATAATATAATCGATTAATCGTAAATAATGTAATCGATTATGACTATTTATTTTCTTGTTTCTCTCTTTCATCTTCTTATTTTCTTTTGTATTTTATCATTTTAACATAGGACGCACGTACAAATAGAGTAGTTAGGTCAAGACATTATAAAGTCACTGGATATAGGATATATGCAATGGGCTAGTTGTAAGGTCTAGATATTAGCTTTTTTTATTTTTATATGGGTAAAAGTTATAAGCTAGCTCCAATGATATATTTTCATGAATCTGAATTATCAAAGTCGCAGGCCCACTCTGTATAAGTCTAAGGCGCCTTCATTTGAAGGTAATCGCTTGCCCTGTAAAGCAAGCAGCGGGGTAGTCACAAAGTTTTGTTGGTGGGAGTTACCAATGATAAATATAATTATAATAATTATTTAGTTATTGATTTGACAACTTTTACATCATAGATTTAGAGGCTTATATACAAACAGAGGTGTATAAGACATATATTTCATAGAAACTCTAGATTTAGATGGCCGCTTGAGCCCCCACAACTTTCTATGTGGCTACGCCACTTATTATAATATACTTTTTTTACTTATAAAAAAGTACATAATTGATATAATATGGTTGTTCACTTCATCTTTAAAAAATACAGTACACTTTTTTTACTTATAAAAAAGTATATAATTGGTATAAAATGGTTGTTCACTTCATCTTAAAAAAAAGTATAAAATTAACTTTATAGGCTACTATTCATTTTACACTGAAGTGAGCGGTATGTCACCACTGTAATATTACACACTCCACAAAATTGAGACTTCACCCCAACTCCTCCAACATGCAAACATTGACCACCTCTGAATCAGACGATGAAGATCATTTTTTGCCTCACTCTTTGCCACAATGAATCTTTAGATCATGGATGAACCATCAGACGATCACTTTTTTAATCCATCCGGCACACGTCCCAAAAAGTGACCCTAAATCATGTAGCACATATCATTCTCAAACATGATTTTAGGGTCACTTTTTGGGTTGTGTGTCGCGTGGAATAAAAAAATGACAGTCTGATAATACGTCCATGATGCAAAGATTCATTGTGTGGAAGACTATCATTTGATTCCAAGGCAATCAATGGATGCCGGTTAAAGGAGATGAGTTGAGATTGCAATTTCATTGGTTGTAAACAAAGGTATTCATTTAATTTTAGTTGATCCACCTTTAAGTCCCAATATAAGGTGACCATTGTAAATTTTACCTGCAATAAATGAGCATTACGAGCAATAACCTCGTAAGTAAAAAATATTGTAGGTAATATTTTAGGCATAAAACACAAGAAATTATATAAAAAATGAATATACAAAATTATACTTTTTGCGATAAAATAGAGCGATTGTACGTAATATTCACATATTACTGTGAAATAAACATGCCCTAAGTTCAAGCATCATTAAATTCACAATCAGACGGTACAGATTGTGCAACAAAGCAACTTTTAAGTTGCATTGCAACCATACAACCAAATAGTATTTAAATGATCTTGCACCATTAAAATTAGACTTTTTATTTCACACCATTGAAGTGTAATTTATCATTATATCATTCTGCATGCATTTATTACCAATTTAATTTGCCTAAGTGACAATTTATTATTGGAATGTGTCTCAACCCAATAAAACATGCGGATAAGTGAAAGTGAACCATCCGATTGATGAACTTTAATATCCATTAAAGCAAAATATAGTTGATACTATAGTCCACATATCGGATGGTTTAAATCTATCACTTTGACGGTTCATATCACCCACATCTTAAACCATTGATGTTGTATGATCATTTAAATACAATTTTGTTGCTTAAATGGCAATCAAGAGAGCCGGTCCCCTTTTTTGTTATGGCCCGACTCTCGTAACTTTCATTTAAACACAAAATTGGTGTTTAAATGATCTTGTACCATTAACAATTAAAGATGTGCGCAATTTACACCATCAAAGTAAAGATTATAAATTGAAAGACAATAGGCCCAAAAATCAAACATTTTGAGAGATTGGAACTATTAATTTATTAACTATAATATCAATTATTGTATTTAATTTTAATGTCTGATATTAAAGTTCATTAATCGAATGATTTATATTCACTTATAAGAATATTTCTTTAGGCTGATATATGTTTCAGTGAATGTTTGCCACTTAGGCAATTTAGATTCGTCAAAATGTGCGTCACACGTGATATAATGATAATCATTTTAATGCTGTGAGATAAAAAATATAGATTTAATGGTGTGAGGTCATTTAAACACCATTATGGTGTTTAAATGTAGGTAAGGAGTTATTATCTCATTTTTTAATTATTATTATTAACTTTCCTTTTATAATTTATTTAATTTATTTTTTATTATTAACTATTCTTTTATAATTTATTTCTTTATTTTTGCCGTTGTTCTTGACGTCAAAGGCACGCTGCTGTCACATGGAGTCACATTGGATACCTTGGGGTCTTTGTAAAGAAAAGATAAAAAAAGTAAAAAAATCCTTGGCTGGCTAAATTTAATTGGAATCATCTTTTCATCCTTATCATCTTCTTGACTTTAGCTCTCCTTGTGCTATTACATGTTCCAAGGCAGATGCACCTGGAGAGATTGGGTTCCACCAGCTTCCCATGAGATCAGATGGCCTACAAAAGCTTTCAACTACTTTCATGGCCGTTTGATTAGAAGATGCTTCAGTTAGAGACTTGCTAGTAGATGAGTGGAGAAGACGAGCCATGAGATCAATAGGGGACGGAATCGATGTTTGGGTTGGTAAGAAGTTGGTACGCTTCTACTTCTTACCTTGTATCTGTTTCAATCAAGTTCGTTTTCATTGTGAGATTTGCTGGATATTGAGTTCTATCTTTAGTAACTTTAAAAGA
Organism: Chloranthus sessilifolius; assembly: GCA_021018995.1. Lineage (NCBI taxonomy): Eukaryota > Viridiplantae > Streptophyta > Magnoliopsida > Chloranthales > Chloranthaceae > Chloranthus > Chloranthus sessilifolius. The sequence continues at coordinate 8,144,100 of CM037590.1, forward strand.
ATAGAGGTTTTTATTGTGTTTGTGTGGGAATGGGCGGCATTGGGAAAATTATTCAGCCTAATTAGTAGATAGTAAGTGAAGGGTGAAGAAACATTTTGACGAGAGAATAAAAAGTTATAAAATATATTATATGAGGAGTAATTTTTACTTATCTTAGATGATATATGGGACGAGAAGTATATATTGCTCAATATTCCCTAAAGACCTTTCTGCTCTACATTAGATAAATATATTTGTACATTAAAATGATGGTTTATTCAATCTGTGATGCTCATATGACCAAAAACCTTAAAATTGATTGAGGATTTTATTCTATCCAAGCACTTGAAAAAGTTAAAGATGGATGAGATATGTGGCCGATATTTCAATGATGTATTGTATTATTTTTTAACTTTGAAGCAATGTTTTGCATATTATTCACAATGTAAGAAGAGATTAAAGATTTTATTCTACGCAAGCAAAGAACAGAGTGCATATTCTTCAACAATGTAAGAAGAGGTTAAAGATTTTGTTCTACGCCAGCAAAGAAGAGAGTGCATAGAGGAGACGTAGGAATCAAGTGAAAAATATGTAAATGATTTATTGCTCTTATCATTGTTTTAAGATGTAGAAAGAAAATATGAAAATGGTATCTATGCTTTCTTTTACATTTTTTTCTCTCAAAATATTATTAGATTTAATTGTCACGATTTATGGTAATTTAGTAGTTCATTCTTATATGTGTTGCCAACTATAACTAAACTCATTTGTGAATCTAATAGTTTTTTATTGAATTATATTTATTCACAAGTATTTTAGTTATAAGATCACGTTTCTTTTCGTGAATAATCACAAAAATATTGATGATTGATCATGTTTCTTTTCGTGGTTAATCATCTTTGATTTCGTGATTGACCACAAATAAAGTGACAGTTAATTATGACATTGGTTCCGTAAAGATTTTTCTAATCTCATTTTAGGGTTACAACTATTATAAATAGTCTCTTAAGGACTTCTGAATTTTTTAGCTCTTTCCATTTTATTGCTCAACCATTTTTGTGAGAGAACTTTTTAACCTCTGAAATTTTTGATTGGATCTTTTGGTTATTCAAAGGCTCTTGTTCATTTTTTATGTTATAAAGAAAATCGCACTTGAAGTCTCGAGCGTGTCTAAGTTTGTAGAATCGAATGACCTTGGTGAAATTCGGGATGGTGTTGTGGCTCCTCTAAACACGAGTGGACCATCATGCGATTCAGTACTTGAAGGTGACAAATCGAGGAATTATGAGAACACATACTGATTTATAGCGTTGCGGTTCAGAAAGGTTTTATAGGACTAGAGAGTCTGCATTCATTCAATACTTTCTATAATCATTTAACTCATAGTGTATTTATTGCTTTGGATCTAGTGTAGATCTTATTATTTTTTTCCTTTTGAATTTTCACGTAAAAATCTAGTGTGCAGTGGAGATTAATTTGTTTTATATTATTTATTTTCAATATCATTGCTAAGCAAATCTAGAATATCAGAATTTTATAAATCTTCAAATTTTCCTTTAAATGGAGAATTGATTTATTCTTTTCATCCATTCTATGAAGAAAAATATTCATGCCCTATCTTAACCATTGGCTTAAACACAATTTTTCAATCAAGTGTTATTCTATCAATGAGAATTGAGATGCCTTTGGCTTCTTTTTTTTAACTCACCTTTTAAGATTGATTGATACCTAGCACATCCAAGAGATGGACGTGTCCAAATTTTGGTACTCGTATCTTGAGCTGCTCCCTTAATCAATTGGGAAAGATTAACACGTTGTTTGGCAAACTTTCTCCAAAAAGCACTTTCTAAATATTGTGAAGAAGAAGTTTACATGCTATTTTTTAAATATTGCTTCTCAAAAAAATCTATCACATGTTGAAAATGAGTTGTGCAAGAAACAACATTAGATAATTATTTTATTTTGATTAGTGCAAAGCTATATTTCATTAAACTAAAAGAAGATATAATAATCAAAGCGGGCTAGCTAAGAAAACAAAAAGTAAAAAGAAAAAGGTACAACAACTAGTCTTTTTTTCTCGCTCAAAGCGAAATAAGTTGAGGGAGAGCTAAAGGAAAACACCTTCACACGCTAAGATTAATACGCGAGGGGCGTGTATCAAAAATCGGCCGATACCGATACATATCAATATCCCAATTCGAGTGTCCAATAGGACCGATACGTCTCAGTTTTGGTCGAGATGTAGACTTTTTTCATTTCTTTTCTTTTTTTGAAAAACAAGGGCTGATACGTATCGGTATCAATCTTGGGCAAACCGATACCTAAATCCGATACCGATTTTGATACCTTTGGATGGAAGGCATTTTTGTTGTCCTTAATCCTCATAAACTCCTTTCAAATCGCTGGACATAAGTAATTGTTAATCTCTCAAAAAGAAATTAGTAACTGTTAAGGCAGGATGTTAGGATTGGAGAATCAGTTATCTCTAATTTGGTGCATGATGAGTCAATGAAATGTAAATATCTAAACCTACTTTGACAATACCCTCACGCTTCTTTTCTTTTTTATAATAAAAAACCTTTGAATAAAAGAAACCAATAAAGTCAATTACAATGTAATTATAAACCTGACGAGGAATATCCTCCATCCAAACTTCATCACAATCATCTCTTAATCTTATTTTAGTTAGTGCATTAGCTATCGAGTTATCCGATCCTGATCAGAGAGTAAGATGAGTACTCCAACATGGAGGTCCATTGTTTGATATCGTCAAACAGAAAAGATATATCAGACAAATCCCTCTCCGAGCAAGCCACAATTCCCCCAAGTTTTTTTGGTAGGTAATCTCACATATTATGCCAATTGGGTGGTCTTTTATTTTTTTGATAACAGGTATCCAGCTTTTCACAGCCCCCGACTAAGTCCCTGGGCACACGCAACAGGCAACACGCAACACCTGACTAAGTTCCTGGGCACACGCAACAAGCAACACCCACTCAGGGCTGGCCCTAGGCCAAGACGGCCACCTCGGGCCCCCAAAATTTTGGAGCCCCCAAATCTTGGAAGTCTTTATCATTTAGTTGCTTAATATAATTTTTAATATACAAATAGTATTGAATAAATCTAATTGTTTGGTTGGTCAAGTAACTAATATTACTTTACTTTTTATCCAAGAGGTTGTAGGTTCAACTCTTCCTAAGTCCCATTTTTGCATATTTGACCAAATTTGTTTGACCAAATCCTTTAACTATAAGGTACTTCTAAACGCACCTACGCATTCTTCAAAAGCGCCTACGTCTCAGCCCCTTGAAAACCATTTAATACTTCAAATGAGATGATGGAGATCGCTTTTCATACCTATCTTTAACAAAATAGATCTTCAGATCATGGCCCATCCATCAGACAACAGTTTTTTATTCCATGTGTCACAAATCCCCAAAAAATGCCCTTGAATCATATGGCACACATCACTCTCAAATGTGAGTTTATTTGCATTTTTTTAAGATCTATGAGACATTGAATCACAAACCGACTGGTTGATAGGTACATCATGAACTCAAGATCTATTGAGTGAAAGATATTTGTGTGTGTGTGTGTGTGTATATATATATACAAATTTTTCTTATTAAATGACCCTAACTTAAAATAGCGATTTCAGGCTCGTTACAGTTACATTTTTTTTGCACATGACCTATCAATTTTTATCTACTCGACGAGACTTATCCACTGAACATATATTTTGAACTTTTTGAGACGGTTAAAGTGCTAAAAAATGTCAATGAAAAATTCAATGGCAGTTAAAGTAATAAAAAATGTGAAAATGTTATTGGTTAGGTTACTCGATCTGTCGGATACCTTCTACGATTTTTCTTTTCTCTTTCTGTGTTGCATTTTTCTTTAATATATATTTTCGTTAATTTGTTAGTTACATTTTTTAATTATAAACAATAAAATAAAATATGAAGATATTTGTAATCTAAAAGTAATGAGTATTGCTTTATTTGTGAAAAAAAATTATGACAAATTTTTTTTATAAGATTAATATGAAAGGGTGGCCCCATTTTAGGAACTTGCCTTGGGCCTCCAAAATCTCAGGGCCAACCCTACACCCACTATTCAATAGGGATAAATTCCTGTGGCAAAAAATCGGCAAGGAAAAAACGTGAAAAAAAAACATGAAAATCAGTCAAATTCGGAAAAAGTATTGGTAATATTAAAATTACTCAAAAATAAATATTATTTTCACAAAAATGAAGAAAATTTCCGTTAATTTTATTTTTTAAATGCATTTAAAACATAAAAGGGAGCCATTACTTGCACACGCTTTTCAAGTGCTTGTACTGGATTGCTCCAAATTTAAAAGAAAGACTTACAAGTTTGGCGATCTCTATTATGTGAAAGCACCATCTAAGCCATTTGATTTGGAGGCCATAAATTAAAGATATCAATTGCAAATGATTATAACAAAATATAATTTTCATCATTTAATTAAATGGAGTCAAAGGCTATTATATAATTCAACAGTTGACTACAATAGATCATATGACAAGTATCGTGCTTTGCTCCAATTTTATGTACCAGAGATATATTGATCATGAACTTCAAATCAGACAGTCCATATTTCATTTTTACATATCACATGCTCCTAAAATACCAAGTCTTTCTTTATATTCAGTGCTATAACTAGAAAAACGTGTGCAAGTAATGGCTCCCAACATAAAAATGTGATTTTTTAAACAAAAGTATTTTTGAAAAAAGCCCATTTTAAAAATGTTTCTGACATTTAATGAAAAAAAAAATTTAACTGATTTTATTCATAAAATCAGAGATTTTGATAACCATATTTGCAAGTGGTCAAAAGGGTGGAATTTGAACTCGAATCTTTGCATCTTGAGGTATGGTCCTAGCCATTGCACCGACCCTATCGATTATTAGATGTTCTTTCTTATGGATGTAATCTCACAGAATGTGTTAACTAGGTGGAGATTTTTAGCTCAATAACATTTTTCATTCCCCTTTCAAGAGTGTGTGGGTGTGGAAGAGGCTTAGTGTGATTTTTGAGTTACAACCGATTCAGATGGTTGCCTTCCTATGAGTTACGGTTCTATGCCTTCCTATGAGTTACGGTTCTATGCTCATAGATTTTGTATATTTCTCCAGGTTTGACTAGTTTATAGATGAAGATTGACCTCTTTGAGACTATGAAGGTAAGGAGGCCATAGAAACCCTGGGATACAGGGAATCCAACCTGAAAAGGGCTTTCAGGTCAAACTATGAAGGTCAAAATTGCCAGAATAGTCCCACATTGTCCTTGGGCTGGTCCTTCTTGAGTTCTTTATATTTTGGGAAAACCTCACCTTAAAAGTCGATTTTGTGAGGTTGAGTTAGGCCCATAAAATTGTACATGATATCAAAGCAGGTATTTCTCCACTCCTTGTCACCCAATTCAATTACTCACGTAATTTGGCTTGACTCAATCCCGCCAGTCAAGGGATGTTAGAATAATCTCACATTGCCGATTTTGTGAGTTAAGTTAGGCTCATAGGTAACTATTTGACATCAAAGTAGGTAATCATAGGGATGTAGATAAGCACATTACAAGTGAGGGGGCGTGAGCAAAAATCTCACATGGCTTGAGTATCATGGCCTTAGGCTACTTAAAAAACCTAGGGCAATCCTCACCTTACAATCCGATTTTGTAAGATTGAGTTAGGCTCATAAAATATTATGAGAAATTACCTTAAATCTAAGGGTTTTAAAATCGGTTGGACCCTATATAGGGTTCAACCTAACCAAAGCTCCTACAGTTCGTTGTTCCAAATCACACATACAATCGTACTCAATTTGATGGAATTGTTTGGTCTTATAAGAGATGTTCCATTATTTCACACGTGAGAGAAGTTATTTTTTGAGTTTGTCTACTCACTCACAGAGCAATGGTCAGGTCCAATTAGGTTAAATCAGATTTCGAGTTCAACCCCATCTGATGTCCTTAAAAATAGGAGAATCTTGACTGTACATCATCCTCTAAAAAATGCAAACCAGGTTAAACCAAATATCGAGTTCAACCCCATCTGATGCCCTTAAAAATAGGAGAATCTTGACTGTACATCATCCTCTAAAAAATGCAAACCAGGTTAAACCAAATATCGAGTTCAACCCCATCTGCTGCCCTTGAAAATAGGAGAATCTTGACTTTCGCTTACACTTTTTATAGGATGACGTGCAGTCAAGATTCTTCTATTTTCAAGGGCAGCACCTAGTTAGACCTGACTGTTGCCCCTCGTGCTCATAATCTCATATCCTTGGTCAGTTATTAGTCAAACACCTTATACTTGGGAAAGATCATATATACGGGTGTATTCGGTTCGATTTGGTCGGTTTTGGACCAAAACCACAAACCAAACCAATCCTAATCGGTTTCTAAATTTTCAAATCAAACCAAACCGTCCAACTCTTATACCAAACCATCCCAATTCGATTTGGCTCGGTTAGTTTCGGTTTTCCTATCGGTTCTACTTGCACATTAAAATTTTCTCAACAATTTTTCCTATAAGTTCTACTTTACCGCTTTAGGATTTAGGAATAAGCTGAAGGCCAGGGTAGGGTTTTATATAAAAAAATATGCAATTTACTTAAATGTCCTTTAAAATTAATCAAAACCCGATATATATATAAACTACATTGGGTTCGGTTTCAGTTTGGGGAGGTTTGGAACCAAAACCAAATCAAAAATTTCAGTTTTCCTTTTTTTTACAAACCGATACCCATCCAAACCGAATTAAACCCGGCGGTTCCGTACGATTCAGTTCGGTGCAAAAAATGCACAGCCCTATATATTTCCACTACAATGTAGGCCACTCCGCGGCCCACTTCAAGGATGGTCGCAGATAATTGAAAAGGACGCAAGCAGTTGATCCAATGGTTAGGGGCTGAGCTACCCATGATTGGACAGTCCAGATTGATTGTTATAACGTGTGCCAATAACAAAAACGAAAAAATTCTTTTTAGACCAACTTCAAATAGATGAAGCGCCACCAGCATCATATCATCAAGTTAATGAAAAGCCTTTTCCCCTTCAATCTTGTCAAAAATGACTTTCACATATTTCAGGACCTTCCAAAATCTGTTATTTTCTAGCTTTTGGGATGGGTCAGCTGGTTATTCCATTTGTAGCCTAGATTGTTTACAAAGAGTAGCCTAGAAAGAGCAAGCAAGGGCAGAGAATATGTGGTGCTCATTTATCACCTTATTTGGCAATCACCATGTAAAATTGGGCTGTCATATATATATATATATATATATATATATATATATATCCATGGGTAACTCTATTAGCAACTTCTGATTTCCTGCGGGCACATACGCTGAAAACCATTGACTACCTTGATTCAGATGGTAGAGATCGTTTCTTATCCCAGTGTATAACGTAGTTGATCTTGAGACTACAGGTGTATCATTGGAAGGTCAACTTTTGATTCCACGTGACACACATCCCCAAATAGTGACCTGAAAGTCATGTGGTACACATCAAGCTCAAATGTGATTTTAAGGTCACTAATTGGGATGTGAGACACGTGAAATCAAACATTTATGGTTTGATGGCACGCCCAAGATATCAAAATCCAATGTGTGGAAAATTGGGACATAAAAACAATCTCTATCCTTTAATTCAAAGAATCAATGGTTGTCAGCGTGGGTGCCGTCAATAATTTCCTAAGAGCTAATAGAGCTTCCCCATGTATAATCGACGCCACTAGTAGGGTTCTTTTCAGAGTATTTTGCCAAACCAATCTAATGAGAAAGGCTATCAACCAATTGGATCAGGTGAAAATTTAGGTTAATCTCACCCTTTCGGCACCTGAACCCGATCTTAGTTGTAACCTGATTTGATCCAATGGACAAAGGGTCAGTGGATACCTAACCCAACCCGAAAAATGAGTCAGGTTGGGTCGGGTCAAATACCTTGTTCCAAAGCCACTAAACCTCTTCAAAACCCTATAAAATATACATAATTTATTTTATTGGGTCTGATCAAAATCAGCCAAAAAAAAAAAAAAAAAGGCCTGCCTAATCCAGCACTATGAGTCGAGTTTGATTCGATTCAAAAATTGGGTCAGGCAGGTCGGGTAATTGGGCAACCTGACCAATTGGAAGTCCTAACTCCTAACATCGACTCTAAGGTTGTGTTTGGGATTGTTTTTTGGAGGCAAAGAGCAACTCTCTACTCTAGCGCAGAGTATGTTAGTATGAGAATGTGTTTTGTTGTAACTTGTAAGTTTTCGTAACTCTTTCGGAGAGTGAGCTTAATTTGGATCTCTTTAAAAGAACAACAAGCTCTTTACCTTCAAAGAGCAATCCCAAACAAAGCCTAAATGTCACTAGACACTAATAAAAGGAAAATTTGGTGTAAATATTTTACTAACTACTACCAATCCATTACATAGAAATTTGAGCTACATGGCTCACAATCTCTTACTATTGCTAATAAGAGGTTAGATCTTGGTGCAATGACAAGTGTTGTTGTCCAAAGTGACGCATGGGGGGTTTGAGTCTAAGAAGGGGTAAAACCTTTAATTTGTTGATATTTCTAAGAGAGCCATTAGTTGCACTCAGAAATTTAGCCCTTGCACCAAAGTTAAAAGAAAGACTTTAAAATTTAAGGAACATGTGACATGTGAAAATGCAATTTCATCCGTCTGATTTAAAGGTCATAATCTATAGATTCTTAGTAGATAAAAACATGATATTTATCATATGATCTATATTGGTTCATCATTGAATCAAATAATGGCCTTTGACTATATTTAATCATATGATGAAGATTATATTTCGTGCTAATCTTTTGCACTTAATATCTTTAAATGATGGGCTCCAAATCAAACGGTTTAGATGGTGTTTTTATATAGCAAAAGTCACCAAACTTGCAAATCTTTATTTTAAACTCAGTGCAAGGGCCAAATTTCCGAGTGCAAGTAAATGGCTCCCTATTTCTAATGGCCGGATTGAACTGAAAATTTGATTATATCAGATAAATGGTGGGTGATGCCACTTAATGGGAAGCACAGACTCTTTATCTTCAAATGTGCACAAATTGCAAATCACGGGATTTATCAACAAAAAAAAATTAAGATTAATAATAAATGAAATACCAATCACTTAAAGTGAACGAAACAAATAGCAAGATACACCAAAATTTTCACCTGAAAATATTTTTATATGAAGGAAAAACAAAGGGACATTCCATAAATCTTTCACTATAATAACGAGATTACAACGATTTTTTTCTCTCTAGCCACAACTAGAGGATGCAAACATCACCATCTACAATGGTGGATAAACAATACATAAGAAAGGTAAGAAAAATTTACCTCTAAGGCTCTGTGGACTCAAGCCATATGTTAATTTTCATATATATATATATATATAGAAAAGGTAAAGGTACTCCAGTGAAGTACCTTAGATACGCATTTCAGAACATTTTTTGGATGCCGCATGGAACAAGGTGGTGTTGTTTAGATAATTTCTATAAAAAATTCAAAGCATCTCCACCGCATATTTTTTGAGTTTTAAGATTTAGATTGTTAAATAACAATCAAAATTTGATTGTCAATTTTAAAGTTCACTTTTGAATTTAATATTTTTCAAAATTGAGCTATACAAACTGTTGAAGCTCCATGTGATACCAAACTGGATTTTGAATGACCACGTGAAGCTCAATGTGATGTTAAAATACCAATCTAAGGTACTCCACTGGAGTGTGTGTATATATATATATATATGAGCCCGAGACTTGTGTCCAGACCAGCTGGACCATGAGGCACCTACCACGAGATCCCAAGCTGCAAGAAAAAAAAAATTCTCATACTGGGCTAGCTTTTCAGTGAAAGTCGATAAGTAAACACACTGCTTTTCGAGCTCCTTAATAACCGTTCAATTCCCGAGGTTTAATTATTTTGGCGTTGCTCGGGATACCTAATACCAATTCCTTGTATATATTGACACATTTGCAGGCTCTCAGAAGCTCGGAGTTTTACATGCATTGGAATCATCCAATCAGGAACACTTTAATATTGACAGTTAAAAAAATGTGCAGCACAACCATCCATAGTATAGATCTAGACGATTCAAATCCCCGCAGGCCATGATTTTGGGTCCAGAGTGGTCCCTATACAAGCTAAGACTTTGATAACTTGGATTGCTCAAAAGATAGTGCGCTAGAGCCTAAAATGGATGCAATTGATGGTCACATCTATAAATGCTTCTCATGATCCATTATTCCTTTAAAAAATGTTGATCCATTATTCCTTTAAAATATGTTGCAATCAGGCATTCGACCGATTCAAATTATCAGTGGATAAGCCAACCAAGACCTGCAAAATTATCACCATGTCCACCTTGCAATCGGGTGTTCAAACAGGTGTTCCAATACCAGGGATTGGATCTTTGCCCCATGGCAAATGCCCTAAAGTGTGTACCATTGAGGTCGGGTTCAAATCCCATATGCTTTCGTATGAAAAAATAAAACAAAAAACAAGAAAAGAGAGTTCCATTAACAAAAATTTGATCTGTGAAAACACTTCCCCCAGCTTCAATTGATGATTGATGATTGATGCTTGATGATAGATGCATGTCAATGTCAGACACATACTGTTTTAACAGATTACTTATCTTAAATAATATCCAGAGCATAATCCAACAACAAAGATTTCCAAATAGGTCAGCAAATATTACGAAAATTCTGCATGGAATCGATGGTGGAATCAAGATTAAGTTACATGCTATCTGTTACATGCCTCATTGTGCTCGATGCAGGTATGCATAATTGTACGAGTAGTAGCATTCAATGGCCCAAATCAAGACAACAATTAGATCAAGTAAAAATTAACATACTTTCGAGACGAGACGTCTTAGTTCTACAATAACTAAAAAACAGTGCAGCTAGGAAAAACACTTCCTGATGCAAGAGCTCGATAAAAACTTAAGGATGCAAGAACTCGATAATAACTTAAATAGCCTCTCTAGTCCTCCTGTTTGACATTGAGATTCTGAAGCTTCGTTTCCAATTCTCCGCCCTCTTCTTCACCACCCTTGTCCCCTTCCAACTTGTCTTCCTCATCGTCTTCACCTTCGGGATCGTTCTCATCCAATGGCCCGAGCACATCCACAGAGTTTTTACCGGCTTTCAATATCTCCTTCACTTCTTCAATTCCTTCATCAGAAATGTAATTTCCATTGATGTTGAGCAGCACAAAGTCAGGCTTATTCACAACAGCCTTTGCTAAGAGCCTAGCCCCAACCCTTCGTATCGCATTAGTGCTCATATCGACTTCCTTTAACTTGGTGTGACCCTCTTCCAATGCCTTGCAAATCAGAATAGTACCCTCGTCCTTTAGCTCATTCTCCGAGAAGTTCACATGGGTGAGGAGCGGCTTCGTTGTGAGGCAAACAGCCAACGCAGATGCAGCTTCAACCGTGATATCATTTCCTGCCATCTCCAAGACCTCAAGTAATGGAGCATACTCCTTTAGGGCATCCACAAGAGCAATAGTCCCCTCATCTTCTAAATTCAAGTAGCTCAGGTAAGCTTTAGTGAGACTCGAGAGTCCAACAAGAACTTTACTGAGAGCTTTTCCAGCATCTACACCAAACATGTTGTCCCGGAGATCAAGATTCTTCAAATTCGTACACGTCCCCAAAGCTTCAGCCAATGCAATTCCTCCCTCAGAGCCTACCCTTGTAGAAGAGCATCTGAAATCCTCCAATGCGGTGGACCGTTTAACAACCTCCGAAATGGCAACAGCCCCCTCGTCTCCAGTCATGTTGTTGTGGAAATGAAGTACCCGGAGCTTCTCAGTGGATGGAAGGAGTTCAGATACGGCTTGCGCAGCTTCCTCAGAGATTCCATTGTTTATCAAGTAAAGCTCTTCCAAGCTCCTCTGAGATTTTAAAAGTGTCGTGAATGCCCTTACTCCCTTCTCCCCCAAGGCATTGTTAGAGAGATTCAGAGACTTCAATATAGAGCCTTCAAGAGATGACGAAAATATGGTCATAACTTCAAGGGCTTCGGCTTCTGGCCTTCCTGCTATGAAATCCGAAATATCAACCTCTGTTAACTGTTCCTTAAGAGACACCAGAATAGGTTCCGCAACACGGGCCGCATCCACACCAAAGCTTCTATTGCTAAAGCAAATCTTAGTGAAAGAGTTCCCTGGCTCCGTTAATGGCCTTAGAAGTTCCTCAGCCTCCTCTGCATCAATGAAGGCTCGACGGCCTCCGGAAATATCAAAAAAGGTGTTACGAGGAGCAGAAACTTTATCAGGAACCAGCATATCTCCATCTTCCTTTGGCCTCGGGCCTCTTTTAAGAACGTCAAGCATGAGTTTACTGGATTCCTTAGCATACATCTGCACTGCTGAGCTTCCATCACCATCTGGCTCTTTTTCGTAGTGTTCATCTGCAGCAGTAAAAGCTGATTCTTCTATTTGTTTGGCGCTCTCCATGGCCTCTTCTTGGCTAAGGAGACCATACTTCCTGGAAAAAATGGACTGCGAGGAAAGATTCTTAGTCATTCTCTCGACAAGCATCAATCGTGTACTCTGGCTAGGGGGCCACAGTTTGATCGAAAACGACCGGGGTTGAAAAGTCTCTGCTGTGGAGTCCATGTTGGAACAGACCCTGCAATTTCACCGCCACCAGGTGGCCACCATTCAATTTAAGATCAAATTTTTGTAACTACATTACTAGCTATGATGGAGAGGACAGAAAAAAAATGACAAAAAAAGGTTAATATAAAAAAAATTTCATTACTTGTAAGTAGATGTAAAGAGATAGTGAGGCATAAATCAAGAAAAATGTTTTACAATCAGAACCAAGGCAACAAAGTCAGAATGATCAAATATCAATACATTAGATCTAAAAGCAAGGACTCAAAAAATGTATATGACCTTGTTAAAAATTTTGACACGACATTTCCTATTTACTTGAGATTTATATTATTGGGTTGTGTTCAGGTACAAAACGGGTGAACACTACATCAAATTCATCTGGTTTTGAAACCCCTGGAGGCTAGAGACAGAAATATTGACATGGAAACTGGAAACAATATATAAACCATCATTTTGCTTTTTGTGTGCCGAAATGCAATCATAGCCCCTAAAATATACCACCATAAATGTTAAAGATTTCACTGTAACCTTTGCAAATGTTTCCAAGGATTTTACAACCAGGTGAACCAAGCAAAATCTTCACCTTCACTTTGTGGAATAATAACAATTACATGGTAGAAAACTTATCACCACACCACTTGAGGCTATCTCTGGCCACTTTGAAGGTCTTCCCATGAAATAATTCCAAACATTTGCACTCCAATGACTAAGCTCTTTATGACCTTCAAGATTCAAGAATGGTCTTCAGCATTCATTTCTTTTTTATTTTTTTGAAAAGATCTATTAGTTCTCCCAATTTAAATACATATATGATAGTTGTTGGGCAGCATCCTCATGAGGGGGCCTGAACCCCAACGTACTAAAACATTGTCTTAAGTCATGACAAACACCAAAGTACACCATATAATTGAATAGAGTAATGGCAAATACCAAAGTTGCGATCAATTGTTCATCTTCCAAACACAACATGCACCAATTTGCCAAGAAAAATAAACAGTATTACAACATTATTGTGAGATAACTATGTAAACAATCAGATACTAATATATAAACTCTTGAACATGCACTATTTGTACATCTCTATGATCATATTCAAAGTAAAATTAGTGTAATGGGCACTTTATGCAACATATGATAAAATAGTATAATGAATAAAACAGATACATACATACATACATACAAACATATATATATATATATATATATATATATATATATATATATATATATATATATATATATATATATATGAAGTAAGTGAGATTTCCAACCAAACAGATGAGTAAAGTATTATACGATTGAGAGAACACTCAGAACACTATTATGTATTTTTTTCAATCAATTGACCTCCATGTGCTTTTTTTATTTATTAGTAATCTCCCTTTGCAAGTTTGGGGCAATAGTATGGCACGAGGCTTCTCATTTTAGTCAGCAAGCATTCAACCTTACACACATCATAATGTTTTTACTTCTGATAATCAATCACCCAATAATGCACTTTTTGTGTTGTCCGAGCACTTCTTATGAACAGGTGGTGGAGTGGTGGAGCATGATTTATATGAGTATAAAAAAGGCACTTTCTTACTCTATATATTTTATTGCTGAACAGATGGTTGTGGTACGGACATTTTAGATGAGGGGTGGAAAATCATTAGAATATTACTTTTTTTGGCTGATTTGCTTGAGACTACAGTGGAAAGGAAAATTTGTAGGAAGGCATCAAAGGAAGTGGGCAGCACCCTTTGACCCATCACAATGTGGTTATTTAGTTAATCGACCACCCTTAACAAAAAAAGGATAATATCAAGAATGAGCACAATGAGAATAATATTTTGTGATGGCCCTAATAGAAGAGAACCACAAAATATGATTTAAGATGGTTTTGGGGTGTCCATCGGAGACCTAAAACAGCCTATATATAAAAGGTTGAATGATACACACAAAACAGCCTATATATGAAAGGTTGAATGATACCTAAAACAGCCTAAAACAGCCTATATATGAAAAGGAGTAGAAAAGGAAGAAGAGCAATAAAGTCTTGGAGGAAAGCGGTGAGAAGAAACGTGAAGGATTGCTTAGTGAGGCAGAGTTTAGACTGAAAATGAAATTAATGCAGAAATAGGATTCGCAAAATCGGCCCCAAATAGATTGGACAAGGGAATGATGATAGTCATCACTCGGCTTTTTCGGAAACCCTGAAATTTAATGGAGCAAGAGCTTTTTGACAAACATTAAAAACAAAACTTTAGTTTTTAAAACCCAAATACGTTTAAAGACCATATTAATCTTGAAAATGAATTTTTTTCCAAGGCTGTGAGATGAAGCAAATAAAAAAAACGTATACATAAAAGTAAATGATTGAAATTTTTAACACCTTATCCTTCAAGAAGATTTCTTGAATCACAGAGAGAGAAAATCAGTTAGCAGTCTGCACTCATGGTCATCAAAACCATGCGGATATGATTTAATTAGCAAATTGACTAAACATTTAGTGAGTTTTAACTACTCGAAAATAACATCACCCATGGTTCCTTCCTTGTCATCTATATTGTACATGTGGTGCAGGTGGTCATGAAAACAGGATTTGAGTCGTCTCAACCTTGCCAACGGGTTATGACAAGATTTGTCTGAGCAAACAATTTAAGTATGATCAACGATACTTTTAAACAACAAATGTGAATTACAGCCTATAAAGCATTGAACATGCACTCATGGTCTAAATCTGCAGTAAAAGAGATCAAATTTGGGTGATATGCGAAGGATATAAAATTTTCATGAATTCCATTATCTGTTGTATAACTGGGAGACCACCGATTAACTATATATTTAATCAATCACAATAATTTAGTCAACACTTTAATTAGAGGAAAAATAAAAACTTAACAGGATATGTGAATGAACACGAATAATAATAATAATAATAAGTAAATAAAAGAAATGTCAAACTACCTTCACAATCCTTGCTATTTCATCAAATCTGATTATTCTAACATATTTTTCCTTCAATGAGTGGTTTCAATATCATCGAAATCATCTCTTGGACATTATTTGATCGTTTAAAGGTGGATTACCTCGCTACATTGTTGGTTTACAAATTTGATGGGAGCTAAGCTAAGCATATGGCTTAATCCAACTACAATCCACAAAAAAAACACATGGAGTTACAACCACACGACCCACTACAACACCATAATCCCCACCCGATCTGCTCCAAAACCATAGTTTTAATTCCATCGAAAGCTCTAAAGATATTTAATGAAATTTCATCATAATCGATACCAAGTTCCAAATCTGATTTAATGGGGGAAAAAAACCATTAAGATTAAATTTTTTATTTTAACTAATAGATATATACACACACCAGTCAAACTTGTTGATTTCAAGCAGATTTGAATACACATTGTGCTGGTCGTCACCTCCCATTTTCTCTTTGAAAGAAAACAAAATAAAAATACTATAGTTTTATTTAAAATTTATAGATTTAGTTATAGAGGTAGGGTGTTTAGTATTTTAAATATAGCTTCGGGGCTCTATTATTCAAAACCCAATTATCATTATAAATTATAATAGTATACATATAATAAATGAGTTACATTTTTTTTTTTATCAGTAATGCAGATTATATAGATAGCCAGCAAGGCGCTGAAACCCAAATACAATCACGACACAGGAGATCCGAAAAGAAATACAAAGGAGAGGAAAATAAAAACAACAACCAAAAAACGACTACATAAAACCCCCCGAGGGCCCATACCCCTCAACCTGGGTCCCACGAGAAATTGTGGCCACTATCCCCATCTCCACCCTGCGCGATCCAGAAACTAACCAGCTCTGAGACCGACCTTATGACCATTCCAATAGGTTTGGTTTTTTCTTCGAAAATTCTGCCATTCCTCTCGCGCCATAGGCACCACAAGGCAGCGAACAATGCCGCCCTCCAAACCCGCCGACGAACCCCCTCCAACTTCACCGCATCCCAGCTCAGCAAAAGTAGATAGGGCGTCTGAGGCATAGTCCAGGACATGCGAAAGGTATTTAGGATGACTCCCCACATCTCACCAGCCACACGGCAATGCAGAAAAAGGTGCGCAGCGGACTCCTCTTCGCTACACATAACACACGATGTAGGGACATCAGAACCCCTCCGAATCAGCTGGTCCCTAGTAAGAATCCTATCCTTGCAAACCGTCCAGACAAAGAATCGGATCTTCAGCGGAATAGGAACCCTCCACAACCACCTACCTTCAAATCTAATAAGTGGTCGACGAGTCAGGCAACGATATAGCTCTTTGACACTGACCTTCCCGTCCCTGTTCAGGGCCCAAGTCCTCTGATCAGCGTGGGAATTGTTCTGATGCGTCTCATATAGCCTGCCCATCAGATCCAGACCCCACCTCGTTGTCCCTGAGGCTCCTTCTGACGACCACATCCCAGGTGCTGCTCCCATTGAGCAAGGAAAAAAACTCGTCGATCCTCCCACCCGGATTCGGCGAAAGGGCAAAGATATCCGGGTAAACATCTCTAAGCCAACCCACCTCGAGCCATGTATCCTCCCAGAAACGGGTGCGGGAGCCACATCCCCAACTGTATCGCACCCCTTTAGACAGGGACTCCCAAACGCGGGAGACCTCTCTCCACCATGGTGAGGTACTCCTTTGGGTGGAGAGGCCAATTCCCCAACTTCCCCAGGCAAGCCCATACTTATCACTCAACACTAGCCACCAGAGGTTACCCCTCTCCTCTTCCCTTTCCACTCTCCAAATCCACTTCCCCAGCATAGCCAAATTAGTTCTTTTAAGACTCCGGATGCCCAGCCCACCACACGCCACCGGCAACTGGCACGTGTCCCAATTGACGAGGTGATACCGGCGATTCACACCTGCCCCCTCCCAAAGAAACGACCTTTGAATTTGCTCGAGGCGATCGAGTATCTTAGCAGGACATCTGAACATAGACATGAAAAAAATGGGGATCGACGTGAGCACCGCTTTAACCAAAATTAGCCTGCCCCCACTGCTGAGTAACCTTCCTTTCCAAGAAGACAAGCGCTGCTCGAACCGCTCCACCACCGGAAGCCAATCACGAATTGTGGTCTTTCTAAAGCCGAGTGACAGGCCTAGATACCGAATAGGCAGCCCCTCCGCGCGGCACCCAACCGAGCCAGCCAGAATATTCAAACGCTCACAAAACGCAATTGCACAATATTCTCTACAAAAACTGTTTAGATATACTCAACAACCTCTTTGAAATAGTGTGGGCATAGTACATATTATAGGAAGGTTGATTATAGCTTTTCTATCAATTGAAAGGTGATGGGAACATCACGATCAAGAGCATCGGACTTTGAATGTGAAAACGTTTTAGTTGATTAGGATTCTTTTAATAAGTGGTTTGTTTTAGGATTAGTTTCCTTATTTGAATTAAGTAGGGGTAAGCCATATATATGTGATATGTGACTGTTAATCCCGTTATTTTCTACGCAACCATCAGAAAAGTGGTCATAAGTCTACCAATATGTGTCAGAATTGTGTGATTCTTGTCTTGTTGGAAAGCTACTTCGATAAGCTTTCAAACAAGACCAATTTCACGTCAATCGGATATCATTTGACCTTTCAAAAGTGGTTGCATAATAAAAAAATGAGATTAATGGTAAAATTAATTGTGACCATTAGATCAGAAAGTTTTAATGGTTGATTAAGAGTTTTATTTTAAGTAGTATTTTAGGGTTTTTGTTTGCCTATTTAAAGGCTTGTAAACAACTTTATTATAATTTTTTTATTAATGAAAATTTGAGAGTTGCTTTTGTACAAACCCTAGAGAACTTGTGAAGAGTTTTCGATCGAAGAAGTGAATTTTTCAAAACTTGAGAAGTATTTATGCATTTCTCGTGCGACTTAGTGTGAAGCCGACGTGTAGCCTTGGTGCGAAGCCTTAGAAATCCTTGGTGTGAAGCCTTGGACCTCTATCCTCTTATTCCATATTTTCTCTATTTATCATATGGTAATATTTTTCATTTGCTTTGATAAATTCCAAAACCCCCAAATATTATTAGTTTCAATATTTTGATCTACCCTTTTATTTGTTTTAATCCTTCAAGCCTTATTTATTCACCCGAGAGGAATCAAGAGACGATACCGTGATTATCACTTGGTACCCTAAACTAGAGCGAAACTCGAATCCTTCATCGGATCCGTTTTTCTAGATCGGAATTTTTTAATACATGCGAATGCTAAATTGAGTTACTCTAATTGTTTAATTAAATTCTTGAAACTTCTTTATGTGTTTGGGCGATTTCAAATATTTTCATTATTCAATTTAATTTGTGGTTAATCCCACCTTGCATAATTAGGGTTTTAGCGTTTGTTCCGCATCAAAAGGTTACTATTAGGTACATTATTATAATAATAATAATTATTATTATTATTAGTAGTAGTAGTAGTAGTAGTAGTATTGGTCAATAAAGCAAGAATTTTATGAAAAGAAGAAAAGGTATACATAATTGTACTTCAGTGAGGAATTAGAGCACAAAAAGACCCCAGAGGCAAGAACATCTACCCCAAGGAACACACCAACACCTTAAAGACCCATACAAAAAGAAATTGACACAAAGCTAGACGAAAACTGCACCTCAAGGACAAGGAGCTTTGTCCAGAGGTCCTCTTCAGTTGCACCCAATGTAAGATGTTTTCCTTCACACCCTTTCAACAATGCAAGGACTGATGGCCTATGCTCTTGGGACACCCTCTCATTCCTCTCCACCCAAATAGGCCACATTACAGCCATGGTTTAAAATAACCATTTTCTGGTACATATCGTCCACCTCCAAAACCGATATGTATCATATGATACGTACCGGTTGCAGACGATACATTTGCATGTATCGTCCAATACATACCTAAAGATGCGTAATGCACCAGTACGATACTTTGAATGTATCGTATTAGTGGCTTCCAAAATCGACATATCAGACAATATGTACCGCTTTCATCCGAAATTTTGAATCATGATTACAACTATATGAAATACCTCCTGGAAATCTTTCTCAAACCTGTTAAAAAGGCTTTTCCCAAGCAGCTATAACTCTCTAGAGACGGGAAAACACCAGCTAACCCAGAAAGTTGATAGCACCATGTGCCAATACTGTGGGCAAAAGCACAGTGAATAATGAGATGGTTTACAATTTCACTGCAACATTCACACGTCGCACACTTGTTTTGAAGCTGCATACCTCTCTTAGCCAGCTGGTCAATAGGTAGAATTCTTTCCCACACTAGTAAAGAAGAAAAGGATTCTCAGAGGGGAAATCTAACCAATACTTTGGTCCAATTTTGCAAAACCAATGACACCCTGCAGAGAAAAGAATATAGCAACCTTACTAAGAACTCCTTTCCAAGGTCCAAACACATTTATCCAACCTACTTCTGCCTAGAGAACACTTTTTTAGTTCCAATCACTGTTGTCATATGCGATTTGGGAAGCCTCTGTCACATATGCCATGATGGTATATGTGACCTGACATGTATACAATCGCATACATCTCCAACAGTCAAATTTATGACCGTTGGAGCTTTTTTTGTTATTTATTTTTTCTTGGGTTCAGCTTCCTAATCCATACCACATCCATCGAAAGTATGATTTGTCCCCAAAGTCTATAAATGGGAGGGTTCTTCTTCCTAATCTACACCACATCCATCCAAGGTATGATTTGTGCTTTTTAGGGCTCCCCAAAGTCTATAAATGGTCTCTTTTCGGTCTCTATTTTGTTTAACATCAATGGAATTTATATTTCCCCGTCTAACTTATGGTTTCTATACTTATATTATATACTTTTATTTCACATTATAAACACTACAAAATTAATAGAGCACAAAATTAACATAAAACATATTACTAATCAATATGGGGAACTTTGGAGATTTTTTGAGGTTTTTTTGAAAAAAAATAAAATAAAATTTTATGCCATAGCATAATCGCATATGCGATGGCCCTATGCCATCGCATAGGGTCGCATATGCGATTTGACTACATTGGTTCCAACATCAGCTCTATGAAGCAGTCAGAACTCATTCTCCATCATATTCCTAAGAACTAGAATGTACCAACTTACCAAGAATAAACTGCTCACACATTGCAGGCCACATCAACTATAAACCCATTGTTGTTCACAGCCTTTAGATACACTGAATTATATGCCTCTAAGAGGCTCATCTCCTAACCAAACATCCTGCAAGAACCTTAGTTTACTATCATCTCCATTAACATCTAAAACAGGCCTCAAACAAGGGTTTAACAATGCAAATCCCCCTCAAACATTCCAAGTATCCACTATGGTTGCATGAATAGATTTGCCATTCATAGATACTTCCACCGTATTTCACCCTCAGGATTTGCATCCAAAAAATTGCCAATTCATTTCTGAACCCCATGGCTACTTGCCCAACAGAATTCATCTCTTTTAACTTCCTTATACCCAAGCCCCTTCCTCCTCCGAAAAATGACACAACTCAATTGATTATGCAAAATTTCTTACTATCTCCTCTTCCTTCCCATAGAAAAATCCTCTCAATCTGCTCTAATCTTTCCATGTTAGCTACTGGGCATTTGAACATCGACATACTGATGCAGTACAGGCTCTAAAAATAATAAGCGTGGTGGAATCACTCACACAAGACAGAATCGCTCAGGCCAATGCTACGGAGCCACTCCCCTAGATTAGGGGATCACTCACTTAAAGGTGGAATCAAACAACAGTCAACAACAATAAGATAACAAGCTGAAAACTTCCAATCCATGTATTAAAATATTTAAGACTGCACCAAACAAGAGTGGTGGACATCTACTTATACTACTTAGTTCCTTGGCCAACAAGTAATTCATTTAAGTTACTATATTAAAATATCCTCTAATTCTAGGATAATTTTTCATCTTCCTATACCAGATGAGTTCTTATGCAACTAATTCTATACCCAATGCATTAAAAACTACAAGACTTTATAATGGAGTATTTCAAAGATTAACTGTAGTTGTAGTAAATATTAACTATGCGTGACATAAGCGTGCCATGTGGCGGAATCAAATTGCGCCAAAATTTGTTACCACATGGATACTCCAACTGTATGGTTTCATCTTGCATCAATCTCCTCACCCCACTCATCATCGAGTCCATCCATTGATTGAAACATGATCTAGACATTGAGTTTGTATTCAGTTGATGATGAATTCGACGCACTATCGTCAATGTCGGCCGCTTGACACTTGTCACATTTTCAAACAATGTCTTCACTAGTTTCTATCACCTCATTCATGCAATAGGGATGTCTTGATGCGGTTCTACACATATTGCAGGTGACTAAAAGCTCCGCCCAACCACATTGATCACAAATTTCTCTTATAATCTCCTCATTTTTTTTGGTGGAGTTCGATCCCGTCGAACTCATGGTGAAGTCTTCACTAACTTTCATGTGGTCTTCATTATTTCAGAAAAAGTTTGACCTTGTCAAAGTAAGGAATGATGAATCATCATATCTATCAAATTTATTGGTTCCATACTATCATCTTCATCACCATGCACAACATAGAGTGATGGCCCATAGTAAAGATCCCAAAGGTCTTCTTCATGATCAATTTCAATCCCTTGCGCCATCCCACGAACTTGCTCTAATAGACTGATACCACTTGATGCAATACAAAAATGCTTTGATACCACTTGTTGCAATAGAAAAAAGAAGAATCAAACCAAAAAGAGAACTTTGTTAATAATTGAAGAAAATTAGGTACAAAATACGATCAAGGACCAATTAGGGTGGTGGAATCACTCACACTAGGCGATTCCGCTCGCGCCAATATTAGGGACTCACTCACCTTAATTAAGAAATCAAATCGTACACTTGGAGCGCCTATGTGATGCAAATTTTGGTGCAATTTGATTCGTCAACATGGCAAGCTTATGTGGCACCTAGTAAATGTTTTGTGGTTTTTGTAGTCAATGGGTGGTAAAGTTATCATAAATCTAGTTAGTCTTGAAAGTATTCCCTCATAAATTCATGTGGATTTTAATGTAGGTATAGAGTTAGTTGCATACAAACTCATCTAGCGTAGGAACTCATCTAACATAGGAAGATGAAAAGTTGTTTGGGAAGTAGAGGATATTATTAATGTAGATAGACTTAAATGAAGTACTTGTTGGCGTAGTATAAGTAAATGTCCACCTCTTTTGCATGGAGGAGTTTTAAGTTTAGGTTAGTGAGTCAGTATTAGCGTGAGCAATTCCACCTAGTGTGAGTAATTCCACCACCCTTGTTATTTTTCTAAGTCGTATTGCATCAAACGGTATCAGAGCATGTTGTGAGATGGCACAAGGGATTGAAGTTAATCATGTTGAAGACATTTGTGATCTTCACTACAATCCATCACTCTACGATGAATACGATAATGAAGAAGATACAATAAAGGAAGAACATCACAATCGTCGTTAATTTAGTGACACGTTTATGCATGCTCCGTACACCACCCATCTTGTTGTTGTTCATAGCATTTTTCAGTTCATATAGATGTTTTACTTGATTGACCTGCATAATGATTACCTGTATAGTTATTAGTTGTTACTTCAATAAATTATTTTTTAGAGCACATAATGATTAATTGTTGACGATATTTATTTGTTGTATTTTATATTTGCCGCTTATTAGTTATTACTATTTACATGTTAGTTCATTAATCACTAATTGTTACTTATTAGTAATTCACTATCAGTTCTCAGTTGTTACTTGTTAGTACATTAGTTGTTACTTAGATAGTTACTAATCTAATTTGTTAAAACGTATTTTCGGTGCACATAATGTTTAGTAGTATATAATATTTATTTATATTTTTGTGTTTTATATATGTTGATTGTTTTTGTTATTTATATAAATGATTATGTATAACAAATTTTGATTTATAAACATATTTACAAATTTAGCCTGAAAGATCCTCAGTCCTATTCACGAGGTAACTTACTAGAGCTGTCATTAGACAAGAAAAATCCAAGGTTTTTTCACCCTCTAAGCTCGGCCCGGTATGTAGACCGGGCTGAAAAGTATCGACCTGGCCTAGACAAGGCATCGACCAAATGTCAAATAGCCCAGCCCGGGCATGCATACATACATACATACATACATACATGCATACATGCATACATATATATATATATATATATATATATATATATATATATATAGAGAGAGAGAGAGAGAGAGTCAACGTTCATGGCATAAGCAGGAAGCCCACTAAAACAGAAGTTAATATCATGGTATCAAAAATCGGCCGATACAGATACGTATCGGTTTCTCGGCAAGCCGATACGTATCAGTGCCGATAGATATCGGTATCCTAACTCGGTATCGGTTTCAGCCGATACTTGTAGTTTTTTTTTTTAATAGGCCGATACGTATCGGCCGAGTTGTATCTATCCTCCAAGGACCGATGCCGAGTCCGACTTTGTTACCTTGGTTAAAACAGTATTTCAGTTGTGTATTGGCCACAAAATGAGATTGGGTTCCTTGACGTAATTGGAATATTAACAAAAGGGATCTACTTCCCTCATAGGCTTCTTAGCCACTGAATCACATCAAAAGGTAACTTTGTATTTCACAGCCCTCAAAAATTTAATGACTCATCAATCTCATCAAGACCGATCTCAGACTCATTTGGATGGGACACAAGTTGTTAATTATGGTTGATAGGAGAAAACCAAGGATTAAAATATCGGAAAACCAATACGTATCGTCCGAGCTCAAAACCGATACGCATCGGACGATACGTTTCGGTATCAGACAGTACCGGACGATACATTCAATGTATCGTCCAGTAAATGAATGGGAACCACCGATACGGTATATTCAATGTACCATATTGGTGAGTCCCGATACCGATACGTATCGGTATTAGACGAAATTTTGATCCATGGAGAAAACCTCACATGGCCAAGAAGGCCTCCATGGACACTTACAAAATGGGACATCGGGCATTACAGATTTAACAAACAAAATTAGTCATAAGAAATAATAATAATAATAATAATAAATATTTAACAAAATATTTTAGCCTGCAGCCTGGCCTGGTCCTCCCTAGGGCAGAGGAGATGCTGGCCTGATCTAGGGCCGGGCTAGGGCTGACCCCTTGGCAGCCTGGCCTAGGGTCAGGCTAAGACTGACCCTAGCCCAGCAGTACCCCAGCCCATTAACAACCCTAGCCGCCACCCAATCACATGATTGAGTGCCAAATGAAGCAGCGACCTGATGATCATAGGCATTGAAAAAGAAAATTGATGACAACAAAATATAAAAATATAAGGTTGTCAAATCGGGTATCGTATCATGTATTGTAATCAAGAATTCTTGGATCGTGTATCTTATCGTATCGTATCGAGTATCGTATGATACACTTAGATTTTTATAAGTATATACGGAATTTTTATATATATATATATATAAAATCTATGATCATTTTTTAAATACTAAGTGTCAAAGACACTCATTCCATCATCTGTCACATTAGAAATTAGAATTTAAATCAAATAAACTGAACCGAAATTTTCATTAGATTGATTATAAAGTGGAGATAAAAATCAAGTCACATAAAATCATATAACTTTTCAATTTTCCACCGTATAAAAAGAAACCCTCTAGCTCCATAAGTATAAGTATGGTGTGAGTGTGTACTGTATACATGTATTATATATTTAAATGATGTGTCTTTCAAGTCCCCAACTTCTACTTTAAAAAAAATTTATACTTGCTTCTTGACATTACCAGTTTATAATCCCAAAATTTTGAAACAAATTGACGGGAAATTTAGATCCGCATGTTTGCATCGTGACCGGGCCAATCGAAGCAAGCCAGCAAGGAAGAAATGGACCCATAAATGGGCTTTCAAAAGGCCCGTTAAAGACCCGTGTGCACATTAATTTAGGCAATATTTTATCTAGGTTTAATTTCCTTTCTTATTAGGATTCTTTTAATAAGTAGTTTGTTTTAGGACTAGTTTCCTTATTTGAATTATTTAGGGGTCAGGCACATATATGTGATATGTGACTGTTAATCCCGTCACTTTCTGTGCAACTATCGAAAAGTGATCATAAGTCTATCAATATGTGTTGGAATTGTGTGATTCTTGTCTTGTTGGAGAGTTACTTCGATAAGCTTTCAAACAAGACCAATTTCACGTCAATCGAACATCGTTTGACCCTTCAAAAGTGATCGCATAATAAAAAAACGAGATTAATGGTGAAATCAATTATGACCGTTAGATTATAAAGTTTTAATGGTTGATTAGGAATTTTATTTCAAGTAGTATTCCTAGGGTTTCTTTTCTTTATAAATACACATTGTAATCTCTTATGAGAATTAGCATTGATGATGAATGAAAATTATGAGTTTTGCTTTGTGCGACTTCTAGAGAACTTGAGATGAGTTTTCGATCGAATGAGTGATTCTTTCAAAACCTGAGGAGTGAGCAATCGTTTCTCGTACGACTCGGTGCGAAGCCGACGTACATCCTTAGTGTTAAGCCTAGGAAACTCGTTGGTGCGAAGCCGACAAGCCTCTCTAGAGCGAATCCGGAGATCTCCTATCTTCTTCTTCTTTTTATTTTATTTTAATCAAAGGTTTAAGACCCTAAACCCCTTCCACGCGGGATTCTGCTATTTTAGGGTTAGTTTGCGATTCCGTCCCGCATCAGTTTTGGCATCAGAGCGGTTCGAATCCTCGGGAAATTGATCGGCGAATCATGAGTCAGGATCAAGTTCTTGAAGCCCTTTGTGATTTGAACGATTACATGATTTCTATGAGAACATTCATGAAACGATGGAACATTCCTATCGTGCATCAAAAGATGGCGATGGTGGAAAAACTTTGGCGCGAAGAGAAAGGTAGATCATCTCAGCAGCACGGTTCCATATTCCAGCATAAGGCGCTCCTTAATAACGTTTATTGGGAGTTGCTAAGGTCGCGTCGGATCGTAGTTGAATGGCGTGAGAATATCAGTGCAATAATTATCTAAGATTTTATTCACAATCTGTCCGAAGACGTATTAGACGTGATTCACGCTTTGCGATCTAAGGCGAGAGATTTCGTCCCCATAGCCGTACCGGTGAAAAAATCTCTACGAGTCGAAGTTCCTCTACTCGAACCCGTGGTTGTACTTGTATCGATGGAAGATACCGAACTTACAGTAAATCAAAGTACTTCCATGCCTACGGAAGAACCGATGACGCCCATTGTTCACGCAGATCCAGTTATCCTCCTTGATCTTGTGCAGGAACAATGTCCGGTTGAAGAGTCCATACCAGTTGTTGAGACCGTGGCAGATCTCGAAACCGTCGAAGAGCCCAAGATCGTTGAAGTCCAAGCATCCATGATAAGCCCTACCGAACCCGCAATCATTGAAGCACAGGCATATGTGATCGTCCCTACCGAGTCCTAGACCATTCAAAAGTTCGAGGTCCCTGGGGAACAAGCATACTTGATAACGCTTATCAATGTCGGCCAAAGTTCGAGGTCGAACTTTTTCAAAGTCGAGGAGATTGATGGGGAATTTAGATCCGCATGTTTGCTTCGTGACCGGGCCAATCGAAGCAAGCCAGCAAGGAAGAAATGAACCCATAAATGGGCTTTTAAAAGGCCCGTTAAAGACCCGTGTGCACATTAATTTAGGCAATATTTTATCTAGGTTTAGTTTCCTTTCTTATTAGGATTCTTTTAATAAGTGCTTGTTTTAGGATTAGTTTCCTTATTTGAATTATTTAGGGGTCAAGCACATATATGTGATGTGTGACTGTTAATCCCGTCACTTTCTGTACAACCATCGAAAAAGTGGTCATAAGTCTATCAATTTGTGTTGGAATTGTGTGATTCTTGTCTTGTTGGAAAGCTACTTCGATAAGCTTTCAAGCAAGACCAATTTCACGTCAAGCGGACATCGTTTGACCCTTCAAAAGTGATCGCATAATAAAAAACCGGGATTAATGGTGAAATCAATTATGACCGTTAGATTAGAAAGTTTTAATGGTTGATTAGGAGTTTTATTTCAAGTAGTATTCCTAGGGTTTCTTTTCTTTATAAATACACATTGTAATCTCTTATGAGAATTAGTATTGATGATGAATGAAAATTATGAGTTTTGCTTTGTGCGACTTCTAGAGAACTTGAGATGAGTTTTCGATCGAAGGAGTGATTCTTTCAAAACCTGAGGAGTGAGCAATCGTTTCGTCAGACGACTCTGCGAAACCGACGCATGCCCTTAGTGTGTGAAGCCTAGGAAACTCAAGCGGGTTTACAAGCCTCTAGAGCAAATCCGGAGATCTCCTATCTTCTTCTTTTTATTTTATTTTAATCAAAGGTTTAAGACCCTAAACCCCTTCCACGCGGGATTCTGCTATTTTAAAGTTAGTTTGCGATTCCGTCCCGCGTCAGTTTTGGTATCAGAGCGGTTCGAATCCTCAGGAAATTGATCGGCAAATCATGAGTCAGGATCAAGTTCTTGAAGCCCTTTGTGATTTGAACGATTACAAGATTTCTATGAGAACATTCATGAAACGATGGAACATTCCTATTGTGCATCAAAAGATGGCGATGGTGGAAAAACTTTGGTGCGAAGAGAAAGGTAGATCATCTCAGCAGCACGGTTCCATATTCCAGCATAAGGCGCTCCTTAATAACGTTTATTGGGAGTTGCTAAGGTCGCGTCGGATCGTAGTTAAATGGCGTGAGAATATCAGTGCAATAATTATCTAAGATTTTATTCACAATCTGTCCGAAGACGTATTAGACGTGATTCACGCTTTGAGATCGAAGGCGAGAGATTTCGTCCCCATAGCCGTACCGGTGAAAAAATCTCTACGAGTCGAAGTTCCTCTACTCGAACCCGTGGTTGTATTTGTATCGGTGGAAGATACCGAACTTACAGTAAATCAAAGTACTTCCATGCCTACGGAAGAACCGATGACGCCCATTGTTCATGCAGATCCAGTTATCCTCCTTGATCTTGTGCCGGAACAATGTCCGGTTGAAGAGTCCATACCAGTTGTTGAGACCGTGGCAGATCTCGAAACCGTCGAAGAGCCCAAGATCGTTGAAGTCCAAGCATCCATGATAAGCCCTACCGAACCTGCAATCATTGAAGCACAGGCATATGTGATCGTCCCTACCGAGTCCGAGACCTTTCAAAAGTTCGAGGTCCCTAGGGAACAAGCATACTTGATAACGCTTATCAATGTCGGCCAAAGTTCGAGGTCGAACTTTTTCAAAGTCGAGGAGATTGACGGGGAATTTAGATCCGCATGTTTGCATCGTGACCGGGCCAATCGAAGCAAGCCAGCAAGGAAGAAATGAACCCATAAATGGGCTTTTAAAAGGCCCGTTAAAGACCCGTGTGCACATTAATTTAGGCAATATTTTATCTAGGTTTAGTTTCCTTTCTTATTAGGATTCGTTTAATAAGTGGCTTGTTTTAAGACTAGTTTCCTTATTTGAATTATTTAGGGGTCAGGCACATATATGTGATATGTGACTGTTAATCCCGTCACTTTCTGTGCAACCATCGAAAAAGTGGTCATAAGTCTATCAATATGTGTTGGAATTGTGTGATTCTTGTCTTGTTGGAAAGCTACTTCGATAAGCTTTCAAGCAAGACCAATTTCACGTCAAGCGGACATCGTTTGACCCTTCAAAAGTGATCGCATAATAAAAAAACGGGATTAATGGTGAAATCAATTATGACCGTTAGATTAGAAAGTTTTAATGGTTGATTAGGAGTTTTATTTCAAGTAGTATTCCTAGGGTTTCTTTTCTTTATAAATACACATTGTAATCTCTTATGAGAATTAGTATTGATGATGAATGAAAATTATGAGTTTTGCTTTGTGCGACTTCTAGAGAACTTGAGATGAGTTTTCGATCGAATGAGTGATTCTTTCAAAACCTGAGGAGTAAGCAATCGTTTCTCGTACGACTTAGTGCGAAGCCGATGTACAGCCTTGGTGTGAAGCCTTGGAAACCCATTGGTGCGAAGCCGACAAACCTCTCTAGAGCGAATCCGGACATCTCCTATCTTCTTCTTTTTATTTTATTTTAATCAAAGGTTTAAGACCCTAAACCCTTTCCACGCGGGATTCTACTATTTTAGGGTTAGCTTGCTATTCCGTCCCGCGTCACAAATGTAATAAAAAAAAAAAATCCCAAGTCTTCATTCTTCATCTCTATCCCCAATATCAACACCAAATCTTCGTTAACAGTTATATTATCATTTTTTTTCTTATTTCTCTAGATCATTGTAGACATCTTTATCTTCTTTCTTTATTTTTGTCGTTTTTTAATAATTTTTTTCAGATTAGTGTTGGGCCAAATAAGTGATATTTTTTTTAAATAAAACACTTATTATAATCGAAAGCGCATGTAACGTTCGTATTGTGTATCGCAACGTATCATATTGTATCGCATCTTGTATCGTAATATACAGTTAAAAAAAATATACACATCATAGATACGTATCGTTTTCGATGAAATCGTGTATTATAGCGCGTATCGTATCGTGTATCGTAAGAGATTGACAACCATAAATATATAACCGGGTGGTCACCGGTATCAACTGCATGGAAAATGAAAAATGAAACCACAATTGGTTTCACTGTTAATGCTCTACGAAGTTGACTCCATTGACAGCACAATCTTTTTTCCCCGGGATTAACTTGATCATTAGGCCACCCCATCACCTGGCACCATGGGTTAAAATATTCGTATCGTCCGAAACTCCAAAACGATACGACGGACGATACGATGCGATCGGTTCAGACGGACGATACATTGAATGTAACGTTCGATACATTCAATACATTTGAATGTATCGGACGATACATTCAATGTATCGTTCGAGTCCAATACCGATACGTATCGTCCGATACGTATCGGTATCGGACGATATTTTGATCCATGCCTGGCACCCAACCATGTGATTGGGTGTCACGGGCAGCCACCCAACCTGAGACTAAATAAGTTACTTGGTCCATAGAACCAGGGGACCTTTCTCCATAAATTTAAATGTTGCAAACTATTGATAGAGATAGAGAATGCAATGGTATAGATCGCTTTATATCTATGTAAATACATATTAATGCTCAGACCACACCTAGTCCCCATGGACCCTCAAATGCTCCTTATTCCTTTGACTACACTGATTGCTCCCCTGAGCCCCGAACCGGCTTAGTGTGGTCAACACCTCATATTTACTATTTTGGTTACAGTTTCAAAGTCATAATTTTTTTTAATCAAAATAGCCGGTCATAAGGTGTTTTTTAATTTTTATTTTTTAGTGCTAATCACATTCCTCGTTCCATGTCTTAGTCCAGTAACGCCAGATATACAGTCTTTTGACAATGAATATTTTAAAACTCTTGGATTTTATGGTAAGTATGCGAGAGATTCGATTACTATGTTACTAAATTGTATTAGCACTAAAGAGTTGTATTTGGAGCCCCTTCTAATCATTCAAGATGTCAAAATTCATCAACCACCTTCTAACTTAAATCATTTTTAAAAAATATATTTAAAAATTTGTATCAATAAAAATTTCATAATTTTTCAATCAGTCGCCTCTATAGGGACAGTCAAAACATAATTATAGTAAAGTGTCACAAACAAATCCATCAATCAAATGGTTACAAGCATTTATAGTTCGTACTAAATGGGGGAAAAGGGATGGGAGAATGATTGGATGTTACAAGGCATGCACAATCCCAACAATCTATCAAGTAGATAGAATTGCTTTTTTACAAAATCTCACCAACTTTGAACTTTTAATAAAAGATCACGCTCAATCCAGTTAACAAGGAAAGAACTTAGGCATATTCTTACTATACGCAACTCATACGTATAACCTAGTTCATCAAACTAAATGTCATAAAAAAAAAAATCTGGAATGATTTATGACCTGCGATGTCGTAAAAAATTGAAGAATTGTACCACTATTGGGGTGTGTTGTGTGATCAACGAGTGTCACTCTGTTTTAAGAAATGTTTTATAAGGGCAGCAGCATTATTGCATGGTGGAGTTGTAAACCACAAAGAAGCAATAAGAAGACAAAGTATATATAGCTAAAATCCGAATGCTAAGGTGAACGGATGTTAGCACAATGGCAGGTTGACAATATCGCAACCTCAAGGTCGCAGGTTCGAGCCCAGCTTACCCATAATAATAATTTTTTTTTTAAAATGAACGGATGTTGGAACAAGAAAGGATAGAATTAGGAGCGAATACATAACAGGAATTTTAGGGTGGCCACTTCTGAGATGGTTTAATCTATGCATAAACAACTGCTACAATAAGGGCACAATGAAGTAGGAGAAGGCAAAGACCAATAAAAACTTTGAGGGGAACAGTGAGAAGCGATGAAAAAGGATTGCAAAGTGACAGGCTATAGCCCTAAAAAGAAATGAGTGGAGAAAGCGGAATCACAAAGCTGACTCATATTGATGGGCAAGCGATGATGATGATATGGTCTGAAGATACTGAGAAATGGCTCAGAGACATAAGAGATAATAGGAAAGTACTAACCAAACTGGTCAACAAATGGCATGGAAAAATGGCTGAAACCTTGAAATGCATGAATATTACAAGAAATAGAAAGAGCAATACTGAAACAAACATATGAGAACTTTGGAAGGAGCATAAAAAATATATAACTATAAATAGAGGATATACAATTAAAGAGTCTGGGAAAGAAAATACTAACAGATACTATAAATTAGAAAAAATGGACAAGTATGATACAGACAATCAGCTATTTCATATCTTTAAGCAAATGTCCATAAGACAATTACCAATAAATAAGGCTGGCGTTACTACCACACAAGTTTATGTTACAGCCATCTCTCTTAAACAAAGGGAAAATGCGTTGATTGTTTTAAATCAGATGATGGAGATTTTTTTCGTCCCAATCTTCCACACAACAGATCTTGAGCTCATAGGCCTACTATCAGACGGTCAAATGTTGATTCCACATGGCACACATCCACAAAGAGAACGTGACCAGATGTGGAGATCATGGGCCTACTATCAAACGGTCAGATCATTCCACGTGACGTAAATCCCAAATAGTGAATGTGAACTACGTTTGATGGTACACTGGTCACGTTCACTTTTTAGGATGTGTGCCACGTGGAATCAACATCTGACAGTCTGCTAGTATGCCCAATTGCCCATGATCTCAACATCAACTGTGTGGAAGATTGGAACAAAAAACAATCCCCATCATCCGATTTAAAGTAGTCAACTGATTTTTCCTTTGTTTAAGTGAGGTGGCTGTAACATGTACTGGTTGTACCCAAACAATTAGCTACGTGTTAGATCCCGAATAATTTGAAACAAAAGGCAGCATTGAAAATAAATTATTTGACTAGCAGGCGTTATACAGAAGTATCAAAACATGCCTCAACTAATGGTGCTCTGAGGAGTGTTTAACCTCATATGAGCATGGTCACCATCAAAATTGGTCTTAAGAGTGGCAAATTATGAGTTTTGAAACTCGAAAATAGAATAGGGAAGCGATACATGAATTTAGGAGGTATAGAGGGCTATTTTTAAATGTGTTCAAACTTAATAGTGTCATCAAACTTGATCAAATTTTGAGTTCCGACATCAATCATGTCTTGCTAAGCTAAGTTAGGACCTGATTGGATCACCCCATTTATATGATAAATTATCACATAAATAAAGATGTCCTATCCAATTACATTGGGTGGTACTTGTGGGATGTTTGAACTCCAAAAATTAATGGCATCTATAGATCTTCTAAGATTTGAGAAATCCAATCTTGGATAGAATTTGGTAGCTAAATTCACAGATTTTTAGACTGATATCCATTGAAAAGTTGACAAATTAGAAAATGCTAAATTTTATAGATTTCACGCTCCCAAAAATCCAAAAAAAAAAAAAAAAATTTGAAATTTAGGGACCTTGAGATCCATAAAAGTCTAACTACAAGATGATGTAGTTAATAGATTTGTGAATTTTAGGAACCTTGAGATCTGCTAAAAACTAGATGCGTATAAAAATTGAAGTTTTACAAACAGCGAGCTATCGAAAAATCGTAAAAAGTCTACTTTTCGTGAGAATTGAATTATCAATTCGCAGATTTTGGTGAACTTTAAATCCATATACAAGCTAACTTTTAGAAATATTAGGTTCCCTAAGGTCCATGAAAATTAGATTTATTCAAATTTTTGTTACAAGTTCACAAAATTTAAGGATCCTTATATCTATAGGAAAAGTTGATCTTATAGAAAATGTTGAGTTAACAAATGGAAAACTCCCAAAAAGCAGTAAATATTCATTTTGGAAGAGGATTTTGTGACTGAATTCAAAATTGGGTACCATGATGTCTGTAAAAGGGAAGTTCTGTAGTAATGAAGCTAAAATCCATAAAAAGTCAACTCTTGATACATTTGGTGATTAAATTCACAGATTTTGGGGATCCTGATATCTGTAGAAAAGGCCGATTATCTGGTTGACTGGCAAATGTGAAGTTTCCTAACATCTGTGAAAAGTTAATTTTTGAGAGGCAACAGGAAACAACTGTAATGTGAATGAGAATACGTATGAAGGCTGGTAAGATTAGGGATGCAGATTTGGTGTACCAAAGCAAAACCTAACCGAAAATTTCGGTTTTTGGTTCGTCTTTTTTTTTAACCAAAGCCAAACTGAACCCCGATTATTTCAGTTCAGTTTTTATTCTTTTACTACTTTTTTATTTATATATAATTTATCAGTTTTTCGGTGTCTTCAGGTTTTTTAAATTTTTTGGTTTTAGCATCCTACCCCTTTGGTTTTAGGTTTTTGCAACTCAAAACCGAAACCGAACCAAACTGAGAATCAGTTCGGATCGGTCCAAATCAGTTTTCGGGGCCAGTTTGGTTCGTTCAGTTTCGTGTCAAAGCTTGCATTCCCTAGTTAAGGTGCACATTCAAAAGAAAATGGCTCCTCGAAACAGAGCCGCCACCAACCACATTTTGGGGAGAAAATACAAATCAAACATTCGTTTGACTTCTAGTTAATGGTCATACGATCAGGACATCACCCCCAATTTGGAAATGGGTCAAAAACTGATTCTGCCACATTCAAATAAAGGGGATATAGGATTCGTAAACATTTCCAAGCATAAACAAAGCCATCAAATAAGGAAACTCTCGCACAATAAGCACAAAAGATGGAAAATTTTGAAATTAGTTCACAGATAAATCAGATATATAGATCACTAAAACAATGAAAGAAAAATTAAATCTTTCTTTTAATAATCAAACCAACTACTAGAGTAAAGATCCCATCCTTCTACCAGAAACAGTGAATCAGACTAATCGTCGTAATATGAGATCATTTCAACACAATGTAGACATTAAAAACCCTAAATAGATAGTATAATGAGGGGAGCAGAAACCCTAGAAAACAAAGCCTTAAAAATGGATTTATCAAAAAACCCAAAAATGCAGAGAAAAGAGAGAAGATACCTGTCCTCTTTTGCAGTGTTGTTGTTCTGTGTTCCTAGAGAGAGAAAAAAGAGGCCGAACCGCCGAAGAGATGAGAGAGAGAAAATGGAGGGAAAATGAAATGAGAGAGACGGACGTATTATATATTTAGTTTTGGACGGACAAGTACAGTGACCTTCTGTGTCCGCTTGTACGCATAGAGGTCGGGTAAAGTACTAAACTTTGACTAATCTAACAGACAGAAATTTGCCCGTCTACCACAGGAGTACACGACCGTGTTTGGTAAGCAGGCAAAGGGCTAGGTGACTAAATGGCTTTGGTTCATGAACCACTTGTTGGGACACATTGGAGATTTAA
The DNA here is from genome assembly GCA_021018995.1 of Chloranthus sessilifolius. Lineage (NCBI taxonomy): Eukaryota > Viridiplantae > Streptophyta > Magnoliopsida > Chloranthales > Chloranthaceae > Chloranthus > Chloranthus sessilifolius. The sequence goes on from CM037590.1 coordinate 8,179,617, forward strand.
TAGGGTGTGTTGTGTGATCTATGCTTTAAATCTGATGGTCGACATCGGCTCTCATCCCAATCTTTCATATGATGATCATGAGGCCATGCGCATGCCATGATACGAGTCAAATTTTTTATAACACGTGGCACATTTTTCAAAAAATTGGACCTAAAATCATGTGGCATACATCACGCTCAAACGTGATTGGGTACCTCTATTAGCGCTCACGCGATCTCTGAAAGCACCCACGTGTGCAACCCCTTCAAAAACATTGATTGCTTTTGATCGGATGATGGAGATCATGTTTCACCCCGATCTTCCACACAATAGGTCTTGAGATCATGTCGCACCTCTTAGACGGTTAGTTTTTTATTCCGCATTTCACAAGTACCCAAAAATTGACCCTTGAATCTTATGGTGCAATCATGCTCAAATGTGATTTTAGGACCATTTTATAGGCATCTGTGACATGTGGAATTAGAAATTGATCGTCTGATAGGTTCGCATGATCCCGAGATCCATTGTGTGGAAGATCGGGGTGAAATATGATCTCCATCATCTGATCCGAGGCAGTCAATGATTTTGAAGGGGTTTTCTACATGGGCGGCATCCAACATGATTTTAGATATATTTTAGGGATTTGTGCTATGTGGTATAAAAACTAGCCATATGATGGTATGCAGACGAGACTTGAAAAACATCTAAGCCTCTTATTTAAAGGCTACTCTCTATCATGTGATGAGCTTTGACTCTCTTGAATAAGATGATAGAGATCATGTTTTAAGGCAATCTTTGGCATTATGGGCTTCAAATCAATCGGCTTAGATTCAAGTGAAATCGATCTCAAAAAACCAAGCCTTCTCTTTAAATTATACTCAACGATACAAATCTCATGTGCAAGTAGTTTCTCATCATTAACAAATATTTCTATTATACGATTCAAAAGCACTCAATGGCTTCTAAATGTAACGATAATCATATAAATTTTCGATGGCACTGTTAATTTGTAAGGTATTGATAGAAAAGGTTAGAGACTATACGCTCGGGCATAGAGATTTCTCTACGCCCACCATCAGGTGGCCATCATGTGGTATCCATCGCGAGGATTGGGTGACTGGGCACATAGGCCGGTCCGTATTCTCTCCAACACCTTAATAGAAATGTTTTTTCGCTTAATCTTCTACACCATCAATCTTTAGATCATGGTCTTCCAATCAATTAGCACTCAAGATGAATTCAGTATGACCAGTGACAAAAATCACTTGACTTTTTGAAAATGTCATAAATAATTCGTGATTTTTTGAAAATTAAATAAAATTCTAATTATTCGGAATAAATAATTTTACCAAAATCTCCAAATAAAGAATTTTACAAATTATACGTGAATTAAGCGACTTTCCCGAATTATTCCCGATTTTGCTCACAAACTTTAGTTTTTATTTTCCAAATTTTGATCATATTTTTTCTGAATTTTGCCAAATTTTTTCTTCTTTTTTTTTCGAAGCCAATTTATTCCCCAACCCCCAACTTCGTCCCTATGGATCAAACTATGTGGTTCTTGTAGGAGAGACTGAGGGTATGTTCGTTTCAAAGTAAAGTCTTTGCATGCAATATTCACTTTATATGTAATATTTGAAAAAAATGTTACATATAAAGTCCACTTTATTTGTGTAATATTGTTGATTTTTTTCAATATAATATTTGCTCGTAAAAGATACATTTATCACAACTATTCATTATACGTTGAAGTGAACATGTTACGTAATATTTAGGCCACGTAAAAGAGGGATCGCTGCCATTATACCGTAGAAGGTTTGATGCTTCATCTCCTACCACGCAAATATCGGATTGGGTTGAAATTTTTCGTGAGCCTAATCAATATCAACCCCAATCTTCCTACCAGTTCAAATTTAACCAATTCATTATCTGCGTGTGTGTATGTACAATTTTGTGAGTTTCAGAGGATTGTATAGCGTTGATATCATTATAAATTAAATAAGTCTCTAATTTTACATTTCATTAAGTATATTAGTTATCTCCCATCAAAAAAAAAAAAACATTATACTAGACATCATAATTTGCATTACTTAGGAAAAAATATTAAACAAGCCTCTAATTTCCACCAATTATTTTGATAAGCTTCTAATTGTAATCACCTGATATATATATATATATATATATATATATATATATATATATATATATATATATATATATATATATATATATATATTAGTGTTTGGGAACCTAAAGTAATGATTCATAAATGCTTGGTTTACTTGGATTTTATCATGCTAAAATTTATATATGATTGATCTGCCTAGTTTTTATCATGCTAATAGCCATATATATATATATGGAAAAGGTGTCCGTCCTCTATGGGCAGACGATCACCATCCTCTAAGCTTTCACGTGGAGCTCTATGTAGCACCCAAAATATTGTTTCGATGCCACGTAGAGCTCGGGTGGATTGCTTAGATCATCTTTGGAAAAAATAATTTGAAAACTCATCTCTATCGTGTGTTTTTTGAACTGTGAAATGTAGACCAATGAAACCCGTCAAACTTTGACTTGTGGGTTTAAAAAGGTTTTTTTGGAATTTTTTTTTTTTTTTTAATATTGATCTAAATCGTCCACTTGTGCTCTATGTGACACCGAAACTGTGTTTTGGGTGCCACGTGGAGCTCCATGTCTATCTTAGAGGACGGTCACCATCCCCCATTGGAGGACCTAACCGACTCCCTATATATATATATATATATGTGTGTGTGTGTGTGTGTGTGTGTGTGTGTGTGTGTGTTGCGCGCGCGTTCTCAAAATCCTATATTAAGAGGTGTTTCACATTTCACAGCCCTCCAAAAATAGATCTGCTTAATAGTATCGTCAATAATTGTCTGAGCTCTGCTGGAGATCTGCTTAGTTAAAAATATCACAACATATACGCCTCTTTATAGGCACCTCAGCTGCAGATCGATTTCATGGATCTGTGTAACGGAGATTTGTTTTATCTGTAGGGAGCTTATAACTTGGAGTAACAAGCATTATGTTTTCATCCAGTGGGTACTTGTGTACATTATATTCTGCAAATTGATTTCATGGATTTGTGTAATGGAGATTACCTTTATCTAACCGTAATATTCAATTACAAAAAGTGGTCGTTATAACATTTAAGTGATTTTTCATTTATTACGAGGCTACAGCTCGTAAGTCAAAAAAATATAGGAAAAGAATCTTCTATTTTTACAACTGATATTACCATGAAAAGAACAGTGGAAAAAGTGAATCTCATGTATTATTCAACATTTTCCATGTAAAATCACTGCTTTACGCTGAAGTGAACGTGCCCTGAGAGAGTGACTCATGAACAAAGTCACTTGATATTTACCACTTACCACTTACCTGACATCAACGGTTGTATCTCATCTAGGGTGCAAAGTAAAACCAAAACCTGAAAATTGATCGAAAATTGTGCCTTCTGAATCGAAAATGATTGAAAGCTGACATCAAACCGAAACGTTTCAGCTTGATTCGATTTTGATTTTGATAAAAAGAAAACCGGCAAGGTAGGGTTAGAAAACCAAAAAAAATTATTTAAAAATTAAAAATCAAAAAAATTAATTTAAAAAACAATACATAGAAAAATCTAAAACCGAACCGATTGAAATCAAAATCTAATCAATACGGTCACTCCGGTGTCAGGTTAGGGCGGGGAAGAAAACTTTCCGATTTTGGTTCAAATTTGCATGAATCGAGACTGAGACCGAAATTTCGATTTCGGTTCAGTCCGATTAACCGAATTTACACCCCTAATCTCATCCAATGGCATATAAGTCCCGTACCATAGCTCATAACCGTCATCAAGGTGTGGCCGGAAGTAGCAATTACTCATTAGGGCTGCAGAAGTTGGGTTGGTTGACCCAACAAGTCTAACTACCCAACCCGACCCATTAAGTACCGGATCCAACCGGACCTCCCAAACTAGATCGGGTTGAAGTCCGTGTTTCCAAAACCAAATTCAACCGGTTTGAGCTGACCGCCCTCTATAATAGCTAATATCCCTGTCGAAATGGAACTAGACCCAACCCAAGATATGCTAGTCGGTGTTGGAATCTAAATGGATCTATCGATCCGACCATCCAAAATTAAGTCGAAAGATCTAGGCGCATGATCAATCAAAAACAATAAACCAATAATCTATAAATTGAATATATGTACGCACCTTGAGTGTGAGCCATCAATAGTTGGTCGCCGATCTTCAACGATCTTTCCGCGTTCAATATCTCCTAGCACAATGGGGATGCTTTCGCAAATAGGGAGGATTGAATTATGTCGAGCAATCGTTGGGACCAGGCACCCCTTATATTTATAGCCAAAGAGTCCTATCCCATTAAGGACTGAAAATACTAATTATATTATGATTAAAAATCACAATCATACCTTAATTAAAAGACTCACCAATTAGTTGCATATTCTCTTCAAACTCACCGGAATAGCAACTGTACATCTCAAGGTTGATCTTATACCATTCACCGGTCAACGGGTTTGACCATAGTGATGGCCATCAAAATAGAAACTTCTAACAGTCGGGTCATATCAATAGTCACAAAGACTGAGTACAGGGATAGACGGAGTACGGGGATAAAAAATGGTAAGAGAAAATATCGGGGAAAAGCAAAAAATGTAAAGTATCCAAAAAAGCGGAGGTCCATGAAGAATACGTCAAGGAGAAAATTCAATAAATAAATAAAAACGAATCATACGAGAAAATTGATAAATATATATTAAAAGTTTGAAAATATCAAATTATATTTAATTAAACTTCATATGATGATCTTGAGACCAAGCCTTCATATGATCACTTTTTGATATATGTGGCACAATTTTTAAAAAAGTGAACTTAAAATCATGTGGCACACATCACACTCAAACTCAAACGTGATTTTGAGATATTATTTTGCGATTTGTGTTGTGTGGTATCAAAAAGTGGCCATCTGATGGTATGCACACAAGATTTATAGCGTTGCATCTAGTATAAAAACGAAGATGGTATTTTGGGACTTGTGCCACTTGAAAATCATCATCTAAGCCTCCTATTTAAAGGCCACGATGCTTTGTATCATGTGATTCAAGATAGTCAGCCATTGAATGATATGATGAGCTTTGACTCTCTTGAATAAGATGACGCAGATCATCTTTCAAGTCAATCTTTGGCATTATAGGCTTCAAATCAATTTTCCGATAACCCGATGCATACAGTGGCATGAGTGGTGCACACCACTATATATATATATATATATTAGTGGACCTTGCACGTGCGATGCACGTGAGAGCTATTTATTTAAACAATTCAAAATTGAACGATATGTTCTAAAATAAGTGATTATTTATGTTAGGTGCATGGGTGTATTATTTTTTTCATGCCCCGCTTTTATGGATTCCATGACGTCCAAAAGCTGCACCAATTCAATGATGCGATCTATCTTCTAATTTATATGAAATTATTGATTTTATCACCTTTACTGCTATATAAGTGTTGTAGCCTGAAAATAATATCATAAAATATCTAAAAAATCATATTTACATTGTCCTCAAAACATAGTTAACACGATAGAAGCCAGATATTCCATCAATATAATTTAAAATAAGTTACTTGTTTGAGGTTTATGATTCTATAAAATCATTGATTCTATAAACTTACAATTTTTCAACCTTTCAACTTACATTCCGTCAATATAATGAGATTTGAAATAACTTTCATTAATAAATAAAATTCAATCTCAGGACTTATCCATGTTTATTCCCTTCTACGGATGCCATTAACCAGAGAACCTAATCCTGTGTAAAACATAAAAATTGAACGTCAATAGAAGAGAAACAAAGCATATCATTGTTTCTAATGATTGAAATATTTATATCAATTATAAATTATGAAATCATTGATAAATTCGTTAGACACATAATAGAAACTTTAGCATAACTGATATAGATGCCATCTGTTTTGATTCTCTTAAGATTTGCCCCAATTAATAGATACACTTGTGAAAAATAGTGTCACATCCAAAATCAGTGATTCATTCCCAATCTCCAATGGAACCATAGAAATTTTTTTGTAAAATTATATCAAAATTTGCCAAAATAAGGGTCAGACAAAACTTTTGGCGAAATATCGGTGATTTCACCGAAATGAATGAAGTTTTATCAATCTCAACCTTTTTAAAGTATTAAATAATTTTTATAAAAATATATTATATATTTTTTTGTGCTCCCTAAAAATTTTTAGTATTTTTTCAAATATTTATCTGAAATGATCTAAAACAACCCCACAAAAATATTGCCGAAAGTGACATTTGTCACAGTTTTGATCTTAGGTAGTAAATATTCATATCATTTTGATTTCCAAAAAAATAGTAACAAAATTCGTCAACATACTTTTTTAGAGTCTAAAATGATTGGAAGAGATAGTTCAGGCATGCGCACATCAAACATGGTGAGACGTGTGAGATACATGTAGAATCCTTTCATTGTAAAAGTGGATCAAACTCGGAGATTCATAATCAAGATTAAGTCCTCAAACTCGGAGATTTATAAAGTTTCTAAAGTTTCCAATCAAAATTTTTTGGATTATTTATATATACATATAATCTCAAAAATAAGGGTGAAAAATTAGAAATAAGATCGACGATAAAAACTCTCATTTAGTACTTGGAATATGTCGTATAAAAGATTCGATGACAAAATTATTCCAAATAAGAAATGATTTGCATCTTCTCTTTCTCGTTGAGTCCTGATCTTTAAAATTCATTTTGTAGGTTACTTTGAGTATTACCTATTTCAGTGAGATCATAGAACCAAAACTAAAATCCTTGTGAAAAAAGATTTATTGAGCAACTAAAGGATAACTATCAAAGGGATCGAAAGGAATAGGAGCCTACCTTTTTGTCTTTGTCTTCTAAAGATTTACTTATAGTAGAAGAAAGAAGAAAATAGTTTCCAATTCAAATATCAAAGTAGGAGCGGACTTGTGTGGGAATCGAGTCATATAGTATAATTGGATCGAGCATCGTGGCAAAATTAAGATTAGTTGTTTGCTTCCAACTGACCTATAAAAAAGGAAAGGATAATAGTTAGTACGTTGTTTGCTCATAGGAAAGTCCAATAAATTGTTCATTATATGACACAATATCAGAACTTTTTACAACAAATAAATGATACCTGGTCCAACGATAGTATTATAAGCACCATGAAAGTGAATGTACTACAGTCTAACCTAGGGCTGTCAACGGGCCAGGCCGGGTTTTTCACCCGGCCCGTTTTTCTTTAAAAAAAAATTGAGCTCGGCCCGGCCTGGTTAGCTATCCTGGCCGGGCCGGGCTCAACCCATTTTTAGATTTATCCGGCCCGAACCTGGGCCGATTAGCTATTCGGGCCGGGTTTTTCACCTTTAAAAAAAAAAAAAAAAATTTAAGATCTTAGCTAACCGGGCCAGGTCGGGCTGCGCTTTACACTATGAAGCCCGAACCCGAGCCTATTTTTAATCCGGGCCGAGTCCGTTTAATAAATTTATGAAAAAGTGGGCCCGAACCCAGCCCATCCGGGCCGGGCCCAGGCTGAAGCCCGGCTCGTTGACAGCCCTAGTCTAACTCAAGAACTTACCAACAAAACTCAATACACTATAATACCTATAGGTTTTCCTTTTTTGATGCTACAAAGCGGCTAATAAAGACAAAGACATCAACTCAACTTGTTATGTACTCTTGCCATGGTATCAAATATCGGGCAATACCGATACGTATCGGTCCCGTATCGGTATACGGGCCTGTATCGGCCGATACGTCTCGGTTTCAACCGAGTCCTATCGGTCCTCCATGGATCGATACCTGATTCCCGTATCTGATTTGGCACCTTGCTCTTGCCTCCTTTTATGTCAACTCATTAGAAGGATTGCTTCCAATTAGTTATGAGCTTAACTTGAAAAAGAATTGCTTTTAATTGTAAATATTTCATAGAGCAAGAAACCTTAGTTAGGTTATAATGCCTAGTTGAAGAACGGCCCATATAGTAGGACAGTCTTATGAAATATACTAAGACTCATTATATATATTAATTAGATAAATACTGAATGAAGCCTAAATATTGCATTCAGCCACCTAATCGATTAATACATAATTTATGTTCATTTAGCCCAGAACTTTTTTATGGCCCACCATATGCTTTATGCAGGTTCCCATAGAGCCCATTACCTTTTTAAGCCAAAAAAAAATTGAGCATATAGATTCAAGGGAAATAGATAATTATATATTCCATAAGGAAAAATAGAACATGTTTCAATTAGGGGCAACAACTATTTGATTATTAAATTAATTGAAAATAATAAATTGCTACGATAGAAAGAGTCACAACAACAACAAACTCATGTTGAGCCAATGTAAAAAATCACTGGACTCAGAAAAACTACACTTTGTAATTTGGGAAAAAAATTAAACTACAATAAAATAATAAAATAATCTCAAGTAGCAAAATTTTGCATCTCCGATGTATTAAAAGAAACCCAAAAATATACGTAGCAGAATTTTCACAAGAGGATTTTCGATGAGATAGTTTCAGTATGAGTCCCCCTCCTACTCAAATGTTTTGAGTTAGATATAAGTTATTTTATTTTATTTTTCTTCCTATGACATGGTACCCCAACAATATTTAAATTTTAACTTTCAATGTATTCAGTGGCTTCATTTTTTCTAAAAATATTTCTACTTATTCTCAAACAGACATCTTAGAATTTAATTTCTTTTGGTGTTTATATGACACAATAGTATTAATATCTGATTTAAGAGCTTTCAAGGCCCCAAAATAGTGTTATTGCATTAGTCGAAGGTGTTCACATTATTCAAATTCATAAGATAATTGAGATATAAATTACAAGAACAAGCTATGGGTGATAATATATTAGATGCATAAATATAAAAACGTCTGATGAAGACCCTCCAATGATCCCTTCCTAGAGCACATGCAATATATAAAAACGGGCACATATGTTTACATATATTGCATGAATACGTAGGTAATATATAAAGGGGAACCATTACTTGCACCGTACAAGTTGGCCCTTACAAATACTTTAAAAGATAGACTTACAAGTTTGGTGACCTGTGCCATATGAAAATGCCATCTACACCGTTTGATTTAACGGTCATGATTTAAGGATATTAAGTGCAAAAGAGGGGCACGAAATATGATCTTTATCATATGATTCAATGTAGTCAAAGGACATTATCTAATTCAACAGTTGGCTGCAATAGATCATATGATAGAGATCGTGTTTTGTTCTAATATCTTCAAATCAGGGCCTAGATTGTGTTTTCACATGGCACATATCCTACATACAAAGTCTTTCTTTAAAAGAATGTGCAAAGGCCAACTTCTCCAGTGCACCTCTTTAAAAGAAATAAACCAACCATCTATTAATTGGGTATGGTTTCATTTACTGAGACAATTAACAATCAATCCAAAATACAAGTCATGTAATGTAAAGTACCGGGCTAATGCCTTTAGTTGTTTGCAGTATTGACCCATAAGAATTACCATCAAAGCCTCAATATCATCTCATCTCCAAGTACAGTCAAGTGCTGGATTGAATCCAACTCGCTTATTGCAATACACTGTATCTCAATGGCCCCTCCGGTTCCTTAGAAAGCGCTCCATTTAACCAAAGCCATCTGCATTTTAAGCAAAAAAATTTGGAGTTTCACGTCTCGCATTGCTGGAGGAAAAGCAATTCATGTTCGGACATTCTTGCTAAGATTGGCCTTCATACCCCTCATATCAATGTCATTACTGCCACCAACATCAGCGATGACCTGCACATAGCCATGAAGAATGACAAATTGGGCAAGCTTTATAGGCTTCTGTTGTCACTTAGCAGCGACCCCTTCTGGATCTATCGGCAAGAAAAGACTGACCAATTTTAAATAATTAATTATGATACATGACTGATTCAAGGCATACCAACCCACTTGTTCTTGTCAGTGTAGTGTGTTGGTATGATTATTTAGGTCAGGTGGCCCTTGTAAGCACTCACTAACATCATGTTCATAGTGTTGCCACCTTCCGTTCCGTCATATACTTAAGAGTGCGTTTTAATTAAACTAAGCATAAGAGACATCTATTTAGGACTGGGCGTGAGAGTGGCAATTTTTTAAAGAGCCACAATATAGATTGGAATGGATAGGATCACTGATTGGGTACATACAGGGTAGCCAAAATTTTGCATTATTTATTAAACCCAAATCAGTTCGACAGGATTAGACTAAATTATAAGTTACAAACTTCTTTTTTTAAAGAGCTAAGAACTGAAGTAAAAACTGATTCACATGCTAATTGGGATGCGAGACATTTACCTTACCAAACACTTATTTCGAAGACATCCCCAACACGCTTAAATTCTTGAAGCTCCTTAAAATTCATCAATGGTTTGACCAAAACCTTTGCCTATAGAGCTTCTTTTTTTCTGCACCATCATAATCATGCAAAGCTGCCCAAAATAGCAAAACATTTAATAAATTATCTAAACAGCAAAAACAATGATACAAATCCTGTTTATTGAAGAAGTTTGTTCACTGTGTAGGATCTAGTGATCGTTTGTTAGCTGCATAAATTCATAAATATATGTAGCAACATTGATGGTACAATGAAGTAATTACTGTTATGTATTCGATGAATATGGAAACAAATGAGAGGGATGTTTTTTGTTTAGTTACTCGATAACTCAAATTAGAATCTTACTAATGCTTTATGATTAAGTGAAGTATGTCGCGGGGCCCTTTTTCGCTCCTTTGAAAATCATATTTCAAATTAATTAAAAAGGGGAATCTTCTTGTTGAATACCCAATGGAGCATATCAAGTCAGCAAGGGACAACTGCTTATGCTTTTGGACCATAAGAAAGCTGCTTACAAATTTATCTTATTCAAGCTATAATTTTATGAATACCTGAATTTTAAAACTCCTCCAAAACAATAAAATAAAATAAAAAAACATAGAGATTGAAGAAGTACAAACAAGGACATTTGTCAAAGATTCTTGTGAAGAAGAATCTGAAGAATAAAAAATAAAATAAAATAAAGAGTGCAAAAATAAATAAATTGGGTGACGTGGAATGGAAAATGGCCTGCTCTGATACCATGATGAATTTGTGCATCCAACTCAAAACCAATTGGCAATGAATGGAGTGGCCAGGATATTATAAGGGGAGAGACAATGCTACAATTTACCCGATGTGGGACTAAACTTCAACATATTTCCTGTTGCGTAAATAAATAATACTATATAGCAAACGTACAAAATCATAACCCTTAGGAGTAATTAACTTTTCCAATCTAAATTATTTCTAAACCACTCGATTCACATGTTAATACTACATAAAACTCAGTTCTTGCGTTTAAATATGCTAACCTCAAACAAGTACACTTTAAACTAAAAACAAAAAAATCATGTACCTCAGCTCCTGTTTAATTTAATCTTTCATTTAATAAATAAATAAGTCGCTATAACTCCCATCTTCATGCTATCCATATACCAATCTTCAATAAATAAAAATAAACGATTATTAAACAGATCAAATCCAATAATTTCACTTCTCATAAATCAAATCTCCTACTAAAACAAGCTCCCACCTCACTTCGCCCATCAAATCGCGAAAAAGGTAAACCAAATGCTTATTTGTAGCAAAACAAGTGCAAAAAATATCAATCACATTCTGAAAACAAACAAAAGCACAAATTTTCGATCTTCTAAGGAAACTATAAAAAAAAAGTTAAAAATAAATAAAAATAAAAATTGATCGAACCTGTTTTAACGACGGGGCAACTTTTTTAACATTCCTGCGACACTTTTTCGGCTTGCATCGATCAGAGCTGACGATGGAGATTCGGGTTAATCGATCCGCCATTTTTTATTTATATTTTTCTAAAATATTTTTTAAGATAAAGGGAACGACCACGCCTCAAAGGAGCAGAGGTATTGAGTTCAAATCTTGGCCCTGGTACGCGTGATGTGCGGCTGTTGCACGTGTCGAGGAACTCCAACCTCATCATAAAAAAAAATTAAAAGAAGGAAAGAGAGGGTAGCTAGAGAGGTTGAGGGCTTCGGCCCTTCGGCCATTTCGGCATCACCTGCGACCAGCGTCAGGTTAAGGTGGGCGAGCTGCTAGCGCCGATAGGACAGATAGGGCGTTGGGGTTTCTAGAGAGAGAAAATAGGAACGGCTAGCTCCAGATTTAGGGAGGGCGACGGTAGGGATGTTTCCCTTAAAAGGGTTCTGCCACTTCCCCTCTCCTCCTCTCTCTCTCTCTATATATATATATATATATATTCAGAAAATAGGAAGACGTATGGGTTTTGCACGTATGGGTTTTGCTATCGTGCTCTTGGAGCTAAGGGTTTGCTAACTTAAGCCGTTTTGTCTTATTCGATAGAACGAAAATAAAAAAATAAAGCTATCTTTTTCCTTCCACTTATATATATATATATATATACTAGTGGGCCCTGCACGTGCGTTGCACGTGGGGACCATTTATTTAAATAACTCGTAAGAGACCTAAACTATTTTTTTGGCATTGGTGTTGAACTCCAAATTCAGGGAGTGAAATTTAAAAATGCGTAGTTGAGAAAAACTCATCGTCGTCGATACAATTTTATGGCTCACTGGATTGTCATCGGACTGATACCGGACGATTCCCGGTGTCGGGAGCCATTGGCCGGTGTGTTGTACAGTCGGATTTGCATCGCTTACTCCATTAAATTGAATCTGTGTAAACTGAAACCTTTAGTGGGAACTTCAACCTAGTGATAACTGAAACCTTCAGTGGGAACTTCAACCTAGTGATAACTGAAACCTTCAGTGGAAACTTCAACCTAGTGACAACTGAAACCTTCAGTGGAAACTGAACCTAGCGAGAGGATTGTCTGCCAATCGCGCGAGCACTTGAACTTCAATCCAACCTCGCGAAGCACGAGACCTGCCAACTACGCGAGCACCTGAACTTCAAATCTAACTTGGCGAAGCACAAAAGCTACCTAGCGAGAGCATTGTCTGCCAACCGCGCGAGCAGCTAAACTTAAAGCAAAAGTTAACCTCGTGACAGTTGTAGGCCTCCTGTCCATCTTAACGATGCGAAGAGCGGCCCAATTCACATTCCAATTCAAACTATCGTCTTATACACAAACACATTCCAATTCTAAACTACGCTCCTATACACAAACACATTCCAATTCACAACCAAAAGACCATACAAATCCATCAAACCTTTCCAATACATGAAAACCTGAAACCAAAAATAAATAAATAACACAATTATTTGATTGTAAATGATCCTCATATACAGAAGCTCATTTCAATTGAAAACCAAAGTACCATACAAATTTATTAAAATTTTGTTAAAAAAGAAAGAAAAAAAACCCCATATCAAAAAGAAAAAACGATAACTAAACAAATCGCAATTATCTAACTCTAAATTACCCTCATATGCACAAACGATTTGAACTAAAACCAAAACAAGTAACAAATTTATCATTCCAAAAAAAGAACCTAGAGAAAAAAAAGAAAGTGAAAATAAATAAATCATAGCATTACATAAGTCTCGCAAGCATATTCAACTCGAAATTACTCTTCTACCACAATCCCCTTTGAATTCAAAACCAAAATAATCAACAAATTCATGAAAAATTCGCCAAAAGAAATCAGTTAAAAAAAAAAGGGAAATGACAATCATCTAACTTTAAATTACCCTGCTATATAGAAACTCAATTCAATTCTAGATGAAACATCATACAAACTAATGAAAGTTTGTGGAAAAAAACCGATGAAGATAAAAAAAAAAGCCAAAAACAAAAAAGAGAGAAAGAAGGAAAGAAAATTTGAGTTAAGTCTGGTGAGCCTTGAGACCTCTTAGCCTTGTCTTCGATGATAAAAAATCCTAGCAAAAGAGAGAAAATTAGTTTTGCTAACTTTATTTCTCTAAATTACCCTCATATACACAAACCCATTTGAACTAAAACTCAAAACAACCAAAGAAATTGATCATAAGTAAATAAAGAAACTCACCGACAAGTTGAAGATGTTTTCCAAAATATATTTAGAATAATTACAACTCAAGAAAGATCTTAGATAGAGTTTATGGTATCAAAATATTTACAATAATTACAATGAAATCAAGTGGTAAGTATCAAACTATTTATAGACTCAAAATTTTTGTCGATGATCTTTAAAACACAATATATGCTATTGTATTTTCATTGTTTCTTATGTTTCTTGTCCTGTTCATTTAAAGATGGTGATACATCTTCAACGGTTATGATGTTGAGCTTTCTAGCTCCAGCTCCTCGAAAATCATCTTGAGCAGAATTTACATGGAAAAGATATTCTTTGTTTAGACTATCGTGAGCAAAGTCTTTCAAAGATTTCGCACCATCCTACATATGATTAATAAGATAGTGTTAGTAATTTCAAATAAGAATTGAGACATATAATTTTATATGATTCCTTATATTCAAATGAGATTGGAATGAAAATTAGTTTTAATTCTTTGGCGGTGCATTTGGTCATTTTTTCGCATGCTCTCCAAATATAGCAACCCATGTACTTGTTTGTGTTATCGGTGATCTGTAATCTAACGATGGATCTAAAGCATTAAAAAAAATATTTGTTAGAAAAAATCAATGAGTATTGATTGAAGTTGTGTTTTATATAATTATTTTAGATACAATAATGAAATTATACCTTGGTTCTGTTATAGCAAGGCATCGATGACATGTTAAGTCTGTTTCTCCGATTTTTTTTGTACATATAGTACATGCATTGTACCATGGGTCAGCCTGTGTATTGACTTTTAAGACTCCCGCTTTGATCCAACACTTTATGTCCTATAAATATGAGTGTTCATTATGATAATGATTTTGAAAGTGAATAATTTGTTAGTAAAAGATTAGTGAATTTTGGTTTTACCTCTTGTTCTTCTAAAAGTTGTTTGATAGTAAAATTTAATTTTGGAAAAGAACTTGAAGTACTTGTGAGACTATTTTCCATTTGTTGTGACTTCAATTCTTTTAATCTATCAATGTTTTCTAATGACCTGCGTAAGAAAATTTTTAAAATACTAAAAAATTACAAAAAAATTTGAGATAAGAAATATTCATTTGTAAGTAATGAAATAAATATTCTTTTCTAAGATAAGTAATAATCATTTATAAGTAATAAATAAGAATTTCTGATACCATGAACGTAAATTTTCAACTTTAAGAATTGCTGGGTTGATAAGTATTTCGGTGAACGGTCTAGTGGATAATGAAAATTCTGCAAAAGTTATATAATTTGTTAGTTTATTTGTTGGAAAAAAGGAATTATAAATATATATTATTGCCAAAAAAATTATTTACCACTATCATAAGTGTGAGCTTTGATATTTGTTGCAACGATGATTGGCATATCTTCTAATAGCTGGGAAATGGTTTCACATTCATTCTTAGCTAGATCGTTCCACACAGTCAACGTCATGGCCTCTAAGCTGTACTTGTTAGCAGAAATAAAAATAATTAATAAAAACAGTATATTAGAGAGAAGAAAAAAGATTGCATGGAAAGTAAATCTTGAATAGTTTTACCTTTCATCAACGATTACCAAGTCTCGGATAAATAGATTAGCTTTACTACTTTTTCTTTTCCTTGTTTCAGTGGATCGAACATCCAACACAATAACAACAAGATCTGAGTAATTATATTACTTGTTAGATTATAATATTTATAATTTATTTGATTTTAGTTATCTCCAATACTGAGTTTGAGATATTAATAGTTTAAGCAAAAAGTAATACCTAAATTTGTGTTAGTATCCTGATACTGTCGTAAACTTCGAAGAGGTGTGAATGTATATTCTTTCTCAAGTGGCTTGAAACTCTCTTCTTTGATTTCTTCAATAGTTGTTCCATTGTTGATGATCATTTGAAATTGATCATTGGGATTGTTGTATCTCGCATCTATCAATTTTATTGTAGCATTTGAAACATGATAGACTTTTCCTACAAGAAGTTGTGGTCCATAAACATCGATTTGTTCGTTGAATATTGTTGCTTGGATTTGAGTGCTAAAAAATAATATTTCTTGAATTAGTCATTGAAAAGAAATAAAAAAAAAATGAATCAATATAATATTTTATTACCTGGTCATCAATAAATATTAAGTGCAAATATTGATGTTGACTTCGTGTTGACTTTTCGAGGTGACCTTTTCGGATAACTTTGATTTTGATTGTGCTTAGTCTTTCCTTCTTGTAGGTCGGAAATAAATTTACATTCTTTAGCCATCTGCTTATTGGTATGGAAAAATTAATAAGATTAATAATCAATCAATTTAAACTAAAAAAATATGTAACTGGGGAACAATAGAGAAAAGTCTAATGAAAGAAATCTATGAAAGCAATTAATAAATATAAATATATATAATAGATAGATGCATACCTTTGAGTGGAGGTCCTATTGCTTTGCAATGGTGAACAATTCACGATACACGACATTTCGTGTATATGTACTACTATTCATGTTGGTTTTGCTTGATCTAATCAATGCCTTAATTGAATTCATGGATTTTGCTCTTGATAGTGCAACATATAATTGTCCATGAGAAAATACAGGTTGGGGAAGATATAATCCGACATTTTCTAATGTTTGCCCTTGTGCTTTGTTTATTGTCATAGCAAAACACAATCTAATTGGGAATTGTTTCCTCTTAAATAAAAATGGATAGTTCTTATTTTCGGACGGCCGAAGAGGAATTCGAGGCAAAATACTCTTTTCCCAATGAATTGTCCAACCGCAATCTCAAAGATCAATCACATTTGGTTTAAATTCTTACAAAACAAGCGAGTACCATTACATAAGCCTGAAGAAGGATCAATATTTCTAAGTAAAATGATTGGACAATTTTTTTTTAGGATAAGCTCATGTGGTGGTAGTCCATTTGGAGTTAGGCTATTTAGAAACTCTTCTGGGTGATTTTCTGTTGTGTCATCAAGAGATGAATCAAAACTATAGTACTTCACAGCAGAGCCTGGAAACCTGTCAATCAACAATGAGTTGATGTCATCAACAAATTCATTTTTCGGAGTGAGTATTGCTCGACTTGTCATGAATTCTGAAGAATAAGCATTTGTTTGAAGATTTGGAAATATATTTTCAATCAATTTCATTTTTGAATTTGTGTCATCATCATAGTTAATGATCATATCATTCGGGATGTGGATCAAATCTCAATCAATATGTTGCTCTTCGCCATCACCAATCCGCAATAAAAAATTACAAAATGATGGGTCAATTTTCGCTCTCATATTCTCTTTCAATTGTAGCTTTTCTAATTTATGCCATAACAATGACATCACTAAACTTGCATCAATTGCTTGTTCCTTTGTACTTTGGCTAAGTACTGGAAGTGTTTGTCGAAAATCTCCGCCAAAAACAATCACTTTACCACCGAATGATAATTTTGAGTCCATAATATCTTGTAATATCCGATCTAATGCTTCAAATGCCTGCCTTTTTTGCCATGGAAGCTTCATCCCAAATTATTAGCTTTGCCCTTCGTAATAACTCACCTGCATCGCTGCTTAGATATATTGCAGTTGGAGGATTCTTCAATATTGATTGGAATTTTAAATCGTGAATGTGCGATTACTTTGGCATAATGGATGTTTAACTCTGATGTTGCAAAGAATAGCTATTAATTGTTTAGATCTCAATTGAGCAAGAAGCGCCTTTATATAAATAAGTCTTCCTGTTCCTCCGGGGCCATCAACAAAAATGCTCCGTGTTTTTGCTAGTTATTCTTGACATTATAATATCGTATGATCTTTATTATGTTGAAATACTACGCAAATCTTCATCGGAAACGACAATAGCCAATTCTTCATTTATTTCCTTCAAGTTTCTTCTCTCTAGAGCAGTGGTGTTGCTTATTTGAGGAAGATCATAATCTTTGATATTTTTTTCCATTGATTCTAAGAATGAACTAATATTTTGTAACACATATGATGGAATCATTTCTTCATTGATAGTCTCTGTGTTTTTATAGTCTTCAGCCATTGCCTCATAATGTTCTTCCCACAACTTTCTAATATTCCCTGGTGCACAATATACTAATATCGTAGCAAACAGCCGGCGCAAACTAAATGGCATTTGAAATAATGAAGCTTCCGATAAACACTCTGAGATGCTATTGTCAGACTCAAGAAGGCCATGCAACTGAGCACACTGGCGAAATGTAGAACATTTAACTTCACTTACTTTTAATAAATCTTCAAATGTTGTAGCCCCTCGAATATGATTAAGCAACAACCTTAAATAATATCTTTCACCTTCAATTGGATTTGCAGCTACAATTCTTCCTATTGATTCTTTTGATTGTCTACGACGCCAATATTTTTCTGACAGATTCCATACATAATGTTCAGGAAATTCCCGATAGAGATATTTTTGAGCTTCTGGATCTATTTGATTCATGAGAAAATATTCTGTTAACATTGATTTTGCTGAAAATTCATTGGCAATCACATTTGCGAGATCGTCTCTTTCCCGAAATGTAACTAATTGCATGTTTGGTAGATGAAGATGCAAATTATTCACAGATGGATACATTTCACTTAGGGCAAAGCTATATATTCTCCACATTGCTTCTTGAGGACAAACCCATCTTGTTGCTTGAAATTGTTGGATTTAAATCAATCACTTCACCAGCATTGTTAGAAGTAACATGAAAAGCAACGCGATCAGGACCTTTGTATATATACTTATATAAATATTTTACAGCTTTGATGGTGGAACAAATTTCTACATTTATGTGACAATTGAATTTCGCAAGGAGATATGGATTATATGGTACAACCCATTGATTATCTAACATCGATTTTAACTTTGACCTTCTCTATTATCTCTACGCCTATAGATTGGATATGAGTCTTCTCTTGTGTTGTATAATCGCAAAATGGGCGAGGATAATGATTTTTACAATACCCATTCTTCATACATGAATTATTTGGATTTAAGTATCCACAAGGCCCATGCATCATATGCCTAATAACAAGGTCATAGAGATGAGGATGCTTCACATTGATTTGGAAGTTCTGCACTTATGAAATTATCATATTGATCCGACTAATAATCTTATACCTTTGTACTAAAATGATCAAAATGAGCATGCTAAGACCTCTTCAAATTCAATCACATAAACGTATGCAACTCGACCAAATATATTTTTCTTGAACAAATCATGCTTTAACTCTTGAAGTTTTGCTCTAAAATTCTTGCTATTAAATCAGTCTATTTTGAGCCTCTCTTATATTCAATTCTTTTGTGATCTCCGCCATCGAGGATTACATGTTATGGTAAGAAAATATCCGTTTACTAAATCGATGAACTAATGCCATCGCATCAAGATATCGACGACGATATCTCATGGACCTCCGATAAAAGAAGCAGTAAAACAATTCTTCGTCAATCTTGGAAGCTCGAGTTTGTCCAAGTGTAACACCGTCGACAATTCCTTGATACAAATCAAAGATTTAATTTCGTCTTGTTTTCTTCTAAAAGTCCAAACGGGTACTTTCAACCTTTATGTACATATCAACAACAAAAATTGTTGAAATAGACGACCAAAGACGTAATGTAATAGAAGCTTCATTGGCCTAATTTGCAACTTATGTAAAGAGAATTCTCGACATGAAATATTATCCTTTTACCACATTTTGTTTTGAACCTATGAAATAAAATATATTATTAATGATTGAAATAATTTAATAATATATATAAATTATATTATAAAATATTTAAATATATCTAAAAATATGAATTCTTACGTTGAGTTTCATCGAGTAGATCTTCAATTGAATCGGTAAAGATATATGAGGATGAGTTCCCAATGAACTTTGAGTATGGCTTTCATTATGTAGTCTTCTTTTTGATGAATCAATCTTTTAATACCTTCATGCCAACCGTTATCTCCATAAGGGAATAAGAGTGGATATTGTAGTGGATCATAACAACCAAAAAAATGTTGAACTCTGTGACTTACACCTGAATGACCATATACAATGATATCACGTCCTCCAATTGTACAATTACGATTATCCTCTACCCAAATTGTCGCAACTTGTGATACTGAGCATTATAAATTCTTTCATCTAGTGAGCATCGATTACGATCACGATCTTTTGATTCTCAATTGAAGATATGTCTTTCAATTGTGCGAAAAATGTTGCATAAGGATTCACTTGCAATATATTCATTAGCTTCATGAGTATGCTTGCTTTAAATTTGGCTGACGTTTTCAATCTATTTTCCACCTCATGTTCCGTATCATAGAAATATAATTGCAAATAAGATGGCCGACCATCTTGTGGCAATAATTCATTGATATAATGATACATTTGACCCTGGGCTTTGAAAGTATATGTACCTCTATTATTTTTACTCAGACTTTTGTCATATTTTACACCGAGAGAAGTAAATGCACAATTGTTATTGTATGTTCTAACATACTTCCTGAACTCAACTGCCTCATTACTTTCAGCTGTAAACAAAGTATGCAACTCCTTAGGAATTGGATTAGAAGCTAAAACAACTTTTCCTTGAGCACAACAAAATCCTTCCGATTCATAAGGAAACTTTTTGGCACCACAATACGTGCATGAGACTTGAACAGCGAGAATGAAAGCTTCAGTTGGAACCATTTCAGGTGATAGATATTTGTAGCCTCCATCCCCTGTAGTGATTAAAATTATAAGTAATTGTTAATTGACCTATCTTTTCTAAGCGCTTGATTATAGGAATGAAGAATATATTTACCACGTATTTTTGATTGAGTATTATTCGTATTCCTCGATGTGTTCGATTCTCTTTCAACTTTGGAGTTTGCAGTCTTCAGCTTTTTGTTGAAGCAATTTTCTTTATATTTCAATTCATGAAATTTCCTTTGTCGGTATTCTCGATGTTTTCCTAAAATAATTTCTTTCATTGTCGTATCTAATACAATAGAAAAGTAATAAGTTATATACATCATGGACTTCAAGATTTTATAATAATAAAATATATGCACTTACCATTGTCTTTCAATTCAAAACTATTTGTAACACTCATTTTGATTTCATGATATCTTTCCGTTGATATTCTGGATGCGTAGAAACGATATCTTCATTCTCTTCTCCTTTGATTTGATTAATCCAAAAAACCATTTGAGCATCAATTACAAATAAAATTTAATTTACATTTTGTAACATGAAAATATAAAAAATTCAAGTATGTTTTTAGTACTCCGAGAACTCATGTAATACTTAATAAAATATAAAAAGTTGATTATAATATACCTGCTTGAGTGTTGATGGGTTCTCTTATTAGAAACTTTTTCTTTTTCAAAATAGTTAGTGTTCAAATAAAGCGCAATCTTTTCGTAACTCACTTTTTCTTTCCCTTTGTCTTTATGTGTTGCGCCTTTTGGTTTTCTTTTAAATTAACAATACCAGCTTCTACAGGTGAAGGAGACATGAAGGCTATATTATAAGATAATAGATACAATTGAAGTAAGCATTTATTAATATCTAACAGATATTAAAAATATCATAATATACCTGCTTCACTCATCGTTAAGTTCATATCTTCAAGCTTTTCTCTTTTTCAAAGTAATTGGTGCTCCGATTAGCAGTCATTTCTTCATAAATAAGTCTTTTTTTTCCCTTGTCCTTTTCTATCGCAACATTTTCTTTGTGTAATACATTAACAATACCAGCTTCTATAAATGAAGGAGATATAGAGTTTATGTTATGCGATACACATTTTAAATAAATATTTAAACAAATTATTCTAAAGCTATCGCTGAAAAATAATATTTTTTAACTGTTATAACCTTGTTGAATTGCTTTTCTTTCAGCTGCAATTGCATTTTTTTTTTTCATATACGCTTCCCTTTTTCTGACGCGAATTCTATCCTTCTGTTGTTCCGTTAATCGAGCGTAATATTCTCTTTGAATCTGACGTCGACGTTCTACTCTCATATCTAACAATACAATACAAATTTTTATATTATATTAAATAGTTATTAGTCAAAATCTTCTAAGAGTTTCAATGAAGGAGCACATTACTATGCTTATCTTCTTGTTGACATCCGTCCTCCATAGTTTGATTGCCTTGAATTATTATCCTATATAACAATGACATTTTAAAAATAAAAAAATTTGTTTGAAATAAACATTTTGTACAAATGATATATTCATCATAATAGTTGCATTCATAGTTGCATTCACATTCTAGAGTATAGAAAAAGTAAAATGATATATAGTTTTAACTCTGAAATACGTGAAATTTTATATATGATATTTAATTACACTATTACTATGTTCAAGGAACCAAAGCTAATATGTTTATAATGACAAAAATAAATAGTAACATAGCACTCAAACAATGTATAGAAAATTTGACAAAACATGAAATATCTTAGCTACGAAAAAGAAGCCTTAGCAAGGTAAAGAAAAAATATTTTAGAAGTAACAAAATAAAGACCAATCAAGTTATCAAAACGAAAGTTCATCAACTTAAGAAGAAATGGTAAAATAGCATCTCTATGCTTACCTCAGCCAATTACATTATTTATCTAGTGAAAGTCCATCTAGAACATACTCCTGAAATATAATATACGCAACAAAAAAATATTACCCTTCCAAAATAGCCTTCGCCTTTGTTCAATTGAGTCACTGTCCCTGTCATGCATGACAAAATCTCTCTCATTACACCAAACAGATTAAATATTCAGTTATTTTTGTGTTATATTATTGACAGAATAATATAATATTTAATTATTATTGTGCTTGTGAACGTCTTGAGTATCGTTTATTGATCTTATTTATAGAAATATTATATAATAATATAAATTACTTTATTTATTTATTATTCTAACATCATCATTTAATGTTTGAATTTTTTGGTCATTTATAATTTTACTTGCAAAGTAATTATTGGTAAAATTTTACTGAAAGTGCAAATACCACACCAACTTCTTTCCATATTTCTTTGAAACCGAATATAGACGAAGGATTCAAATGCTACAAGATGAAGAAGTAAGAGAAGAGGAAGACAATAAAAAGCTCAAAAGTCATTCATAACATTATTGATGAGAGATGCCAAATATGTACATCAAAATATAGGGCAATAGTTTTCACAAAAAGATATAAGAGGATTTAAAATATTTACAGAACCTAAAATTTTCTATCTCCTCACTATTCACCTAAACAAGTTACATGTACTTTCTATGATCAGTACATCCTTTCGCTCGTAAATCCAACATTTTTTGTATCCTTTCCTCCCATTTTATAGCGGACACCATATCAATATTATCCGCAACTTCTTCTTGGATGTGCTCTCCTTATCCAGATCCTTAGCAAATAATCGATCTGCGAATTCCTTGTTAGCACAATTCTTGAATAACTCTGTCCACCTTTCTTGGTAGATCTCTGGTTTCATTTTCATATTTAAATCGATGGTAGACACCGATGGTGATGATGCAGGTTTAAAGAGAGCTCGATACTCTCGAGCATTCATCCAATTGCATCGCCTTTTTCTTTTATAAGGAGGCGGTGGTACAAAAATTGAACCCTCGTTTGCCCTCCTAGCCGCCAATCGATAGATCTGGAGGAGGACGATTTTTTCCTAGTCATTATCATTTTTGTTCGCGCCATATTTCCTAACCATCAAGAAATATGGACTCAATCACAATAATATTCAATAGGAAATTGAATAATGTGATATAAGTTTGCTTGTACAATATAACTTCGATGCATCTATTTAACTTTATAATTAATCAATTATGGTTAAATAGTCCATCGAGTAAGCATGAGAGAAAGCCTTTCTTTTAGGAAAGAGCATGGCAGAACGTTCGAAAGGAAAAAAAGAAAGTATATGTTAAGAGGTTTTAAAGATCATTTTAATGTTAGTAATGGTTTTTGATATTTAATTTAATAATAATAACAATAACAACTTAAGTGATTTGATAGAAATGTTAGAAAAGGCATATCCTAAACATTAAAAATTGATTAAGCGAAAAAAATTATAAATAAAGTTGAAGATACAAAAAGTGTATGCAATATATTCGTTAAATTATATTGTATTTTTTTAGTAAATGCTTCACATCATATGATGGCTGAAGAAACCAACAACTTAATTGGTTGGATTTAAGCTTTTATTTTGGTTCTCTATTTCCTATTGGCACTGTTTGTGTTATGTTGTGGGGATGTTTCGACTGTCCTCTCTCTCTCTCTCTCTAAAAGATGAAGAAGAAACTTCTCTATCCTCTCTCTCCTTTCTCTCTCACAGGTGCTGACATTGCCTTAGGATGTGACGATCGTGAGTGTATTGTTGGGGCTAACTTTAATTATGTATAAAAACTTAGAGGAAGTAGATTGGTCAAGAATGATATGGTAGCCTAAAATTGGTGCCCATAAGGATTCTAACCATCTTTGTAATATCCCTGATATTTTCGGCATATTTTCGTTTACCTCGGTAAGCGTGCCCGGGAAATACTGTAGAATATTTTTGGACTTTTGGTAAGCTAAGGCTATGGTAAGACTTTTGGCCAAAGGATTTGGTCTCGGATAACGGATGTCAATTGTCGAATCGGATACATAACAGAATTTTCATACATATGCTGAACATGCTTTTAAAACAGAATTAACTATGCTGAATTATGCATGACAGATGGAGTCCATGAAATCAAAAATAAATGCAATTTCGGTTGAATTCCCCTACCTCAAATCAAGCTTCTTCTAAGCAAATCTAAAGCCTTTTTCAAAGCATCATAGTCTAGACATAAATATAGTACTCTAAGTGTTAGAGTCATTGAATGTGAGCTGGCACTAAGTCCCGTGGTTCTTACTTAACAAATTCTATAACTGTCAGAAACAGGGCTTATTGATCGATCAATACCTTATTGATCAATCAATAAACTCTTTATTGATCGATCAACCCCCTTGTTGATCGATCACCTAAGCAAAAACACCTTTTTCTAACTTTCTGTTTGTATATAAATTATACCTATTGATCGATCAATACATTGGTTGATCGATCAATGGACTCAGTATTGATCGATCAACACCCTTGTTGATCGATCACCAACCTAGCGAGCTTAACCTTTTATACTTTGTTTAACTTTATAACTCAATGCCTCGCGAGCCTCAAAAATCTGAACCTCGCGAGCTCTTTAAAATTCTGTACTTAAGTGAGTTTAAAAAAATCTGAACCTAGCTAGTGTTTAAGGTTCAAAAATCTGAACCTTGTGAGCCTTAAAAACTGTTTAAAAAACTGAACTTAGCAAGCTCTTAAAAACCTTGAAAAACTGAACCTTGTGAACCTTAAAAACTGTTTAAAAACTGAACTTAGCAAGCTCTTAAAAACCTTGAAAAACTGAACCTTGTGAACCTTAAAAACTGTTTAAAAACTGAACTTAGCAAGCTCTTAAAAACCTTGAAAAACTGAACCTTGTGAACCTTTAAAAATCCCAAAAGACTGAACCTCGCAAGCCTTTAAAAATCCCAAAAGACTGAACCTCGCGAGCCTTTAAAAATCCTTTACAAACTGAACCTCGCGAGCTTCTAAAAGCCCTTAAAGACTGAACCTCGCGAGCCCTTAAAATCCCTTAAAGATCGAACCTCATGAGCCCTTATAAAGTTTTACAAAATG
Source organism: Chloranthus sessilifolius (assembly GCA_021018995.1). Taxonomy (NCBI): domain Eukaryota; kingdom Viridiplantae; phylum Streptophyta; class Magnoliopsida; order Chloranthales; family Chloranthaceae; genus Chloranthus; species Chloranthus sessilifolius. Next base: position 8,205,351 of record CM037590.1, read on the forward strand.
AACCTCATGAGCCTTTAAAAATCCTAAAAGTCCGAACTCATGAGTTTTAAAAGATCCTAAAGATGAACCTCATGAGCTTCAAATGCTATACCTCATGAGCTCTTAAAACCCAAAAGTGAACCTCATGAGCTTAAAAGCCTTTACAAAAGCTGAACCTCATGACGTTTAAGGTTCATAATCAACCTCATGAGCTTCAAGTCTGTGCCTCATGAAGCTTCAAAAGCCTACCCAGTGAGCCTTTATAATCATGCCTCATGAGATTCAAATCGAACCTCATGAGCATTTAAACTCTAAACCCAGCGAGCATTTAATCTTAACCCAGCGAGGAGCTTTAAATTCAACCTCGCGACCCCTTTATACTTAAACCTCGCGAGCTTAGAACCCATTTAACCTCGCGAGCTTTAAAACTCAACTCAGCGAGCATTTAAACCATTCAACCTCGCGACCCTTTATACTTAAACCCAGCGAACATTTAAAAGTCAACCTCGCGAGCCTTAAACTTTAAACCCAGCGAACAGTTCAAGGTTTCAACCTCGCGAGCTCTTTAAGCCTTCAACCCAGCGAACAGTTGGAGTTTCAACCTCGCGACACTATAACCTTTCAACCCAGCGAACAGTAAACTTAAACCCAGCGAACCTTTAGAATCTTCCTACCGCGCGAGGTTAAAACCCCTGTCATAAACCCCGCGGCTGTTAAAATTTTCTACCTACCTCATGGTGAAATGGTCCTACCAGCATTAAAACTGTCATAAACCCATGAGCTTAAAATTCATGACCCCATGAGCCATTAAAAATCCTCCAGCATGAGGTTAAAATCTTCCTACATGGCGAGGTTAAAACCTCTCATCATAAACCCCATGCTATTAAATGTTTCTACCGGCGTGAAATGGTCCTACCCCATTAAAATCATCATAAACCCATAAGCTTAAAATTCATGACCCCACGAGCCTTAATGCGACCTAGCGAGCTTAGAACTTAGAAACCGATACCTCGCGAGCATGGAATCCTACCTAGCGAGCTGGTAATGCTATCTCGCGAGCTTATAACCTATACCTAGCGAGCGTATAACTGAAAAACTGATACCCATGACAGAACCTCTGTCATAAATGAAGGGCACCAACCCTCTGCATTTTGACTTGGTTCTTTTAATGGTTGCTTGCAACCAGAATTTCACCTACTCCTGAAGTCGGGTACATATTCCCAGGCTGAGATTTGTGGCTGAAACTGCCTATGACAGTGTAGGCAAATTTATCAACAAGTGTATCAGCCTGAAGGTGATGAAACTACCTATGACAGTTTAGGCAAATTTTCAAGTGCCTGAGATCTTCAAAAAAAATCAGATTTGTGACATATGTATGACAGAACTTTGGGTCCAAATGTACCTCCTTAGAGCCCATATTCTTGCAGCCCACATTCCTCCTTAGAACCACATGGAAAATAGTAAGTCTGGTCTAGTCGGACTCGCAAATTTTTGAGGTTTACTCAACAAAGAAAAACTGGGAATGAGGTACAAATTTGTATTTTTTTGGACCATGACCATGACATTAGTGTCAAGGCCAAAAGACACAGTAAACTGTTAAGTAGATAGATGACCATAGACCGAAATTTAGCAGGAAAATACCCTGACCAGCCAAAATTTGTCACAAACTTTGATCTTCAAAAAAAATCAAAGTTTGACGATTTTTATTAGTCCACATTTACGATTCAAAAATACACGGGAGATGAGTTTTAATCTTTTTTTCAAAGATGATCTAAGCAATGCACCCAAAATCCATGTCACATCAAAACCCTATTTTGGGTGCCACGTAGAGGTTGGAGGAAAGATCCCTTTTCCATATATATATATATATATCTATACCTTTATATAAAAAATATATATATATATATTTTGGAGAGCCTTGGCCGCCACGTATCCTACCATTTAAAAAGGAACCTCAACACTATCACTTCACTTCCCACTTCTCATTCCACCACAGCAAAAGCAAAGCGAGATGGAGGGGGCGGGTCAAGTAATTTGTGACTACCGCCTCTGGCATGACCTCGTCAAAGTTTGCCACCCACGAGAGGAGATGTGAAGAGACGTATCTTCAAAGAACTCAAAGAAATCGTCGGAAAGAAAGGCGGAGGAGGAGAAAGAGGTGGGGAAAGGAACGGTGGAGGTGGAGGTGGAGATGGTGGCCCACCATCGTAACAACTGATGCACACATCCATATATCTATACCTTTATATATATATATATATATATATATATATATATATATTTGTGCATGTAATTTGTACATACATAAATGCATGTAGCCATGCTATGCTTTTTAGCTATCCATCCATCACTCATGCCCATCGACATGTTTCACTTTCTTTTTTTTTTCTTCTGTTTTTTTTAGAGGACTGGATATATGGTGGCCAATTTTTTTTTTGGTCTCTACGTTTTTTTTTGGTCTCTACTATATTATGCTTTATTTTGATCAACCACCCATGTTTAAAGGGTTTTGTGATTCTAGTGCAAATCAGTTTTTCTTTGTTTTTTTTATTTATTATTGTCTTTTTATATATATATATTTGTTTTTCTAATCGGAAATAGAATCATGGTGAACGAAAATATGCCGAAAATATCAGGGATATTACAATCTTATATGAGCTCTTTAATAGGCTGTTGTTCATATCTTTTGTGGGTATAGATTGAACTGTTTGAATTGGATGGTGTGATATGTTGGAGTAAGTGAAGCTGACATTATCTCATACAACACTAAGACAAAATGGATTGGTAAAAAAATCATGGGACATGCCAAAATAAGTGCACTGAGTGAGGGTCCCATCCATTCTAACAATCTGTAAGTATATTTAGATATAGAGTAAACATTATGTTAGCTTTATATATTAGGCGTTGGTGTGGAAGCAATCATCAAAAGGTTATTCATGAAATACATGAATGAAATTTGGAGAAAATCATCAAATGAGACCAAGTTTATAAAATTTGGAGAAAAGAAATAGAAAAGAAAATATAGAACATAAATGAAGAACAACTAATAAACTTCTAAAATGTGTGAGTGGAAGCTAAAAAATAGAAGAATACTACAGACCTCCCAAAGATATTGAAGAAGACTGATAGAGATTTGTGTCTAAGGAAGCCAAAGCAAAGATCTGCAATCGTCCTCGTAGTCGAAAACCCAAATTTTTGCCAGCAATCACCTCTATCAATCCATAAAAAAAAGTTAGCTCCTCATCTTTCAAGGTCAAAATCGCAAAAGAAAACCATCCAGAAGATAGCTACATTGCCCTTAATATCTCTATATCTCTCTATCAATAAACTATAATAAAAAAAACATATATATATTGTATAAAAAAATAAGTACAAGGAAATCAATGGGAAACCGATAAAAAACCATCCAAAACCCCATAAAAAATTAAGCAGAAACCCATAAAAAATCATCCAAAACCCCCCAAAAAATGAAACAAAAAACAAAAGAAACCCACCAAAAATAGGAAAATCAAGCACAAAATAAAAAGGAGATAAAAATCATGAAAAGAAATTAAAGAAAGCACAACAAGATGAAAACCCTACCTTGCTTAAACAATGGCTGGAAAATAAAAGAAGGATAGAGGATGATATTGATATCAAATGACAAATAACATGTAGAGTCAGGTGGTTTGCAATGGTGAAAATATGATCGATCTACAGTATCATCGGTATGGCCGATGATGGGAAGCATGGGTGAAGGCATATTCAGTACAGGCCGTATGGCTGAAAGCATGGTTTAGTTTGAATTTCAAAGAGGCGTTATGGGTGAAAGCACGATTTATGTTGTATAATGAGAGGCTTTGCTAATGTGAGCCAAAGTTTTGTTAATGTAAGCTGTTTTGTCAGCTTGTGATAGAACCCAATTATTAATACGTGTCAAAAGAACCTCTCACTTTTATATAAAGGTATAGATATATATATCAGCTTCTTAGGTGCTAGGTTGAGTGACACATTTACTCTTGAAAGTAAAGTGTTCTAATTGCATTGAATATGGTTATTATTTTTGCCCTTCAAGTTTTGCCCTTATCTGGAGGAAGATAATAAATTGATAATAATAATAAATTAATAGGAGAAATGATGAATGTCGTTGAGGATCTAAGTGAATTAACAATGTATATTACTTTTTTACTTTTTCATATTTATTATTGGTAAAAAAATTTATCTTTTTTTTTTCTTAAATAATAAGTATTATATAATTATTATTATTGGTAAAAAAAAGAGGGGAAATATGGTGTATACAAGGGAAATTTTTTATAAACAAAAAAAAAAGCAAAAATTAGAGAGTATGAAAAAAAAATATATATATATATAAAATTAAACATCTTTCTCATTTAAAATGTGTTTTCTACGAAAAAACATACAAAACATCTTTGAAACGAAAAAATATGCTTTATAATATTTTACATAAAAAATATCTTATTATACATTTATCCCAAAAATATGTTTTAAATGTGATTTTTGTGATTATGCGTGCAACACACCTTTAGAGTCCAATTGATTAAAAACAAAAAATAATATTAATGGAGTTTGTTCATGTTCAACCAAATGAACTCTAAATTTGGTTTAACCAATTTTTGAGACTATTAGATGCAAGGTGAATGCAAATCATTAAAGATAAAATGTCAAGATTCCCTTGCATCCGATTGTCTAAAAAGTGGTTAAACCACCTTTAGAGTCCAATTGATTGGACCTGATCAAAGCCCTAATACTTATAGCCCAAAACCTCTTACATAGCTCTTAAACCTTTGATTATAATCAATCTTATATGACAATTTATCTAATTAAAGAAAATTATATATATATATATATATATATATATATATATATATATAAGAGAATTGGGGTTTTAAGTTTTTGGTATAGCCAACTTTCATAATGATTTTACAGCATGATGTTGTGCGCATGTTCCACCAATATTGTCCATCTCTAACCTTTCAACCTCTACCTTGTACTTTACATTCACAGGATCGCACTCCTGATTCAAATCCACTAGCCTTTTTTTGGTATTTTGTTGATTGTTGATTGTTTATGTATTCAACGAATGAACTCTAAATTTGGTTTAACCAATTTTTGAGACTATTAGATGCAAGGTGAATGCAAATCATTAAAGATAAAATGTCAAGATTCCCTTGCATCTGATTGTCTAAAAATTGGTTAAACCACCTTTAGAGTCCAATTGATTGGACCTGATCAAAGCCCTAATACTTATAGCCTAAAACCTCTTACATAGCTCTTAAACCTTTGATTATAATCAATCTTATATGACAATTTATCTAATTAAAGAAAATTATATATATATATATATATATATATATATATATATATATAAGAGAATTGGGGTTTTAAGTTTTTGGTATAGCCAACTTTCATAATGATTTTACAGCATGATGTTGTGCGCATGTTCCACCAATATTGTCCATTTCTAACCTTTCAACCTCTACCTTGTACTTTACATTCACAGGATCGCACTCCTGATTCAAATCCACTAGGCTTTTTTTGGTATTCTGTTGATTGCTGATTGTTTATGTATTCAACAAATGGACAACATATTATAAATTATTCATTCTCCCCCAAACTGAATTCACATTGACTAAAGAAAGTTATGTCTCTCTTAGAGAGTATGAATTTAAAAAAAAAAAAAAAAAAAAAAAAAAATATATATATATATATATATATATATATATATATATATATATATATATATATAATTAAGCATCTTTTTCATTTAAAACGTGTTTTCTACGAAAAAACATACAAAACATCTCTGAAACGAGAAAATATCCTATATAATATTTTTACGTAAAAAATATCTTATTATACATTTATCCCAAAAGCATGTTTTGAATGCGATTTTTGTGATCATGCGTGCAACACACTTATATTTTTGCTAGTAGCTTTAAAAACGAAAAATAATATTTATGGAGTTTGGTCATGTTCAACCAGATGAACTCTAAATGTGGTTTAACCAATTTTTGAGACTATTGGATGCATGGTGAATGCAAATCAATAAAGATCAAATGTCAAGATTTCCTTGCATCCAATTGTTTAAAAATTTGTTGAACCACCTTTAGAGTCCAACTGACCGAACCTGATCAAAGCCCTAATACTTATAGCCCAAAACCTCTTACATAGCTCTTAAACCTCTGATTATAAGTTTTTGGTGTAGCTAACTTTTATAATGGTTTTACAGCATAATGTTGTACGCATGTTCCACCAATATTCCATCTCTACCTTGTACTTTACATTCACAGGATCGCACTCCTGATTCAAATCCACTAGCCTTTTTCGGCATTCTGTTGATTGTTTATGTATTCAAAGAATGGACAACAAGTTACAAATTATTCATTCTCCCCCAAATTGAATTCACATTGACCAAAGAAAGTTATGTCTCTCTTGAAGAGTATGAAAAAAAATAAAAAATTGTATATATATTTATATATTTATATTTAAACATCTTTCTCATTTAAGACGTGTTTTCTACGAAAAAACATACAAAACATCTTTGAAACGATAAAATATGCTTTATAATATTTTTACGAAAAAAATATCTTATTATACATTTATCCCAAAAACATGTTCTAAATGCGATTTTTGTGATTATGCGTGCAACACACCTATATTTTTACTAGTAGCTTTAAAAATAAAAAATTATATATATGGAGTTTGGTCATGTTCAACCAGATGAACTCTAAATGTGGTTTAACAAATTTTTGAGACTATTGGATGCACGATGAATGCAAATCAATAAAGATAAAATGTCAAGATTCTCTTGCATCCGATTGTCTAAAAATTGGTTGAACCACCTTTAAAGTCCAACCGATTGGACCTGATCAAATCCCTAATACATAGCTCTTAAACCTCTGATTATAATCAATCTTATATGGCAATTTATCTAATTAAAGACAAATATATATATATATATATATATATATATATATATATATATATATATATATATATATATATATATATATATATATATATCCTTCCTACTATATAAGAGAATTGGGGTTTTATGTTTTTGGTATAACCAACTTTCATAATAGTTTTACAGTATAATGTTGTGCGGATGTTTCACCAATATTGTCCATCTCTGACCTTTCAATCTCTACCTTGTACTTTACATTAACAAGATTGCACTTCTGATTCAAATTCACTAGCCTTTTTTCGACATTCTGTTGATTGTTTATGTATTCAACGAATGGACAATAGGTTATAAATTATTCATTCTCCCCCAAAATGAATTTACATTGACCAAAGAAAATTATGTCTCTCTTATCAAGTGTTGTAAGGGTGTCCTATTTTACCTCTCACAACTCAATTTGATTCTCTATTCCTTCCTTGATATCAATCTCTCAATTCCATTTTCTCTCTTCTCTACACTTGCACTACATCAATGCTCATTGTGACAGTCTCAAGCATAGTGACCAATTGATCTTGCTCATATTTCTAAATGAAATTAGGAGGGTCCTCTTCAAGATCTTCTTTGTTCAAATCAATGTTAATAAAGAACTCCTCTATATCATCATTTTACTAGCATTTGGCCAACTGACTAACTTGAGACCCTAACCTAGAAAGTGACTGATTTATGGTGTACATACAACTTTTTAAATATTCTTCGGAGGAAGAAGAAATTTCGGTTGGTGCATATAGTTCTATATCTTGAAAATATTGAGTTTGATGTGAAAACTCATAAGAGAAGATGTTGTGGTAAGAACTCTGATAAGAGTAAAACATCATATCACGCATTAGAGGTTGATTAAACTTTCATATGTCATTCAGTTGACTCTGTCAGCCACAGGTGTTCCACATAGGATTTGTGTAGATTTGTTCAAAGTAGAGATTATGATAGTTAAGAGGACACATAGGTGCAATGTGCATCGGATTTCTACAAATAACACATGATTCTAAATTGAACTCATTCATTGTCACAAATTTTATTTTTTTTAAATATTTTTTTAAAGACTAGTAGAAAGATTAATTTAAATCTAGAAAATTTCTAAGACATATTTTTAAATTATAATATTTTCTATTTGTCATCCCCGGTATCGGTGCCAAAAACTTATTGTAAATTTAAAAGTATTACTCGCAAGTGCACAAGTCGTACAGTAGTAAACGGGTGCAGCGTATGAGGTCAATCCCACAAAGATGACAGATAGAATTTTAAAAGGAAATAAAGCACAAATCTAACGGCTCCCTAGAATTATCAGAATATTAATCTAACCCACTAAATATGATGAATTTAAACAAACTAAGCAGTATGATGTTACTTAAGAAAAAAAGCGATATTTAAGATAGTAAATCCTCTCATCTTTGGCTCATCGTCTATGATTTGAAATCTATTGGATGGAATATTAGAAATACAACACTATATAAATATTAAAATCAATTAATAATTTATGGATGAATAAAACGATTAAATTAATATAAAAATATAAAGTAATGCTCTTCTAAATCCTCTAACGAAAAGAATCAAAGCATTCATTGTATTAAAATAAATATAATCACAATGAATTAATAAATCTAATTTTTGCATTAAAAATAAGATTAGGGTTCCTAATCACAGATCTAAGATCATGAAAAAAGCATACTAGTTCGCATATCTCGGATTGATGATTAGATCCCATAAACGGCTAGAGCACATAGACAAAAATCACGTAAGCATCTACTATAATTCCAACCACAGGTATATCCCATGGACGAATCCCTCATGGGATTCATTATATCCTAAAACTCTAAAATTTTAGTCACATATTTCAATATAAAAATTACAATAAACTGAAAGCAATTAATTAAAAATACCCGATTCGAGTCTCTAAATTGATCAACATCGTAGCTTTAATCAACAAGCAATGATTCTATCGAAAATAATTGTTAATCTACCTTCTAAAAGATAAAGAATGATAAAAGAAGAGAAGGGAATAAAAAATAGTGTAAAAAAAAAGAGCTCCTTAACTCTAACTCTAACTTTGCCTTTTATAGGGCTCTTTTTTGAAATCATAATTATTTTCTAAGATTTTTGTGAAATTCGGTCAAAATCTTCGACATACATAGCCTCAGTATTTTAGCTATAACTTTTTACTTTGAGTTCGAATGGACACGATTCTTAAGGTATTAGAAAGACAACGAGATTTATAACTTTATGTGAAATAGCAATTTCACGAATCCTATATTTTAGATGTCAAAATAGAGCTATAAGTCAGAATAAATTTAGGATGATCCAACGTTGTACAGATTTAACATTATTTTTCGAACTTTTAAGCTATTTTATATTCAACTTATCTCATGACCTGTAAATCACTAAAACTATACAAAATATATTAAATAACTTTCATCGGAGGAAAATTTATAGGTTTAAGGGGTTAAATATTAATACTTTTTAACACTTATCAAATGCCTTTATTTATTTCATGATTTTCCTAATTACCTGTGTAACATTTTTGTATTGAAGTTGGGAGGATGATACAATGTGATTGGTAACTATGACCCATTTAAGGAAAAAAAATTGTCTTACTTTTTGAGTATATATGTTAATTATATGGTGTACTATCTTTTGAATATTCAATCATGTTCACGTTTTTTCAAAGTTTCAGAAATTGAACCTTCAGGATAAATAGCTTTACAAGCACCAACGTCTATGTTTCTATATAACATGGTATAAATAGTCTATCATGATTACCCTGTGTCCTTATCTCACCTCTTTTAAAAAAATAAATACCCTTATTAAATTAAGAAAATATTTTGACAGCGGTTTTAAATAACGAAATTAATTATTAAATGAGAGGGGTATGTAAGTCATTTTACATATCCTGCCTGTTGGCTTCAAAGATTATTATTATTAAGGGCTTGTTTGGTTTTAAGGGAAATAAGGCGAAATAATGGAAAACTCATATGCGGCAAATGAATTGACGAGTTTCCCGTTGTTTGGATGACATCCAAATGATCGGAAATTATCTTTACATTTTCCATCAAAATCCAAGAAGAAATGCCAAGGGGGTCCCTCGATTTTCTATCTTCCGAACCTTGACTGATTTGAATAAGACGATGGTGATTGTTTTTTTTTTTCAATCTTCCTCATGATAGATCTTAAGATCATGATGCCCCTATCAAACAGTCAGATGTTGATTCAATCAGAGGCAGAATCACGTTATGACTTGGGTGATAAATTAACCACCCAAACTTTCTAAAAATTTGTTACTAAGCTTTAGGGGTCCTAATTTACATTAGTGGATCCTTATCCATCCAAAATTATTTTGACCACCCAAAATTATCAAAAATCTTGAAACAATTTTTTTATGGTATTTGTTTTCATAACAAATATTTCTTCTTTGATTTTATTTAACTAAATCCCACAAATTTGGCCTATTTTTAAGCTCCCCTTATGTTGGACGGACTTATTTTTGGAGAGATTTCTCTCATAAGGGGCTATGTACTCACATATATGGTGTATATGCACTAGTATAATTAATTAAAAAATAATAATAATAATTTATTGCATCTAACAAGGTTTGAAAAAAAACTTAATACATATATAATTTTTTGATCATTTGATTTTTTTTTTGTTAGGATATATTATTTTCCTATAATTTCCTGCATATGTATCCAAACACACGATTTGATTAATCCTGTATTTTCCCGATTAGCAATGTGGTTATTCAAACAACAAAAAACAAAGGGAAATAAAAGAATACCATGGTTTCCTATAACTTAGGTATCCATGGGAAAATATAAGAATATTATTTTATTTTTCTCTTATTTTTCTCATTTGTATATACGTAATGTCCTTAAATTCTCTCAATCACAGGTAATTTATAGGACAATAATACCCTTTCGAAAGAAACAATCTCACAAAAAGTTTTAAACGTGAAAGGTATTTAACTAAAAGTGAGGGGTATACTAGTAAGTTGACATGGTAGCAGAGGTAATCGACGCCTACCAATGTTATACGGAAAAAAATATATTCGGATATATTTTTCTCATTAGTGAGATATTTCTTATGAAAGTAGAGAATAGAGTTTAACTCCGTACAACTTTTTTTTGACTCTTCGATTAGATAGCCACGATTTACGAGGGTATTAATGCTCGCGTGAAAGGTTATATATTTTCTCTTTTGTGCATGATAAAATACAGAGACTCTTCTTCCTTTGAACCTGCGTATGAAGGTAAAGATTTGCCTCAAAGGTATTATGGGAGCGTGCTGCGTGCAGATCGTCACTGTTTTGCATGAGGAAACCGAAGGTATCACCAAAGAAATTGTGGTTGATGTCGGAGTTAGGGGTGTATTCGGTTTGGTTTGGTTGGTTTTGAACCAAAACCATAAGCCAAATTGGTCCTAAACGATTTTTAGATTTTCAAATCAAATCAAACCAAACCATCCAACTATTAAACCAAACCAACCCGATTTGATTCGATTCGATTTGGTTCTACTTTACCGCTTTAAGATTTAGGAATAGGGAGTAGAGTTTTATATAAAAATATGCATTTTATTTAAATGCCCTTTAAAATTAATCAAAACTCCCGCACACACACATATATATATATATATATAGATAAACTACATTCGGTTCGGTTCGGTTGGTTTCGGCTTGGAACCGAAATTAAACCAAACTTTTCTATTTTCCTTTTTTCCAAACCAAACCCAACCCGGTACCCGTCCAAACTGGACCAAACTCAGCGGTTCGGTCCGATTTGGTTGGTTCGGTCCAAAAAATGCACAGCCCTAGCCAGAGTGATCGTCAAAGCGTTTGTATGATCATCATCTTCTCGATCTTCTATTCTATGGAGTCTCACAACTACATAGAACGGAAATCTCCATAGAAAAGAAAATCAAGAATATGATACAACTACAATTAGGGAGTCTCACAACCATCGATCCATGAACCAACAATCATAAGTTCATTTATCTTTTATTTAGTTCTATGCTATTATTTTTTGTTTCATGATATTTAATTTAATTTTTGTAATTGTTCATACGAACCACTCAAATCATCAAAGCGTGAAACCAACGATTGCTTCTTTATCTCATCGCCTTCGTAGGCAATCTAGCAGGGTCAACTCAATATATTTTTTCTAAATTTTTTACCATTGAATTTTTTAAAAATATCGATGTGGTTTTTTTTTCTGATCTTTACCCTTTTTTTTACAACAATTCTTTGGGTTTCAATTTCATGGATACTATTTTCTCCATAATTTATTTTATTTATATAATTTACCACCATATTTTTTGTATCAGTTTCTTTTTTATTTTATTATATCAGTTATTATTTTCTTTAAGCAATTTTATGAACTCGATAGATCGAAAAAAAATTCCATTCCTATAACTTTATATATATATATATATATATATATATATATATATATATATATATATCATCAAACTTGGTACCCAGGTAAATGTTGAAGATATATTAATGTAGGGTTGTGCATTTTTTGGGCCGAACCGACTAAACCGAGCTGAACCGCCGGTTTTGGTTCGATTTGGACGGGTACCGATTTGGGTTTGATTTGGCAAAAGAAAAATCGAAAATTTTGGTTTGGTTTTGATTCCAAGCCGAAACCGACCGAACCGAACTGATTGTAAGTGTATATATGTATATATATATATATATATAAGAATGAGACTGCTTTTAATGGTGGGACTAGATGATCGAAATGTGTGGGCGTCTCAAGATAAGGTTCCTGCGGACATAAAAGAGGGATACCTTGTACATCTTATCCTAAAAAAATTTTGGGAATTTAAGACTCAACAAATTCAAGAATATCTTGGACATATTAAATTTGTGCATGGAAACATTTTGTGTGCAAGTAATGGTTCCTTATATTTAATCAGCACGAGCTAAATAGAACTTATATGAAAACAGAAACTGACAGAACCAAACCGAAACCGAGTCAAATCGGGCTGGTTTGGTTCAACAGTTGGACAATTTGGTTTGGTTTGAACATTTAGAAACCAATTAGAATCAGTTTGGTTTGTGATTTTGGTCCAAAACCGACCAAACCGAACCGAATACACCCCTATATTAAAGTATGGTGATGATTATAGTATTTTTATGGTTAGCTATGATCACATAACAATTTTGTCTCTCTTTCTTTGTATACTTCCCACACTATGTTGCATAATTTTTAAGTATTTAGAACAAAAAATTAATTTTTTTCTTTTATTTCCAAGCTCGGTGCCCAAGATTGTGATTTTATGTATAGTTTGTATGTATCATCAAATTGGGTGGAATTACCTTTCATATTTTACTTGAAAAATTAGCTTGATCAACCGAGAGATTTCCTCCTTCTATTAATGCAACAACTACTTGCACAATAGATTTTCCAAAGTTTGAAAAGAGGTACTTACTATTTTTTGGACATGTCACAGATGGATCACCAATTTAAGCCGTCTGATTTGGAGGCTATGATGTAAAGATCTACCATGCCACAGATTGGCATGACATCAAATCTCTACCATCTGAATCTGAAACTCCATTAGAAGGGGATTTATATGTAATTAGCCCATTGGAATCTGATGTACAAATCTACGATGCCACATATTGGATTGATATAAAATCTCTACCATCCAATTCAACACAACTAACCATTGAATAAGATCATGGGCTACAAGTGCGTTGAATCAGATGACAGAGTGAAGTTCTTTACATCATGGTAGGAAATGAATATATGCACCCAAAAGCTGCTATGAACTCCTTCTCTATTAAGTAAAACATGTTTTGACTTTGGCTAGAAGTAAAAGAGACCTGGATTTGTTTTAGTTTTTCCATTACATGCCAAAAACATTAATTAAGTCAAAAGAAAAGGTAGTGATCATTTCTGATTTTCAGTTTCTGCCACTTTATTTTTTTATGAAATCTTGTTTATATATTGTGACTTACAAAATCATCTATGTCCTTTAGCAGGCTAACGACCGACTTTCTCAAACTCCCTTGGGTTTAGATGTAATTGGCCCATTGGAATTTGATCAGAGTTGAGTAGGACCATATCTCTGCTCCATTAAATTAGATCTAACCCCTATAGGTCCAAACCCATATAGAAATTAATGATCCCCTAAGTCCTTTAAGGTGCTATCGAAGTAAAGTAGGTTCAAACCCAACTAGAAATTGAAATGGAGCCGATGGGACCATTTTATTAAGTTTGCAAACTAAATTGGTGGACATTAGTCCATTTAGTTTCGACTGGAAATTGGAAATTGGTGGACATTAGTCTATTTACTTTCCTCACCAAATTTCATAAAGTCACGCATCTCAATTCCTCGCAATCATTTAACTTTTCTATTTTTGTAAAATGTCTTTCATTTCGATTAAAAAAATTGATGATGCCAATAGGGAGATGCTATCCGGTGGAGATATGCTTTCTAATGGCTAAGGAGGTTGAGAAGGGAGCCTGCATGTGGTTTTGATCATATGCCTAAATAATAGAAAATTATGAGACGCAATTCAAATCTCAAGAAGATTTGACATTTTAAGGGTTGGCTGGTGTAGTATAATTGTCGATAGGAATAGACGTATAAATGACTATTTATATAGGTGACAATCTTGCATTCTCCATAACTTTTTTTCTTGCTTATTGGTAATATCTAAGCTACCAATATTTGTTTCCTTTTTATATTTATCCCTTAATGCTTCAATATATATATATATATATATATATATATATATATATATATATATATATATATATATATATATTACTATTATTGATTAGATGAAATAATTTGCATGGACATAGATGAAAGTGTGGGTCCTAAAGTTTCACTTATAGGATAGAACAAGGTTAACCTATGTGCAACTATTCTTATTGCTGCAAAATTTAGGGAAGTTTATAACAGTCCCTTGTTACAATAGTTTATAGAAGTGTATTAAAAATACTTATATAACATCGTAGATATTGGTATAGTAAGCAGCCTTTAAGCTAAAGAAACTAACATTGCAATATGTTAATTTATGTCTTCATTCCGGAAACTTGGTGTGGTTTTTGTAATTGGTATTTTCAGCCAATATTTATTTATCCTTTATCTTGATTATTAATTTACACCGTTCTTATTACATTTAAAATTTTAAAAATCAGCATGCAGTCCCCATAGTTACAATATCATCTATCTACCTTCAACTAAATGCCTATAGGCCAACATGGAGTCCATATACCTCCTATATATATACTCAAGTTGTTGTGTAGTCGATTTCAAAAACCATCATGCAATCCATATACCTGCTATATAGATCATGAGTTCATTTGTAGGGATGGTGAGTTGGGAAATGTAGACCTGCAGTAGTTGCTATAGAGATTAACCTCTGTGTAGTATGTCGAATTCTAATATACTATACGCAAATATATAGATGAGGAACTATATGCAGTGTTAGGATTGCATTTTAAATTGATTTTCATTAGTTTCTATATGTTCTGCTTGATAGGCCCGGTCGATATAAGAAATGTTGTATAGGGGTTTTAAGAGTTTTTTTATTCTTTTTAATTTTATACATGAAATTCAAGGTTTTGAGTATCAATTATACCATTAAGGAAGTCCCAATAGAAAGATTTGATTGTGATATTTTTAGGAATGTCGTCAGAATCTGCATGAAAATGAAAGTTTTAGGTACTATTTTCTGAAGTAAAATAAACGTGGGGGTGACTTATGGTCAACTGGTATTGGAGCGGAGGGAGGTTTTCTACTTTCTCATTTCTCTGTTTCAAGTAAAAGGTTTTCGTTGTAACTTCCATGTTGAAGGATTTAGTGAAACGTTGGCTAAGCCTCATGAAACAACGCCTTAAAAATAGATAAGGAATTGAACGTGATAAGAGTGGAAAAATACCATCAGTTGTCTTCTGGCTGCTGCCCAGATTAAAAAAACCGTTTAGGACTGACTACCATGCAAGCATTACAAGTCCACCTCAGTCGAAGGTAAATTTAGTTAAACATGACAGAGATACGAGGAATGTGAATGTCTTATGTAGCAATGAAATATGTTTAATCATAGTAAACATCCATAAATAACTTTATCATGGTGTAGGTATGATGTGAAATGCATAATCAAGAGTGAGTCACTATTCAATATGCCTACAGAATTTTGGAAAGGAACCAGACAGAGTAGAATCAGTGACGACAGACAGGGAACAAGTGAAAACAACTCAGTGACGATAGACAGGGAACAAGTGAAAACAACACTTATTTTGAACTGAGCAATGGAAATGACTACATATTTCCTCCGAATGAGTCACACTTTTAATTCTATACAATGTAAACTATCGACCATGTAAGACCCAGTTGACGAGAAGTGAGCATGGTGCCAACAACGCCAAGACGAAAACTTTCTTGCCACCCAATAATTAGCAGAACTTCATTATCTACAACAGTGCAAAATAGTGAGTCCAAAAAGGAGTTACAAGTTTGTTCAAAGAGAATTATAGAACAACAGAAAGAGTGAGCCTAAAAAAGAGGTGGAGGAGAGCTACAAATTTTTGAGAAAAGGTGTACTTCTGGGATGGTTAGCAGTGTTCAACATAATTTTAATGGATCTGATTTCAGAATATTTAATGGTACAAAAATAGGAGACATTATAAGACCTGCAGAGCTTATAAGGAGTCGTTACAGTGCGGCTATTAATGAACCCTTTAAAGATTGAGAGAAAAAGGGGAAGAAAAGAACATGACCCAATAAATCGTTTATAAATCATGTGATAACTTATCACATGAGATTTGAGTGCTCGAAATTTTAAGACATGAAAAGGTGAGAGTTGTCAGATTTTTTAGGGGTTGTATTATTGCAAAGAAGAGAGATTATATAAGAGTGAAGATTTAGATTTTGTTAGTGTCACGACCCGAAATTCTATCCCATCCCGAGGGCTTAAAATTTCGAGTTATGACCCGCACATATCCCAGATATGCTAAGCGGGCATACACTTAATCAGAGTTCTTGCGCATATCTGATTCCACGAAATCTGTGAAAGCCCACAATATAAGGGTGGAATATAAACAATCATAAATGCGAAATAAAAGCAATAAAATATCATAAATTCACAAATAGAATGTAAGTCGAGTCGGAGACAAATCCGATAGAATAAAATCATAGAGTCAATGATAATAACATAAGGCAAAATCCAATACCAAGTCTACTAAATCAATATCCGACGCTAAGATCAAAATCAGTACCGTAGTCCTCTTGAAAATTAGCGGCAACGTCACCCTCCAAAGGCTCCTGATAATCAACGTTCACCGGCTCCACGTACTCAGCACCAATCGGATCAGAAGAACTAACGTCTACTCCGTCAAGATAGTCACCTGCAGCTGTAAGATTATCGTGAAATGAGTTTACTCAGTCACATAAACTTATTGGATACACCACCATTCCACCTCATTCTACTTAGGTGCATTGTGATAGCATCATATGACCGATAAACATAGTATCTTAAAGAAATCAGAACAAAATAACAAAATCAAGTGTATATCGTAAGCTCATATCCCAATCATTAATACAAGACTATGATCTAGACACTCATATCCTAACATATCTTACCATGTCTTATATCATACCATACCTCATAATATATCATGTCTTATTATTCTCGCAAATACGTCTGTACATCATATGAGTGTAACTAACATACTCATAAAATCCTAAATGACCTGTGTCAGAGTCGCTGCTTGAGCTATCATGTGAGGGTCACTATAGTATCATACCACCATATTATAGCGCTCTTTATATCATATCATATCATACACTCCATCCAGTCACAAGGGCGACTGGCGACTCATAACTCATAATGTCTCTCAGAGGCATCCATCTTGACAAAAAGACGTTATTATCGTTACGGTGACTACACAAGGAACGACACATACAAAGATTTAAATTTTTAA
Source organism: Chloranthus sessilifolius (assembly GCA_021018995.1). Classification (NCBI taxonomy): domain Eukaryota; kingdom Viridiplantae; phylum Streptophyta; class Magnoliopsida; order Chloranthales; family Chloranthaceae; genus Chloranthus; species Chloranthus sessilifolius. The sequence continues at coordinate 8,223,222 of CM037590.1, forward strand.
TCTTTTACTGGCCTACACAGCGGATTCTTATTATCGTACTCATAACTTATCTTATCTTATCATATTCATATCATAGCATACCTCTAAGACCTAAATCCACAGTGAATACGGTGTGGTAAGCTTCACAAACTACGCTTTTCAAGAGATGAGTTCCGTAATAACCTAGATGTACTTTGTGTGACAGCCCATACTATCATAGAGGGTGTTACATCCATACACGAATGCTTATATTCCGAGTTTCACATAATCATAGAAAAAACCTCACCATGACTAAGGCCTAAAGGTCTAAATCTTATAACTTAACTTATATCTTATCCTATCATATTAGAAATCAGGGTGATCGGGTCACCATATACGAGGCCACACTAAATTCGCAGTCACCCTACTCGTTATGATGTCTTATACCACCATGAGTTGTAAGACATGTGAATATAGTGTATTCATCACTTCGACACTATCTCAATAAATCACCGTGCTCAATTAGCGTAGACATGATCTCATACACTTGCGTCATATGACCTAACATATCTTTAACTCATATCATGATTAAAATGAAAATACAAAATCGTCACGCATACAAAAATGTTTTCATTCAGATTATATATATATATATATTTATTTATTTACATAGCACATCAATAAATATAGAGTAGGGGAGTAATTATGTGTTTTCGATAACTTGAAGGTCAGAGTTCGATATTTATGAGGTATCAAAGTTCTAATACTCCGTGTTATCTAAGTGGTTGCGTTGAAGCGATAAAAGTGATATATATATATATATTATTTATTATTATTAAATACTTAAATTAAATATTATTATTTAAAAAGTTAAGTGCATCACGATCATCGATTGTAAAGTGCGAGTGATTAATATGCACTTAGTTTTTGGTCATGCAATAGTGGAATATTAGTGTGAATCAGGTCGTCTATTCGGACGAGAATCGATCGCATTGGAATATAATATAAATTCCATAATTTTGGTTAGAACCGATTAATCGATGATAAGGTTTGATCGATCGAATTTAAAATAAATGAAAGTAACCATTAAATCGATTATGCCCCGAATAAAAAGTGTGAATCCACCGATTGAATTTAAAAGTTAACCAAATTATATAATAAACTAGTAATTGAGGGTATATAAATATTACAATATTTATAATATGATATAATAGTTATATATTATAAATATTATCATATTTTATTATATTGCTTAGCGTAAAAATAATATACACTTATGTAAAATACAATATACGCTATACACAGGTTATGAAAATCGAAAGGGCCACCTGGGTTAATTGCACGCATTCATACATAATATGGGCATTAATCATATTTAAGATGATTAGCAACAGTTTCTGGTGAGCTCAGAGTGCAATAGTCCCATTCAGCTTATACTAAATAATGCATAATAGTTTTTGATTTTATAATATAAAATTAATAGTAATCATTACTTGAAATTAAATAATGTACAATAGCCTTTTGTTTTTATGGTATAAAATTAATAGCAATCATTACTTATAATTTTTTGGGAAATTTACCTGACTGGCCCTGTCAGATATAGCTTTTACGTAAGAGGCCTTATATTTTCACCTTTACCCAAATCGACCAGCTGGAGCCTAGCCGACCCTAAGGATAGCAAAAAGTCCAAATTACCCCCTTTCATTAACGCACAAAAACATCATCTTCTTCCTCATTTTAATCTGGTACAATTTTTAAAAATCAGAGGTGGCGAAGATGACGGCGTCTTCTCCTCAATCCAATCCAGTCAGAGGACGACTCTTAAAATGATCGGTACTGACTATGTATAGAGTCGATATCGACTGTGTACAGAATCGATATCGCCTTTTTCTCATATCTATCTTTGGAACTATCGATTTTATATTGTAGCCTTCAAATCAAACGGCATAGATCTCGTTTCACATCGCGTAAACATAGAAAAATGCAAATATTTAAAATTTTAAATTATATAGGTGTATTATCTTCTTCCTTATTCTAATCTGCTACAGTCTCTGACGAAAAAGGCGTATCTAGGTCGATCCAAATAGCAGATCGGAATAATTTGGATTGAGGAGAAGACACCGTCATCTTCGCCACCTCTGACTTTTAAAAACTGTACCAGATTAAAATGAGGAAGAAGATGATGTTTTTGTGCGTTAAAGAAAGGGGGTAATTTAGGCATTTTGCTAACCTAAGGGTCGGCTAGGCTTGGAGCTGGTCGGTTTGGGTAAAGGTGAAACTACAGGGCTTCTGACGTAAAAGGCGTATCTGACAGGGCCGATCAGGTAAATTTCCCTAATTTAAAGCAATCATTACTTATAATTTATTATAATAGATAAGAAGTAATAATATTATAATCATAAACCCATCCTCAATCCATTTCACCAATGCATAGGAGGTTGGGTATCACATGTGTCAGAAACCAAACCATTCTATATTTTTGGTGAATGAAACGCAAATTTGCTCGCGATATTTTGAGCGAATCCAAGTTCCAAAATAAGATTTTTAACATCAAATAAAAGCAGATAAAACAAATCAAATCCGAGTTCCAAAATAGAATTTTTAACATAAAATTAATGCAAATAAAACAAATCAACCACAATTAAGGTTTAGCCATTTATTTACTTTAAAAATATTATTATTTAGAAAAGAAATTTAGGTTCTTTTTATTTAACCCGTCGATACGGGATCGAACGTATTTTACGCGACGGGATCTGAGAAGAACGAGATTGATGGATGGGTACTCACCTCTTGAAGTGTGTTCAGCAGATCGACGGTGATTAGGGCGATAGAGATTAGCGTCCAGGCGATAGCTTGCCCATGATTTCGCCTGCTTTTTTCTTCTCGATCTTAACGACAAAAAAATAAATCACGGCGGATCTTGTAAAAAAACACATAATAATTTTTAGGGAAAAATTAAGATGTTTAGAGAGGAGATGGGTGGGGAAGAAAGATAGTGACGACTAGGGTTTTCTTAAGAAGAAGAAAAGAAAGAGATGGCTAGCATTTTTTTTTTTTAAGAAGATTTCTATGATTAACATCTTATGTTTAATATATTGAGAATAATTGGGTGTTAAGCTGTCACACCAAATAAGAGTGTATAGGCTTTTACTTAAAGGTCCAGAATAAAAGTTTCAAATTCTTGTACTAAGTTTCGACCCTTAGACCTCTTATCTATAACTTAAGCCTTTTACTAGGAAGCTATCACATGACTTATATCAAATAGAGACATCTTTAAATATAAAAGTTTTTGAAAAATCAAAACATATACTTTCTCAACTATGATAGGTTCTTTTGTGGAGTGCTACTACCAAGGATGGTGCAAAGCACATCTAATACCACAAGATTAAGTGAGCTAAATATTGGGTCGTTACAGTTAGCATGGGTTATTTTATTTTATTTAGCACATTTCACTTTTGTTTTATTGTTTTCTGTTATTTTGAGTTTAATTAGAGGTTACTTAGACTCTAAATAAATTAGTAGTTTTATCATAAATAATAAGTTATCAAATTCTCCAGAGATGATTGACATGATTTTCAATATGTGGCAGATTAATGGGACCAAGTGACATGACTAATAGGGTATCTAGCCTCTCAGAGCAGCCGATTAAGTCTCCAAGTATGTGCAACCCTTGCACATTGATCAGTCACATAATTTATTATTTTATCACCCTTAATTTAGTGATGTTAAACCCCAATTTACTACTAATGAGATGCTAATGTACAGATATTTAGAGCATATAACAGAAAAATATAAAAATATTAATATTTGTCAAAATGAACTAAAAAAATAGTAAAAATCACGATCACACGTACTTACAATCCCAATCGTTGTTCGACGCTAGTTTGTAAGTTAAAAGAAAGAGTTTACGATACAATCGTAATCTCAAAAATGAAACCAAAAGAAAAAAAAAAAGAAGGAATCATAAATTACGATCCTATACAAAAGACGCTCGAGACTAGTTTAGCACAAAGGGAAAAAATGATCGTTCGAAGAGCAAGAATTGTACTAAGAAAAAGAGAAATGCAATCATACTTACAATTGCATATATTAAAGCTTGTTGTTGCTGTTAAACACGCGAAGTCATGCACAAAATTAGATCTTTGAAATTAGAACTCTACTACCTCACAGATCTGAGAAGATTGGCGAAAGAAAATCTCGAAAGATCTCTGCTACTGAAATCAAGGAGAAGAGTCATGTGCGCTTCTGTTATCTAAAGCAAGGAAGATTAAGATTATAAGTTTTGTTATTTTAGAAATATTTTGTTTCAGTAGTTTACTTTTATTAGAACTCAAATAATATAAATCGACCCCTTATGATCTATAAATAAGAGGGCCTGGTACCTAGTTTCTTTATCGAAGAAATTCTCAACATCAATTGACAACTGAGGTTGAGTTTCCTGAAAATCAACCTAGTTTTGTTTTGTTTAGATATCCAAGGTTTCTCGAGAGCAATTGGCGACTGTGATCAGAGACATGAAGATTAGAGTAAAGTATCTGTAGTTTCTCATGAGGAATTAACACTTGTGATTGAGAGATAGAAGATCTTTTATTGCTTTCTAGTTTAGATTTATTGCTTTCTTTTACTACTTTATAAACATAAAAAAGTTCTTGATTTTAATTGACGATTAAGATTAAGAATTTGCAAATTAGTATAATGGTTTTCATTTTCCAACTTCAATTTTCTAGTATTTGATTGACGACCAAATTTCTGGGAGATTGTAGACCAGTATAAATTTATATTGAAAGTATTCTAGTTTTTTATTGATAACCAAATTCTGGAATGCTTAGATATAGTGTAACGGTATTTTTAATTTTGTAAACATCGAAGAATTGAAGGAGACTGATTGATGACTAGGATCTGAAAGTAGGAGGATTTAGATTTATTTGTCTACACCGTAGTTTAATTGAAACAACCATTCTTTATTCTTTAAAGGCAGATAAAAGAATTCAAATTTTTGACCTTCCTCATAGGATTGACCTTATACTAGTGCTACAATTTTCGTTATGCACTTGCAATAGGTTAAGCCTGAATACATTTTTATTTTTTTTCTTCTTTCTTGCATAACGACCGTGTATATATATATATATATATATATATATATATATGTGTGTGTGTGTGTGTGTGTGTGAGAGAGAGAGAGAGAGAGAGAGACAGTGTGTGTGTGTGTACCAGTGACCAGTGTATATATATATATATATATATATATATAGAGGCCGCACGAATCTTAGGGCGCCGCTCAATGATTTTCTCCCGAACATCCCCCAACCGCCCGAAACCCGCCCGATGTTTTTAACAACATTGCCATCAATTAGATGAGTTTTTTTTTCTAAATAATACTTAATTGGCTTTACAGGCAACCCAATTGCATTCAATTCATTTGTCACCAAAGATATACGATGAAAGTGCAGTTACTTGATGTCACAATATCATTACCACTTACCTATTTCCTTTTAAAAAAGATTTTGGTAATTTATGGTTTGAGCATCTTAGAAAAAAATTGTCACATTAGGGCGAAGCACCTGCATATAACTAATATATATATATATATATATATATATATATATATATATATATATGGGAGCCGGTTAGGTCCTCCAATGGAGGACGTCACCATCCTCCAAGATACAAATGGAGCTTCACGTGGCATCCAAAACACTGTTTGGGTGCCACGTGGAGCACAAGTAGACAATATAGATCAATATTTTAAAAAAAAGTAGAAAAAAACTTTTTAAATGCACAAATCAAAGTTTGATAGGTTTCATTGGTCTATATTTCACAATTCAAAAAACACACAGTGGAGATGAGTTTTCAAAAAAAATTTCAAAGATAATCTAAGCAATGCACTCGAGCTCCACGTGGCCTCGAAACAATATGTTGGTTGCCACATAGGGCTCCACATGGAAGCTTGGAGGACGTGACCGTCCTCCAAGATCTATGTGGAGCTCCACATGGAACACAGGTAAACAGTTTAAATCAATATTAAAAATATATATAATTTTTTTTTTAAACCCACAAGTCAAAGTTTGACGATTTTCATTGGCCCACATTTCACGATTCAAAAAATACACGGTGGAGATGAGTTTTAAATTTGTTTTTTTTCAAAGATGATCTAAGCAATGCACCCAAGGTCCAGGTGACATCGAAATAATATTTTAGGTGCCACGTGGAAGGTTGGAGGACGGTGACCGTCCTCCCATGGAGGACGAATCCCTTTTCCATATATATCTATACTTCATCCACGCACTTCGCCCGAATCCACCCACCGGTTGTAGCTTCTAAAATTAGATTTGGAATAGGTTTTTATTCAACAAATGTATCATCCTCCTTCCCATCCTCCCCTTCCTGATCACTTACTCAAAAAATGGTATTAGTATATCTACATATCTACTTCCAAAATTGGTACAATGTGAGAAGACAGATATTTGTGAGCACAAAGATGAATGAAAGCATATTTTTGACCTCCTAGAAATATATTTATGCATTTCTCACGATTAGTGAAGGGGATTGAGGCATGCACATAAGGGTGCAAAAAATAACTGAAATATGAAAATCGACTGAAAATTGAGCCTTCTGAACTAGACCGAAATCTATTGAAAATTGACACCAAACCAAACCAATTCGGTCTTGTGACGACCCAAACCCACATTTCACAATAGTGCAGTTCTGGGCATAGGTCCCCGCCCCAGATTTGTTTTTGGCATGGGCTTAAGTCCCCACCCAAAACTCGTCAAGACATGTAGTGTTCGCAGCCACATATAGCCCAGGATCATGACTTTTTTCTATCCTATATCGAATTATTACAGCCTCCCACCTTGCAGAAGAGCCTTCCTCAACTTTGATACCATTTTGTGATGACCCAAACCCACATGCCACAATATTGTCCAGTTCTGGGCTTAGGTCCCTACCCTGATGTTGTTTCTAGCATGAGCTTAAGTCCCCACCCAAAATGCGTCATCCCTATATCAGGGTGCACAACAGAAGATATTGTTCGATTCTGGGCTTAAGACCCCTCCCCAATTTTGTTCCTGGCATGGGCTTAAGTCCCCACCAAGAACGCGTCATGACATGTACTATTCGTAATCACATATAGCCTAGGGTCAGGACTTTCTCTATCCAATGTGGGACTATTACAGGTCCAGATCAGTTTCGCTATCGAAAAATAAAAAATCAGCCAAGTAGAGTGAGAAAACAATAAAAAAAAATTTAAAACCAAAAAAATTGAAAAAATATGAAGAAAATCTGAAAATAAAAAATTGAACAAACCGAAATCCGTTCGGTTTCAATTTTAGTTTGGGTGGTTGAAAAGTTCGGTTAACTGAAATCGAAATGTTTCGAATTAGGGCAGTTTTAGAGAAACTGACCCAAAAACCAAAATTTCGGCTTCAGTTCGGTTAACCGAGTCTGAACCCCTACATGCACAACACTACTCTTATATCAGGAGTTGGATCCATAGGGCGGTGCTGTAACACCCCAATTTTTCAAAAAAACCATTAATACACATAATAGATGCATATGCTTAATAAGACATACAACATAGACCATTTAATTATGAAATATATTTAATTTAAAATATACACCTTAGTCTAAAAAGGACTCATGTATATAATTGCGTAAATAATTACACAAGCTTTGTGAGAGCACCAGTTGTAAGAGGCTTGAATTCTAAGTAAGAGGTCTGAAGATTAAACCTTGCTAGAGACTTCAAAAACTCTATTTGTGGACTTTAAACCAACAACCTATACATTTAAGCTAGGTTTTCCAGCCTAACACCAAACGTTAACCAAAGAGTTGGAAAAAGGCAATTCACGTACAAATTAGAATTTGTGGGTTCTCGAAAATACTATTTCCTAAGCCCTCTAAAACTCTAATTTGAAGGACCGCAAGAGAAACCCTAACTTTTTCTCTTTAATTAAGAGCCCTAGCCTCCTCTTTTCTATTATTCATAAAATTTTCTAGCTCTCTCCTTCAACCTTTATCTTCAAACTCTCTAAGAACATCAAGGCGTTCTCCTTAAGACGCTTTGATCACAGGCATCCTTACGATTTAGAAGAAGGAGGAACCCCGATGAGAGAACATGTAAAGCATTGAGATCTCTCAACCACCATAGCATCATCGGCCATGCTATAAGATGTAGTTCTAATTATTAATGGTGGTCTATAGGGTTGAAATCACATTAGATAGACAAGTATACGATTTCCTAAATCATTAGAATAATAAAGGGATCTCAAATTTCAGATCGAAAATATATAAGAAACTCGGATCCTGAAGATGACGATAACAGCTCGCTGTGATAAGGCCCACAACGGGCTATCATATGTCACAACGTGCTGTAAAAATACCATAGTCCACTGTCTGACAACCGACAACAAGAGACGAAATTTTTATTAAGGAACCAAGCAATTCAAGACTCGCTGTCACTAAAAGAAAACCAGTGTCGATGTGAAGAGAGTGTCACCCGAAGGTCATAACTTTTGATCGAAAAGTTTGATTGATTATTATAATATATCATTAAAATATAATACACTTTGGGAAAATCCACAGCCGCAACTTGCTGTGAACATGACCACAACTCATTGTCATAGCATAGCAGCAAATTGTGTATATTAAAACATAATATAAGTTATGATGGTTGTGCAACCACAACTCACTGTGAATAGACCACAACTTGATGTGAATAAGACCACAACTCGCTGTCATAGGATAGCAACGAGCTGTGAACAATGAAATCAGTTGATGATTTGCCTATCCGAATTAGTCAACCAATTTTGAACATTTGATGATTTGTTTTCTTTATGTGTCAATTGTACATGGACCATAGACGAGAGAATTTGACCTATGGCAAGGGAGGTATCTCATTCCGAACCATATGATCTTTGAAATCGAGGTAGGGGAATTTTAATGCACAACTATATTTTAGACTTTGAATCATAGGCTTAATGATGGATTTGAATATGAAATTATTAAGTATTTGAACATCGAACCCTTTGAATTGCTTTTGAATTATTAAATATTTGAACATCGAACTCTTGAATCATTGAATATCGATACATCGAACTCTTTGAAATTTGAACTCTTCGAACTTTGAAAGAGCTTGAACTCTATTTCATATGAATATTTGGACTTTTGAACTTAGAACCCTTTGAACTTTGAATAAGACTGAGAATTATTTATGAATCAAAACATTGTACTATGTATTAGAACTTTGCCTTTGATTTGAGGTTTATGTGAACGAATCATGTGCTTCGGCACCTTTGAACCATTGAACTGCACAAATTTTCCTCATAGCGCAGGGGCTTGGGCACATAGAAAATTGTCTATTGAACGATGATGGTTTGGAGGGGATTCCCATCGGTTACTGGAGACTGTCAATGCTATATTTGCATTGGAGATATTTAAGTTATGAATTAAAGATATACATTGAATAAGAAATTGCATCCAAATTTTGATAAAAATAAAGCAAATACTCATTTGAAACCTAAGAGAATGACATCATTGAACCTTATTTGAAACTCTAATTCAGAACATCTGTTTTTCAAACTTTAGATCTATCAAATTATGTTTTGACATTTTAATGCCTTTGAAATTAATCATTGAAACTATGTATTGACTGGATGACTTATAGTTGGTATTGAGCATTCTCTACAGAGCTTAGACTGTTAGCTCGCCCCGACACTATATGTCATAGGTACCGAAGAAGTTTCAAATCCTAAGTTGGAAGAAGATCCAGACTTTGTACCAGAGGACGAGACAGATCTTCAGCCTGAGTAGTTTTATCCGTAGATCAACTTTGGGACACTTAGACTTGGTACATCATGGATTTAGTAGATATTGATTATCGATTACATTGTGCACGACCATCGCCGGTGGTTTTACTTATGACTTTACAGTTTCATTATGGACTTTTATGCACTTATTTTTAGTATCATGGCTTGCTCTCTATTAAATACCAAAAAACATTTGTAATTAGATTGTGAACTATGGTCTAGCGATTATAAATTTCCACGTGTTTCAGATTGGAAATTTCGAGGTCATTACAGGTGCATTGATCAATTCCCATCCGCCTAGTTGGTCAAATCTTAAGAGAGGCACAAACATTTATGAGTCAATTCATTCACACTGAGTGAATCAACAAAATGGATTAATGATCTGTTACAACCTAGATCTTAATAGACTAATTTGATGGTGTTAGATGTTGAGGAGCACCAAATTTCGTATGGATGCTCTACACCATGCTACTACTCACAAAGAAAGAAAGAATTTGAATTAGAGTTGGACACCAAGCTGGCACCCGAATTCTATATTTTGCATGCTATGTTTTTGGCATCTAAATTCTAGAGAGAGAAAGAATCCTTTTTTAACTCTTCCTCGTTTTAGCTAACTAAGCCCAATATAATCCCATAAATTAAGAGATTTATTTTATATTTGTGGCAAGACCACCCTTGATTTCAAATCATTAGAGTCCCTTTGGACTCTTGCTTCTTTGGGATTGGGGACTTACCCAATCGAGTCTCCGCTCTCTACTCCCCCTCATATAACCGAGAGCAAGAGAAAGCCTCATCTTTCTCTCCATTGATCTCTCTCTCTCTCTCTCTTGATTGTAACTTGGTAGCCCAGTCACAACAACAACCCACCCGTGAAACCTATTGGGCTTTGTACCATCTCTCTCTCCTTCTCCATCATCTTCTTCTTTGGATAGCACCATATAGCTACAATGGCTAAGATAGCCAAGCATCCACCACTCATTTTCTGTTTTTTTAACTAATGAAGCAGCCACCTCCTCCTTCTTGTAGAGCCATCAAGACACCCTTTCTCCTCCTCACAAAATGGCATAAGAACTTCTCCACCTTAAGCAACGTGCAGCCAGTCATAGCACCTTCAAGCCACGGGTACCATCATGACCCCAAGCTCTTCCTTTCAATTTTTGTGTTCTCTACTCAACCAATATCAATATGCAACAGCCCATTAGTCTCAGGTACAAAACAAGTGCCACTCTCCTTCGGTTTGGAACCATGGCAGCAACAAAACATCACGTGAAGAGCAATCGCCAATACCACCATCTCCTCGTCCATTATTGACCTTCACCTTCGGACAAGACCACAGATTGGGCCCCTTTCTAAGTCTAATCATGCAGAAACGAGGCTCCTCGGTGTTTCATTAGAGTCCCGTGCGACAAGGACTTGATCTGGGAGAAAACGCAAACGAATCGATGCTTGGTCTCTTCAGTCGGAGCCACCTCAAACCTTCGCGTGCCAATCCAGAACCGTAGACAATCATCAAATGAGGTGGGTGCCCCTCGATCGATCTTAAAATATTCAATTTTTTTTTTGAAAATAAAAGAAATATATATCTTTCTTTCTTGAGCTCGAGTAATGACGACTTAGCCATTAGGAAGAAAAACAAAAATATAAAAATAAATAAAATACATATAGATATATGCTACATAATATACCGACACAGAAAGAGACCCAACCTCCCAACCTTTCTTCTCCACTGGTCTGCTTATCCACTGGTTCATCTGTAAACTAAAATGATAAATATATCTATATGTAAATAATTATAAATATAAACACATATGCCCATATGCATATATGCATATACGTGAATTTTGTTTATATATATATATATATAGATATTTATATAATACATGAGATTTAACTGATTTGGTAGTGGTATAAAACTTTAAATAGTAAGCTTCATATTTCGAATTATCTGAGTTGTTTTGCAATCATCGTTGTGGATGATCTATTGGAGTCGGCGAGCCTAGATTGTGAAAATTATGGTGTTTGATCTGAAGTGCATTTGAAGATGGTGCCGCTTGATATGGAAATTGGCAACCTGATTCCAAAACTAGTCGTGAAACCAATTGCTAAGATTTGTGTTGGAGCAAATATTATCAAGAGAGAAGACACAACAGTTAACACTCTCAATGATTGTTGTATATATGTATTTCAGATTGGTTGTATAGAGAGAAATGTTTAGAGAGAGAGAGAGAGATAGGTGTTTTTAGCAGAGATTTAGAGAGAGAAACAAAGAGAGGTCTAACCTCTAATAGAAATAGTTAGAGAAAGAAACAGAGAGAGGCCCAACCTCTAACAGAATTATTTAGAGAGAGAATAAAGAGACCCATTGTTTTAGCAGAAATCTAGAGAGAGAAAGATATGTTTTTAGTAGAGATTTAGAGAGAGAAACATAGAGGGGCCCAACCTCTAACAAAAATATTTAGAGAGAAACAAAGAGAGGCCCAACCTCTAACAGAAATATTTAGAGAGAGAATAGAGAAACCCATGGTTTTAGCAGAAATCTAGAGAGAGAAAGATATGTTTTTAGAATAGATTTAGAGAGAGAAACATAGAGGCCCAACCTCTAACAAAAATATTTAGAGAGAGAATAGAGAGACCCATGGTTTTTGTTAGAAAAGCCCCAAGTGTTTAACAGAGAGACCCATCTGAAAATCTAGAGAGAGAAAGATGGATGAATAGAGAGATGAAACGAATTTGAAGAGAGAGAGAAACCAAAAGGTTTCTCATGTGTTCTATTACAAAAAAATAGAAACTAACAAATTGAGACCAAAATCAATAACTCTTGAGTGTGTCATTGAAATTGATCGGACGGATGCCATACTGACACCAAACGAACGTCGACAATGCCAGTGATAGCTGCCTGTGCCGACCATTATAGTTGGGCACCATGGAGAACCTACCTAATATGGTTAATTTGGTGCAACCATCCCTTAGCACCACTAGATTAAAACAAAGTAGATTCAAGTTGGACCTTGTGGGCCCAACCTAAGAAATTGAGCTGAATGGACCGCCTCCATAAATTGAAATTCTCGAGACATCTATCGATTCAAAATTCGAGAAATCTATCGATTCAAAATTTGAAAAATCGACACACAAATTAAGAAAATGAAACACCATTTGGATACCTTCGATCATGAAGAGATTAACCCTTAGATCTGAGACCTTAGATGCCGAAATAAATTAAGCCCAAGGACCTAACACCTCAAAAATTATCCTTCTTAAGTATATGATGGTTCAAGTCCGTTCAACCCGATCGACACGTGGTAGGTGCCCTAAGCGTGCACGTAACTCCTAGATCTGGTAAAATGTTGATAAAAAGATCTAGTGTATTAGAAGTCGGATAAGGCCCGGGACAAGAGCCTCAACCTTAGGTAAAATTATATTGTCCGACCATCTAATGATTCAGATTGAATGATAGATGGATAGAAATTAATTTGTTATTGCAACCCTAGGTACCACATGGAATAACACCATGGGTTACCTTTAACCCCTTAACTTTTGAGAATCAAGGCCTAACTGGCCCATAGGACTAACTTTAAAAACAATCTCGATAATGACACAATATAATCTAACGAATCAAAAGAGTGTCACTAAAATCTTGAGGGCGTGTTTTGAGGGCCACAAGTTTGGAAGATTTGGTAAGGGATATGTACCCGTGTATAACTAAGGGGATTATTTGACCCGCCACGTTGAATCACTCTTGGGTCAAACTAGTAAAAGGTCTCGACGCGAAGACCACATAGATCTTATAAAACTTTAAGAACAATAGTCTTGATCGCCCCATAAGAAATCTAACAACCCATAAAAGTTTCTCCAAAATTAGGTATGAAATATTTGTTCTTTCTAAATTTTAATTATTATATTATGGTCACAAGTATTTAAAGCGTATGAAATAGCTTCGTGTAGTCAAGTAAGTCTTTCCATTATATAACAAGCATCACATAGAAAACTACGATAGGGCATACGTATGATTAAAAAGGAATAAGCTAGGTCACACGACTTTTGAGCCTTCGTCATGCTGAGGTTTCTTTTATGGTCATGTGAAACTTAGAATGTAGTCATCTATGTACGGATATAATACCTCTATGGAGTATGGGCTGCCACATGAAGTACATGCAGATTACTACGAAACTCGTCCCTCGAAAAGCGTGATTTTATAAATTTTATCACATCATGGCTCACTCCAAATTAAGTTACAAGTAAATAATAAAGAATATTATATAAGATAAGCTAAAATACGAATACAGATAAGTTACGCTTTGAAAGCCAATAAAATACGAAATAAGTTTCTACACGTGCCATGTCTTGCCTGCTACCTCAAGATCCAAAGTCTGCAACCAAGACGGGTCTTAAGGATAATATGATACGATAATGTCCCGGATGTAATAAGACACTGATTTAAATGCATGCAGCCTCATTAGGCTGGATGGTGATATATTATATGATACAGATGTTAGGTGGTTATCTACACGTGGACCTCGCGTGGTAGACTCGAGCAGCGATCTTGATATTGGTTGTATACGTAAATTAAGTAAGAAGCGATACACGTTGTGTAAGCGTATGAAGCTATGTTAAATTTTAAGATATGCCACGTAGAATAAGTCGACAGGATAGATACAAAAAGACATTAGAAATTGGTTCATCATATTCATCTCATCTTATACTATGTCTTTCAGTTTCGTTATGATATGTATGAAATTTCTAATATTATTATAGTCACTTTTTTAGTTGATGAATTTTATTTTCATAAATTACTGCTACTCAAGCGATTGCACACACAATCACTTGGGTATATTATGGTAGATCGATTGTGCAGTCCGCTCATTTTACATGGCTGAGTAAACTCACCCCCCTCTCAAAATCTAACAGTTGCAGGTGAGGACTCTGATCATCCTAGCTATAATGACGTGGAGACAGCTGTGTCAGAGGTGGCATATGTAGACGAGGACGTTGGCTACCACCTGGATGAGGGAGTAGATCCGACAGGTTTTTAAGAGCCTTGAGAGTGTCTTAGGCTCTAGGCATAATTATTTTTATCGAGAGACTTGTTATTGGTTGAGTTTATATTTTTGCACATCTTATGATTTATGTATGGGACAGTTTTACCCTATGTAAAACCTCAGTTTATTTTTCTATCCTAAATGCATGATTAGGATTAATCACTTTATTAATGTCATCTACGTTTTTCGTTGTTAATTTATGAGCTATTTATCTTTAAATGCTATCTTAAATGTCTCGATCCATATGCTAAATTAAATTAAGAATTATGTGTATGTCCGCTTATCGCTTTAATAAGCGTGCGGTGTCATAGCACGAAATTTTAGGCCCTCGAGATCGGATAAAGATTATGAGTCGTGACAAAGTTGGTGTCAGAGCTAAAGTTTTACTTCTTCGAGGACTGTGGGGCTCATATAAGCACACTATGGTGATTGAGGTGACAATGATTCTAATCGACTCAAACTCTAGATCTTTTGAGGACTGAAAGATTTGAAGAAAGTATGATCAATAATAATATAAGATTTTAATGTTCTATTGGAGATTTAAAGATCTATTTGTTTAAAAGTTATATGAGCTGGAAGCATGTGAGGGAAATTGAAAAGGATCGTTGAAGATTGAGGACCAATTAGAAGAGACATTTTAACCTTAAAGGATATGAGAGTAGAAGAGCATCCTACTGTCAGAAGATTGACGACATATTAGAAAGATAAATCTTGAATGATCTGATAATTTATAACTTAATGTTGTTTGAGATGTCGATTATCAGATCAATAACGAGTAACCTTAGATGATATTGAAATAGTCTATGATTAACGAGATATAATGAAGAGGATGCTATCTTGCAATGTAGTTTTAGGAGTTATCAATTCTGAGAAATAAAGATAAATTTTGGATAAATTATTTAAAAGACTATAAAAAGAATGATGTTTGAAAAGTTAAGGATTATGAGAGTAGAAGAGCATCCTACTGATAGGAGATTTAAAATTTTAATTAAGCAGGTGATTTCAAAAATCAAACAATTGTAATAGGTCAGTTAAAAATTCATTTCTAAGGATTTGGATTAAGTGTGACACTTGAAATATCGAATATTTAAGGTTAATTTGAAATGACAATTAATTTAAGACTTAAAAGGCTGAATCTCAATATTAATTATGAAGGATTGATGAATCATGAGTAATGAAGTGATGAAAACCCGTGAAGAAGAAGAAATTCGTTTTGATTCCTATATACCCCCTTTATTGAACTCATAAAATACGATTTAGACATCGAGTAACGTTTGAGGATAGTTAAGACCATACTAACCAAATTTCGACTTAACAATCTTTCGTTAGGAGCTACCTTGATTTAATTAGAGAAATTGGAGAAAGATTCGAGGAAAATTTGAAGAATTTGAAAAAATCGAGCGAATATTCAATAAAAGTTGGGCATATCACGTGTTTAGAGAAATTTGTGACGGAAACTAAGACTATTTTAAAGATTAACAAATTTTAGTCGACTTCTCTTATAAGGAAGGAAGAAAACTATCGTGGTGCAATACATGATTAACTATTTCCAATTATTTAAGTATTGGTGACTATTGAGATTTATAAATCCAATTAAAATGTAAAATGTTCGGGGACAAATCAGTTTGAATCAAATGTTAGAAACTGACTATAATCATGTGACTAATTTTCAAGGACGAAAATTTTATAAGGAGGGGAGAATGTTATGACCTGGATCTTAGAAGACTAATTTCATGGTGTTAGATGTTGAGGAGCACCAAATTTCGTATGGGTGCTCCACACCCTGCCACTACTCACAAAGAAAGAAAGAATTTAAAATAGACTTGGACACCAAGTTGGCACCCGAATTTTATATTTTACATGCTGTGTTTTTGGCATCTAAATTCTAGAGAGAGAAAGAATCATTTTTAGACTCTTCCTCCTTTTAGCTAACTAAGCTCAATATAATCCTGTAAATTAAGGAATTTATTTTATATTTGTGGCTAGACCACCCTTGATTTCAAATCATTAGAGTCCCTTTGGACTCTTGCTTCTTTGGGATTGGGGACTTACCCAATCGGGTCTCCTCTCTCTACTCCCCCTCATATAACCGGGAGCAAGAGAAAGCATCATCGTTCTCTCCATTGATCTCTCCCTCTCTCTCTTGATTGTGGCTTGGTAGCCCAGTCACAACAACAGCCCACCCTTGAAACCTATTGGGCTCTGTATCGTGTCTCTCTCCTTCTCCATCATCTTCTTCTTTGGATAGCACCATATAGCTACAATGGCTAAGATAGCCAAGCAGCCACCACTCATTTTCTGTATTTTTAACCAATGAAGCAGCCACCTCCTCCTTCTTGTAGAGCCACCAAGACACCCTTTCTCCTCCTCACTAAATTGCATAAGAACTTCCCCACCTTAAGCAACGTGCAGCCAGTCATAGCACCTTCAAGCCACGTGTACCATCATGACCCCAAGCTCTTCCTCTCTATTTTTGTGTTCTCTACTCAACCAACATTGATATACAATAGCCCATTAATCTCGGGTACAAAACGAGCACCACTCTCCTTCGGTTTGGAACCATGACAGCGACAAAACATCACGTGAAGACCTTCACCTTCAGACAACACCACAGATTGGGCCCCTTTCTGAGCCTAATCATGTAGAAACGAGGCTCCTCAGTGCTTCATTAGAGTCCCGTGCGACGAGGACTCAATCTGGGAGAAAACGCAAATGAACCGATACTCTGTCTCTTCAATCGGAGCCACCTCAAACCTTCGCGTGCCAACCTAGAACCGTAGACAATCATCAAATGAGGTGGGTGCCGCTTTATTGATCTTCAAATATTCAGTTTTTATTTTTGAAAATAAGATAAATATATATCTTTCTTTCTTGAGCTCGAGTAATGACGACTTAGCCATTAAGAAGAAGAACAAAAATATAAAAATAAATAATATATATATATATATATATATATATATATATATATATATATATGCTACATAATATACCGGCACAGTGGCAGAGCTAGGATTTTTCTGATGGGGGATCCCTTATGGTCATGAGATAGTAATAATAGTAAAGAACACTTCAATAGTATGAGATTAAAATTTCTAATTTAATGGTAGAAGATTGTTTAAACATTATTTGGTGTATGAATGTCTATTAAAAATGGCTTGAGGAACCGAGAGAGAATTTTGGGATGGGATTTGGGGAGAGAGAGAGAGAGAGAGAATTTTGGGAGTAATATTTGGGAAGAGAGAGAGAGAGAATATTGAGAGTCTATTTATGTTAAAAAATTGTGGATAAAAAAGTAAGTTTTTAAAATATCTAAAGAAGTTTTGGGATTTGGGCGATCCTTATTAAAAGATCTTACCCTTAAAAAGATGGAACTTAAAAGATTTTAAAGAAAAAAAACTTGTGATGGGGGATCCTAGGACCCCCCATTGACCAACGTAGCTCCGCCATTGTACCGACACAAAAAGAGACCCAACCTCCCAACCTTTATTCTCCACTGGTCTGCTTATCCACTGGTTCACCTGTAAAATAAAACGATAAATATATCTATATGTAAATAATTATAAATATAAACACATATGTTGATATGCATATACGTGAATTTGTGTCTGCCTAGCTGTGGGATTAACCCCTCCTCTCTTCCCAGCTTGGCTTCCACATCCCTGCAGCAACAAGTTATAAATAGTACCCTGCAGCAACAAGTTATAAATAGTATATATATATATATATATATATATATATATATATATATATATATATATATATATATATATTTTTTATTTATTTATATAATACATGAGATTTAACTGATTTGGTAGTGGTATAAAACTTTAATTGGTAAGCTTCATATTTCGAATTATCTGAGTTGTTTTGCAATCATCTTTGTAGACGATATGTTGGAGTCGACGAGCCTAGATTGTTAAAATTATGGTGTTTGATCTAGAGTGCATTTGAAGATGGTGTCGCTTGATCTGGAAATTGGCAGCTTGATTCGAAAACTAGTTGTGGAACCAATTGCTGAGATCTTGTTGGAGCAAATATTGTCTAGAGAGAAGACACAATAGTTAACACTCTCAATGATTGTTGTATATATGTATATAAGATTGGTTGTACAGAGAAAAATGTTTAGAGAGAGAGGTGTTTTTAGTGAAGATTTAGAGAGAAACAGAGAGAGGCCCAACCTCTAACATAACTATTTAGAGAGAGAATAAAGAGATCCATGATTTTAGCAGAAATCTAGAGAGAGAAAGATATGTTTTTAGCAGAGATTTAGAGAGAGAAACAAAGCGAAGGCCAACCTCTAACAGAAATATTTAGAGGGAGAAACAGAAAGAGGTCTAACCTGTAACAGAAGTATTTAGAGAGAGAATAGAGAGACTCGTGGATTTAGCATAAATCTAGAGAGAGAAAGAGATGTTTTTAGTAGAGATTTAGAGAGAGAAAAAGAGAGGCCCAACCTCTAACAAAAATATTTAGAGAGAGAATAGAGAGATCCATGGTTTTAGTTAGAAAAGTCTAAGGTGTTTAACAGAGAGACCCATCTAAAAATCTAGTGAGAGAAAAATGGATGAATAGAGAGATGAAAAGAATTTGAAGAGAGAGAAACCAAAAGGTTTCTCATCTATTCTGTTACAAAAAAATAGAAGCTAATAAATCGACACCAAAATCAATAACTCTTGGGTGTGTCATCGAAATTGATCGGACGGATGCCATACCGACACCAAGCGAACCCCGGCAATAGTTCCAACCAAACCCAATAAATGGAGCTGAGATGAACTGCCTCTACAAATTAAAATTCTCGAGACATCTAATAATTCAGGACTTGAAAAATTGACACACAAATCAAAGAATTGAAATGCCATATGGATACCTTCGATCATGTAGAGATTGACCTTTAGATATGAGACCTTAGAAGTTGAAATAAATTTGGCCTAAGGACCTAACACCGCAAAAATTATCCTTCTTAAGTATATGATGGTTCAGGTCCGTTCAACCCAATCGCCACGTGGAAGGTACCCTAAGTGTGCACGTTTGGAAGAAGAGTGTCACTAAAATCTAGATGACGTGTTTTGAGGGTCGTAAGTTTAGAAGATTTGGCAAGGGATATGAACCCGTGTATAACTAAGGGGATTTGTATAACTAAGTAAAGTGATTGTTTAACCTGCCGCGTTGAACCACACTTGGGTCAAACTAGTAAAAGGCCTTGACGCGAAGACCACATAGATCTTAGAAAACTTTAAGAACAATAGTCCTAATCACCTCATAAGCAATCTAACGACCCATAAAAGTTTCTCCAAAATTAGGTATGAAATATTTGTTCACAAGTATGTAAGGCGTATAAAATAGTTTCGTTTAGTAAGGTAAGTCATTCCAATTTTTAATTATTATATTATGGTCACAAGTATGTAAAGCGTATGAAATAATTTCGTTTAGTCAGGTAAGTCCTTCCATCATATGACATTCATCATATAGAAAACTACGATAAGGCATACCCATGATTAACAAGGAATAAGTTAGGTCACACGACTTTTAAGCCTTCGTCATGATGGAATTTCTTTTATGGTCACGTGAAATTTGAAATGTAGGCATCCATATATGGATGCAACACTTCTATAGGAGTATGGGCTGCTACACGAAGTGCATCCAGGTTACTATGAAGTCCGTCCCTCGAAAAGCGTGATTTTGTGAATCTTATTGCATCGTGGCTCAATCCAAATTAAGTTATAAGTAAATGATAAGATATGTTATGTAAGATAAGGTAAAATACGAATATGGATAAATTACGCTGTGAAAGTCAGTAAAATATGAAATAAGTTTCTACACGTGTCATGTCTTGCGTGTCACCGCAAGATCCAACATCTGCAGCCAAGACGGGTCTTAAAGAGAATACGATATGACAGTGTCCCGAATGTAATGAGACACTAATTTAAATGCATGCAGCCTCATCGGGCTGGATAGTGATATATTATATAATACAGATATTAGGTGATTATATATGCGTGGACCTCGCGTGATAGGCTCGAGCAGCGATTTTGACATTGGTCGTATACGTAAATTAAGTAAGAAGTGAAACACGTTGTGTAGACATATGAAGCTATGTTAAATTTTAAGATACGCCACGTAGAATAAGTCGACAGGATAGATACAAAAAGACATTAGAAATTGGTTCATCACATTCATCTCATCTTATACTATGTCTTTTAGTTTCGTCATGATATGCATGAGATTTCTAATATTATTGTAGTCATTTTTTTTAGTTGCTGAATTTTATTTTCATAAATCACTGCTACTCAAGCGATTGCACACACGATCACCTGAGTATGTTATAGTGCATCGATTGTACAACCCGCTGAGTTTACATGACTGAGTAAACTCACCCCCCTCTCAAAATCTAACAGTTGCAGGTGAGGACTCTGATCATCCTACCTATGATGGCGTGGAGACAGCTTTGTCAAAGGTGTCATACATAGACGAGGACATTGGCTACTACCTGGATGAGGGAGTAGATCCGACGGGTTTTTAAGAGCCTTGAGAGTGTCTTAGGCTCTAGGTATAATTATTTTTATCGAGAGACTTGTTATTGGTTAAGTTTATGTTTTTGCGCATCCTATGATTTACGTATAGGACAGTTTTATCCTATATAAAACCTCAGCTTATTTTTCTATCCTAGATGCATAATTAGGATTAATCACTTTATTAATATCACCTACATTTTTCGTTGTTAATTTATGAGTTGTTTATCTTTAAATGTTATCTTAAATATCTCGATCTAGATGCTAAATTAAATTAAGAATTATGTATATGTCTGCTTATCGCTTTAACAAACATGCAATGTCATAACACGAAATTTTAGGCCCTCAAGATCATATAAAGATTTTGAGTCGTGACACAATCTCTAAAATTAATGATTTTAGTATATTATTGTGAGCCTTTAGTCATGAACCTAACTCTTCAAACCGCTGCCTATTAGGCGGAAGTTATCAGTCCTTGTTGCGGTACGATTTTATATTTTCTATTACTACATTTTGTAAAATAGCAATAATATAGGGCTGCTCTTTTACGTGACACTCATTATGTAATTAGGTGTAACTAATGTGTGAGTCAAAACATCTTGACGTACTGAGATGTTTTGAACGCATAGGGCATACGGATGATTAATGTTTGCGATTAACAAGCAAGATTTTCTTTAGAAATAAAAAATCATAGCCTCACATGTCTTTAACTTCTCTTGAAGTACAAGTCATGCAAGGCGTGCCTGAGCACTAATTCCGATTTTCTCATGATTTGTGTGAGGGGGCCTCACACCAAATAATATTCAAACTTTTGAGTTGGTATTAGGTACCCCACCCAAGCATCGTAGTCAATGCTCAGGCCAGTTTTCTTCTACCCAAAATGGTCATGACTTGAGAGGTGTACTAATTTTTTTTATTTATTTTTTTATGAGAGGTACATTATTTTCAAAGCATGCAAACTTGTGAAATTATGTTTTTGACCATTCACCGGTTTGATGTTAATTAGGGTTTTTTTGTTATAGTGACAGATAATCCGTTGACTATTATTGAGTCAAACTTGGATTGCTTTGAATCTGATGTTGGGAATCTGTTTTTCTCAAAATCTTCCACCTAATGAATTTTTAGATCAGTATTCTACTATCGATTATTAGATTATTTTTCGAGATGTGTACCATGGGAATAAATATCTTACCGTCCCATGATCTCAAGATCCATTAGAAACGGGGTAAAAAAAATCCCCATCATCAAATTAAAAGCAGTTAAAGGTTTCATTAGAGAGAAAAAAAAAAAAAAAAAAAAACAACAGTTAAAGGCTATTTTGTCAGAGACTCTGTCACCGTAAGAGGGTAATAAGTAAACCAAACATATCTTTGGTGAAGCACAGGCGGCAGACTGTAAATAAGATATCTCTCACGGGTAAATGCATAAAAAGTCTAAAAAATTATACTAAAGAGTGTTGTTACATGCACACCACGTTTTTCATTTTGCACACTATTTCTAGCCACACACCAATTTTTACTATCTGCACACTAATTAGTCAAATATAAACGATAATAAATTTTTTTTTTTGTGGCTAATAAAGATCCAAAAAGTGTGTTCATACCAGCTTTTAGGTGTACAAAAACTTTTTTTTTCTTTTGATTTAGTAAAATGATTTATCTTAAGAGCCCAACAACTTTTGCTATTCGCGCACCACTTAATTTTGTTTTTGGAGTGTGCGGGAAGAAAAAAGTGATATGTGAGTAGCAGTGCATGTCCCAAGATTGTCCAAGGCATTGTTTAAAATTTCGGTAGAAATTAAATCTGGAGATTTCGGTTGAAATATTTCGGTTTCAGTCTCCACCGAAACGAAAACTGAAAATTTTGGGAAATTTTTGCACTGTAGGGAAGATTTTGGCCGAAATTTTGGTCTAAATTTTTGGCTTCGATCCCCACCAAAACCGAAACTAAATCCGATTTTTGATCCTTGGTCCAAGGGAGATACACCCAAGCACCATCAGCAGTGCCCAGGTCACAGGTATAATACTGACTCTTTTCTAAAGTAGGTGGCAGTAGTTGACAGGCACGTGCACCACTTGTGGTGCACTTGAAAATATTAAATGTACTATTGGTGGACGTAGTCAACTCGATTGGGGTCCAATTTTGAACGTCTGATCACTCTGTTACCCTCTAGACGTTAGTGACGAATTAGAAGCTCTTCGTAACCATTGGATTGATCATTCACGTTTTGATGATAGTATAATGGGTACCTCCGTTCGCGCTCACATCATCTCTGAAAGCGCTGGCGTTCTAAACCCTTGAAATCGGTTGATTGCGTCGGATTAGACGATGGAGATTTTTTTCACCCCAATCTTCCAAATAATGGATCTTGACTCCTTGAGACCATGAACGTATCATCAGATGATCTATTTTATTATTCCACGTGCTACGGATCCCAAAAAATTCTCATTTGACTGTGATGTGCGTCCTGTGGAATCTCGTCTCTTGTACATTAGTTGCTCTCGGTTTTTAAGGATATGTGCCACATGGAATAAAAAACAGCCCTTTTGATCGTACGGTCATGGTCTCAAGATCCTTCGTATGAACAATTGGGGTGAATAACGATCTCCATCATTTGATATGAAGCAATAAATGTTGGAATATTTTATAGAAACTCACAATTCTTTTTTCTGTATGGCCCACACACACTAGGATTTTAATAAAACTCTGGATTATGGTTGCTGGAAATAACAAACGACATTATTGATTTATATGTGATTCCTATTTCCATAAAAATACTTTGATAGACGGTACTTAAGGCAGGCCATGACTCTTCATGCTATATATATTAGGGCTGTGCATTTTTTGGACCGAACCGACCAAACCGAACCAAACTGTCGGGTTTGGTCTGATTTGGAAGGGTACCGGTTTGGGTTTGGTTTGAAAAAAGGAAAACCAAAAAGTTTGGTTCGGTTTCGGTTCCAAGCCTCCCCAAGCCGAAACCGAATGTAGTTTGTAATATATATATATATATATATATATATATATATATATATATATATATATATATGGGGTTTTGATTAATTTTAAAGGGCATTTAAGTAAAATGTATATTTTTATATAAAACTTTGCCCTTGTCTGTAACTTATTACTAAATTCTAAAGCGGTAAAATAGAACTTATAAGAAAATTGGTTGAGAAGTTAAGAAAATTTTGATGTGCAAGCAGAACTTATAGGAAAACCGAAATCGACCGAACCAAATCGAATCAAGTTGGTTTGGTTTAAGAGTAGGACAGTTTGGTTTGGTTTGAAAATCTAGAAACCAATTATGACCGATTTGGTTTGTTCTTTTGGTCCAAAACCGACCAAGCCAAACCAAATACAACCCATATATATATATATAGGAAAATGTGTTCGTCCTCCAAGCTTCCACGTGGAGCTCCACGTGGCATCCAAATATTGTTTCGATGCCACGTGGAGCTCGGGTGCATTGCTTAGATCTTCTTTGAAAAAAAATAATTGAAAACTCATCTCTATCGAGTATTTTTTGAATCGTGAAATGTAGACCAATGAAACCCGTCAAACTTTGACTTGTCGATTAAAAAGCTTTTTCAATTTTTTTTATAATATTGATCTAAACCGTCCACTTGTGCTCTACGTGACACCCAAATAGTGTTTTGGAAGCCACATGTACCTCCATATTGAACGTGAAGGACGGAACCGACACCTATATATATATATATATATATATATATATATATATATATATATAGGTGGACGTCATCCGCTCACTACACACAAGCCTTTCGACATCTTCCCATCAAAAAAGTCTTCGTCAATAAAAGCTTCATATTGCGTACCTCGTGTCGATTAAAATCAATGGTCACGATCTTCGTGATAAGGTACACACATATATATTAATTTGCGAATTATTTATTTATTATTTTGATTGATCATACGTCTAAATCCTGAGGCAAATATTTGAGTAGTTTGATCAATAGTTCCAACAATCAACGAATTTAAAGGGGTTTCAAACGTAGACGTTTTAAGAGATGGCGTTAACCTTTTATAATTGTCAACTACGGTATGTGAAAATAAACATCAATTACATGTTTGATAAAGCTCCTAATTTGTAAGATTTTAACCAAAGAGGCATTAGCCTAGTTGATAACCTCCCTCTATTATGAGGGAAGAGGTCGTGGGTTTGATACCCGTCCTCCACGCTGTTTCTTATCTTTGTCTTTATAAAGTGTGGGTTGGGTTTTATTAGTTAACCCTCACCATTGTGTCGAAGGAAAAAAAAAGGTATATGAGGGCTGGAGATGTGGTTGAACTTGCAATCTGGTTGACCTAGCCATTGCCCTTAAAAAAGAATTCATTTGTTTTTTTAACAAGTGAACTTGTCCTTACTACTATATAAAACTAAAAATAGTTTCTGTCACTTTTCTAAAAAGTGCATCAATATTTCATTGCCGCGGTCCTTAAAACCTAAAAGAGAGTTATGCTTCCATTAAACCTAAAACCTAAAACTGTAATAGCCCGAAAAATCACGCTAAACTATGACCTCGGGATCCGTGCCTGATTGGTCACAAGTTTGACCAATCAGGAGATCAAGAGTTGGCATAGAATGTGATGAACGGACGAGATGTGATGGGTTGAATGCCTATGTGGTGTGTGTTGTGAATGTGAAGTCGCATACACCTACCGCGGTGTATGTGCTCAACACACACACGTGAGGAAAGGGATAAAAGGGTTTAATAACCCTAAATGTGTGTCTTTGGTGGTTGAGAGAGAAGTAAAGAAGAGAGAGAGAGAGAGGAAGTAAAGAGAGGAGTTATTGCAACTGATTTGGAGGGGGGATTCAAGCGATAAAAGTCGGATTCAACACGGTTTGGGTCTGTTAGAGCCAAAGCTGGAAACCCTAGCCTTCCAACCATTTGATTTGAAATCAATTTGAGATTGATTCAAGGTAAATTTTTGTGAATAAAATACATAGATCGTAGAGGCTAAGTTGTAGTTGAAAATGGTTAGAATCATAGGATAATGACTTAGAAAAATAGAGGAAAAAGTATGGAAGAAGATTGAGAAGAACAGCTCGAAAGGGGCTAAATCTGACAATTTCGATTAATCGAAATTGGGTTTCGATTAATCGAAATTGGCCAGGAAGTTGAAAGGTCAGAGGACCCCGATTTCGATTGATCGAATTGGAGTTCGATTAATCGACCTTGGATTTCGATTAATCGATTTGGGTATCGATTAATCGACTGGGAACCTCCAGTGGACCCCAGGGGTTGGAGGAAAGGACTTGAGGGAAATCGACTAATCGAAATGGGATTTCGATTAATCGATTTTAGGAACTCGACTACTCGAATCGAGAATCGACTTTGCGAAACTGAGAATTTCGACTAATCGAATTAGGATTCGATTAATCGAATGAAAACTCGACTACTCGAATTGAGAATAGACTTTGCGAAACTGAGAATTTCGATTAATCGAATTAGGATTCGATTAATCGAATGAAAATCGAACTACTCGAATTGAGAATAGACTTTGCGAAACTGAGAATTTCGATTAATCGAATTAGGATTCGATTAATCGAATGAAAATCGAACTACTCGAATTGAGAATCGACTTTGCGAAACAGAGAATTTCGATTAATCGAATGAGATTCGATTAATCGATATTGACTTTCGATTAATCGATTTTAGAAATCGATTAATCGAATCAGATTCGATTAATCGATTTTGGAATTCGATTAATCGACTGAGATAAAATATGTTGACTTTTGGGTTTGACTTTAAGATTCTTAGAGAGTCTTAGACCTTCTTTATTGCATCCTTTGTGATGTGTTTCACCTGTTATGTGGTACCATAGGTGGTACGTGTGGACTAGTGCACAAGGAGCCACGTGGGACCTTGATGCAATGATCAAATGAAGACTTGAGGTAGGGAACACCTTGAACATGTACTTTATTTTACAAGAGCATGTAGTGATATAGAATTCAATTCAAATGTTTATTTCTTAAGAATTTGTGAAAAGTGTGTGTGTGACATCCATAAGAGTAATCATGATGAGCCATCCCTGTGGGATGAAGAAGTAAGAAATAAGAGCATCGTGTGATGTAGTAAATGGATACATCCTGTGATGTATCCAAGGATTGAATCATGTTTGATAGGCCTAATCGATATAAGATAGCACACTTACACGGTGAATAACTATATGTAAGGCAATCGATATTTTTGTTATTTGAGGTTTGATAGGTTACCCCACCGACGATGATATCCACGATCGACACAGATATCCGTGGACGATACGGCGAAAACCGTAGAGGCCAAAGTGAGGCTTATCCAGACATAATAAGTACACACACCCTGTGGGTGTTGATTGAGACAAGTGAAACTCGCCACCAATCCCTGTGGAAAGGGGCTTTGGTACTATATTGTATTCCTGTGGAATACGTTAAAACTGTCTATATAGATGACGATGAAGGGTATCTCATCGGGGCTCGATGCTATATTGCTCGGGGATTACTTAAGTTGAAAGTTTAAGTTTTGCTTTAGGCCTTTTCAGCATCATTCATGAGTAAATGAAAACATAAGTAATCAACAGTAAAACGAAATGCTTTTTAACTGTTTTCATCAATAACTGCATAGACACATCATGCATGGCATATCATGGAATATATGTGAGTTATAATTTATATGTTCAACCGTGTTTGTTCCCTATTGAGCTAGGATGTAGCTCACCCTATAGACTATACGTCGCAGGTCCACTACTAGCAGCTGCCGAGGCTTCAGGAGACGCTGACCCCGATGAGTCGGACCTTGCGGCCGGTGACGAGTTGGAGCCACCTCCTGAGGACTTCTTCTAGAGGACTCCGTTGTGCCGCTTTGAGGGCTTTTAGAGAGATTTTGTACGGCTTGGTATGTCAAGCCTTGATTTGTTTAAAATCATGTATATAAGGAGTTGGGATTATTCTTTTGGGACGAACCATCCGTGATGATTTCTATCATCGATGGTTCGGATCGGTTCTCCATTCATGCAGAGGCATGAGGGTAGAACTGTCTTTTGGGGAGTTAATTAATATAGATTTAAATTCCGCAATTTCGTTTATTATACTTTTTTGGATGCTTGATATACCAGTGTTCCGTGCTTAGCTAAAGGGCACGGTCAAGATGATCGTGCTGATGGCACGGGTTTCGGGGTGCCGAAATCCGGGCTATCACAAAAACAGAGTTCTGTTTCCATTAGACTAGGACCATGTTTCCGTTAAAACAGAGTTTTGTTTCCATTAAACTATAAGTATATATTAATGTAATGGAAGGCTTGAACCCTGGATCCGAATAAATGCACAAATCTTCAAATTTAGAAACAAATATTTAAAAAATGTATAAACAAAGCTTAATCAATCAAAAGTCGACTCGATGAAAAATCTAAAATCCAAACATAGATCGAGCATATAAAACTAAGCCAAAATCAGATCTACCAAGACAAGAACTGCACAAAAACATCTAATAAACCCGGCTCTCAAAAACCTAAAATTTCCCATACAGAAAGATCAAATTAGGGTTAGATTTACCTACTTCCTCCTTGCTTCACCAGTTCCTCCTTTGGCCACAGCTGAATCGGGGGGCTTATGTTCATCTTCATATAAAATAATTATGATGATTTTCTATCAAGAAGTTAAATAAAATAAATAAAATAACAATTTTGTGAAGTCCAAAATCTGGACCCGATCGTACCTGATACAGATTGGACCTTGTCTCTGCCACTCAAGATTAGACCAAACTTAAATCGTGTCTATCATACTTGGACCTTAACTAAGACCCATGACATATATGCAACCATATACACACACACACACACACACATACACACACACACATATATATATATATATATATGAGTGCTGAAACATTAGTTAAGCGTCAATTAACTACAAATTGACACCACCAAAACACAAGTTTGACTAACACAAACTCAAAATTGATCCATCATCCTTATCCAAATATATATATATATATAATATAGTATTAAGAAAATAATAGTATATTAATTTTTTGTGATAAAATAATAATATTTAAAAAACTGAAAATATCTAATAAAGCTTTAACAAAAAAATAAAAATTAACAAAATCAAATTCATTATCAGTATCCGTGCATTTTTACTAGGGAAATTTACCTGACAGGCGCTGTCAGATACGCCTTTTACGTCAGAAGCTCTATAGTTTCACTTTTACCTAGAAAACCATGCTGGCCACGAATTGAAACTGCTTTGAGAACGCTGTAGGAAATACCCAAACTACCCCCACAGTAATAAATAGCCGCCCTCTTTTCAAATCATTTACTGTTTTCAATTTACTTTTTCGTTCGAAGTCGGTGGAGAGTCGTTGATGCTTCGTGGACGATCGCGTTCAAAACTACAACCTTCAAGCTACCAAATCTGTAAGTTATAATTAAAATTAGCTTCCATCGCTATAGATTTTTTATTTCTCCTCTCTTTGTTGCATATTTTGACATAATTTTTTTTTGTTTTCCCATATGTAATCGTTATCGATCTTCTATGTAATCGATATCGATCCTATATGTAATCGTTATCGATTACATATTTAGTCGCTATCAATTACATCGAAGATCGTTATCGATTACATTTAGAGTCGATAACGATTATATATGTAGTTGTAATCGACTATATAAACTGTGGATGACGAATCTATAACAAATCGATATCGACTCTCTATGAATATAATTAATACCCATCATTTAAAATAATTTCCCTATAGTTATTACCCTCGATGTCATAATAAATCATACGAGATTTTATATTTATCTCAACCGACGTTCAATTTATTGCCAACTACCCTTTTGTAAAACCATTATGGCAAGTTAGGTTGGAAGAATGAGAAAATTTAATACAACGATTCGTATTCCACAATCTAGGAGCTTTAAATACAGGTTTAGTTCGTCCTTAGCAAACCACCTATCATCCCTACCATATATTTTCCCAATGTATAAACAAAAAAAACCTTCTATAACCCAATAAAGTTCGATCCTGTATGGGAGGACCCACCACCACCACCAGAACCAGATCCTCTGCAATTCCTGTGGGACGAGTACGATGAAGTAATGGAGATTTTGGCGAAGGAAGAAAAGAAGAAGAAGAGGAAGGAAGAAAAGAAAAAGAAACTTAAGACGGAACCACCCGCCTCTCCACCCCATCCACCACCTGCTCTTCATCCTTCTTCCTAAATTTTCTTTTCTTTTTTAATTATAAGTGAAAAAATTTGAATGTAATTGAAATATTTTGCAAGTAAATGAAACAACTTTTTGATGCAATGGCGACTTCATGAAATCTTTTGAGTCCGTAAATTAAATATTTTCTATATAAATAAGAGAAATTTACCTGACAGGTAAATTAAACATTTTGAGATCAATGTAGACTTATATTGAATTGATGGCGATTTCATAAGTAATCGAGATCAATTACATTGAGAGTCGGTATCGATTACATATAGGGTCGATATCGATTATATATGTAATCAATGTAGGTAAAGAAGAAGGAAGAAAAGAAATAGAACAAAAGAAAGAAAAAGAAACTTAAGAGTCAGTAAATTAAGTAATTTCTATATAAATAAACATTTTGAGGTCATTGCGAATTTATATTGAGTCGTTGGCGATTTCATAGGTAATCGATATCGATTACATATAGAGTCGTTATCGCTTATATATCTAATCGGTATCGATTATATGTAGACTCGATATCGATTATATATAGAGTCGGTATCGATTACATATATAAGCAATAACGACTCTATATGTAATCGATACAGGTTTTATATATACATTTCATCAACATTTTTAACTATCCTTGTTAGTATAGTGCTCAGTCCTTTCTTTTTTATTACAGTTTATTTCAAAAGGCTGTCAAGATGGTTGTACACCGAGTTGTTGCCAAGTGTTCGCCTAGTGCCGTTTCGAATCTCTACGAAAATGCTACCCCAGCTCGGAAGAAGTTACTGAGAGATTCAGTTTTTGGTGGAATATTTCAAATGCCGAAGGGTGTGGGATTTCTTTCCGATGTGGTGGATGCGATGCTGACATTTTGGGTTGATAAAAATCACTTCGGAATTGGGAAGACTGATGTCTATCTTCGGAAGATAGACATTGCATTGATATTGGGCCTTGCCGTAGTTGGCCCAGAAAAGTATACCTCATCCGGTAAACCATCGATAGAACAAACCATTAGATACAAATACTTTCGTGGAACGCCTCCCGGAAAAATTCTCCGGTCTCATATAGATGCTGCAATTTGGAGAGCGGAAAGTGATGAGGACTTCTTAAAGTTTTCCCTTCTGTTTGTGTTGTGCATATTTCTCTTCCCCGGGTCCCACCATCAGATTTCGGAAGACCACATCGACCTCATCGATGATGTGGAGACCTTTAACCGAACTCCGTGTGCGCCGTCTCAGACTTGATTGAGTATATAATAAATGCGCGAATAGAAAATTCACGAGATGGATAAAGTCAAGACGTACAACATATATGGATGCATATGTGTACTTCAATGGTGGGCTTATGAGATCCTGCCCGATATATCGCCATCCCAGCTAGGCCTCAAGGACCCTTTCCCACTATTTGAAATGGTCGACGGTATGCATCGGGATCAAAGGTTACACTCGCGGGCAGATGTTAGATAGCAAAGTATGAGGTCTATTGCCTATTAAAAAAAAAAGTAACTTACCGATTCATTCTAGAATCGATAACGATTCATTACAGAATCGCTACCGATTCATTCTAGAATCGATAACGATTCATTACAGAATCGCTACCGATTCATTTACGAATCGATAGCGATTCCTTAACAATCGATTAAAATGCAGTCGATAACGACTTAATAAGTAGTCAATAACGATTCATTACCTAATCGATAGCGATTTTTTAACGAATCGATAACGATTTATTAAATAGTCGGTACCGATTCTTTACATAATCGAGAGTGATTGATTATATATATAACGATCATTTTATTCTGTTGTTTCATTTTCTTTCAAAAGGTTCGCGCTCCCCTCATGCCTCAGGGCTTTGAATTAGAGATACCCGTGTTGAGAGAATATCTACGGGTTCAAAAGGAGGTTGGGGGGAAGAGGAAAGAACCGGTCAAGAAAGCTGTGGAAGAGATTCGATCGAAGAAGAAAAGAAATTACATTCCGGTCGAGAATATTGGAGAGGGAGAGGAAGAATGAGATGACGCATCGACGTCTGAAGAAGAACCCCTCTCAAAAAAGGGCCCCGTGCATGTGGGAGAGGGTCGGCCAAGAACTAGGGGGGCCGCCAAGGAGAGCCTGGCAGCGAAAGATAGCCCAGCTGAACCGTCCACCTCCAATGATTCTTTGTTGAGGAGGGTCGATCATTTGACGCTGGATAACTTGAAGCTCACCCAAAGAGTGAGCGATTTGGAGGGAGAGAATAAGGCCCTGACTAAATATTGCGCTTCTTTAGAGAAACTATGCAACTCCTTCAATGAGAGGCTGAATTCAAGGGATGCGGAGTGACAGAAGTTAAATCACTACAACTATTTAGTCAGAAAGGGCCAGACTGATATAAAAGAACTCCTTGAAAATTTATTGGAGGCGAGACCTAAGGTATGTGTTGAAATCTAGTTTTAGATGTTTAATTTTGTTAACATAAATCGATTTCGATTATATATAGAGTCGATATCGATCATATATACAATCGTTATCGATTATATATGCAATCGATATCGATTCTATTTACAATCGATCACGACTATATATATAATCGATAACGATCATATATAAAATCGATAGCGACTATATATATAACCGATAACGATCATATATAAAATCGATTTGGACTTTTTAAAATATGGACTAAAAATTAATTCTTATTTTACATCATTATTACGATGTACAGGATGTGGCTATGGAGGAGCTGATATCGAAGGTGTGTGACACAGCCTTCGATGAGGAACCATCAGCTCCTGCGCATCAGGTTCCTCCTCCTCCTCCCGTTGATGAGGTGAAGGCAGCTGCTAATAGGCAGTCTGAGACCCAAACTGATAAGGGTCCTGCTGGTAAAGAGGAAATCTCTTCCCAATTGCCTCACCAACAAGCTGAGCTTCGCTTAAGACCTAGGTAAGCGAAAGTCAGCAAAGTAATTGCCATCAAACCTAAGGCCCATCGAAGGGTAGTGGCTGAAAAGAAGCCTACCGCGAAGGCCAGCGAAGGACCAACTGCTGAGCTTGGACCGGTGGCAGTCATTACCGCTGGTCCTGGGTCTACGAATGAAGATGCTCCTGCTGAGCTAACAGCGGAGCAAAAATATATGCTAGACATATGGAACAAGCCTCTGAAGGAGGACAAGTAAGTAGAATTACCCTGAATACTTAACTTTATTATTATATATTTATCGTGAAGATTAGTTAAGTTGGCCATTTTTTATGCAGAGAATATGTTAGCACTGTCGGCAAGTATAAGCTGGTGGTGCAATCCTTCAGATGTCCAAGGTGAACTCGACTGGATAACTTTATAAGTTTAACATACTGTAGGCAAAATCGTTATCGATAGCTTATGTAATCGTTATCGATGTCTTATGGAATCGGTATCGATGGCTTATGGAATCGGTATCGATGGCTTTTAGAGTCGCTAACGATGGCGTATGTAGTCGTTAGCGACTATGTACATCATCAATATCGATTCATTAGAGAGTCGATAAAGATTTCGACGACTTAAATAATCGTTACCGACTCTCAAATGAATTGATATCGATGACTTATAGAGTCGATAACGATTATGTATTTAACTCTAACTGCATATTTTAATCTAACTGCATTGGTTTCAGGTTATGGGCGCCTACCTGAGACATTTGGAAGTTATTGATGATAAAATTCATCCTGAGAAAGAGGTCAAAAACTTCCTTATGGACCCTGCCGCACTGACGTACATGGGCTATGAACTGAGAGATTTCAACAAGTTCCTGCTTGCTGAAAAATTATACGACCAGTCGATCGAGGTTCAAGTTCACAGGTGGGCTGCCTATAGACAAAGAGAGACTGGAGGGAAGAAGCTGATAGAAACTTTCTTCTTCAATGAGCTTCGAAATCTGTGGGCTCACGAATGCAACATAGTATGCTTTTATCCTCTTGATAATTATTCTTTTTAATTTTTTCTATCATACCCTTTGAGATTATATTACTTTTTTGTAGATATTTATGCCAATACATTCTGAACAACCACTACACTGGGCGCTTGCGATCGTAAAGGTAGTCGAACGATCGATAATGATCATCGACCCTATATTTAATAGGCCCTCTAAGGAAAGATATGTGTCCTAATTGCAGGCGCTAGTAAGATATTTTGCTTAGCATATCTTTTATCATTGTTAGCTTAACATATGTGACACTTCTCTCTATTATTTCGAAACAGACCCAATACCTTCCCGTGATCTTATATTCGTACGGTGATTTCGCTGCACTAATGAAGAAGAGCTATCCTTGGTCATCTACTGACTGCCGGATCAAAGCCGTCCCCCGATAGACCAACTCCTGTGATTGTGGAGTGTTTGTTGTGAAGTATGTCGAATACTTTATGATGGGAAAGAAATTTGACTTCGCGCAATCAGATATAGATAGGATCAGGGTAGAAATTGGCCATATACTGGCTACATACACAGGCGATGGCGGAGCACTGGCGAAGGACGACAAAAAGGAGGGGGAGCAGCAGTAGTGTGGTTGTATTTGAATATTTTTGTAATTGTAAATAAAATATTTTTTCTTAATGAATTATTTTGAATATAATTGCACTATTTTTATGTAGTTGTAGTTAAAAAGTAGAATAGCATCCATTAGCGACTACATATATAATCGTCATCGACTATATAAATAATCGGTGACGACTCTGTATGTAATCACGCCCGACTATATACATAATCGTCGTCGATTGTATAAATAATCGATATCAACTATATATGTAGTCGTCATTGACGATATCCATAATCGATGCCGATTCTTAAATGAATCGATATCGACTTTATACATAGTCGATGGCGACTCTATATAGAATCGATATCGATTAGTTATTACAGTGTAAAAAAACATGGATTCTGAATTTCTCATTTACATTCAATCTATCATTATTAAAAATATACACTGTTAGCCCATCGGTCCCACTGCCTTGCAGCTCCTGTGGTTGTGACCATATTTACTGCACCTGCTACACTGTAGTGCCCTAACCTCACCCTTAGACCTTATCCTTCTCTTCCTCGGACGGCCGGCTTGCTTTCGGCAATAATAGGGTGGTCTCACTTTCATATTTTTAGGGAGTTGCTCTGCTTGGAACTCCCATTGACTTTTATCGAGGGTGGGAACCTATTGCTCGTCATATGTTTGTCTAAAGCAAGCGGTGAAAAACCAGTTCTCACAAAATTTATGATAGTCGTAACTTCTTCGATTGATGGTATGCGGCATGGGAGCAAGGCAAGCCATGAATGTGCCAACGGCGGCAACTACAGGTCTTGTGTTCCAAGTCGACGTGATGAATGTAATTTCTGGAATTGACTTGGAATTGATCGCGCCCGTATGGTTGAGCTCTCTTTCTACCGGCCCATTGCAACACCTTCTTCATGTGAGCGTCTGCTTTCGGGCAGAGAAGGGTAGTCCATTTATCAGATATCTCTCTGCGTTTTTAAAAATGATCGACGACTTTCTCTCTAGTAGTTCTGATAAAGTCAATAATTGGTCTCTCTCGAGCTATCTTTAGCACGCTGTTTAAACTTTCGGCAATATTCGTAGTCAGGGACTCGTACTGCCTTCCTTCCATATGTGCGCGTGCCCAATGCTTTGGATTTATTTTTAAAATATATTCTACGGCCTGAGAATCAGTAGGATCTTTCTTCATTTCGTTAATAAAATAATCAAATTTCTCTTTCGAATATACACGCGTGGCGCACCACCATAGACCCTTCACATTGTTCCTGGGATACTTGTGCTACAAATTTTGTGTCATATGCCGCATGCAGTAGTTGTGATATGCGTTAGGGAAGATATGTTTCACCGCATTTATTAAACCCTTCGACTTGTCCGTGATAATTACGAGATCTTCGTTAAACCCACCGATCACGAACGCACCTACCCGTTCAAGAAACCACATCCACGTATCCTCTTCTTCTAACTCGACCACGGCAAATGCTAACGGTAATATATGACCATTACCGTCTTGCCCAAAGGCGATAAGGAGGATCCCTTCGAAACGTCCTCGTAGGTGTGTGCCGTCTATAAGCAATATGCGACGAAGTGTATTGCGGTAGCTGCCGATGCATGGGCCAAAACTCCAAAAAAATCTTTGAAACTTACCGATAAGAGTAAGTTGAAAGGATGTTTGTACATTAGGATCTACCCTCTCCATCTCCTTCACGTAGGCCGGTAGATCAACAAATTGTCCTTCCCAACTTCCTCTAATATCATTAAGGGCAAGCTCTTTTCCCCTCCAAGCTTTTGCATATGAGATTTGCACATTATAAGCTTTTGCAATATCAAACATTATCGACGCCGGTGTGTAGTCGAATCTTTTCATAAGTTTATCCCATACATAATTCGCTACGAAGGAGATTGTTGCATTACGATGACCGTGCGGTCTGATCTTAGCGGCTCCGCATGTGTGAGTACTATTGAATGTCTTGATTTGGAAAGAATCGAGCCCAGTCAATTTAGAAGCATGTATTCGCCACGAACAATCGGGTTCGTAGCATCCGGCTGTCACTCGATAACTAGCGGTCCTCAAAGGCCGAATTTGAAAGTTTTTCTCTACCGCGTGTTCTTTCAATGCTCTTTTAAATGTTTGTTTGTCTCAAAAGATCTCTCTAATTTTAAACGTCTAATTCCGATATTCAGTTTCCACCTCTTCATCGGAGGAATCGCCCGATGTCTCTGACATTTCGTAATCTCCGTCTACTAGAGGATTGTCAATATCTCTCACAAAAATTTTCGGATCCTCTTTGATAAACCCATCTGGTTCGCCTTAATATTCTTCTTCTAAGGTATCTTCATTCATGGCGGTGTTCTCGGGTGGTTGACTAGATCTTTCACCGAAGGGGTTCTGATGTGATTGACCGGATCCTTCACAGAATGGATAATGGCGTGGTTGGCTAGGCCCTTCACCGAAGGGGTGCTCATATGTATGGACATGGGGTTGAGTTACTCCAGTAATTCTCATCGATGGCATGGTAGAACATAAGTCTTGAGTAAACCAAGTTGTCCATCCACCGGGAAAGATATGACTAAAATCGTTGGTATCCACCACCCTTTATGAAGTATAGTCTAACCATTGACTACATTGTTGTGACCCATGCATGTATTTTACTGGGTCATCATACGATTCAATCAGAGCATCGTTTAAATCAAATGTTGCTTTCCCTCTGCCATAGTTCGTCGCAATATAACCGTCATCGCCTAACGGGACGGTATCGTATACAATTTCATCCTCAAACTTACATGGCTGAAATGAATGAGACACAAAATCAGTCCCGCCGAGATTTACTTGTTCACCTTCAACTGGGAAGGATGACGGTTCCTTAATGATGAATACTTTTATAACGTTCACTCCGGATTTATAAAACGTAAATAATGTAGCTAAAACATTAGAGTACAAAATGTCGGCAACCACAGGCGTATTCACTATCTTCATATGAAACTTTGTGAAAACTGTTTCATCCGCTAAGAAACCGACAAAGCAGATTCGCTTATGAATTGTTCATAAGAAATTTCAATTGAAATATTAATAAGCCTCCGCCGGCCACCTTCATACAAGCCATCATCGTTTACAAGAAGGCTATCATAGTGACAAAGAAGAGGAATCCTCACGTCCGTCATCGTCTGTTTAAGAATGAGAAGGAATGGTCATAAGACTGATGAAACAAAAGAGAAAAGACGACTATAACTCTTAGTCGATTGCAAATACAATCGATATCGACTCTATTGGAAATCGATATCGATTGTGTATACAATCGGCATCGACTCTATATACAATCGATATCGATTTCAAATAGAGTCGTCATCGGCTCCATACACAATCGATATCGATTGTATACACAATTGTCATCGACTCTATATGGAGTCGATGACGATTGTATGTGAAATCGATATCGATTTCAAATAGAGTCGTCATCGGCTCCATACACAATCGATATCGATTGTATACACAATTGTCATCGACTCTATATGGAGTCGATGACGATTGTATGTGAAATCGATATCGATTGTGTATGGAGCAGATGACGAAATGCAGGGCCTTCTTCTTCTAAGAGATACTGCATCACTACATAACACTAATAAACTGAAAATGGGGTTAAGTAGGATACCTCTCGTCGCAAGGACAAAGTTCAGGGTCTTTTTACCACAATGAAGAAATGCAGGGCCTTCTTCTTCCAAGCCTCTGTTTTCTTCTTCAAAATAGCAGATCGGAGCAGATCGGACTAAGTAAGGACACTCCGTCTAGGGTTTTACACCTCTAACTTTTTTGTAGGTTAAAATGAGGAAGAAGACGATGCTTTGTTGGTTAAAGAAGGTCATAGAAGGGGGTAATTTGGACCTTTTACTCCCCTTAGGGTCGGCTAGGCTTGGAGCTAGTTTGTCTGGGTAAAAGTGAAACTATAAGGCTTCTGACGTAAAAGGCGTACCTGACAGGGCCGGTCAGGTAAATTTCCCTTTTTACTAGTTACCATAAAAAGAGTTGACCTTGGATGTTTCACCCACACATTGGATGTTCGGAGATTTCAAGAAAGAGGCATTCGAAAATTATTTCAGCTGACTACTACGTTTTTCAAAGAGATGGGATAGGCTGATAGAGTTTGTTGGTTGAAAAAGGTCAAAATTAGCAAAATTATTTAGACTTTTTTGGTTAGGGTGGTATTATTTGCAGCGAAAGAAATTTAGGCACAACCCTAAATCCTAAACCTTAAACCACTTATGGGTTGCATTGAAAGATTGGTGGGCTTCAAATAAAGCCATCTTTTGCATATTAGCTGTTGACAAAAATTAACATCTTCTGCAAAATAATTACCTTGAAGGGGATAATTCTAAAATATTTATCTCAAAGGGTATATATCTTCTAATTTTTTCAAAAAAAATATATATATTTTTTTTTTGCCTCAATAGACACTTGGCATACCCTCTAATTTTGATTTTTTTTTTTATAAACAAATATTTACCTCAGAGAGTTAGAGGACAACTGACATATCCTCTGAAGTTATTATTTTGTAAAATCTATAACATATATCCTCTCTCTTGTAAATGTTTATAAGGGCTTGGTACAAAACAAGGAGTATTTAAAAAAAAAAAATGAGTATATTATACTACTTTAAATTATTTTTTAAAAAAGGGAGTGTCATGACTTTTAGGGTTCCTAATAGGACATTAGGTCAGAGTTTTAGAAGTATTTATAGATAAAAGTATGAAATCACCCTTCTCCCCACCTAAATACATGATATTGTTTGTGTTATATGACATTTAGATGAAAGGTATTTTCATAGTTTCAATTATAAATGTTTCTCATATGTTAATCGAATAATTTTTGGATAACTTTTTTATATTTTCAAATTACCTTTTCCCTCACACATTGATCTTGAATGATTTTTTTGGGGACATTGAAAAGTGTGTAAATCTTTTTTTCTAAAACTTTCTAAAGTAAAATAATATGTTAAACTTTTCTCTAAGTAGTCATTTTTTCCTAAATTTTTCTATTTAAAAAAAACATGTACTTTAAGGTAATTTCCCCCCAAAATGCTACCCTCTCTAGTAAATATCTTTTTTAATAGGCAAAGGGGAAAATGTGCCCGACGTAGAGATTTCTCTACGCCTTTTGATATGGCCATGCATGTAGCTTTTTTTTGTGAAGTGATGGGTGGCATGGAGTCCACTTTATTAACTAGGGTTAAAATTTTAAAATATTTTAAAAGTTGCATTTCCTTTCAGTCATCATTCTTGATTTTTTTAGAAGTTTTTTCCATTTTTTTCTCTTATCTCATATTTTCTAAGAAAGTGTCAGACTTACTTTTTTAAATATATTTAACTCAGAAAATATGGATGTCTGGTAGCGAAGCACTAACACCTTCCTAGTGAAGCGCCGGCCAATGATCAAAATTTCGGCCGAAATTATCGGTTTCGGTCCCCACCGAAACAATAATATGGAACCGAAATTTCGGTCATTGTTTGTATGGAATTGAAATTATCGGCCGAAATTCAAATTTTCGGCCGAAATTTCGGTTCAAATTTTTGGTTTCGGTCCCCTCCGAAACTGAAATGAAACCCAAAATTTTGATCCTTGGCGCACTTTGAGAGGCGCATTTCAATAACGAGGCATCGGCACTTTGTCGAGAGCCTGGGTGCCAACACCTCATTTTAGAAGGTGCCTCTATATCAAGGTGTCGGCGTTTCAATAAATATATATATATATATATATATATATATATATATATATATATATATATATATATATATATATATATATATATATATATTAACCAATCGACAGTACCTCAATATAGAGGCGCCAACACTCCATTTTTTTTTTTGTAAAACGCCGATATCTCCAGATAGAGGCGTCGACTTCCCTAAAACGATGCATCGACACTCCTTTATTTTAGCGAAGTGGCGACACCTTGATATAGAGGCGCCGAGGTGCCAGCACTTCGCTACCGAAGTCCCAACGCCTCACTATCGAAGTGTCGGAGCCTCTCTACCGGGGTGTCGTCGCTTCAATACCGAGGTGCTAATGCTTCGCTATAAGGTACTGACATTTTTTAAGTAAAATATACCTTAAAAAGTAAGTCTAACACTTTCTTGAAAAAATAGAGAGAAGATAGAAAAAAGAAAACGACTTTTAAAAAGTCAAGAATGACGGCTTGAAGGGTATATAACTTTTAAACATTTTAAAAGTATAACCTTTATTAGTAAAGTGGTTCCCATGTCATCCATCACTTCACAAAAAGATGTTACGTATCGTGCTTATATCAATAGGCGCAGAGAGTGTCGCGCTCATATCAATAGGCGCAGAGATACCTCTATGCCTGGACGCATTTCCTCGACTTTTTTTTAAAAATATTATTACACTACTAACTTTTTTTTAGTGATGACCGCTTGGCTTGACTCATTAGTCTCGTGGGTTGCTTTAAAATATTGGGCGTTTGAGAAAACAATGATCATTTTTTAAAAGTTTGGGCGTATTATAACAGCTTAAAAGCTTTTAAAGAAAAAGATTAGCACAATTTTTTAAGTTTTCAAAATGAGATTTAGTCCATCTAACAAGAGAATCACTACTTGAAATTACCCAACCACCCTTCTTCTTTTGTTGTCTGTGTGGACTTCAATAACTTCGTTGCTTTTTTATTTTGGGTAATTTTCTGCCCCTATTAATGGATATTTTCTACTTCCCTAAGCTCCTGTTGTGTGAGCAAGTTTAAGTTCTTAAATCTCAAGCCATAGTAGTGGCTTAAGTTTTATAAGTAGGTTGTGTCGGCCTCCATTAATGGTGACTTAAGCTTTCTGTACCATTAATGGAGTTTAGAACTTCGTTGACTTCCATTATGTCTTAAGTAATAAGTTTAAACCATTATAAAAAAAAAAAATCATAATTTTAAACCATTATAGGAGAAGGTTGCAAAAAGTTTGTTGCCTATAGATTGCTTTCCTGAATTTAATAAAGAACCACCATTATAGAACATAGTAAGAAGCTCGGTGATATCAATACATAAGGAAAAAGGTTGTTTAACAAATTATTGATTGGCGCCCTCTCTCTTCAATACAAAGGAAGAAGAACATTCAAGAGTTCTAATTCAAAACCAACCATCAGAGCAGGAAAAAGAATGATTACAGAGAAGACGACATCCACATGTTTAGGTGAAGAGAGAAGGGATTTCAGAACAGAGTAATTCTGAAATCTCGAATTCTTTGGAAAAAGAGAGATTACAAACGCTAGGGTTTTTCATTAGGGAGAGAGAAGGGTTTACTTGAAGGGTATTTAAGTAATGTCAAATCGCCTTTTGCCTTTTTAGGTTCTCAGATATTGTGTCAATTCCTTTTTTCCTAAAACTTTGGGGAATGTTTGAATAAAAACACGAGAAACGTGGGAAAGTAAAATAATATTCCTATATTTTCTCATGGATACCTAACTTGTAGGAAACCATGGTATTCCTTTGTTTCCCTTTGTTTTTCGCTATTTGGATAACCATATTGCTAGTTGGGAAAATGCAGGATTAACCAAATCCTGTGTTTAAATATATAAGCAGGAAATTGTAGGAAAATAATATATCCTAAAAAAAAAAATAGCTAAATAACTAAAACATTATATATGTATTAAGTTTTTTTATCTCTTTATATATATTAACTGAATTGCTCTAGTGATAGACTTGGTGTTTTGTGAAGGTTAGGTTCTAGGTTCAAGCTTTGTTATATGTAATAAATTGTTATACATCATATATATGAGTATATAGCTTTACAACATAGTAGAGCCTTGTGAAAAAAATCTCTCCAAAAATAAGTCCGTACAACACCTAAATAGATGGAGGGGAGATTAAAAATAAGCCAAAATTGTGCGATTTCAGATCGTCTGATAGGGGCATCATGATCTTAAGATCTATCATGAGGAAGATTAAAAAAAAAAAATTCTCCATCGTCTTATTCAAATCAGTCAATAGTTTTCGTTCGTGAAAAAATTTTGTGGTATTATGAGAAGAGTCGTACAGATGAGAATTTTGAAGGTTCGGAAGATAGAAAACCGAGGGACTCCCTCGACATTTCTTCTCAAATTTTGATAGAAAATATGAAGATAATTTCCGACCCTTTGGATGTCATCCAAACAACGAGAATATCGGTAATTCATTTGTCGCATATGAGTTTTCCCTTATTTTCCCTTGTTTCCCTTGAAACCAAACAGACCCTAATTTCTCCTAAAATGTTTGTGTGCTATAAACAAAATGAACCCTAATTTTA
The DNA here is from genome assembly GCA_021018995.1 of Chloranthus sessilifolius. Classification (NCBI taxonomy): domain Eukaryota; kingdom Viridiplantae; phylum Streptophyta; class Magnoliopsida; order Chloranthales; family Chloranthaceae; genus Chloranthus; species Chloranthus sessilifolius. The sequence goes on from CM037590.1 coordinate 8,266,510, forward strand.
GGTTATTTGTAACCAAGTGCATCCAACACATGAGTTGATTTGAAAGATTCGTGGGCTGCAAATAAAGCCACCCTTCACAGTAACCTATGAGAGTAGAATATTTGAAAGTCAGAATTCCCTTGAATCCCACGCCTTTAAAAGTGGTTGAATCACAGATGAAATTTATATTGTGGGACCTGATCATTGCCCTTGTTTTGGTGATAATTTTGTTCTCATCGCTTTGGCTTAATTGCTTCACCCTTTGTTTATATGTCAACAGTTTCCTTGTTCTTGTTATTATCATTTGCCTCCCTGTTTCGTTGTTAGTGAGGTTCTCATTCCTTTGGCTTCACGGCATTCGAGTACACTTAGGGCTGTCAACGGGGTGGGTTTCAGCTCGGGATCGCTCTGACTTGGGAACGGTCCAGATGGGCCAGGTTCAGGTCCAAGATTTTAAGTTATTTAATAAACAAGCCAGGCCGGGCTAGGCCCGAATAAGATACGGGCTTGGGTTTAGGCTGGGTAGTAGTAAATAAACGGGCCTAAGTACTCTTTAAAATTTTCGGGCTAGTAAGCCCGGCCCGAACCCGGCTCGCAAAATCTTCCAAAATGACACTCTTACCCCTTCCTTATTTCAACTCAATGCATTAATAAGGGGGTAGAGTAGTCATTTCCCCTTGAAACTATATAAGCCCAATAGATAAGCTAGGATTCTTCTTATCTTCTTCTTAGTTCCCTGCTAGCCCGACCTGAACCCGGCTCGCAAAATCTTCCAAAATGACACTCTTACCCCTTCCTTATTTCAACTCAATGCATTAATAAGGGGGTAGAGTAGTCATTTCCCCTTGAAAATATATAAGCCCAATAGATAGGCTAGGGTTCTTCTTAGTTCCCTGCTAGTCGCCGTCTCTTAAGACTCTCTCTCTCTCCTAGCCGGCAGCTGACGTCTTTGTAGCAGCCGATCTCTCTCTCCCTTTCTCTTCCAGCCGATCTCTCTCTCTCTCTCTCTCTCTCTCTCTCTCTAGCTATGCTATCTTACATCGTCCTCCTCCTCTAGGAGATTTGAAGGAGTTGTTGATATATTTTAACTTGGAGGCGACTAGAGAGGAATGGGGATCATGCGTGACTCCACAGTCCAAACTCCAAACCCTCTTTTTTTCAATCAAGTTATGGCTTTCGTCTTTGGAGAAATGTTTATTTTTTGGGTGGCCTTATTTGCACCTATCAATATAAGCATATCTCCTAGCCGATACACCACTGATAGGCGACAACTCTCTCTCTCCCAATATCACCACTGACGGCTGGGTTTCTAAGCCTCTAGGGTTCCGACAGAAATCTACAGGAAAAAAAAAACACTTAAAAAAATTATTAGAACCCGGCCCGAACCCGGGTTTCAACCCGATTAATAACGGGCCAGGTTTTTTTGGGCTGGGTTCGGGCTATAATATTTAATAATTGGGCTGAGCCCGGCCCGACTCAGTAACATATCTGGTCGGGTTCAAGCCTTCCTTATATTATTTTAGAAAAACAGGCCTACAAAAAATCTAGCCAGAACACAGCCCTGCCCGGCCCGTTGACAGCCCTAAGCACACTTCTTGAGTCTAGCACCGTCTATTTTGATGATCGAGCGATTTTAAATATTTTATTTGATATGGTTTTGTAAAGAAAAAATAAATATGATTTCGAGATAAAATTGGTTAATTTATTGATACATCCGGTCCATGAATGAAGCAACTAAGAAAGAGAAAGAAACAATAACCAACTTCTTTGCTTCTAAACATTTTTTAAGAAACAGCTTCGGGTACCATTATTTACACCCTGTGAAATTGTAACTTCAGCCCATCTCCTCTAATTGAAATTCATTAATTGCTTTGAATCACATGATGATGGATCTTGAGTTCATGGGCATAAGCATGGGCATGTCATGAGAAAATCAATTTTTTTATTTCATGTGACACATCCCAAAAGTTTACCCTAAAATAATGTGGCACCCATCAAACTCACACATGATTTTGGGGTCACTTTGTGGGATATCTACCAGTCTGATGGTATGTGCATGATCTCAAAATCCATTGTCTGGCAATTGAGAAGAGAAAACGATTTCCATCATTTGATCCAAAGCAGTCAATGCATTTTGTTGAAAAATATATGGTGTGGTTACAATTTCATGGGTGTAGGTATTGGTACCCAAAGCTTCACATGGCCTTGACGAAAGAAAGAATAAAAGAAAAGAAAACAACTATTTCTAAGTCAATAAAAAATTAGTTAAGGGGCAATAATTGGTTTAATCCCTCATGTAGAGACTTTTAGCCGCGAGGCCCAAGACATCCCATGAAAAAATTGACTATAAAAATGATTTTATCTCGATTACTCTCACACAACATTTGTACCATTGTACATATTTTAAAGGGAAATTTACCTGACCGGCCCTGTCAGATACAGCTTTCACGTCAGGAGGCCCTGTAGTTTCACCTTTACCCAAACCAACCAGCTCCAAGCCTAAGCGACCCTAAGGATAACAAAAAGTCCAAATTACCCCCTTTCTTTAACGCACAAAAACATCATCTTCTTCCTCATTTTAATCTGGTACAATTTTTAAAAGTCAGAGGTGGCGAAGGTGACTGCGTCTTCTCCTCAATCCAAACTATTCCGATCTGCTATTTGGATCGATCCAGATACACCTTTTTCATTAGAGACTGTAGCTGATTAGAATGAGGAAGAAGAGGATACACCTATATAATTTAAAATTTTAAATATTTACATTTTTCTATATTTACGCGATGTGAAACGAGATCTATGCCGTCAGATTTGAAGACTACAATATAAAATCGATAATTCTAAAGATAGATATGAGAAAAAGGCGATATCGACTCGACGATCGGTACGATCATTTTAAGAGTCGCCATCGATTACGAGAAAATCGTCATTGACTCTATAGAGTCTCGCGATTATATTAAAAATAAAAATTATGTAATCGATGGCGATTTTATGCGAGTCGATGACGACTCTCTCAGTCGATGATGACTCATGTAATCGTCATCGATTACATAATTTTTATTTTTATTATTATTTTTTATTTTTATATAATCGATGACGACTCAGATATAGAGTCGATGCGACTCTCATGCAGTCGATGACGACTCTTAAAATGATCGGTATCGACTATGTGTAATCGATATCGATCGTGTAAAGTCGATATCGCATTTTCTCATATCTATCTTTGGAACTATCGATTTTATATTGTCGCCTAAATCGATATGTATTTGGGTCGATCCAAAATAGCTCGAATAGTTTGGATCGGAATAAATCCCGTTTCACATCGCGTAAACATAGAAAAATGCAAATATTTAAAATTTTAAATTATATAGGTGTATCATCTTCTTCCTTATTCTAATCACTCGGTCTAAAAAAGGTGTATGCATCCAAATAGCGGATCGAATAGTTTGATTGAGAGAAGAAGACGCCTTTCGACTTTTAAAAACCGTATAAAATGAGGAAGAAGTAAAAAGAAGACTCGATATTTTTGAGACTTGTGCCATTTAAAATAACATTTACACTGTCCGATTTGAAGGCTATGTTATAAAGCTCTTTAGTGTCAAAAACTAGTGAAAAATGATTTCTATCATCTGATTCAACACAATTAACATGGTCCTGAGCTTTTTTCTATCTTGAATCAAATGATATAGATTATATTTTGTGCTTATTTTTGACACCAAAAATCATTACACCATGGCCTTAAGTCTCAAAAAAATCCTGCTTCATTATAAATAAATTATGTGTAACAATATAAATTTCGTGTAAAAAATAATTGCTTCCATCACAGGAAGAATTAAGTTTCATGTGACCTAGTTGATAAGAAACCATAAAATTACATAAAATGTATGGATTTATGTGGTTTGATTTATGTGGTTTGGTTTTACGCAAATTTACCTCATAAACGAATTTTACATGTTTGTTTGTAAATATTTTGGTAGAACGGAGCAGATTACTCTCTGAGTGAGATCCATCTTTTATTTGCAACTATTGAATCTTTGCATAATACTAAAATATTGCAAAAGAGGCAAGTAAAGGTAATGTTCTTTTTATTTATTCTTATTTTATACATATTATAATACAAGAGACCTTTAATAGAATTTCCTTATTTGTGACTTTTAACTACATGTTTTAGTTTTGGCCTTTGGGTACCAATATTTATAATCATATAATCTTCAAACGCGGGTAATTTAAAACAAATTTATCATTTTAAGTTATTTTCAGTTGGCAAGTACACACATTCAAATTAGCTAGCTTGACACGTTGGGCCCCCTTTGCTAAAATCCTAGGCATGCCACTGACCAATACTACATAGATAGGGCCATGGTAGTCCAAATTTGTGCCATGTGATGCACGTCTTTGATCAATCTAAATTGTTCAACTTGGAGGCCATTATTAGTACATGTCTCAATCAAAGAATCATGTCAATATGAGTAGCCATTTGATCTAGGAACTTTAACATATATAGAGTGCATAGTTACTTATTTCGCTAATTCTTTCTATTCGAATTTGGGTTCGCAATTCAATATTTTTTCAAATGAATCCAATTTACTAGGATAGGATGAGTTTTAAAATTATTTATTAATTATATAAAATCATAAGTTCAAATATTCTCTTTATGCTTTTAAAACTTCAAATGAATCTAATTTGCAGGGATTAATTAGACAATTCACTTGTTAAGTGGAATTCGATTCGCTGTATTCAACTGCAATTTCACAGTTTGAGTGAGCGAATTAAGTAACATAGATATAGACCATTAGAAAAAAATTGCAGTCCAAAGAGGTACCACTTTGTTGACCTCAAGCTTTTAAAAGATGTGCCGCGTGGCCTAACAGTAGGGACCGGCAGTGTTCAGCTCACCAGTTTCATGACTCTATTAAGTTTAATGACAATTGTACTTTATCAGTCAATCATTTAAAGAGTTTAATGATATACGAGATTTATGCCTATAATTATATGAAGCTAAAAACGTCTTGGGGATTGAAAAAGTCAAAATACTCACCGACGACGTTGAAAGATTATCATGAAGCACCATAATTTCAGCTAAATCTTGTTGAAATACTAATGCCACAGATTTTAAGGGCCTTGACTTATGTGGAAGTGCACTTCTTATCATATCTGATGAAGGTAAAGCTGCAAAAGTTAGCAGACAACCTTACAGGCTGCCGGTGAGGAGAATCATCAACTTGTAGAGTGGCACATCGTCTAAGCATTTAGTCTGTACAATCCATTACATCAATAAATCTTATAGCCAAACGTTTGACCATGCCGACGGTAAGAGATTGGTAGGCGTATCATGTCTGTACGTAGCTCATGTACTTAATACGAAATCTTCAATTAATTACACTCTTGGTTGTAACCAAGGTGTCCAAATCAGGTATCGGTGGACCGATAAGAAAATCAAATGAAGGAGGTATTGGCCGATGCCAATACGACGTTGCTGCTGTATTGGGTCCGTATCATTATGGGTTGGCCAAGATACCAATATGTATCACTGATACGTATCTTTACACTTGATAGTTGATACCATAGGCTTGTAACATTTTAACTTTGTTAGGTATAAGTACCATTATTTGCAACTAAAATTTTGGTATCCGTAAATAGGTTTACACACTCGAAAATCATTGACCACCTTGAATTGTATGAAAAATCATTTTTGGACCCAATCTTCTACGCATCTGATCTTAAATGATGGCTCACCTATCGGATGATTAGATGTTGATTTCGTATGGTACAAGTCCCTGAAAATGATAGTAATTAATACCAACTCTTAGGTGATTCCTACTAAATATTGGGTGACAATGCTCACGTTTCAAGTGATTTAATCGAATGTGTGGCGTGAAGCATATAACCACGAGATGGTTTCCAAAACTATATGCGTTTCACAAGAGATACTTACTCGATTGCAGTAAAACAGATCTAGATTCTGCCCCCAGGGTATTTCGGGAAATTCAATGAAAGTTAGTAGGTTTTGGTAATTTCCCGGAGGGGTAATCTGTTTGGTGGTTGTCTACAAAAGTCTACCGTAGGGAATTTAGCATATATTCGGGGGTAATTTCGGCACTTCAACCCATTCTTAGTGTCACACTTTTGGACTCTTTGCCCTATTAAAGTTGCGTTCTCCGTCACAAATCACAGAAAACCAGAGCTCTCGTTTTATTCGATTCAGCAATGGCGATACTGGGGAGAAACCCTAATCTTCTTGGTCTTTTGGTTCTCTCTTCTCTATCGATTGCATCTGCAGCAATTTTTTTCGAGGAACATTTCGATGGTAAGCTGATCGTCTAGATCACTGTGTTTTTTGGTGTTTTTTTTTTCTTTTTTCTAAAATTTGAGGAGATTTTTCATGTTTTATGGTTTTCTCGAAGGCGATCTGCTGTGATCTCTATCTGTTTGATGTGTTCGTTCTTTTTCAGTGGTTAATTTTAAAAGATCTAAGAAGTCATCGATCTAATTGATATTATTCTCATTTATTTTGTTATCAGTTTTTTTGCATTTCTTAATCATGTTTCTAGTTTCATTTATGACACATTGATACCAGAGAATGATGAATGTACTATTAGATCCAGACGGTCAAATCCCTGGGCCGCGGCCTATGAATAATGGATAGAAAAAAACGCTCATGGGCCGTTGTAACCGTCTGATTAAAGCCTTGCTTTGCGGAACTTATAATAAATTTATGATCCACGCTATGAAGTTCAATGATAGATGGTTTGTATCAGCCCATCCATTGGTGTAATTTCTGGACGATTGCCCATCGAAGAAGAGGCTTGGCCAACTAGAGTAGCGAGGTCTAGTTTTCAATTATATGCTGAAAGAACTGGTATATGGTAACTGATCTGTGCATTATCTAGAGCCTACATGACACCTACATTTTTCATCAAGTAGTTCACTAGATGCAAAGTAAATGACAATTAGATCAACCGTGCCCAAAGATTTCATGAGAAATGCAATCTCCGTCTAGGGGTACAATTTTTGCACCCAAAAACTGGCTTAGCGAACCGGACCAAAACCGAAAAAGAAACTGAATTGCTTTCCAATCGGTTCAGTTTCGGTTTTAGGTGGCGAAAATTGAAACTGGTCGGGTAGGTATAGAAAACCGACCCAAACTGAAAAAAAAGAATAAGAAATAAAAAAACTAATCAGAACGCAACCAAACCAATTTGTTTCAGTTTGGTTTCGGTTTAGGCTGAATAGAAGTGAAAACCGAATTCACACCCATATCTCTCGCATGTGGTTTTATGCTTAACAGCAGTCAAACTACATAAAAATGAACAGCTAAAACATTTTTGGTGATACCTGTTGCTTATAGCCCCAACTTCAGTTACATCTTTGGAGTTTGGACTTTGGTTATATCTTTGGAGGTATGCTGGACCCTGGTGTTGTTCTCATTGTGCCAGGGGTTCGGGAGCCCTTTGTTGGATCTGAATTGTGCAGATTTTAACCTTGTACAACTGCTAAGGGCATTTTTGGTACTAACACATGCATTGGAAGCCCGAGGCGCTACATACTTATCTTCATTGGAAATCCCAATACGGTATTGTATTTTCGTGACTCTTCATCAATAAATTATTCTTCGCCACCTCCTGGCTGTAGGCAATCATGTCGAAGAGGGTACTTCAGCCTAACAATAACAGTTAATTTTTATGGCATTTGACCTCTCATGATACCGATGCATTTTGATGGGATATTTGGGCAGGTATGATCTAACCTCATTTATTTTTGTACTAGGTTATGCACGAGTTGGTTATCATATACTACAGAACATAATAATTATTAGTGTGGTATTTATAAGTTAGCACCACCAAAGTTAATGGTGCAAACTATAATAGCAGTTGGTGAAGTTCCTCTATGAACCGAGATCTTCCAAGTGACGGACCACTTGTATGGGCTATAACCCATGAATTGCTACAATAAAAGTTTCCCATCTGGTCAATAGCTTACATGCTTTTGAGTGGTCGATGAAGTTTTGTGTAATAAGTGGATCTGTTGGATGGTTAGCATTGTTCTATATGTGCAATTATTGGGATTTGTCCCATTAAATTGGTTGACTATCATTGGGATGGTTATGATCGATTCTCTCTCTCTCTCTCCTTTGAAAGTTTAGGTTCTACGCTGTGAAGTTGTTCTCCAATCCTATCTACTTATCTGTACTAGATGTATACCTTTCACAAGTGTTTCTCTGCTAGGTTATTGGGTGGGAGCATACTCCTTTTTTCCCATGTCCCTATTGTGGTGTCCAAACACCAGATTCTCTGGTTTCTTATGGATTCCAAGTGGGGTGGAATCCATGGGATCCATAAATCCACTTCTCTTTGTTTCCTAGGAAATGGATTTACGTTCCTACTATGGATTGCCAAACATATATGAAGCTGCATATAAATGAATTAATCTGTGACCAGACCGTTTTGGACTCGGGAGTTTAATTACCCCATCACCTGATAACTGATTTGAACATGTCATGAGGGTCTGTACATCCCAATGCCACCTGAACTTGGGTCAATGGTTTAAAAGTCATTGATATCTTCCTTAAATATAAATCCTTTGTATTATTCTTAGATAAAATTTGGAAAAAAATGAGGGAAAATATTTCATTTGAACACCAAGTGTTTCGGCATTCGTGACCACTGATCATGAATTGAAGGTGAAGACTGCTTCCACACAGTTGTAATTGGGTTTGACTTGTAAGTTGTAACAAATTGGATTACGACCCTTGGAAATACTGCCAAAACTTCATAAATGTTAAATAATAAACCATTTTTTTTTCTTCTATAACATATGAATTTATTTGTATTTCTGTAAGGCATGTATATTCCAATTAATTATGGCTTCCTTCCATTTACACCTCTGTTTACTCTCATCAAGTGCATTGTGAAAATACTGGAAAATGGGTGCAGACGTATATTTTGATGCTTGTAGTATCAAAGCACCTGATAGGAAATGACATTTCTTTTCTTTTTTCTTTAGTCTTGTGCCGGAATCTGCACATTCATATCATATGCCTCACAACACTAACATATTAGTGATTCCTTGTCCAAAAGTCTTAGTGATGTGTGTTAATAACCCTCTTCAAGTACCCTAAACAAGCAATTTTGGGTACACGTGTAGACCTTTCGCTATGATCAGGTTATGTTGGATATGGGACTTATCTAATGGAATCTCATGTCTTTGTGAATGGTGTTGAAGCGTCATATGAAAATTCTATCATCCTTCAAATGACATCCTCAGTACTTTGATAAAATCCTGTTAGATCATTCTTTTTGATTGCCAATGTTTGACAAGCCTATTGATATATGATTGTTGCTTCTCGTTTTTACTTTAAATGTTTTCCTTCAAATTGTAAATGAAGATTTTTCATAATGTTCTATGAATGTTTTGTTCTTATCCGTGCATGATTTTTATGTCTGCATCTGTCCGTGGGAATTGAAGATGGATGGGAAAATCGATGGGTCAAATCTGATTGGAAAAAAGATGAAAACACGGCTGGGGATTGGAATCACACTTCTGGTAAATGGAATGGAGACCCTAATGATAAAGGTACTTTTCAACGCTACCCAACACTCTCCTCGTATTGAGGTTATTGAAGTTTGGCTACCAACTTGATACCCTCAAGGGATTTTCTAATGCTATAGAAGGTCAAATGTTTCATCTGTATCATTTAGCTAAGATTGATTTCTCGGGTTCATTGAAATATTTTGAAATCTATGTACGTTTTTCTGTGCTTATGACATGCATCTTCCAATGTAGGCATTCAAACCAGCGAAGATTACAGGTTCTATGGTATATCAGCTGAGTTCCCTGAATTCAGTAACAAGGATAAGACGTTGGTATTCCAATTTTCAGTTAAACATGAGCAAAAACTTGATTGTGGTGGTGGCTACATGAAGTTGCTCAGTGGTGAAGTTGATCAAAAAAAGTTTGGTGGTGAGACCCCTTACAGGTAATAATGACCATTTTCCTTTGCTATCCGGGTCGTTTTATTCCGTAATTGGATAATCTGGTCCAGTAAACATATATGTCTTGTGGATTGCAGTATCATGTTTGGACCAGATATCTGTGGTTACACCACCAAAAAGGTCCATGCTATTCTTACACGCAATGAAAAGAATCATTTGATCAAGAAGGACGTTCCTTGTGAGACTGATCAGCTGACTCATGTTTACACCTTCATCCTTCGACCAGATGCCACGTATAGCATTCTTATCGATAACACTGAAAAACAATCAGGGAGTCTGTATTCTGATTGGGACATACTTCCACCAAAGAAAATCAAGGATCCAGAAGCCAAAAAGGTAACTGTTTCTTTACAAAAGGTCTCCTATACATCTTTTGTTTCTCCATTGGTTTTAAAGTTTAATGATAAATTATGTGCAAAATCTGCAGCCAGAAGATTGGGAGGATAAGGAGTATATTCCTGATCCTGAAGATAAGAAGCCTGAGGTATTTTTCCTTGTATTACAGAAACCTTCCCATAGGTCATTGTTTTGGCGCATGCCCTAATTTATTTCATTTTGGTTACACTCATTTATATGGAAAATGTTTGCCAGTCTTTTTCCCTTAGCCATCTAAGGACTGTGAATTGTATCTAATTACTTATTTTATGTGAGCATTTCTAATGCATAGCAACCAGCTTTGTGCTCGGTTCATTTTACATTATTTGCAGATGGATAAATTTGCAGGCAAGAAATAGCCTAAGTTATCTTATAACTTTGTAAGATCAGTTCCAGCTCATGCAGGTTGGAACAATGTTACTTGATTCACTGGTTGCTTGGTTCAAATTCGGGTTTGAAATTCACGGTTTGCTATGTCCAAGTGAACAAATTTCATGACGCTGTTCATTTAAAGCACACAGTGCTTTATAGCTTGTTGATTAAGTGCTTGCTCAATGAAACGAGAGACTGAGGTTCAAGTCTTGGTACTAAACACTATTAGTTTTAATGATTTGAAAATAAATTGAGTTAAATTAAAGGGCTAAACCGGCCAAACTAGACTGAACCAGCTCTAGTAAGGAGTAAAAAAGTGGGAACCACCACTAGAAGGCCATTCAGAAGTAAAATTTGATGGTTGCTCTTTGCGTAATTTAGGACCAAGTGGTTTCAGGGCCTAGTAAGGAGGGATCATAATGGTACTACAATTTCAAAATTTGCCGGCCGATTGCATGGGCAGACTCGACCAGGGAAAAAACATTGGGATACTAGAAACTTTGAGGGCCTGTTTGGATAAAAACACGGGAAACGTGGGAAAGTAAAATAATATTCCTAAATTTTCCCATGGATACCTAAGTTGTAGGAAACCATGGTATTCCTTTGTTTTCTGTTGTTTGGATAACCACATTGCTAGTTGGGAAAACGCAGGATTAATCAAATCCTATGTTTGGATACATATGCAGGAAATTGTAGGAAACTACATATCCTAACAAAAAAAAATAGCCAAATGACCAAAAAATTATATATGTATTAAGTTTTTTTTCTTTCTTTACATATCTTAGTGAATTGCTCTAGTGGTAGACTCGGTGCCTTGTGTGGTTTGGTTCGAGGTTCAAATCTTGTTACATGTAATAAATTTTATTTTTTTTAATTAATTATACTAAATATTTGTTATGAACAAAATCACACAAGGCACCAAGAAAATTGTGGGATTTAGTTAAACAAAATCAAAGAAGAAATATTTGTTATGAAAACAAATACCATAAAAAAAATTGTTTGAAAATTTTTGATAATTTTTGGTGGTCAAGATAATTTTGGATGGATGAGAATCCACTAATATAAATTAGGACCCCTAAAGCTTAGTAACAAATTTTTAGAAAGTTTGGGTGGTCAATTGACCACCCAACTCATACGTGGTTCTGCCTATGATTTTTGAGGATGTGTGCCATATAGAATCAACATCAAATCGTCTGATAGGGGGCATCATGATCTTAAGATCTATCATGAGGAAGATCGAAAAAAAAACAATCTCCATCGTTTTATTCAAATCAGTCAATGGTTTTCGTCCGTGAAAAAATTGTGTGGTATTATGAAAAGAGTCATACGAATGAGAAGTCCGAAGGTTCGGAAGATAGAAAACCGAGGGACCCCCTCAACATTTCTTTTCGGATTTTGACGGAAAATGTGAAGATAATTTCCGACCCTTTGGATGTCATCCAAACAACGGGAATCTCTGCAATTCATTTGCCGCATATGAGTTTTCCCTTATTTCTCCTTGTTTCCCTTGAAACCAAACAGGCCCTGAAGGATTTAAATTTAATCTCGAATGTACCGACATTATTTGATGGCAAGTAATGTCATTAGACGAGTTTATGTAGGAAGACCCTTTCCATTGAGATTTGCTCATGTGTTTGAGTGCATTGGAAATCTTTGTTTTATGTGAACTTTCACTTTCCATCATATTCTAGTAAAAATGAAGTAGGATTAGAAAGAATCAAAATTGGAAATTCGATTCTGGAATGATGTTGCAACTGTTTTGTAATTGTGTAGCTAGAACTACCAAGTCAATTTCCATTTTGGCATGGGGATTTTCTTTTTGTTCCTTTTTGAACTCTTACATCTTATTTTATTAACGGATTATTTTGATTTACCGATTAGAAAAATGGAATATAAAAAATGAACTAAAAATATGATCGCATAGCTCAAAAGTCAAAATGAAGCAGATCATTTGATCTGCTGAAAATGGAGTTTGCGGTTTTGTTCCCTGATCTTTATTTGGAACTGGGTTACCTAATTCCCTAGGTAACCTCCGAATCATGAACCAGTTCGCTGTTCACTTCACTTAGGTTCACTCAGGATGGACAATCCGACCAAGAAACATAATATATATACTTTTTTGTTTTGTGCAAAAGTTGCTTAACAGGCATCGAACATTGTTGTCTTTGTTTGAGCTCCATATGAATGACCAACACACAATACATGCAAATGGTGCGTAATTAGCATATATTATTATATATTGTGAATCTCAAACTTACACATCATTAAAAATTACATTTAAGATTTACGTATTTATTATTTTAAAATCATCCTACCCCTAGTGAACCAGGTTCGCTTGGAGGTAGCGAACTGTGAATTGAATTCATACCTAGCAAACTAACGCATTAGGTAACATTGATTTGGAATATCTGAAAATGTAAAACCTCTTTCCCAAAACGAAATACCCAAAACAGCAGATAATAACTTTGTTAATTTATGTGATAAGTAAGAAATGAGAAATTTATCCTTATTGTTGTTTTTACGAAGTCTATGCAGATGCATGTTTGCCAAATTATTCACTACTACTGCTTTATTTTTTGACTTGAGAGATACATCTCAGGTTGTGAATTGCTCTGTTCTGTTCTTGTGATTCTGGCTCAGTCCTGATTATTTCAACTTGGTTTCTCAAAAACCGAGTCCACTATGACTTATACAAGATTGTAATTCCTGGGTGTGCCTTCACTTAAAACAGCATGGGAAAGTGACTAGGAATATTTGAAACTTTTCAATGTTATTCTAATGGTTGTTTACGGGTAACCATGACTGCCCGTGTTGCACTTGTTAAAATGGTACTGGTGCAAGCGTCATTACTCTAGCTTATGCATATTTTAGTACATTTTTTAGGAAGCTTATGCTTGATACATTTTTCACTCATGAACGTCGTATGTTTACAATATATACTTTGTACTTGGTAGTGTATGTTTCATTGTCCTGCACGTGTTCCAACTCTATGAACATGAATTACTATTATTATTACAAGTAAGAAATCCATGCGATGCATGGGAGGAAGGAAAATGACTACAATAAAGAGGCGAAAAGGCAGAAAAAAAGGCACATGTGAACTTAATCTCTCTTTTCTTTTCGAGTGCCACCCCTTCGAATCAGATGATAGAGATCGTTTATTGTCCCAATTTTTTAGGAAGCTTATGCTTGATACATTTTTCACTCATGAACGTCGTATGTTTACAATATATACTTTTTACTTAGTAGTGTATGTTTCATTGTCCTGCACATGTTCCAACTCTATGAACATGAATTACTATTATTATTACAAGTAAGAAATCCATGCGATGCATGGGAGGAAGGAAAATGATTACAATAAAGAGGCGAAAAAGCATAAAAGAAGGCGCATGTGAACTTAATCTCTCTTTTCTTTTCGAGTACCACCCCTTTGAATCAGATGATAGAGATCGTTTATTGTCCCAATTTTTCACACATAATATTGTAATCATGAGAGTACCAACAGAGGATTAGTTTTTAATTCACCTGGCACACATCTCAAAAAAATGACCCTAAAGTGGCACTCATCTCAAAAAGTTACTGTAAAATGTTTGAGCGTGATGTCTGCCACGTGATTTTAGAGTGTGCCACATAAAATAAAAAGCTGACTGTCTAATGTTACACTCGTGATCTAAAGATGAATTATGCGGAATTAATAATTGATGACAAACGATCTCCATCATCTGATTCAAAGCGGGCAATGCCGTTTGGAGGAGATGGGGTTAGGTTAGTTGACATGATGTAAATAATGGTAGTCTCTGTTGTTACCTAAAGTTGCAAACTTTTTGGCCAAAGTCAAGTTGACCTGTCCACTATTGATGCCCGGAGAGGCACCTAATTCCAACTCCTTTTATCACCTTTTATCATGTATGGCAAACTTTTGAGTCTTCAAGATAAAGAATAAAAAAATCAAAGGAGAAAAAACTTGAACGGTTACAAAGAAACGGAAAAGGAGAGAAGGATTGCTGTTTATAATGGGGATTTTAAAGAAAATAAAAAGTTGTATTATTTGAGTGAGAAGGTTTTTTCTGAAATGCTTTGAGTGAGGATTGCGTTTTCTTGTATTTTCAAATTGAGGCTTCAAGGTTGCTGTTTGGTGTTTCGATTGATATAAGTCGTTGAGCACCTAATACCAACACTTGGCCTGCACGTGTTCCAACTCTACGAACATGAATTATTATTGTTTGGTGACAATTGGTCAGCTAGTTTTTAGTAGCTACCTTGGCTATCGGTGATTGCAATTGACATGCCATTAGTTTTTCTTTTGCTATTTAACTTCTGGAAACATATCGTTTGATAACTGGACTGACCAATTCTTCTGTCTGTGAAGGGGTATGACGACATTCCCAAGGAGATCCCTGATACTGATGCCAAAAAGGTAGTCAGTTTTCTATTGCTATGTTGCATAATGTGCCATTCTTCGTAAAACACTAGTTTTATAAAAGCAAACTAGTTTGTGAGCCAATACACTTTAGAACGATTTGCGAAGTTAATTATCGAAGAAAACAAAAGTTTTGCAAAGTTGCATCCCTGTTTCTCCCATGTTTTATTAAAATGTTTTTTGCTGCAGCCAGAGGACTGGGATGATGAAGAAGATGGTGAATGGACAGTCCCAACCATCGCAAATCCTGAATACAAAGGACCATGGACACCAAAGGTTTGGGAGTTTGTAATGCTTCACTCCAAACATTTAATCAAGTTTAGACCATTCTGATAATTGAATTCATCCACTGACAGCAAATAAAGAACCCCAACTATAAAGGAAAATGGAAGGCACCAATGATTGATAATCCAGGTTGCCACTGATTCCACACTAACTTTTTAATTTGTGCGGGTTGTTATTGGCTTCTCTTTTCTTTTATAGATTTCACTCTTAACTTGCTATTTCGCTTCCCAGATTTCAAGGACGACCCAGAGATTTACCTTTACCCTAATTTGAAATATGTTGCCATTGAGTTATGGCAGGTGAGTCTTTCTTTTATTCCTTGCTCTAGAATAGTCCGTATCGTCTTTAGATACTAATTTGGTTCTATATCTTTGCCAGGTAAAATCAGGAACTTTGTTTGACAATGTTTTAATTAGTGACGATCCGGAATATGCGAAGAAGCTGACCGAAGAAACATGGGGGAAGCACAAGGATGTATGTGCACTGTTTCACATTTTTTCTTTTATCTTCCCAAAAACCTTTTGTTGGTGTTTTTTCAAACTGAGATCTTGGATTTTGTAGGCTGAGAAGGCAGCATTTGACGAGGCAGAGAAAAAGAGAGACGAGGAGGTGGGCATTGTATTACTTTTCTAGATATTGGATTCACACATTGTTAGATGGTTTTGGTATATGGGTCGATTATGAATACAAACTCCCAAAGTACCAACTCATATCGAGAAAACATGAAACCTAAGCAACATTACCTTAATGTTCATGCCTTATGGTTATCATGTTGATATTCTTTGGGGTAGCCTAGAGCTATTATTTTCTTGCTATGAACTAATGACCCTAGGGTGTTATCTTGGCACTTATACTTTTGGGATTTTTGCCGTGCCGACACTTGGTGGCACTTGGCACCGCGCTGACACTTAGACACTCCTCAAACAACACGAAACTTCTAGACATATATGAAAAACCTCATATTACTATTAAAATGCTCATCGTTTTAACAACGATATAATGAACTTTGTTTTCAAAGAAAAATGTGTAAAGTTTTGTAACTATTGAAACAAACGTTTGGGTTGTTGAGAACGATTTTGTACTATAATATATGTTTATTAGGGTTCACGACATATATTATGAATCTTTTCATTACATATCTAAATTGGTTCTCTATGATATCCCTTCAATTTTTCTTTATATATGTTTTATTTATTTATTTTATTTTTCTTATGGCCGTGTCGGCGTATTCGAATTTTTAGAGATTGGTATGCCAGATATCTATTGGCACCTTGACACTTGGCACCCATGCCACGTGTCCAGGTAACACTGCCCTAAACCGATCATCCCTTAAAATTCCGAGCTCTTAATTCTATAGGTGTTCTAGCCAATTAAAATAAAGGTTACCTTTATATTCCATATTATTGCTCGCACGTAAAGATCAGAAGTGGGCTGGCTATTTGTAATTATCATTGGTCCTTGGGATTTTTTTTTTTACATTTTTTTGGTCGTCTTTTTTTGTAATCTTTCTACTCTGTTCCTTGTGCAGGAAGCTAAAGATGATGCTGTGGATTCAGATGTAAGTTTTTGCAGACACTACCCTTCTCAGAGTTGTCTAGATTTTGTTATCTTATTGTACCATCTCTCATTTTTTTTCATAAATTTTCTAGCAGGACGAGAAAGAGGATGATTCCGATGCCCATGCTGATGCCGCTGACTCAGATGCAGAGGCAGACTCAAACACAGATGCAGATGATGATCTACATGTACAACTTGTTTTCCTTAATGATTGAACCTCTCATTTCATTCTTTAGGATAAAAGGGAAATAACCAACACACTACAGATTGTGGCGTGTTCAATGCACTTCTACGTTGGTACATCATTTGAGGAACCCAAGTCATCAAAGCCGGGTACTCCAATTAGGAGTTACCTTGGGTCCCAAAAATTAGTCATTGGAGGATTTGAACCATCCAATCTGTACACTCTAATATGGATGGGCTTTGCATTTTTTTAATAATCCATATTAATGTGCACAGATCAGATGGTTGTTATCCTCTCTTCCGTGTAATTACTTGGTTGAGATGTGTCAACGATGGGCTCCAAGTTGGACCATGTGGGCTAATCTATCATGGCCTTATCTGTGCGACATCGGTCAGTAGAGTCGTGTTCCCATTCTATTATATTTTTGGGAAAGATTTCTCTGAAGTATATCCAAAATTGCTATTTGGACTGATGGGATTTGGGCATGAATGTTGCTTTCCCTATCCAAAGTACCAGGCAATTGGATATGATGGCACTGCATCCCATTAACATCTTGATCATTAGTCAATGTGGTGGAAGACTTAGTATACGGTACCACTAGATCAATCTCAAAATGGAAACCTCGGTAAATGTACTAACAGTTGAGTGTTAAATCAGTGAAAGGTCAAAAAGTGAACTTTCACTTTCAATTATTTGCATGCTCATAATAGCAGTGTGGCCTTCAAGGCTTTGACCATTTGAACAAAAGGAGATTGACCCGAGTGCCACTTCTGGCATTTGGAATTGTAGTGATGTCCAAATGTCACATTCATTTCTTCCTCAATATAGTTTTGTTAATTCTTCCTAATGTAGCTTCTGTCGGGTTTTTATTTTACTCTTATCATTTTTCTTTTTCTTTTTCTTTTTCAGGATGAACTTTAGGTGTGGCCTTTGCACGCTTCTCTGGTTGAGACTCAGTCGAATGCTAAGTTTTGTGTGGTTAGCCTCTGATTTATAAATTTTAGATGTAGTAACCTTTTCTAGAGAAAACGGGTAGCTTTGCATGGCTGATTTCGTTATCTAATTTGAGTCCTTAGGAACAAAAAGGAATTGTTTCTGCGCACGTAGTTTTGGTAGAAATAATAAGTAATGACTTCCTTGCAATTTCATTTTTGCTATCCATCTTTTGTTTGTTAGGTGATCAAGGTGTTGTTCCCTCAAAGAGCTGAGATCACCGATCGATTTTTAAAAGATAGTCTTGAAAGCTTTGTGATAGTTACAGTGACAAATTCTGAGGGTCGATAAAGCTGAGGCCTTCATTCTTGGATTCTCTGAACCTGTTGGAATGTGCTTATGACTAATTGCACATATCCTTGTTTAAAAGGCTGGAGGGCTACAAAAGCTACTATATTTAGTTTACTCTCATGACTTCGAAATCCGGCAGGTCAATAAATGGTAGGGTACCTCTGTTCGCCTAAAGGTTTACTGAAAGTGTCTATATATAAAACCAAGGATCAAATTTTTGGCTGAAATGACCTAAATTTTGGACCAAAATTTCGGTTACGGTCATCGGAACCGAAATAAAATTTTATATTTTAGGATATTTTCGGCCAAAATTGGAAACCAAAACGAAATCTGGAATTTTGATCCTTGTATAACCCACGAAATCCCATTGACTTGTTCAAATCAGACGATGGATATTGCTTTCACTCCAATCTTCTGCACTACAGATTTTGAGACCATAAATGTACTAATAGACGGTGAGTTCTCTGAGTTCACGTGGCACAAATCTGAAAAATGCAACCTTAAAATCTCATGGCACAGTGCTCAAACATGATTTTCGGGAAAGATTTTGGGATTCCCACGGAATGAAAAACTCACCTTGTGATGATAAGTTCGTGGTCAGAAGATCTAGTTTGTGTTAAAGATTCGAGTGAAAAATAATGCGTGATTCAAAGTCAATGGGTTTGAGTGAGTTTAAAAATAGGCGCTTTTAGCAATCCTGTAGGCATGAACAGAGGTATCCTAAGTGATAACATTCATTTAATTCAATATAACTCTTTGTCAATCGTTCGCATAAGTATGAGCTCATGAAACATGTATGATATTAGGATCGACACAAATAGAGTTTTCAACGATATATGAATGTCCTCTATTGAAGCATGTTTGATATATTGGGTCATGGCCTCCTGAGTGACGTTTAAGCACACTTGTGTTTAAATGATCTAAAACCGTTAAAAGAGAATTTTTGATCTCATAATATTAAAGTGTGATTTATTATTATGCCACGTGACATAGATTTATGATAAATCTAAATTGTTCAAGCGGCCATTCATCATTGAAAAATATTTTAGCCAAAAAATCATGTCCACAAGTGGATGTGAATCATCCGATTGATGATTTTGAATATCAGCCATTAAAACTAAATATAATGCATCGGTATTAAAGTACATAGATTGGATGATTAAAATATCTCAAAATTTCTAATTTTTTGACTCACTGTCTTTCAGCTTATGATTTATCACTTTGATAGGGTAGATTACCCACATCTCGTGCCCTTCATATATTTATGAAGCCTCAAAGGCTGTGGTTCAAACAATTGACCTTGTATAAAGGAAATTTTAGAGGATTGGTAGTAAAATGTCTTTGCCATTATACCGTTTCATAAAGTTGTAACAAAAGGGGATTGAGATAGTTATCAAGGTCTCCGAGCAAATACTCACTCAATGTTTGAAGGAAATATGATTTAAAGTTACAAAAATGCCCTTCCATGTTTGCACCTTTTCTTTACACCCAAAAACTTTGGGTCTGAATCTCTCCTCTTTCAGAAAAATCAAGATCTCCGAGTCCCATGCATGTGATCTCGTCTCTCTTCACTCAAACATGTTGAAACGATATTTACTCTTTGTTGAACAAAGCATGCTAAAAACCAACAAATCATCAATCCAAACACATTGACGTCCCCCTCTCTGATTGATCTTCTTTCTCTGGTTTGATGGGTTTCAATGACAAATCTAGACTAGATTGTTCTTCTTCCTCTGTATTGAAGAGAGAGAGGGCTCCAATTAGAAATCTGTTAAAATTCCCTCTATTGATATCAACAAGTGTCTGCATTCTTCTTCTTCTATTGTGTAATGTGTGATTCCCGTGATTCTTCATTAGAATTTGGAAAGACTTTTTGTAGAAAACAAACTTTCTGTTTTGTAATGGTTCAAAATGGATAATGCACCCTAAACTCCATCAATGTAGCAAAAAGCTTAAGCTACCCATTATTTGGGGTCGACATAATTGATTTATAAAGTTTAAGATCATAAGATAAAATACCATTAATGGAGATCGTCACCCACAACTAAAACTTTACAAATTTAGTCGAGAAGAAGATTATTATTAGTTTCCGTAGTTTTACAGATTTAGTCGAAAAAAGATTATTAGTTTGGGTTTTGTTATAGTAGAAGGGTGTAAAGGTCATTTCACATAACCTAGAATGCACATATGCAATAAAAATAGTTTTGAGACCTCAAAAACTCTTGTCAATCCTTTTCTGATAAAACTTTTTGAATGAGTGCAATACTTTGAAACTTTTCAAAACGTGTCCTGATTTTCTAAAGTGTCCAGAATCTGATAATTCTTTTTTTATTTTTTTCGAGAAAACAGAATCTGATAATTCTAGTTTCTCTGTTAATGTATGAAAAATTGACTAACATCAACGAGCTACCGATTTGTGGCTTTGCAAATGAAGGTTTTGCAAAGGTCTAAAGCATTATTGAGATACATCATATCTGATTCTGGGTGATAGGGTCCAATCGCAAATAGGCATTTATAAAAATTGACCTTTGCATTTTTCACGAGCAATGACGTCTATATATGTTGGCGTTTAAAAAGATTACGAGAAAGAGATGGACATGTTCATCCTATCACATTGATTCGTTGTCAGGGGTGTCTCATAGCGTAAAATCCCCAATGAGATTGAGTCCCTGCTTCTCATTGTTTTGTGAGCTAGCAAGTAAATCTATTTATATTATATTCTGTTACAGTTTTACATTTATAAAAGAAAAACATTGACTAGGAATTCATATCTTGGGATTGACTGTTTGGTTGTTGTTGATCAAGTTGGTTTGAGAATATTTGGGTGAGTTTGAAATTTGAATTAGAGATAGGATTCAGTGTTTCTCTAACACTCCCCCGCAAGTATAGTGTTCGTTCCATCAGCAACGCGTAACTTATCACGTAAGAACTTGAACCTGGCAGTACCAAGAGCATTGGTCATGATATTTGCTATTTGGTCCCTCGTTGAGATGTATCGCACTTTGAGATCTTTTTGAGCTACTTTGTCAGGGACGAAGTGAAACGCAATTTCGATGTGTTGATGCGGTTGTGAAAAATGGGATTGACAATTAAGTATGTTGCGCCGATGTTATCACACCACAAGATGGGACAGTGTGATTGAGAAATGCACAATTCTTGAAGAAGAGATTGGAGTTAGATGAGTTTGGATGTTGCATCAGTGTGTGCTCTATATTTCGACTCAGTACTCGATCGAGCAATTGATTGTTGTTTATGCGAGCACCATGAAATAATATTGGGCCCGAGAAAAATTGTGTAGCCACCGGTATATTTTCGGTCATCAGGGCAGCCCGCCCAATTGGCATCCGAGAAGGCAAAGAGTTGAAAGGAATTGATTTTCTTAATGGTGATGCCATAGGTGATAGTTGATTTGAGATATCGAAGGATTCGTTTTACTGCTGCCCAGTGATCTTGAGTGGGAGATTGCATGAATTGGCATACCTTGTTGACGGTGAAAGAGAGATCAGGTCTTAGTGATGGTGGCATATTGTAGCGCCCCTACAATGTTGCGGTAAAAAGTTGCATCTTCAAAAGGAGTGCTGCCATCTTTGGATAATGTAATGGTTGATAAAAAAGGGGTGGTGATTGGTTTGGCACCATCCATAACTGTCCGAAGTAGGAGATCTATGTCATATTGTTTCTGTGAGAGAAAGAGGCCATTAGGAGTATGAAGAACTTCAATGCCGAGAAAGGAATTTAGGCTACCTAGATCTTTGATGGAGAATTCATAGCCGAGATCACAAATTAATTATTGAATTGCGTTCGATGCATTTCCAGTGATTATAATATCATCGACGTATATTAGTATGTAAAGAGCGATGACCTTTGTGCGTCGAATGAATAGTGAAGCATCGGTTTTGAAAGCACGAAAGCTATTCGAGATGAGAAAGGTGCTGAGGCAAGAAAATCAGGCCCTAGGAGCTTGTTTGAGACCAAATAGTGATTTCCAAAGGCGACAAACGTGATTTGGGTTATGTTGATCAGCAAATCCATAAGGTTGTGCCATGTAAACTTCTTCAGAGAGCAAACCATGCAAGAAGGCATTGTGGACAGCTAGTTGCCGTATTGTCCAACCAAAACTGACGGCTAGTGAAAGAAGCGTTCGAATTGTTGTTGGTTTGATGACGGGGCTAAAGGTGTCAGTGAAATTGAGCCTTCAACTTGGTTATAACCTTTTGCAACAAGGCGCACTTAGAAGCGCTCTATCGATCTATCTGCGCGTTTCTTAATACGAAAAATCAATTTGCACCCAACAATATTTTTGTGAGGTGGAGCTGGTTGGAGAGTCCATGCACCATTTTGTAGAAGAGAATTAATTTCATCGCTCATAGCAGCACGCCATCAGAGGTCTTTGTTGGTTGCGGTGAAGTTGGTGGGGACTGAGGAAGAGGATGCATCTGTAAGTAGGGCTAGAGGAAGTGGGTATTTGGAGGCAAAGTAACTTTTGATTTTGCAAGTACCATCTTGATTGCGGGTCACCATTGGATGGGGAATAGGTGGCAGCTTTTCCTTTGACAACACAAGTGGACAGTGATGATCTGGGGCAACTATGGGTGAGGCATTTGGTTGTGGTGAGGGATGTAATGACGCAAGTGATGGAATTACACATTGTGGTATAGAGTCTGGATGTGAGGCAATTGGACTAGGTGAATGGATGGGGTAGGTGAGGGAGGAGAAAAGGAGGAACAAAGTGTAATGATGGGTTGTGGGCTGAATGAGGTGGCTGTTGGTGGAGTGGTTTGGAGGGACCGATGGATAGGATAATTGGCTAATGGAAAAAAGTTGTTCATCAAATGCAACATTTCGAGAGATGAAAATTTTATGGGTTAGAGTTTAAACAACGATACCCCTTATGATGAGAGCTATAGCCTAAAAATTCACATTTGGCAGATCGATATTCAAGTTTGTGTGTTTGATAAGGTCGAAGGCATGGGTAACAAGCACATCCAAAGGTTTTGAGAAGGTTGTAGTCGGGTTAGGTTTTGAAGAGGACTTCTAAAGGGTTGAAGTTATTTAGGATAGGTGTTGGAAGTCAGTTGATGAGATATGTGGATGTTTCAAATGCAAAGTTCCAATATTGAAAGGGAATTGATGCGTGCGCCATAAGTGGTAGGCCTGTGTCCACCACATGCCGATGCTTTCGCTTTGCTGCACCATTTTGCTCATGGGAGTGTGGACATGATACGCGATGGCCAATTCCACATGTCTCAATGCATTTAGAGATGACTCGATATTCACCACCCCAATCAAAGTGAATGTACTTGATTTTTTTGTCAAACAACTGCTCAACAAAGGTTTGAAACTTAAGAAAGGTTGGAAGAACATCATATTTCTTAAAAAGTGGATACAACCACGTAAATTTACTAAAAGCATCAATAAATAAAACATAATAAAGATGACCATCCACAAAGGGAATAGGGGCTGGTCCCCATACATCTGAGTGTATTATTTCAAGTGGCACATTCACCGGAGTGGATGTAGTGGAGAATGGTAGGGCATGATTCTTCCCTTTTTTGACATGCTTCATAGAGATTGTTTATTGATAAGGAGACATTGGGGATGCCCAACTTTAAAAGAACTTGACGAACAACTTTGAATGCAGGGTGCCCGAGATGGTCATGTCAATGTGTAACTATCTTCGCATATGAGAGAAGTGCCTGTTTATTTGGTGGGGCTTTATTGATCGCTAGTTGGTAGAGGTCGTCACTACTCCGCCCACGAATAAGCTCCTTCCCCGTGAGTGTCCGTCCTTCACACAGAAGTAAGAAGGGTGAAATTCAAAATAACAATTGTTATCTTTGGTGAATCATTGCACAGAGAGAAGATCGTGTTTAATTTGAGGAAGGTGCAAGACATCTTGTAAATGAAAATCCAAAGAAGGAGTAGAGATGTGGGAAGAACCAATGTGATTGATTACCATACCTGCTCCATTACCAATTTTAACGGTGTCTAGTCCTTGATATTCTTAATGAATGTTAAGGTTGGATGGATCAGAGGTGATGTGGTGAGTCACTCTAGAATCCGGATACCAGTTTAGAGTAGGGAGGAGTGGCTCACTGTGAGTGTTGTATGATCGGGCTGGCATATCTTTAGGCTGATAATTTTCCTCGGATTTGTGATAGCAGATTGAGACAATGTGACCAACCTTATGGTAGATTTGGCAAATGGGCTTGTTAGAGGCCGTTGTCCATTGCTGAATTGGTGTGGATGATTGATAGTAGTACAATCGACCACGACCGTGCCCGCGTCCGCGTCCACGAGAATGAAAACCATGAGATCCATTTTGACGTCGTTTGTGGGAGTCATTTTGGCGTTGTGTGACATGTGCGGCAAAGAGGATGACTTCAGATTGGGTCTCATGAAGTGTTCGAGATTCTTCAATAAGTATTAGACCAAGGAGTTCGGTGAGAGAGATAGGTTCGACATGAGTAGATATGGAGGTTTTGAAAGCTGCATATTCAGATGGTAGGCTATTAAGGATGTAGAGAATCAGGTCATCTTCATGGACAGGTCAAGAAGCAACTGCAAGTTGATGTGCAATGGTCTTCGCATGATTGAAGAATTTGGTAATAGAGCCAGTGCCCTTTTTGAGAGATTGCAACTCAAGACGAAGTTGCATCACTTTGGCTCGAGTTTGTGCGGCATATATGCTCTCGAGGGTGGTTCATGCATCATGGGAGATTGTGAGAACAATGATTTGAATGTGGGCTTCCTTGGTGAGGGAGGATATTATCCAACCGAGAAGGAGTTGGTCTTGTTTTTGCCAGGCGATGAAACTGGGATTGATGGTGTGTGAGGCGCCTTGTTCGGTTGGTAGGAGACGAGGAGGGCAAGGGGTTGAGCCATCGATGCAGCTGAAAATATCATAGGTGTTGAGAATAGGGATGAACTAAGATTGCCAGAGAGAGAAATTGGAACTGCCTAGTTTAATTGGTAGAGATGGTGAGTGGGAGGGAGTGGTTAATGGGAGATGAAGTGCAGATGTTGTTGTGCCATTGGTTGAAGATGTTGACGAGGAAGCCATAAGAGATAAGTTTGAAAGGGAAAGGAATTACAAGATTAGTTGGATTGGCTCTAATACCATGTAAAATCTCCAATAATGAGATTGAGTCCCTGCTTCTCACAGTTTTGTGAGCTAGTAAGTAAATCTATTTATATTATATTATGTTACAGTTTTACATTTATAAAAGATAAACACTGATAGGAATTGAGATCTTGGGATTGACTATTTGGTTGTTGATGACAAAGTTGGTTTGGGGATATTTCGGTGAGTTTGAAATTTGAATTAGAGATAAGATTTGGTGTTTCTCTAACACATCGTGAGTGAGATGAAGCACAGTCAATTGCATGGCATACTAAGGTTGCTAACTTTGGAAGTAGGGGTGGCAATGGGCCGAGTTTGGGCCTCAAATTTTTACTATGGGAGCCATTACTTGCACTCGGAAATGTGGCTCTTGCACCGAAGTTAAAGAAAGACTTTGTATTTTAGGGACATGTGACATATGATAACGCAATTTGGGCCATCTAATTTAAAGTTTATGATCTATAGATCCTTAGTAGATAAGATTAAAGCAAAACACGATATTTATCATATGATTTATTATTGTTAACCGTTAAATCAAATAATAACTTTTGACTATATTTAATCACATAATGAAGATTATATTTCATACTAATCTTTTGCACTTAATATCTTTAAATGACGGGCTCCAAATCAAATAATTTAGATGGTGTTTTCATTTAGTATAGGTCGCCAAACTTGTAAATCTTTATTTTAAACTCAGTGTAAGATAAGTTTATGAGTACAAGTAATAGCTCCCTTGACAATTATCTTTTTTAAAATGACAAAAATCTAAGCCTAAGCTTGACCCATTGCCATTTGCTACCCCTACTTGGAAGGCATGAATTATTTTTTTGGTATCATCATGTTATAAAAAGACAAAGCCAACTTAAAAATGGAAGGAGCTATCCAATAAGTA
The DNA here is from genome assembly GCA_021018995.1 of Chloranthus sessilifolius. Lineage (NCBI taxonomy): Eukaryota > Viridiplantae > Streptophyta > Magnoliopsida > Chloranthales > Chloranthaceae > Chloranthus > Chloranthus sessilifolius. The sequence goes on from CM037590.1 coordinate 8,292,973, forward strand.
ATGACTAGCTTAGGAGGAGAAAATCATGGTATCCGAATTCGATCAATACTAATACATATCTAGAACTAATACGATACCAACCTGATAAAATTATCAAGATGGTATTAGTACCTATGTCGGTATGGGACCGCTACTGGTCAAAATTAACTGATACTATCTCGGTATTATCCGATATAATCAATTATATATATATATATATATATATATATATATATATATATATATATATATATATATATAAGGACAAAAATAAGGGTTTTTATATATATACCCTCATGTTATGCTAATATTATAGTAAAACTCCTATGAGTTATGAGTATTTATTCTTCAACCCCTACTTTTGTGTTTCTGTTTCATATAACCTCCTGCCATTAACTAGCGATGAGTTTATGGACGGGAAGTCTATTTTGCCCTTAATGAAACCAATATTTTAAAAATACTACCATTCTAAAAGGCCTTTCAATCATCTATATTTACAAGTTATGTCATTAAAGTTTATCACCATTCTAAAAGACTCTTCATTCACCTTTATTTACAAGTCATGCCATTATAATTTATCACTATTCTAAAAGGAGTACTTTTAAATCCACCCACAAAATCTTTTAGTTTACCCACGTTGAAACACATCGACTGCATTGGATTAAACGAGGGAGATTGTTTATCATTCCAATCTTTTATGAGATCGATCTTTAGATGATGGGTGTACCATCAGACGATTTATTTTTTATTTCATGAGGTACACACCCATAAAAGTGACCTTAATATCAATTTTAAGCATGTACGTGATGTTAAAGTCACTTTTCTGATATGTGTGCCACGTGAAATAAAATACTGACCGTTTGATGGTGTCACAATGATTTTAAGATCCATCGCGTGAAAGGTTGGGACGATAAACGACCTCCATCGTCTAATTCAATGCAGTCAATTGTCTGAAGGTGCCACCATAATCTCAAGATACATCGTGTGAAAGGTTGGGATGATAAATGATCACGTGTAGAGGGTGACAATTTAGTAATTTAATTTAAAAAAGGATAAATATGATATTTAGGCTATTTTTTAACGGCTGATTAACCATTTAAAATTGTATCCGTTAAAGAGGGTGTTTTATGAACACCAAAATACTAATTAGGGGGATTATTTGTAATTTCAGAATAACTCGGGGGTATTATGAAAAAAACCCAAAAAATAATATCTATTGAAGATAGTGTATCCATTTCGACCGATACCGATGTTTAAACCTTCGAGAAAACATAAGAGGAAGGTGTGCGCAGTACGCAACCAAATTCCCGCCAAAAACAGTGTCAGGGTTACCGCGCTAAATACCCGCCACTACTGAAGTGAACGGTGAATAGAAAGGGAAAAATAAATTTCCACTCTCCAAAAAACAAATTTTCTTCTTCCAAAAAACAGTGTCGTTGTTAGGGTTTCAATGTCTCGACGTCTCAGCAATGGCCGATCTCCATTGGTCCAGCAACAACGCCAAATCACCTCTTTCTTCTCCCCAGGCAAGGCTTCTGTTTCCCCTAAAACCCCTAACCCTAAGCCCTCCCCCGCTGAACCCACCCAGAAAAAACCCCTATTAGTCATCGGTTCCGAATCCCGGTCGCCTGAATCTCAGAAAAAGTCGTATTCAGAAGACGTCGTGGGGAAGAGAATTAGGGTTTATTGGCCTCTAGACAAGAACTGGTACGAAGGTTGTGTTAAGTCGTTCGATAAGGTCTCCGGTAATCACGTGGTTCAGTACGACGATGCTGAAGAAGAGGTTTTGGATCTTTGGAAGGAGAAGATTGAGTGGGTGGAGAGTGGTGAACGAAGTTTTCGGCGATTGCGACGGAGCTCGGGTTGCGGAAAAATGGTGGTTGGGAAGGAGGGGTCAGGTGATGAAAGTGAAGGGGATGATTCCATGGATGAAGATTGGGGGAAAAGTGTTGGGAAAGAGAAGATGGATGGTGGTGATTGTGATGATGATGATTCTGAAGAGATGGAGTTGGAGGAAGATGAAGAGATGTTAGAGAGACCGGGACGGGGGAAAGCGAGAAGTTTGGGATCTGGGAAGCGGAAATCAATTGAAGGAGGGAAGAAATTGGATTTTTCGAAGAAGGTTCGGGTCTACGGGGAAGATACAGTGAGTGAATTGAAGGTTACTTCCACTAATGTAGAAGGTAAGATGGTTTGTTGATTTTGAACATTTGTATTGGGATATGGAGATGATAATTTGCTATAGTCAGTTTGATGTGGACCACAGGCCATTTGGGTCATAATTATTAGTGAACTGCTCAACAAAATGTAGTGAATTATTAATGTCCCATAAACATACCCACTTGGTTTCAACCTATGTTACCTAGTTCGCAATATTGCTCGATTCGAATTCGGGTTCGCAATTAGTAAAAACAAATGGAGTGAAATATTAATGTCCCATAAACATACCCACTTGGTTTCAACCTTTGCTAGTTCGCCAATTCGCTCAATTGGAATGCGGGTTCGCCATTCATAATTCGCTACTGCCACATGAACCTGATTAGCTAGGGTTAGGATGGTTTTCTTATTTTTTTATTTTCTTTAATTTTTCAATAAGGTAACTAAAACTACATTATATAATTATTAAAGGTCACAACTTGTACAACACAAGTTGGTGGCTTACTTGATAAACAGCATACAACAGGGACGCACACCAGAGAGTTATCGTGTGTTCGATTCTCACTACCTGGTTTTTCTATTTTGAAAAGAATTATAAGACAACTGACAGTCTGGTTCGCCCATCTCGCCGAACCGGACTGAACTGTATAGCGGGCTGGTTCACCGTTCGCTGGGTAGACTAGCAAATTAAGTATAGGTTTCAACAGAAAATAGTGGTTTTAGCTGCATTTGCATTTACTACTATAGCAGTGATTTACCTTAAACAAAGCCTTCGAATTTACTAGCATTTAGTACATATAAAGAAAATCAAATTCACATCAACAAGAAATCCTGAATTACTGCTCGGAGGACCTACAATGACAGAAAAATACAGTGTCCACTCATGCATTTAGGGAACTAAAATTTCACTTGTAAATAGTTGTCCGGGTGAATTCAATTTATTGTTTATTTATGACCTTGGACAGGGGATGCCAACTTAAACCCATACTGTTACAGCAGATATAACAAATCCAAAACTCATCTGAAAATTTAAAAGCTCACTTGCATATTGGTCTGAATTGGTTAATTATTTGACTGTACACCCCTTGAGAATGATTTATGAGTTTAGGTTGTTTATTTATTTTTTGATCGGAGAGAAAGATTGTTGGTTTAAAATCTCTCTTGCATTCAATTTATTGTTTATTTACGACCTTGGACAGGGGATGCCAACTTAAACCCATACTGTTACAGCAGATATAACAAATCCAAAACTCATCTGAAAATTTAAAAGCTCACTTGCATATTGGTCTGAATTGGTTAATTATTTGATTGTACACCCCTTGAGAATGATTTATGAGTTTAGGTTGTTATTTATTTTTTGATCGGAGAGAAAGATTGTTGGTTTAAAACCTCTCTTTTTTTCGTTATCTGTTCTGATTGGGTACTGTTTTGGTCGGTTATGATAGGTGGGCTTGTTTTTCTCAATTCAATGTATTTTTGTGTCCTTTTTTTCTGTGTTACGTTGACCGGTAGATCGCACAATTTTTTTCATACACAGCTTCGTACTGCCTATTTTTTTCCGTACGGTCCCCATAGGTTCAATCTTCCGTATGGGATTTTAGAGGAAAAATCCACCATCAATCTAACAGCGTGAAAATGAATCATTTCACAGTTCATTTTTAAACCATTGACCAGCATTAGATCGAGAGTGGTCAATGATTTTTAAACCAATGACCAGTTTGGTGCCACAGACAAGGGCACACGGTCGATCCATTATCATCAAAAACTAAATAAATAAATAATATTTTTCTTTTACCTTTTTTTCCCCCTTATTTTCTTGCCTAATCTTCTCGCTGATCGCTGATCGCTGATACCCTGTACCTTTATTTCTTTAATGAAAATATAGCTGTAGTGTGATTAAATTTATTTATTATTTTATGATAAAGGATCAACCTTGTGCCAGGGTCGTGCAGCCAAACTGGTGTTTGGGTTACATGGCACCAAGGTGACCCTTGGCCAACGTTTCTTGCCTGGTCTAGAGTCCAGCAACTGACTCAGCCATGTGCTAAAATGTGCGTGTTAGATTTTATAGAAACCCCTTTAATTTAAACTGTGTTTGTGTTTTACACAATTAAATTTAATGTGCCTATGTTTTTTAAAGTGTTTTCTTTATGTTAATTTGAAACTTACCACACTTGGCAAATTTTCATAGACCAAATTGTTTAGTCCCCTGTACATTGGTTGGTGAAGAAAAAATTTTCAGGTTTTATGTATGAGATTTCATCTTCTATTCTTGTTCATGTTTCACCACTCGAATGCTGGTCATGACAATTAAATCGCGAAAAAGCTGCCTGAGTATTTTCACGTTAAATATAATCGACTTGTCCAAATGGTCACAGCATTTGGTGACTATGGTGATGATGCCATCTTAAGATGTTGGCGGATCTCCATGGAACTTAGATAAATCAGAAACGTTAGGTATCATTAAGATATTGATGGGGAGTGCCGCCACCAATGACTTAGGTTTTGGGCCACAAGGTGCATTGGTTGAAGAAGAAACGACGGAAGGGCCAAGGAGCATCAAGAATGTTCGAGGAAAGGCACAAAAGGCATTAGGCGACGGACGTCAGAAGGCTTTGGATGGACGTCCGAATTTAGAGGGTCGTACTGTTTTTGTGCAACGGACGTTTGCGGGCATCATAGACGTCCGTGAGCTCCAGGACAGACGTCCGTGGAGATCTGCGCCCTGCGACTTAAGTGATGTGTTTTGTCCTTTCTGTCTGGATTTTATTGCTTTTTGTGTCTAATTGTAAGTTACCACTTAGGGTAATTTCATACTTTACCATTTTAGGGATTATTCCCTTTGTAGTTACTATAAAACGTACTTTTGTAAGCCATTTTTGGCAGTTGTTGATTTAATGAAAATGTGCATTTGCATTTGGCTTGAGAGGAGAGTGAGTCTTCTTACCAGTGATGGGTTTGTTGTGAGGCCAATGGTGTGACGCCCATGTTACTTTGATTTTCTCCTTTACTTCTTATTCTTATTTGATCTTCTTTTTTCTCCTTGAATCCTTTGCATTCTCTTTTTCCCTTTTAATTGATTTTCCAGTTTCCCAAACCCTAGATTTTGAGTATTCTTGATGTCCCTCCTTATGGATCGGATCCAATCTTAGCCCGCCGATCCATAACCACTGTTGGACTAGAGTTGCTCGATTTTGCGCCATTTAACCGCTTCAATTTAAAAGCCCTAGCAAGGGGCTTCCGACTCCACCACGAACTACGAACGAACGTCTTGACCTAGACAAAGCGAGAGTTCTATCTCTCGGGTCGCCACTTCCGCGATTCCTAACGGATCTCACGCGTCGGCTTGGTATGTGAATCAAGCATGACCACCTAAGCAGAATCCTATGAAACCCTAAGGTATCATTTTAATTTGTGATTAATTGTTCAATTAATTAGTTTAATTTCAGCAAATTAGCATATCATGGGCATTCACGGATCTTAGGGTCGTTACCCCGCATCAGATATCCAACTGGCAGGCAATTCAATCTCATAATATTATTGCTGAAATTTCTCAAAACTCTGCATTGACTAATTTTTTTGGGTTTAATTTATGGTCAATACCCGTGAAAATACCATTCTTTTCACAATTATGCTCATTTGCTAGATTTTAATATTTTGCTTTTTAGGATATAATTTCTTCTTGATTTGAGCTTGTAGATCCCATTTCAACCTTGAAAGGATATATTACCTGTCAACGGATGAATACAAAAACAATCTTCACGTGGAATAATGGTAAACCCAAATGAGATAAGGCATCTCCCTCAGTCCTCCTCAAAAGATTCCTAAGGTTCCTTGGATTGACCGTTCCTTTTGTGAACATTTCACTGCTCATTTTTGAAGCCATTGACCACTGTTGATCTTATGGTGATCAATTTTTATTTTTTTGAATAATCTTGGATTGACCTGTGCAGGTCCACATGACACCCAAACAGGTGAACATGTGTTTGAGTTCCACTTGGCACATAACTGGCTCTAGACTAGGGTTCCTGGGCTCTCTTATATATGATTACATGTTTTGTTTTGCACTCAATTCAATCTTCTGGTATATGTCAAATACCTATATTGATGTTGCTAAAGGAGTAGTTGAAGATTTGTGTTCTCTAAAAGACGAAAGGAGGGGAATATGTTCAGGTTATTATGTTTGTTTATTGAATTTTGGCATGTACCACTGCAGGAGGGCTTGTGTCTCAGAAATTTGGTAACTGTTTAACAGGTGATACTTTAGAGCGATTTGGTCTGCGTGATTCAGAAAAGTTGTGGTTCCTTGGGGTGTAAGTATTCGCTGAGTTGAAGCTTTCTTTCTTCCTTTTTATCATACATCATTTTGATTTAATAATATAATATAATGCATATATATATATATATATATATATATATATATATATATATACTATTATTATTTTCATGTTTATAGTAATAAATATATAAAAAATGAACCAAAAAAAAAAGAATAAGGAGCTATGGTTGTTGCACAACTCTTTTGTTTTTGTTTATGTTTTGTTTTGAATTCAATGGCTCTGTTAAACCCAGACTTTAGTAAAAAAAAAGTGTGACTTATTATGAAGTGACCTTATACTTATTTTTCTTATATATAAAATTTTATCGATTTTGTTTGGTTATTAAGTTTTCTTCTTTCTCGTTCTGTAAAGTTGTCAAGGCTCAGAACTGAGGATCAATATTTTTGTTTTGTGTGTCATTACTCGTTTCGTCCGCCCAATAGGCGATACGTATCATCCAATATTAATTTGCACTGTACCATACAATTTGAAAGCGGACATTATGGACTATATATGTTACTAGTGGGATGCATGTGCGGACAAAGGTGTGAGAGAGAAGCGGGGAGATGCATAAGAGACCTTTTGGGTGCCTTTATTTTCAACCTATTCCTTCTCATTTTGGATTGCACATGCACATTCTATAGACTCCTTTGAATTGGAAGTTGGAGATCATTTTATCCCAATCTTTGACACAATTTATCTTGAGATCGTTGTCCTATAATTCGACTCATATTTTGACTCTACATAGCACACCTCCCTCTATTGACCTGAGAATGACATACATCAGTTTGATGTACGCCTATGTTCATGTACATTCTGGGATGTGTGCCATGTGGAATCAAAATCCGACCATCTGCTGGTTGGTTCATGATCACAAGAATTATCACGTCGAAAATTGGGACAAAAACCGATCTCTATTGTCAGATTTAAAGCAGTCTAACACTTTAAAAATGTAAAACTCAAGTTGAAAAGGAAGAATCTTGGGTTGTAATTAAAGGTATCACTTTTTAAAAATGACGCAAGAAAGACATAAATCTAATATTTTTGTCTTTCGTCCCAATTCCAGCGTTCTCGGTTTATATTAGTAAATATTTGATTCAAATTTTGATTTGTATGGCAATGCCCATAGTTGTATCGCCCGAAGTTTTAAATTATACTTAAAAAGTTGCAATTAATCTCATGATACATGGTCGTCGAAAAAAAGTTTTTGTGCTCATTCCTAATGTTCCTAAAAAGTTGATGCTTGACAAAACCCTGCATCTAAAGTAAGGCCATGCCGATACTCAAAGCTATCCAAGATATGTTGGAATATCCTGTCCCAAACCTCTAGGAGCATTCTATTGGAAGTGGTTGCTAGAATTCCTGTGTGTTTGTTTCGATGTTTTTGTTGCTTTTGGTTATTGTAAATTAGTCGAAAAATGTGAAGTCATTGAATGCTTTACCTTCGAATTTTGACTCAAATTTGAGATGTGAAAACCTTTTAGATTATATGCTACCTCATTAACTTTTATTTATCACAGGGGACGTAAGGATGCTGATGGGAGAGTGCCTGGAGATGTAAATTATGATCCAAGAACTCTTTACTTGCCTCATGATTTCTTGAAGAGCTTGTCAGGTGGCCAGGTAGTTGTTTTCATATTTTAATCTAGTTGGTTCAAACATTTTCATTGCTCCCCTTTTGTTCATTATTTATTTATTGACTTCTGGGGTCTATAGAGACAATGGTGGGAGTTCAAGTCAAAGCATATGGACAAGGTTCTTTTTTTCAAGGTATCGCTGTAGTTGATTTAGTACCCAGTTATAAGAGAAGTACCAATGTACGAATTTCTGATAACTATTTCATCTTTATGGAGCAGATGGGAAAATTTTATGAATTGTTTGAAATGGATGCACATATTGCAGCAAAAGAACTTGATTTGCAGTACATGAAGGTATGCGTTGATTCAAGCCTATTAGTTTTTATTTCGAAGGTGGGTTTGTCTCTTTCAGCTGTATGGATGTTAAAAACTAAAATTGAAGCTGGTTTCATGACCAAAAATTGAAACTGGTTTGTCTCTTTCAACTTGTTTCAGCATCTGCAATGTACTTTTTTAGTTGCTGTAGCAAGAACGCAGTGAAGTTCATTGCCACTAGTTTACTAAATTTTCATTCAAAAAAAGTGTATCAAGAACGCAGTGAACTTTTAAAGTGTAGGACTTCATTTTCTGGGTAGATGTTTGAGCTGGATACTTGAATTTCCAGTCAAGAAATTTAATGCCAAATTTGGTTTGTGAGTTCCCCTTTTGAACTGTACTTGTGCCTGTGCCACAAAATTTTCACCAGGGGTCCATAACTGTTCTAACAATATTCAATAATCACTTAGCATTGAAGTATAAGAAACATGTATAGTTCTATTTATGAGGTGTTTTGGATAATCTAGATTACCTTCACGGAGTTGACAGGAGATTCAATTGAGTTGCCTTAACACAATTGACAATACCCTAATAGTTTTAACCAATGTTCAATACTTGCCCAGTCATGTTGAAACTTGGATGACTTGACTCAGTTTGGAAGGGCTCCAGGTGCAGAACTCAGGCCCCAAATTTTATCATAACATATTGAGTTAATGATCTCGTCTACTGATTTTTCATTAAATCCTTGAGGGTCTACATTAGCTTAGCTGAATCAATCTCAGAAACCTGAAGATCAATTTTCTTGAGTTTTAAATACTCTACTTTTGACTATTGGATGGACTCAGCAATCAGAAATCAGTAAGAATACTTGGTCACAAACTTGACGAATTCTTGTGAGCATTGAAAATTTGAAAGACGCAGTTGAGTCTCAAAATATTTAGAAAAAGATTTGACATAAGTTCATAGACTTCCAAGGAAGAAAGGCAACAAATTTACTTGGATAAGTAAACTCATTGCTCGACCTTTACGAGTGCAATCTGTAGCCAATTTGAGTTTATTGACTCACTCAGGAATGGGACACTTTAGACCTCGTTAAGGCTATCAGAGCCTACTCCCCTGGTGGAAACAAAGGTACACTTCACTCTTTCCCTTGGAAAATATGATTCCAAAGTAGCTTGGCTCCTATCAGATGTTGGGGATTAGTGAGGTCAATAAGGCCAAAATTATGATATAAAATTGGGTCGATCATATGCCTAAACCTAAAATGGATCACTTTAAGACTCGTTGAATCTGCAATGACAAGTCATCTCGAATCATACAAAGTCAGTTCACTCACACAACTATGCAAGATTCCTGCTATCTCCAGTTTATAGTACATGTTACAGACAATCCTTCAACTCTTTACCTGTCTCTGATTGATTCCACTCTTTGGGCTCTATCCAGCAAGAGGATAATGAGGGGAAGAGCAATTGATCGGCTTTCTCATAATTTTGGTCACTGAATATAAGTTAGTTTTATTGTTAGGGGCATACTGATTTTGTTAATCGACTAGATTCTTCGCAGAAAACTAGCGTATTTGCAGTTCCTTTTTAGCTGTATTTTATGATGCCCTTCCATTTTCATCATTTTCAATAGGATTAGTAGCATCTTCTCCACTGATAGCACTGAAGTACATCTTTTCTCCATCATACTTTGCCTTCATGGTCTTTTAAACTGTGCATGTGGTGTTTACCGCCCTATTAGGCCATCATTTTTCCGTGTAGTCCTGGTTAATTTTTACATACACCTTTTTTCTTCCCAGGGATATAAAATATAATTAGAAAAAGCTATCCACAGATTTATATTTCAGTGACTGAATGCAGGGTTAGTTTCTTGTAACTTTCTTTTGGTTATTTTCTGAGTTTCTGCTTATGTTTTCAGGGAGAACAACCTCATTGTGGATTTCCAGAAAAGAATTTTTCAATGAATGTGGAGAAATTGGCAAGAAAGGTTGGCTCTCGTACTTAAATTATATATTTTCTGAATGTGTCAACTCCATGCCTGTGCTTTTATAAGGTGGTTAGTAATTCTAGAAGGCTTGTGATCCCTGCCTGTCTTTAACAAATACATCTTTTGGGGTGCTTTCTCTTTTGAGTGAATGATCTTGTTCGTATTGCCTTGACAGAACAGGGTTACAGAGTTCTTGTTGCAGAACAGACGGAAACACCTGACCAGCTCGAAATTCGTCGCAAAGAGATGGGTTCTAAAGATAAGGTTAGTAGTATATACTTTTGACTCAATCATTAATCATTTCCTTTTATATTTTATATGTTTGTAGAGATATGTTATTACAACGGGTTTGAGTTAAATTGTTTTAAATGCTTCATTTTATTTTTAAAATGTTTGTATTACTATTATAAACTTTGCTGGCTACTTTCTGATCCTATTTTCATATATATATGGACTTTTTGTATTATATTGGAATTACACCAGTATCTGACATTTTCCTGTCTTCAAAGGTTGTGAAACGTGAAATATGTGCCGTGGTTACTAAAGGAACACTGACTGAAGGGGAGATGCTGTCTATGAACCCTGATGCTGCTTACATGATGTCATTGACCGAAAGGTGCCAGATTTCTGGAAACCAAGAAGATCGTGTAGTTTTGGGTATTTGTGTGGTTGATGTTTCTACTAGCAGGTTTATGCTTGGACAGGTATGGCCGGTTACTTATCCTCATATCTCTCTGTGCCTTTAAAGTCACCCACTGAATCTTTGAGTTCACCTATATTTAAAACTCATTTGACTGCTTTGAATCAGATGATGAAGATCATTTTTCGTCCTAATATTTCACACCATGGATCTTGAGATCATGGGCTAAGGATCAGACGGTCAGTTTCTGATTTCATGTGGCACATCCCGGAAAAGTGACCTTAACATCACGTGGAACTCAACCTGATCTTAAAGTCACTTTTTTGGGATGTGTGCCACATGAAATAAAATCTGACGGTCTGATGGTACACCCATGATCTCAGGATCCATCTTGTGAAATATTGCGATGAAAAACGATCTCCATCGTCTGTTTCAAAGCAGTTTTAGCGTGGGTGAACTAAGATTCGGTGGGTGAATTTAAAGGTACTCATTGAAATACTGCCTGACAGTCAAAGTTTGATTTTTATTATTGACCTTTTGTTTAATATGGAAAATGAGTGATCGCTCAACTGTACCTTGTCTGTTCCGTAGCATACACTCGTCGGACTAATCATTCTCTTTGTTGACCAGTTTGAGGATGATTCAGAACGCCACTGCTTATCTACAATGTTGTCAGAGCTAAGGCCTGTAGAAATCATAAAGCCTGCTAAAGTTGTTAGTCCTGAAACTGGAAGAGTCCTGCTGAAATATACCAGAAATCCTATAATTAACGATTTGGTTCCATCCTTAGAATTTTGGGACGCTGAAAGAACTCTTAGTGAGGTTAGAAATATCTTCAGGAAACTTAAGGACCAACCACAGGCAAAATTCTTGACCGAGGCAAGTGGAAACACTTCTCATTGTGAAAACGCTGTAAATGGTACAAAGTGCATACCCGATGTCATATCTGAACTTGTGAATGCGGGCGAGAATGGCAACTGCGCTCTGTCTGCTCTAGGAGGCTGCCTTTTTTATCTACGGCAAGCTTTCCTGGATGAAAAGTTGCTTAGATTTGCTGAGTTTGAGTTGCTTCCATGCTCGGGGTTCTGTAGTACCCATCAAAATTTATATATGATGCTTGATGCAGCTGCGCTAGAGAATCTCGAGATATTTGAAAACAGCAGAGATGGAGGTCCCTTCGGGTAATTGCAACATATTTACCATCCATATTTTCAGTTTCATTTTTCTGACCTGACTTTCTCATAAGGTGGTTTCACTTGTCAATGCAGGACACTGTATGCACAACTGGATCACTGTGTGACACCTTTTGGGAAAAGGTTACTGAAAAATTGGCTCGCAAGACCACTGTACCATTCAAATTCAATTATAGAACGCCAAGAGGCTGTTGCATGCTTGAAAGTATGTATTCGTCACAAAAGCTTCTTTCCTTACGTGATATGTATTTTTCAGTACATCTGAGCTAATTTGGCTTTTAACCTGATTATCTGTATAAGATATCTTTTTCATTTTTTTTTTTGGAACACTTTATTGGTTTTCTTGTATATGGTTGAAGGGTTTTGAATGTTGTCCAAGTCTAAACATGTTCTTGATTTAGATTTTTGCTGCAATGATATAACCGAAGTAGGAGCTGTTGTCAAATGGATGTTAAATCCATTTTATGTTCTGAAATGTCAAAACTTCTCTGAAATTTCCCATTGAGTTCTATACATTTTTACAAGGTTTGCAAATGCAAAATCACGTTTGGATTTGGGTGCTTCATAAAGTTGAATTGGATGATTTCAATGTGGAATCAGGTGATTCCATGGATTTTCTATTTTGATTTTGATTTTTTAATTAACCAAAGTATTGAAAGGAAAAATATGGAATAAAAGGAGGAAGTCACCTAAGGGTAGTACCAAAAAGAAAAAAACAATAATCAAATCTATTTTTAAGTATTTATTAAATGTATTGTGGTTTAAAATCACTCCATCGCCCTTAGTTATCTGACTAAAATTCAGTGTATTTGTTATATACCTGGGTCTTAAGAGCAAACAATGAGATGAGTGCCAAGTACGACACTCAAAAAGATGTCTGTATGACTTGTTTTGAACGGTTACCTATAAAAAAAAGGACTTGATTTGAATGGTTGATTTTCTTAGGAATTCTATGTATCGGAAAAACTCTGCAGATACCCATTGACTTGTCTTTTCTATTAACTTCCTTCCATATGGGGCCTATAGAGTTTGTGCCTTTACTTTTTTATTGACTTAATTTTTTGTCTCATTCTCACTGTCTACTCCAGGTATTGTGCTCTTTGAATTTTCTATCTTTGTAATTTGTACGCATTAGGTCTTGAACTACTTTACTTATGTACTTCTTAGCTTTGCAACCTTATGTTAATGAAATTCAGTTTGCTTTCTCTAGGGTGTTGCTCAGACTTTCGCGCTTGAATTTCGAAAGGAGTTATCCAGGATTCCAGACATGGAGAGGTTGCTTGCACGCCTCTTTGCTACTAAGTATGACCATCTTCATATTTAATTTTTTTTGCTTATGTTTAGCATGTTTGAGAAAGGTGTTAAATTTAGGGATTTTCTTTGTGTGGTTAGCCAATTGTGATTTCCATTCAGACGTACGATTAATTTATGTTTTATCTGGCAATCATAGCTTCAATTTTAAATTGAGCCAATGTATGAATTTAATCATGTTCCTTCAATATGTTGATAGTAACCTTTACTTCAAGGTTCTTATCTCCCAAATATATTCAAACTTGTTTCTTGCTTTATAAACTTATTGGGCAAAATTAGCAACGTTATTGATAAACAAGTGGGAAAATGAGGAAATGAATGGTTATCCAATAGCATTGAGTCCCATTTTGTTAGTTTTTTTTTTTTTTTTTTTTTACTTTTCTGGTAAAACAGCCTGGTTCATCTCTCACTGTGAATTCCTATATATTCTTATCCCTATCACTGCTAAGGGAAAATACTGTGTTGCATCTGGAAAGACTATGTTTTCCCTAGCAGCCATGGATACACTAGTCCCGTTTGTAGGGTTTTCTATCTATTCCTTCTTACCAGATGGTTTTGGTCCGTATGGTATAGGGAAAAGTGCAATTAGGGACTAAGCTTCTTTCTCAAATGCTATTTTGTTTTCACTATCTATTTGCCATGTTAGGAGAGAAGCAAATGAAGGAGGTGACTCTTTAATGAGAGGGTGTTTCTTGGCTGGTTCGTTGCATTTAAAATTCTTTTCTATTGTGTCCTATTGTCATAGCTATCGCTATTTAGGCTCTAATGTACAATCAAATAGTAGATTGAAGAAGACGACTCAAATAGACTTAACAGAGGCTGGATGAAATGGACACAAGAAAGCAATGTATTGTGTGATCCAAGAATTCCACTTCGATTGCAGGGGACTTTTTATAAGACTACGGTAAGACCTGCCATATTGGATGGTGTGGTATGTTGAGCTATGTGGAGTGACAAGAAGACAGAGTACATGGAGCTGAGATGCGTATGCTAAGATGGATGTATGGGAGTAAAAACAGAAAGATAAAATTGGGAACTAGTGCCCAAGAGGGAATTTGTTAATAGCATTTATGAAGGCAAATTTTTTTTCCGAATGTAGCTTGAGTTGGTTTTGACATGTCTATCAGATCCCAGAAGCAAACCTAGTACAAAATGTTGAGACACTACAAGCACAAGGAAGTACGTGAAGAGGAAGGCCAGTGAGACTTGGATGGAAGTAGTGAGAAGGGACATGAAAGATTTGATGTTATAGAGAGCTTACCGTTGATTAGAAAGGAGTGGGGAAATAGGATTTGCAAAGTTGACCTCAAATAGATGGGATAAGGCTCTGATGATGATGAGGATTGTGGGGAAATAGGATTCGTAAAGTCGACCCCAAATAGATGGGATAAGGCTCTGATGATGATGAGGTTCATTTATTGTCATCATTTTTTTTAATTAATAATATTCATTATTAAAATATTGTCTTGACAAATGTTGTCATATTGGACCAAAGTAGATCAACTTATATTGATCCTTATCCCAAACAGGAGTCAGCCACTGAATTTTTTGTATGAAGGTTTGTTACCTTCCTCTTCCTTCCTACTATGTTCTCTGCTTATGCAAAGAAAATCACCTTCCAATGGTAAGGAGTTTCTTATGACCACTCTAAGGAAGGAATATTGTTAATTGATTCTCTGTACTTTGGCATCAAAGTTTTCCTTTTTTGTCATTAAAATTTAGAGCTATCTTTTTTATTAAGTAGTTAATTGGATCTTTCTTCTACCAATAAAGCAAGCACTTTTGATGGATTTCACATCTCCAAGCCACCAGTTACCTGTACATAGCAAATCTAGCTTTCCTCATTTTCTGCACTTATTTTGTAAGTTCATATTACTTGAAAAGATGATATATTTAACCTCACAAACATGCCTGTCATTATTTGAGATTTTATCTATTTGATGAAGCCTTGAAGTTGCTTGCCTAGTGTAGACACAAATTTTGTGGCTTTTTCTTGAATAAATATACATATCTACATCTGTATATTTATTCAAGAAAAAGAGAGTTATTGGTTGCAAATGGGATTATACAGTTAAGTATAGACCTGATGGTACTGTTGAAAGATATAAAACAAATGAGTGTATACAGTTAATTATAAACCCGATGGTATTGTTGAAAGATATAAAGCAAGGCTTGTAGCAAAGGGGTACACTCAAACACAAGGAGTTGATTATCAGGACACCTTTGCACCTGTAACCAAGTCCAACATAGTCAGGGTATTGTTATCTCTGACTGCCCACAAAGACTGACTACTCTCTCAACTTGATGTGAAGAATGCATTTCTTCATGGTGCTCTCAAGGAAGAAGTCTACATGGATCTTCCTCCTTGATTTGTAAAAGAAGGGGAGAAGGGAAAAGTGTGTAAAAGAAGGTTTTGTAAAAGAAGGGGAGAAGGGAAAAGTGTGTAGACTGAAGAAATCTATCTATAGATTAAAACAATCCCCAAGGGCTTGGTTTCAAAAGTTTAGTGATGCTATTATGAGATTCGAGTACTGAAGATGTCACTATGACCATCCTCTATTTGCGAAAAGGGGAATCAAGATGACTGTCATACTAGTCTATGTTGATATCATCATTACTGGTGGTGATAGTCATGAGATTCTTAAATTGAAGGAGTATTTGAAATTAAAGACTTGGGAAGTTTGAAATATTTCCTTAGCATTGAAGTGGTGAGATCTAAGAAGGGCATCTCATTATCCTAGCGGAAATATATCATTGACCTCTTTCAAGATACGGAGTTTTTGGGGTGTAGGCCTGCTGTGATCCCTAGTGAACAAAATCACCGATTGAATGGTGAAGAAGGTGATCTTCTCAATGATCCACGTACCTATAAGAGATTAGTTGGTAAATTTATTTATCTAACCATGACCCGTCCGGACATTGCTTATGTAGTAAGCGTGGTGAGTCAATATATGCGCTCACCAAGGACAATACATTTGGAGGCTGTTCACAGGAACCCGAGGTATTTGAAAGGAAGTCTTGGCAAAGGGCTTCTCTATAAAAATCGTGGTCATTTAGATGGAGAGATATTTACTGATGCCGACTGGGCCCGGTCTCTGGATGATAGGAGATCAATTATCAGATATTGCACCTTCTTGGAGGGTAATTTGGTCATATGAAAATTTAAGAACCAACATATAGTATCAAACTCCAGTGCCAAGGGGGAGTGCTGCGCCATGTCCCAAGGTGCGAGAGAAGGCATGCAACTTAAATTCATCTTGTCAAACTTGGGTATTGCTGTATCCTCTCCAATTATTTTGTATGGTGACAATGAATCCGCCCATCATATTGCAGAGAATCGTATCTTTCATGAAAGAACAAAACACATTGAGGTGGATTATCACTATATTCGCGAGAAGGTCGAGTCCAAAGAAATCAGTATTCCTCAAGTTAGAACTGAGGATCAACTTGCCGACATCTTGACTAAAGGTGTTGGTGCCGAGAGACTTTATGACATCTTCAAGTTGGGTATGATCGACATCTATACTCCAACTTGAGGGGGAGTGTTGGAGATGTTATTTCTATTGTATCGGTGTGTAGTAAGTAACTTTAAGTGTGTGTGCGTAATTAAGTGAATTTGAAGTTGTACAATTCATTTAACTCGGGAATCATGTAATACGTGAACATGCTAAAATGATATAAATAATATTTTGCATTGGGATTTGAGTCACATTGACTCAACCCTAATATTTCTACTTTTCTCTTCCTCTCTTCTTTTTCTTCTTCCTTATTACTAAGCCCTAACCCTAAATTATAGTTTTGTCTTATTTAACCCCACAAACACGCCTGTCATTATTTGAGATCTTATCTATAATGTGTGTATACAGATGTAGATCTATATACACTGTACACATTATTTGTCTCTTTTAAATATTATATAATAAATGATTGGAGAAAATAGAAGACACAAAAATGTGTCTTTTCCTCTGGAAGAGATAAATAAAGGATAAGAGAAAATAACATATACAAAAATATGTCTTTTCTTACGGAAGATATATCATTTCTTTTTTTCCCTCTTTCTCCCTATTTTCTCTCTTGTCTCTCCTTTCTCTCATTTTTTTTCTCTCTCTAAATATGGCCCACGTAGGCCATACTTGCGTAGGTCGTGCTTCGTAAGTCGTGCCTGCGTAGGTCGTACCTACGTAGGTCATCTCCTTCGAACATGGGTCTTCTATTTTCTCCACTTAAGCAAATAACCATTAGCATAGGCGAGATATCTGGAGAAGAATCTTTTCTCAATCCGCGTGAAGGCTAAGACCCACACAACCCTTGATTTTTGTAAAATTCTTATGGAAATTATAGGATTATAACTTCCCGTAACCTCTACCTTAAATCTATAAATAACAAATATGTTTTAATTATAAAGAATAAAAAATTTTTACGCGAGAGCTCGACCGAAAACATTTCCGACTTTGATTCTCTTACAAGAGACCTTAAAACATCAGAAAATGGATCCGGTGTTTGAATTTATCTTCTAGACAAGTGAGCATGAATTCATTATGAGACTCGTCCATGAGCATGAATTCATTATGAGACTCGTCCACGAACTCCCATATTTGATCATGCCTATCAATTGGATGGGTCTAACTTCCGGAGAAGGTGCTTTTGTCTCCGACATCCTTTATTTCACATCACCTGAATCTCTGACGAAGAAAGCATACTGCACGTCCATCTCATACCATGTAGACGAAGATATTAATAGAGACTTAGACATAGGATTTATTTTGTTTATTTCAGAGATGTAATTATTTTACTTTTATTTAGTAGCTTTTAATCAGATATATTCAATTTTGATGTAATTAACGGGGAATCAATTGCGATACCCGAAAGTGTAGAGTCTGCCATTTCCAATAAAACCCTCTCCTAGCGAGGGGAAATTTGTTATGATTGATTTGCGTTGGATTTATTTTCTATGCAAATTTGTTGTTTACAAATTTCTAGCATGCCCGATGGGACACACTTCTCTCAACTTTAAGCTACAAAATGAAACGAATTCTCTGAAAATCAGTTGAATGTAATGAATGATTAATCATTGGTTATTCCATGCATACATTTATTTAATTGTTGGATATTTCATGCAGTAGATTTATTCAACTTACCAACCAACTAGATGACTTATGGAAAGAGCATTGTATCCTCTTCCACTAACAATCAACATGTGGAGAGAGCATACTCTCGAACTGAGGAGGCAACACTGCGATACTCGACCAGCCTCATGGCTCACGCCACTTTAGAAGAAGAACGTTCTCATATGGAGGAACCAGTGTCTCCTAATTCGTTCACTTCGACTGAGAACCAACTATATGGAGATTTCGATTCCCTCTTCTCGAAGGATGAATCTCGTGAAAATCCATCGGCAATATCACCCCGATCAAACTCGTTGAGCCCTATAGGAATACTGAGAATTGTTAGTACACTTGTTTCGCCTCATCTGAAGGCAATTGATGACTCATTGTCATTCAACACACCTCGTCTGGAGATAAACTAGATGATCATTTCATCTGACAATGAAACATCTGATAATGAAACTTTGCCTCATCTGGAGGTAATCAATGACTCATCGTCATTCAACTCACCTCATCTGGAGGCCAACAAGATGATCGTTTCATTTGATAATGAGATTTTGCCTCATTCGGAGGCAATCATCGTCATTCAACTCACCTCATCTTGAGGCAAACAAGATGATCATTTCATCTGATAATGAGACTTCGCCCTATTCGGAGGCGATTGATGACTCATCGTCATTCAACTTACCTCGTCTTGAGGTAAACAAGGTGATCATTTCATCTTTAAAACTTGATAAGTTTTCTTCAAACAAAGCTCGTTCTTTAAACTCCCTTCACCACGAAGCCGGTTACATCTCAACAAAAGCTTTAATGATGACACCTCCTACTGTCATGTTAGTCATGATGGTTTCTAGTGAAGACAATGTATCTCTTTTAGAGCAAATCCAAGAGCTGCGTCGCATTATCAGTATTCGAGACACTAAAATAGGTGCACTTCTCGAGAGAGAAAAACAAAGGAAAGAAATGAATGATGTCTTATTAATTGATGAAGTTCAACATATGATAATCGAAAATCTGAAAGCCTTTCAAAGGACTTCTAAGTCTTACAGAAAGCGTTACCTGCTAGAAATCGATGATGTTCCATTTCCGACCGACTATGAACAGCCAAAATTTACCTATTTCAATGGAAGTGGTTCTGCTCAAGAGCATCTGGCACATTTCGTCGCAGCATGCGGAGACACCGCCAAGAATTGTGCGTTGTTGCTAAGGCAATTCGTACAAACCTTGGAAGGACCAACTTTCACCTGGTATACGAAGTTATTACCCAATTCGATAACAAGTTGGGATCAATTGCAAAAACAGTTCCTATAAAGATTTTTCAGTATTCAAAGATCTATAGGGATTGCAGAGTTATTTCAAATGGAGCAGCAACCACGCTAAATGGTTGCCAATTATATCACGAGATGGAGAGATGCCAATCTTCTTTATTCATCAAAGATTTCAGATCCGGAGGTAGTTCAAATGTGCCTCAGTGGTTTGAAGAAGGATATAAGTATACCTCCTAATGGAAAGACTCTGAAACGCTTGACTTATCTTCACGAGTTACAGATATTGAAAGGTTTCTTATCTAAATGCTTTAAAAATGAATATATATATATATATATACACATAAACTCCAATCATTAGCTAAAGTTTCCAACAGACCAGGAGGCAAAAGGATAATATGGCACTTCGATCCTCTAAAGCACTTATTGAGCGTAGGCTCAAAATACCAAAAATTATGGAGGCATATCGGATTCGAATATTTGTAGGTCTTCGAAAAGAAAGTAAAACATTGATCGTTCAAGAATGATCTTGTCTTCATCGTTAACACCTTATGATCATCACTCAAAAACGCCCAGAAGCTCAAACCCAAGTGGAAAAGTCTATGTGCATTCCATTCAAACGGTTCACATATGTAGAAGGAAATGAGTTACCACTTATCGATGGTTGCTTTGCTCATGAAATATACATATTCTCCTCCTCATATGAGAATAAACTACGTAAGAACATATGTATGTTATATCCAAACGCCTACTCGCATGAGGATAAACTGCATAAGGGTTGTACTTAGGTGCATTGTTAATGTAAACAACGTAGGTATGTTATATGTTACCTCCTACTCGCATGAAAATAAATTGCGGCTTGTACTTAGGTGCATTGTTAATGTAAACAACGTAGGTATGTTTATATGTTTACTCCTACTCGCATGAGGCTAAACTGCGTAAGATAAGTGCATCATCATCATCATCATCATCATGTAATTTCCTACTTGCACGAGGCTAAACTGCGTAAGGTACGTAAATAGGTACATCATCGCCTAACCTCCTACTCGCATGAGGATAAATTGCGTAAGGCTTGTACTTAGGTGCATTGTTAATGTAAACAACGTAGGTATGCTTGTATGTTACCTCCTACTTGCATGAGGATAAACTGCGTAAGACTTGTACTTTGGTGCACTGTTAATGTAAACAACGTAGGTATGCTTATATGTTACCTCCTACCTGCATGAGACTAAACTGTATAAGATATGTACATAAGTGGTAATCCCCTACTCGCACGAGGCTATACAGCGTAAGGTACGTACATAGGTACATCATCGTGTAACCTCTTACGTGCACAAGGTTAAACTGCGTAGGATATGTATATAGTTATGTTGTATGTATTCCTCTACTTAGGGCTGCAACAAAGCCGAGCTAGTTCGACAATTTGGCTGGGCTCGACCCAAAAATAAGAGTTTTTGCTCTCTTAAGCTTGGCTTGAGAGCCAAAGCAGAGCTTTTTATTTAAAGCTCAGTTGAAGTAGAGCCGAGCTAGAGCTAAGCTAGTAATGCTCGGCTCGGCCCGACTCTGCTTCATTAATAGGATATAATACTTTTATATGATAAAATATATTATATGTAATTTTGAAAGTTTTTTTTTTCTTTTTTCCCCTTATAATAAGATTCATCTAATGATTACTTTATAATAGATAGATATGTAATCAACATATAATCCTTATGATTCTCTATTGAAGTTTGTGCTTTCTTTCTCCTCTCTATCTCTCTCTGTGCAACCATTAAAGTTCCGTCTTACTCGTCTCAATGAACAACTGCTAGCATGGAAATTGACCAATCAATCAACACCTGTGACCAACACCTACGCTCTTAATCAATATTTGACACATTAAATTTAAACACCTTTTTACTTTTCAAAATTTAAACACCTTTTTCTCCAATCGATCTGTTAAATCTAAAATGACTAAGGGATTAAAAGATATTAGGACTTTCATTTATAAAATTTAGTAAATCTTTCATCTATTAAAAAAAGAAGATATTGTTTAAAATAACATTAGGAAAAAAAATTATAATAAAACTTATTAGCTCGAAGATTGGCTCGGCCCAACTCGAGCTCGATAGAGCCGAGCTAGAGCTCAAACTTTTTAGGCCCGAAGGGCCTAGAACCATGTTCCAGCTCGGCTCGGTTCGGTTGCAGCCCTACCTCTACTCATACAAGAATAAATTGTGAAAGAACATACGCATTACGCCATATGTAATCTCGATTATTCACACAAGAATGAAGTGTGAGAATATGTGATTGCAACTTGTGAAATAAATTGGGTAACTTGATGCCTGTCAAAATCTTGAATCAGTTATTTCAATCAAATTTTATATTTAATGAATCGGGTGACTCAACAAAAGTCTGCATAGTGCAGTTGTCACATTTCTAGTCAGTCATTATGACCATCCTAATGTGTTAAAATAAATCAGACTACCTAATATAGAGTCCGTCAAAATTTTGAGTTAGATATTCCAATCAGATTTTGATAAAATTACAGAGCCGTCAATAAGTTTCTGACCCGGTGCTTGTTAAAATTCTATATCAGATAGCGTGATCGAGTTTTGTAGATTTGATCGGGTTATCTGATGAGTTTAAAACTCGAAGCCCGATCAAAATTCAACCTACATATTTCAGTTGAATTTCTAAAAATGTTAATTTGGTCTTCTGATTGATTTTATCTTCAGAGACCGTCTCAGATCTTCATTCGGATAGCCGGTCAGATCTGTAAATTTAATTGGGTCATCTAATGAGTTTTAAACTCGAAGCCCGATCAAAATTCAACGTACATATTTTAGTTGAATTTTAAAAAAATATTAATTTGATCATCTGATCGATTTTATCATCGGAGATCATCTCAGATCTTGATTCAGACAGTCGGTCAGACCTCATGTAAATTTTATTGGGCCAGTAGATGTGTTTTAAACTCGAAGCCCGATTGAAATTCAATCTACATATTTTAGTTGATTTAAAAAAAATAAATATTGATTTGGTCTTCGGATCAATTTTATGATCGGAGATCGTCTCAGATCTTGATTCGGATAGCCGGTCATATCTCATGTAAATTTTATCGGGCCCGAGCAAAATTCAATCTACATATTTTAGTTGAATTTAAAAAAAAATTTGATTTGGTCCTCTGATCAATTTTATGATCGGAGACCTTCTCAGATCTCATGTAAATTTTATCGGACCATCCAATGAATTTTAAACTCAAAGTCCGATTGAATTCAACCTACATATTTTAGTTGAATTTCTACAAGTGTTAATTAGGTCCCCTGATTGATTTTATGGTTGGAGACTGTTTCAGATTTTGACTCGGATAGTCGATCAAATTTTATGTTTTTCATACCATCCGACGACTTTCGTAATGGTCAATTGAAATTCAATTTAAGTAATTTTGAATTTCTACAATATTAATAGGGTTGACTGATCAATTTTTTACTCGGACACCGTTTCAAATTTTGACAAGGATAGCTGGTCAAATCTCATATGAATTTTATTTAGACCATTTGATGAATTTAAAACATAGCACCCGTTAGCACTCGTCAAATTTCGACTCAGTCATTCTGATCGAATTTCGCAAGATTTTGATTCGGATGTTCTAGTCAAGTCTAACAAAGTATAAATCAGGTCATCTGCCACAGATCCCATCGAAATTGTGACTTAGTCATTCTGATCAAATTTTATAGAAAAAACAAATCGGGGCATCTATTACAATACTCGTCGAAATTTAGACTCAATTATTTGATCGATTGTCGAAAAAAAAAACCCGTATTCGAATCCAGCCAAAATCTTGGATCTACCAGATTCCATAACTTGAATATTTCTTCAAGTTTTCATCACATAGCTAACTCGATGTGATAATCAAGAGAGAAATTGATGATACGATCAATTTCTCTCATGCTTTAACCCTCAATGAAAATCGGGGAGGCATCTGTAGACGCAAAATTTTTGTCTTTTTCATGAATAAATATACAGATGTAGATCTGTAAACACACATTATTTGTCTCTTTTAAATATTATGTATAAATATGTGTTGCAGGTTCTATGGATATCTTGTCTCTGGATACATAAATATTATATAATAAATGATTGAAGAAAATAGAAGACACAAAAAGTGTCTTTTCTTCTGGAAGAGATGAATAAAGGATAAGAGAAAATAGAAGACACAAAAATGTGTCTTTTTCTTACGGAAGATGTATCATTTCTTTTTTATTCTCTCTTGCTCCCTATTTGTTCTCTTCTCTCTCCTTTCTCTCCCTTCTTTTTTCTTTCTCTAAATAAGGCTCACGTAGGCCATACCTGTGTAGGTCGTGTCAGCGTAGGTCGTCCCTTCGTAGGCAGTGCCTGCGTAGGTCGTACCTGCATGGGTCATCTCCTTCGAAAATGAGTCCTCAATTTTCTCTGCTTAAGCAAATACCCACTATCGTAGGCCAGATATCTGGAGAATAATCTTTTTTCGATCCCCGTGAAGGCTAAGACCCACGCAGCCCTCACAACTCTTGATTTTTATGAAACTCTTGCGAAAATCGTAAGATTATGACTTCTCGTAACCGCTACTATAAATTTATAAATAGTAGATCCGTTCTCATTATAAAGATCCGAAATTCTTATGCGAGAGCCCGACCGAAAACGTCTCCGACTTTGATTCTCTTGCAAGAGACCTTAAGACATTAGAAAGTGGATCCGGTGTTTGAATTCGTCTTTCAGACAAGTGAGCATGAATTCATTATGGGACTCATCTACGAACTCCTCATGCTCATATTTGATCATGCCTATCGATCCGATGGGCTGGTCTCCGACATCCTTTATTTCACATCGCCTGAGTCTCTGACGAAGAAAGTGTACCACGCGTCCATCGTATACCATGAAGGCAAAGATATTAATGAAGGCTTAGACATAAGATTTATTTTGTTTATTTCAGAGATGTAATTACTTTGCTTTTCTTTAGTAGCTTTTAATCAGAGGTATTCGATTTTGATGTAATTAACGGGGAATCAATTGTGACACCCGGAAGTGTAAGTCCGCCATTTTCAATAAAGCCCTCTCCTAGCGATGAGAAATTTCTTATGATTGATTCGTGTTGGATTTATATTCTACGGAAATTTGTTGTTTACACCTAGTTTCTTTTTTTAGGAGAATCTGTTTTCTTATATCTTTTAATTGGTGATGAGTACTTAAAAATAACGAGCAAAAAAGATATACCTGGAAGGAAAAAGGGAATGGAACGGAAAATTTTATAGACCTCTTCTCGATTGGACAATTAAAGTTAAACTGTAACGGACAATTATTTGCATCTTCTTTGTATTACAGACCATACCACAATTTTCATTTTAGCTATATATCCTAGTGACTTTTAGAGCTTATTTTACTAGCCGCTTCTAATTTTTTTAAAAAGATGTGTAACCCAATTACCTTTTGCAGTGTTACCTAGGCTCTTAACTTGAATTGCTGGGTCCGAGTCCAATGCTGCAACCATCTATGACTCCCTGGATACCTTGATATATGTATTAACATGTATCTTTTCATTATAGTAATGATTGGATATAGGCATCTCCAATTATGTAATTATTACAATTCCAATAAATGAATATCAGTACTAAGATCATATGCTAAACTGTTTAGATTGTTCTATCAAAGAGTTTTGTAAAGACGGGTTGGGGAGTCCTGTTTTAATGGCTTTCTGAGTCATACTTGCTCATGTGTCAGATTTTGATACCCGAGTCCTTGTCCACGTAATTGGCCTTTTAATTGTCTCTAGAATCTCATTTTTCCATCGTAAAAAGGACGTTCTGATGTTGTCATAACGACCTCACTTATCCAACAAGCCTGTCATATCTCATTTACCCAATCTAACAAGGATGTGAATTTGTGTTCGCTTTTCTTTTCTGTATTGTTCATCTAACTAATTATATAACTTTATGCGAATTTATTCTCTGTTCTTTTTTTATATTTCCATCACTGTAATCATATGATTTGGAGGTCTCTGCATTTGTCTAGATATGTTATATTATATTTACACTTTTATAAGCTCATATTTGCAAGATAACAGTTCTTTCAAATGTTAACGTCCAACAAAGATCCACTCTCCAATGTTGCCTCAGTTTCATTTCCTTCTTTACTAGTTCTTACTAACAAAGATCCATCTTTTTCAAAAAATGAAAATTGAAGGGGCAACCATTTACACTTTTCTCTGACATTTAATATATTTTAGAAAATTCTTTTTTTTTTTTTTCCTGAAAATTGTTGAAAATGATTAAACGCATGGGGACATATCAATATGTATATACAAAAGGTTTTGTATTCTTATGCCTTTCCTGTTCTGGTGGATCACAGTGACACTAATGGAAGAAATGCTAATAAAGTAGTTCTTTACGAGGATGCGGCAAAGAAACAGCTTCAAGAGTTCCTTGCTGGCCTTCGTGGCTGCCAATTAATGTCCCAAACATGTTCTTCTCTTAGCTCCATATTTGATTGTGTTGAATCAACCCTACTTCATCACCTTCTAACATCTGGTATGACTGATCTCATTTTGCAAAACAATTCTTGTTCTGATTGCCATTCTTGTTGAAGTCCTGCTTTCTACATTAATGTTAAGTATGAACTATGCTGCAGGTAATGGTCTTTCTGACATTGATTCAGTTTTAACGCATTTCAAGGAAGCTTTTGATTGGTTAGAAGCTGATCGCTCGGGACATATTGTACCTCATGAAGGAGTGGATATTGAATATGATTCTGCATGTAGAACAGTTAAGGAAATTGAATTTAATCTAGCAAAACACCTGAAGGAACAGCGTAAACTACTTGGTGATTTATCGGTAAGAACTATTGAAACATGCATGAATACTAAAATTTTCAGTTTCATGTTTAAGACTAGATTATAACTCTTCATCTGGTGCTCCTTCATAGATCAATTATGTGACAGTTGGAAAAGAGTTGTATCTTCTTGAAATACCTGAGAGTTTGCAAGGGAATATTCCACGGGAATATGAGTTACGGTCATCCAAAAAGGTAGTGGATTCATTCTTCAAAAATGATTCCTGGTAGTTGCAACTTGTCTATATAATTAGATGTATTTGACAATTACTTTATGCTAATGTTGCTATAGTTTTATTCATGTGCAATATTTCAAAAATCGAAATTGGATCATCATTTGTACCTTCAATCAAATTAGGCAAAGTGGAGCGGATCATGAATAATAAGTTCAATTTCCAAAATTTGAAATATATATAAATATTACAGACTAAACTGAAAAACACATTAAATAGAACACCAAAGATTTGAAAAATTTGTTGATGGTGCAAATTAGCCATACACTGCATGGGTCAAAAAATCGGAAAACCGATACGTACCGGATGATACATTGGCATGTATTGTCCAATATATTGACATTTTGTATGGGAGGCACCGATATAGTACCTTGAATGTACCGTATCGGGGACCCCCAAAACTAATACGTGTCAAACGATATGTATCGGCATTGTCCGAGATTTTGACCCATGATCCACTGTTCTCCCCCTCTCCCCCTTCTCTCTCAACCCAACAATGAAGAGATCAAGCCTCTTGTCTATCTATGTCTTTCGCGATTAAACAATGAAGAGCGTGACACTTCCCCCAAATCAAATGATGAGAGCCTTCTTATCAATCCTTCTCTCTCTCTCTCTCTCTCTCTCGCATGCACGATCAAACCTTCTCTCTCTCATCAAACTTTCATTGAGTGATAAAAACCCACCCATCATCAAACTTTCTCTCTCTCACGATTAAACGACGAAGAGCGCAAACCCACCCATCATCCAAGATGAAAACCCTCTCATCTCGCCTTCAAACAGTGAAGAGCGTGAACCCTCTCGACATCAAACGCTAAAAACACTCTAATCGAACTTCTCTCTATCTCTTGCGATCAAATGTTGAAAAGTTCTCTATCTCCCATCAAACCCGTCATCAAACCTTCTCTCCAGTGATCAATCGATGTAGACACGAACTCTCCCATGGGTCAAAAAATCGATACGTTTCGTCCAACTCCAAAACCGATACGTACCGGACGATAAGTATCGGGTCCGGATGATACATTGGTACGTATCGTCCAATATATTGACATTTATATATGGGAGGCACCGATACGATACCTTGAATGTACCGTATCAGTGACCCCCAAACTCCCCCCCCCCCCCCCTCACCACAGAAAAACCGATACGTATTGATATCGTCTGAGATTTTGACCCATGGACTCTCTCAATTTCGTCAACCACAAATGCTCATCATCGAACCAATAGGTACTTCAAGAGACCTTCAACAATGAAATCCCATACAAATGGAAATCCAATCGGTAACTGGTTTTCTCTCCATCTTGTTCCTCCCATCTCGCAATCCAATCTGGTCAAGCTTGACCAGATTGGATTGCGTTCAAAAGATTGTTGTCAACATAGCGATTCCCATAAAATTGGTAAGTGAATCTCACTACTGGTTCGGGCCATCATCAAACCCTCCCTCTCTCTTTGGCGATCAAGCGATGAAAAGCCCAAACTCACTCGCATCAAAGACAAAAATCCTCTCAACGTCGCCAACCACAAATGCTCATCCTCGAACCAATAAATGCTTTAGAAGACCTTCAACAGGAAAATCCCATACAAATGGAAATCCAATTGGTTACTGGTTTTCTGTTCAACTTCTTGTTCCTCAGTCTCGAATTCGCAATGATGATGCAAATCCTTTTGAAATCCAAGCTTGATAAATGCGAGAGGGTTTTAGGGTCGACCAGATTCGATTGCGATCAAAATATCGTTGTCAACATTGTGGTTCCCATCGAATCGATAAGTGAATATCGTTAGGGGTTCGGGTCCATTTAAACCTGACCCAAGTCAAACCCTAACCCTAAGGGGTCACATTCAAACCGGACCAAGGTGAAACCCCAACCCTAAGAGGTCACAATTACATGGGCCAAGGCTAAACCTAACGCTATTCGGCTCCAATCAATCTTGACCAAGGTCAAACCCTAAACCAAAGGGGTCACAAATACATGAGCCAAGGCTAGTCCTCCGTGTTACCTGGACACGTGGCACGGGTGCCAAGTGTCAAGGTGCCAATAGATGCTTGGCACACCAATCTCTAAAAATTCAAATACTGCGGCACAACCATAAGAAAAATAAAATAAATAAAACATATATAGAGAAAAATTGTAGGGATATCTTAGAGAACCAATTTAGATATGTAATGAAAAGATTTATAATATATGTCGTGACCCTAATAAACATATGTTATAGTATAAAATCGCTTTCAACGACCCAAACCTTTGTTCAGTAGTTACTAAACTTTACACATTTTTCTTTTGGAACAAAGTTCATTTTATGTTGTCAAATTGATAAGCATTTTAATAGTAATATGAGGTTTTTCATGTGTTTAGAAGTTTTGTTTTGTTTGAGGAGTGTCCAGGTGTCGGCATGGGTGCCAAGTGCCACCAAGTGTCGGCACGGCAAAAATCCCAAAAGTAGAAGTGCCAAGGTAACACTGCTAGTCCTAACTCTATTCAGATCCATTTAGACCTGACCAAGGTGAAATCTTAACCCTAAGAGGTCACATTTATATGAGCCAAGGTTAACCCTAACCTATTTGGGTCCATTCAAACCTGACCAAGGTCAAACCCTAACCTTAAAGGGTCACAATTGCATGAGCTAAGGCTAACCCTAACCCTATTTGGGTACACACTCAAATCTGATTAAGGTCAACCCTAATCCTAAGAGGTCTCAATTGTCTTAACTTGACCTCACCATACCCTAAGGAGTACCCACTTCATAAATCAAAAGCCAAACCCACCTAACCGGGTGCTACTTACATTGACAAAGGTCGAACCTTAGTTGCACGAAGTGGCATGAAGCGTGTAGTAGGTTGGAAGCGGGAGCGTCATCAAAAGCTAAAAATTGAATAGGTTTATGGTCGGAAGTTGGAGCGGCACGCTAAGTAGAAGATTCTTGCTACTAGGGGTTGGACCCTACTCTTAGAGGGTTTATCCCATCGAAGCAGCAACCTAAACACTTAGTTTTGCAATCCTCTAAGGAGAGTGCTTATGTTGAATATGAAGACTATTTTTTTTTTTTTTTTTTATAACTAGGAATAACAATTTATTTGTATTTAGCTTTTAATATGAGGTATTCACTACAATGTAAGTACATCGAGAGTGATCCATGGTAGTGTAAATTTGACCAAATAAATAAAACTCCCCTCTCTAGAGGGGAAATTTGTCGCAATACTTTTGTGTAAGAAATGCGTTTGTTCGTTTTTTCCTCACAAAAATTTGTTTTGCACATCTATCGATCATTTTATGATGTTTTTGCTACAACTTGTGTTGAAAATGATAAAGTGTATGAACAACGTACAAGTCATGCATTTGCGAAATATTATGGTGCAACAAACTTTCTTCATCTATCACCTTAGGTTTGGAAATCATAGCCTTTCGAATAAGAGGCACTGTGATGCAGTAAAAACGTTACAACCCTAGTTATGCAATTTTAAAATCAATTTGAGATTTAATTGAGCAGTGGAGATATAGAAATTAATCCTAAAATACATAAAATATTTAATAACTTTATTAGGGCAATTTAATTGATTTGACTTGGTGTCCGTTACTGTATGAACTTCTCAATCTAGAAAATAAGTCTAAAGATAGACTATAGTTTCGATCTATTTTAGGGCACCAAGCGACAATCTTGATGCTGCCTCTTGACTCTTGCTAGGATTTGAATAATTTAAGGCTTGAAGGGTTTAAATCGTTCAAAGGGAATTCAAGAATCAGGGTTATGAATTTAGAAAACAAAATCCCAGCAACAATATATAAAGGAAAATATATTTTGGGTTTATGGGTTTTCACTAGAAGAAATAAACTGGATAAATTACCTGACAATAAGAAAAGATAAACAGAAAATATAGAAGATCCAAGAGAATGACTCCAAGGAAGATAGTTGCCCTCACACCAATTCACACATGGGAAGAAAAATCGCTCTTTCAAGTTTTAAGAGAATCGCACCCTCGAAGAAAACTTGATAGAAAGCTCTCAATTTGCATAAGCAATTTTTTCAATATCTATTAACTAGTTTTAATTGTCTTTTTCATGGCTTTTATATAGGCAAATATATTCTAACTAAACAATAGATTTGAACTAAGAAAGTCCTCAAACAACCAAAACTCTAAAACAACAAGTTTTTCCTCAAAACTCGCCTAGCAGCCAACTTGCGGACATACGTCTGTATTATATTCATGGAAGTCTGTCCTTGGGCACGGAAGTCGCACGGAGGTCCTTGCCATAATTTGCAGAACTGCTTTATTTCACGGAAGTCGCACGGAGGTCCGTCATATGACGACTTTTTTTTTTCCACGTGCATGCCTTCAATTTTCGGTTTGGAGCCTTCGGGATGCCTTCGCACGCTTTTTCCGCCTTCGATAGACCATAGGTGGCTCTTTGAATCGGATGTCCCCATCAATTTTCCCCGAGTGGGAGAAAATCATCTCCGATGAGTTAGGTGGTCTACTCATCGCAATCGATGTACCCTCAACCTTTGGCTTGCCTTTCCACTTGATAAGGTATTGTTGATGCTTTTTGGTCATTGTTTCACACAAGGAGATTTTTCCTTGTCTCAATCGGTCGTTTGAGTTTCATCCCGCTATGTGACAGCATTAAGTAAGAACTTTATAGCATCCGTCTTTAATTTCTTATGATCATTCAATTCCTTGTAGTAAAAGAGCTTTTTCAACTTGCTCAGCCAAACTAGCCATGGAGATCAATTTCACTGTCTTGATGTTTTTCTAAAAGCTGGACAAGGCGGCCATGGAGATCAATTTGAGCAGGGGCTCTTCATCGATGAAGTCTGATCTCGTCATGAATGTCGATCTGCTCATTTTCATCTTTGACCCCCGGATTTCCTTCAAATGCTGCCTTCTAGTGTGACTTGCTCCAGTCTGCAAATTTGGCAATTTTTTGTTGTATATTGGAAGACCCATCTTGATTTTCTACTGAATTTGCAGCAGGATCTCATCTTTGAGTTGCAATAATGAATTCTAGGAGGAATTTCTTCTGATTCAGTGATTCCAAAATAGTGCAAGATCTACTACTTATATTGACAAGAATGTTACAGAATCTGCAGAAAATAAACACCCACTTAACTACTGGTGATTCCTCTAAAAAATACCAGAGAAGGATTGCAACCATAAGAGAAAAAAGTAGGTTATGTTAATTTTAGATCTTGAAACTTAAGTACCAACAACTATTTTGTTTAGTCCCTTTTTGTTCTATAAAACAGTTACTTTTAGGAAGATTAAATTCCTACTTATTCTCAAAAAAAAAAAAAAAAAATTCCTACTTGAATAAGGAAATTGCCATATAAGCAAATAACTTATTCTAAACAATTCCAGCTGACTCAATCTTATAGGTTTCCTCTATGCAAATAAATATATAAATAAATTAGTTTAGGCTATCCTCAAAAGATGCCACACATGTGACAGGCCTTGAGATGTGTCTTGATGGTATCATTATTTTATTTCCTTCCGTCTTTATTTCTGGATATGCATGTACTGCCTTCTGCTTTTGTCATATTTGCTGGACAAGATTTGCATGGCTGCATAAAGAACCACTAAACTTTAAGCATTATTAAACTATAAAGATGCCCTGTTTATGGTTTATTAAACTATGAAGGTAGAGAAGGAGAGGGAGAGGGGAGAAGAGAGATTTCAAACAACTAGACTCTAAGCATTTTTAAGGTTTATTAAACTATGAAGGTGGATAAGGAGAGGGACAGGAGAAGAGAGATTTCACTTAAAGGCTACATTGTTTATACATTAGGTAATTGGAGTACAAGGCTAATCCCCTTTATATATAGAGACAATGAGAGACAATACACTTTTTAACCAATGTGGGACTAAACCCACAACACAAAAAATGTACTAAAACATGCTTGCACACATGTAAGCCTTACACACAGTTTCTTAGTCACACTTATACATCATTTGTTTACCATGTGTTGGTGGGAAGATAATAATCTTTCTAGCAAACCTCAAATTCATAGAGTTATTTAAATCTTCCTTTTGGCATTTCCAGGGATTCTTCCGGTATTGGACTCCAAAAATCAAGAGCTTGTTAGTAGAACTTTCTCAAGCTGAAGCAGAGAAGGAAGCCAAATTGAAAAGCATTTTGCAAAGGTTTATTGGGAGTTTCTGTGACCATCATATAAAGTGGAGGCAGTTGGTTTCCACCACTGCAGGTATTTCTATCCTATATGCTGCACTGATTCTGCGATAAAAAAGTTTATTTTTATGTCCACGATTAATCTTTGATGGCACACCTTGCTAGTACTTTCACATGCATGATGCATGCGAAGTTGTGGCATGTGATTAGACAACATTTCATGAAAGTTACATGTAGTCATGGACAGTCACCAAGTCGCGGCAATAATTCGGTAAGTTGCAGGAAATATTCAACGAAAAATGGAAAGAAAAAATAGCAAAAAAAAAAAAAAAGTTAAAAAGAAAAAAAATTTAAAAATAGGATTTATTGCAAAATTCGGGAATTATTCGTGATTTATTGGCGAACTTTTAAGAACTCAAGATTTTTTTTGAAAAAATTGGGAATAATTCCGGATTAATTCAGAGAACCTCAAATTCCTGAATTATTCGCGTTTTTTTTTTTTTAAAATTCGGCGAAGTTTGTGACTACGGTCATGGAAAAAATTGAAATGGTTTATGAAATCTTATTGTGTAATGGGACTTGTGCCAATGTATGATGCAGAACTAGATGTTTTGATAAGCTTAGCAATCGCTAGTGACTACTATGAAGGGCCAACATGCCGCCCAATTATCAGAGGCATATCTCGTTCGAGTGAAGCTGTGCCATATTTGTCGGCTAAAAGTTTAGGACATCCTGTCATCAGAAGTGATTCTTTAGGCAAGGGTTCTTTTGTCCCCAATGATGTGAATATTGGAGGTGCTGGAAATGCCAGCTTTATTCTTCTCACCGGTCCCAATATGGGTGGTAAATCCACTCTCCTTCGTCAAATTTGCATGGCAGTGATTTTGGCACAGGTAGGATTTTCTCTGTTCTTAGTTTGTAAATATTTTTTAGTTCCATGTAGGGCTGTCAACGGGTCAGTTCGGGCTTGGTCGGGTCAAAATTTTGGATGCCCAATAAGAAAATCGCAAATGCCCGACTCGACTTGAGAATCTGACTCAAGCTGGTAAAACCCTCTAATTTTTGTACTTTTTACATATAAAATATCGGGTCGGGTTGACCCGACCTGACAACCTTTTGGTTGACCAGACCCGACCTTCGGATCGGATGTCTCATTTCCGACCTGACGGGTCAAGTTTATGTACCCGATCAGCAAATTATCTGGTCGGGTATGGGGCCGAGCCAACCTGTTGACAGCCCTAGTTCCATGTCTCCTCTTCACTTAAGTTCTTCCCCAGGTTGGAGCGGATGTCCCTGCCGAAAGGTTCGATTTATCTCCTGTCAACCAAATATTTGTCCGCATGGGTGCAAAAGACCATATTATGGCAGGCCAAAGTACATTCTTGACAGAACTTTCAGAAACGGCTGCTATGCTGGTGAGTTTTCCCATTGCATTCAACGCAGACAAATTGTTTATAGATTATTTCTCATGGTTTCAGTCTGTTATATACCACTAATCTAAGCTAGATTTAGTTGAACTTAGAAGTTAAACCCATATCTGATGGGGTTGACTGTTGTCAGCTTTATATCTCAATTCTCAAGTCTAAAACGTCAGGTGATAAGACATAATGTGGCAACATCCTGATATGGATTAATCATAGATTTGGACTATAGTAGGTTTACATAGATCTAATGTAGATGCAAGTATTTTACAAAATCTTTTGGTTTTATATTTGATCTCTTTTAAAATTTGGTTTAATGGGCTTCGTTTGACTTAAATAGACCTAGGTGGCTAGGTCTATTGAAGTCAATCTCTCACCACCAAAAGCTCTTATGTACAAATTTCAGGGGCACTGAAATCTGTAACTACCTGCTTTTGACAGTTGATAGCCTCAAAGAGGCTAATACATTTGACTTTAACAAGATGCGGCTGGTGATCAGAGTCGTTCTCATAAAATTTATAAGAGTACTACCAGTTTATCGTATCAATAATTTTGATTCATTCACTGCTTTTGCTATGTAACATCCATATTGTCAACTGGATATTGCAGTCATCTGCTACCAATAATTCATTGGTGATATTAGATGAACTTGGACGGGGGACATCAACTTCAGATGGCCAAGCTATTGCGTGAGTGTTTCATGGGATTTCAATAAACTACCGTTTTGAAACTTGAAAGTTGAAACTTTTGTTGTATTTGTTATAAGTTTGGATATGACTCTCTTGACCATCATTTAAACACCAAAATGGTGTCTAAACGATATTACACCATTAAGGGTTAACGATTTGTGTAAATCCACGCCGTCAAAGTGATCTATCATAGATTGAAAGGCAATAGCCCCAAAAATCAAACTTTTTGAGTGATTTGAACCATCCGATCTGTTGATTATAAGATCAACCGTTGTTTTTAGTTTTATTGGTCGATATTAAAGTACATTGGTCGGATGGTTCACAACCACCTATAGTGATGTTTCTTTGGGCTGGGATATGTTCCAGTGATGGATTGCCACTTGGAAAATTTAGATTGGTCAAGATGTGCGCCACATGGCATAATGATAAATCACACTTCAATGGTGTGATATAAAATGTATAAATTTAATGGTGTTAGATCATTTAAACACCAGAAGGTGTTTAAATGTCGGTCAGAAGCCATTATCCTATAAGTTTTCTTGCAACTATACAAAAGAATCTATAAGTAATATGCAGTTTCTTTTAATTTTTCAAGGGAATCGGTTCTAGAACATTTTGTGCACAAAATAGGGTGTCGAGGCATGTTTTCCACTCACTATCACCGGTTAGCTGTAGATTACGAGAAAGATCCAAAGGTGTACTCTTTGTTCTCTCATTTGACTCGTATACATAGCAATTTCTCAGGCCCTTTTGATCATTCTGCTGTGCAACGAATCCAGGTATCATTGTGCCACATGGCATGTCAAGTGGGCCAAGGACTTGGAGGTTTTGAAGAAGTGACATTTCTTTACAGGCTAACACCTGGTGCATGTCCCAAAAGCTATGGTGTTAATGTCGCACGTTTGGCAGGTATGCGTGTTCGATTATTTCTTTTTTGTATTTATTTAATAATAATTTTTTTCAGGTCCTTTTTACCTGTTTCTTGGTAAAGGAGTTGGTATTTTACTAAGTTGCTGGTTAAAGGAGTTGGTATTTCGTACATGGGCCGTGTACTGCACAATCTCATTCCTCCTGCATGATCAATCCTTGGGACACATGCAAATTTTTAGAGGTGTACATTCAGTGAAGGTACAGGCTGATCTTGCAGATGGAGTGAGATCAGCCCGTGCAGTGATGGCCGGTGTACCTTACAGAAATTATGGGTTTGAGTATGTTCAGCACTCTATCAGGAAATGGAGCCTGACTGGATTTTTCCAGTTTTATCTGAATTCTGAAGTATAGCTTTTGTATTAGAAAAATTCTAGCGGTGCTTTAAACTGCCGATGTTACCAGTGTCCGTCTACTCTTCTGCTAATTTGTGCTTGTTCTCTCGGATGGGCTGTAAACTGCACTTGTAGGATGATCCAGACTGTCTATTTAGTTTTTTACTTCTCGATGGTCGATAAAGTAATCGTCAGTGGCCGACTGGTGCAATTTATGGTTTGTTTCCCATCAATTGAACAGCTCCAATAAGCACATGCCTATATTGTTGGGTAGACACACCATCAACCTTGGTAGTGCTAAAAACCCTAGTACAATTTCTCTTGCTTAAAATTACGGCCTTAAAAAGATATTGCTGGTGATGTTGGCAGTTAATTATTTATTGGTGGCCACAAATATTGGCTAAAATTTTGCATCAGTGGGCTGTGGCCAACTTGCATCGTAAAAAAGTTAATCCTAGTTCTGATGATCAAAATTGTAGGCCTTCCCGATTCCGTGCTTCAAAAAGCTGCAGTGAAATCGAGCGAATTTGAGGCAAACTACGGTAAGCAGAGGGATGGATCTGAGCGTGAGTCATCTGATTACCACAAGGGTGATGAAATTGCAGTTATTCAAGCTTTGCTTAGTGTTGCAAAAGCAGCCAATTGCCACGAGACTTCTGCGAACATGAGTATAACTGTGCTGAGTGATCTCCAACAGAAGACTAGGTTGCTTCTTCAGGGAAATTGACGAGCATTGTTGATTCACCTTGGTGGTTTTTTGTTTTTGAGGGCCCTCCTTTTGGATTCCGTTCGGGTTGTTCTGCGAGTTCAAGCTGATACCAGTTTTGTTATTAGAGGCCAGCTTTAAGATATGGGATCTGGCTTTGAAGCCAAGTGGGGTGTACCAATTTAAAGATTGTGGCTTACAAAAGGGAGGACGGCACGATGAGTGCTGCCCCTTCGTTGGGGCGCAACAAGCATTTTGATCTAATTAGGTGGGCGCCCGAGGTCTGTTTATATAGCCTGTGAAAATGTTTATAGCACACTAGCAAGATGCCGTTAAATTTTTTACAAAGTGGCTTTTTGGAGGGTTGGTTTGTAGTTTTACCTACAATTGTAATAGGAAAAATGCTGTATTTGGAACATTCTTGATATATTATATGCAGTCAATCAATCGATGGTTTGAGATTGGACGATGATGCGATGGGGTCGACACAAAAGGACCCGTGTGATACATTGTGGTTTCGCAGCACAATGATTAATATGACAAATTATTTCTTCTCCTGTAGAAAATACTTAAATGATATACCCTTAGGGATTAGTCTAAACATAAGTTATATATATATAAAAAGTACTTAAAAGTGAAGATATCAGATTCACAAGAATTAAACACCTCTCGTCTCGTTTGTCACCACTTTCTTACAAGGTATCTCAAATAGAGAGCCTTTTTTTTATTCTTCCTAACAGGTGAGTGAGGGACTCAAATTAAACAGAAAGCGAACGCGGAACGTGGAACGTGGAACGTGTGAAAAATATTTACTTGGCTTCATGAACGTAATGGAAATGTATGATGCATATGCTCATTTTCCTCAGGTTCATCAACATCCTCCTAAAACACACAACATAGAGGCAGTTTAGATTGGAGAGGAATAATCACCATAAAAGAAATTATGATCACACTAGTTTCTGATTAATAAGAAATGGATTTAGTTATTTCGATCAAGGATTCAAGTATTGGCCGATACTGATATCACCCCAATACTAGGTATTGGTATTGGTCGATATTGCATAATATCGGTCAATATGTATCAGGTATCGGCTGATACGGCTCGGGTATCGGTTGATACCTACCAAATTTGATTTTTTTTTTGAATTTTTTTATAAAAGATATTTTCTTTTTATTAAAAAAAACATCTAATAGTTTAAATATAAGTCTTTTATGATACTTTTAAGACTAAGTCTAAATTTTTTCAGATTTTTTTCAAAAAATGAATTTTTTTTTTCACTGTATCGGTGTATCGGCCAATACCGATACGTATTGATCATCAATACCCGATTTTATACCTTGATTAAGATGCTTTTGCTCTCAATTGTAGGTGTTGACGTATGGTCAAAAATAGATTGCCAATAATTATTTTCATTAATGAAATTGCAAAGGATCAAGTTTTTAATAAATGTACTCTCATTTTTTAAATCATTTAAATGTACTCTCATTGTTGGAAAAAAAATAAATTCTGTTTAAGGTTAAATTATGTAAATATAGTCTTTCCGTTTTGCTTCTCACTAGTCACTACTACTTCCCTTCGAGTCTTTATTACCTCTTCAATTTTTTCTTATACTTCACCCACAAAGGGGTTGTCGCAGTGGTTGATGAGTTAGGTTTGCTCCCCATGGTCGTGAGTTCGAGAAGCTGACTCCTCTTCTTCGATAACAAGATGCCCCATAAGGTATGTACTCCATGAAATTCTCATGACACAGAGGGGGGTGAAGGCATCCCTTAGGTATTAGTGGAAGCGTAAGCTTGGAGTATCTTAAGTTATAAAAAAATTAAAATTAAAATAAATAAATAAATACTTGTATTTTAGACAGTTTTTGTTGAAGGGCTGTTTTAAGGCTTTGATGGACACATGCCCAAACCATATCAAATGGCATTTCTAACTTCTCTTTTTATCAAGGCTACCTCCTTAAGTTCTTGTAACGGAGTACCTCCATCTTAGTCAAAAGGGAGAAAGATATGAGTTCCTCTTACATACACCTTCCTCGTTCCTATAGTGCCACTTCTTGGCTCAATATGTTGTACCATATAATATAGTAATCAAAATCTTATCCATGCCAAGTCCCATAAAAATGTCATTTCAATTGTCGTGGGGCTCAGTAATTACTACATAATACAGCAGGTAGTTATTTTTTTCTATAGTTTGTCGTGGGGCTCAGTAATTACTACATAATACAACAGGTAGTTATTTTTTATTTATAGGCAAGTTGGGTTCGGACCTGCGACCTTGAGGTTACATAATATCGCTCTCACTCATCTCTACTTCACCCTCCTTACTCTCATTGCACTTGAGACGTCCTCAAAACTCGCTATGGTCATACACATTATGGCTGCATATGGCATAATCTCTGCTAGCCCCTGCTATAGTAGAGAGTTTACTTGCTTTAGCAGCTTCCCATCCTTTTTGCTAATATCTTACTACCTGCTTTAGTAGGTATCACTTCTCCTTGATAACTCCTTGCATGACAAGATTTTATGCAGGATTTACCTGTTCAACAGTTCTACCTTCCTCTCTACTCACTCCTTGTCAGAGCAAATTTTATTTGCTCTGATAGGGAGTTAGTAGAGAGCAAAGAGGCTGCTGTTAGAGTAGGCAAATCCTCCTTTGCAAGGAGTTAGAAAAGAGAATAAGAACCAACTAAAGTAGGTGTGCTTTACTGTGGTGAGAGCTAACAGAGAGCTATGCCATATACAGCCTATGACACTAAAAAGTGTTTTTTATTTTTTATTTTTTTTCTATTGGATCATTATTCTTTCTACATATATATGAAAAAGATTTTATGTTCTGAAGGACCACTCATCTTGAAGTTTGTCCGAACCACTAAAAAGGAGACACACGACACCCAAAACCCTATTTTGATGCCATGTAGATCAAAGGGACATTGCAGAGATCAGCTAAAAAAATTGAAATCTGATTTCCACTGTTTGATTTTTACTAATTGAAAACTCGGCATGAAGGTAATTATAAAAGAAATTATTTTTAAAAGTAATCTATGCAATGCCCTCTTGCTCCATACATATGTAATAACTAGTTAAATTGATAGGAAATTTCTACATATACATAAACAGGAATGAAAAAAAAAGGAACTAACATGATAATTGCTGGTGCCGTCTGCGTTGAATCGCTTCGATCGTCCTCATCATTATATAGAATGGCAATAAAATTCCAGTTGCTCTTAGTAAAAATAACTGCAACAGTTACCCAAAAAGAAAGAAAAGAAAAAAAATGAATAACAAAAATTTCTATGGGTAAATCACATTTGACACTTAAAAAAAAGATTTAAGACAAATCAGATACTTACAGTAAAAATTGTAAATGCATAATGGTGTTGTGCACCAGTAACCACAGAAACAAGATGTCTTATTAGCAAAATGATTGTGAACTGCCCATATGACAAAAAACAACCCCATTAATAAAATGGAATTAAAAATACAAATTTAATTATTCTTCATCAATAGAAAACATAAAGGAAGCTAATATTATGATGAGATTTTACTAATATGTTATATTACTAAGTGATTTTCATTTTTATTTAAAGTTTATTCTTCTGAATTGTTGAAGAAGTCATGTGAGAGAGAGAGAGAGAGAGAGAGAGAGAGAGAGATTGCTTACAGCTAGAGCTACAGATCGAAAGATCGAAACGCTTCTCTCGGACGCAGATGAGCATTGTGCGTAATCGTCTTCGGCAATTTCGTCGTCAGTAGCAGCGACAATTGCCATTAATCCAGGGTTATTTAGTTCTTGGCTTTGTCTTGGGACCTCCAAACTCCCTCTGTTACAATTCAAATCAGTTTAATTTACATGAATTTTATTTTATTTTATTTATACTCAAATTTTTAGTGATGCTGCTGCCACACCAACAGTTAGTTATTGCACACTAACGAATAAAATCACTAATCACGCATCAATTAATTCTTTGTGCAGACCTTGTGCATTAATTAATTATAGGGTGACTCTATTAGCACCTACTAAAATTCTAGAGCACCCCAGCCGAAAACATTATCTGGTTTGAATCATTTGATGGAGATCCTTTTCCGTCCCAATCGTCCACACATTCGATCTTAAAATCACCTGTGTACTGTAATATCAGATGGCTGAGATGTTGATTTCATATTTCCATGTGTCACACCCCAAAAAATGACCGAAAATGAAGTGCCTTGGTTTCCAGCCGGGGTGGTCTAGAGTTTCAGAGGGTGAAAAGAACCTCCCTTAATTATATTACCGGCAAATGTGCACACACATATTAAAACAAGCTATTTTAAACTTATGTGCAACTAGTAAATGATGGTGTGGGAATAGTAGCTCTCTTAATTTGAACTTGTCAGTTTCTTAAGCATGGGAATTAGAAACAGAACAAAAAACAGAGGAAACCGAGCAGTGGCGCATTTTAGCTAGGCTCATTTTAGGAGATCTAATGTGAGCCCAGGAGGCCTTCAGTCCTAACATGCACAACAGAGGGACGCTATGTAAACGACAAACTTTATACAGTATGAAGCAGCACCACAAAGGAAAATGGTGCCCCCTCCTCTACCACCGCTTGATGTAGCTGTAAAATGATCTCGATCGTCCATCCAATCAACCATTGATTGGATGGGCAATCGATAGACGTTTCAAAAGCAAGTGGTTGATTGGTTCCATCTAAGGTAGACCATCAATTTGACAGTCATGATCACATGATCATGCATATATTTCTGGTATAAACCAGAGCGCTAATAGCACCAGCAAAAAGGAATTAAAAGTACCTGATTGTAACTGATGTTTCAAACAATTTAGTCTTTTTTGGTGCTGTGTAACCAGGTTCAAATTTCTGCATAAACAAAATAGAATCAGTAATCCCATATTTTCAAAACTTTTAATTGAAAAAAAATAATTTTGAATTCAAAATAAGAAGCCCATGAAAACTAAGAAAAAAGATGAGTTTAAATTGGGACGCCCATAAAAAGAGAAGAAGAAGAAATCTAACTAAAAAATCAGTGATAGCCCAGATAATAGAAACCAATTTCCATTGAAATTTGAAGTTATTATGAAAAGAATTAAAATTATAAAACAAACCTTCAACTCATGGTTAAAATACCGAAATGCAGTGAAAGTTGTTTTTTTTTTTTTTCTCATACCAGAATACAGATAATAAAATTTTATTATTGCAGAACCCAATAATAAAACCTTAAGATTAAAGCTGAAGAGACGCCAATCTCATTCAATAAAAATATAAAAATAGTACTCGATTATTGAAAAAAGAATACTAATAATAGTATTCAATTATGCCACGTTCAAAAATAGCTATCCAATCAATGAAACACAATAAAACAGAGCTTAAAAGATATCCAATTTCCACAATTTAAAAAATATTAACAAGTTAAAAAAACTTTTTGAAAAAACCCAATTCCTATTATAGGAAAACAACAGAGAATACAAAAAGGAATAATCTATATCTCCACAGAAACCACAAATACATTTAAAGAACCCTGTTTTCATCTAACTAAATAAATAAAGGAAAAACAAACGTAAATAGTTCTATTCATCCAAGCAAAAGACCATTCAAAATCAATAGTATAAAAAATTCAAATCACATAATACTGGAAGCTTACAAGTTATAAACAGAGAATCAAATTAGGAAAGAAAAAAGAAACAAGAAAAATACCAATTTTTATCATAAGAACAAAAACATGAGTGAATACCCATTTAAAAAAATCAAATTTTTATAACAAAATTCCATAAAATTAGAAAAAAAAAAAACCAAAATATTTTATTGTTTAAATCTTAGATTAATTTCAAACCTGTAGACAGATTTCACAAGTAGTATTCCCCTTCTCATTGCACCATTTCTGTATACATCCTCTGTGAGCAAACTGGAAAAAAAAGCCGGCCATGAATTCAAAATTTAAAAACAAATAAAAGTGCTATAAATCCAAAACATCTATTTTTATTTTTTTACTTTGAGAGTTCCCGAACAAGAACATGGAGCTTCCAGGCTCTTTGATGTCTCTTCTTCTTCTTCATGACATATTCTACACTGATAAATATAATAAGGGATCAAATCCTCCACTAACAAAACAACTTCTTCTCCCATTTCTCCCTCTCTCTCTCTCTCTCTTGTCTCTCTCCGGCACTACATAGGAGGAGCAAAGATATTTGAAGTTTCCAAATTACCCCTCCTTGTTAAAATGACCCAAAGACCTTGACCCGTACAACTTTAATTCAGAAGACTTAAAATTAATTAGATTTTTTCTTAAATTTGAAATTTAGGGAACCGATTTTTGCAACCGAAACAAGGTTTTCACACGTTAAA
This sequence comes from Chloranthus sessilifolius, assembly GCA_021018995.1. NCBI lineage: Eukaryota > Viridiplantae > Streptophyta > Magnoliopsida > Chloranthales > Chloranthaceae > Chloranthus > Chloranthus sessilifolius. Next base: position 8,336,437 of record CM037590.1, read on the forward strand.
CCTATGGACAGCCTATTGACGGCTTTGAATCAAATGTGGGAGATTATTTTTCACCCCAATCTTCCATAGAACTGATCTTTAGATCATAGACACATATTAGATCTTTAGATCATAGACACCTATCAATCGGTCACATATCACTCCTCACGATACACCCATAATTCTAATTATTTTTGGGGATTGTGCCATGTGGATCAACATATGATGATAGTCTAATAGGTGATACATGATCTAAATTTCAATTTCTTTAGAAGAATGTGTCCAAAAACTATCTCAGTCATTTGATTTAAGTAAACAGTTTTAACATTCGACAACCTTGATTATAGTTATCAAATCCGGAGTTGCAAATATAGGTATCCTAAGTGAAGATAATGGCTTGGATCACTAAAATCTAGGCAAACAATTTTGTCTAAGGTAGCTTTAAAGGCACCCACTAAATTTTAGGCACCTACACTAAAAATCATTGATTAGTTTAAATCAAACAATGAAGACCATTTTCTCTCAAATCTTCCACATAAGGGATCTTAAAATCATGGAACCTCCAATTATACGGTCAGTTTTCAATTCCGCATGGCAGAGAGATCCCAACCCTATAATCAAGTTTGAGAGTGATGTGTGCCAATTGATTTTAGGGCCACATATTTTAGATTAATGTCACATGAAATAAAAAATTGATCGTCTGATAGGTGTACCATAGTCTCAAGATCCCTTTTGTAGAAGATTGGATTGAAAAACCATCTCCATCTTCTAATTTAAAGTAATTAATGGTTTTTGGCATAAGTGTGCAGCAAGATTCGGTGGTTGCCTTTAAAGCTACCCTTTTGTCTAACCTGGTGAACAAAGAGTCTTGGTCCAAGACAAGTGTCACTAAATGGAAATGGAAACAACGGAACGACGGCGGCCGAGGGCTACTTTGGTCTTTTTGCATCATTATGCTCAATATATAAAATGACAAAACTAACGCTACTTTAGTGTATTAGAAAGAAGAGAGAAATGGACTCTTTCCTGATACTTAGTAGAGCTTATCGCCACGTAAAGTTGGAAGATGATTTGCCGTTAATAGGCATTTCAAAAGCCGTCAGATAGGGTACATTATGGACGGTGAGGATCTTGACCTATGACTTCTATCACAGTTCTTTTCATGTGTGCTCATTCACACCATATAACTTTCAGGCGTCATTTATAAAATGGGCAGTGGCATATCTGGACTAAAAAGTTATCATAGACGACCCGTGGACCACCGCCGGTGCATTCCAGTTCATCGTATGAAAAAATCAAACTAAAAGGCGTGTGGGCCCAACCAAACTGATTTTTTATTTTATTTTAATAATAATAATAATTTATTTTTTTTGAGAAAAGCCAAACTGAAATACTAGGGGTGCAATAAAACGAAACCGACCGAAAACCGGCCCATCCGAACCAGCTCAAACGGGACTGAAACTGTTTGAAAACCGACACCGAATTGACCCGACTAGGGCCGGTTCGGTTTTGGTACCAAAAACCCAAAAACCAGTTGGATAGGGTGAGAAAATTGATAAAAAAACAAAAAAATCAGCTCAAACGGGACTGAAACTGATTGAAAACTGACACCGAATTGATCTGATTAGGGCCGGTTCGGTTTTGGTACCAAAAACCCAAAAACCAGTTGGATAGGGTGAGAAAATTGATAAAAAAATAAAAAAAAACTGGAAAAATAAAAAATATGAAGAAAAACTGAATTCCGAATCAACCGAAATCGGATCGGATTGGTTTGGCTAGGTTTCAGTTTGGGGAAAAAGTTCGGTTAACTGAAACTGAAACCGAAATCAAAAAATTTTAGTTAGGGTTCAGTTTTACATAAGCCAACCCGAAAACTGAAATTTCAGTTTCGGTTAACCAAATCTGCAACCCTAGCTGACACGTACCCACATACCGTCTGACCTGAATCCAACGGAAATAAGGGTTGAACCACCGAACATTCTGTGCATGCCATATTTGAAATTTGAAAGAGAGACTTGGTGATAATTTGAAATTGGAATGGGTGTTAACGGTAATAAAAGTGGGCATCACATGGAGATGGCTACTGGATTTGGTGGGGTCCTTTTGATGGCACATATATTGTTTTTAGCTTTTAAATAGATAGAAAACAATGGAGACATTGTGCTTATCCTTTTTTGATCTTATCACCTTGTTTGATTACTATTGTATTTGTAAGTTTTCTCTATCTCATCATCCAAGTGGCAAATCAGTGGAGGAAAAAGGTTTTAGGGTTTGTTTGGTTTCGACGGAAATAAGAGGAAATAATGAAAAACTCCTATGCGGCAAATAAATTGTCGAGATTTCTGTTATTTGGATGATATTCAAAGGGTTAAAGGGTCAGAAATTATTTTTGTATTTTCCGTTAAAATCTGAAAACAAATGCTAAGGTTTCTCAGTTTTCTATCTTCCAACCCTTCGGACTTTTCATTCGTATGACCCTTTTCACCCGTTTAGTAATACCACACAATTTTTTTACGAATGAAAATTATTAATTGATTTGAATCAAACGATGGAGATTGTTTTTTTTTTCAATCTTCCTCATGATAGATCTTAAGATCATGACACCCCTATCAGACGGTCTGATGTTGATTCTATATGACACACATCCCCAAAAATAAGAGGTAGAAACATTATGACTTGAGTGATCAATTGAGCACCCAAACTTTCTAAAAATTTGTTATTAAGCTTTAGGGGTCCTAATTTATATTAGTGGATTCTCATCCATCCAAAATTATCTTGATCACCCAAAATTATAAAATACCATCTATATACTCATATATATGGTGTGTATGTTATAATATAATTAATCAAAATAAATAAACAATTTATTACGCATAACAAGGTTTGAAAACCTAACCGACAAAGCACTAAGTCAACTACTAAAGCAATCCACTAAAATATTTAAAGAACAAAAAAACTTAATATATAATTTTTTGGTTATTTTTGTAAATCATTTTTATGATATTGCAACTGTATTTTAGTTTGGATGATCTTTTGTAATATCATAACTATTTTTTTTGTTAGAATATATTATTTTCCTAAAATTTTCTGCACATGTATTCAAACTCAGGATTTAATTAATCCTGCTTTTTCCCAACTAGCAATGTGATTATCCAAACAACGAAAAACAAAGAGAAACAAAGGAATCTCATAATTTCCTACAACTTAGGTATCAATGAAAAAATATAGGAATATTATTTTAGTTTCCCACGTGTTTTTATCCAAACATGCCCTTAAGGTTTGACATGATATTCGGTGCTGTCACATATACACTAAGGAAGGTGTTCCAGACATCCGTGCCGCATATGTGGAATCAAGGTAGCAATTGGTAATCCAGTACCGGGATTGGGGTATCAGTTCTTCGAGGATGGACACGTATTGGTAACGGCCGATACACAAATACATTGATTTTATTTATTTATTTATTTTAATTCTGAAAAATGTTATAACTCATAAACTTATAATCTTAAAAGTATCATAGAAGATCTATATTTAACCTATTAGATGATTTTTTTTAATAAAAAGAAAATACTTAACAAAAATAATTTTTTTTTAAAATTTGGTAGGTATCTCTCGAGACCTAATGTATCAGACGATGCTATGCAGCATCAGTATCGGTATTAGTTGGCCAAGATACTAATACGTATCGGTATTGGCCGATACTTAATACCTTCTGTGGAATCGTGCAACTTAATTTTGATCTCTTCTAAGGATTGGTTGTAAATTTAAAATGATCGGAGCCGTCCGAATCACGGGACCGAAAGGGTTTGTACATGGTGATCTTCTATGTGCACGATATAGATTGATGTGGATTGAGTCAAACACCACCCTTGGTGGGTGGGCCTACCAACCTAATAATACTCTCAAAATTTAAAATGGAAGGGCTAATTATAGGGTGATAAATATAAAATTAGGATTGGTGCAAGAAGGATTTAATCCACACCATCAAATCGATGAGCTATCTTTGGACAGATGATGATTAAATAATAGCATGAGAAAGCATTTTTTGAATTTGAACGGCCAAAACGGGAAAAATGGTTATCTTCGTCAAAATGTCCAATTAATCAATTATGATCCAGCAAGAGGCAGATAATTGATTTGATGGTTTTGATAGACTTACGTATAGACTCAAGAATTCAATTTAATTTGGATAAATTCATGGAAGCTCCGATTTTTTTTGACAATTGTAGAAAATAAAAAAAATTATTTAAAAGATAAAATTATATCTTAACAAATTTAAAGTTAAAGAAGATATATTTAAGCAATAAACTAGATGTATTACATAATCTATATACATCACAATTTTATAATCCTAAGAAAATTATACCAAGTATGATTAGTAAGGTATTAAATATCGGTCGATATCAATGTATATCGGCAATACGTATTGGTATATACCCTGGTACCGATTGATACGGGCCCATATCAGCCGATACCTATATATATATATATATATATATATATATATATAGGCCGATAAGTATCAATATTGGCTGATTTTGATACCGATATGTATCGGCCGATACTTCAAGGACCGATATCCAATATTGATATCGATTTTATTACCTTGATGATTAGAACATGTATCACAATCATAAAATTTAAAAAATCTTAGGAGAATTACAGAATTGGCCGATTAATCAACAAAAAGTTCACCAAATCAGTTGTTCAAAAAAAAAATCTAAAAATGTGATTACTTTGGAGAATTTTGTGACAAAAGTTCTATCTTTTAAATGAAAATGTAATAGCTATTAAAAGCCTAGGGTAGCTTTAATAGGGCCGACAGAATCTTCCAGGCCACCTATGCACAAAATTAATGATGGAGATCTTGTTTCACTCTAATCTTTTACACAATGGATCTTGAGATCATGTCACAGCTATAGATGCTAAATTTTATATTCAACATAGCAAATATCCTGAAAAAGTAGCCCTAAAATCACATGGCACACATCATGCTCAAACCTGACTTTAGGGCACGTTTTTGGGATTTGTGCATTGTGAAATCAAAAATTGACCGTTTCATAAGTGTGCCATGAACTCAAGATCCCTTGTGTGCCATGTGGAATCAAGATATGACCGTCTGATAAGTTCAACATGATCTTAAGATCTATCGTGGGGATGATTGGAACAAAAAAGAATCTCAGTCGTCTGATTCAAATCAGTCCGTGAAAACCATGTGGTCCTTATTTTAAAGATTGGTGAGAATAGTTGTACCTTTTTTTTTCTTTTTTTATAGTTTCAAAATAATATATTTATAATATTTTAGTTTTAATTTCCCAAACATCATCTCATCCGACGGTCCAGATCTTCTAACTACTGTTTCAGAACACAATCGATCGGCCCACCTTAGATACTGTCTAGTTAAAGAAAGTCTTCATCTACTTTGACTTTAATGCATCATGAATCCAGAGTCAGACTAGTTCTAGTTCAGGTAGATGAACTGAATCCTACCATATATGCCATAAGTCGCCATCGCCATCGCCAAAGTCATCTACGGTGTAGATGACTTTATTACAAACTCTTTTGCTTAATTAAGAAACGCCAAAGTCTAATGTTGGCCAATGATAACAAGAGAGTTTGTAATAGAGTCATCTACACCGTAGATCATACATCGATATATTGCATTCCGCCATCGAGTTAGTTGGAGCCAAAATTTGCATTGATGGAACGATGACATCTGTCCGATCGGTTTGATCAAGGACCTGATTGAAGACAGCTACTTATATGACTGGCTGTATTTGATTGATAACAAAATGTCGCTGCCATGGTTTCAAGTATAGGACGATTCTGATGCGCAGCGGTGATATGTACCGGTATTTTGACCAACCGATACTTATACCATCCGGATTTCACTATTGGGGTGATTTCAGTATCGGTTGATGATATATATCGGGAATCGCCCAATATTGGCTCGGATATGGGCCGATACCTACTAGTTTTAAAATTATATTATTGTTTTTTCTCGAAAAATTTCCTTTTTATTAAATAACTAATTTAATAGTTTAGGTTATAATTCTAAACGATACTTTTACTATAATATTTTTCTTTTAAATAAAATAAAATAAATAAATATAGGTATCGGCATATCATTCGAGACTGATATGTATCGGCGATACATATCGATCCTGACTGATACGTATCAATCTTCCCTGGATCGATACCGATACCGATATCAATACCAATACCAATACCAAGCTTCCACAATTGGGGGTTAATGTAGCAACCTTGTGGACTAATGCTGTGCGTGTGGTGTGGATTAGCTAAGTACCGTGCTTTAATTGGCCTTCGACAGCTTGTTAGAACATGCAGGTTCACCCGGCATGCCTGAGCATTGCATTATTTATTATTATTATTATTATTATTATTATTATTATTATTATTTTTATTTTTATTTTTGTTTTTTTTATCCGAAGTTTAGGCATGGACTAATCTCTATCAGTGCTATTGGCCCCACCGTGCCGCACAAGTGTAAGTGTTAACAAAAAAGAAATAATATATTAAACCGGCTCAAGACACTGAGAAGTGTATTGTCTTTATTTAACTTAATATTTTTCCCCACCACTTAGCTTAAGTGATTATCAATAGATTATTAGCAAGCTGGTTCCAAGATATAACATTGTGATTGATTTGATGAATCTGTTCACGCTATCCACACACTAAATATTGCAAGAATGTTTTGATCAATTTTTTTAAAGGCATAACTAAAAAGTTGAAGAGAAATTTCGTGCATATAAAAATAATGATTTTAAATTTCTTAAATAGAAAATCAAATGGTACAGACACCCTTTTTCATTGAAAATATGTTATAGACATCCATTCGAAAAATATACACTACTTTAAAAACACTTCTTTTGGAAAGACACATAATATGAAAAGACACCACTTGCCAGGAGACACTCCTGAGAAGGCAAGTTTCAAAAACTTTTAAATATCCAATAATCTCCTATTATTTAAAAGTTTTAAATCAGATCAAAGTCAGGAATATGTGCATAAATGAAAATATATTACATACTTGAATTTTTACTTTAGTGAAAATAATTCAAAATTTGTCAATGTCCTTAGTGAAACTAAGTCTTGAACTAACTATCTTATATGACAAATCAAAACTATTTCACACATATTTTATATATTTAGTGTTTAATAAATATCTCAACACATAGTGTTATAAGATAAGGTATCCACCTAGACCTATAAGAGATGTCCTTGTAACTTAAATATCTCAACACATAGTGTTATAAGATAAGGTATGCACAAATATTTTAATTTATGAATTATTGATTTATTACTTTGATTAATCATATACCTAGATCCTAGGGCAACTATTTCGGTGGTCGGATCAATAGATCCAATAATTGGTATCAGAGCCATGATTAGTGTTTAATCGGTCAAAGTATTAATATAAGAGTTTTATCTTGTGTGATATTGCTATATGAGAGAGAGAGATGGGTTCGCCAAATCCCATAAGAAATTTCTTCCAAAATTTTTTCGAGATAGTATATTTGATATCGGATGGCTGCTATTCTTCACTCTTGGATTATCTCTTCCCTAAAGCCCCTCGTGGATTCTATGGTTGGTGACATAATTTTCTGATGTAACTTTTAATATTAAATAGTAAAAATATCGATAGAACTATTTTTATTTAAAATAATATATTTGTAAATCATTATGGAGTGGGGATCTCCGTTTATATTTTATCACAATTTATTATGAAAATTTTCTTTTAAAATTGACAATATATTTTGAATATGAGTTATTATTTAATGGTTATATGGTTTTATTGTTACATCACGATTGTCACTGTGACATTTTGAGTGGGAGTTATCTCACTTCTAAATTACAATTATATTTTGGGTAGAGTTTTTCACAAATCAGGTAGAATTTTTTCTACAATTATATTTTAGGTGGAGTTTTACACAAATTGAGGGTGAAATTTTTCATAATTTGGGTTGCACACCTTGGTGAGTGAGCCAATAGGAAAAATTATATTTTGGGTGGAGTTTTTCACAAATTGAGGATGAAATTTTTCACAATTTGGATTGCACACCTTGGTGAGTGAGCCAATAAGATTTTACCTTAATCTTACCTGAGTATTGGTACTCTTTTGGATTTTCTTGGAGTTAAACGTGATCAGATACTACGTTAATAACTTCTTGTTCTGAGGATCAGGTAAAGTATTTCACAGGTCATAATTTTCTGGATGTCAAAACAATATTCGACGAGTATGGAGTAGGACATTATGGATTTACACACTTTGGTTATGCATTTAGTTCATATATTAAATTAGTTATCATCTTTCAAATTTATTGTTAATTATAATTTTATGACCATAGAACTGTTATAGTATCGATTTTAGAAAATGGTATATTATGTATATTCATGATCCAGTTCTATATTTTCATTAAATTTTGGTGATTTTGGGAATGCCTAAGTTATTTCAAACGTTTTATTTTCAGAGTGCACTCATTTTGGGTGTCTAATCCAGTGAGAGTCATTTTTTAAAATCATAATCCGTGTGTGGACCAAGTGAGAGACTGTTGAAATTTTTTATGAAAACTAAAATTTTTATTTTGTGTGGCCCACACACACTAGAATTTTATAAAACTCTGGATTACAGTTGCTTGAAATAATAAAGGACATTATTGGGATTTGAATGAAACTTTAAGGTTTCCTGATTTACATGCGATTCTTATTCCTATTAGAATACCTTGATGGACGATATTTTAGACATGGCATGACTCTTCATACTATATATATAGGTGGACGTCTCACGCTCACTATACGCAAGCCTTTTGACATCTTCCTATCAAGAGAGTGTAGCAAGAGAGGCGGGTAGAGTCACCTTCATCTTTCTTCGTAGGAAAAGCGTCAATTTGAATCAACGGCCACTATCTTCGTGATAAGGTACGCACAAATATTTTAATTTATGAATTATTGATTTATTTTTTTGATTAATCATACGCTTAGATCCTAGGGTAAATATTTGGGTGGTCGGATCAATAGATCCAACATATATTGTCCATTTATCCGCCACATATTTACGACTTGTTCTTTCCTTTGAATTTAATCATTGACCAAATAAATATTAGGTAAGATTCTCATCCTAAGTGATTGTTTGGGTAAACGACTTTGAACCCTTATCCATTTTTCTTTAGACCAGTCATTTTCAAAGTTACAATTATCAATACATAAAGTGTTTCTTTCGATATTTCTATCTGGAATCATAAATCATTTATTTTCTTGTTCACTAACAAGAAAACATGTTCTATAAAAAAAATAAAAGTTATAACTTATTACTTATTAGTACGTCTGCCAATGAAGGCTTAAGTTACTTCGATTTCTCTACTAATTTCTATTCAAGCAGAATATTCAATGAGATTTATAATTGCTCTTTAACATATCATATGAAATCATGACACTCTTTATTCATCTTCACATGATTTTGATTTCTAAATTCATCATCTTTTGAAAATTGTTTAATCAGAATTATTTGACCTTCTCCAAATGATCTGTCAATCCTTTCATAACAATTAGATGTTGCTAAAATTTTATAGCCAAAGAATTAATAATGATTTCAAGCCATGCTCACTCTGATCAAGGGCACTCAATGCCTATATAATTGAGGCATGATCAACCGATTAATTATAGGATATATATTTATGTGTATTAAATCGAGCCCATTTCAATCATCATAAGCCATCGACAATAATAGGCGAAATAGACACATTTCTCGTGCCTCGAGCTGGTTCAATATATATATATTTTTTTTCCAACAATTAGAGTGTAAGGCTTTCCAACAATCATAAGCAATTCCCACCCCAAGTCCTTGTCTATGTCCAATTCCTTAGTTGAAGCTAGCTCTTTTGGCTTTCCTGAAGCGTAGATGGCATTATCAAAGCTCCCTATCATCATAACTTTAACCAGATTTTGGGCCTATATCCCCTTTTTAGGTTTTTTGGATAATGGCCTATATCTCCTTGTCCTACTCTAATTATCAATTTAAGTAATTGCTTGCATTAACAAAATAAAAGGCTCCAGACTATACGTTCAAGTGCTACACTCAAGATCATGGGTCAAAATTTCATCCGATACCGATACATATTAGATGATATGTATCGGTTTTAGACTGGGACGGCCATTTTGTATATAAATGCCTGGACGATATATTAAACTATTTCGATATATATCGTTCGATACGTATCGATTTTGAGCTCGAATGATACGTATCGAAAATCCGGCATTTTGAATCATGCTCAAGATAGTGATGTGGCACTCAACTTGAAGATTAGGTGCCACGTCATCATGTCTGATGTTAATCAACAACCGTCCAAAAGTTGAATTTTGAGTCAACAAAGCAACAATTACATTGGCACAGGTTAGGCGACAACTCAATATTAGACTTGTGATCTAAAGCCAAAAGGTTTATTTTCTTTTTAAGAGTTTCTAAAATTGATAAATTCTTAGAAAATATAGTGTAACTCACGATTACGTGATCAGCAATCCACTTAAGTTGTTGAAACAAGTCAGTATCTTATTAGATCTGAGACGTAAACTGTCACCAAAGTTTGACACTCAAAACCCTCACCATCATATCGAAAGGAACTGATTTTGACGGTGTAGCATTTGGATAAGGAGCTTGGTGTAGCATTTGGATAAGGATATTGGTATTTGCTACTGAAAATTCGCTTTCCACAACCAGATTTTTCACATATAAGTCATCGACGGCCCTCAATTAAACGATCGAGACCATTTTTCGGTCCATTCCTCTATCAAACCGTCAGATATAGATTCCATGTTGTACACATTCAAAAAATTATCTAAGAATCTTTCTTATGGAACGACAATAATCCAGGTCAGTTTTTTTTTATGTGAGTCGCGATCTAAGGACTAGTTCCCTAGAAGCTAGGACCGAATAAAGATGGCAATAGACAAAATGCTTGATGCAAATATCTAATCTTCCGTTGCAAATACTGGTACCCTTTGGATAAGTGAGAAGGCGTACTGCTTTCCGTCTTTCTGTCTAGTCAATGTCTTGGAATCAGAGCCATTGGTTACGATGATGGCGTGTCTATTTTTTTTATAGTACCACCATATATGATAACACACTTTGAGGAATTTAGATTTAATGTGAAGTCAACTTTTGATGAGCTTTATTTGTTTGGCTTGTTGTTTTTTAAAAGCTTTATTTGTTAATAAAGTGCTTCATATAAGGTTTCTAACAAAGGTATCAAATATCGAACCAGGAATTTTAAGCCCAGCACATATCAGCGTATCATCATATGTATTAGATAATAAGGATACAAAGACGTTAAAACATTTTTTATTTTTAAAATATCAACAAATATATAAAGAGTACCTTTAAATCCACTCACCAAATCTTTGAGTTCACCCACGGCGAAACACATTGACTTCATAGAATCAGATGATGGAGATCGTTTATCCTCGCAATCTTTCATACGATGAATCTTGAGATCATGGGCCTACCATAAGACAGTTAGTGTTTTCTTTCTCATGGCACACATTTTAGAAAAATGATCTTAACATCATGTGCACGATCAAAACTAATTTTAAGGTCACTTTTTTAGATGTGTACCACATGAAATAAAAAATTAATCGTTTGATGGTACGATCATATTCTCAAGATTCATCATGTAAAAGATTTGGACGATAAATAATCTTCATCATCAGATTCAATATAATCAATGTGTTTCAGTGGAGATGAACTCAAAGATTTGGTAAATAAATTTAAAGGCTCATATATAAATAGTCTAAAAGTAAAAACAAAGGATACTTACAGTCTTATATCCGATTCATATTCGATACATGTCAGCCGAAATGACTTATGTACATATATTTGATCAATTTGACCGGATATTTGACCCATATCAAAGCCAGTTAGCAAATCATATATTGGTGCCCTAACCCAATACATATCGGACGATTTCTGAAACCACCGTCAAACCTAAAAATATCGTACAGTCAACTTGTTGATAAGGTCACACACAGAATCAACAGAAGAGGTTCTTATAAACTCCACAATCAAATAGATCAGATTTATTCTGCACGCATGACGTGATATACATAAAATTAGGAACAAGGGATTGAAACTTGATGTGTATCAACGGGCTGGGCCAACTGAGGCCTGAAATGGGCTGAGGTAGGTAGGCTTGATTAAAATCTGGTCCGGACAGATTAGGCCAGATGTGGAGTAGTTCCAAAAGCAACCTTTTAAAGCCCAGCCCAGCCAGTCATTTGAGATAACTTTTTATAAATTATACAAAACCTATTGGGAAACCCGTGGCCCGGCCTGGCCCGAAATGGGCCAGGTATAGGCTGTGGTACATAGGCCCGAATAAAAATATGGCTGGCCCAGCCTAACCCAATTTGATCAAGCCAAGTATGGGCTAGTTCCAAGAGGCCCAATTATAATTGGCCCATTTAAGGCCCTATTAGAACCTGACCCAGCCAGGCCCATTGACACCCCTGATCTACTGACTCTATGGCTATTGATGGGCCGAGATCAAAGTTCTAAGTAGGTCAAGCGCTCGAACCCATAAACTTGAGCTATCATGTTGGGTCAAGAGTTGGATCAGGTTGACCAAAAGTCAGGCCAGGTCAGGTCGCCTCATACCCAACTAAGGATGCAAGTTTTGAACTGAACACCGAAATTGAACCAAAAATTGAGGCTCTCCAACTGAATTGTACCAAAAACTGATTCAAACCGAATCGAACCCAAATTTGGTTTCGTTTCGATTTGGGTGGCTTGTAACCGAAAATTGAGGAGGTAGGTGAAGTAAACTGAAAAAAAGAAAAAAAAAATTGAAAAAATAATAAAAAATATGTTAAAAAACAAACCGAACTGAATGGGTTTCGATTCAGTACCGAACTAAATACCAAAAACTTCGAGTTCGATTGGTTCGGTACAACTAACTTGCACCCTATACCCAACCCAATACTTTAGATATGATCTAGATGTTTAGGTTTGTTGAAGATCGGGGAAAAAAACAATCCAGGCTGCAGAGACCGAATCTTCCATTGCAAATAATGATATCCATAAATATATTACTCTAAACTCTAAAATCTAGACAAACCAACAAAGCAAAGATATTCTATGAGCCACGCCGCAGTTTCACAAAACCACTAATAGCAACACTAGCGACGCAGAAATCAGAAAACCGCGAGCGCTAACCGCCCTATAAAAAGAATGCCAAACGCCAACTAAAGCTCTCAAGGAGATTTCTTATTTTCAGAAGACATTCCCAGTTTTCAGTGGCCAAGCACTTCCGGTTATTAGTTTAGTTTCTCGTACTCCGATGGCTGACGTTTCAGAAGCTAAGGAGCGTAGGATTCTGGTGGCGGTGGACGAAGGGGAAGAGAGCGTTTACGCATTATCGTGGTATGTAAAAAACCTAATTTCGGAAAATTCCAAAGATACCCTCATCCTTCTCTATGCCAGACCCCCGCGTATCGTCTACCCGGCCTTGGATGGTACAGGTAGGCGGAAACACTTGAGGGTTATATTCGTCATTTTATAAGAATGGAAAGGGCATTTTGGTGATTATTCTTCGTTTGCAGGGTATTTGTTCTCGTCCGATATAACAGCAACGATGGAGAAGTATAGCATGGGCGTGGCGGGTTCGGTGATGGAGAAGGCTAAGAGGGTTTGCAAGGACCTTCAAAATGTACGTTATTTATTTTTCAGCTGATATTTGGTGCACGGGTCTATCTAGACTGTTCAGCACGATAAACGCACGGGTCTATCTACACAGGTCTCAGAAGCTTGAGTGTTCTGACAATGAAATATTGGCCTGTTTAACCATGTTTTTTTGGAATTTGCATACGACACATATAAAGAGTACTTTCATAGTCATATAGGGCACAATGAGATATAACACACCTACTTGCCCCATTTACTCGGTCGAAGTGCTGTTTTAATTGATAAAATTGTTTCCATCGGGCTAGATTTAGATATTTTGGGGTAAAGAGCAGCACCTTCACTTATTGACTCCGGTGGAAAATTGCTTTTATATTTGATAACACAGATACTCGTAGGGCTTTCAATGAGCTCGAGTAGGATCGGGTTGGAATTCAATCCGGCCCTAACTTATCCGGGCCGGGCTTTCAATTTTATCAGCCTGGTCCTAATTAGGGCTACGATGTACTCAACCCAAGTCCAACCCAATAAGTGCTTTTATGAGCTTTTTTTTTTTTTTTTTTTTTTCTACGGATGGTTTTTAATAAAATTTGATTGAGTTGTTTTTTTGGGGCCTTTTTTTCTAATAGAATTGGATTGGGTTGTTGTTAACGGACGACAATGATTGCTTGAAAATTTATTAACAGGTCATCCAAGTTGTGTAGCTAAAAAGCTATGCAATGATTGGTTGAAAATAAATTAAGTTATCCAATTTGTCCAACTAAAAAATATATGCACAAGGTTATTACGCTTTTGACTTAAATGCTCCAAGTTTAAATCGTTCAACGGTTTAATCTCAAGGTATTTAAGTAAATCATATTTAATTATATATATATATATATATATATATATATATATATATATATATATATATATATATATTCGGGTCAGGAATAAGCCGGATGTTGCAACACTCTAAGCCCAATCCGAATTTATCCGGGTTGTAATATGTTTAGTCCGGTACGGATACTGCATTGCGTTTGCTTAATAAAAAATATCACTTCTTTGGGCCGGGCCCAGGTTAAAAATTGGGCTGGCTCGATCCATTGAGAGCCCTAGTTACTAGCCTCATTTTGGTATATGCCTGCTCTATAAGATAGCATATTTTATCTAATGCAGGCACGTGTACATAATAGCATGTATTATGTTTTCAAAACACTGACATTTGAATATTTGGCTCTTTAGGTCAAAGTGGAGACAAGAGTGGAGAGCGGAGACCCAAGAGATGTGATATGTGAAATGGCTGAGAAGCTCGGTGTTGACGTTTTAGTCATGGGAAGCCATGGCTATGGTCTCATCAAAAGGTTAGTAGGGAAAGTATACTGTGTTTTTCACTAATAGATTGTAAATAGGTGTGTAATAAGGGTGGCAATGGGCTGGCTAGCCTGGCCCTGCCCGTTAGGCTTGGACCCATTTAAATGAGGGTTTCAGCTTGATATAAAGCCCATAGGGACGGGCTTGGATTGGCACTTTAAGCCCGAATTTTAAACCTTAGGCCCAATAAGTTCTTATGTTAAAAAGCGCTAACGTCTAAAAATCCTTAATCCGATTGACAGTTTTAAATCGGATGATGGACATTGTTTTTCACCCTAAGCTTCCAGACAATAGATCTCGGGTCCAAAATTTTACCATGAGACAATAGGTTTTTATTCCACTTATCACCAATTCAAAAAAAATGGCTTTACAGGCACGTTTGAGTGATGTATGGTGTATGATTTAAGGGACACTTTTTTGGGTATTCATGTCACGTGGAATTAGAATTGTACCACATGATGGTATGCTAATGGTACCAAGATCCATTGTGTGGAATTTTGGGGTGAAAAAAGATCTCCATCGTATAATTTAAAGCAATCAACTGTTTTCAAGGGATTTCAGATGTTAGCCCTTTCAACAAATACTTATTTTCTTATTAAATATTTGCTTTCTAAACCGTTTTATGATTTTATGAATGAGTTAGTCTACTATGGGTGTCTACCCATCGTCTACATTATGATGGGTAGACATAATGTAGTCACACATCTATGTGACTACATGACTTGCATGGACCGTACATATCATGCAGTCATTGGAGTCTCTTTTTCCATCTCTTAACATGGATCTCAATTGATCTAGACCGTCCAACTTTTTATGGCCTCTTAGGTATGCTTTTCTTCTCAATGGCTTGTCTCCAAATAGCTAAACCTTAGTAGTGGCACAACTATTTAAATCAGTGAAAGAGCAAAATATCAGCTCAAATTTCAAGGTTTACTGTTTGAGATTATCCAGCTTATTAAAATTTCCACTTATTAAGAAATTTTAATAAGCTGTTTGAGATTGTGTGATGGGTGGGGGTGCAAGTCCTGAACCAAACACCGAAACGAAACCAAAGTCTAGAATCGAACACCAAACACCGAAACGGAACCAAAAACAGAGAGAACCGAATTGGACCGAATTGCACCGAAACCTGATAGAAACTGAACTGAACCCCAATTCGGTTCAATTTCGGTTTGGATGGCTTGAAACGAAAAACCGAGGGAGTAGGTTGAGTTAACCGAAAAAAATCGGGAAAAAACATGAAAAAATCGAAAAAATTAAAAAAAAACTCTAAAACTAGGTATTTTACTTAAACCGAACTGAATTGGTTTCGGTTTCGGTTTCAAGAAAACAAAATTGAGCCAAACCAAATGAGTTTCGGTATGGGGTGTACCGAACCGAATACCATAAATCGGGCCGTTTGGTACACCGAACCTGCATCCCTATTGATGGGATGGGCCAACTCTAAATGAGGTTCAACTAATTCTAAAACCATTGGATTGAAAGAAATGTTGCCTTTTAACTTTTGAAAAGATCCAATGTAGGTCTTATACAGGCAGAATTGCATATATTCAGCAACTAATGAGATTTATGGTTTCGTAGGGCTTTCTTAGGGAGCGTGAGTAATCATTGCGCGCAGAAGGTGAGGTGCCCAGTTCTGATCGTCAAGAGACCCAACCACTAAGTTGGAAAAAACACACACACAATGTATATATATATATATATATAATACTCTTTTGTGTATGTGTTTTGTATGTGATATTTTGTTCATTGTGCATCGTGTATAGAATTGTGCTAATAATAGTTGATGATTTGTAGGGCCAAATCAAAATTATTCTAAGTGGTAATCTATCAATGGAACATGTCTCGGCTCAAAAAAATATGTTTATATGGGGATGTGGATCATCTAATTGATGGACTTTAATACCAATCATCCGATTGAAAACAACAGTTGATACTAGAGTCCACACATTGGATGGTTTAATCTCTATAAAATATCATTTTTGGGCATGTTGCACTCCGATCTATTATGTATCACTTTGACCGTACAAATTACCCTTATCTTAAACCCTTGATGGCGTATGATAATTATGTTAGATCAAATATATATTAGGCAATTTATTTCAATCAAAATAATATGATATAAGGATAGAACATACCTTACCGCCGAAGAGAATGATCCGCAATATATGATTCCGATATGCCGCTCGCTAGAACTTGAGGACAATACCACCTCGCTTCTATCTCCCTTTATATGATAAGCGTGATTTCATTGAGTAGAGATGAAGAGGGGACGTTGTCCTCTTTTATAGCATGCCCTTGAATCCTAACCCATCAAGGATTCAAGGGAGAGGTGTATCACTAGATGATAGAGATTGACTTACCACAAACCAATAAAGTTAAAATCAACTCCTTAAATTGCGTGGAGTGGAATCACGTAACAGAGAAATCTCAAGGTCTTTAGTCAATCATGTTTTAATTAAAATAGGAAAAAGGTAATGTTATTGTGTGGGTCACAAATACCCAACAATCTCCCACTTGAACCACACAATAACTTTAATAATAATATATATATTTTTTGATAAAACAAAAGAAAATAATAAAAAAACGTAATGATTGACTTAGTTCAAAAATGGATGGCCATCCTTTAAAGTTTTGTAAAAACATTGACTTTCAAGATTTCGATGTAATATACATTCTCCCAAGTTAAATAACAATCTTAATGTCGGATCATGAATGTTAATAATGTATCATTTCTTCAAATCTCATTATGACAGTTTCATGGTCAAGACACTAATATCATTAATAAACTGGAGAGCTCATTGTGATTTTAGTGATACTAGGTATGTTGTCCTGATATATTACGGCATGCGTCATGTGAAAGCCATCACCCACCTATCATGACAAAAATTATACAAACCGTGGTGCCTAATCACGATAGCTAAAGCAACCTTATTTGAGCACTTATGCTCCCAGACAATAACATTGCATATGCACAAATCATGATAATAATGATAATGGTATCAAAATAGATGCATCAATTAAATAAAGCATAATATATGCAATAAATGTATCATAAAAGAAGATAAGACATTGTGGGAATAGAAGCTCCCACTCAAATAAAGTCCTCAAAAGACTAATATTCTCAATCTGGTCACCTCAATTTAAATGAATATACTGATTATTAATGAATTTGATATGATTATTTATTCTTAACTCTCATTAAATGTCTCATCTTCAAGAAAATTGATATAATTAATTTCAACGATTGTAATTATTTACTAGAGAACCATATTCAACACTAATAGAATCCAAAGTAATAGTCAAACTATCACCTAGAGGAGTAAAACTATAAATAGCTCTAATAAGTGTAACATTAGTAATAAAATTTGTCCTCAATAAATAGAATTTGTCCAAGAATTCATCCTCATTGTCAAAGAATAGCTTTTCATTCAACCTAGGGTTCCTCCTGCTGATTAGCCCCTCCTTGCTGCTTCTGCTGATTAGCACCTCCTTGCTATTTCTTTATAATATTTTTTCATAAGTAACAATCTTTCTTGATATGACCTTTCTTCTTACAGAAGTGGCAATCATCATCATTGTCAGTCTTTACAACATTCAGATTGGAGTCTTCATTTGTTCTTTTACCATTGTGATAGTTTTGCTTCTGACCCTTCTTATGAGCTAACTTATAAGCCGGATTGTAGCCAAAATTAGTAGACTCTACTTGATTTTCTCGAAGCCTCTCTTCTTCAATCACACACATTGAGATCAATTGATTTAAATCTCATTTATCCCTTTGAGCGTTATAATTTACTTTACAGATATCAAATTGCTTAGGAAGAAAAGCAACAACTAAATCTACTACGGCATCTTCTTCGATTGTAATTTCTTATTCTTTAAGCTTCATAGCAAACATGGACATTTTAAGAATAAATTCTCGCACACTCCCGTTTTCATCATATCACATATTGACCAATTACACTAAATAGCCATACTGTAAGGACTTTACTGTTCCAATGAACTGGTCTTGGATGATCTTCAACAATTCTTTGGCTGTTTCAGTAGTTTTAATATCACCTCTAATGGGTTCAGTAATAGAAGCGCGTATGATCATCATTATCATACGATTTGCCTTGTCCCATCGAGCGTATTAGGTCTTTTGAATTTCAGTGACATTGGACGGTAAAATTGGCTTATCCTCCGTGAGAACAAAGTCATAGTCCATATATCCAAGGGTAAAATCAAGATCCATCCGCTAAGTAGTTGGTGCCATTAAGTTTTTCAATACTAGTCATCTGTTGATGTAAAATTGATCCGTCCATAGCTGATATGAAAAGGAAAAACTATCGGCACATTGTTCAATTAGAACTTTATAAAATAAAAATTCATTCCCAGGGTTAAGGTTGAATTAATTAGAGTGTAAACAAGCATGTGCAAAGGAACATTCACTCTGAGGGACAGACTTCACTCATTGTTTAAGCATCACCTTTAGGCAGAAGCTTTGACTTATCGTAAGTCTCCCTAAGTTGTATTTAGGGAACACACATAGACCTAGTCAGATGTATTTTCGGTTTGATCGAAGCTATCCACTAGCTTAGGCCAGAAGTGTCACTCTTTTCTCACCTAGACACATGATTATTCTACTCATTCTATCTACATGAATTTTCTAAATCAGCTTTGGCCAGAAATAGTAGTTCACATAAACGAATCACATGCAATCTTAATGAAATTGAATTTCAAAATTTAAGGATAACGTGTCCTTCATAGATCGGTCATCTTTGGGCAGACTACAAACCTACTTTGGCTACGTATCCCGAAACGATTGTTTTACCGTTCTATCTAAACCCCTTTATAGATAGAACTAAAATTCTTAGGCATTCTATCATGTCATTAGTTCAATGTTTCATACCCTAAATACATTCATATACCAAGTTTAGGGAAAACAAAGTCATAAAGTGAAGATGCACATGTAATAATTATGTACAATGACATGATAGTGTAAGAGTATTCAGACAGAATATTCAAAAGGATTCAAAAAATTTATTTGAACAATAAAACAAATTTATGACCTTTAAGTGAAATTTTTCAGTCTAAAAAAGTGTCAAAACGACTCATAAATCAGTCCAAAGTGTAGATCTCGTTGAGTAGACTAAAATCGATAGGTCATATGCGTGAAATAAAGTTGTATATCTCAAGATATTGCGTTTTAAAGTTTGAGTTCAAAAGGGTTGAATCCGGTGGCAGAAATAAGTTAAGTTTTAAAGTTTTATTTGCAGCCGATGGAAGCAGTGCAGTATAGGGCTTGCAAACAAAAACTGAATAGAAGTGGTTTGAGTTGTGGTTCAGTACACGGGTCATGGGCCGAGTCATTGGGCCGGGTTAAAGGGCCGGGTCATTGCGCCTGATGGTCGGATCTGGTTCAGACCCGACCTGGTCCGAGTAGCCTTAACCCTAACCTCCCTCTACTATTCATCTTCCTGAATTTTTTTTTTTTTGTTTAAAACAGTTGCAGGAAGCAACAGTAACAGCCCCATTGGGGCTTAACCGCGCCACTTACGGGTGATCGGCGCCGACGGTCCTGTGCGCCGTCCGGTAATTTCCGGCGCCGGTCATCGACCGGTGCTAGTCCAGTGGTCGAACGGTGCCGGACTGTCAGTCCAAAGTGTACAAAGAATTATTTATTTATTTATTTATTTTTTAAGTTGTAGGCAGCAACAGTGTAGCCCCCAAAGGGCTTAGATCTGTCCCATCACCGGTCATCGGACCCGACGGTCCGGTGTGCCGTCCGATCGTCCCCAGCGCCGGTCGTCTGTCGGTGCCAGTCCGGTGGCCGAAAAGTGCCGAACGGCGCCGGACCGTCGGTTCAATTTAAAAAAAAAAAAAAAAAAAACAGTCATCTGCACTAGATGTTGCTCTTAACACATGCTGAAAAAGAAAAAGGGCACCAAGGAATCATACTCCCATCCGAGCCCAACTAATTACGTTCAATACTTCATTTAATAATCATTGATTTATTTTACATCAATTTCAAGGCTTTTAAACCTTCTAGGAGCCCTTTGGCTACTATCTCCATCAAATCAGCCCATCCAATTAAATTGGCAAAATTCAAGAATTAATGTCACAATATTACCCGAACTCTAAATATGCCCTCCAATTAACTCAGTCCAAGGGCACCGACTAACTGTTGATATTTAACTTGAAGAGGCCTAGGGCTGCCAATGGGTATTCAGCCAGAGATCCTCACGTCTCGACTCGGGCTTGGGCTAATATATATATATATATATATATATATATATATATATATTTGATTGAAAATAAATAAACTTAATCTGACTCTGATATCAATTGTTAGATTAAATATATATTAGACAATTTATTTCAATCAAAATAATATGATGCAAGGATAGAACATACCTTGTCACCGGAGAAAATGATCCGCAATAGATGATTTCGATATGTCGCTCGCTAGAATTTGAGGATAATACTACCTCGCTTATATCTCCCTCTATATGATGAGCGTGATTTCATTGAGTAGAGATGAAGAGGGGACGTTGTTCTCTTTTATAGCATGCCCTTGAATCCTAATCCATCAAGGATTCAAGGGAGAGGTGCATCACTAGAAGATAGAAATT
The DNA here is from genome assembly GCA_021018995.1 of Chloranthus sessilifolius. Classification (NCBI taxonomy): domain Eukaryota; kingdom Viridiplantae; phylum Streptophyta; class Magnoliopsida; order Chloranthales; family Chloranthaceae; genus Chloranthus; species Chloranthus sessilifolius. Next base: position 8,358,073 of record CM037590.1, read on the forward strand.
GGCTTACCACAAACCAATAAAGTTAAAACCAACTCCTTAAGTTGCGTGGAGTGGAATCACGTAACAAAAAAAATCTCAAGGTCTTTAGTCAATCATGTTTTAATTAAAATAGGAAAAAGGTAATGTTACTGTGTGGGTCACAAATATCCAACACAGAGAATCATGCATATAATTAAGTGGAAGTGAACCATCTGATTGGTGGACTTTACTACTGGCTATTAAAACTAGTAACATTAGTTGATATTAGAGTGCACAGGTCCAAGATGTGGGATTTTTGGGTCCACTGCCATTCAATGTATGATCTATTACTTTGACCTTATGAATTATGGGTCCCACAACCTACTCCCTCACATTGGAGGGGGCACACCGACTGGGCAAATGCATCTTTTGAACTCCAAAGATGATTATGCTCCCTCTTTATATCAAAGGATACCTCTGTTCGCGCCCATGGTCACCACGAGCTTGGTCAAATTACTAAGGCCAAATTGGTGTGTTAGAGCAACTCCAATGGATATTCCAAATCCACCATGGAGCCTCCAACGATTATATTTGAGATATTGAAGGATCCAGGCTTTATGGACGGGTCTCTTTCTCTCTTATTCTTCTTCTTACTCTTCTTTTTCTCTCATCTTTCTCTCTCTTCTCACTCTTCCAACAAAGCAAAACAGGCACAAAGAGGGTTGTTAGGGTATTAATGTAATTTGCTAGCTGTTAAGGGCATATATATATATATATATATATATATATATATATATATATATATATATATATATATAGTAAGGGTACAAAGGTTATTATATAAATGCATATATATGCACAAACCGCTTGAATCGCCTGTTCAAAAGGTGTCGGGCCGCTGTTCTGTTATAAATAACGGCACCCGATTATTGGGTTATAAAAAACGGTACATTAAGTAAATCGCCCCATTGTCTTTCCATACATATTTTGCTTTTTTCTCTGAAATTATTCTCGTATTCTATCTTTGTAACTATGGATGGTCCCTCCAACAAAAAAAAAAAAAAAAAAAAATCTATGGATGGAGCACATTGTCTTTCCAAGTGGCACACAATCGTATAGGTCTCTTGAATGTTAGGTGACAGCCACCCCACTTCAATAAGGACAATTTTGTTGACCATCTCTTATGAATAAGATGTTAATTTCATGGCGGCTAAAGTTGAAGAGAAAGCCCCCATCAACTAGCCTTTCCATTATTACAGAACATCTATATTTACAACCCAATAAGCTTACTGTTGACTCGAGAGGAAAGAGAGAGAATTGGCAAGAGAGAGATACAATAGAAGAGAGACAGAGCCAACGTTTTTCTTTTTCATAACATTTCAAGGGCTTCCAGTAGGTTTGTCGGGCCTTGGGCCTCACAACCCATAACGTGGGTCCCCAGTGAGAGCATAAACATCTTATTAAAGTTTGAACAAAATTAAAACTTCTATTTTAGAATACTATCCCCACTAAAATTACTAAATTACTTAAAAAGCTTTTACCAAAAAATTTCGATGATTAAACAATGAGTTATGATCGTGTGAGAATTTACTCAATAAAAATTCTGCTTTTGCTATGATTTCGAGGCTAAATGCTATGTATTAGCTTGAGGCTTCACTGGCATCATAAGATTATTAGTTAAAGAAGAGCCTGATTAAACACAAAAAAATGTGTATGAAGAGCCTTTCCCAGGTATCCGGTTACAAAAATAATATGAAGATGAAGTTGAAACCATAGTATAAAAAATCGGCCGATACCGATACATATCGATTTCTCGGCATACCAATATGGTATCGGTTTTTGCTGATATTTATATTTAAAAAAAAAAAAAAAAAAAAAAAAAAAAAGGCCGATATGTATCGATCGATATCAGCAAATACGTATTGTCCAAGTCGTATCGGTCCTCTATGAGCCGATGCCCGAGTCCGATATCGACTTTGACACCTTTGTTGAAACATAATTCCGAGATCAGTGGTTCTGAAGAAAATTGTTTTGGCATTTGGAGACGCTGTATAGAGACTTTGCAGCTTTTTAGTGATCTCCAACTCTATCGGACTTCTCATATTTCTCATTTTTTTACTATTAGCGATTTTAATAAACATTCTCTCGAGCACCTTTGAATTTTGTAATAAAAATTTCACGAGCTCAATCACGTAGAACCTACTCTTGACAAAAATTTCAAGCATATAGCTTAGAGCATCTCCAATGGAGTATTCCGGCAATACAACAATTCTAATTTGGAGTATATGTGAAGTGTTGTATTCTAATAAATATCCCATATCTTACGTGAGTATAAGATACCGACTTGACATCCTATATTTTAAAAATATACTATCTTACTGTTCTTTATGCTTCCTCTCCCATATGCTTCCCCACCTCCCAATATTTTGTTTCTTTAAAATCATATGCTTCCTTCAACTCTTTTTTAAGCTCTAAGTTAAACAAACAATAGATTAGATTCTTACTTTGAAAACTAAAATATCGTTGATTACCTTGAATTAGACGATGGAGATCATTTTTCGTCTCAATCTTTGTACAATAAGTCATGAGATCATGATGCACTTACCATCCAGTCAGTCACATGTTAATTCCATGCGGCACACATCTTCAAAATTGACCGTTTGAAAGGTATGCCCATGATCACAATCAGTTTGGAGGATGTATGCCATATGGAATCAACAGGTGAGCGGCTGATAGGTGTACCATGATCTCAAGATATATTATGTGGAAGATTGAGACAAAAAACAATGTTCATATTTAGATTAACCTTCTTTCCTCAAAATTTATTTGCTCAATGTTCATATTAGTAGTTACGGAGTTCTGGCTTCACAGTTCACATCTATATTTATAACAAGATTAGGGAAACTACTTAACAAGCAGGCAATCCCCGGGAGCTCCCATTTCTTGATATTTGCTTTCAGCTCCAACCCTCCAAGTACGTGACACTTATTGATGGAAGTTCATAGTTTTGCAACTCACATGTAGAGAAAACCTGCACCTCCAAAAAAGGGAAGGGTGTTAGTAGAAAGTCATCGATCGGAATTCGTGTGGCTTGAAACTCGGACTAATCACAATTCACAAACGGTAAATTCCATAGATACTTTTGACCATCTATAGTTTTTAAAAAGTGTCGGCGTATCGGCCAAGACCGATACGTATCAGCAATACGTGTCGGTCATCTATGTACCGATACGCGATATTGAGTCCTGATTTGCTACGTTGCTTACAACCATTTTATGAGTTGAGATTAGGTACTTGGCCCGAGCTTCAATTGACTTGGTTCAACTGTCACTGTTTTGGACATTTGGCATGTGGCTTTTCACCAAGTGTTCTCCATGATGTGAAGACCATAAACTAAATACATATGGTGTATAAGATTAGGTCAAGAAAATATCCCTATTGTGTGATTAAAGATGTCAAATACTTACAAAATTAATGATCGCAAGTATAAATCTGCAAAATAGTTTTAGAAGTTCATATTAAAGGCAATAATTGCTTAGATTCAGTTAATGATCTTTGGTCTTCAAATCACACTGGCACAATTGATAGAACCACAATGAGCCACATTTCTAGAATCAACTCTTGAATCATTTCTAGAAATGAGCCACATTTCTAGAATCATGAACCAACTCTTGGCGCCCAAGTAAAGCCACATACGATTATTGGATGATTGATGAATGTTTGAAATTGAATCCAACGGATCCCATGAAAGTGCTCCATTTAAGCCCATGAAAGTGCTTCACATAAATCAGCCTTAATATTGCTAGGGCCGGGCTTTAGGCTTAGAACAATGTCATTGTTATTTTACTCCCTTTAGAACAATGAATTAAATTGGAGAATTTGATGATAGAAGACATATATATACTTGTCTACGTCGGCTTCTAAGAGTTTCATAGGGACAAAGTTTTCAATGAGCTTAAAAACATGCACTCTTCTATTTTGACGCATGCAATAATGACCTCAAAGTCAAACCTCAAGGGGTTAGGTGAGCTGGTAGGTAGTTGCTTTCAAAAGTAACGAGACTTAAGTTTGAATCCCCTCTCCCCCTTGAGGCCATCCTAGGGATTTATATCCTGTACTGATATGACATGTGCTGAATTTCGGATGCGCATGTGCCCCTGGGATTAGGCGGGTGCTCTAAGAGGCCTGGATACCCAGGTTATGAAAAAAAAAAAAAAACAGACCTGAAAGTCAATGTTGTTAATGATGCACAATTAAAAACACAGCTAGGCGAATCACTCGATACTACATTATGTCGAGATTTAATACATTCCAAAGCTAGATCAAGTTCCTGGACCTTATGGGTAATCGCAAAATCGAACCATGATTCAACTTTGACATGAGATGCCCCAAAGATGGTCAAGACAAATTTATGAAAATTTGAACTTTTTGGCTGCTTATGGCATAACTCTCTGCTAGCTTTTGCCACAACAGAGTTCACTTGCTTTAGTTGGTTCCCATTCTCTTTTCTAATTCCCTGCAAAGGGGGATTTACTTGCTCTATCAACAACCTCCCTGCTCTCTACTCCCTACTCCCTACCAGAGCAAATAAAACCTACTCTGCCAAAGAGTAAGTAGAGAGTAGGGTAAAACTGTTGAATTGAGTAAACCTTGCATAAAATCTTGCTATGCAAGGAGTTACCAAGAATAAAGGATACCCGTTAAAGCAAGTGGCAGGATATTAGCAAAGAGGTTGCGAACCTATTAAAGCAGGAGAACTCTGTTATGACAGGGGCTAGCAAAGAGCTATGCCATACGCAGCCTTTGTCTCCAAGAGGTAGAAAGTTGTTGATAAAGTTAGTGAGGACCTTCGCAGGGATAGAGGATTCAAAATCCATATTTGGATTCCATCTCCACCTTCTTTGTTGCATCTTACATTTTGAGGAAAGATAAGATGTGAAAAGGAATCAGGTAATTCACTAATCCAAAGACGTTGTTTGGAGAAAACCCAAGAACGCTTACGACCCTACCTTTGTGTGCTTCCTCTATAATCTTACTCAGGACTGCCCTGGGGCAAGATCCATCAAGTGGTCGCCTAGGGCCCTCGAAATTTTTGAGGCCCCCTATTCTTGTAAGTCGTTATGGGCTATTAGATAATATAATTTTCAATGTACAAAAATTGAAAATCAAGTTGATTGATTAGTTGGTTAAACTACTTGTGTTATTGTACTTTTTACTCAATAAATTATGGGTTCAACTCTTCCTAGGTCCTGTATTTGCATTTGTTTTATAGATCGGATCGGGTTTTTGTCGGATCGGGTCATTTGCCTCATTGGGTCATGCTAGACTTATGTATTAATCCAAGGGATTCTCTCTGTCTCCATTTTGATGGTCCAAATTTGTTTGACCGCAAATTTTTTCTTATTAAATGACCAAACTTAAAACAGTGACCTTGTGCTCGTTGCAGTTCAATTTTTTGCAAGTTACCAATCAATTTTGATCTACTTGACGAAAGCTATCCAATGAGCCTATTTCTAGAACCTTTTGGGATTGTTAAAGTGTTAAAAAATGTAGGAAAAATTCAATGGCAGTTAAAGTGCTAAAAAATATCACAGTGTTATTAGTTGGGTTACTTGATCTATAGGGTACGTCCTACTATTTAGCTCTTCTCTTTTTGTGCTTTATTTTCCTTTAATATGTATTTTTGTTAACTTATTAGTTGCATTTTCAAATTAAAAATAGTAGAATGAAATATGCAGAGATTTGTAATTTAGGAGCAATCATGGTGAAAAATTTTAATTTCGGCAATATTTTGGTATTTCGAAAAAAATTCTAAAAGTTTCAAGAAAATTTTGGTGAGTATAAAAAATATTATATAAAAATTATATTTAATATTTATAAATTATTTAAAAAATAACTAAAATTAAAAGAAAATTTATTAAATTTGACAAAATTTTGTTAATTTCGTCAAAATTATTGAAATTTGGTGATTTCGAAAAAATCATTGAAATTTCACTAAAAGTTACGTCAAACTTTTGTTTCAATAAATTTCTCAACGAAAATTTGAAAACTATTAGAGAAATATGTCACTATAGGAGAAATGAGTATAATTTTATTTGTTGATAACACAAAAATTGTGGCAATTTTTTTTTGGAATTAATATGAAAGAGTACCCCATTTTAGGAACTTTCCTTGAGCCCCTAAAATCTCAAGGCCGGCCCTCAATTTACTTCGATTCCTGTAAATGTAATTTTAGGATTTAACCATGAATAACTTAGCAACAGCTGGTAGAATGCTAACAAAGAGAGGATTTTAGAAAAACATGCTTAAAAAATTAGTTTCTCCCAATTATACTAAAATAAATACTTTTTAAGTTTAAGAAAAACATGCCCATCTCTGTGTGGCTCCATGTGGCACTCACTGATGCAGGGATGGTAGAAAAACTGCTGTGAAATAATCCCCTTGCTCCAAAGAGCCCATGTATGAGGGTTTTAGGAATAACAATCAAAATAAGTTATTAAAAAAATAAAAAATTATAAAATTGATATAATGTGAGGCAATTAGCTGCAAGTGCGGTGGGTGGTAGAGCTCAATTAATACAAGTCAGTGCAGTCAATTACATCACGCCGCATTAGCTGCCTGCACTTTGTCTACATCAAATTTGTCCACCGTTCGCAAGTTTCCATTTCATAAAGCGTTGTTGGTCTGATCATTATAAATGTTTTTTTTTTAATAAATACAGATGGAGGGGATCGGGTGTTGGTAGTGGCTCAAATTCACTTTTTGGTGCCAATGTTTTGGTCGTATGCAACATTCACACATGCTGCCCAAGGGATTTACGGGTTTAGGCTTTTGTATAGGCTCGATGTTAATTGTTTATATTTTTTATAAATTTTCCAATAATATCAATTTAAATATAAAATTTCTTTTGTAAATTAATTGCGTAGATGGAAATGGATAGAAGGGTACCCACCTTGTTCAGGGTATTAGGGCGGATTTAGGGTGATCGGAATTGATGATGTAAGATGCCGGAAGGTGTGCTTCTACTCTAGATTAGTTTGCAGCCTCCTCCTTGTCTCTCTACGGTTCAATTGGCAATGAGTCTCTTTTGATAGTTCGCAGCATTGAGTGGAGCCGATGATTTTGCGATTGATAGTGAGAGGTGAAGGTATGCAACTGTTTAGATGATGGAGGATGGGTGATGAATTTTGTTATGGTGTTTTTGGTGATTTGGAGGAGATGGATAAGAGAGGAGGCGACAGAGGAAGAGACGATTTCTTTCTCTCATCTTCTTCTCTTACACGTTACAACTTCTAAGAATAGAGAGAGAGAGACCAATGGGAAAGAATCAGTCAGTTTAAACAGAGATTAAAGCAAAACTCATTTTGTTAGTACTACAAATACTTTGCTTACTCATCCATCCGCTCTCTCGGACTCTCAAATAGGTAATAATTGAATGGTTCGATTAATCAGTCAGCTTTACCATTCCCTGATTCGATGCACTCAAACATTATCTAAATTAATAAAATGTTAGATTTATATGTGTTATAGTCTCGTATCAGATAGGGAAAAGTCCTAATCCTGAATTATATGTGATTGCGGACGCTATATGTCATGATGCGTTTTGAGTCGGGACTTAAGCCCATGCCAGAAACAAAACCACGGCGAGGACCTAAGCCAAGAACTCGACAATATTGTGATATGTGGGTCTTCAGAATATGGTAATCATTTTAATTTTAAATGACTTTTGACTGTCTTAATGAAAAAAAAAAATGGAGATCATTTTTCTTCCCAATCTTTTACACCAAACATCTGTATATCATGACGCACCTATTAAACAATACACATGTTAGTTTTATACATAGTGACCAAATTCATTGACTTTATGAAAAAGTTGCAAATGATTTGCAAATTTTTGCAAAAAATTAAGAAAATCTAAATTATTTGCAAATTTTTAAATAAAATTTGAAATTTCTGAATAATTCACAAATTATATGTGATTTTTAGGACCTTTTCCGAATTTGTTAAAAAGAACAAAATTTCACAAACTTAACAAATTTTCCCAAAAACATTTAAATTTTTTTATTGCCAATTTGGTCACTACGGCTTCATATGCAACATATCTCAAAAAATACTTTTTGAGTACTAGATCATTTGGAGCTCGTGCTACTTCCCTAAAACTAACTCATATTTAATACAAATGACCTAGAAGCCGAGTCTCACCTAATTCCACCAAAATTTAGAGCTTTGCCGGTTCAGTCCGATAAAATACCAAAAGAATTATTTTTTTTGGTCCCATTAGTAAACGAGAATCAAGCATATTCTATAAAAATGTATGTAAAATAAAATAAAAAGTGTAAAAAAAATATTAGATATTAATGGTGGCATTAACTTATCTAATAAAACAACTAGCTAATTATAGCTCTTATCCAATAGGGACTGCTCTTTGGAGGCAAATTCAGCTCACTCTTCGCAAGTGCTTTGTGCTAGAGCAGAGAGCTGCTCTTTGAGCAATCCGAAACACAGCCTATACCTACTTCCTATTTTCAAGGTAGTGCTCCTATGAAAGCGTTTTCTATGACGTCCATAACTTTTGCTCCTAGGAATAGAATCCAGGTCCAGCCTGGCTATAGGGAAACATATAATCGTGTGCCATGATCTAAAGATCTATCATGTGAAAAATTGGGACAAAAAGCAACCTCCATCGTCTGATTTCTTTTGTGAAAGAGCAAGTGTTCTTACCAGAAAAAAGAACACAGACGCAAATAATGCGACTCCTCTAGTTATATTTCTCGAAGCAGTAAGCAGCTTAGAAGACCCATAAGCAGAGCCTCAAATGGAAAAATTAGTTCAAGCCACAGAAACAAAAGAATAGTCTAAATTTCTCAGTAAAATTACCACCACTACCCTTCCCCATCATTATTACTTAAGAGCCCCAACACGCTCACATAACAAAAAGAAGTCCCACGGAACCGATTGTAATAAGAAATACAAGTTTACCAACAACCCCAGGTGACATAAGAAATTCGCTTTACATACCAAGTCCTTAAATACCACCACCCGAATTTCTGAATCCTTCTCAGCGAACCACAAAGATGAGAGGGCACGATGAAAAGTAGCCTTTGGTGTTGGGTTGGGAGGCATTTCTGATTACTTGATGTACTGAGAGACCCACTTGAAGCCGTCGCCGTAACCCATCTTGCGGACGATGCTGCACATAAAGACCTCAAGTGGCCGTACGTTGGATTCTGTGAGACTCACCTTCCCCTTCCCTGTGGTGAAGTTGGTCAGTCCCAGGTGGTACCGGAGCTCGTCCTCTGAAGCTGCATATGGGATATCAATCTTGTTGCCAAGTATGAGGAACGGGACGGTGGCAAGTGAGTCATCCGAGAGTAGGGCATCTAGTTCCTTCTTAGACTCTGCAAACCTCTCCTTGTCGAAAGCATCTACTAGGTATACCACTGCGTCAACCTGCATAAATTCATAACAGGGCACACTCAGAAAACCTAAAAAACAAAAGAGTGGGCTCAGGCAAGCGTAACTTACCAATTTCACACAAGACTAATATAGGATGTGTGTAGGAAGGGGTCAAGCTTTCAAATTTTATACAGATTTCTCGCATAGGGCTCCAGCCAATGACACGGCCCTAAAGCCACTGTGTAAAGAATAGATAAACGGATCCAGCCAATGATATGGCCCTAAAGCCACCACGTAAAGAATAGATAAACGCATGACAAAAGGTCACAAGGGCCAGTAAAAGGGACACAAAGGCAAAGATAGAAATACTGAACAGTTCACATGCTTAGGGAGAATAGGTGTTTTTGTCCAAACTCAATGAAAAGATGGTGTTTTTCGACATTTAGGGCTTCGCTGCTACTTAAATCAGGTAGATTTTGAGTTGCAGGACTATCAACTATCAAATCTAATCCATAGTTTACCAGCTGAGAAACAATAAAGTGAGGAACACCCTGTTAGAGCATTTGTTATAGTCATGGGTCAAAATCCCAGATTTCTAGTACGCATCATCCAGCTCCAAAACAGATACATATCGGTTCCGAACAATACAAACCAAAATATATGTATTTGTCCATTCAATGTATCGTACCAGAGGCTTCCGATACCGGTATGTACGGATGATATAGTCCGATACGTACCGCTATTGTCTGAGATATTGACCCATGGTTATAGTAATTTCTTCATGCAAGAAGCCAATGCAGTCATAGGTATTGATTAGGGGAAATGGCTTCCATGTTAAATATAAACAATTCTATATAACCAAGGAAATGAACAAAGGAATAACTAAAAGTTAAAAAAGAATAAAGTGAATGTCGTTGGCCCACCGAGGAATGCTGTGTAGTTGCCTAGTTGGAGTTATTACAAGAGTCTCATACAAAGCACTACATATATTTGGAAACAGCAGGTGCAACCAATTCTTTGTCATTCTAGTGTTAGTTGAAGCTGTACAGAAATTGACTATAGTTCCAATGCCAATTGCATCCAATTGTTCCTACCAATATACAATCTAACGAGTTTGTTTTGTGAACTTAAAGAACAGAAAATATGATATGCAAAGTTTTCATTAGAACTCAGCGGCTTTTTAATTATTGCTTGCATGGGTACTTTGTTTGCTTGACTCATTTTGAGGACAAAACATTAGAACTTTTTTAACACAAAGATAGAGTGCATGTCTCCGGGTTTTTAATTATACTTGCATGGGTACTTTGCTTGCCTGGACACAAGTAACCCTCAAAATTAATCCCATCATTGAGTAGTGGTAATACAGCATGAGGTCGGCATTTCTTTGTCATTCAACTATAATGCCAATGTCAATCGTCTCCAATTTTTCCTGCCAACATATCCACCAGTGAGTTTGTTTTGTGAAATTACAAACAATATGATATGCAAATTTTTCATTATAACATTTTATGATAATGATCTAGTGCATGTTCCGGGTTTTAAATTATACTTGCATGGTTACTTTGCTTGCTCGACTCATTTTGAGCAAGGTTTTATACTGTCGTTATAACGGCTGTAAAGGTGAGGCTCCTTTATAATGATTTATAAAAGCGTTATATTATTTTTTGGTTTTCTAGCAAAATTTTCTAAATTTAAAAATTTACATGTGTCAAAATCCTACCAATCAACAATTATAACGGCCTTTATTCCTTATTATATAGCAGAAAATAACGGTAAATATTATACATGGATGGTTACTTTGCTTGCTCGACTCATTTTGAGCAAGGTTTTATACTGTCGTTATAACGGCTGTAAAGGTGAGGCTCCTTTATAATGATTTATAAAAGCGTTATATTATTTTTTGGTTTTCTAGCAAAATTTTCTAAATTTAAAAATTTACATGTGTCAAAATCCTACCAATCAACAATTATAACGGCCTTTATTCCTTATTATATAGCAGAAAATAACGGTAAATATTATACATGGATTATAGCACCCGTTATATATCTCACCTTTAACGTACGGTGGGGACTCTTTACCTTTATAAACCTTTACAAGGGCCGTTATAAAGACCGTATTGAAAACCATATTTTGAGGACACAGGTACCCCGAAAAATTAATCCCATCAATGAGTAGCAAGGATCAAAATTTCGGCCGAAATTATCAGTTTCGGTCCCCACCGAAACGATAATTTGGGACCGAAATTTCGGTCATAATATGTATGGGGTTGAAATTATCGGCCGAAATTCAAATTATCGGCCGAAATTTCGGTCCAAAATTTCAGTTTCGGTACCCTCCGAAACCGAAACGAAAACCGAAATTTTGATCCTTGAGGAGTAGGGGTAATATAGCATGAAGTCAACAATTCTTTGTCATTCTACCATTATTTGAAGTTGTACAGAAATTGAATAAAGTGCCAATGTCAACTTTTTGAATTTTTCCTGTTGATAAAATCCAGTGAGTTTGTTTAGTGAATTACAAACAATATGATGTGCATAGTTTTCATTAAACCTTTAGTGCATGTATCCGGGTTTTCAACTATACTGGCATTGTTACTTTGCTTGGCTCATTTTAAGAACCCAAGTGGCCCTCAAAATTAATCCCATCAATGAGTAGGGTAAATATCGCATGATGTCAACAAGCAATATTCAAGGTTTATACAAGACTAAGTATAGATTTCTTGTACAGGATGGTTCATAGAATAATTCTAATTTTATAACTGGCAACCACAGCTACCAAAATCGTTCACACATTCAATCTTGACGCAAAAACATTGTACATTGCCACTCCTTTGTTTGATAAGGCTCTGAAGAGAACCCAGCTGTTAAATAGGGCATATTTCTCCAAAGAGTTCAATTCCATGACCTCTATTAAACAGATTGTGCCATGAAGGTCCACTTTCAGGCCACTTAGCACATATGATTGATCAATCCAAATAGTTCATTAAGCAACCCTTCATTGACATATGTCTCAGCCAAAAAAATATGCCTATTGGAGGATTCTAAGTTTCTAACCGTCCAATTCGTGCACTTCAATTTCAATACTTAAAAAAATAAAAACAACCGTTTGTTCTAAAATGCATAGATTGGATGATTCAGATCCTCCAATGTGTAATTTTGGGCCCATTTTAGTTCAATACATAACTACCATCTTGATGCACGGATTACTCAGTCACGTATCACATGGCCTAACAACTGGACAATCATTGCATGATCCATTTACAGGCAGTCATGTGCCTTTTTTCTTACTCCATATGACAGGAAAATTTTCATGGTATCTTATATCAGGAGACTTGACTTAATGTTTTGTTAATTTCTACTTCCATTCAAGTGTTTGAATGACTTTGAATTTAGGGAGGTCAAATCATTCCATACGGATTCCTAAACCCTAGATAATTAAAGAAACTGTGCATCTAAAGAGAAAAATGATGCAACGTGGTCCAAGATGTTTGGGGGAAGCACTCTTTTAATACATATTCACATCCCAAACATAAACAATATAAATTGTTTCAAGTATAGCCAAAACTATATGAGAATCAGGGCCTCACAATAAAAATACTAATCCAAAAAAAAAATACAAAAAAATATAAATGCCTGTACAAATAGATCACGAAAAGCCACTAGGTAGAGGTAGAGGTATCAAAAGCCACAATCTCAATTAAACAGTATAAAATAATAATAATAAAATCTCAAAAACCAACCTTTGCGTAATAATCTTTCCAAACCCTGCGAGCGATCTGATGCCCTCCCAGATCGAAAGCCTTAAACTTGATCTTCCCAATACTTAATTCCTCCGATGTTGGATACTGCGTAGGCTGATGTTGCACTAATCTCTAATACCAATCAACAACAAGAACAAAATAAATAATCAATATTAAAAAAAATCAGAAACATACACCACAGCCAATAACAAAAACAAGAAAATATAAACTAACCATCAATTCTAATTGAAGGATCACAAAAAAAAAAAAGAATAAGATTTAAATGAAATTCAGAAAATCAAGAGATTATTAAAATATTACCTAGATATTCATATAAGCAGTTAAAATATTATTAAAATTTCGAAAAAAATTGGCAATGGGGAAACAAACAAAATGCACCACAAAGAAGAACATTTGAACGAAATTCACGAAGACTCTTTTTTTTTTTTAACGATTACCTATGAAAGAATAAATCGAAAAAAAAAAAAATCAGATCCTACCTCGATATTGATACCAAACAATTCCAGAAATAAATAAATGAAAAAAGACACCCATTACAGGTAAATATCACAAATTCACAGTAAAACTAGTAGAATAAAGAATAATTAACCTAAATTTATCAAAAAAAAAAAAAAACTACCACACGAATAAGATCGAAAAACAAACCTCATCTTTCAACATATGAAGCAACGTCGTCTTCCCGGCATTATCGAGCCCTAGGAACAAGATCTTGGCCTCTTTCTGCGATAACCCTAGCAAAGCGAGAACGCCATAGAACCAATCGAGAAGAAACATGCTTTCCTACGAATATAAACCCTCCGATCTGATCAGATGCTCAAATTCAGGCGAAATTTTGACAAAATATCATTCAAAAACCACAGATCAGTAGATCATAGATCTTCAAGTGTAAAATTTTCAGATCAAGTCGCAATAGAACTCAATAAACACCCGCTATGCAGAGAGAGAGAGAGGGAGCTAACCCTAACCCTAGGAGAGAGAAAAAATGTTGCACTTTGTCTTTGAAGCTAATTTTAGGGCTATTTATAGTGTGAGCTGGATATGTTTACCGGCTCGTCTGGTACGGAATCAGCTGATCCCCGGTAAGTGGCGAGATGTGATTACTATAGTGCTGCGCCTCACTATGTATGTAGCCAATCACATCGACCCTCATATGCTACCTGCAAAATTGTCTATCAAAAATTGACTACTGTATAACATAATTCAGGCGAACCAGCTAGGTAACCGGGAATTATAGGTGTTGGATCTATTTTTCTAGTCTGAGGTTTCGTATATCCGACATCATCGAATGGATTTGAGCCTCTGATGGATCAAAGAACGGTCTAGATCTGGTCTGACTTGTTGTCCGCAGTGGTTGTGAGCCACGTGATGTATGTGCGAAGATTAGAGTACCACATGGTTCCATGCTCGCTGAAGAGTAATGATTCCATGGTACGGAGCACCGCTATAACACAGTAACCGAAACCTGGGAGCCGAGCCTTTCGAACTGGCCCAAACCGGATGGAACCGATAGAAAACTGACACCAAACCGAACCGAACTGAACCGATTCAGCCAGATTCGGTTTTGATTTTGGTACCTAAAAATCACAAATCAGTCAGGTAGGGTGAGAAAACCGACAAAGAACCAAAAAATAAAAAATATATGAAGAAAAACCGAAAACCGAACCACCCAAAACAACCGGCCAAAAACCATGGAGGCTTGGAACATCTATACCAAAAATCATTGACAGCTTGGAATAAAAAGATGGAGACCATTTTTCGCTCCAATCTTCGGCAGAATGGATCTTGAGACCATGAGCGTACGCATCATAAATCCTAAAATCATGTTGAGCATAATTTGTGCCATGTGATTTTTAGATCACATTTTTTAAATTTATGTAGGGCTGTCAACGGGTTGGACCGGGCTGGGTTCGGGCCAGGTTTTCGTATAGGCCCATTTTTTAAAAGATATAATGAGAGCCTGAATCCGGCATGATAGCTAATCGGGCCAAGCCGGGGTTAGACCGATTTTTAAATGTTGTAGTTTGAAGCCGACATGATTAGCTATCCGGGCTAGGCCGGATTTCTAATATTTTTTAAGAGTTTTTTTTATAAGGGCCTCATTTTATCGGGCCGGGCTAGGTTTGGGCTTACACTTTGCAGCTCAAACCCATTTCTTATCCGGGCTTAGCCCGACTCGGCCCGTTTATTAAATGACTTCAAATATTGAGCCCGAGCTGAAACCCAGCCTGTTGACAGCCCTAGATCTATGCCACCAAAAATCCAAAATTGAGAGCATTTTGTGGAAGATAGGATAAAAAAACGATCTCCATTGTCCAATTCCAAGCGCTAAATAGTTTTTAGCGTGGACACTCTCTAAGATTTCACGGGTGTTAGTAAATGGTTTTGATAAAAAAGGATCTCTTTCGGCTAACTCCACGCACTCAATGACACTTTTCATGTTTGATTGTGTTGTCTTTAAAATTAAGGTTTCAAAATCGATATCGGTCTTGGGTATCGGTTTGCCCAAGATCAATACGAATCAGCCGATATCGATATGTATCGGCCTTACATTAAAAAAAAAAAAGAACAAGAAAAAGTCTCGGTCAACACCGAGATGTATCGGCCGATACGATATCAAATACCCGATATGACATATCGATACATATCGAAGTTGGCCGATTTTTAATAGCTTGTTTAAAGGGAAATTTACCTGATCGACCCTGTCAGATACACCTTTTACGTCAGAGACCCTATAGTTTCACATTTACCCAAACCGACCAGCTTTTAGCCAAGCCAGCTTCAGCTAGTACAAAAGTTTGAAATACCCCTTCTTACACTTTTTATCATTCTACATAGTTTAAAATTTTAAAAATTTACACTTTTTTATATTAATGCAATGTGAAGTAGCATCTAGTCCGTCTGATTTGAAGGCCATAGTATAAAGATCGATGGTCCCAAAGATTGACAAAAAAAAAGGCGATATTACCTCTTTAAAAAAAAAAATCGCCTGTTTATGCGATGTGAAGCATCATCTATGCCGTATGATTTGGAAGCCATAATATAAAGATCGATGGTACCAAAGATTGACACAAAAAAAGTCGATATCGCCCCTTCTTCTTCTTTCGACGGTCTATAATTTGAATTAATTTTTTTAGGTTTTCCAATTAGTGACTGTCTGGACAATCGGTATAGATTGTCTAGACAATCAACACAGACTGCCTAGACAATCGGTCTTGACTGCCTAGACAATCGATATAGACTGTTTAAATTTTTATTTTTTAAAAGAGGTGATATTGCATTTTTCGTGTCAATCTTTGATACCATCGATCTTTATAATATGTTCTTCTAATTAGACATCATATATGTAGTTTCACATCGCGTAAAGAAGCGATTTTTTTTTTTTTTAAAGAGGCAATATTACATTTTTTCATGTCAATCTTTGATACCATTGATCTTTATATTGTGGCCTTCCATCAGACGGCAACTTCTATGCCGTCTGATTTGAAGGCCATAATATAAAGATCGATGGTGCCAAAGATTGACACGAAAAAAAGTCGATATCGCCTCTTCTTCTTCTTTTGACGGTCTATAATTTGAATTAATTTTTTTAGGTTTTTCAAGTGGCGGCTGTCTAGACAATCGATATAGACTGCCTAGACAACCGATATAGACTGTCTAAACAATTGGTATAGACTGCCTAGACAATCGATATAGACAGTTTAGACAATCGGTCTAGATTGCCTAATCAATCGATATAGACTGTTTAAAAAGGCAATTTTTTTTTTAAAGAGGTGATATCACATTTTTTTGTGTCAATCTTTGGTACCATCAATCTTTATAATATGACATTCTAATCAGACATCATAGATATTTCACATCGCGTAAACAAGCGATTTTTTTTTTTAAAGAGGTAATATCGCTTTTTTTCGGGTCAATCTTTGGTACCATCGATCTTCATATTGTGGCCTTCAAATCAGACGGCAACATCTATGCCGTTTGATTTGAAGACCATAATATAAAGATCGATGGTGCCAAAGATTGACACGAAAAAAAGTCGATATCGCCTCTTCTTCTTCTTTCGACGGTCTATAATTTGAATTAATTTTTTTAGATTTTCTAATTGGCGACTGTCTAGACAATCGATATAGACTGCCTAGACAATCGGTATAAACTGTCTAGACAATCGATATAGACTGTTTAAAAAGTTATTTTTATTTTTTAAAAGAGGCGATATTGCCTTTTTCGTGTCAATCTTTGGTACCATCGATCTTTATAATATGACCTTCTAATTAGATATCATAGATGTTGTTTCACATTGCGTAAACAAGCGATTTTTTTTTTTTTTTTAAGAGGCAATATCGCATTTTTTACGAGGTAATCAGAAGTTGCCGTCTGATTTGAAGGCCACAATAT
Source organism: Chloranthus sessilifolius (assembly GCA_021018995.1). Taxonomy (NCBI): domain Eukaryota; kingdom Viridiplantae; phylum Streptophyta; class Magnoliopsida; order Chloranthales; family Chloranthaceae; genus Chloranthus; species Chloranthus sessilifolius. The sequence continues at coordinate 8,375,579 of CM037590.1, forward strand.
AAAGATCGATAGTGCCAAAGATTGACACGAAAGAAATCAATATCACCTCTTCTTCTTCTTTCGACGGTCTATAATTTGAATGAATTTTTTTAGGTTTTTTAATTGGCGACTATCTAGACAATCGGTATAGACTGCATAGACAATCGGTATAGACTGCCTAGACAATAGATATAGACAGTTTAGACAATCGGTCTAGATTGCCTAGACAATCGATATAGACTGTTTAAAAAGGCGATTTTTTTTTTTAAAAGAGGTGATATCACTTTTTTTTGTGTCAATCTTTGGTACCATCAATCTTTATAATATGGCATTCTAATCAGACATCATAGATGTTGTTTCACATCGCGTAAACAAGCGATTTTTTTTTTTTTTTTAAAGAGGCAATATCTCCTTTTTTCGTGTCAATCTTTGATACCATCGATCTTCATATTGTGACCTTCAAATCAGACGGGAACATTTATGTAGTCTGATTTGAAGGTTATAATATAAAGATCGATGGTGCTAAAGATTGACATGAAAAAATGTCGATATCGCCTATTCTTTTTCTTTTGACGGTCTATAATTTGAATAGGTTTTTCAATTGGCGACTGTCTAGACAATCGATATAGATTGCCTAGAAAATCGATATAGACTGTTTAAAAAGGTAATTTTTTTTTTAAAGAGGCGATATCGCCTTTTTTCGTATCAATCTTTGGTACCATTGATCTTTATAATATGGCTTTCTGATCAGACATCATAAATTTAGATCATAGCCTTCGAATCAAATGGCTTAGATATGGTATTTTTACATGGCACAGGTCCACACTGCACGAGGTTAAGATCACTTTTTTAGAATGGATATCATGTGAAATCAAATACTAATGGTAGATGGTAAGAGCAAGATCTCAAGATACATCATATGAAAGATTGGGATGAAAAATGATTTGCATTGTCGGATTTAAAACATTCAATGGATTTCAACGTGCGTGAACTCAAACAACGTGGGTGCATTTTAAAAATTTTAAACTTTATAGAACCATAAAAAGTGTAAGAAAAGGGTATTTAAGACTTTTTGTAGTAGTTGGAACTGGCTAGGCTTGTAGCTGGTCCGTTTGGGTAAAGGTGAAAATATAAGATCTCTGACGTAAAAAGGTATATTTGACAGGATCGATCAGATAAATTTCCCTGGTATAAAATGACTTCCCTTAAATTATAAATAACTTCACGTGAAATTGAGAAGCCATATTTTTTCACTCGACTTAATAATTACAGATATCATAAGCGAGTCCTATATAATTCCAATTTGGGATATGATATGACAAATTACCCTGAGGATTTTCTATTTCAAAGGTTTCATGACAGAAGTTACAAATGGTTTGTGAATTGAATCGATGGGCAAGCACATTGATTGTATTGAAAATGGACGATGGGGATTGTTTATTGTCCCAATCTTTCACATGATGGATCTTGAGAATATGGTCATATCATCAGATAGTCGGTTTTTATTTAATGTGATACACACCCAAAAAGATGGCCTTAAAATTAATTTTTAGCGTGCACGTGATGTTAAGGTCATTTTTCTGAGATGTGTGCCAACAGAAATAAAACACTAATCATTTGATGGTAGGCCCATGATCTTAAGATCCTTTGTGTGAAAAATTGAGAGGATAAACAATCTCCATCAGCCGATTCTACCAAATTAATGTGTTTCACTGTGGATGAACTCAAAGATTTAGTGGGTGGATTTAAAGGTACTTAAATTTTTAACTTTCATTTTATCAAAACAATTGAAATAAGGGTACAAATATTTATGAACATAAAAATTAGTAAAAATACATTTTTGGCCAATCACCAATTTGTGGTATAAAAATATATGTGCTTCCCACAAGGTCGTGGAGGTAGTAGAAGCCAAGTTCAGATTTGGAAATCATTCGGAAGGCTGATAGTTTAATTTAATTCAAGAAAAGAGTTGGGAAATTTTTTAAAAATCAAAGTTACATAAATAATAATAAGTTATTAAAAAAAAATTTTTTTTTTTTTGAAAGTTGTTTTATTTTATTATAAAACAGAGTATAAACGTTAGTCTAGTGCCTCAGAGATTCCAAGTAATACACTAGGTAGCACCCAAAGCATTGTTATCTGAAAAATCGGACTTTTCGGAGAAAATCAGAATAGGTACTTGGCTGGCGTAGGAAATCTGAGAGAAATAGGAAAAAACCTACACCTGGAGGAAACCGGAAAGACCGGGAAGAAACCTCCAATAAGCAAGAAAGGGAATGCCAAAAACCCTTACAAAAAAAGTGACCCCCCTACAAAGAGTGAAAAAAAGATAATAATTGTTCCACTTCAAAGTTTCTAATGTTGAAGAGAGAAAAATCGCTATTGCCATCCGCTATCGCTCAATTGCAAACGGTAATGATACTGTCTTGAATGAGCCTATTAGTATTAAAAGGAGAGTTATTCCACTTGATGTTGTTACGAGATAACCAAATATTTCAAAGGGTGGAAATATGAAGGTGATCCTAAATCCATTTCTTGATACCCGTAGCATCTCATTGGTCCCAGCCAGAAGGAAAAATAACTATGTTCTTGTGTATGCAAGATGAGCTTCCAAGAGCTTTGAAGAAAACTCCCCAAATAGGCTATATTTTCTCACAGGTAAGGAGAAGGTGCTCGATGTCTTCCTCTGTGCGACCACAAAAGAAACACTTTTGATCAATAAGCATGTCTCTTCTAATGAGATTGGTGATGGTAGAAAGTTTGTTCTAGCAAACCGTCCATAGGAAGAAACTTAGCTTGGACAAGATATGGTAATCCCAGATGAAAGCCCAGTCCACAATATAATGATGTGGAAACAATGATTTGAAAGCGGATTTGACGACGAAACTTCTTTGATTACCATAGTTTCAAACTCTGAGATCGTCGCTATCCAGGTCTAATTTAATATTGTTCATGATGTCAGAAAATAAGGAGTACTCAACTATTTCAACATCAGTAAGTCTTCGTCGAAAACTAATATGCCACTGGGTGAGATTATCCAAACTAAAGGTATCACTTAGTTTGATTTTGGGATCAACGACGATGTTGAATAAGTTTGGAAGCTTAGAAAGCAGCTTCGGTTCTCCTTCTGGCCATTTATCGGACCATAGATGAATATTGTCCCCCTTACCGCAAATGAATAAGATATTATTTAGGAAGTCTTTTCTCACTGATAGAACACTTCTCCACCACCAGGAAGAGACTCTGTCATTGTTGTCGCTGATTTCCCAACCCTTTTGGCACATATGATATTTGTTGATGACAATTTCTTTCCACCAATGATCAAAATCATCCCCCAGACGCCACCACTATTTCATAAGAAGGGCTTTATTCATATCCTCAATCGAACGGATGTCGAGGGCTCCGAAGCATTTGGGTTTAGAGACCTTATCTCAACTTATTAAATGAATTTTATTTTTTTCTCCGAGATCATCCCAAAGAAAATTTCTTTCAAGCCTCTCAATTTCATTATAGACTTTGATGGGACACTTGTAAAGGGAGAGAAAATAAGTAGGAATAGCACTAAGAACAGATTGGATCAAAGTAAGTCTACCTCCTTTGGAGATTAACTTACTTTTCCATCTGCTCAATTTGTTCTTTATCTTAGAAATAATTGGGTCCCATTCGGTGATTTGTAGTTTACCGATACCCATACGGATACCCAAGCATTTAAAAGGGAATTTGGCATTAGAAAGATTCGTGTCAACAACCCAAGAGCTTAAGGTGATTTCATCAACATTTAGCCCATATATGTTAGATTTATCAAAATTCACAACTTGACCGGAAACCTCCTCGTAGATCTTAAGAAGATTGCAAACCTGAGATATCTGATTAGGATCTCCATTGCACATGATAAGAGAGTCGTCTGCGTATTGGAGAAGATTAACTTTAGAATCACTCCTCGGATTAGAGAACCCATAATCAATCCTTCGAAGTCGGCTTGCTGATATAGGAGGGAAAGCCCTTCGCTCGCACTATAAAAAAGGTATGGAGACAGAGGACATCCTTGTCTAAGACCCCTTGAAGCTTCAAAAAACCCGCACGCTTTCTCATTTATAATGATAGAAAAATGGGCACTGGTAAGGCAACCGTGTATCCAGGATCGCCATTTGTCTCCGAAACCCATTTGTTTCAGCATCCAAAGGAGATAATCCAAACTGACTTTGTCATAGGCTTTTTCCATGTCCACTTTGACCAGGACGCCTTTCTGTTTGGAGGTATGCTTGGAGTGGACACACTCTTGAGCGATAACAGCAAGATCAAGAATCTGTTTGCCTTCGATAAAAATACTTTATGTCTTAGAAATAACGGAGCCGATCACCTTTTTAATTCTGTTAGCCAGGATTTTAGCGATGATTTTATAGAGGCTAGTCACTAAAGAGATGGGTCTAAACCTCTTCATTTCCGCAGCCCCTTTCTCCTTCGGGATGAGAGTGATAAAAGTAGCATTTATAGATTGATGAATAAATCCATGTCTTCAATTAATAAAATAAAAATTAAATACCGTATGCATTAACAATTTATAATAAAAAATAAATAATATGACGTATGATTAAAGGGTGCATCACATTGACAAAATTCACAAAAAAAATTCAACTTCGATATGATTTGAGAACGATTCAGAAATTTGACAATCAAGTCTTTTTTACGAAAGTCTATTACTTTGAGTTAGAATTAGGTTCTTGATGCTTGTACTAAAGGAAATATCATAGTATGAAAAATCGGCCGATACCGATATGTATCGGTATCTCGGTAAATTGATACGTATAGGTCCTATAATTCGGAATCGGTATCGATATCAGCCAATACGTATCGGATTGAGCCAAGACTTTGATTTTTTTTAAAATTTTTTTATAAGGGGCAAATACGTATCAGTATTGGCCGATATGTATCGGCCGATTCGTATCAGTCCGATACCCAAGTACGATACCGATTTTGTTACCTTAGGTAAAACAGGGTCAATCTATATAGTGGGGAAAATGTGTAGTTTTTGTCTTTTTTTTTAGTGCCAAATCACTAAAATGGTCAAAACATAATTTCACTAATCTGGTGCTCCTAAATTACAATGCTTCTCATAAGGTTTGACAGTTTGGTGGAGGAAGATTGATAAGTGAATTGTTATTGGTGCACGGGTAATTAACACCAACTCTACTTATGTTTAGAAGGCTGGTGTTACTGCCATATCACTTTATGTTTGAAAATCACATCACATAGTCAAGAACAGAAGCATTGAGTGCTTTGAAGCATATGATAGAGATCGTTTTTTGTCTCAATCTTTCACACATCGGATCTTGAGATAATAAGCCTCTCATTAGACAGTCAGATACCAATTATACATGGCACGTTTCTCAAAAATTGAATGAGAACATGATGTAACATCAAACGTGGCTCACATTAATGTATGTCATGTGGAATCAACATCTGACTGTCTGGTGGTAGGCTCATGATCTCGAGAGCTCTTATGTGAAATGTTGAGATGAAAAATAATCTCCATTGATGAGGTGTGAAATATGATCATATACCACATCCTAAAACCTACATTTAGCTACCCGATGAAAGCTATTTAATATATTTTGTATAGTTTTAATGATTTACAGGTCTGAAAATATGTTGAGCATAAAATAGTCTAAGAGTTCAGAAAATAACGTCAAATTCGTGCAATCTTGGATCATCTAAAACTTATTCTGACTTACAGCTCAGTTTTGACCTTTAAAATATCGGAGTCGTGAAATTGCTAAATCATCAAAGTTGTAAAGCTCGTTGTCTTCTTTCTAATGCCGTAAGAATCATATCAATCCGAGTTCGTATTAAAAAATTATGACTAAATTACTGAGACTATGTCTGTTGAAGAGTTGAGCCGAGTTTCATGAAAATCTGAGAAAATCGATGGATCGAGCAAAAGACTCGATCGATCGATTTTGGACATAATTTATATATTTTTAAAGCCCAAAATTAGTCAAAATTGGGGGAAATAGGGTTTTAAAATTAAACTCTATTTAAGGAAAAATTAGAGTTAGAGTCAAGTGTCTCTCCCATTGGGGAGCTTGAATTCTCAGTTTTTATATCTTTTAGAACTTTAGTTTATCTCCAGTTTTTCTTTCAAGGCATTTCTCTTTCCATTCTTAGGATTAGTTTTTAGATTACTTTAATTTTTACATTCATAAAAGGATTGCACGCATTGAATTAAAGCTTACGTGGATTTTGTGGATCATTCATTACGATATTTTAATGTTATTTCCTGCTTTCATTTCAACCATGTCCTTGCTTAGTTTAATCATGTATAGCTAAATTTTTTTGAGGATGATGATCTAATGAACCCCATCCGAGGTATTCATTTCTTATAATATAGATCTATGGGTGAGAAATGGCTTTGTTATGGATACCTTATTTTTAATTGCCCGAATACTATTGCTGATGTTGTAAAATCCTATTGCTATCTAAGATGTGTATGCTAATCACGCTCCATGATCTCAAATCTGCAATGATGATTTTACTCTGACCTTCCTTTATATTGCTTTTACCCAATCCAGGGTAAATTTTGATTGCCGACTAAGGTAAGGATGCTAATCATGCATTCATGGGGTGCTTTTCATGCATCCTCACAATCTCAAATTTGTGATGTGGAATTTACCCGGGGATCAAATTCTGATTGTCATCTAAGGTATGGATGTTAATCATATATTCATGGGGTACTAATCATGCACCCCCATGATCTCAGATTTGTAAGGTGAAATTTACACAAATCTAAGATATGAATGCTAATCATGGATTCATGGGAGATAATCATGCACCCCATGTTATCAGATCTATGTATGATTGAGTTCAATATTCATGTGTTGTGCATCTCACAACAATATTATATTTCGATAAATAGATCTGTATTCCGTAAATGTAAACCAATGATGAGAGGATTCAGTATCCTAATCCTCATTTTTTATAATATCTGTTTAAATTTTGTTTTATTGCTTAATTTTTATTTTGTCCGTCAAACTCTCAACATCATATACTAGTTTAAATATTATATTAGATATGTGGTAGTTCATTTAATTGATTGTTATTTCCTCTTGATAATTTTCTAACCAATTCTCGTGGGAACAATATCGTACTCCACGTCCATTAACTATAATTCGATTCGTGTACTTGCGAGTTTTAAAACATTGAAAAAAATCACAACATCCATCATTTGATTCAAAACACTCAACAAATTTTTTTAATTTGCTTAAGTGAAATGTGTCATGCGTGTAACATGAAGTAGAGTGGCAGTAACATGAACATTTTAAAATTATAGAATTAACTAAGGTTTGGAAGCTCGGTATCTTGCTTTTCTATTTTTAATGGACAAGCTGGTGGTAAGGTACCTCCCACAATTTATTCAGATTAATAAGCACATTAATGGCTGGTGGTTTGGTAGTGATGACACCAATAAAAGAGGAAAAGAGTGAGAAACTTTCAAAATCACGATAAGTTTGACTTAAGCCTATCATATGAGAGTAGCCAACTTCCTGTGAGTTGCCCATGCTTTGACCTTTGAGACATGTACGGATTTTTTTGGCATTAATAGACTTTAGAGCCCATAGATATTCGTGTGTGTCTGAGAGTTCAAAGCAATCTGCAGCTGCTAAGATCATTATCTCCTGTAAGCCCTTGGCTCATTGTAGACTAAGGCTGTAATTGGGATTGCTCTTTTGAGACAAAGAGCAGCTCTCTGCTCTGCCGTAGAACACTTTTGTATAGACCCATGTTTAGTTGTAACTTGTAAAGCGTCTTTAGCTTTTTTGGTGAGTGATAGAGCTGAATTGGAGTCTCTTTATTAGAGCAATTTAACCATATTTTTTTAAGTGGGCTGTTCTTTGCCACCAAAAGAACAATGGTACTATGTCCATAAAGTTAAAAGTTAAAAGTTAAGAGATGGTGAGTTGGTATTATGTACCTCACCCCTGCGTCAAGAGTGGTACACTGGTTAATCTTCTACTACAACCTAAAAGGTAAATCCGTGTGCACATCTATTTATGAGCATGGAAATCAGTGAGAGTGCTTTTGACCTGCCACTAATTTGTGCTTAATATATTTGTGCAACTCCAGAAGGAGACACAGAGCTACACTTTTTAACTTGTTAAAGATTAGTCCCACATTAGGTAAATTGTAGCTTTGTCTCTCCCATCATAATAACTTGAGCCCCTCCACTAATTTCCAATTGATTTTGAGTTGGATGCATGGATTTACGGGTGCTTAATTGATATCAACATAATTCTTGAGGTCGGTAGAGGGGGGATTGAGTATAACAATACCCTTTTGCACGGGTCGGGTACATAATATTAATATGATAAGTTTATGAGAAAAGTATGAAAATGCGCCCCATTTATATTTTTATTATAAGAAAGGATAATTTTTTTTTACTTATGAAAATGTGCTTTATATTGGCCTGAATTCGTACGCATTCTCCATGCACGTATCACATACCTAATATAAAAAAAAGTAAAATAAAATATAAAAAAATAAGAATTTGTTGGTACAGTATGAAAAAAAAATAATAGCGTTTAATTTTTTGATGATAAAATATAAAATAGGGTGTTGTTTTGTAAAAAGCCCTAAGTGTATCATCTTCAAGAGACAACTTTTAGCTACCAATCATGCCCAATGATGACGTTCCTAGATTTTTAGGGTCCTTTACCTCTGTGGTTATCAGTTCTTGCATGACATAAAGAGGTAAAATTTACATAGGCTATTTAAAGACTGATTTATATCAGTATATTGGGCAGGTCCCAGGCCGATACGTATTGGCTAAACCGGCTGATATTTAAATATTTTTTTTAAAATTTTAAAATGATAAAAAATATTTGAAAAAAAATATAAAAAGAAAAAATTTTGATATTTTGTCTGGTTCATATATGATACATTCTCAACCTGACTTGCTCAGATATAGGCCAATATTTAACCTATTTGACCCGATATTTGACCTCACACTGAATCGAGGGTAAATATTGTATCAGCTGGGGCCTACCCCTATACATATAAGCTGATTTGTATTAGATATGGCCGATATTTAAAATCATGCTTATAAGAGGGAAAATAGTCATCTTAGCCATTATCTGGGTTCAATTTGAACTTGCTTTTAGTTTTCCCAGTTCCTTATTGGTTGCTGGTTGACATTTAGTCTCTTTTTAGAAGGAGTTGGTATTAGCCCATTAGGTGGATGAGACCATACATCATAGGGTCATCAATATGGTACCCGTGGCACACCTTTTCTTCTGCTCAAGATGTGCAAGTGGCAAGCCAAGGTTCACCTATCTCCACCAATATGGCTTTTAAGGGCCTATTTGATTTCAAGGGAAACAAGGGAAAACTTATATGCGGCAAATGAATTACCGAGATTCTCGTTGTTTGGATAACATCAAAAGGGTCGGAAATTATCTTCATATTTTCTATCAAAATTCGAGAAGAAATGCGAAGGGGGTCCCTCGATTTTCTATCTTTCAAACCTTCGGACTTCTCATCCATACACGACTCTTCTTATAATACGAAAATCATTGACTGATTTGAATAAGACAATGGAGATTATTATTATTTTTTTTCAATCTTCCACATGATAGATCTTAAGATCATGATGCCCCTATCAGACGGTCTGATGTTGATTCTATATGGCACACATCCCCAAAAATTAGAGGTAGAACCACGTTATGACTTGGGTGGTCAATTGACCACCCAAACTTTCTAAAAATTTGTTACTAAGCTGTAGGGGTCCTAATTTATATTAGTGGATTCTCATCCATCCAAAATTATTTTGACCACAAAAAATTATCAAAAATTTTCAAACAATTTTTTTTATGGTATTTGTTTTCATAACAAATATTTCTTCTTTGATTTTGTTTAACTAAATCTCACAATTTTGGCCTATTTTTAAGCCCCTCTCCATCTATTTAGGTGTTGCACGTTGTATAGCTATATATTCACATATATGATATATATGTTCTATTATAATTAATTAAAAAAAAAAAAAATTTATTACATGTAACAAGGTTTGAACCTAGAACCTAACCTTCCCAAAGCACCAAGTCTACCAACTAGAGTAATTCAATAATATATGTAAAGAGAATAAAAAACTTAATACATATATAATTTTTTAGTTATTTAGCTATTTTTTTTGTTAGGATATGTTATTTTCCTACAATTTCCTGCTTATATATCCAAACACAGGATTTGATTAATCCTGTATTTTCCCAGCTAGCAATGTGGTTATCCAAACAGCGGAAAATAAAGGGAAACAAAGGAATACCATGGTTTCCTACAACTTAGATATTTATGGAAAAATATAGGAATATTATTTTACTTTCCCACGTTTCCCGTATTTTTATCCAAACAAGCCCTAAGAATGCAAACTCTTAATCATGATTTAAATGTCACTCAATATTAGCATTAGCTTGTGTCATATTAGAAGTTCGCAATTAAACATGTTTGGGAATACCAATTATATATCAACATATATACCCCTCTTACAAAGTAACTTTATGATAAAATTAATTTTTATTGCCATGTGGCAACTAATGCCTAGTGGCACCCTGTGCTCCCTGGGTTGACCCCTGGCTAAAGGTTTTTTGAAAAATGCTTTATTGTCTATTATAACAAGAAAGGATCTACCGTTCCCACCACTAAGGGTGTAGCCATGATTTTTTCCTAGTGGGGCTAGCAATGATAAATAAATGTTAAGTTGGATTTATCCCACATCGGTTGCGGGCTGGCCCTTCTTCGACTCTTTATATTTTAGGCAAACCTTATCTTACAATCTGATTTTATGAAGTTGAGTTAGGCCCATGAAATTTTTATCATGTTAATATTTATTTTATCATCGCAAGTTTTTAATTTAATTTATTGTGTGTTTGATTGATTAACTATTAATTTCATTTTTATTAGAAAATTAAGTAACATTTTACAAACATTTGTAATCTATGCAACAACATTTTACATTATATATATATATATATATATATATATATATATATATATATATATATATATATATATATATATATATATATATATGGGAGCCAATTAGATCCTTTAATGGAGGACAGTGACCGTCTTTCAAGATATACATGGAGCTCCATGTGGCATCCAAAATACTGTTTGGGTGTCATGTGGAGCATATGCACACGGTTTAGATCATTATTAAAAAATGAAATTTCGAAAAAAATGTTTTAAACCCACAAGTCAAAGTTTGACGGGTTTCATTGACCCATATTTCACGGTTCAAAAAATACATGGTGGAGATGAGTTTTCAATTATTTTAGATTGTGCATCCAAATGGTACCATTGATTGTTGCCAAAAAAATAAGTTTTTTACAAAATAGCATTCTGTGCCATTTTTATTACAGAAAAAATCAAACACCGTTTCTTTTTCCTAAATAGTGCCCCCGCTTATTTGAAATGGGCAGCCACACATATTAACCAATGTATGGCAATGATCAATTTAAATGAATAATTATAATGTTATTCTTGCCAATAAATTCTCATTTTTTTAAAAAAAAATTAGACATTTTTTTCTATTAAGCATCCGACACGTGTATGAAGAATGCGGACGATTACGAGCCCGTATTGGCGCATTTTCATAAATTTTTTTTTTGACATTTTTTGTAATATACCTAAAAATGGGAACACGTTTTCGTACTTTTCTAAAAAAGAAATCCCCTCACCATTGGTAGCCAAACATGTTAAACAACTTAAGCCTACTAAAGCATTAATGCCCAATGTTTCCTATTTAAGTCCTTATATATTACATTGCAAATTAGGACAACGCTTACAACAAAAGAGAAGGCATCATATTTGGCCTTATTGATTATTATCATAGAAAAGAGTGATTAATTTTGCTTTATTAGGTATTCTATTTACCCCTCAATAGATTTTAAATGTTTTTTATTTTTTTGAGATGAAACTTTATTCCTTTTATTAGAAATGGAGAATGATTACAAACTGGAAAATAAGTAATCCCAAATAAATGGTAACAGAGTAGAGGGCCATAATTTAAAGAATGGTAGTTACAATAACTAACATTAAAATATATTGAATGACATCCAAGATTGATCTAACAACTACATGAACTTCAGGGTAAAAATTCGAGAATCCACCACTATCCTAAACATCCGCCAGTAATCGACACCAAAGATCTATCCGAAGAAACACCACCACTATCGGCAAACTCATGATCCACAAAAACTCTCACCACGTTGGAAAGGGGGCAAAAGCTTCACACATCGCTTCAACCGAAGCTTTTAAACAATGCCTCATGGCGTAGATATAGTGCAGTGCTCGCGCAACAACGAAGCCAACAATACGTCAGTAAAATCCGTGACCAAAATTGTTTCAGAAACAAGTATGAATTGTAAAAAAGCCTTCGAAGAGGCGATCTCCTTGGAAAAGAAAACTCTCACTAAGAAGAGGATAAAACTTTCATATTCTAACCCTAAAATAAGAAAAAACAAGGAGAGAATAATAGAGAGCCAAAACTTTCAAGCAAAAGACGACCCTCAAAGGATCGATTTATTGAAAGCATAAAGAAAAGTGAATGGAAAGGGATTGAATCCCCCCTTTCCACCCCCTCCCATAAAACATCTGTTTCCCACATCGACTCTCAAAATTGCTTAGAGAGAGAGAGAGCACTTTTGTCTTTTACGTGAATAGATTTTAAATAATTATATTTGTCACTAAGAGTATTTTGGTCATTATAATTGTGATATCGCCATATCTGGTTTTCACTCTTCAGTTAGGGCGTTTGGGTAATCTGCCTTTGCACTCTGGAGCACCTTACCTCTCCCCCTCTTCTTTTTAAATAAATTTTTGTTTTCATCAAGTCAAAAAGAAAAATAAATAATTAAACACCATAGTCGTTGGTGGGTAACGCTTTAAAAAATGCCCGATAATTAAAAAATTAAGTCATCATACATTTTTTCCACCGTTAAATCTAAGCAATATATATATATATATATATATATATATATATATATATATATATATATATATATATATATATATATATATATATATATATATATATAGAGAGAGAGAGAGAGAGAGAGGCCTGGGGATATGCGTTTGGGCATTGAGATATCTATACGCGAGTGCAACACGTAGTGCCCTTTTTGTGAAGTGATGGGTGGCATGGGGCCCACTTTACTAATTAGGGTAATACTTTTAAAAGTTGAATACCCTTTCAGCCGCCATTCTTGACTTTTTTAAAGTCTCTTTCTTTTCTCTATTTTTTCAAAAAAGTGTCAGACTTACTTTTTCATGCATATTTTACTCAAAAGAAGTGGTGCCTGATAGCGAAGCGCTAAAAAAACGGTTACCGACGTTTAGGCGCCAACGCTCAAAAAATAAAATAAAATTTATTGCCGCCCTAAATGAAGTGTCTTGCTTCTAGGGCTGCACTTCCATAAAAAAAATAATATGAAATTGAATCATCGGCACCCCTAAATGAAGTGCTGGCGCCCCTAAAACGAGGCGCCGACACTTCTCAGTAGAGGTGCTAGCGCTTTGTTACTGGGCGGCGGGGGCTCATATTTTTTTTTGTAAAATATACTTGAAAAAATTAGTATGACACTTTCTTAGAAAAAAAGAGAAGAGAGAAAAAAGAAAGAGAGTTTAAAAAGACTTCTAAAAAAGTTAAAAATGACGGCTGAAAAGGAATATAACTTTTAAAATATTTTAAAAGTTTAACTCTAGTTAGTAAAATGGTTCCCATGCCACTCATTACTTCACAAAAAGGACACTACGTGTCGCGCCCATATCAATTGGCGTAGAGATATCTCTATGCCTGAGTGTTTATATATATATATATATATATATATATATATATTTCTATAACTCCCAAGAAAAGATGAACCTTAGGGTGCTGTCATGTGTCTATTGAGTGCCATATAGCACTAAAATAATTGGCCGCTGTCAAGTGGTTCTTTATCCTACACTTTATTAATAAATGACAACTTACTAGATTCAACTACCTTAGTCAAACTGGTTGAACGGTCGTAAAAAAAAATAAAAATAGTCCAACAGACAGAACAATAGCTCAACAGGGTTCTAATCAAGATATAAAAAATCGATACTGGTTTTCGGCCAAACCGATACGTATTGGTATCCCGTATCAGTATCGTCGATATGTATCGGTCAATACGAGCCCGTATCGGCTGATATGTATTAGGTGTCGGCCGATACGTCTCGGTTTCGATCGAGATTTTAGTTTCTTTAAAAAAAAATTAAAAAAATTGGTCGATATGTATCGGTATCTGCCTCGGGCAAACAGATACCGATTTTAATACCTTGGTTCTAATTCCTACGCCTGCTCTTGCCCTTTGTGCGGGTATTCTCCCAATGTGGTGTGCTAAATACGGATCCTCTCTACGCGCAAGTTTGTACAGGTACTACATCTGAGCTATCTATGCCGTATGGCCATGGTATAAAAAATTGGCCGATACCTATACGTATCGGCGATACGTATCGGTTTCTTGGCAAACCGATACGTATTGGCCCAGATAGGTATCAGTATCTCAACTAGGTATAGGTATGGGTTTCGGCCGATACCTCTATTTTTTTTAAAATAGGCCAACACGTATCGATCGAGTTGTATCGATATCGAGTCCGATTTTGTTACCTTGTGTACGACATCCTTAAAAAAAAAAACTACCTTAGTCCAACTAAGCGTTATCCATATATGGGCGGAGCCGCATATGAGGCCTCGTTCAGGTGCTTCGTGATTTTTTCTAGAAAAGCTCATATTCTTGGACACTCAAATTCATGGCAGATTCAGATTCCTGATTTTTCCCATATGCGTTCTTAAGTTACTCAGATTTTTGACTTTTCTTATAAAAGATGAAAATCTTTGTTTGTAAGTTCCTCTCAGAAAATCCTCAGAATTGATTCAATCAGTGGTTATGTTATGATTGTAGAAAGGTGATCTAATCATCGGTTTATGGGCCGTACTTGGATTTCTCTCAAAATTTACGGGCAACCAATCGAGATGGGGCTGAACATATTTGATGGAGTCTTTTTCCGAATATGATTTAATGACTATTACTTTTAAAATGGGCCACTAACATTTTGGCTTGACCTAGCCGAACTTCTCTCGTTGATAGCCCTAGCTTGAACTGTATGATTTACATTGACTTCAGAGAAAAGATCATCGATCAGACAGTTGATCCGGGTTAGGTATATAAATTTGACCTATGGGGTAATGTCGGGCATGAGACATCGAACCCGACCTTTGTGTCGGGTTAGGTCGACCACGAGGTCTTGTCTGGTTAATTTGACCCGATATTGTATATATAAGAAAAAGTATTTAAAATAGGGGTATTTTATTATGTTGGGTCGGGTCAAGGTTTTGGGTTTGGTTGAGTGGGATAGAATGCCACCATCGGGTGGCCTCGGTGGGTTGGGTCAAGTCGACCACGAGGTCTTGTCAGGTTAATTTGACTCAATAGTGTATATATAAGAAAAAGTATTAAAAGTAGGGTTTTTTATTATGTTGGGTCAGGTTGAGTAGGCTGGAATGCCACCATTGGGTGGCCCCGGTCGGTCGGGTTAGAAATTTGCAATTTTTTTAATTGTGTAGATAAAATTTTGACCCGACCCGACCCGTTGACAACCCCTAGAGCAAGTACCACGTATACACTAAGATGGCAACAACACAACAACTACCTAAAAAAATCCTCTCTTTCACGTAGCAGAGAGCCAGAGATAGGGTGAAAGGAAGAAAAAGGAAAAAAATGGCTTCTTTTGCAACAACAAAACTTCTTCTTCTTTATTGGTTCAGGTTCTTGTCCCCTAATCTGTGTCAAAATATGATCATATTTCGTACCCTAATACCAACATTTGGCCATCCGATGAAGACATTCTGATGGCTATTGTGCAGTTTTAGTGGTTTCAGGTGTTCGTAACCGTTGGATCTTACAAAGGCATAAAAGGGCATAATTAAGGATAATATGAGAGCATTGGACTAAAGGGCCAACAAAAATACCGAAATCCGTAAAAAAAATTGATTGGTCCAACCACAAACAAGAGAATGAATATGCCACATGTCAGGCTCAATTGATTGAAATTTAGAAATCAATCAATTGAGTTGGATGACAACTGCTTCCCTCATAAATTCGAATTTGAACTCAATCGATTGAGATTTGGATTTCAATCGATTGAGATTTAAATTCAAATAAGTTTGCCAAAATTCAAATTTTGAACTCAATCGATTGAATCTTGGAATTCAATCGATTGACCTATATATGGAAACTCTTCCATCCGAGCCCTATATAAACAGGGCAGTGTTTAGGGTTTGGGCATGCTTCTTTTAGTGGCCTTCTTGGCAACTTTCTTAGTCTTTTTTCTTAGGTTTTTCTTTATTATTTTTAGTGCTTAATTTTAATTTATGATAATTAGTTTGTAATTAGGAACCAAAGCTTTGTAAGGATCCAGATCTTTTCCTGAAAGATTCGAACATTTGATAAATTAAAAAACGTGTTTGATGATTTTAGATCTGTGCCTTGCGTGTGGATCAGAGATAAACGACTAAAACCGTTCATTCAAGGAGGAAGTGACCTCTAGATAAGTAGTTAATTTATTTTCATTCAATCATTTCTTTTACAAATATTGAATCGTACGGCTTTCAGGCCGTGCGATTGGATCTTAATGTTGTGATTTCGAATTTTGAGATACGCTATGCTCTTTACATGATTCATACCGCAGTAGGCTGAGTCATAATTTTTAGATAGGAAATGTCAGATCAATAATCATATTCTTTTCGAATCATTTTGCTTGTAGTAAAATGAGGGTTAACATTTGTATTCATTGTCATAATTATTGAATCGTACGATTTTCAGGCCGTACGATTGAATCTTAATATTGCGATTTCGAATTTTAGGATACGCTATATTTTTTATATGATTCATACCGCAGTAGGCTGAGTCATAATTTTTAGATAAGGTATGTCGGATCAATAATCACATTCTTTTCGATTTATTTTTCTTATAGTTAAATGATGGTAAATAATTTAGATCTTTTTATTTTGATGTTTGTGTAGTTGTTAATTTTTATCGTGACAAAGATCTCGCATTTGATACTTCCTTAGTTTGTTTAACGCTTCTAGAAATTAATTAAATTTCACGCTTCCCTGTGGGTTCGACACCCTTGATTTCATCGTGCTACGATAGATCTTGTATACTTGCAAGAGTACAATTTAAAGCCGATCATCCCCCCAAATTGGTATGCACAAATTGTCAGCCGATCTTCATCAATCGTAGTTTTCGCTGGTGTTCGACACTTGACGGGATCGATTACGAAAGCTAAAGTCTCCATTTCACCGTGGTGAGTTTTTCGGGAACTCCGTTTTTGGTTTGGATATGATGTATACAATGGATGCCAAGTATACACACCCGCCTACAATCTGAGCTCAGTTTCTGAGCTATTCCGAGCAAAGTGGTCGGATGAGTATTGTCGTTTTCACTCGAAAATGACTCAGATTCACACTTCCCCAGGAGTTCTCTCAAATGACAGATTCAGTTAGAAAAACTTATAATCTGCCTCTAATCTGAGTATAAACATAGATTTTGAGTTATTCTAAACTCTCGAACAAGGCCCTAGAAAATGAGCTCGTCAGATTCTGCGTAGAAACTTCAAATTCGCAGAAAGTCATTTTCCTTGCGAGCGTTATTGAGTTGCCCAAAAACTTAGTTTCCAACCGTTTATGACATTTTCTTGTGTTCTTCACTTTTTGAAGAAAATGTTAGAAAGTGCAATGTTTTCTTGCAAGTGCTAGAGCCGCACGTATTTATGTCGTTCATCGAAGTAGTTAGATTGATTGGATGATCGTCAAATATATATATTTTCGATCGGTAATGTGTTGAAGACTTTTGTCGGACAGATTATGAAAATAAAATTTCTAATGTGGGTTTTTAAAACGGCTGCAATGGTGTTTTAAATGCCATTCATTCCTTACTTAAAAGCCAATCCAACTTATTTAAATGGCAGTTAGCTGGTAGTAACGTTACTTGATGCTTGTTCATTGGAATTGATTTGATGCATTTCTCTTGTTGGAATCAAGGAGTCAATGTGGGTATCGGTATCAGGAATTGGTTTGTGAAGGACCGATATGTATCGGCCGATACTGATACATTGCAGTAATTTTGTATCCGTCACATGCAACTAGGCAACCAACTCTCTCCCCAAATCCAACACCGACCGTTCACTCTAACAAGTGTAGGAACATAAGATTTCACCTCGGCACGACCGTTCGATTACTGTCTGTAGTAGGTTTGATAGGCTGGACCTGTCACGTCATTTCTGTGTGTGGCTGTTTAAAATTCAAAAACTGAATTTGTACCCCTATTTGCAACCACATGTTTACTAAACACGACCATGTCCCAAACCCATTAAAAATCATTGATTGCATCGAATCAGATGATGGATGTCGTGTTTCACTCATATCTTTCACAAATTAGATCTCGAGATCATGATTCCCATAGCAGACAGTTGATTTTTAATTCCACGAATAACAGATTCCCCAAAAATAGCCATAAAATGATGTTTGAGAGTGATGTGTGCCATATGATTCACGAGGTATTTTAGGGATCAGTGATATATGGAATAAAAAACTTACCATCTGATAGGTGATTCATGATCTTAAGATCTATTGTGTGAAATATTGACGGAAATACGACCTCTATCATTCGATCCGACGCAATCAACGATTTTAAAAGCGTCGGGACGTAGGTGATCTTGCTTTTTATATGTATTAAAATTATGTTAAATTCAAGTCGTAACCTATTGCAAGCGCACAATGGAAATTATAGTACTAGCATATGATCGTTCCTACGAGGAAGTTTGTTTATCTATTTATCTCTGATTTATATCTTCTATTTAAATCCTTATTTTAAAAACTTCTATTTATCTTTAAGATCTAATCTACTGGAGAAATATGAATAAAAAAATTTGTTATTAATCTAAAGTGTATAAAATAAATCCTAAATCCACATTCTTCTGATTGAGGTCGTCAATCCCAATCTTCAGCTATCAGATATTTATGAATTTAAACAATACCATTACACCATATCTCTAGTTTCCTAATATTGGTCGTCAATTAAGTCTAAGATCCTATCAATGCAGATTTATTCTAATCAACAATTTCCTAAAATCTAGGTGCTAATCAAACCTTAGAAAACTGAAGATGGAAAAGTAAAAATCGTTACACTAATATGAAAATTTTAACCTGAGTTGTCAATTCAAATCAAAACTTGAAAATATTTACAAAGCAGGAAATAAAAGAAAATAAAATCTAACTAGAAAGCAAAGTAAAATATATCCTTATCCCTCAGCCGCAGTCGTCAATTGCTCCTGAGAAACTACAGATATCTACACTAATCATCAGCACTCAATTGCAGTCGTCAATTGCTCTTGAAAAACTTTTGATATCTAATCTACTCTAGCTATTTTATACTACTGATCGAAAGAAAATTCAATCTCATGCGTCAATTGAAGCTGAAATTCTTCGATGTTTATACCAAGCTCTTTTATTTATAGATCATAAGGGATCGGTTTACAAATATCTAATTCTAATAAAGAAATTTCTAAAGATAAAGTATCCTAGTATAACTCTAACTTCTAATTTTATTCTTTTCCTTGTTTTCTTTAGTTGATGCACTTTTGGAAGATTCTTTATTCTTCACCAACAGAGTCCTTCGGAGTATATCTTCATCAATCTTCTCAGATCCGTGGTTCACCAAATTTCTAATTTCAGAGATCTTCTAATTCTGTTCATGGCAGCGATAGCTCTCACTCACATGCTTAGCAGCAGCAGATATAACAGCGGGAAAGCTTCTATTTTTGGAAATCGTAAATCAAAATTTCTTCTATTATAGCTTTTTTAGAAAATCATAAATCATAATTTTCTCTTATTTCATGGCTTTCATACTGGACTTGGTCTTTGGACGATTATCTATTACAAACGATCACTTTTCTCTTATGTATCGTCTTTGCTCTTTTTTCGCTGATGAAGAATCGTCTTTTTAAAGAATCATAAAATTACGATTATTTATTTATTTATTTCATGTTGTGAAAATTAAGTTGTACTCGCAAGTGCACGAATCAATTTACAGATAATAGATGCAGAGTACGAGATCATTCCCACGAGGATTGGTCAGAAAATTAAAAAACAGAAATAACAACTAACCAAAAGAATCGCCATAGATCTATCACAATATTTACTAATTTAACGAATTTGAGAGTTTTGAATGATGAAATAAATACTAACAAAAACTTGAAATTTAAACAAATAATAAAGGACAAGGGTTGGGATACTAAATCCTCCAATCGTAGGTTATCATTCATGCAATACAAATCTGTGATTAAGATATTAGATTCATAAAATATGTCTATGTGCAAGCATGGGACTTGAACACTCATGGGTTCTAAAGTGCAGATCTGAGATCAAGGAGCTATATGATTAACATCCCATGAGTATATGATTAATACTCACACTTCAGATAGCACTCAGAATCAAATCTCTGAGTAAATTCTACACTACAGATCTGAAATCAAAGAGATGTATGATTAAGATCCCATGAGTGTATGATTAACACTCACACCTCAGTTAGTGGTAGAATTTATCTTGAGATAACAGAGATTAGAATAAAATCACTATTGCAAATCTGAGATTACGGGACATGATTAGCTCCCATATCTCAGATGGCGAGGAGATGATCTCCATACAAATAGTATCCATAGAGTCCACAAAATGATCTAACATCTTCATCACACATTTATATTATTATGAATAAATACATCGGATGGGATTTATTAGACCCCCATCCATAATAAAACTAGCCACGCATGATGGAATTGAACAACATGATTAAAAAGTAAATTGACATAAATATTAAAATATCGTGCAGAGCTTTAACAAAATCCACAAAAGGCTTTAATCCAATCTGATTCAATCCGTCTTCGAAAGTACATAAATTAAAACTAGTCTAAATCTTTACGCTAGAAAAATTGAATAACAAAAATTGTAACCACCAGGATTGAATGCCCTAGAAAACTCAAAGCAAAGCAAAATGCTGCAAGGGAAGATCCCCCGAATCCTCAGATTTTTTCTTAAATAAATTTTCTGGTTTGAAATTTGAATTTTAAACTTGGTCGATTGATTGACTTAAGTGGTCGATCAATCAACCAGATTTAACTTTGAATTTTAAATTCAAATCTTCTTTCTTATGTCGGTGCATAGGGGGGTTGATTGATCGACATAACAAAAGTTCGGGCCCAGCATGTCCTTTGCTTCAGTGTTTCGGTGCTTGTTGACTTTGCATTCTTTTATGCTCCTTAGTGCATCCAATGACTAATTTTACCTGAAACTCATAAAACTTCACAAATCCCATTAGATAGCTTTCATCGGATGGCTAATTGGAGGTTTTTTTGGGTGAAATATCATCATATTTCACTACTCATCACTTCAGCAGTAGCGTAAAATTGTTAAATACGATTTCTCAGCTTTCTTGTATTGGCGAATCATCTTTACATGCTCAATCGTCAGTCTTACTACTATTTGAGTTCACTTTGATGAATATTAACACTTAAGCTTAAGCTCTCTTTTACTGCTTATCTTTAATATCTGCATATAATAACTCATTAGTAGCAAACTAAAGTCTAGCATTACTAAGTTAAGGGTGATAAAATGATAAATTATGTGACTGATTAGTAGGCGTTTTAGTAAACTGTTAGTCTACCATAACTTAAATTAGTAGGTGCAAATAGAGATACTCATACACCTACTGCTATACAGCATGACACAGTCAATATCCCAAATCTCAAGTGAAGCGGCTGGCTCTGCTAAGTGCTAACACGCGTCCTCAATATCCTAAATCCCAAGTGAAGCGACTAGCTCTGCTAACACGTGTCCTTTGTTAAACTGGCTCTAACTTATGTCGCTCGTTCGAGCGGGAACCAAATCAGCTCGAGCGAGGTGCGCACGGATCAAGGAAGCAAACCTTTTAGTGTAAGTCACTCGAGCGACTTTGGTTGTCGCTCGAGCGAATCGCGACGACGGAGTTATGTGTACACTCGCATTTTTTGCTATTTTCTCTTGGGAATATAAAGCGAAAGCCATGGACAAATTAAGGATGTTGAAAACGTTGAGATATTGTAAACCTTTGGAAAACCTATCAAAGGTTTGAGGAGAGCTTTGGTGAGGTTTGAGTGTTCTTATATTCTTGTAAAATCATCAATATAGTGGATTATCGCTGCCCGTGGACGTAAATATATTGCCGAACCATGTAAATATTGTCTCTTGTGTGTTTGTGATTGATTTTATTCTGTTTTGCATTCTTATTTGATCGTTCATCATTCATCGTTGGTTACTTTGTGTGCTTCCACGCAACAAATTGCTATTAGAGAGAGTTTTATGTTCTACGATCTGAGATGACATCGAAGACCGCAAAAGTTCCGAACGTGAGGTTCGAGGTTGACAAGTTCGACGGGAAGATTAATTTTGGCTTCTGTTAAGTACAAGTTCGAGATCTCTTAATTCAACAAGGGCTACACAAGACATTGAAAGGGTGTTCAGGTAAGTTGGTGGATATGCCCGATGGTGATTGGGAAGAATTTAAACTTCAAGCGTGTAGTACAATTCGGCTATGCCTAGCGAAGGAGATTACGTATAATGTAATGCAGGAGAACTTAGCGGCCTCGCTGTGGGCCAAATTGGAGAGTCTCAACATGACGAAATCTCTGACGAGTCGTCTATATCTCAAGAAGCAACTGTATAAGTTGTACATGAAGGTAGATACTTCTCTCAACGAACATCTTAATGAATTTAATAGAATAATATTTGAATTATTAAATATTAGAGAAAAGGTTAAGGATGAAGACAAAAAACTATTGCTTTTATCTTTCCTCTCCGATTCCTATGAGCACCTAGTTACTACGATGCTCTATGGGAAGGATATTATTGAATTGGAGTTAGTTACAACGGCACTGCTTTGTAACGACATGAGAAAAAATGGTTCAGATAGTGATACACAAACATATGACTTATTGGTTAAGGGGAGGGAAGAGGACCGTAAATTCGAAAAGGGTAGATCAAAGTCCAGATCTAAATCCAGAAATAGAAAAACAGTAGAATGCTACAAGTGTCACGAAAAGGGTCACATCAGAAGACATTGTCCACAGTTATAAGCAAATAAGGACGATGCTCAGGATAAGAAGCAGAAGGGGTCGTTAATGAGGTTGGTATAGCCGAACAAGCTTCGGATGATGATGAAAATATATTGTCAGTGGTTTCTGATAAATACTCACAGAATGCATGGATACTTGATTCAGAGTACTCCTACCAAGTGTCCAAAAAGGGACTGGTTCACGTCTTATAAAGAGGTGGAAGATGGAACAGTTTTGATGGGTAACAATATGGCCTGTGAAATAGTTAAAAAGGAAAATATTAGAATAAAGATGCACGATGGGGTTATGAGAACATTGATCGGTGTACGCTATGTTCCGAAACTGAAGAAGAACCTCGTATCACTTGGTACATTAGACTCCAATGGGCTCAAGTTTGTAGCTCAAGGTAGAGTTTTGAAAGTGACAAAGGGATCTTTGGTTGTGATGAAAGTGTAAAAAGTTGGGTACCTTTATTTTCTATTAGAGAGTACAATAACAGGTGGAGCAATAATATCTGTCAAAAGATAGTGGTTTGTCTTATACAAAGTTATGACACATGCGCCTAGGGCACATATCAGAAAGAGGGATGACAGAGTTGAGCAAGCATAACTTATTGAAAGGTGTAAAGGCCGAAAAAGTTAACTTTTGTGAGCATTGTGTCTTCGAAATATAGTGCAGGGATAAGTTCAACACATCGGTTCATACTATAAAAGGCACATTGGATTATATACATTCATATATATGGGGGCCTTCAAAGGTTCCTTCTAAAGGTGGTACCAAGTACTTTGTCTCCTTCATTAATGATTACTCTCGGTATGTATGGATGTACATGATTAAAAGCAAGGATGAGGTATTAGAAATCTTCAAAAAGTAAAAACTATTATTTGAGAATCAGACTGCAAGGAAGGTCAAGCTGTTGAGAACCAATAATAGTCGTGAGTATACCAGTGGACAGTTTCAAAAGTTATGTGAAGAAAACGGTATTGCTAGGCACTTCACAGTGAAGAATACACCGTAACAGAATGGGATAGTAAAACGTATGAATAGAACTCTACTTCAAAAAGTAAGATGTATGTTATACAATGCGGGATTGGGTAGAGAGTTTTGGGCCGAGACAGTTAGTACAGCGTGCTATCTAGTAAACAGATCACCATCTATAATAATATAGTACAAGACTCTGATTAAGATGTGGTCAAGGAAGTCTGCAGATTATGATGCATTGAGGGTCTTTGACTGCTCAACTTACTATCATGTCAGAGCTAGTAAAATTGACCCAATGGCTAAGAAAGCGATTTTCTTAGGGTATGCAAATGGTGTGAAAGGCTATAGGTTATGGTGTCCTGAGTAGAATAAGATTGTAATTAATAGAGATATGACATTTGATGAATCTATTATACGAACTTTTAGCAAACATATCATGAAAATTAGAGAAGAGGTGGCGGAAGATTAATTTGAGGTGGAGTTAGAAACTCCTACGGTTATTACATCAAAGAAAAATATAGAAATAGTTGAGAGAGAGCCAGAACAATCCTTAGCAAATGAAAGACCTAAAAGGAATGCTAGAGCACTAATTCGCTATGATTACGAGGATATGGTCGCCTATATGTTGACATTGGATGACAATGAGTCATCTTCATTCAAGGACACGATCAATGGTAGATGTGCAGGGGAATAAAAGACTGCTATATGTGAAGAGATGAATTCTCTTGACAAGAATCAAACTTGGGAACTAACAGAGTTAGCTAAAGGAAAGAGAGCGATTGAGTGCAAGTGAGTTTAGAAGAAGAAAGAGAGTTTTCTGAAAGGTAGTGGTGCAAGGTACAAAATATGGTTGGCAGCAAAAGGCTATGCGCAAAAGGAAGACATTGATTACAACGAGGTGTTCTCAGCAGCTGTGAAACATACTTCAATCCGAGTTTTGTTATCGATTGTGGCACAATTGGACTTAGAGTTAGAGCAACTTGTGAAAATACTATTTCTACACTGTGATATGGAGGAGGAGATCTATATGAACCAATCTGAAGGGTTCAAGTCTCATGGAGAAGAGAGATTAGTGTGCAAACTGAAGAAGTCCTTGTACGGGTTGAAACAGTCACCGAGACAGTAGTACAAACGATTTGACACATTCATGTTGGGCTAAAATTATATTCGAAGTGAATACGATAACTATGTTTACTTTAAAAGGCTAGCGGATTGCTCATTTATTTACCTTCTCTTGTATATTGATGATATGCTCATAGCTATAAAGAGCATGGTGGAATTCAATAAGTTAAAATCTCAACTTGGCATGGAGTTTGAGATGAAAGATCTTAGCTCAGCGAGAAAGATTCTTGGAATGAAGATTCAAAGAGGCAGAAAGAAAGGACAGTTGTGCCTGACACAGAAGAGCTATCTGGAGAAGGTGCTCTCACGATTTAGGATGGAGAACTCAAAGGTAATGAGTACTCTACTAACAACTCACTTCCATCTTTCGGCTAGCATGTCTCCTACTACAGATGAGGAGCGTGAGTCCATGACTCATGTTCCCTAAGCGAGTACAGTTGGTAGCTTGATGTATGCTATGGTATACACTCGATCAGATATTTCACAGGCCGTTAGCGTGGTCAACAGGTATATGGCTAATCCAGGAAAGGAGCATTGGCAGACAGTGAAATGAATTATAAGGTGCATACTTGCTACTAAGGATGTCAGTTTGATTTTTCGCAGTGATACAAGTCATCAGTTATGCAAATACAAAGATCAGATTACGCGAGTGATTTGGCTAAGCGTCGGTCTACAACGGGATATGTGTTTACACTATCAGGTGGTTCGATTAGCTGGAGGTCGATGTTACAGAATACAATGGCTTTGTCTACTGTAGAGGCAGAATATATGGCAGTAATAGAGGCAGTGAAAGAAGCATTATGACTTCAAGGCTTAGTTGGTTATTTGGGAATCACACAGGAAAGTGTTGATGTGTTCAGTGAGAGCCAGAGTGCTATTTAGTTAACAAAGAATCACATATATCAAGCTCATACCAAACACATTGATATATGATATCACTTCGTACATGAAATAATCGAAGATGGTGAGATATCTTTGAAAAAGGTGAGTACGAAGGACAATCCTGCTGATATGATGACAAGGGTGGTACCGGAGGTCAAGATTAAAAACATTGTTTAGAGTTGATCAATATACAAAAAGTTTGAGCGCCCTCGGGGTGCTGGTGGCAGCGGTGATATGAGAATAGCGATGATAAAAAGAAATAGTACATGGTAAAACTTAGAGCCAGGTAGAGAATTGTTAAATTTGCTTTAACGTATGACGCTCGCTCGAGCGGGAACCAAATCTGCTCGAGCGAGGTGCGCACTCTACAAGGGCATTTTCACGGGTGTAAGCCGCTCGAGCGATCGGGGTTCTCGCTCGAGCGATCAGGCATAGATCAAAGGAGCAAACCTTCTGGTATAAGTCACTCTGGTTTTTTGCTATTTTCTCTTGGGTTAGAAGTACGACTCTCGACTTCTATATAAAGGGAAAGCCATGGATGAATTAAGGAGCGTGAAAACGTTGAGATATCATTGTAAATATTTGGAAAACTATCAGAGATTTTGAGGAGAGCTTTGGTGAGGTTTGAGTATTCTTGTATTCTTGTGTAATCATCAATATACTGAATTATCGCTGCTCGTGGACGTAGGCATATTGCCGAACCATGTAAATATTGTCTCTTGTGTGTTTATGGTTGATTTTATTCTATTTTGCGCTCGTATTTGATCGTTCATTGTGAGATCGTTGGTTAGTTTGTGTGCTTCCGCCCAACATCCTCAACTAGCTGTATGCAAGCAACCCGCAAAATCACTCTTCCATTCTCTCCTCGCTTCCATTCTCTTCTCGAAGAGCAAAAATCTCTGATTTTCTTTTCTTTTCTGTGTTGTCGAGAAATGAATTGGATTGCATGATCGCATTAAAGGACTGTAGAGCCTTGGCGAAAATGCACTGCAGAAGCTCGTGTAAAAATACAGGCTACACAACTGGTCGCAGCAGATTGGGAAAATCTTATCTAATATGCGGCGGATACCTGATACGTATCGGAGCCGATACATATCGGTTGGCCAAAAAATCGATACGTATCAGTATCGGCCGATATTTCATACCTTGGGTGGAATATACTATTAGTAGCTCAAAAACAAAACTTTAATGAGAAAAAACCTTCGAAAACATACTGTCGCTTTCAACAGAAAATGCAAGGAAAACCCACAACCCCCCAAACAGAAGAAAGTCTCAGAAAATGCATGGAAAGCCAATTTTCTGCAGAAAAGTCTCAGTTTCTGAGACTTTCTTAGCTATCGAACAAGGCCTAATGGCTCGTTTGGCAATTTATGCTCAGAAACCCATTTTCTGAAGAAAATGGCAACCTCAGTTTCTGCCCAGAAACCCATTTTTTGGGAAAAGTCACTTTTCGAGTGGATTGTTCTTGAGTTACTCAGAACCCCATTTTCTTAGTATTTTTGAAATTTTCTTGTGTTCTACACTTTCTCAAGAAAATGTCAAGAAAGTGCATTGTCTTCTTCCACACCCTATAGCCGCACGTATTTATGACCTTCATCAAAGGAATTATATTGATCGGATGATCGTTGAAATTTATAGACATCCAATCGGCAATGTGTTGAGGACTTTTGTCGGACAGATTATGAGAAAATCACTTAAAATGTGGTTGATGGTGGCATTCTCAAAACCTCCAACCCATTGGGATTGTACTTTGGGAACCTTTATTCTCAAGTTAGGTTTCACGTGCTTCAATCGTTGACTTCTTTGAATCAGACAATGGAGATCATTTTTCGTCCTAATCCTTGACATAAAAGATCTTGCTATCACGATCTTACCATCAGACGACTAGATTTTTGATTTCACGTGACACACATACTAAAAAGTGATTTGTACACCATGACCATGTTCTTTTTTGGGGGACATGCCACGTGGAATCAAAATTGACCACATGATGGTAGGCCCATGATCTTGATATCAATTGTGTCGAAGATTGGGATGAAAAAGTATCTCCATCGGTCTAATTGATGCAGTCAATGGTTTAAACATGTGAAACCTGGGTTGAGATGGAAACCTGGGTTTAAACATGTGAAACCTGGGTTTAAATTAGAAAGTTTATAATTGGTCTTTGCAGAAGAGCCATGGTGCTTAGTTTAGGGATCAACTTATGATCGTCTGGCTGAGCATATCAATCTCAGTCCAATTTCACAAAGGTCTTCATGGTGCATGAAACCTACGTGACTACGTGAAACTTGTGAGCACACCTAAAACTTTCATAATATTGTTGAGTTTAACTATTAGACCTCTAAACGGCAGTTGACATCTCAGTCGCAAGATCACGGCTCTTATACCAATATTGTCAATACATTATCCGTTTCACTCTATTAACAACAAAAATTGTGTAAGTTTAGCATCGAGAGTGATATACCACAAAAGTTGTGCATGTTTGGCAAGAAAATAAAAGGAATTGAAACTAACACTTTGGAGATGGAAAATAAAAATGTTGACTAAGGAACTAAGCTTTCTTGAGCTAAAACAGAATGTCTCTTTCTCAAGAAAGTGGGCTGAAAACCCGCAGCCCAATGAGAACTCCCGAACACAGGGAAACTTCAGAAAGTCAGAGAAAATGCCATTTTTTTGATAGAAAATCCTCAGGAAATCCCATTTTCTTGGGTCTCGAATGAGACCTAAGATTGTGGGCTATATCCCCATTTAACTTCCTTGGAAATGTAGAGAATAGGCTTTTTATACAACCTTCTTCTTATGTTCAAGCCTCCAAATTTACTGTGTAGAAAACCCAGAATATATGATAAATCAAATATTAATATATGTCAACAATCTCTAGCCCCACCAATAGAAAATCATGGCTACGGGAAGAAATGCAAATTAAAGCTCTTACTAAAATCATTTATGACCAAGTCATAATATCCATACAACTAACTCATATATATATAGATAAATGAAGTATTGTACCTATATATGCAGTATGCAGACATGTATATGTGCCTAGGCAGAGCACACATGAGAGAGCAAGCCATTTTCCGAGTGTTAGCTAGAATGCTTTCCCTTGTAGCTAAAACAGCCAATGGGGCACCTTTTTTTCCACAACCCTTTCCTTGATGGTATCTAGAGTAGGCTTCCAACCCTTGCCTGAAATTTGCCTGCTTAAAAATTCCGGCCTCTCAGTGAAAATTTCTGGCATAAATTCCGGCATGTCGGCGTTGTCTTTCTCCGAATTTTCTATCAAACCATCTTTTCTACCTATCAAATTATCTTTTCTATTCGAAACAAGCTTATGTCCTTTAAC
The DNA here is from genome assembly GCA_021018995.1 of Chloranthus sessilifolius. NCBI lineage: Eukaryota > Viridiplantae > Streptophyta > Magnoliopsida > Chloranthales > Chloranthaceae > Chloranthus > Chloranthus sessilifolius. The sequence goes on from CM037590.1 coordinate 8,405,100, forward strand.
AACATCTACCATACATCCCCCGGCGAATATCGGAAGCACCCTTGTCGCAGATAAAAGAGGCCCGGATCTCGAAACTGGCCTCGCTCTTGCGAGAATGCGACGGGCTACGTCAGCTGAGAGTGCCGGAAACTTGCCTCGCTTCATTGGAAGCAATAAGTAGACCTTGTCCATATCAAGCATTTGGTCCGCGGGCAATGGTATCGGTCTGTTCCCTTTCATGAATGACCCGAATTCGATCACAAAATGTTGCGGGTGCTCGAGCATGAGCTCCGCAGCTGCCATCGGGTGATCAAAATCGTGAACGGTGCCATCGTAGAGTATGACTTTCCCGGAATTGCGGCGAGAAATGTAGTTCCCCATTGAAGAGATAGGTGGATTTGGTGTGGAAATTGGAGAGTAGTATATAGATGAGGGAGGTGCACTGTGCACACACCGCTTGAAATTGAATTGGGTGTGAGTTGAATAAATGGAGGCTTTGTTTGATTAATTAATTTGGTGGCGGGGGAGGTGTTTGTTAAACTGCTCCCCTTGTGATATAGATGTGGTGGACTTAGTAGCGGTGGACTTGGTAGCAGTGGACTTGGTTAATTATGTGGAAACTATGGAATTGGTACTATATGTATTATATTTATTGTTTGGGCACCTCTATTTGCACCCACCAATTATCTGAGGGCATCAATGTGACTGATACAATGGAGATTGTTTTTTGGTCTCAATCTTTCACACCATGGATCTTGAGATCATAGATGTACCATTAGAGGATCAAATTTTGATTCCATATGAAACACATCCCAGAAAAGTTATCTCAGAACCAGGTTTGATGTAAGCCCATGAGCACAGTCACTTTCAGGGATGCTGGTAGGGTGGAATCAAATGCTGACCTCTTGATGACATGGTTATGGTCTTAAGATCTATAGTTTGGAAGGTTGAGACAAAAAAATTATCCGTCGTCCAATTCAAAGCATTCAAAGATGTTCACCGTGGTACCCTTAGAGGTGTAGTGGGGGCAAATAGAGGGTACCCTATATTTTTTCTTGTGTGAACTGCGGACCATTGAAGTTGTTTTTAAATAAAACAAGACAATTGAGGCATCACTTACATCATAAGATATTATGAAGTTAAAAGAAAAAAGCCTTTTATTTGAACAACCCCCGACTTCTACAGTTGCCTGGACTCCTCAAAATCTGTGCTAAGTCTGCTTTTAACTAAGGTATCAAATATCGGCCGATACCGATACGTACCTGTTTTATGGCCAACCGATACTTATCAGGCGTCCGCAGTATTCTACATGAGCTTGTCCAACACATCGGCGTTTTTTGGCTTTATTTTCTTTTGAAAGATAAATAAAAGTAGAGATTTTTTGCATTTTGAAAAGGGCTTGGAGTGGTGACCGGAAGAACCGATAGTGTAAGTGTGTAACCGGTTACACACTCAGAGCACAACTTGGCGCGGCAGGTTGCTAAATATTGACGGGCCAGCTGGAGAGCGTTAGGGCTAACTCTCTGTTCGCGCCCACCTGTTTACTTTAGGTGCTTACGTCCCTCTACCTTTTGGTAACCATTGATTACATCGGATCAAATGATATAGGTCATATTTCACATCAAATCTTCTACACAATAGATCTTAAGATCATAGATAACCTATTAGATGGCCAGATTTTGATTTTATGCGTTATAGATCCCAAAAATATGGCCTGTGAATCATGTGGCACACATTACACTGAAACGTGATTTCGAAGCTATTTTTGGGGAATCTTTGATAGCTTTAAATAAAAACTAACCGTCTGATATATGTACTATGATCTAAGGATCTGTTTTATGAAAGATAGGGGTGAAACACGACCTCTATCATCTGATCTGAAGCAATCAACATCTTTCAATGGGTCTAGGACGTGAGTGCTTTCAATGAAGAGATGGTGCAAACAGAGGTCACAAACAAATTCAACATTTTGAAAAGAGAGGGTCAACCTAACGGACACGTTCCTCCTCCGTTCCAAGTATTGGCGTGAACAGTCGGTTTTTAATTTGAGAGCGCCGGTTGCACGTAGCGGACAGCCAGACACAGACTCACCAATGCATATAGGTGTCGGCCAATACGTATCTATTCTTCATGAACCGAACCTGTTACCGATACTGATATTGACACCTTCCTTTTAACAGCTTTGGCAATAAAAAGGCTATTCATAAGGGTAGCAAATGTTGAGGCCCTTGAGGGTGGGTAATAAGACAAAGCCCTATTCTCATGATTTTTTAGATTCAGACGGTCAAATTTTGATTCCATGTGGCACACATTCTAAAAGTGACTGTAATCACTTTTGGGAATGTGTGCCACATAGAATCAAAATTAATTGTGTGAAAGATTGGGGCAAAAAACGATTTCCATCATTTGATTCACAGTAGTCAATGATTTTTTCCTGCAAAAGAGTGTGCTCTTCACAAGAGACACATGCGCTACAAACACCATCTTTACTTGCACTCGGAATGTTGTCCCTTGCACTGAAGTAAACGGAAGACTTGGTATTTTAGGGACACGTGACATGTGAAATGCAATCTGGACTGTCTGATTTGAAGTTAATGATCGAGAGATTTCTAGTTGCATAAGAATGGAGTAAAGCACAATATTTATCATATGATCTATTATAGTCAACTGTTAAATTAGATAATACCCTTTCACTATATTTAATCACATAGTGAAGATCATATTTTATGCTAATCTTTTACATTCAATATCTTTCAATCATGGGCGTCAAATCAAATAGTTTGAACGCCTTTGTTTTAAATTTGGTGCAAAGGCCAAGTTTTTGAGTGCAAGTAATGACTCCCCTTTAGTAAAATGCCACCACATACATTATATAAGGATAGTTGGTATCAAATTAGTGTTGGATATTTGTGGTTAACACTTTAACCCATCTTTGGGTTTCTATAAAATTGGGTTGGACCTTTGGCTACACGTATCTCGAGGCAATTAGAAACAAGTAGTTTCCTAATATAAGTGATATGTCTTCACTCTTTTTCCTTGATGGGTTAAGAAAGAGAGGTAGCTATATAAGGAGACTACCGTCCCCTCTTCCTAACCAAGCTTATTCCCATCTAGAGGCAAACTTAGAGAAGATGAGAGGTAACATGGACTTAGATTCTCTAGCAGAGTTCACCAGTGCATCATTCAGAGAAGAAATCAAAGTATGCTTGTTTCATATATTTTTTCTATTTGATCCTGTGATTTGAGTCTAAATTTGTGAAAATTCTAACAATTGGTATCAGAGCAAGGTGGCTCAGAACTCGATCAAATTATATGATATTATATATGTGTCGTGAAGATTTGATCTGAATAGTTTATGTTTTTGAAATTATTTTTTGAATTTCTTTTGTTCTTATCTTACATATTTGAAAATATTTTGAAACTTTGAATCGGACTTGATTATGTTGTATGAAATTTAGATCGTACCTTTGGGACTAAGGTAGATTGATAAATTAATCGTTCGATGGTATGCAGCTAAAATAAGCCAAGGTCGTCTGCCCAAAGGTGACCAGCTATGTAGGTCGTGCGACTCTTGGATTTTGAGAATTGTGTCTTATTAAGATCGGATTGGCACATGCTTGTATGAAATTTCTAACTTTTGGCCAAAGCTGACTTAGGAATTTCATATAAGTAGGGTGAATAGAATAGTTATAAGTGTTTAAGGGAGAGAAGGATAATCTTTCAGGCTAAAGCTGATGGAGAGTCTGGATTTACCGTACAATACGAGTGATTAGGTTTATGCGTATTTTTTCAAATACGATCTTGGGAAGTAAATCACATGTTGGAGTTTCTGCCCAAAGGTGATACTGAGACGATTCAACCGAGTTGTCCTATAGAGTTAAATGTTTGCATATGACTGATACTCTAATTAATTCGAATCAGACCCTAAGTTCGAGTTAAATTCTTGGAGGTTAGTTATTGATATATGGTCATAAAATAATTCTCTTGGACGATCTGTGATATATGATTCGATCTGTGATAAAATTAGACATATAATATTAACGTATTTCACTGCAAACAGTCAATGATACATGGTCAGAATATTTGATAACTTATAGAGGTATAATGACATATTTCTTAGTCTTATCTTGTGATATACGATCACTTTTTACTGCAGTCATAATTTTATAAATTTTAAATAGTATTGGGCGTAAAAAAGATTTAACTATTTTGACATAGCTTATGACTAACGACTTTATGATACGATAAATAAGAAAAGTATGGATGACGATGATGATTCATGTATCGGTAAGTGAGATCGTAACTTGGATGACTTCAAATGTGATGGAAATGAAACATGTAAGAACATATTTTAGAATATCAATGTTTTAAATTTGGAGATGATTTTATGCTTTACCTCATAATTTGTTTGCATCTACAGTATTAAATTTTCAGAGAAATTTAATGATTTTTTTGTTAACATCTTATAGACATAAAACTTTTAAAATTTAAGGATAGTTAATGCACTAAAAAAAATAGATTATTAACGGCAGTTTTTTGGAGCAAAAAACTGCCGCTATTAACAAAAAACTATTAAAGACTACTAGTGGTAAGCGTATTAGCGACAATTTTTTGTTAATAGCAATAGTTTTTGACTGTCGCTAATAGTCTTATTTTTTGTAGTGATGTGGTTACGATTAAACTATTCTTGTTTGTAACTTACTAATTTTAAGGAATGATAGTTAGTGGGAGTTAATAGTTGTTGATAATTGTCATGAGTTTTAGAACTGTGATGTCCATATTAGCTTAGTAGAGTTTGACTGCATAGTTTTAGTAGAAGTTCTCTCTCTAGTATTAGTTAATTTCTTTTATTATGGATGTATCATGTCGTTTATTTTTGTATATATGCTATTGAGAGTATATGCGATTATACTCTATCCATCTGCATGAAGATTTTATCACATGACAAAGTGGTAAGGTTGTATCTCGTTATGCTTGAATTTTATTTGAGCTAGATGTGATTAGACACTATATCGGTAAACCTTTGTTTTGATAGTTTGGTGATAAAAGTCATAGGTAGGGAGCTAGTAATATATCAGGAACAAGATATCCCTGGGAGTATGAAGAACGAACAAATATAGGTACTGCACATATATGTGAGTTGTCTGGTATCACTAAGTAAAGACTTAAGTCTATTAATGATGCTAGTTTTGTCAACATAGATTGCCTAATGTCGATTCGTTAGATGAAATACTCTGTGCACTATAATCTTTCACTGATATTATTTTTGAATTTGGGTGGTAATTATGAAGCATTGAGATAGTGAAGGTTAATGATTTTTTAAAATAAAAATTGAATGGCCATCCACTTTGCAAATATTGTCAATCAAGAGAATCGTTTTCAAGAATTATATTTATATGAGTTAAGGTGTAGATCAAGTGAGAGAATGCTAGATATTTGTGATCAACATCTTACCCATCTTTAGGTTTCCATAAAATTGGATTGAACCTTTGGTCACACGTATCTCAAAGCGATAAGAAGCAAGTAGTTTCACAATATAAGTGACATGACTCTACTCTCTTTCCTTAATAAGTTAAGAAAGAGAGGTGGCTAAAAAAGGAGACTAACGTCTCCTCTTCATTTTAACCTAGTCTATTCCCATCTAGAGACAAACTTAAAGAAGATGAGAGGTAACGTAGACTCATATTTTCTGACAGAGATCACTAGCGCATCATTCAGAGAAGAAATCAAGGTACTCTTGTTTCATATATTTTTGTATTTGATCGTGTGATTCGAGTTTAAATCTATGAAAATTCTAACAATTAGGGCATAAAAAAAAGAATATTTTATAAAAAGTTATCTTAAAAATAAAGCCTACAACCCCACCCAAACCCGACTAGCCTGCGAGATCACTGTTGGGTACTTCTCAGCCTGGGTTAGGGCTGGGATGGAAAAAGAATAATGTGGCCAAAGCAACCCGTCCCCTGACCAATTGAGAGCATACATGTAATCCTCTAAAACATTTAGTTATTTATTTATTTATTTATTATTATTTATTTATTTATTATTATTATTATTTTTTATATGAATCTAACTTTGAGTCGATAACTAACAAATACCCTTTTTCACAATATTGGACCCTATTATCCTCCTACTTTATATTTTCTTGGATGGTGGAATAAGACTACCCTCACCAACCGATGTGTCATGCTTCTTGAAGAGATGGAAACAGTTGACTACCCTATGCTTCATTGCTAGTTAGCTTCTAGAAACGCCACCTTTTTTATTAGGGTGTATTTGTGGTTGCTCTTCCAGGTCACAGAGCAGCTCTTTAACTTTGTTGGGGAGCTATTATAATCACGTTCGGTATTTTCGCTTTCCGCCCCATTTCCTTTGGTGGAGAGTTGTATGGGTGATAAACAGCTCTCCGCCTGCTCTCCACCAAAGCAAATAAAACCTTTTCTAACAAGGTAGGAAGGGATTTTTTTGGTGCTTCCCTCTTATACTGATCTTGTTGAGGTTTGAAAGTATCATGTCTTGATCATATATAGTGATCAAATTCTCCGACTTTTTGAATAAGTCACGAATTCTTCACAATTTAAAAAAAAAACAAATAAAATTATAATTTTCTTGACTTTTTCAGAAAAGTGCGAGTTTAAAGAAGTATTCATGAATTTTATGAATTATTTGAGAATTTAATGAATTTTCCCTCATTTTATTTTTTAATTTTTTTTCACTTTAAAATTTTTTAATTAATATATTGTTACAATTATTCTCTCTATTTTTTCAAATTTTGACCGTCTTTTTTGAGAATTTGCCATACTTTTCGGAACTTTTTCGAAAATGATTTATTCCCGAACACCAACTTGGTCGCTAAGGTTTTGATTACTATTTTGTGGAGTGTATGGGCATGGACGAAGAAATAATTGAATCGTCTACGGTAAGATCACAAAATTTGGCTACCTAACCGCATCTCGCAGAGATGCTATAAATACCAAAATTGCTATTTTGGGAATTGGAAGCCCTTAAAAGCCGCTCTAACACAGGCTATAAGACTCACCATATTTGGCGACTCCTATTCCGCTCACCGCATTTAGCGAGTCCTCCTCTAATCCTTATTAATAAAAAAAATATTAAATCTCTCTCTCTTCACTCGTGGTATATTTTGACAGCATATTAAAATAAAATAAAAAATATTATTTTAAAATAGGAGTAGCTAAAATAACTACCCCTTCGTGAAAACTTTTTTAAAAAGGCAATAGTAAAAAGAGAGTGGGATTATAATGAGATTTTAGCTCTTTATTTTTAGCCATCCGTGCTAGAGATGCCATAAAATGGGAGACTTCAGTGGTTTTAGGCAATGCTCCCACAAGGCGCTCAAACGAATAAACCACTTTTGCGGAGAATCAGTCTCATGTAAAAATAATCGGAAGGGGTAAAACCGGCTCTCAAATTCAGCGTTTGCAGGAATCAGTTTTACGTGAAAATTTTTGGTTTGCTCGACTCTTTCGGCCCTAGATCCAACCTGACTAGGGCTGTTGCCGGCTTGGGTCAGGTCGGGCCACAATTTTGTCTCCCCAACTGGAAAAATGGCATATGCTCAAGCTGGCCCAGCCTGACCAGGCCTGTCAGGTTAAGGCTATATGCCCGACCCAACCAGAGAACCTGACCAAGCTCGATGCCCAACCCGAATACCCAACCCGACCTGATAAAAATCTCCTAATTTTTCATGATTTTACATATAATATCGGGACTGATCGATCTGACCTCTTAGTCGACCCGACCTGAATGCATCATGCCTGATCCGACACATCAAGTTTATGTGCTCGACCTGCTAAAAAATCCGGGTTGGGCTGGTCGGGTTGACCTGGCTTATTGACATTCCTAATTAAACCTGACCCTTGGGTGTACCCCAATTTGACTTGAAAAAGTGGATTCGTTCTGAGGAGATTTTTGCCCGACCCAACCCGACCTGACCCGAAGGTCGTATTGGATGCTTTAAACCAGTCCTGATCTTATGGGTCAAGTTTATTTGGCCACTCAATTCGACAAAAATTGGTCGAACGAGTTGGGTCAATGGCCAACCCGACCTGTTTATAGCCATCCTCTGAAATAAGTAACTCGACACTACAAAAAATAAGGCTATTAGCGGCAGTTATTTTAACAAAAACTGCTGTAATTAGTCCTATTGCTACCAAAAACTGCCGCTATTAGTCTTGTCGATACCAAAAACCGCCTTAATAGCAAGTGCCGCTGAAATACCTTATTTTTATAGTTCGAGAAAAATTTCGGCCGATAGTTTTGGTGCATACTGAAACGAAACCGAGAACTGAAGTTATCAATTCAGAATGTATGGTGTCCATATTATCGGCTGAAATTTTGATTCAAAATTCCAGTCTCTGTCCAGTCCAAAATTGAAATGAAATCCGAAATTTTGATCCTTGCCCCCACCCATGGAAAAAAATCCCTACTCTACCCTACATAAGGACCATCGATGGAGCTAAAGGAGACGGGCAGTTGCCCCGTAGTAGGCCATATACGAGTGCTATAGTGCACTTGCCCCTGCTCTTACCTTTTAAATTTTTATTATTTGTTAGTTTTTCATTTATAATTACGCACAGGGCACAACACAAGCTGTTAAAACTATAATGACAAATTTCGTTTTCGCTATTTTTCTGTGTGGGTCCTTTCGGTAATTTCGGACTAATTTTGATATTTTTCGAAAAGAATTCAGAGAGTAAAAATATATAGAAACTATATTTAATATATATATATATATATATATATATATATATATATATATATATATATATATATATATATATATATATATATATATATATATATATAAATTTAAATTACTAAAATATATATTAAATTATTAACATATTTAAAATAAATAAAATAAAATTTTTAAAAGTACAAAAAAGATTATCAAAATTTCGCCAAAAATTATTGAAACATACCAAAATTTACTTAAATTTTCGTTAAACTCCGAAATTTGTCACTATGGTGGAAACTCCTTTTAAGTTTGAGATAGCATTAGGTACTTATATGATCTTCCATGCTCTTGGTACTCAGAGTCATGTTTTAGGGTGTGTGGAGCGTATAACTATAATGTTAGTCGCATTTAAAATAGCCAAATATCATCTAAAATAATTGGTATGTTGGATTTATAAGATAACTATTAATTTAGAATTATTAATAAATAATTAGCTATTAATTTTAGATGGCATTTGGTTATGGAGATAAGTTCTCATCCCAATCTTTTGGACCAAAGAAGTGCGCTAAAATATCAGAGAACAAAGTCTACCCAAGCGTCTTAGGTTGTGTATGACATAGCTCTATGCTGGTCTCTGCCATAGCAAAGTTTACCTATTTTATCTGGTTCTCATCCTCTTTGCTAACATCTTCCTGCTTGTTTTAGCAGGTACCCTTTCTCCTTGATGACTCCTTGCATAGCAAGAGTTTATGTCAGATTTATCTATTCAACAGTTCTACCATCCTCTCTACTCACTATTTGCTAGAGCAAATTTTATTAGAAAATTTTATTTGCACTGGGAGTTAGTAGAGAGCAGAGAGGTTGCGGCTAAAGCAAGTAAATCCTCATTTTCAGGAAATTAGAAAAGAGAATGAAAACCAATTAAAGCAGATGAACTCTGTTGTGGCAGGGGCTAGCAGAGCGAAATATTAGTACTCTTCTGATCAATAGTGTTGATGTTTAGTCTCACATCGGGTAAATTATAGCTTGGTCTCTCCCCTTATAATATCTTGGGGCCCTTCATTCATTACCAATTGGTTTGGAGTTGGATGCACAAATTTACCACATAGTAATAAAAAAAGACGTTCTTTTGGAAAAGAACGCATATAAAATGCTTTTTTTTTTTTTTTTTTAATGTATAAAAGTGTATTTTCAACACCAAAACATATAAAATAATTATTTTTTGCTTAAAACACATTTTGAACGGTTTTTTTTCCTATAATACCCATTTTAAATGAAAAAAGGGTTTAATGAAATATATTCTTATGTTTTTTTAATTTTAATATATATATATATAAATATATTTATATCTTTTTTCCATACTTTCTGTTTTCCACCGTTTGTATTTTTGTATGTTTCTCTTATTGTATTCTTTCGGACCTCCGCTTTTTTATCTTTTTTTGTACTTTAGTTGGCATATTTTTTTTCTCGAAATTTCACTTTCCATTTTATTCCCTTCATCTTTGTGACAATATTTATGATCATGGTATCGAATATCGGCTGATACCGATACGTATCGACGCCGATAAGTATCAAGTATCCAACTCGGTATCAGTATCGATATTGGCAGATAAGAGCCTCAAACCGGCTAATACGTATCGGGTATTGGCCAATACCTGTATTTTATATTTAAATTTTTTTTATAATGAGCCGATCCGTATCAGTATTGGCTGACATGTATCAGCCGATTTGTATTGATCCTCCAAGAACCGACACTCGATACTGATAGCGATTTTGTTACTTGACTTATGATTTCACAATGGGGAGGTATTACCTGCATTCAGGAAGTTGGCTCGAGCACACAATTTAAAAAAGAACTTGATATTTTTCCAACTTGGGTCTTGTGAAAAAGCCTTTTGCACCAAATACCAACTCTTTCTTTTGGGACCCTCAAATCAGATTATGTCATATGATTTCAAGTTTTATGACAATCTTTTGCACCAATGTTTTTAGATCTTTCCCTAAAATTAGAGAGTATATGTGGCGTTTCCACATCCATAACTCCTTAAAATATCAAGTCTTTCTTTTAAATTATATGGATATGCCAAGTCTAGGTGTGCAAACAATATATCACGGGATCACTCTTTCAGCAGTGTCAGCCCGTGTGGTACCTAATGTTCGATGCGCTAAGTCATCCTATCTCTGATACCAACTGTCACAAGGACATCCTTCGATGCACCATCAACCTGCATGATGCCTCGCTACCGCATGCAACAAAGTCAACTAATCTCTTCATCAGCTTTGATACCACCCGCCTAGAGGACGAAAACTCCTCCTCGTGGTTACCTTTGTTTCAAGGCCTACCATCAAATAAATTGTGCCTCTTACGACATGCCCGATTGCACTACTGTTTCATACTCAGCCTGCTCAAGCTTCACTCTGTGCACTACACTAGTATCTCGCTTCGCAACAATATTGGCATGCAGCTCCCCATGCCATCATGTCTTGCTCGCATACCGAACGAAGCCCACAGTCGCGTGCCTCCCTCATGCTGTCGTGCTCAACGGAGTCCCACATAGCCCTCATACTGTCGTGCTCTACTGAGTCCCATACAACACTCGTGAAGTTGCCCAGTTGTATGCACTGCGACGTGTAGTCCGAGGCCAGACTTCAACCTCACCTTGGGTGCCACACGACATCACTGCGTCGATGTTTTAGGCCCACCCTTTCAGGCCTAGGAGACACTTGCGCCCCCTCTAGCAACGCAAGGCCCCGTGTGGGTAGAAGACATTCTCCAACACCTCTCCCACAGATGGTCCAAACACCATCTATGGATAAACAACTAAAGGATATCAAACACTTTAGTTTGACATACCCCCATGGCACACGTCTTCTACCCGTGACACAGTGTCAAGTCCCAACCAACACGTACATGACTCCCCGCATCATCTTCCCTTGCGACCGTGTTACGACCACCGCAGCACGACCACGTCGCGATGACCTCCTAGCCCCATGTCGTGTGCCCTCCTGATATCACATGTCGTGCCGTTCCGGAACCAAGATATCGCGTGCCCTCTTGGCACCACATCGAGTGCCCCAGGCACCAAGTCACCACTGCCTGTATGCGGAATATAAGCGGCCCGAGTGGCGCTACAGATGTCCCAGGTAGCCATGTTGTGTACCTCGGTCACATCCTCTTCCACTCAAAATCGTCAACGTCCTTATTGACGTGAGGACACTTCTTAATCTTGAATGTGCCCTCACCTGATGTTGTAGTCCTTGAACTCACAGTCTTCACTACATGCCATCGATGCCTTGTCGCTTTATGACGAAGCAAATATTCGCTCACCAATTTCAGCTTTTGCAACACCTCGGTATCTCGACATTGTCTTCACCCCTTTCTTCTCAAGCTTTCTTTCAATTCGCACTAGTTCTTAGGTCTTCACTTCTTAACTAGCTCGGGGATGTCGCGTGCCCTCTTGGCACTACGTCGCATACCCTCTTGGCACTATATCGCGTGCCCCGCTGTCACCAATTAACTCATTAGGATTATCCCTTCTGGATCGAGCTTGACTCTGATATCAAATGTCACGGGGTCACTCTTCCAATAGTGTTAGCTCGCGCGACACCTAACTCCCGATGCGCTAAGTCAGCCTATCTCTGATACCAACTGTCATGGGGGCGTCCTTCGACGCACCATCAACCCGCGTGGTGCCTTACTACCGCATGCAACGAAGTCAATTAAACTCTTTATCAGCTCTGATACCACCCCCCTAGAGGACGAGAACTCCCCCTCGTGATTTCCTCTGTTTCAAGGCCTACTATCTGATAAATTGTGCCCCTTATGATACACCCAATTGCACCACTGTTCTATATTTAGCCTGCTCAAGCTTCACCCTGTGCACTACACTAGTAATTCACTTCACAATAGTATTAGCATGCAGCTCCCCATGCCATCATGTCTTGCTCGTATATCGAACCAAACCTACAGTCGTGTGCCTATCTTATGCTGTCGTGCTTAATGGAGTCCCACGCAGCCCTCATGCTTCCGTACTCTACTAAGTCCCACGCAGTGCTCGTGAAGTTGCCCAACCGTATGCATCGCGATGTGCAATCCGGAGCCATACTTCAACCTCACCTTGGGTGCAACACAACATCGCTGTGTCGACCTCCTAGGCTCACCCTTTCAGGCCTAAGAGACACTTACGCCCCCTCTGGCAATGCAAGACCCCATATGGGTGGAAGACATTTTCCAACACTTCTCCCATTAAGAAGGTCCAAACACCATCTATGGGTACACAACTAAAGGACCTCAAACACGTTGGTTTGGCATACCCCCATGGCACACGTCTTCTGCCCGTGACACACAGTGTCAAGTCCCAACCATCATGCCCGTGACTCCCCACATCGTCTTCTCTTGCGACCGTGTCGCGACCACTGCAGCACGACCACGTCGCGAGGCCCTCCTGGCCCCATGTCGCGTGCCTTCCTGACACCACATGTCGTACCGTCCCGACACCAAGATGTCGCGTACCCTCTTGGCACCACATCGCGTGCCTCAGGCACCAAGTCGCCACTGCCTCTATGCGGAGTATAAGCAGCCCGAGTGACGCTACGGATGGCCCAAGTAGCCACGTTGTGTACCTCCGTCACAAATAGCTCCCAATTTTTTTTTTTTGCCATACGACACAGAATCCACAGAGTACCTGTGCAAACTTGCACACTGAGGATCCAATTTTTATGCAACACATTGAGAGGACACGTACACAAAGGGCGATAGCAGGAGTGTTGATTAAAACCCATGACTTGTACATCCATTCATCCATCAGGGAAGGGAATTCTGATTAATAATAGAGCTCTTACCATGGATCAAAATCTCGGTTGGAATTTCAAAATTTCGGCAGAGATGACTCGGTTTCAGCCTCCACCGAAACGAGAAATTGAAATTTTTTTGATGGGTGTCGAAAAATTCAAAATCTCGGCCGACAATTTGATTTTTTCAATTTCTTGGTCGATAATTCGAAATTATCGACCTAGATTTTGATTTTGATTTTTTTATTTTAGGTCTTGTGCTTCGAATTTTTTTTGGTTCCCATATATTTACCCGAGTTTTCTTTTTTTTTTTTCTCTTCTCCTATCTTCTTCTTCTATGCTTGACCAAATTTCACCGGATATTGTCTGAGCTTTACGAAATCTGATCGTATTTCGACGGACTTTGATGAATTTTCCCCCAAAGTTACCATAACTTACAGAATATCGTCAGATTTCTCTGTATTTAGTCGTATCTCGCTGAATCTTCCCAGATTTAGCCAGATCTTGTCGAATCTTGTCAGATTGCATCAAATATTGTCTATATCTTGTCGGATTTAGTTTCAATAGTTTAAATACGTCTTCTAATAATGTGAAAGAATTAAAAAAAATAACGTTTGACAAAGTTCGGAGCAAATTTCAAAAAATTATCGAGATTTACCAAAAATTTGACTGAAATTTTCCGAAAAATTGATCGAAATTTGACCAATTTATGGTTTGAGTGGTGAATGAAACCGAAACTGAGATTTTGATCCCTGGCCCTTACACGCCTAATTTAATAGGAAACCTCTATTGGTGCCCATTTGTTTTCTAAAAGCGCCCATTTAATGATGTCCGACAGTGTGTTAGGTAGTAGCATGCCTTCATTAAGTAAGCACTTCCAGTAAAAAAGGTAGGCGCTGTTAGTGTATTGCACAAAGATTGATAGAAAATAGACCGGAAAATTGCTTCAAGGCGCGATTAGATCGCTGTCTTTAAGACAATATTTGCCCCCTATATGCAACGGGATATCGGCAAATTCGCCTCCAGGATACAATGAAGCCTCGGTGAAGAACCGATCTGTCACACACTACGTTGCACTGTAGTGTGCGACCCAACGAAACGAAGACGCAGAATGCTCTGGTTTACACACGAATTCTGAGGGCTCAGATGTAAGATTCGGAAATTGCAAGTGTGTAGAATCCCTCCTCTGGCCTCTATTTATAACTTTCGGAGCACCTTTTCAGGGGCGGTTGTGTCTGTCGGTTGCTTGCAATCGAGGGCCCTGATCGATCCGATCAACGGTTGCAAGGATCCAACGGTTCACATCCATTACATCTTTTGGTCAATCGATTTATGCGAATTCAAATCGAATCGCTTTGTTCGAATCAACCACCGTTTCTTGAACGGTTGAATCTGCCTAATGCACACATGTGGTGCACACGTGCGAAGTCAATCCGTGACCGGTCAACAAGTCAACCGATCGGATCATCTCAGTTCAAATAGGAAAGGCTCCTCAAGCTCCTCGCGACGATGCGAAGTGCAAAGTGCGCCTTAAAAGCGCCAATTGCGCCAATTGCGCCATTCGCGACATCGCTTATCGATATCGCGACATCGCACATACAGCGTCTTGGCGTGTGGCGAACCGCCGCTATGAGCTGTGTTCTTCTTATTAAGCCAAACAATATGGAAGGTAAGTTTCCATATATAAGCCATGAATATTTCTTGTAAAATAGTGAGGTGGGACAAAACATTTACAACACTTTTAAACTTATGGTGGGAAAAAATTCCCTCCAATATTAATTCAAAATTCAAGTAATTTTGACTTGAAGGTTAAAAGCATCCTTTTAATATGGAACCAATCACTTTAAGGAACCATTTAAAAATAAATAAACATTATTAAATTAATAATAGATAAATATTATTAAAGTAATAAATATTTATTTGGTAAATATCCAACAGGCGCAAAGAGAGGTTCACTTTCAATATGTTTGTGGATGCTCAATATCATTTACACATGCATCAAATGTGATATGAAGATGGAAGGTGCTATGCTCATTCTCTCCCTCTCACTCTTAGGCTCGGTATGGCATAACTCTCTGTTAACCCCTGCCACAGAGTTTACCTGCTTTAATTGGTTCCCATTCTCTTTTCTAAGTTCCTTCAAAGGAGGGTTTACCTATTCTAACAACAACCTCCATTCTCTCTATTAATTCTTTACTAGAGTAAATAAAATCTGCTTTGGCAAAGAGTGATTAGAGAGGAGGGTAAAATTGTCGAACAGGGATACCTGTTAAAGCAAGTAAAAGGATGTTAGCAAAGAGGATGAGAACTTGTTAAAGAAGAAAAACTCTGCTATGACAGAAACTAGCAGAGAGCTAGACCATATACAACCTTAATCTATATGGTAGTATTACTTGAGATGGTATTGAGGGAATTAGAAATTGTGGAATAAGAGATTAGAAATTTATTAATTAAGGGAAAAAAAATCATATTAAGGAAAGAGAAAAGAAGGTTGCAGAAGATGGATAGGTTGATAAAGCCCTGAGATCCATAACCATGGTTGGCCGGCTTGCAATATGGGAGATATCAGGTGAAACTTATAATATCTCTAATAATTCTAATTAGCTAACTACATTCGGCATGGAATTATAATACAAAGATCAGGTTTGATGCTAATTTTATTGACTGCATTAAATTAGATGATGGAGACTAATTTTGATCCCAATTTTCCACGTGACTGATCTTGAGATCATAGCGAAACATCTGGAGGTTAGTTTTTTTTATTCCATAGGGCACAAATCCCAAAAAATGACTCAAAAATCTTGTAGCAGACATTATGCATAAGCGTGATTTTAGGTTTACTTTTTGGGATTTGTGCCACATGGAATAAAAAATTGACCTATTGATAGTACGACTATGGTCTCAAGATCAATAGTGTGGAAGATTGGGAAACAATCTCCATCATTTGATTCAACACGATCAACATGTTTTCAACATAGCCGCCCTCACCAATTTTGAACCGTTGATCATATCTAAAATATTGGCATTCGTAGGTGATCATGGACTTCAAAAACTTCACCAAATTTAGATGGTCAACGAGTCATCTCATTGCTGCCGTTTGATTGTAGTCCTTCCAAGTTCTATCCTATTAAATTAGACCGTTCAGATTAACGGGTAAAGAAGTCCTTATAACTAGAGACAGAGTGCAACATATTCCTCGGTAAGGCAGCTGCACCATGGAATCATTCCACATTAAAGGGTTGTAGTTTCGTACACGGTTGTAAGGGAAGTGAGAACCCTATCTCAGATTGGGTCCGTCGGAACGTGGCCTAACATTTATCTTTTAGAACGTGACACGTGTCACTATCCTTTGTGGCCACGTAATACACACAAATTTATGCCCTTTTATTTAAGGCTAGTATTACTACCACACCATTATATCTTATAATCACCTCACTTAAATCAAGGAAAAAGTGAGTAGCATCTAACCGTCGGATTATAGACCTATGATTTTAAGATTATTTTCTTGAAAGATTGGGATAAAAAATAATCTCCACCTTTGATTCAAATCACAGAGCAATCAATAGCTTCTGTTGTTTTTTCTATTTTAAGTGAGATGAGTGTAACTCCATAATTAAATACAAGGGTAGTGTAGATGCATGATTCCTAACTAGTTGGGAAGCAGCTAAGGATAAGGGGAAATTAATTGCTGACTTGGAAAGGCTATCTATTATATACAAAGTTTGGTATCATGGATGATGCAGATAACAAAATGGTGTGCCCCAGAAGAGCCGTCGTTGCATTATATATAAGCCAAAAAGATGCACATAATCTTTGGCACTGTAATGATTGGTATCAGTTTTCATGCAACGTTGGAAGATAAGTTTAGAGTGGGCCCTTGCGACTGATGGGCTTTC
This sequence comes from Chloranthus sessilifolius, assembly GCA_021018995.1. NCBI lineage: Eukaryota > Viridiplantae > Streptophyta > Magnoliopsida > Chloranthales > Chloranthaceae > Chloranthus > Chloranthus sessilifolius. Next base: position 8,422,467 of record CM037590.1, read on the forward strand.
GGGTCACATTCTGATGATCCAACAAGTCATTTGGTGGCACAACCTTGTCTCTAATGGAATATTGTTATATAATATGAAAAATAATGTCCATAGTCTAATTCAAAGCAATTTACACATGCAAATCTTGATTGGTGCAATACCTTTAAAGCATCAACAGTCTGGGCCCAAACTGACTAATAGGTCCAGATTAAGAATCCAAAGCCTAAACTTGGTCTTATTTTTTTTTTTTTTTTGGTTTTGGGGATGTTATAGATGTAGTGCTTATACAAACTTGCATGCAGAGAGGGCGGGGGCAGGTGTGGGATTTAGAACCCGCGACTTATTGCTTCCACAAGGGAAAAGTATACCAATTTGATCTAATGCTCAACCGTTCTAAACATGGTCTATTTGAATCCATTGAAGCCACATTTTAAAATTGGACCAACCCAATTAAAATGTATATAATTCACTCCGGTCGAAAAAGGCAATCTCATTGGTGATTGGAGATTTTTTTGTCCTCCCACTCTTCTATAAAATGGATCTTGAGATCATAGGCTAGCACACGTCCCAAAAAATGACCCAAAAATCACATGACATACATCACACCCACATGTAATTTTGTGATCATTTTTTGTGACGTGTGCTATGTGGAATTGAAAACTAACCGTTTGATGATACTCCTATGATCTCAAGACCCATGGTATGAAGAATAGCATAAAGAATAATTTTGATCTTCTAATTCAAAGCAGTCAATGATGAGAATTTCTTTGCCACTAGGGTGAGATTATTTCAATTTCACGAGATGCATTATTTTCCTCCTCTAACCTAGTCAACTCTCAACTTATGTTTTGCATGTTAAAATCATTGACTATTTTGAACTAAACAATGGATAAGATTTTTCTTCCTAATCTTCTAGACTATAAATCTTGAGATCATGAGTTTACCATTAGTCGGTCAGATGTTCACTTCATGGGACACACATCCCAAAAAGTGGAAGTGATCAGGGGTGTACTATTAGATGTGGTTCACTTTCACTTGGTGGGATGTGTGTCATGCGAAATCTACATTTAACCATCTAATTGTAGGGATATCAAGATTTATTATGTGAAAGATTAGGATGAAAATGATCTCCATCATCCAATTTAAAGCAATCAACAATTTTAGCATGTGAAACCCGAAGAAGGAAAAAATAAATAAATCTCAAGTCTGTAATGAAGGTACCCTATGGGAAAATGATCTCCATCAACAATTTTCAAAATTTTAAAGTCTAGGCCTGCTTATTGCAAGTCTAGGCCTGCTTATTGCACTCCTAGCCAAATGGGTTGGCTTGCGATCCGGTCCAGCCCATTAGTGTAAATGGGGTGTGCATAAAAAAAGGTTACCTCGTTTTGCACTAAGTACCAAACCCTAAGAGCACCCACCTAGCGTCACCAGGTGGGTGGAGATAGAGTTGTGGTTGGTGCAAATCCACTTACCTATAACGGAATTAAAAGGTTAAACAGCCAATTTTTGCTGTATTAGTGACCTAAGCAAAGTAAGGGTCCTCATCATATGCTCATACCTACCTGTAATTGGTTGGAATTTGTTTGGAATTGGAAGAATTTTGTAACTCAATGAATGGCCAGAAGACTAAAAGAGCAACTACTTCTTTTTGAAAAGCTTTATGCAACAGATTCTTTCAGCTCAACTAACACCATAGACTGCCTTGAATCGGACGATGGAGATCTTTTTCAACCCATTCTTCAACAAAATGAAAGTTCAGATCATGTCACACATATCAGAGGGTGAGATGTTGGTTCCAGGTAGAAAACTTACGAAGCAAGACCTGAGAACTCTTGTCATGGTACACTCTTACTAACCATCACTTTGAGGATGTGTGCAACATGGAATCAACATCTGACCATCTGATATGTGACAAAAAACAATATCTATCATCTGATTCAAGGCAGTCAAATGTGTTAATAAAAGAACCATCAATTACAGAGAATTTCCCTTTAAGCTTGTCAAAATTGTAGCACTCAGGGGCCCACGTCGGAACAGAATGATGGGAGTTTAAGCCCACCGTTATATATTGATTACTCTCCAACAACTAAGGCTCTATTGTGATGCCATAGTCAAGTGGTGATCATGGTTGTTAAGATGATGCATATACTCTATACTTTATGTGTGAACATAGATAGTGACAAATTTCATTTTCAATACTATTTCGGTGGGAGTCATTTAGGCTCATTTCCGATAAATTTTTGAACCCGAATAGAATCTGATGGGGTGCATCAGCAGGTTGGTTCGGGCATATACCCTTCACTGCTCGAGCAGCTAAAATTTTGTCAGAACCTACTTGGTATGCCCATCTCAACCACATTTATAATGTCTTCTTCTCGCGTCTTTGTTGCTCAACATATGATACTATATATCATAACATAAATCTCTCCACCTTATGAAGATGCTCATCCAATCAAAGAAGCACTCATTGATCTCAAAGCACATTGCTCACCTTGCATTATATCAAGTTTAATTTTCTCACCTGCCTCTAATATTGTTTAGGAGGTTTTGGCCAATCAACCTTTGAAATCGTGTTCACTAAACATGCATTCCATATATCCATAGATTCCATCTTTATTGTATTAATTTTGATAGGGCTTCACTCACCTGACCGTCATTTAAACACAAGAAAAAAAATGCTATTTAAATGATCTTACACCATTAATAGCCTAAGATGTTTATAATCCATATTGAGGGAAAATGACCCAAATGTTACAGTTTTCAAAAGTTTGAATCATCCGATCTATGCACTCTAATACTAACGATTGTTCATAATTTTTAATGATCAATATATAAAGTTCACTAATTAGATGATTCACATCCACTTATAATTAATAATTATTTTGCTGAGACATTCTACTGATAGATTACTACTTAGACGATTTATATTGATCACAGATGTGTGCCACATGACATAATAATCAACCATACTTTAATGGTGGAAGATCAAACTCTAATTCAATGCTATTAGATCATTTTGACGGATGCCATTATTCCATTTCAAACCCTTTAATCTAAAGGATGCAGATCCTTTTTTTTTTCGACACTCCCTAGTCGAAAGCAATTCTTTATATTTCTAACTTATCAAGACTTGTCAAGAACCTACATTCTTTTGTGACCAAGTAACACCACCAAAGGAAGTAACAACAGAAATGAACCTCATGCTATACTTTATGGTCTATATATATATATATATATATATATATATATATATATATATATATATATATATATATATATATATGATAAGGCTATGGTAATGATAATAGATTTTTAAAAAACTCTATGCAAACAGAGGAGTGGGGTATGAGATATTATAAAATCAGCTGGGCTTATATCTGTTTTTTCATCTCATCCAAAAATAGCTAAAGGAGGTATACAATGGGTTCATTGTATGGAGTATGGCGTATGAAAACAAACAAAAAAAAACTTGAAAGTTGAGTATGGATTTGGTGCTGCCCGATTAATATTTCCCTTTTTCAACAGCGAGCACAAGAAAACAAAATCTCATAACATGAAAGGTCATTCCCCCATAAAGCAAAATAACCGCTCTAAGCTTCGGTGGGGAGCTTTTAGAGTCGTTTGGTAAATCATTCCCCCACGTCAATAGTATTGGCAGAGAATTATTTTAAGTTTAAAACAAGGGAAATTTCCAGGATCGATCCGGTAAGATTTACCTTTTTCGTCAGAGACCTTATAGTTTCACCTTTCTCATAACTGACCAGCTCAAAACTAAGCCAATTTCAACTAGCACAAGAAGTCTCAAATATCCCTTATTACACTTTTTATCGTTCTACATAGTTTAAAATTTTAAAAATTACACTTTTTTATATTTATGCGATGTGAAGCAGCATCTAGGTTGTCTGATATGAAGGCCACAATATAAATATTGATGGTGCCAAAGATTAACACGAAAATAGGCGATATCGCCTCTTTAACCCCCCCAAAAGAAACAAAAAAAAAAAAGAAAAAGAAAAAGAAAAACAAAAACTGACTGTCTATACAGTGGTTTCACACAAACTATGCTTTTAAATGATTTACATTAAGGCTGCGTTTGGGTTAGCTCTTTCAGGGCAAAGAGCAACTCTTTTGCTCTTTGGCTCCGATACAAAACTCTTTTCATGTTTGGTAACACAACTCCTCGCCCTATTTGCTCTGGCGGGGAGCTGTTTTGAATGATAAAACTGCTCTCTTTTTATTTTATGCCAAAGTAGATTTTATTGGCTCTTATAGAGAGCAAGTAGAGAGCTGCTTCTGTTCTTATAAGAGCTAATCCAAACACAGCCTAAAAGAAATCATTTAAAAACCTAATTTGTTGGAACCATAAAAAAGAACACGGATTTTAAGGGTTTTGACAACTGAAAATCTGACACGTAAGACCTGCTATGATGGGGGAGCCAACAAAGAGCTGATTTACCGGACGCTCTATTCCAAACGCACTCTTTCTTATTAAATTAATGGGATCGACTCTCCTCACCTTCGGCCTAGCATACAATTTTCACTTTCCCAGATTTAAACCCATACATTGTTTTGTGTCAACAAGTCGGATCTCACTTTCCCAGTTTTAAACCCATACTTTGTTTTGTGTCAACAAGTCGGATCCAAGGCTCATCTTGGCCAACCCGTGATCTTTACCGTGTAAAGCATATAAGCTAGACCCGTCAGGTCAGGTACTAGGCATCCGACTCGAACTTTCGGTCTGGTTGGGTCTGGTTCGGTCGAGTAACAGGTCGGTCAGGTCAAGCAAATATCAAGTCAGGTCAGGTTTTCGGGTTAGGTCAAGTTTTCGGGTAGGGCTTGGCATCGGGTTGGGTTGAGTTGTGTCGGGCATATGCCAATTTCTCGCGGGCTAATCTGTTACCCTTCTTATTTTTATGCAACACTAAAATTATGCCTACTGGACGGTCCATATTATTGAAGCCAAATACTTTAATATGACCACTTTATATGTGAGCAACGGTCCATAATCAAATTTATAGATTGAATAGTACTTTTAAACCGTTGGTTATTTTAGAGTTAAATGATTTCTTATGATGTTTAGTCATTTTGACAAATTGGGCGGGCCAAAACATTCCTTTTAAGGCCCAATTGGACAAATTTGGCTGACCAAAATATTACTTTTAGGCTGTGTTTGGTATTGCTCTTTCGAGAGTAGAAAAGAGCCGTTATTGTTATTGTAAAGAAATGTGAGGAGAGAGGACGATTGGAAGATAAAAGGGAGGATGCTCTTTAAAATACGAAAACAACCGTCTTTAAAAGAGTAAGATTTTTCATACTCTTTAAAGAGGGATGTTTTTCACGTTTCAAAGAGTCCTCCCCTTTTTCTTCCTCCAATTCTTCTCTCTCCCCCCCTATTCATTTGTAACAATAAAGTGTATCAGCTGCTTTTTCCTACTCCTTCAAAGAGCAATGCCAAACACAGCAATAAAGAAGAAGGCGAGAACTTTGGCTTAGGCTTGGGAAGAAAATCGGTTAACAAATTTTTCGTTCCGATTTCCGGTACAAAACTTGCACCCTAAATCTATCCAACCCATTGTGAAATTTTAGATTTTTTTTGGGATTATGCATGCAAAAGGCACCGAAATATTTCTTAATAATTAAAGAACTTTTTGCAGTATGAAGCTTACCAGGTGTCCCATAAGGTTAAAGTACAACTCATCTCTATCCACCAACTAGCGTATATATATAATGATTCAGACAAACTAATTGACTGCTCACAGCTCATATGGGCCATAGCACAGAAAATGAACCAAGCGGATGCAAATGTGCCTCTTGTGGGCCATTCCACATATTTATGTCAAGGTGCCAAGTATCATATTTGGGGGCAGCGCCGAAAAAATAGGCCTCCAAGTATCATCATTTATCAAGGTGCCAAGCACAATTATATCCATTTATCATTTCTTTCTTCCATCTATGATTACTTAGGATTTGTTAATGAATGGTAAGATTTTTATTAATAGATAGTTTATTTGATTCAAAGCTTAATAAAAGATGTAGTATTTTAAATTTCTTCATAAGTATCCTATCTGAGTTTCAGTGCCGGCAAATTTCGAATTGAATCGATTGCCTCAGGGGCTCAATAAATGCGTTGATAACTTTGAGCGCCAAATCAGTAAAATGAACTTCACGAATTTTTATGGTTATAAATAGTAATGTATTTCCTAACACTTTACCATTTGGATAGGAGGAGCTTGACCCACGCGCCACCAGCACTCAGAGTCGGATACCTAACACCACCTCAACCCTATAAACTCATCCATGATGGCCATCACAACGTTGATTTGAGGGATCAAAGGCTTAGATGCCGGGATGAATCTCTAGTTTTAGTAGCCAAGCCCACTCAAATCCGTAGACACGAATTTGGTCAAAATTTGTCAAAACGTGGTCGAACGAAATTTTCATTCGAATTTTATCGATATTTTTAAAATTTTCATTAATTTCAGTGAAATCAACCCGTGGACAAACCATATAATCTCAAATACAAATAAGCAACCTAAATTTAGTCAGTGTTTGGTACGACAAACTCATAAACATTTGTGGATCTCTCAAGGTTTAATCAGATGGAGGCATGCATTAAAGGTGAATCTCTCTTTTTTTTTCTTTTTTCTGTTAACCTGAGTGATCGGGCATCGTAGAAGCCCCAATTACGTGTTATTAATTTCAGTGACACGTGCTCGCCTCAGGTTAGCATGTGATATTGAAAATCAATCCCAATCTATTACAAAGTCCAATCTATTTGTTTTATCTTAGCCCGAAGAAAATAGAAGTCCAATCCAGTTGTCTAAACCCAAGACAATACAAGCTTCTCAACAAATATGGAAGGAAGATATTTTAGAGAAAATTATAAAAAGATGTAGAAATAAAAAAAATTAGGAGAAACTTCTCAACAAATGTGGAAGGAAGAGTCTAGAATATTATGAAATGGATTTGAAAAAGTGGAGAAAAGTGTTGGAAGTGTGTGGAACCAAAGACTAGTGTGGAAACTTTTAGAGAGAATTCTACAAGGGTTCGCAACCGTTGGATGTATGACATGTGTATAAATCTACTATCATTCATTGTATGCTAGGAACTCTATAAATAGGCAAGAGGGTCTTATTTGCTAGGTACCTCACATACCTCACAACTCGTAAATATTCTTGAGTTTGGAATAGCAATGCTCTTTCATCCTCCAAAAAATAAGTCTTTGTATTCTTAGTTTAAGTGTGGAGTCTTGAGTGTGAGTTGTGAGCTTTCTTTTGAGTTATTGTATTTTTCTTCAAATTGTGAGTGATCTTTGAAAAGTGTTGTAGCATCTTTTATTGTGAGTATAATACAAGTAACTTGTTTACTTGTTTGGGTCAAATATTAGTAAGATTAGAGTTGTGTACTCTAAATTTTACTCAACAATTGGTATCAAAGCAGGACGGTCAGGGATCGTTCTTGGTGGAGTTATCTTGAGTTGTGAGGAGTTTGGTACTCTATAAGTTTGTTAGTCAAGCTTGTTCAGTATAGTCGAAGTCTTGCTGGCACGATGGGTGACCCTCAAGTACTTGGAGGAATCAAGAAGCTCAATAACAAAAACTACAACAAGTGGGCAACATGTATGGAGTCTTACCTACAAGGTCAGGACCTTTGGGAGGTTGTTGGTGGTAGTGAAGTTATACAACCAGTGGTAGAAGATGCCAATGGCATCTTGTGACAGTGGAAGATTAAAGCAGGCAAAATGATATTTGCTTTAAAAACCACAATTGAAGAAGAAATGTTGGAGAACATTTGGGATGCCAAAACACCGAAGGAAGCATGGGACACTTTTGTTACTCTCTTTTCAAAGAAGAATGATGCAAGACTTCAACTTTTGGAGAATGAGCTGCTACTGATGGCACAACGCGACATGGCGATTGCCTAGTACTTTCACAAGGTGAAGTCGATATGCCGCGAAATTTCAGAGTTAGATCCAACAGCTCCTATTGGGGAAACCAGGATAAAGAGAATAATTATTCATAGTTTAAGACCCGAATATCGAGGGTTCATTGTGGATGTACAGGGATGGCCGACACAACCATCAGTTGTTGAATTTGAAAATTTACTTACAAGTCAAGAAGCTATGGCTAAGAAAATGGGAGGAATCTCGCTGAAGGGTAAAGAGGAAGCACTCTACACCAACAAAAGCAAAGACAATTCCAAGCAACACACTGGTGGTGGATCAAAAAAGGATGGTGACAAGATGAAAAGTTACCAAGGAAAGGGAGGCTCTCGTCCAAGGGGAGCTTCAAAGAATCGCAGTAATAGTAGAAAGCTCGGTGATGAGTGTTACAACTATGGGAAGGTGGGCCACATGACGAAAGATTGTTGGACTAAGAAAAAGCCTGTTGAAAGTAATATTGTTACCTCCAGTTCTAAGGAGAATAGCAAAGGTGGTTGGGATGCCGAAGTGTTATTTGCTATGGAGGAGGAAGAATTAGCTCTTACGGTAACAACACCAAAATAAATTGACTATAAGAATGACTGGATCGTAGATTCGGGGTGCTCAAATCATATGATGGGTGATGATCGATTTTAAATTGTACCCTTATAAGTGCACAAGATCTATCGTAGCACGGTGAAATTAAGGGTGTCAAACTCATAAGGAAGCATGAAATTTAATTAATTTTTATAAGCGTCAAATGAACTTAAGGAAATATCAAAGGCGAGATCTTTGTCACGATAAAAATTAATAACTATGCAAACATAAAAATAAAAAGATCTAAACAAAGCTAAGCAAGGAAAACAATGAAAAATCAAACAACGATGAAAAGATGATCAAGGAGTCCGTTGACCCTAGATTTGTAATTTTTTTACCAACAATCAATCACACATTTCAATGTCAAATTATTTACCATTCTTTTACTACAAGAAAAATGAATTGAAAAGAATGTGATTATTGATCTGACATACCTTATCTAAACACTATGACTGATCTAACCACGACATGAATCATGCGAAAAGCATAGCGTATCTCACATTCGAAATCACAACATTAAAATCAAACGCATGACATCATAAATCAGTCTATAAGATCAGATATAGGCGGAATAACTTGTTTATTATCGCCAATCACACAGTCAACGACTATAAACGAGTATTCGATGATAACACAATATGTTCACACTGAAGGCCGTACGATTCAATAATTATGACAAGGAATACAAATATTAATCATGGGTCAAAAAATTATCCGATACCGATACGTATTGTCTGATACATATTTATTTTGAACTTGGGCGGTACGATACAAAGGCATTGTATCGTACCCTATTAAAAATAATATACTTATCGTCCGATACGGGCAATGTATCGCCTGTATCAGACGATACAGACGATACATTGAAATTATCAGACGATTGTGTAGACAATCGCCATCGATTGTGTAGACAATCAAAATTTTTATTTTTTATTTTTTTCGATTGTCTACACAATAGATGGCGACTGTGTAGGCAATCACCATTGATTGTGTAGACAATCGGAAAAAAAATAAATAAAATTTAATGTGTCAAGTCGATACATTCAATGCACCGCTGATACATTGAATGTATCGGCCGATACCCGATACGTATCGTCCTGGAGGTCAGGACGATACGTATTGGTTTACCGATATTTTGATCCTTGATATTAACCCTCATTTAACTACATGAAAAATGATTCGAAAAGAATGCCATTTTTGATCCTGCATATCCTATCCAAAAACTATAACTCATCAAATCACGGCATGAATCATGTGAAAGGCATAGCGTATCTCAAATTTGAAACCACAACATTAAGATCCAATCGTACGGACTGAAAGTCGTACGATTCAATATTTGTAAAAAGAAATGATTGAATGAAAATAAATTGACTACTCTAGGGGTCGCATTCTCCTTGAATGAACGATTTTAGCCGTTCATATCTGATCCACGCGCAAGGCACAGATCCAAAATCATTATAAAAATGCTATTTAATTTATCAAATACTCAGATCTTTTAGGAAAAGATCCGAAACCTTACAAAGCTTTGGTTCCTAATTACAATCTAATTAAAAAAAACTAAAGCTAAAACAAAATGAAAAACTAAGAAGAAAAATCTTGAAGAAAAACTACTAAAAATTAGCCAAAAAGGCATAAAAAGAAGCATGCCCAAACCATAAACACTGCTCTATTTATATAGGGCTTGGATGAAAGAGTTTTCATATATAGGTCAATCAATGGAATTACAAGATTCAATAGATTGAATTCAAAATCTGATTTTTGGCGGATTTATTTGAATTTGAAATAAATAAATTGATTTTAGGAAATCAATCAATTTAAATTTAAATTCGAATTTGAGAGGGAAATAGTTGTCATCCAACTCAATCGATTGATTTTAAATTCAGATTTTGGGCAGCAGAATAGTTGTCATAACCTCAATCGATTGATTTTCAGAATTCAATCGATTGAGTTAGACCCGTGACATTTTTAATTCTCTTAGCAATGGCTGGATCAATAAGTTCTTTCACGGATTTCGATGCTTCCGTTGGCTTTATAGTTCAATGCTCCCATGTAGCCTTAATTATGTACTTTTATGCTCTTATAAGATCCAACAATCATGAACACCTGAAATCACTAAAACTAAATAACAGTCGTCAGATAACCTTTATCGGATAGCCAAATGTTGGTATTAGAGTCTGAAATATGATTATATTTCGGCACAAATCACACCCCCGAACCTACACTTTACTAGTCCTTGAGAAAAGAGAATGATAAATATGTTGAAAAAATAAATTAACAATCGAAAAAAAATAAATGTCACTTTCGTAGGGAACACGATTGCATTTAGTAGATGCAATAAGCTTTTAAACCCCTAAGTGATCCATAGTGGAGGAGTTGTGTCTCCTGAGGGTTTACAGTGAAGATACCCACAAACTTCCAAAAACTGTTTTCAAAATCATCGATAAAAGAGATTTCAAAAATCAGTTTATATAATATATACACCTTTAAAATCCAAAATCAGCAATCATTTTAGCATGTAAATGCCCATTCTCAAATAACGATGCTATGATAATTCCACTGTTGCATATTCCAATTAACCCAATGCTCCAATCTTTAGATCAATTTTTCATTCATGCCTAGAGTATTGTGTGTGCATATGTCAATGCTTAAATTGTTCTATCGCCGAATAAATTCAAATCAGGAATCATCGGATCCCAAGTCTCGACTCAATCCTCACCTTAGCTATACACTCAAAATAAAATCGCTCTGATGAACGGTTCAGTTTTTACACACATGCGAGAAAGAGTTACAACACAAACAAAAAAGTCTCACATGATATAGAAAACACGGAGCATCAACGAATTAAAAGAAATCTCATGATGAAAGATATTTTGTATCCTAACCACATTATATCAAGCACCATAGACATTGCGCTATCACTCTTCACAAGGCATTTACCACTCATGATTGGATCAAGAAGGTCTTTTTCAAAGTTGTAACGGGGATTGGGTGAAAGTTAAGAAAGAAAGGGAAATCGGGGATCAAATTTCTCTGAGAAATCGGAAAAAGAAATACAACTTGATTTTCTAACTTTGCAGTATTTCTTTCTCGGATTTTTCATGATTTCTCCTTTTCTGTTTATCAACTTTTCTCCTACTTTTCATTTCATTTTTTTTTTCTTTTTAACACCACTTTACGTTTTTCACATATTTTTCATTTCTTTATCTCTTGCACAAAGTTTTTTTTTTTTTTTTCCCCTCTCCTTTTATTCACATATTTTTCTGTCATATGCTTCTTGCAAGTATTACTGTCATGATTGTCCACTTTCTCTATTGTTCGCATCTCTCTTTCCCAATTTCTCAGTGATTGAAGGGTGAAGTTTTGTATTTTTTTTTTTCAAACTGGTGTGGGATATGGTTAATATAGTTTAACAAAAAATATTTAGGGTAAAATTTTTCGATAAGGCTCAAAGGGGGTAGAAAAAAAGGAAAATCATTATAAGGTGGGGCATTTTAGGGACAAACAAGCCAAGGATGACCTTTGATCATTTCCTTTCATGATAGTAATGATACCTATTTGTCTTGAGTTTAAATACAATAAGTTCTAGCACAATGATATAAAACACGCGAAATAAACAAACCTAGATAAAATGTATGAGATTTCAACAATCAAACACGAATTTCAAAGATACTTCGAATTTATTTTAGCACCCATCAAGAACGAGGAAAAAGTTATAAAGCTCACTGGATTTAGTCTTTCTTAAGATCTTAGAATTCCAAATTTGAACTAATATTTTGATTTTTGGACCGAAGCATGACGAAGGTACAAAATTTTTTCTAAGCATAAATTTCAAACCAATCTTTAAATGTTCAGAATGGAGTTAATTATCCTAAATAACAACAGTTTTATCATGACATGAATACTTCAAAATTAAAATTAAAAATTTCATGCATCAACGACTACAATTTGAAAACTACGCTAAAAATAAATAGTGATTATTTTTTTTTTTAAACAAGGTATTGAAGGTATATTTTAAACAATAGATCAACATGCGATATAAAAGTTAAAGAACATGAGCCATGCATTTGAGCACACCACCCTCAAACCTAAGTGGTGTTATGTCCTCATTGCACAAAATCATAAATATTATAATAGCAATATGACAATCAGAACGTCCCTTTCGAAGGAGGAAGGGCGGAGGAGGAAGGGGGAAGAGCTAAGGTCACTCCCCCTTTCTTTCCCTCTTTTTTTTTAAAAAAAAATCATCAAAATCATACTAATTAAATCAAATAAAAACAAAATGAAATAATTTACAAGGGGCTTGGGTTGCCTCCCAAGAAGCCCTAAGTTTTTGTTTTGTTGTCTTCAGTCGGACCATCCTCAAGCTACAAGAGAAACAAGAAAGGGTCATTCATCTCACATGTTTTGGTTGCCCTTTTCATCACTTAAGGTCGTGATGCTTTTTGGGGGAGGGCTTTCAACAAACCTATCCACCCTGTAAACCATGAAACATTCGATTTTAGTGTATATTGGCAATTTAAATGTACCGAATAAATCATTGTTTAAAACCAATCGACTTGAGGGTTCGTCAAAGCATTGTAGAAATGGATCAGTGGGCACATAAGGTGCCTCATCAGTAATTCTCGACTCCTCAGTCGATGTAAAAGGACCTGTGTCCTCCTTATGCAATTGTTCTTGAGGTATTAGAGGAGTAACACAAATTGGTTGGCTAACTTCCACTATTTCAATATTATTTGGGCCAACAATCTCTTCCTTGTAATCTACCTCAGGCCCACCACAAAGCGTCATGGTCTCAACCTTAGGTTCATGGGCGGGGGTAGTTTCTTCTTCCCAAATCACGTCTTGCGAGAAGTTTATAGGTTGATTAGGCAAGGTATTTGATTTCCTAGCCATGACGGCGACCTTCTGCCCCATTTGATATACAAAACTGTCAAATTCTTTTTGCATCTGATCTTGAAAATCATAACACATAGTTAATATCTGATTTTCGAAATCAGAACTCCATAGGGATTGTGAGTATTGTGGGTCAAATTATGGTTAGTCTGAAATTTTTTACATATATGGCTGATTTAATTCACAGCCCTAATTTGGTTCCCACAAATTTTGATCATTCTCCTCATATTCATCTCATGGGGATTGTGAATATTGTGGGTAAAACTAAGGTTGGTCTGACAAATTATGCTTTTAAGGCTGATTTAATTCACGACCCTGATTTAGTTCTCACCAATTTTGATCATTCTCCCCATATTCATCCAAATGTGAGAATGGAGTCTCATAATTATACTTATCAAAAGATAGGGGCATCGAATTTGAAGAAAACTCCATATTACATAATCAAAAACTAAAAAATGAAAATACAACTACAAAAACCTAATTAAATTTAGCAACAAAGGTACGTACTTTGGCCTCTCGCGGGTGTCCCCTTCGAAGCATTGGTAGATTCGAACCTCGATCTCCAAATCTGGCAACAATTAAACTATAATTAAAAAATTACTAATACAAATAATCCAAAAATGCAATAAACTTTAAAAAACGAACAAAATTTAAGAATAAAAAAATTTCAAATTCAAAAATCAAATTCAAATTTCAATTTCAAATTCAAAATTCAAAATCAAAATCAAAATTCAAGATTCAAAATTCAGCATTTCAAAGTCAAAATTTGAAATTCAAATTTAAATTTAAAATTTAAAATTCAAAATTCAAATTTAAAATTCAAAATTCAAATTGAAATTTCAAATTCAAATTTAAAATTCAAAATTCAAACTCTGAATTTCAAATTCAAATTCAAATTTCAAAAATTTAAAATTCCAAATTTTAAAAATTCAAAATCTAAAAAGAAATCCTACAAATCTTTCAAATCCTAAAAAAAAAATTCTACATAAAAAAAGAAAGGAAAGAAAAGGAAATCCTACCAATCCTAAAAAACAATTCTAAAAGGCAATAAACTAAAAGAAAATCCTACAAATGCTAAAAAAAAATCAAAATTCAAATTTCAAAATTTCAAATTTCAAATTTCAAATTCAAATTCAAAATTTTTATAAATCAATCGATTGATGTGAAACAATGAAACAAATGTAACTCAATTCTCTGCACCTTTGTCAATCGATTAAATTTTGACACTCAATCGATTGAAATGGACCAAGGGGCAGATTTTAACAGTTTGGGTTAATTTAGAATCAATCGATTGATTTTGAGAAATTGATCAATTTACTGATAAAACAGGTTTCACAGTTCAGGCAGAATGAAAATTTCAACAATCACAAATTTTTTTATTTTTTTATTATTTAAAAAAAATTTGACACTCATAAAAATTAATAAAATTCGATGCTTCCTCGGCAACGGCGCCAAAAATTTGATCGATTTTAAATTGAACCTTTACAAGTGCACAAGATCTATCGTAGCACGGTGAAATCAAGGGTGTCAAACCCACAGGGAAGCGTGAAATTTAATTAATTTCTAAAAGCGTCAAATGAACCTAAGGAAATACCAAAGGCGAGATCCTTATCACGATAAAAATTAATAACTACACAAACATAAAAATAAAATATCTAAACAAAGCTTAAGCAAGAAAAATAATGAAAAATCATACAACGATGAAAAGATGATCAAGGAGTCCGCTAACCTTAGATTTATAATTTTTTCTACCAACAATCAATCTCACATTTTAATGTCAAATTATTTACCATCTTTTTACTAAAAGCAAAATGAATCGAAAAGAATGCGATTATTGATTCGTCATACCCTATCTAAACACTATGACTCATCCAACCACGACATGAATTATGCGAAAAGCATAGCGTATCTCACATTCGAAATCACAATATTAAAATCAATCGTATGTCATCCTAAATTAGTCTACAAGATCAGTTCTAGGTGGAATAACTCGTTTATTGTCGCCAATCACACGGTCTATAACTATAAACGAGTATTCGACGATAACACAATATTCTCAAATTGAAGGCCGTACAATTCAATAATTATGACAAAGAATACAAATATTAACCTTCATTTAAATACAAGAAAAATGATTAAAAAAGAATGTGATTATTGATCCGACATACCCTATCCAAAAATTATTACTCATCCAACCACGGTATGAATCATGTAAAAGACATAGCGTATCTCAAATTTAAAACCACAACATTAAGATCTAATCGTACGGCTTGAAAGTCGTACGATTCAATATTTATATAAAAAAAAAATTGAATGAAAATAAATTGACTACTTATCTAGGGGTCGCTTCCTCATTGAATGAGCGATTTTAGCTGTTCATTTCCGATCCACACGCAAGGCACTGATCCAAAATCATTATAAAAATGCTCTTTGATTTATCAAATGTTCAAATCTTTTAGGAAAAGATCGGGAACCATACAAAGCTTTGGTTCCTAATGATAATCTAATTAAAAAAAATTAAAGCTAAAACAAAATGAAAAACTAAGAAGAAAATCCCTAAAGAAAAACTACTAAAAATTGGCCAAAAAGGCCCAAAAAGAAGCATGCCCAAACCATAAACACTGCTCTGTTTATATAGGGCTCGGATGGAAGAGTTTTCATATATAAGTCAATCAATTGAATTTCAAGATTCAATCGATTGAATTCAAAATCTGATTTTTGGCAGCTTTATTTGAATTTGAAATAAATCAATTGATTTTAAAAAATTAATCAATTTAAATTTAAATTCGAATTTGAGAGGGAAATAGTTGTCATCCAACTCAATCGTTTGATTTTAAATTCAGATTTTGGGCAGCAGAATAGTTGTCATAACCTCAATCAATTGATTTTCAGAATTCAATCAATTAAGTTAGACCTGTGACATTTTTAATTCTCTTAGCAATGGCTGGATCAATCGATTCTTCCATGAATTTCGGTACTCCCGTTGGCTTCATGGTTTAATGCTCTCATGTAAGCTTAATTATACACTTTTATGCTCTTGTAAGATCCAACGATCACGAACACCTGAAACCACTAAAACTAAATAACAACCGTCAGATAGCCTTCATCAGATAGCCAAATGTTAATATTAGGGTGTCAAATATGGTCATATTTCAACACAGATCAGGTGATAAACAGAAGCTACAAAACCAGTCTGGGTACAAAGGAGGTCGTGTGGTGGTGACAACCGACAACTCAAGATTACCGATATCTCACATCGGTAAGATTATAGTTATGCCTCGATATAATTCTAACCAGGTGCCACTTCAAGATATTTACCATGTCCCAGGAATGAAGAAAAATTTGTTATCTGTGGCTCAATTGACATCATTAGGCCACTATGTCTTGTTTGGTCCCCGAGATGTGAAGGTGTATCGTGACCTCAAAATCTCATAAACACCGACAATGGAGGGGCGACGAATGGAGTCAGTCTATGTGATGTTAACAGAATCTGCATATATAGACACGACAAGAAAAAATGAGACAACAAATCTATGACACATGCGATAAGGTCACGTTAGCTATTCCAATCTAAGCGTGATGGTGAAGAAGTTGATGCTTAAGGGGCTTTCTCAACTAGACGTGAAAACAGACGCGGTCTGTGCGGGATGCCAGTATGGTAAAGCACACCAACTGCCATACGAGGAATTGAAGTTTAAAGCAAAAGAACCATTAGATTTAGTTCACTCTAATGTGTTCGGACTGGTTAAGCAACTGTCAATTGGTGGTATGCGGTATATGGTGACATTCATTGATGACTTCTCCAGGTATGTGTGGGTTTTCTTTGTAAAAGAAAAATCTGACACATTATCAAAGTTTAAAGAGTTCAGAAAGTCAGCTGAAGGAGAAGTGGGAAAGAAGATCCGTTGCTTGCGCATAGACAATGGGGGAGAATATAGCTTAAACGAGTTCTCTCAATACCTCAGGGAATACAGAATACGTCATCAGTACACTTGTGCTAACACGCCATAATAGAATGGTGTAGCAAAGAGAAAGAACCGACATCTTGCAGAAATTTGTCGAAGTATGCTACATGAAAAGAATGTACCTGGACGATTTTGGGCTGAAGCAATGAAGATTGCGGCCTTTGTGATCAACAGACTTCCTCAACCGAGGTTAGAATTCATTTCACCATTTGAGAAACTATGGAACATGAAACCCACAGTTAGTTATTTTCGAGTATTTGGCTGTGTATGTTATGTATTTGTTCCTGACCATTTACGAAGTAAGTTTGACAAGAAAGCTATTGGATGTATCTTTGTAGGATACGACAATCAGAGAAATGAGTGGAAATGTTGCGATCCAACGAGTGGAAGATGCTACACTTCACAAGATGTGGTGTTCGATGAAGCATCTTCTTGGTGGTCCTCGGAGAAGGATGTGTTACCAGACTCCACAGAATTTGGAGATAAGCTTCAACAAAAGATGGGGGAGCATACTGTTCAACTCCAACTAAGTTCAAATGAATCAGGAGATCCAAATGGAGATGATGTTGAACAAAGATTGGCTCAAAATCCTTGGCAAACTGGCGTGTATCAATAATCAAACGAAGAAGGTGGGCCTAGTGAAATGGAAGAATCAACTCCACAATCTCAACTCCGAAGGTCAACAAGAATATGAAAACCAAATCCTAAATACGCCAATGCAACTATAGTTGAAGAAGCAATAAAGCCTGAGACGTTCGAAGAAACATCGCAAAGTTCTGAGTGGATGACAGTTATGAAAGAAGAGATGGATGCACTTCAGCAAAATCAGACTTGGGATCTTAGGTCAAAGCCAAGAGATGGGTTAATCGAGAGCTAACAAAGACTGGAATTTGTGGCAGATGGATGTAAAGAATGTCTTTCTTCATGGAGAGCTGGATCGGGAGATCTACATGATACAACTAATAGGTTTTCAGAGCCAAGATCATCCTGAATATGTGTGTAAGCTGCAGAAAGTACTCTACGGATTGAAACAAGCACCCAGGGCGTGGTATGGTAAAATTGTTGAATTTCTAACACAAAGTGGTTATTCAGTAACACTTGCAAATTTCAGCTTGTTTGTCAAAGCCAATGAAGGAAAGTTAGCTATCGTGCTAGTGTACGTGAATGATTTAATCATAATCGGTGATGATGAGGCAGAAAATCCGCTCGAGCGACTTATATAAGTTAGAGTAAAAAGGCAAAATAACCCATTCGTTTACCCATAATTATTTAGAATTTTATAAATTTCAACAAGAAGATTTTTCTTAAATTTTATAGATTACAAGAGTAATATATTTAATAAATTCAAAATTAGCTGCCCCGATAGTGACTAGCTATCTATCAATTAATTCTATTCTATTCTCGTCACCACCTTACAAAAATTCCTCATTTCTCTTTCCTCACAATCCCCCACTTTCGCGCTTCACACTTTTCGTCTTGTTTTACCAAACTTTGGAGTGGCAATCTCGTAATTCCCACTTTAACCCAATTATCTCTCCCAAACCACCAACCGAAATGACGGCCTTCTCCTCCCAACAAGTGACCCCTGCTACTGCTACAGAGCACAGAATGCATATTATAATAATAAAATATTACAACCTTGCAGTCACAAGTTTTATCACACCTTACCGATTTAAAACAAACTAAAAATAAAAATCAAAAAGAAATCTGGCACCGATTCTTCAAGTATGAACGGTTCTAGAAGCACAACTAATATCCTATATTTTTTTAAAATGTATCAACCTAATCTTATTGGGCACCTAAGCTTAAAAATCATTAATTGCTTTAAATCAAATGAAAAAAGAGCATTTTTACCTCCAATATCTAACAAAAGGGATCTTGAGGCTATGCCTGCACCATCAGACGGCCAGTTTTCGATTCAACAATGTGCACAACCCCAAAACGTAGCCTTACAGGCACTTTTGAGCTGAAGTGTGCCACGTAATTTTAGGGAAATTGTTTCGGAATCTTTGTCCTAAGTAATCTAATATTGACCATCTGATGGTACATTCGGAGTCTCAAACCTCCTTTTGTGAAAGATTGGAGCCAAAAATAATCTCCATCCTCTAGTTTAAAGCAATTAATAATTTTATAAGTGGCAAACAAGATTCGATGGGTACCTGTGACGCTAGCCTTTTCAAATCCAAGAATTAATTAAGTTAGTTCATCTCAAACCGTTCAATTTTCGAAATGAACCGTAGTAATTAAAAAACAGCCTCACTACCTGTAATACCTGTTCATAATCAAAAGTTTTCGCATTATTTGGCGGTTAAAACCAACGTGGCGATCTAATCATCAAAACCGACGGCTTCTCTTTATCTTCATAAACTCATCATCTATATAGATTCATACACTTCTCTCCCTTATCTCCCAACTATCTTCTCTCAAAATGGCGAAGACTTCACTCTTCTTCTGCATATTATATTTATCAATCTTCTCCTTTCCTCCTTGCGATTCTCGGCCATCATTCGCCTGCGACCAACACGACCGAAAGACGAGGAATTTCCCGTTTTGCCGAACATCGCTACCGATATCCGAGCGCGTCGACGATCTAATCAGACGGTTGACATTGGCCGAAAAGATTAGATTGCTCGTAAACAACGCAATCGCCGTCCCGAGGCTTGGGATTCAAGGTTATGAGTGGTGGTCGGAGGCGCTTCATGGGGTTTCCAACGTGGGGCCCGGTGTCAAATTTGGTGGGAGCTTCCCCGGTGCCACCAGCTTCCCTCAGGTCATATCAACGGCTGCTTCGTTTAATGCTACGCTTTGGGAAGAGATCGGACGGGTAAGCGCCAAGTGAAAATTTAGTTCGGGTTTTGTTGTCAATCATATATACACAACCTAAGATATACGATTCTGTATCTCCACAAATTCATCGGATTTCATTGGATTTCATGCAAATCGAGAACTTGTGGTTATAACGATAGGGTATACCTAATCTAGCCTAAGTGTTAATCAAAATTTTAATTTATGATCAAGGGTATGATGGTCATTTTGCGGAAGTGGCATCGCCGGCGTCGTAGACTGAGCTTCTAGATTAAGGTTATTTTGGTAATTTTGTTGACAATTCGAAATATACAGTAGATGCTGATGCTGGATAGATCGGTACCACCATAAGGTTTGGTGATATCAATGACGTGTCACCATTGTATTGGTTCATAGAGTGGTCCCAATGTCCCCGATGGAACACTACTGAGGCAAGTGAGCCAACCGATTGTTGAGCCCACGTGTGATCAGAAAAGTAGTTTATGGGCAGTGAAACCATGATTTGTATTTTAGGGTTCATAAAAGGAATTGATGCACGCAATTAAAAAAATTATATATATATATGAAAAATAATAAAGAAGAAGAAATGGTGCATAAACTGAATATTATATTCTTGCTTTTGCAGCGATGAGAAACGCATGCAATGTCACACTGTAGTAACGGGCGTAATATTATTATATTGAAATGATCCTGACCGTCCAATCTAGGAGTTCGTATTCAGTAGATACAATCATACAACCAACCCCTTGAAGCCAAATATTTCAGGGGCATTTTAGTCATTTTCACCATATTAGGATTGTTTCACATCAATCATAACTCATTAGTCAAGAATAAGACGTTTGGAGCCTCCTTAACTATGAATAATAAGATATCATAGAAGCATTAGCTCAATTGGTGTTCTCGATTCTCATCTTTTACTCTATTTGTCACTCTTATATTTATAAGGTATGGGTTAAGTTCTATTAATTAACCCTCACTCTTATAGTTAGTATTCTCTCACGTTACTCTGCAACTATCATATATGTATGCGTGTCTATTTCTCGATTTACGAAAAATGATGATACAAAAAAATAAAAATTGTAATTAATAAGATAATCTAAAACTGTTTAAAGACAATAATGCCCTTTCCTTTTCTAATAATGCCAATTGCCAACTCCATATGAGGCAATCGAGTAAAGTTCCGACGATGGCATATCGGTCAAGTTCAAGGTCGATACATATCTGCTATATCATATAGGTATCGATCAAATAGGTCAATGTTTAAAGTACCTAAATTTTTTTTGAAAATATTAAAAAAACAATATGATAACAAAAGTTTTTTTTGCTTAAAGGGATTTTTTTAATTTTGTCAACATCATATCGAATACGATAATACTTGACCTGTCTAATCAATCTTTGACCTCATATGAATCCGGATTCTGTATTATATCGAATACGACCTAACCTAATACATTGAGGCAGATACGTATTGGATATTGGCCGATATTTAATCATCTCCCTATCCTTCGATATTAGAAAAAGACATCAAAGATGATCAATCCAATGGCCGTTAGGGTTTGTGACAACGACCTGATATATGGCGGACCACAAACAACAGACTGCTTTTAGCGCCGCAAGTGGAGTGGGTCCCAGCAATGCAAGTCGGGCCAGTCACTTGCATCGTACACCACATAAGCAGTCCGTTGTTGGTCTCCGATTTGAGGTCCGCTCATTATAATTTTCCGGGAGCATCACCTCAGGTTATTAAGATGCCACGGCGCATATTAGCAGGAGCATGAGACATAATTGTTTGAATGCGCAGGTGGTGTCAGACGAAGCTAGAGCGATGTACAATGGAGGGTTAGCGGGGCTGACATACTGGAGCCCGAACGTAAACATATTTCGTGACCCGAGGTGGGGCCGTGGACAGGAGACTCCCGGTGAAGACCCGGTTTTAGCCGGTAAATATGCGGCCAGCTATGTTAGAGGACTGCAGCAGCCGTACGGAAACGACGGTAACCGGTTGAAGGTAGCAGCTTGCTGTAAGCATTACACGGCCTACGATCTCGACAATTGGAAAGGCTACGATCGTTTCCACTTCAACGCTAAGGTAAGATAATTATATGAGGTGGAAAAATAAATGGGTCTCCTTTTTGACGATGCAAGGAGCCAAGAATGCTTGAGAATATAAGAAGATACGTTTTGGACCTTCTAAGTTATAACATAAAATTGAGATCTCCTGCCATTGGTGGAATGGAGCCTAGGATTTATACCCTGTGTTAATCCCACATGTGTTAATTTAGAGTGGCATGTGCTCTTAAGATTTAATAAGGTGCTCTAAGAGGCTCGAATTCTCAAGTTATCAAAACATAAAAAAAAGCTTAGCCTCACCATCATAGCAGCTGGAGAACTCTAGATTCCAATTATATGATAAAAACTAATACTAAAAAGTATAAAAGGTTTAAGCGATATTAAAAATCACAATCAAAAGAAAAAATCATGAGAACCCTAGAATCCAATTATATGATAAAAACTAATACTAAAACGTATAAAAGGTTTAAGCGATATTAAAAATCACAATCAAAAGAAAAAATCATGAATTATTCAAACGTTCGTGAACTTTTTTTAAAAAGTATGATATTTTATAAAAACAATTCTTGAATTATTTGTTATTAATTCGTAGAATATAAAAATCTTCTGTAAACTAGAAGTGTCATATAAAAACAAAATTATGTGGTCTGCGGATCCTAGAAGTCAGTGTGCTCGTAGAAACTTTATTTTATCTGGCCAATAGAAGAAAATAAAATCAAGAAAAGTTTATGTGAATCTAAAAGCAGCTATCAACTCCATATTTTTAATTAATAAATGTTTTTTATCTTTATCAAGCCACCACCACAAAACAAAATCTAGTTATATTAATTTTTTATGTTGTGCAAATAGAAAAGGTAGCGTGCGACTAGAAATAGCAGCCTTCTTAGTTCGCCGAACCCCCAATGCCTTTGTTAATTCGACCCGACCCGATCTGGCCTGACTGTTAGGTCTGGTGTTCTCATACCGACCTGACCTAATGGGCCGAGTTTATATGCCTTGGGTATCGGGTTGACCTGACCCGGACTCAAATTATTATTATTATTATTATTTTAAAGAAAATTTCCAGGATTAGCCCTTGTCAGATTCCCCTTTTCCGTCAAATATCCTATAGTTTCACCTTTCGCCAAACCGATCAGCTCTAAGCCGAGCTAGTTCCAGCTAGCACAATAAGTCTCAAATATTCTTGCACTTTTTATTGTTCTATATAGTTTAAAATTTTAAAAACTTATATTTTTTATATTTACGCGATCTGAAGCAACATCTATGTTATCTGATTTGAAGGCCACAATATAAATATTGATGGTGTCAAAGACTGACAAAAAAAAAACATCAATTTTTTTTTATTAAAGATACGATATCACCTCTTTTTCCTCTCAATCTTTGACACCATCGATATTTATATTATGACCTTCAAATCAGACGATTGCGTAGATGTAAAATAATAAAATTTAAAAAAAATTTAAACTATCTAGAACGATAAAAATGTAAGTAGAGGTATTTGAGACTTTTTCTGCTAGCTGGAACTGGCTCGGGTTAAAATTGATCGGTTATGAGAAAGGTGAAACTATAGAGTCTATGACAGACGAGGTGAATCTGCGAAGTTCGATCCTAAAAATTTCCCTTATTTTAAGGGCATAGTCGTAGGTGCATCTTGTGACTTTATTATATTGAGACGTGAGATGCAGGTAAGCAAGCAAGACCTAGAGGACACATATGAGGTCCCTTTCAAAGCATGTGTGATAGATGGTAAGGTAGCCAGCGTCATGTGCTCTTACAATCAGGTCAACGGAATCCCAACCTGTGCGGACCAAAACCTACTTCGGAATACCATCCGAGGGGCATGGGGACTCAATGGGTAAGTTTTGTTTGATTTGATCCTACGGACCCCCTCACGGCTCTATTTATATTAGTGTGCATATGTAGGATCAGGGAGATCATTAGTCGTCCCAAATCTTCCACACAACACAGTAGATCTTGAGATCATGCCTCAATTATCGTAAGGTCAAATGTAGATTCCGCACGGCACACATCTCTAAAAGTGACCATCTGATAGGTACGCCCATGGTCACGATCACTTTTAGGGATGTTTGCCACATAGAAACCTGGTATGAGCGTTTGATAGGTGCGCCATGATCCCAAGATCGATTGTGTGGAAGATTCGGCCAAAAATGGATCTCCATTGTCTGATTCAAGGAAGTCAACGATTTTTTCCTATGAAAGAGTGTCTGCTCTTCACAAGAAAAACAAGCGTCAATAACCCCTCCCAACATAAAATTACCTTTACATCAAGTTATTTTAGTGCTTCCAAAAGCCACTATACACACAAGGGTACCTCAACCTCAAGGGGTTAGGTGAGCTGGCTGGCTACCTGCTTCCAAAAGCAAAAAACCTGAGTTCGAATCTCTTCCCCACTTGAGGCCACCCTAGGGATTTATATCTTGTGTTAACCCGACATGTACTGAATTTGAGGTGCGCATGCGTCCCAAAGATTAGGTGGGTGCTCTAAGAGGCCCGGACACTTAGGTTATCAGAAGCAAAAAAAAAAAAAAAAAAAAAAACCTCTTTTCACCCCTAACAAATTATTGTTGGGAGGCTACACCGAAATCTGTTAATTGGATTGAATCAGGCTTTGGTGATCGTTTTTTTATTCCAATTTCCACATATAGGATGTTGAGACTATGGGCGCGGTTAAGTTTTCAATGTAGGCACCCACAAATAATCTGATAGGCGCAAATATAGGTGCCCTACAATATTATACTATATGTGGTGCATCTTATAAGCAATCAAACTCTAAAATATTATACTATTGATTGGGTTTGCAGATATATCGTTTCGGACTGTGACTCAGTTGGGGTATTTTATGAGACCCAACACTACACTTCCACGCCAGAAGAAGCTGCGGTAGCTGCCATTAAAGCAGGCAAGTTGTTTTCTAGCAACCCCATATCTGGATGTGGCTTACCTAAGAACAGAACTTAGAAAAAGTGTCATAATTATGCGTTTGTCTATTGCTGGTTATAGTTCACCTGTTAAGATTAGAAAAAGCTTCAAATCTTATTTGGGTGAATTTTGGTCTGTTTAAAAGCGCAATTCAAACCTACAGTTTTTCAGTCCTCTTCTACTTTTCTTCGTTGCCTTTAGGCAACTAACTCCCTACCAACGTATAGAAGGAAACCTATTATGAAACCGCATACCACACAACCTGGTTTTTAAAACAGGCGGGGCACATAAACTTGAAGTAGGACTCTCAATGGGCCGGATTATAGTTGGGCTGGGGTTCAACCCAGCCCTAACCTACTTGGGACAGATTCCCAAAATTTTCAACCCAGTCCTAACTCGAGTTGTGATGTATTCAGCCCAAGCCCGGCCCTGTAAGCTTGGGCTTTTTCCGGATTTTTTTCGACCTTTTTTTTTAATAAAATTTGGTTGAGCTGATTTTTTGGACTATTTTTTCTAAAATAATTTGGTTGGGCTTGGACTATTTTTTTTCCGATAAAAGTTTGAAGAAAGTTAAAATTTAATTAAATAGTTATATTAACATTATAGAGACTCAGGTACATGTTTTTATTCAAATATTTCATTTTAGTTTGTTGCACAATAATTATAACGGACAATGATTAATCTTAGGGCATTTAAATAAATTATATTTATTTTAAAGAATTTTTTTTTATAACTTTAAAAGGATAAGTATATATATATATTATTCGTGCTGGGTGCGGGCCGAGTGTTGGAACGCTCGACCCAAGTCCAGCTCGGATTTATCCGGGTTGTAACATGTTTAGCCCGATTCGAATAATGGGCCGGGTTTGCTTGATATCAAGTATCACTTTTTTTCGGGTCGGGCCGACCCATTGAGATCCCTAATTAGAATCATCTGGCACGTCCTTTGGAAGATCGAGTTGGATTGAGGTGACCCGATGATTTTAAATTGTCTTGTGGGTTTGGCATATACCCATGACCCGTTTGGTAGAATCAGGGTGCACTCTAAAGCCACTAAATTTTTGCCCGCTTGGACCCAACAAGAAATGACAGCCCTAGTTTACTGTCATACTTCAACTTTTTAACATGGGACTAGGGCTGCAACAGAGCCGAGCCAACTCGACAACTAGGCTCGGCTCGGCCCGAAAAGTAAGAGCTTTTCTCTTTAGAGCTCGACTCGAGAGCCAAGCCGAACTCGGCAATTTGTAGCTTGAATGAACAGAGGCAAGCTCGAGCTAAGGCCAGCTCAGTTTATATATATATATATATATATATATATATATATATAAGTAATTAACTTTGAGAGGTCTATTTTACACTTCAAAGTAATCATTTAAGTTTATCTAACGGCTACTTTGAAGGGTAAAATAGGAACTTTTGCCCCCCACTTGCTCTAGTTTATCTAACGATTTATTTATTTCATATGTTGCATACTTGTGTTTAATCATTCATTTAAATATTTTATAGAATGAATATTTAATTCAGTAGAAGTTTTAAAAAATACTAGGAGGAAATTTTTTATAATAGAACATACTTGGCTCGAAGTTCGGCCTGAGCTCGACTCGTGAGTTCGAGCCGAGCTAGAGCTTGAAATTTTCGAGCTCAAAGAGCCTAGAGCCGACCTCCAACTCGGCTCATATAAGATAGAGCCGAGCTAGAGCTGACCCAAGCTCGAGCTCGGCCTGGCTCGGTTGCAGCCATACATGGGATTGTTATCTCCCCGTGGTAATATGAGAACTTAGAAGTAAGGCCATCAACAAGTTTGGCCAAAAATATGGCTTCCCAATGGAAAAATGGCATATACATGACCCGACCCAACCTGACGGGTCAAGGGCCTGCCAGCCCGACCAGAAAACCTGACTCAACAAAGGGTATATGCCCGACAAAATAAATGCCTAATATTTCCTATAAGTTTATATAAAATAATGGGTCAGGTAGGGTCAATCCGACCAGATTAGTGCCTTTCGGTCGGGAGGGATGCCTCATCCCTGGCCGGACCCAATGTGTCAAATTGAAGCCCTACCTGATAACATATCGGGTTTGGGCGGGTCGGGTATTGGGTCAACCCGAACATTTGACAACCCTAGGTACAATAAGTAGGGACGTAGGGTAGAACTATGTGTGCCAACACTATGCTATCACCCCTCTACAAAGTACTTTAACTGTTTAAACAGACCCAAAATCTAAAAGCTTTTTGTCTTTGTCATTTTGAACAGGTTTGGATTTGGACTGCGGGCCCTTTCTGGCTATACACACGGCTGAGGCAATAAGACAAAGGAAGCTGAGAGAAACAGACGTTAACGGCGCTCTCGCTAATTCCGTTACCGTCCAAATGAGGCTTGGAATGTTTGACGGAGAGCCGTCCGGGCAACCATTCGGTCACCTAGGCCCCCGAGACGTGTGCACCCCTGCGCACCAATACCTCGCTCTCGAGGCTGCCCGACAGGGCATCGTTCTGCTAGAGAATCGCGGGCAAGTACTCCCCCTGTCGCCTGCCCGTTTCCCTACTATCGCCGTTATCGGGCCCAACTCCGACGTTACCGTTACCATGATCGGTAACTATGCAGGTAAGCCTTATTTTTCATTTGAAGCAACCAAATTACCAAATTTATCTTTCAGACAGCGTTTCGGTTAGCTCTTTCAAAGAGCAGCTCAGTTGCTCTTTGGCTCCGGTAGAAAACTGCTTTTATGTTTAGTAACACAGCTTCTCACTCTATTTACTCTGACGGAGAGCTGTTTTAAGTGATAAAATTGCTCTCGATCTGCTCTATTTATCTGCTCTAATAGAGAACTATCATAGAGCTGCTTCTGCTCTTATAAGAGCTAACCCAAACGAATCCTCAAAAAACTATACTGGGGCTTCTTACTCGTGAAAGGGATTTTCAAAGATCTTGAGGTTGAAATATGTAACGTTTTTTCCAATGTACGCCAATTTTAATCACCAAAAGAGAAGGATTATTTTTTAATGACGAAAACGTCTCACAATCCTGGTCTATATGACTCGCATTGTGAACTGAAAATCTGCTTTGGTGGGTTGGCCCTCATCCCTAACTCCCCTGAGACAATTAAAATCTCTCCAGGCTACTTCTGTGGGACTGCTTCGATATTATAGTGCATGTTTCGTGGCCAACCCACCAAAGCTGATTTTCAATTCGCAATACGAGTCCTATAGACCCGTATTGTATTTTAATCACAAAGTGGGAGCCTTTTACGTTAATTGTCTCTGTGTTGGAAGCGATGCAAGTTTGGTGTACGGAACCTAACTGATACCGATATTTTTGGTTTTCACGTCGGTTCAGCCTGAACCAAATTCACATCAATTCGGTTCTGTATATTTTTTTAAAGCGAAACAGAAGCAAAATATTTAGGCTTTTTTGGTTTGGTTTGGGTATATGTACTATTTTTATTATTTAAAATGTATTTTCTTGGTTTTTTCGGTCTTTCTTTGATTTTTCTTTTATTTTCTCATCCTACACTCTCTGTTTTCGGTTTTTGCCATCCTAAACCAAAACTGAACCAGAGTTGGTTCCGTTCTGAGCTGGTTTTTTGTCCAGTTCGTACCAGTTGGGTGGTTAGGTTTCGGGATTCTTGTCAACGCTTGCATCCAAGGATCAAAAATTCGGATTTTGTTTCGGTTTCAGGGTGGTCCAAAACCGAAATTTTGGCCGAAAACTTCAATGAGGACCGAAATTAACCAAAATATTGAGTTATCATTTCGGTTTCAGAGGAGACCGAAACATTTCGGCAAGATTATGGCCGAAATTTTGAGCCATGTTTGCATCCCTACAAGTAGGTGAGGAAAATCAATCCTTCTCTCTATGTGTGCAAGTGGTGCATACTTTGTTTAGATCATACTATAGGCTTCACGTGACAATTCTAACATTACACATCAATATATGATTGCATGCTTTTAGGACAGCTCAATTTTCAAAGGTCTTAATTATGAAGTTCGAATATGTACAAGTTTTTAGGTAGTTGATGCAAAATGGTTTGGCTCGTTATATAGACGCACTCATTACCCATGGGGGGGCCGGGGGGAGGGATTGGAACACCCCCAAAAAATGACTCAATAATATATATATATATATAACTCGGCATTTCCTTTGGCTTGATCAGGTCTTCACCGTCCCCTTAAACTTCAATTCTAAGTGCCTCCTTAGCTCACTAACCATTTTTTGCCTGTTTAATTAATAATAATTAGGTACTCCATGTGGATACACCACCCCTCTACAAGGCATAGGAAAACATGTGAAGGCCACCATTCACCAACCTGGGTGCAGCAACGTGGCTTGCCGTACGAACCAGCAATTTGGGGCAGCGGCAAATGCGGCTCGAAGAGCAGATGCTACAGTCCTAGTAATGGGGCTTGACCAGTCAATAGAGGCGGAGAGCAGAGACAGGGAAGGGCTGGTTTTGCCCGGACGCCAAGCCGAGCTTGTTAATTTGGTCTCAAGGGCTTCTAAGGGTCCTACGGTGCTGGTGCTCATGTGCGGTGGTCCCGTAGACATCACCTTCGCCAAAAACAATCCCAAGATTGCCGCAATTCTGTGGGTTGGCTACCCTGGCCAAGCAGGGGGACAGGCCATTGCCGATGTCATATTCGGAGCATTCAATCCAGGTAGGTGTCAATCTATGGGGCAATGGTCAGGTCCAATTGGTTAAACCTGATTTCGCGTTCAACCAGATTTGTAACCATTGGATAGGAAAAAATCTTGACTCTGAGAATTCCATTTTCATTGTATAATATGTAGTCAAGATTCTCTCATATCCAATGGCTGTATATCTGGTTGAACTCAGACAAATAATTCTTAACCTTCTAGTTCTTAAGTTTTGTAAATAATCATTTTTTCTTTTTCATTTCTTTTATTAAAGAGTACAAATTTATGCCATAAAATTAATAATAGAATCATTTTTTAAAATTGATTCTAGCCCTAACGAATCGGATTTGATTGATAATAGTAAACTTGCAAATTTGAATCTTTTGATTGATGGGCATATAACAAAGAACTAACAGGTTTTATAACTTTTGATTGCTGGCCATATTAATGGCATCATAAAGTTGTCTAGCGTATGTAAACCTATCACTTCATTAATATGTCAAAAGTTGACTTTCATGAATGTCAAAGCTCTTAAAAATCTGTTAAAGACTATTATGTGGCTAACAAGTTATTCATAGGCTATATATTCTTATGACATTGGTAACGAGACTATGAATTCCAGTGGTATTTTTAATCAACCAAAGTCATCTAAGTGGCAGAACTTCATGTGAATTTATGTTAGCCTCACAAAGATACCCACCAGAGCATTCAAACCATTCAATCGAGAATCTAATATAGACACTATAACATACCATTGTTTACCTCTAAGTTCTAACACGGGGTCTATATTAAAGTGTTCGGATTGAATCTTACCGATCTAATAATGAGTTTATTTTTACATAAGTAAAAAAGTTCATATAATATTCAACCACTTTGATGATTTAAATTGGTTAAAAAAAAAATATGCATCATTTATTATCACATAGCCTAAATATATGCAAGTGAAGGTGTTATCTATTGATATAGGTGTTCCGAGTATGTCTCTATTATACTCATAAACAACCTAATCACCATTTGCTTTTGAAAATGAAAAGATTGCCTCTAATTAAAATAACAGAAATAGCCTTGTCTAAAGATCAAAATTTTCCCTTCTTTGCACAGGGGGCAGGCTACCAATGACATGGTACCCACAGGAGTTTACGGCAAATGTGCCGATGACGAGCATGAACATGCGCGCCAACCCGTTAACGGGCTACCCGGGCAGGACCTACAGATTCTACAAGGGCATTGTTGTGTACCCCTTCGGGCACGGGCTAAGCTATACCAACTTTGTCCATGCCATAGCTCAAGGTCCAACAATGGTCTCGGTTGCTCTCGATGGCCGACACACATCTTTTCAGAACTTAACTGCATCCGGGACAGCCGTGAGGGTCACACATGCCAAGTGTGATGGCCTCTCGCTTGGCATACACGTGGATGTGAAGAACATAGGTGACAGGGACGGATCCCACACACTACTCGTCTTCTCGACACCGCCGATGGGGCAGTGGGCCCCACAAAAGCAGCTCGTGGCATTCGAGAAGGTACACGTACCTGCCAATTCCCAAAGGCGAGTTGCATTCGGTATACACGTGTGCAAGTACCTCAGCGTCGTTGATCATTATGGGATCAGGAGAATTCCGATTGGCGACCATAATCTTCATATCGGCGATCTGACACACTCGGTGTCGGTTCGAACAGATACTCTCCCAGCAGTGTAGATCAATTAAAGGAAGTTAGGGGCACATAAATTTGTGACACTGATGAAAATTGAAGGGGCACAAAAGTCCTCTTCCCTTTTTAACATTTGTAATTGAATTATAAGAGTTTGGGTTAAAGAAGAAAAGGAAAGAAAAGAAGTAAAGAGTGGCTGTTCAGATGTGAGAAATAAGGAATGAACAAGCACAACTAAGTGTAAGCCGTTTGCTAGTTCAAGCCATGTTTGAAAGCAATTCATTTGGCCATTGTTCTTTTTTTTCAATGTAATAATCATTAGGAACTTTTATTTGCATCCACCCACTGAATCTTGAGAAGGCTATAAATACCCGATATGGGACTAAACTTCAACACGCTCTCACAAGTGTTGGCTGGATTAAACCAAATCACGTGGACAATTGAACTGGGTGACGTTGAGTGGAAGAAGGATACTTAGATACCATGATAAATTTGGGCATTCATCTCAAAACCAAATAGCTATGAGTGGAGGTATTCCGGATCTTATATGAGGAGAGACAATGCTATGAATACCCACCATAAGACTAAATTTCAATAACTTTTTACTCTTTTAGGCAGAGGAGGGTTATACCATTCCCCAAATATTTCTGCCATAGAGGAAGGCAACACCCATGGTATATTGAAACTAGCTTTTTCTGAAGTGGTTCCACTCCACAGCAGAGAACTCACAATGAATGGTTCTCTCTCTCTCTAAAAATGAATGGTCATCAATTTCAGGATAGGTCCAATTTAAGGCTAGACATGATTTATGGATGCAATTTTGAATTGAATCATATCACCACGTTGCAACACGTGACACCAAAACAAAATTGATGATTCGAGCACCACTGTTGATGACCAGATTGGTCGTATAAATTAGAAATATTAGAAAAATCATTCGAGCACCACTGTTTATCGTCATAGACCAAGATGGAGTAGGAGAAGGAAAAAAATTAGAAAAATGAGCCAAAATATGGCAAGAACGGACCATAAAAAAAAAACTTAAAAAAGAGAAATCAAAGAACGGAAAGTCTATATAGCAAGGGAAAAATTTAGGAAATATGATAAAAATAGAAAGTACGGAAAACAAGGAGAGAATATACAAAATATAGAGTATATATTAAAATTAGAAATATAGAAATATATTTAATTAAGGTTTTTTTATTTTATAACACATTTTCTATGAGGAAAAAAAATGGATAAAGCGTGTTTTAAATAAAAAATACCTTCTTTTACATTTTTGCATAAAAAACAGCAGTTTATACATTTCTTGAAAAGAAAAACGTTTGATACACATTTTTTTTAGGAATAATTAGAGAAACATGCCTCCAAAACAAACTTTTTAGCAAAAAGACCCGACCTCAAAAGTTGTAGAAAATTCGGGCTTTCACGGATTTTGGAACTTCAGAAAACCGTGAAAACACTGTTTTAAATTTTCTTTTTTTAAAAATGGTGCTTTCACGGTTTTCTAAAGTTCCAAAATCCGTGAAAGCACCATTTTTCTAAAACTTTTGAGGTTGGGTCTTTTTTGCTAAAAAGTTTGTTTTTGAGGCATTGTTTTCTAAAGTGCCCTTTTTTTCACTATGCTTATTGTATACAAGGTAACAAAATTGGCATCCGGTATTGGCCCTCGACTGATACGAATTGGCCGATACCGATACGTATCGGCCTATATATAGGTATTGGCCGATACCCGATATTAATACCAAGTTGGATATCGATACGTATCGATTTGCTGAAAAACCGATACGTATAGGTATCAGCCAATATTTGATACCTTGATTGTATATGAATTTTGGTAAGTTAAACCAATTGAATCCTAAATAGGGTTCAATGATTATAAAATTTGGATGCAATAGATCAAAACATGGATGTCACTTATCAAAGTTATAATCAAGATTCCTTTGCATCCACCTGTATGAAAAATCAGTTGACCACATTTAGGGTTCACCCTGTTGGACCCATAGTCACAAAAATCACTGAATTATTAAATAATAATTCACGATTTTTTTGGGAGATGAACAGAACATGAATTATTCATCATTTTTCGAAAAAATCGCCGACAACACCGAAGTTCGTAAATTTTCTGAATTATTTGTGAACATCGCAAACATCACTAAAGTCGGCTTCCAAACATCGCAAACATCACTAAAGTCGGCTTCCAAACATCGCAAACATCACTAAACCCTCCTCCTCTCTACCCTCTCAAACCCTGCTCCTCTAAGTCCTCTCGAGTCTCGACTCCGGAGTCTAGAGTCTTTGGACGGTTAGACCTCTCTCATCTCTCTCAACTCTCAAGTTGGCCGATCGATTGCCGACCATCTCTGGAGACGCCAACTGACTGCCGACCACCTCTGGAGACATCGACCACTCTCTCTCTCTCTCTCTCTCTCTCTCTCACACACACACACACATCACGTGTAACGCCGGTCACCTTTGGAATCGCCGGCCAGTCACCTCCTCTACCACTTGGCGCCTATAAGTTTACAACTCGCAAGCTAGAGCAGAGGTACTATTATTTTCAAGGTATTATTTTAGGGTTTTGCAATTTTTTTATTGATTGGTTTAGGATATTATTTTCATATTTTGGGATTTTTATTGCATCTTCTCTTAAGTTTTTATTTTTTTTCTCTAATTATTTCTCCAATTTTTCTCCCCAACTTGTTAGATTTTTGTCCCAACTTGCTTTGATTATTGGAGTATTTTCCCTCAACTTGTTAGATTTTTCTCTGATTATTTTTGTTGTTTTTAACACTTTTTTGAAATAAAAAATAAAAAAAATAGAAAAAGTTTCTGTTGAGCGCTATGTGTGTTTGTGTACATATATATATATATACTTCTTTTTTTCCCTTAATTATTCCCGAACTTCTCAAATTTTGTCGGATTTTTTTATTTTTAACTTTGCCGAATTATTATCGAACCCTGATTTTGTTACTATGGTGGGACCTAACCAAAACCCTATTGTATATGCGCGGGGATGACTCCTGGGCCATAAAAAACGATTCCAAATCTATATTTGACGTTTGGAAACAAATTTGCATTTGGTAAACCAGCTTTTTGAACTGATTCTCTCTTCAATGATAATGACTTATGAGAATCTCTTTCAAGTTGTAAATGAAAGGAATCCGGAAGCGGATAAAACTCACTTCCACCATGAATCAGCCTTATGCTAAAGTGTGGTGCTCTTATTAGGGGTTGCCAAATAGGGCCAAATTATAATTGGATCGAAATATAATCGGGCAGGTTATAGGCGGGCTTCTTGAGGCTACCTCATACACGGCCCAACTCTAATTGGATTGAGTACGGCCAATCCAACCATGAATCGGGCTTACCTTACCCAGGTGATGGAGTTGTGCCGAGTATTTGATGGAGTTGGAGTACCGCCCTACTATATGATGGAGTTGTGCCGAGTATTTGATATAAATAATACCGACCTACTATTTCTATATAAAATAATGTGTTTGATGGAGTTGTGCCGAGTTGAGGCCGGGCTTAAACGGACCAATTTTTAATCAAGTTTTTGAAACTGGCCTAGCTAACTTGGCTTACTAATCAGGCCAGGCAGGGCCAGGCCATTTATGCATCGGATCGACCTATCTTAGCCCACAACCAGCCCACAAAAGGGTGATAACATCCTATAGGGATTAGTCCAAGCGCAAGCTTGGGACACTCATTTAGACCCGTTTATAAAACAGTGGACCATTTCTAAGCCCATTTATTTTATAGGCCGGCCACTTACACACCTACCCACTCACCAACCAAAAATAAGGAAAAGACGGATGGTGTGTTAATAAGATATTTCAAGAGAAGAACACAATAAAGGTGTCGGCAGCCGACCGTGAGTCGCACGTGCGAGCTTATACTTCGTTGGTAGTCGTCGACCTACGAATCTACGATCGCGATTTCTTAACCGCAAAACAGAAATTGATGTATATATTCATTTATTTATTTTTAATACGATAAAAATGGAATTATATATAATGTTATATTCTTATTATCTCTCTGCACTCAACCTCCTCCCTTTCCAAGCGCTTATTCTCTCTCATCAATTCTCCTCTTTCTTTTGTTCTCTCTCTTATTTATCTCTATCTTCACCTCCTCTTCTATATCCTTTATCCCTGCAACTGCAAGATAAGGTAAATTAAAGCTCTCTCTCTCTCTCTCTCTCTCTCTCTCTCTCTCTCTCTCTCTCTCTCTCACCATTGAACCCATTTCAATTTATTTTATTTTTTTGGATCCTACTCTGAATCAAGTTAGTTGGTATTTTTTCTTTAGCATTGAATTTTCTTGCAATAAAAATTGTGTTCATTACAAGTTCCTCTTTCCTTTTTTCAGTTCCACCCCAATTGAACTCATTTTAACATAGAAGTTTTGTTAATTATAAGTAAAATTAAGGCTCTTACAAATTGAATTCTCAATTGAGTTATTAGCTGTTTATAAGCATTCAAGTAGTGAACACAATTCACTTCACCATATAAATTTTGTTATTTTTTATTATTTTATTTTTTATTTTTTGGGTGATGAATTTTGATTAAATGTATTCAAATATCTCGGCTTCAATCTCTTGTCAATGGTCAGTAGGAGACAGATGGCTAAATACATTGGAGGTGAAGACTTAGTTGCTCGAGATGAGGAGGTAGGTTACATTTCTTTATCTGTTTTTGAATTGAAACATCTAATTTTTATAAAAAATATTCCCTGTAATTTGAATATTCTTTAGGCAATTTGGGCCAATTAACTTCTAGAAAGAGCACAATATATATATATATATATATATATATATATATATATATATATATAATATTCACTTGACTACTTGAGATAACTTCTTGGCCCCTAGAATATTCCTATATATATTTCTGAAATTTTGACTCAGATTAATTATCAAATATCAAGCTCACGAATAGGGACTTGGCCATCCAATTATGTCAAAAATAAGACTCACACATAGTTTGGGTTACTGAGACCTATGGGTATCTCTTTCAACAGTATTAAGAGGTGAAAGACTTTTCAGAAGGTTTGGTTATGTTAGGCTGGTGACGTCTTCAATGTGGTTCGGTTGTTAAGACAGCCACTAATTGCGACTTTTACAGACAAACTTGTTTGTCTGCAAAGGACCAACTTCTGTGTGCAAGCAGTGGATCCGCTTGTTAATTGTTACCCTATTAATGGGTTAGGTCCGTAGGTGCAAGAAAAAGTAACATTGATAGCTCATGAAGGAAAGTTTGAAAATATTATTTTAAGGGTAACTCTATTTGCACCTACACGATTACTGAAAGCGTCAATATTCAAAACTCACCCGTCGAAGCCCATTGACTGCTTTGAATGAGACAATGGAAATTATTTTTCACTCTAATCTTTCAAACAATAAATCCCAAGAAAAGCAACCATTTTTGGGATCATTGACACGTAGAATTGAAAATTGGTTGGATGGTGGGAAGATCATAATCTCAAGATCTTTTGTGTCGAAGATTAGGGTAAACAATGATCTCCATCATCTAATTCCAATCAGACAATAGGCTTTGGACGGAGGCACTTTCTGTATTCTTATAGGCATGAACAAAAGTATCGTTATTTTGATCAGATTTTATTTTTTATTTTGGTGTTATTTGCACTCATTAAACTTGTAAAGATCACATAGTTTCCCATCATAAACAAATGTTGACTGCCTAGAATCAGATGATAGAGATTGTTTTTCATTCCAATCTTCCACACAATAGATCTTGAAATCAGGTTGCACTTATCAGACAGTCAGATATTGATTCAACGTGGCACACATCCCCAAAAGTGATTGCCTGGTAGGTATGTTCATGATTAGAATCACTTTTGGGGATGTGTGTCATGTGAAATAAATATCTGACTGCCTGATAAGTGCGTCATAATTTAAAAATCTACAGTGTGAAAGATTGGGATGAAAAAGATCTCCATCGTCTAATACCGGGAAGTCAACAATTTTTTTCCAGTGAAAGACCGTGTGCCCTTCACATAGAAACGGAATAACTCTTCCCTTTCTTTTTTTCAGTTTTTAATTGAATGATGGATGCAGTGATCAAATGATCACCCATGGTCATCAAAACGAACAAAAACGAAAAATAATAAAAGACAGCTTGGTCGCCACAAACCCAAGCGCTACGAAAGAAGTTTTTTAAAATTTTGAATATTAAATCTAGTAGCCGCCAATGGTTCAAAAAATAAACGGTTTATCAATGGGAGCCGTTACTTGCAGTCCCGTTTTAAGTGACTGCATCAAGGTTAAAAAAATACTTTGTATTTTAGAGATATGTGACATGAAAATATAATTTGAGCCGTCTAATTTAAAATTTATAATCTTTAGATCTTAAGATTAGCACGAAATATAATCTCCATCTTGTGATTAAATATAGTCAAAGGCGATTATTTGATTCAGCGATTAACAATAATAGACCATATGATAAATATTGTATTTTATTTGTCTTATCCACTAAAAATTTATAGACTCTGAAGTTTAAATCAGACAGCCTAAATTAAGTTTTCAAATGTCATACCTCTAAAATACAAGAGTCTTTTTTTAACCTTAGTGCAATCACGTAAAAAAACGTGTGCAAGCAATGGGACCCTTTGTCAATTAACCTTTCATTTTGCCGCATAAATATTAACTCTTTTACGACATGATTTGTACCCTTTAAAATAAAGGTGGACCTTAGAAGGTACAAGTGTCATATGAGAAATGGGTACCACGTGGCATCTGAAAAAGGTTAAAAGCAAGTGCCAAGTGGACTGGTACAGCATCTAGTCCAACATACTTTTATTTGTTTTTTTGTTTATGACTCATATCAAGTTAACATGGTTTGCTTTAAATAAAACGGTAGCTCTAGTTGCGCCTATCACGCTATTGAGGCGTATCGATCAATTTTTAATTCTATTTGGCATAAATGCTTAAAAAATTTATCCTAAAATCAGGTGGCACTGATCATGGTACATGATTTTATGACTATGCTTTAATATTTGTGTCAACGTAAAATAAAAAATGGACTATCTAATCAAACTCTTAGGCCTTGTTTGGCAACCGGTAGAAATTTTGATTTTTTTACCTAAAGTAGATTTCCAGCCGTTTGGAAAACTCAGTGGGTCTCACTTATTCGAGAAATATAATAAAATAGCTCACAAAATATTTTCAGCTAAAAATCTATTGAAATCATTTTTAGCCCATGTTGCAAGAAAAAACGAAGGCTACCTTTAGTTGCACTCACGTCCCATATCCCTTGTAAATCATTGATTCCTTCTAATCAGATGATGGAGATCGTATTTCACCTTGAACTTCAACATAATAGATCTTAAGATCACGATGAACCTATCAGATGGTCGATTTTTTATTCCATGTGTCACGTATCCCCAAAATCTGGCTCTTCAATCATATGGCACAAATCACACTCAAATGTGATTTTAGTACCATTTTTGGGGGATATGTGACACTTGGAATAAAAAATTGACCGTTAGATCAGTGCACCATGATCTCAAGATCTATTGTGATTTGTGCACCTCTATTTGCGCCCACGTCCCATACCCCTTGTAAACAATTGATTTCTTCTAATCAGATGATGGAGATCGTCTTTCACCCTGAACTTCGATATAATAGATCTTAAGATCATGATGAACCTATTAGATGGCTGATTATTTATTCCATGTGTTACATATCCCCAAAATCTGGCCCTTGAATCATATGGCACAAATCACACCAAAATGTGATTTTAGTACCATTTTTAGGGGATTTGTGACACTTGGAATAAAAAATTGACCGTCAGATCTTTCTACCATGATCTCAAGATCTATTGTGTGGAAGATCAGGGGTGAAACACAATTTCCATCATCTAATTAGAAGAAATCAATGATTTTCAAGAGTCAGGGATGAGGGCGCTTTCAAAAAATGCATGGGCGCCAATAGAGGTACCTAAAAACAAACCTACATCTTTCGGTGGTTAGATCCGACGGTTGCGCAGACTACGCCAACTGCATAATTTTTCATCCTTAAAGCCATTGAATGCATTGAGTCAAATGATGGAGATCATTTTTTATCCCAATCTTCCAAACAATAGAGTTTGAAATCATGGCCACCTATTAGACGGTCAAGTGTGAATCCACATGACACACATCCCCAAAAGTGACTGATCATGCTATATGATGAGAACAAAAAGCGATCTTTATCATCTTATTCAAGGCTATCAATAGCTTTAACGTTAAGATTTATATTTGCCTGTTTTCATGGCATTAAAGAATAGGGTAGGTACCTCTGGGTTTAAAGAAAACGTGCATGTCTGAAACCACTTTCAACCCCTTAAAGAATAGGGTAGGTACCTCTATGGGTGTGAGACGTGAGCGCTTTCAAAGAACATATGGACGAGAACAGAGGAACCCATAAACAGCGACGCCAATAAATGTAATCCAACCATCTAAGCCACTTAATTTGAAGGCCATAATCTAGAGATTATAAGTGAAAAGATTTGCACAAAGCATAATCTTTATCAAATGACTCAAAGCAACCTCACCTCATAATCGTACTATTTATTTGCACTATAAAATCATAACTTCGCCCCATCTCCTTCGGCAAACATGCATTGACTGCTTTAAATCTGATAAAGGAGATTGTTTTTTATCCCAATCTCTCACATGATGCATCTTGAGATCATAGGTATATCATAAAAAATGAATTATCTGAGTGTATGCCCATGATCTCAAGACTCATCTTATAAAAAGTTGGGATAAAAAAAATATTTAATGTTCTAATTCAAAGCAATTAATACATTTTGACTCGACGAGATGGAATGAAGTTACAAGTATATATGGTATGAAGAATGGTGCCTTAAGAAAATAATTTTATACAATATAGTCAAATAGCTGAAAAAAAATAAATTCAAATCATTGTAAAATTTTAAAAATAAAATTTCTCATGACTTATTTTATTTACAAGCCCATAGAAAGGAAAAAAATAATTATTTCTATGAGTTTTGTCAAATAAGGCCTTCAAGATCCATTTGTTGGAAGATTTGGGTGGGAAAAATCTCCTTTTATCTTATGTAAAGCAGTCAACGGTTTTCGGACGTAGGTGAAACGTTAAACATTCATCTCTGATGTTAAAAAATTCATGGGCTTCAAATCTTCCTTATTATGGCAAAACATTTTCTTGTGACAAAACAACCGCAATAATAAATAAATAAGAGCTGCTATGAACACACTACCTTTTCTTCTTGTACACCGTTTTCAAGAGCACACTAACTTTTCTTATAAGCACACCAATTAATGAAAATAATAATAATAAATGTTACTTTGTTATTGATATTAGGAGTCCAAAACATTTATTACTTAGAAAAAAGTGTTCGTAGCAACTTTTGAGTGCATACAAACTTTTCCTAATTTCAAGTCTCTTTCATTTAAATTATATAAGTTTTTTAGGCGCATTCCAAATTTTGCTTTTAGCACACTACTTTGTTTTCCTATGTAACCGTGCAGGAAGAAGGCACTGGTTTGCTTACAGCACCTCTCTAAATAACTAAATATGAAAATAGCCCGCATAAATAATGGGGACATCTGCTTGAACACGAAATCATATTCAACCAATTGGACCTGATCATTGTCCTGGATGGGCAAATGGTCAAGATTCTCTTATATCGAATGGCAGCACAGGGGCTACAAGCCCTCTCCCGTTGCTGTTCCCGGACCACCCACCCCTCTCTTCTCTTTTGCCCGATCCGATGAGGTCGGAAGAGATGATCATTGCCCTCTATGAATATTTTGGACTCCAAACAATTTGTTATACAAATTGTTGGAGAATCTACTGATGTTTGGAATCAGACATTCGAGAGTGGTGGATGCCATTACTTTTTTTTGACCTTTTTAAAGGATAGAATAAGGTGAGGTAGACTTAAAGTTACGTTAAATGTTATATGGCAGACCCGAAATGACAGACCATTCAATAGATTGCTAATGTGCCGTGATATAAGAGCAGTGGGACCTAGCAATACATATCGGGGCAGTCACTTATATCATGCCACATAAGTATCTATTGAATGATTTGTTGTTTCCCGTCCATTCATTATTAAACCAAATGAGAGCTCCGAGAACACAGAT
Source organism: Chloranthus sessilifolius (assembly GCA_021018995.1). Taxonomy (NCBI): domain Eukaryota; kingdom Viridiplantae; phylum Streptophyta; class Magnoliopsida; order Chloranthales; family Chloranthaceae; genus Chloranthus; species Chloranthus sessilifolius. The sequence continues at coordinate 8,464,070 of CM037590.1, forward strand.
GCCCTTATCCTATACGATAAGGGCAAAGACTAGCTAGCCTCATACTTTGCAAGACAGTTGACCTCTAAGATCTAGAAGAAAAATATACATAGGTTTGTGGTACTCTAATAATAATAATAATAATAATAATAATTAATATTAAAATTATAGGTTTATTACAAATAAATAAAAAGTCACTTCCAAAACTATATTAGAGAGAAAAGAAATTAATTTGGTTTGGTTTAACTTCATTAATCTTTTTTATAAGAGTGCATGGTTTCAACTTATAGTTATACCATTTGCTTTATGACAGGCAACTTCCATGGAGAAGAAATATGGCGGACTCCTCCCTAGAAAGAAGCCCTTGATCTCAAAGGTATTGCCATCCACCAATCATGTGCAAAGAAGCACCTCTGCACATCTATGTGACTGTGTGACGTGCACCGACTTCCATGCATTGAAAGTCCGTGAACATCATTTAGACATGTGGATTATCATGTCTACTCATGATGGGTGGACACCCATTGTAGTCTAACTCTAAAACAAATCAATTTTGCATTTTTAGCTGCAACCGCAGGAGCAAAGAGCCCATCCAAGACCTATCATTGGTGCATAATGTGCAAGACCCTTCAAAACTTAGAAGCATAGTGACCAAGTCGGGGTTCGGGAATAAATTGGCTTGCAAAATATTCAAAAAAAATTTCAAATTCAGGAAAAATACGGTCAATGTTTGGGAAAAAAAATATTCAATATTCATTAAAAATTATAAAAAAATTCAAAAAAAGTTTTTAACCAAAATCGGATAAAATTAAAGAATACGTCATAAATGTCACTTATAATTCAAAAAATTTGTGAATTATTCGAAAAATTCAGATTTATTCAAATATTCACAAATAATTCAAATGTTATTAATTTTTTTTTTTTTAAATCATGTATTTAAAAGTCGCAAAATTTGATCACCATGTTAGAAGTATGACGATATATGTGCGGCTGGCATGCGGTGCACCAGTGATGTTGACCGATGACCTAATAGATGCCTACAAATTATGAGCCTGTAGATCCGTGCAGCACATGGTCCACATGTGCTGCTGCGGACCTTTTTAATCAGTGGCTCAATTTGCAGAATGCGACCCCATTTTTTCTCGTACCCACCCAAAGGTGGTGGGTGGGTCCCTCGTAAGAGATGATGTTGGTTTATGCCCCCACATTCTTGAAAGCAAGGTATAAAAAATCGGCTCACCAATACATATCGGCGATGCGTAACTGATACATATCAGTATCTCGCATTAGGTATCCGATACCATATCGATTGATATGGGCTAGCATCGGCCGATATGTCTCAATTTCGATCAAGACATTGAGTTTTTTTTTTTTTTTTTTTCAAATAGACTGATACGTATCGGCCGAGTCGCTTTAGTCTCAGACAAATTCATACCCGAGACCATTACCGATTTTGATGCCTTTGCTTGAAAGGCCATGGATGTTGTAGGGGTCAAATTGGAGACATATGTGGTTACCGGGTGTGATGGGTGTGACACAGGAAGCCGAGTTTGGATACTGTGTAAGACCGTCCACCAACACACAGTAAAGACTAAACACATCCCAAAATGGAACTGTTTTTTTTTTTTTTTAAATGCCAAAATGGAACTTATTACCAAAGAAAGCCATTTGTCACCCAAAAAAAAAGATTTTTACCTGTGAGGGAGTACTCCATCTTTACCTGACAGGATAGGATGTCTCGCTTATTACCGAATAGTGTCCTAAATCCTGATTTTTTATTTTTTATTTTAAAACTAAACAACCAGGGTTCAAATATTTGATATATGTTGAAATTCAATTTGAGTAAAAAATTAGTTATACGAAAATGCCCTTAGGTCCCATTTGAGATTGATCAATCAATCTATTACGAGACTGACCAATCCACCATGAGTCCAATCGATTCTATATACTGATTAATCTATATAAGACCGATCAATCCACTATAAGACTAATTGCTCCTATATGAGATTGAATGATCGGTCTCATATAACACCAATCGATTTGTCTCTATATGGGACCAGTTGATCGGTCTCATATGGGATATAAGGGCATTTTCGTCTAACTATTTTTTCCCTTAAATTAAATATCAACACATATCAAATATTGAGATCCTGTTTGCGTGGATTTAAAAAAAGGCGTATTATTGGTAACGGCCGAGTCGTATCGGTCCTCCATGCAAAGGCCGAGTCATGTTATGACTTGGGTGGTCATTGACCACCCAAACTTTCTAAAAATTTGTTACTTCATATATATGGTGTATATGCTCTATTATAATTAATGAAAAAAATTAAGCAATTTATTACACATAATAAAGTTTGAACCTATAATCTAACCTTCACAAAGTACTAAATCTACCACTAGAGCAATTCAACAAGATATGTAAAGAACAAAAAAAACTTAATATATATAGAATTTTACAAAGGCATCAAAATTATTAAATAAAAAAATGTCGGGTCTTTCCGTTCATCATTGGGATATGTTCAGCAACTTCGAAGGTCTCACAGGCTCCCTGCAACGTACTGTCACATCATCCAACTCTGTGGAGAATGACAACGAGGATGATGCTACCTCGTAGTCATTCTTCTAAGGTATTTTTAATTTGGCCAATTTTGTTGGAACAGCCTAATCGATATTTATATATTTTTCTTTTATATCATATCTAGTTTCGTTTGTAGATATATTTTTTTAGCATTTGCTTAGAAAAAAATTATATAATTTTTCAACATTAATTAATTAGATGACCACCCTATGAAAAAATCCTGGTCCGATACTGATTTTGGCACCTTAGTTGGGAGCACCGTTTCTCGGTCAACCTTTATTTGACTCTCATGGTGGAAATAAATTATACATAAATATTCATCAGAAAAACTCTTCTAAAATAATAAATAATTGTCCATAAAAACGACTACTAATCTTATGTAATAATCTAAATGAAAATAGAATTTATTTTTGGCAGGATAATGAACGCGCGTTTTTCGATTCAGCCGATTGGGCTTTAGGCAAGGTAACACCACACCCATATATCTCTCTTCATAAGATTCAATAATTTTTCAAATTTTGTTTTTTATAATTACTGTTAATATTATTGGTTTTAAGTATTAAATTCATGAGACTACCTTCTTTAATTTATGTTTAAGTAGTAAATTTCTTATTTTTGGTTGACAGCAAGGAGCTGGCTTGAATCAGAAGTCACGAACTGTTGTGGAGCCTTTACGCCCAAAATTGCAGGTATGCTGATATATATATATATATATATATATATATATATATATATATATATATATATATATATATATATATATATATATATATATATATGGGATTTTTAGGGTTTAGAGCTACTGTACAAAATAATTATCATTTTCTATTATTATTTTTTATTTTATTTTACGTCCATTTTATATTATTTTAATATTAATAACAATATAGGTTATGTAGTATATACCTTGTGATTTTTTTTAATTTATACCTTGTGAATTTTGAAGGAAATTACTGCAGATCAAACATATTCCTACTATAAAATTACATACTTATCCTGAATTGTTTATTCTTGTTGAGGCCCAAGTGACAATCCTTTTCTAAAAAGCTTTTCTTGAGAATATGGGTGGCAATAGGCTGGGTAGCCCTCCCCGCCGGTTAAGCCCAACCAAATATAAAGTAGGCTTGGGCCTAACAATCAAGCCTGCGGGCTAAACTTTAGTTAGCATTTTAAGACCGATAATTAAATGAGTCCGCTTAACCCCGCTAACTCCCTTGGGCATTCAAATTTGATTGCCTCTTATTACTAATCTCACACTGCCCAATTAAACGAAAGGAGAATGTGTCTCGCTCTCACTTATGTTTTCTATTAAATTTCTAGTCTAATAATTATAATATAATATCCCAATACCAAGTTATGCTTAATAAAAAAATGATTTTGAAGGTCATATTTTCTCAATAAAAAATGTTTTTGGAGATATGATATACTGGTATAGAAAAATTTTGAAAGGAAAAATGACTCAAGGAAACCTCCTTATCTCTCCTTTGATATTCCCATTCTATTCGGCTCACCGACAAACAAGCGAGCCGGGTTAGAGCTTGGAATCATAAGCATAGCACGGCCCCAGCTCAGCTTGGGCTACATTTAAATTTGTTAGGTTGGGCTTCGATATACTCCAGCCTGGCTTATCGCACTCCTACTTTAGAAGCAGCATTTGATAAGCAATATGTGATACACCTTTTTATTTTGAAGAGGCTTGTCAAGCATGACCCAAGTTTTCTGAGAAAGGTAGTATGATGATTTGCTGTAAGATGAGGTACCTTTGCTTTCTAAATGTTCAACGGTTTTCTCCTTGGCCATAAAATTTTTTAAACTGGTATAAACTTGGCACTTTGGAAAAAACGGCTTATTCAAACATAGTTTCGAGCAAGGTATCAAATATCGGCCGATATCGACACGTATCGGCAATACGGAATTACATATCGGTTCTTCGGCAAATCGATACGTATCGGTTTCCAACTTGGTATCTGCCGATACGTATCCGGTTTCGGCCGCTACCTTTTTTTTTAAATAAGCCGATACGTATTGGCCGATTTGTATCAGTCCTCCAAGGACCGTTGCATGATACCGATACGGATTTTGTTACCTTGGTTTCAGAGTATGATCCTAGTTTGAATAGTTTTAGGCATGGTATCAAATATTGACCGTTATCGATATGTATCGATTTTTGAGCAAACCGATACGTATCGGCACCAATACGTATCAAGTATCAACTCGGGTAACGGTATCGGCTGATACGGGCCCGTATCGGTCGATACCACTATTTTCTCAAATAAAAATAAAAAAATTTAAGGCACCGATACAACTCGGTATCGACCAATTCATATCGATCCTCATGGACCGATACCGAGTTTGACACCTTGTGACACCCATTTAGGGTTCGGATGCCCCGGTAACTTTTCCAAGGATGATCAAGTACTACCCAAATATTTTGGGCATGAACATATGCATATGCACCATAAAAATCAAGGATCAAACTAGCGGTTTTGTTTTCGGTTTTGGGCATGACCAAAACTGAAAATTTGAACTGAAATTTCGGCCGAAATTTTCCTCTCCATACATTTCATGACAAAAAATTTCAGTTCAATATTTTGGTTTCGATCATGCCTAAGACCGATGTGTTTCGGCCCAAAATTTTAATCCATGATAAATTTGTGATCAAATTTGCTCAAATTCAATACCACATATTGAGTAGGTGTTACCCAAACAAAAGTCCTAAAATATTTTATTTTTAAATCATACATTGCGTGACTAATCAATCAAAAATGGGTGTTATTTTAAGTTTTTAAGTGCACTCAAAAAACGCAAAAGCTTGTTTTTCTAAAACTCTTGGAACTAAGATACTAGTGTAAAATTAGATTGAAGCAGTCCTTTTTTTCGAATAAATATCCCTAAAAGGGTTATTTTAGAAACCTAAAAGGTTTTATTCCGCTTTGAAGTCTATTTAATTTTAAGACGGAAAAATGATAGCATATATTCTTACTAATGTTTATCCGGACCGTCGAATAATATTGCATTGAGCGTAAACGCACCATAGCTTTATTGGCCATCCAAATTATCTGACAAGTGGACGGCTAGGATCGTTTATATATTTGTGTGAAGCCACATCAAATGGAGCTCTGGATATTTCGAGCGGGCTTTTTACAAAACAACGCCCTATATCATTTTTTATGATCAAAAACTCAAACTCGATTTTTTCTTTCGAAAAAGGACAGCCATACATATCAATGGCATCGATTTTAATTAACAATTACAATGCTTCCCTCGTCTACAAATTTTTATTTAAATTTTTTTTTTTTTTACTTATTTTTTTTATTAGGCATTCGACACGTGCATGAAGAATGCATACGAAAACAGGCTAGAATTAGCCTGTATTAGGCACATTTTCATAAGGGCTTTTGTCCAAATGGCGCCCAACGCCTTATTTTATCACCAAAAACACTTATGCCTCTTTTTTACAAGTATAGCGCCCATAATGTTTTTCTCTTATGTTTTTACCCTTCTAATATCTCATCCCTTAAAAACTAATGAAATTCCCTTTTATGCCATGAACCAATCTCCATCAACTCAAGCTCTCTCAGAGTGGTGGGCAACGACTACTCTAAAGCATCCAACGAATCCAAGGGCCCCTTATATGAGTTCTGAACCTCCGTGTCTCCAGGAGAATCTTGACCGTCCGATATGGACAATTTGATCGAGCAATCGCAGTTCTGCCTGATCGAAGAGCTGTATGAAGATTATGATGCTTCTTCTTCTTTTTTTGTCGGAATTCCTCGAATCTCCGGAGATATTCCGGTTAGATTCATACCGGATTCTGATCGTTTGATGATCGAAACACAGGACATCCCATTGACGAATCCTGACCGTCCGATCTTATTGTTGCTACTATCAAAAGCAATCGGCATCGTCCGATCAATCTTGGTGTTTATTTCAACTCCCGCGAACTCCGAGACCCCATAGTCTCCGGAGAAGGAGAGAAGGGCTATTCAGTAATTTCAGAATAGCATAGAAAAGGGCCGCACATTGACGCGGCCTGTTTTGTAGTTGGACGACCACTATTTGGTAATAAAAAAAAAAGTCACCGAAATAATGATAAAAATATTTTTAGGGCGCCTTTAAGTACTTTTTTCTTTTCATAATTAAATAAGAATTCAACTTTTTTTGTAATAAAACTATAAATGGAGGCATTTTCATACTTTTCTCTTTTTATTCCCCCCTGTAATGGAATTTGGCATGGCTATGGACAGAGAACGCCTCATCAACAGCTTCCCCCTCGAAGACCGGCTTGTACATCTGGAACTAATTACATGGTTAGTTTGTGATCTTGCTGCTTTTTTATGATTTTTTTACATTTAATATATATCTTAGATATAAATGATCTATAACAGATCCCTGAACTGGGAGCAGAACTCTTTGCTATAATTCATTTATATATAAGAAAGATGTTAATACATCTAGCACCGTTAATCTATGACTGTTCCCCTTTTATGGTGTCTGAATTAATAATTAATTTTGATTTATTTATCTGGCAGGTCGACTAGATTCCCATGGAGGTTCAAGATAGAGCCTTATATTGTGATTTTGTTGATAATACTTCCATCATGGAAGTTCCATGTAGCTAAATTGCATTAGTTTCTATAAATAAAGGAAGCACCATGAAATATTAAAATGGATTCTGTGCTACTCCTTTCTATTAAAGTTTTAGAACTCTACTAGCATTTAATTAACGTCAATGATCCGGTGCTCCATCGGAACACCAAATCACAGTGATAAGCTATTATTGCTCAACCGGTGGGGCAGTTAGCACTACAAAAATTAAGACTATTAGCGGCATCAAAAACTATTGCTACTAGTCCTGTCGCTATTAAAATAACAAGATTTTTTCATTAATAGTGGCAGTTTTTAGGGTTGCTAATAGTCTTAATTTTTGTACTGCCGATAGAAGATTGCACGAATTAATTTTGGGATGTGGAGATATCTGATACCAGTGAATTCCATGGGGTCCACTGGTGACCATGGAAACAGACTCGGATGGCCAGATTGGTGCTTTTACCTAGGGGCAGTGCGCATCTATATACCTAATACAAACTTTTAGTATGTGAGTAGGAGCAACTCCAATGGAAAGTAGTCAAAAAAAGCTTTTGGAGTATGACACCGTATATTTGACTCTTTGATTTCATGCTTCAAATCTTGAGAGCTCCAATGGAGGAAGCCAAAATAACCGTTTAGAGTACAAAAATGAGCAAAAAGAGAACTTTTCTATATAAAATATAATATATTTGAATTTGAAGCCTTGAATCTTAATAGCTAATATTGATTACTGAAGCTTTGACACCCTATTCCACGTGGAATGGATAGAAATAAGGCATCAAAAGATGTCGTTAGGGGATGATGATGTGAATTTGGCGCCTCCATTGGAGAAGCTCTATGAGTTGGTCTTTTGTGCAACTGCAATGGTAACCTATATAGCAGGTGTAAATTGTTTTTCGTAAGAGAACCAGGTTGAGCTATGTCACTCTCCAAATGAGTTAAAAGCACTTACAACTAAACATAGCTCATATTAAAGTGCTCTGTGTCAAAGCAGATAGCTGCCTTTCACTCCAAAGAGCAATCCCAAACACAGGTGAAGTCATCAGTTTAGATCATAGTCACAAAAACTAGTGGGTTATAGGCAAACTTAAAAGAGTGTTTTTGTGCAATTTTTCGTATAAGTTGTGATTTAAACGAAAAAAGAGTTGGACCTGGCGCCAAGGATAAAAATTTCGGTCCTTTTTTGTATGGAGATCAAAATTTTGGCCAACTTATAAGTTTTTAGTTTCGGTTTCGTTCATGCCCAAAACCGAAATTTCGCCTGAATTTTGATCCTTGCCTGGCCCAATAACACCTGTAAAAACAGGCTCCCTAGATCTTATAACCAAGGTAACAAACTCGGCATTGGTATCGGGTATCGGTCTTTGGAGGACCGATATGGATCGATCAGTAAATATTTAAAAAAAAAAACAAAATTGGGAGACATCGGCCAATACGAAAAGGACCGATACTCGATACCAATATCGATCGGTGTATATTTTAAAAAAATATATTGGGAGGCATCGGCCGATACGGGTCCCTATCAGCCGATACCCAATATGATACCTGTACTTATTGGCGCCGATATGTATCGGTTTGCCGAAAAAGCAATACGTATTGTTGATACATGGCCGATATTACCTTGCTTGTATCATTTCTCCACTCCCTATGTAGACTTGTATGGCTAGATAGATGCAACAAAATTACAAAACCAGGTACATAGATTGGGTATAGGGTTATGGATGAGTCGTCAGCTGGTATGTTACAGGGCTTGATTCCACTGCAAAACACGCATATCATCGCACAAGGTAAAGGACTCCGTCATCGTCCATTTGGCTGGATCGTTGACCCAACAGCAATTCGCTGCATCTAGCTGTCCATGTACAACTAGAAATATGGGCTTTTTGTGACATACATGCCCTAACTATGGGAGTTGGGGAGATCCCTGCTCAAATTTAAGTATTACTAAAAATCCCACTCCAACCATTGTGGCAAATTTCGTTTTCGGGAATTTTTCGGTGGGGGGTCCATTAGGTACATTTCGGATTAATTTCGATACCTTTCGAAAAAGTTTCAGGAAATACAAAAATATATATTTAATAAAAAAATTAAATATATAAAAAAAATTACTGCAATTTATCGAAAAGAATCAAAATTTTCCCGAAAATTTCGTTTGACCCCCATTTTGCGAAATTTCGCCGAATTTCGGAGAAAATTGTCACCATGACTCCAACCGTTAAACTTCCACTGACTACGTTTTAAAGTGTGAAATACCAATAATACCGTTACCATGTCCAAACAAGGTATCAAAAGCGGTATCAGACTCGACTTTCAGTCCTGGGAGGACCGATATGACTCGACTGATACCGATACGTATTGGCCTTTTCTTTTTTTTTCCAACTACAAAGTCTTGATCGAAACCGAAATGTATCGTCCAATGCCCGATACGAGATACCAATACGCATCGGTTTGGTGGGTATGTTACGGGGCATGAATCCACTGTGAAACACGCACCCATATCATCGCACAATCTACACAACTCCATCACCGTCCATTTGGCTGGATCGTGGACCTCACAGAAATCACATCTAGTTGCCTACCTACAACTAGAAAAATGGGCTTTTTGCAAGATGCCTGTCCTAACTATGGGAATTGGCGTGATCCTTCTCAACTTTGGGTATTAGTGAAATATTTGCTCCAATCAATTTTCAATAACTACTTGGTTTTTTTTTTTGTTTTTGAACCACTAACTACTTGTTTAAATGTGAAATACCGACAATGCTTTTAACTATTTGTTTAGCAATTAAGGTTTCATTTAAAAAAATAATAATTTTAAGAATACCGTTATTGAGTGGTTGAAAATTGTTTAATCATTCAATATCTCACTAATTAAAAGTAACGGTAAGGTCAAACAGTCAACCTCAAGGTCACCATATTGCAAGGATCAAAATTTCGGCTGCAATTATCGGTTTCGGTCCCCACCGAAATGATAATTTGGACCAAAATTTCTGTCCAAATTTTGTATGGGATTGAAATTATCGGCCGAAATTCAAATTTTCGACCAAAATTTCTGTTTCGGTCCCCTCCGAAACTAAAATTAAACCCAAAATTTTGATCCTTGCCATATGGTCAAAGTGTGGTTATTGGGGCGAATACACAATCAAAATGCGGTATCATTTGATTGACTTTCCGTACGATTGACTTTCACTGCAGGGTTGTTTTTTATCGGTAAAAAATTGAACGGTTAAATATTAAAATTATTTATATGAAAAATGAGACATTACATTTTAAATTACTAGGTAAGAATATTTTTAGTATTTGATATTTTTACATGTAATTATTAAAAGTTTAAACAGTTGAAGTAGGGATTTCACAAATTTCCAAAGATGAGCAGAGATGATGCCAATTTCCATAGTTAGGACAAGGATCTCCGAGGAATCGTATAGGTTGAAGCCTTTTGCCCCAGTGGCGATGCTTGAGGTCAAGAGTTCAAATCCCATCCTCTTCGTGTCAAGGAGGGTGTTACCTCGGACGTCCCAATCACCCTCCTTGGCAACTCATCTCTAATTTCGAATCCCATTACAGAAACTCCCAATGTAATTAGTGCCACAGATCCAGCCCCCAAGGCAGATGTCGGTCTTTCATCCGCTTTGCTAATCCTCAACCCTGGCTCGGGCTCACCTCTACGCCCCGAACCTGATGCTCACCCTCCCTCGAACCAACCTGCTGCCTTGACCGATGCCCTATCACAGATTCCTTTACGATAATTTTGAGGGCACTCCTTTCACCCCTGCTGTAGCCATGTGCTCACCTCCTTCCATGGTGATGTTTTCCGCTGACTACTCGGATTCACCCCCAGCTTTCACCGCAGTGGTATCCCACTTCGTTCGGAGGTAGACCATCTTGGCCATTCTCTATATCCCGAACCCGAAGTTTACTTTGTTGAAGATGCGATCAGTGAAGGGGGGAGTTATTGGAAGGACAGTATGAGCCAGAATAGAGACATCGATATCACTCCCGGTGATCTTCCTTTTGAGATTATCGAGGACGAAGCGGTCCAGGACAGTTTAGATCCTGACCAAACGCGCACGGAAGATCTGGCCACACAGCAACCTCCCCTAGACAGCAGACAGTTGATCCCCTCACCGCCCCATCTCATGGCGAATCTGTGCAACGAATTTGAGGCCTTATCCTCAGCCAAATTCGAGCACCTCAGGAAGAAGGAAGCAGAGTTTAAGAGATTGCAGTGGTCTATCAACTACCCCCATTAGTGGCTTCCTTGTTTCCTTTTGTTTATTCCTTGACCTTTTTATCCTGGAACATTAGAGGGTTGGGCGGACCCAACAAGTGCGCTGCGGTCAAAATATTGGTGACGTCTTCCAAGGCCACAATCGTAACACTACAAGAAACCAAATGGTGTAGCATGGATGATCCCAAGGCCAGGATGGTAGCTCCCAATGCCAATTGGAAATGGGCTCACAAAGACTCTATCGGGACAAAAGGTGGCATTCTCATAATGTGGAATGATACATTCTTCGAAAACAAAGGTCAGTGGACGGATAATTTCAACATCTCAATTCTTTTCTCCGATGGAGGGAACAATGACACCTTTTAATTCATGGCTGTATACGGCTCTCATGTGCGAGGTATGGATGTGGAATTGTGGGAGGACCTCTTTTGTTGGAAGTCTTTCATAAAGGTTCTTGGGTGGTCTGCGGCGATTTCAATGCCATAACCCATCCCAGCGAAAGATCTAACAACCATAAAATTTCCCCTTCTATGAGGAATTACGTGGATTTTATTAATAGCGCTGAGTTGATGGACATCCTTTTGTTGGGAAGCCGTTGCACTTGGTCTAATGGTTGTAATCCTCCCTCCCAATGCCGGCTCGATCGTTTCCTTATCAAAGAAGATTTTGATTCCGCTCATCCCATTGCCGAATGCCAAGCTATCACTAGAGTCGCCTCTGACCACACCCCCATCATTCTCAACCTCAAAGGCATCAAGTGGGGCCCCGCACCATCTTGCTTCTTTAATCACTGGCTGGAGTACGAAGATTTTAACACCAACTTTCTAAAATGGTGGGGCGACTCGAACATCATCGGCAATTCGAACCAAGTTTCCATCAAGCTATGCAATCTCAAGAAGCTGATCAGTTCCTGGAATAAAGACAGAATCATTAAGCTAAAAGAAGATGAAAGTTTCCTTCTCTTTAAAAACAGTGAAATAGACCTCGTCGAAGAGTTTAGAAATCTCCCTATCTCCGAGGTTACATTGATAGAGGAAGCTAGATCTAAATTCGCCAATATTGCTCTCACCAAAGAAAAAGAATGGCGCCAAAAATCTTGCATCAGATGGCTCAAAGAGGGCGATTGCAACATGAAGTTCTTTCATGCTTCCGCCAACACCCGTTACCATTACTTCTCTTCAAAATGATGGTATCTCCCACTCTTTTCCACACAGCACTGATCACAACAGGCCAAGGTTACACAACATCCAACCCAAGTCTATCACTCCTCTTGATGCCTCCTTGCTTTAAGGGAAGTTCCAAGAAGAAGAAATCGTGTCTGCTATCTTGGGGTGCAAGGCCGAGAGGGCTCCCGGCCCCGGCGGCTTCGCCTTCGGTTTCTTCCATAAACATTGGGCGACCGTCAAATCTGATATTTTGAAGCTCCTTGACAAGTTCTGGGAAGATGGGTACATTCATAAGTTCGTCAATTTCACCTTCATCGTCCTTATTCCCAAAGAGAGGCGCTTCCGAGATGACGAAATTCCGGCCGCTATCCTTAGTCTCTAGCTTGTACAAAATTATAGCCAAAATTCTCGCCAACAAGCTCAAAAAGGTTATTAGATCTGTGATTTCAAAATCTCAGGGTGCTTTCATTGAAGGAAACCCGATTCTCAATCTAGCCGTCGTAGCTCAAGAATGCATTCACTCAACCCATTCCAGCAAAAGACAAGGGGTCCTTATCAAAGTAGACATGGAAAAGGCATAAGATAGGGTTAGCTGGGACTCTCTCCTATGGATGTTGAAAAAATGGGGTTCGGCGACAGATGGAGATCTTGGATTCATGACTGCCTCATCACTGCCCACTTCTCTATTATCGTAAATGGGAAAGCTTGTGGTTTCTTCAATGCTTCGAGAGGTTTAAGGCAAGGTTGCCCTCTTTTCCCATACTTTTTCAACATCGCTAGTGAAGGGCTTGCGCTCATCTTTCAAAAGGCGGAAATCAAAGGTACGGTCTCCGGTTTCTCCAACCCTAGATGCAATTTTAATATTAGTTTATTTCAATATGCGGATGACTCTTTCATCATGTGTGACGGCAATCCCTCCCAAATAAACCAAGTCTGCTGCCTTCTAAGTGCTTACGACGAAGCCTTGGGCCAACGTGTTAACTATCTTAAGTCGAACATTTATGGCATCAACATTGATCCCCTCTCTCTTAACATTTGGGCTACCAATGCGAATATTGGCACCACCAGCTTTCCACTCAAGTACCTCGGCATTCCCATAGGGACTGGCAAACTTAAAATTTCCGAATGGAACCCGGTAATCTCTAAGGTAAACGATAGACTTAATGGATGGAAGAGCAAAATGCTATCCAAAGGCGGGAGAATGACTTTGGTCCAATCTGTTCTTAGTGCGATTCCTACCTACTACCTCTCCTTTTACAAATGTCCTGTTGTTGTTTGCCACCAAATCGAAAGGCTTCAAAGGAATTTTCTATTGAATGATTCGGGAGACAGAAATAGGTTGCACCTCGTCGATTGGAATAATGTGACCAAACCCAAGTGGGCCGCAGGGCTTGGCATCCGCCCTTTAGCTGGTATGAATTGTGCTTTACTGATGAAATTGTGGTGGCGCATCGGCGATAATTCATCCCATTAATTGGTGGAAAGACAACCATTAAGAAATATCGCATGAATAAAGAAGGATGGGAGACCCATAACAACAAATACAGTATAGCTTCCTGTTGTTGTGTTTGCCTACCCTTAAATGAGGGTCTAAAATCATCAATAAAATTAGGCAGACACACTCATACAGACTTGCAAGTATTCAAGATTTGTTGTAGCAAGCTTTAAAAGAATGGTGAGTAAGGGAATGCCCAAAGGGAGGTTGGTTAGAAATATGATAAATCTCCATATCTGTGTCAGATCTGGCACCCTAACTATTACTAATTTAGCTAAAAGGCAGGGGAGAAGTTTGGAATTGATTGTCACTTAAACTAAGCTAAAATTAAACATATGCTAAATTTGATCGAGTTTAGGAGATTAAATCTTGCAGGGGAAGAGAGTAAAAAGCAGAAAATGGAGAAGAGTAGCTTGGAGGTTAGTTTTCACTGAAATCGGATTTGATTAATCATGTTACAGAGGTTCAGAGCACACAATTCCCTCGCTGGCTATAAGCACAGCTGCAGGGTATAAATTTCACTCCAAATCACAGGATCCACCTGGCCTTAAGGCTATGATCTATCCACTTTAATGGTCATAGACCATCCTATAGACTTTATCGAATCCATGAATTACAGCTGATGAATCCAATTGAGGCCTGAGTTTAGATTTATCTTAAGGTTATTATCTGTCCACTTTAATGGTCACAGACTATCCTAGGGATCTCTTACAAAGCCAGAGCCTCAATTAAAACAATTAAAACCACTTCAGATGTTGTAATTCTTAGGTCACAGACTCAAGGAATCACGGGAGCATCAGATCCAAGGAGATCAGATGGTATCCAAGAGGTCTACCAATTAAGTGGGTGAGCTGATCTACAACTCCTCTACACAAATCTGATCGATCACCAAATGGAACCAAAGGAAATTTAAATCTAATTAAAGCATTAAACACAATATTATCATTGCAAACAAGGTCACTTTACAATGAAAACACTCTCAGATTTATAATTTGTGTAGCTAGGGACCTACAGTAGCACTCTTAACCTTACCCAATTACAGATCTAACTTCGCTTCTCGCTACACCAAGGGACTTAGCCAACCATGGTTGGGATAAATGAGGGAAATGAAATCTCTCTGCAATATCTAATCTCCAGAATTTTGGCTCAGATATCGGTCTCCCCCAATCGCAATTGGGGATCTCTATATATAGCTTTCTCCTCTGTTTTTCCCACCAAAAATCCCATCTAGAAGGTCGTCAGAGTTTGTTAGAGTTCTGTTAAAGCACGTGGGTCGGTTAAGGCTTTCTAGGGCATCTTCTGGAATCGTCGTGTTGATCACCAAGTGCCTCGAATTGCGTGCAGCAGGTCACTGAATCACAGCATGTGCACAATTGAATTTCTGAGAAGTTCTGCACACGATTTCGACAGGTTCAGGAAGCTTTCGACAGGTTGGAATCGAGCATTTTGGTCCTTTCGCTAGGTTCTCAAATCCGTTCGATAGGTTCCGATAGGATGAATCTTCGCTTAGAGTTTCAGCCTTCTCAGTCCTTGGTTTGGAGTATTCGACAGGTTGGATCAACTCTTCGACAGGTTGGAAAACCATTTCGATAGGCGGGAAAATCATTTCGACAGATTCCGCTCTGCATTCCGCTATTTCGATAGGTTTAAAAAACCATTCAATAGGTTCCTTTAACACTTCAGGCAGGTTTTCGATAGGATGGTTTCTTCTTTCCTTTTAGCTGCTCGATAGGTTCTAAGATCCTATCGAACTCCTTAATTCACATGAATTCATCTTTCTTCTGTCTTCAGATTCTATCGAAGACCTCTTCAACTGTACGAATTCTTCCTTTCTTTGCTTTTCGCTCCTATCGAAGTCTTCAGGTGACCAATCGATAAGACGTTCTCAGCCTGTTTTCACTTTCTTCACCTTGCCCTGCTATAGCCACGCGCTCCAAGGGTCCAGTGCTGTTGGTACCCTCTGGTGTGCTGTTGCTGAGAGATAGCTCCTTTTTGGGCATTCTTGAGTGCTTTTTTGCATTAGTATCTTCTTTTATTGATGTCTATAAAATTCACTTGACACAAGCTTATTAGTGTGCTCACAAGTCTATCAAGGGTCAGGTTATAGAGTGAAAAGTGGCATTTTTCACCACTTAACACTTCCCCGTGGTGGAAGAGCATACTCGTTGTTAGAGAGGAATTTATCAAGAATATTTCCTTTACTACAGGGGATGGATTCAACATTCATTTCTGGTCCAACAAGTGGCTTTTTACTGATTCTAGCGTACAAGTCAAGTTTCCTCGTCTCTTTCATATCGCTGCTGATCCCACTAGCACCATTGACAAAATCCTTACCGTTGTTGGCGGCTCTAATTGGCATATCAACTTCAAGCATAGATTCGGGGATCAGGAAATTGTTGAATTCAACGACCTCTCTGGCCGATTGGATAATATCCTTTTAAATTCCAACATTCCTGACAGCAGACTTTGGTGCAAAAAGGACAATTTATCCTTCTCCGTTAAATCTACCTTCTCTCTTCTATGCTCAAAATTTCCTAAGGTCAATTGGAGGCACATCTGGAAGCTCGAGATACCTTCAAAAGTCACCTTCTTCATCTGGTCCCTCTGCTGGAACAAAATCGCAACTATATCTAATGAAGAGGACACATACCATCTTTTCCTTCACTGCATCCACACCTAGCCAATTTGGGGCCTATGCTACAAAGCTATCGAAATCTCTTCTTATGTCCCGAAATGGGTCATCGACGTTATCACCAATTGGGATCCTGCACCAGTATCCGGGTACAAAAAGTGGATTTGGAACCACTTGCACATTGCCATTCTTTGGAACATTTGGCTTATCAGGAATGCCGTCAGATGCCAAGGTGCCTCTCCTAATGCTGACAGCCTTATCCATTCCAGCATTTTCTGCGTTTGCAGTTGGGCAGCCGCTGCGGGAGTAGACTTTCCGTCCCTATCTAGCCTCAGACAGTTCAACTCCAGCCAACTTCTTTCATTTCTTTCCAATTTGTAATTTTTATTTTTTATTATTTTATTTTTTCCTGGGCTCTTTTGTTTCCTATTAGGTACATTTACCTATTAATTTGTCGGGATTTTTCCCCTGGCCCTCTCAGTTTCCTCCATCATAGGTTTCGCTCCAGTGTGCTAAGGGTTTCGTTGTTCCTGAGTTCCTCTCTGGTTCTCTTCGAGTCCCCTGGTTATTGTGGAAAGCGCTGCTCTGGGCGCTAGCTAGTGTTTTTATCGGTCTTTCCGAGGCACTGCCTAGCTCTTCTTTCTTAATACAAATCAAAACAATTTTTAAAAAAAATCCCATCCTTACCTATTAAACCAATGAAAAATAAAAATATAAATCTCCCAAAGATCCCTAAAAACCAAGGTGTCAAACTCGGTATCGGTGTCGAGTATCGGTCCATGGAGGACCGACGTATCTGCCAATACTGAGTTGTATCGGTGCAATTTAATAAATAATATTTTTTTAAGAAAATAGAGGTATCGGCCAATATCCAATACGCATTAGCTAATTGTTATGACCCGGATCATAGGAAGGTCATTCGATGGCTTTAAATGTTGTGGAGCACCGAGCCCCGTGTGAGTGCTCCACACTGTAGCTCAACCTACACACAATTTGAATTTACAAGTTTAATAGGATTCGGACACCATAGGTGGCATCCAATTCCCAAGCCAATCTCAAGCCTTTAAGAAACAAAATGTAGCCATTTAATAGGAAATAGAAAATAGCCATGTAATGGCCCATGACCCACAGGATCAAATTGCCTTTGTGGCAATAAAAATCCAACCTATCTTATTTGGTGTAGTAGTTTTGCTTTTGGGTTCGAAAGAAAATCCTTCTTTGGGACTCTTGCTTTCTCGGCAAAGCTTGCCCAACTTAAACCTCCACCTTCTTTATATAAATCCTAATATCTCTAGCCTTCTTCCTCCTTCATCTATCTCTTCCTCTCATTCCTTCTCTAAGAATATCTCAGCACCGCCAATATCGCAATAATTTCTGCTCGCATCCGACCTAGCACCCCGCCGACCCACCATCGAAACCACATCGTCGAATCGACGCGTAGGCTGCCGCCGCACCACCTGCATCACCGAAACGAAGCGTAGGTTGCCGTATCGCTGAATCGATCGGAATCATCCCAATAACCCACATACACGCTCCAATAGGTGGGTACCCCTCGATCGATCTTAATATATTCTGTTCGTTTTTAAAAATAAAGAAAAAATATATTTTATATCTTTTCTTGCTCCATTAATGGCTAGTTAACTATAAAAAAGATGATGAAAAATAAAAATAAATAAATAAACTAATAATATTCTGTTTATAATGTATAAGTATTCTAAAAGTAATAATATATACTATTTATATAGATATGTATACATATATAGAGGTGCATAAGTATACACCAAATTGGGTCCCCTCTATCTTCTTCCTTTCTCACCACTCCAACACGTCTCTGTAACATGAGTGAAGACCCAACTAAAATTTAGAGAGAGAAAAAAATCCAACCGTTGATGAGAAATTTAGAGAGAGAAAGGAGAGGCCCAACCTGTAACTTAGAAATTTAGAAAGAGAAAGAAGGAGAGGCCCAACCTCTAAGTGAGAAATTAGAGAGAGAGAGAGTAGATGGAAAAATCAGAGAGAGAAACTCACAAAAGCCCCTATTCTATTGGTATAAAAATATATGATTTCTTCGGGCCGAGATAAAATGAATTTCGGGGATTGGCCCGACCAAACGCCGGCAATGCCCGTGATAGCTTGCCCTTGCCAACCATTGTAGCTGGGCACATTGGAAAACTTAACTAATATGGTTAATTATGTGCAACCACCCTTTGGCACTACTGGATTCAAACAAAATAGATTCAAGTTGGACCATGTGGGCCCAACCCAAGAAATAGATTCGAGATGGTCCGTCTCCACAAATTGAAATTCTTAAGACATCTAACGGTCCAGAACTCGAGAAATCAAAACACAAATAAAGAAATTGAACATCCTTTTGAACACTATCGATCATGTAAGGATTGACCGTTGAATCTGAAGCCTTAGAAGCTAAAATAATTTGGGCCCAAAGACCTAACAACTTAAAATCATCTTTCTTAAGTATCTGATGGGTCGAGTCCATTCAAATCTGATCGTCACATGGTAGGTACTCTATATGTGCACGTGACTCCTAGATGTTTGTAAAATGTTGACTGGAGGATTTAGTGTGCTAAAGGTCGGATCAGGACTAGGACAAAGACCCAACCTTAGGTAAAATTTTATTGTGTGGCCATCTAATGGTTCAGATTAGATGATGGATGGTTTGAAGTTATTTTATTTTGTTGGTAGCCCTATGTGCCACATGAAAAAATGTTATGGGCTACCTTTGACACTTAAATTTTGAGAATAAATTTTCAACTTGCCCATAGGATCAACTTCAAAACGATCTTGATAATGACGCAATATAATCTAATGGCTCAGAAAAGTGTCACTAAAATTTCGAGGATGTGTTTAGAGGCTTGCAAGTTTGGGAAATTAGGCAAAGGGTAGGAATCCTTGTACAACTAAGTTAAAAGGCTTATTTGATCCGTCTCTTTGACCCACTCTTTTGTCAAACTAGAAAAAGTGTCTCGATGCAGAGACCACAAAAATCTTAGAAAACTTTAAAAATAATAGGCCCGATTGCTCCGTCAGCAATTTGAAGGCCTATAAAGGTTTTTCTAAAATTAGGTATAAAATATCAGTTCTTTTTAAATTTTAATTATGAAATTATGGTCACAAGTAAGGCGTATGAACTAGTTCGCTTAGTCAGGTAAGATTTTTCATCATATGACATGTGTCATTAGAAAAATCACGATAGGGCATACGCATGATTAAAAAGTAATAAGCTATGTCACGACACTTTTAAGCCTTCGTTATGGTGGGGTTTCCTTTTACGGTCACGTGAAACTTGAAATGTAGACATCCATTACGGATGCAATACTTTTATGAGAGTATGGGCTGCCACACGAAACACATCCAAATTACTACGGAACCCGTCCCTTGAAAAGTGTGATTTTATGAATTTTATCGCACTGTGACTCACTCCAAACTAACTTATAAGTAAATGATAAGAAACGATACGTAAGATAAGAAAAGATAAGAATACGGATAAATTATGCTGTGAAGGCCAGCAAAATATAAAATAAGTTTGTACACGTGTCATGTCTTACATGCCACCGCAAGATCCAGCGTTTGCAGCCAAGACGGGTCTTAAAGACAATATGATACGACAGTGTTTCAAACGTAAGAGGACACTGATTTAATTACATGTAATCTCATCAGGCTGGATAGTAGTATATGTTATGATATGGAGGTTAGGTGATTATCTACACGTGAACCTTGCATGATAGGCTCGAGCAGCGGCCCTGACACAGGTTGTATACATAAATTAAGTAAGATGCGAAATGCGTTGTGTAGACGTATGAAGCAATGTTAAGTTTTAAGATATGTCACGTAGGATAAGTTGACAAAGCATATACAAAAAGAGATTAGAACTTGATGCATCATTATTCATTTCATTTTATGTCAGGCTTTTTCATTCTATGTTGTCTTTTCATTTTATACTATGCCTTTCAGTTTCGATATGATTGGTTATAAGATCGTAGATATGTTTGTAATAATTTATAGTTTGTTAGTTTATTTCAGAATGCACCGCAACTCAAGAGATTGTACACACGATCACCTAGGTATGTTATGGTGGATCGATTGTACAACCTGCTGAGTTTACGTAACTGAGTAAAGTCACCCTTCGCCCCAAAACTAATAGTTACAGGTGAGAACACTGATTATTCCATCACTGAGGATGATGATGCTGGTGTACCAAATGCAGCTCATGACGGCGAGGACGTCGGCTACCAGGTGAACGAGGGAGTAGATCCGGCGGGCTACTTTGAGCATCGAGAGAATCTTTAGTTATAGTCTTTATCGCTTTAAGGAGATATTTGTAATTAGTTACTTTTATTTATCAGTACTATTTATGAGTTTACGTTTTGAACCGTTTTATCCTACGTAAAACCTCAGTTTATTTTCTATCATATATACATGATTAGAATTTATCACATTACTTTTGTCATCTACGTTTTTCACTGCTAATTCATGAGTCATTTATCTTTAAATGTTATTATTAAATGCCTCGATCCATATGCTAAATCAAATTAAGAATTAGGTGTATGTCTGCTTATCGCCTTAATAAGCGTACGGTGTCATAACACGGAATTTTAGGCCCTCGAGATCAGATAAGGATTCTGGGTCGTAACACTAATATAGGCCCATATCAGCAAATGCCAATACCTGAGTTGAAATCTGATAGGGGTGTTATCGGGTAGGTTTTGGGGCAAAACCGAAATCGAACCGATAAGGTTCAAAACCGAAACTGAACCGATAGTTATCGGTTCGGTCAATTTGGTCGATTTTTGGTTTCTAAACCTCAATTTTTTTTTTAATTTTTTATTAGGAAGTCATTGTCAATTCATAAGGGTCAGATCACTGAAGACTCTGTAGGTTGTTGTCTATATCGCTGATTCGCTATTAACCATCCAAAAGTATGTAATTGATCAGATGGCTAAGAACATTTTCAAGAAATTAATACATCAATCGGACAGTCCAGATCGATGGATATTTTCTATATAATTTTATTTTAACTAAAAAATGACAAACATATAATTAGAGAAGTCTTAAAAAAATCCAAAATCACAAATTCAAGTACACTATACAGAAATTATAATTAAACAAAATGGAGTCTTAAAACCCCAAAAATACACATCCTTTAAACCATTACCACTCTCCAAAGCCTATAATTTAAATTGTTCTTCCAACAATAGAAAAACATATGAGAATATAAGATTTCAAGGGGGAAAATCAAACTTCTTTGTTTGCAACCTAAGTTTTGTATGTACTATGCACTTATACAACCGGATAGCACAATTATCAGTTTCTTATCGGTTCGGTTTCGATAATTTAATGTTAAAATCGAAATCGAACCGGTAACTATCGGTTTCTATATTTCAAAACCGAACCGATATGTCTCAAAACCCAAACCGAACCGAAATTCAAGTCGGTTTCTGCACAGCCTTAATACTTGATGTGTATCAGTGTCAATACGTATTGATATGGATCGGGTATCCGCCGATATTTGATACCATGCTAGAAATATTATGTCTCTGAGCATGCAATATATGGGCATCGGTTGGCAAGCACATGCCTAGTTGGGCTGACAACTAGTCAATTGCCAAATCCGATCTGCACTACACTTGGAAAATGCCACATCGAATGCAAGTGTGACACACCAAAGAAGTGAGGCTCGTGGCACATGATAAGCTTTTTTGTGACACAAATGTAAGTGGCACGTGCCTCTTCGTGCAAATGGATTATCTAATGGAATTTTATAAACGTAGGATGGATTTGTAGATGACAAAGTGCAGGCGATAGATGTGGCGCGATATGACTGCCTACACTAACCTGTATTAATCCAGTCCCGCCGCACTTACAGCCAATTGCGTCACACTATATCAGCCCCCTGCACTATCTACATAAAATTTGTCCTCCATGTAACGTTGTCGGTGAGATTATACGTCTTAAGATACTTACTAAGACTATTTGGGGTTGCTGGTCTGGTCGACCCATACCTGACCTGTCCGACCTGAGTTTTTTACCGAGTCGGGCACATAAATTTGACCTGTCAAGTCAGGTCTTCCATAAGGCATCCGACTTGACCTTTAAATCGAGCCGGGTCAAGTCATCTTAAACATAAGGTCAGGCCCGTTCAAGTTGGATCGAGTTGACTTAACCTGAACCGATGTTCTATTTATAAGATTTAAGGCGAATAGGCAGTTTTAATTGGGTTGGGTTTTCGGGTTGGGTCAGGTTGGGCCGGGCTTTCTGGTAGAGTCGAGCATATATCTTGGCCCATCAAGTCGAGTTAGGTTGGGTGCACCATCAAATGGAGTGGCATATGCCAATTTCCTTTTGGGCAGCCAAAATTTTGGCCGACCCGACCCATTGACAGCCCTAATTAAGTCTTATATTACTTGAATTTCAGGATCACTTCGAAGCATATTTTGCCAAAGAAATAAATTAAAATATAAGGATAATTAGAAAAATATGCCTCAAAAATAAACTTTTTAACGAAAAAGACCCAACTTCAAATATTTTAGAAAAACTGTGCTTTCACGGATTTTAGAATTTCAGAAAATCATGAAAGCACTATTTTTTTACTAACAGAGACTGTTTTTTTATTAACATTTTAGAAAAATAGTGCTTTCACGATTTTCTAAAGTTCTAAAATCCGTGAAAACACAATTGTTTTAAAACTGTTTGAAATCGAGTCCTTTTTGTTAAAAAATTTGTTTTTGAGGCATTGTTTTCTAAAGTGCCCATTAATATAATACATCTATATGTTGATCGAGGTTAAGTAGCTGGCTCGACTGGATTCAGGCAAGCAAGGCCCAAGGGAAATTAAGCATAGTGGACCTAGACCTAAACTCAGGCTCATGCCCGGCCGTCCAATTGACACTCTTAAATGTTAAATGGTTATAAGCATATATATTCAGGTCAAACTAGCCAGGTACTATGGATAAGGTAACTTACCTGTTCCTACACTGATTTGCAGCCACGTAGTATTTGGTGATTATAATTATTTGGGAAAATGGTTTAAATCTCCCTTAAACACCATTTTTACACCAATTGTACTAAAAACTTTGATGTATCATTTTGATTATATGGATCACCCACATCTTTAACCATAATAATGTATGATTTGGAGTGTTAGGCCCTTAAAAGTGTTAGATAAAAATAGGAACAGAAATCCGAAAATAATGAAATGGGCAAGAGAATTGGATTCGAGGTACGTAATCGTTGTTTTTAAAATGCTATTCACTCCCTACTTGAATAAATTCTCGAGTTTGCAAACGAGTTCTAGCAAAACGTTTCCAGGATATAACGAACTCAATCTCTTGGATGCGATCCGCTACTTTGCAACAGTAGAGGATCGCCCCAGAAAACTCAATCCGATGAAGTACTACCAAAAGAAGAAAGCAAGAGGAATTCTCAAGTTTTATGTAAGGAATCCGATGGATTTCAGAGTGTTCAAATCTGTTTCCTAAGGCCTTCTTATATAAAATTTTCAATATGACTGTTGGGCCAACAGTCATATTTTGGACAGTCCAGATCATTCAAAGATCTCAACCGTTTCATCCAACGGCTGTATGAAAGGTTATAACTTTTCAAATTCAAATTCAAATAGTTACATACCTTTATAAGCAATTACGAAACGGCTAGATTCAACCGTTAACATTTGACCAATCCGTTTGGCCCAATAGAATCGAATTGATTCACTGATTAATGGCCCATTATACCTGACTCGGCTCATGAATAATTTAACCGTTAGATTTACATGATCAAAAAGTCAAACCTTTCATTGCAATGATGTGCACGTATAAAATGCGTGCGTACTTAAAGCGTCAATGCGCCTAAACGCCAATCGCCACGCATGCGTGCGGCGCATCTTGCGTCTTGTGGTTCTTTTCTTATTGTCAAGTAATAATAGAGGGTGAAATATTCTATATATAACCTAAACACATTTTACTTTTACCAATGTGAAATTATTCATTTGTATACAAAAACGAGAATATTCATTGCCTAAAAATTAACTCACAAAATTAAGAAAGAAATTAAAAGTAAGTTTTATTTTCTTTAAAATTATTTAATATATTTATTATATTCTAAATTAATAAATAAATATAATAAAAAGAAATAATTTTTTTTCTTTTGGAATTGAAGGCTCAATTCCAACTTACCTATCTAAAAGTAAACTTAATTTCTTTTTTGGTGAAAGAGTAAATTTATCATGAGTTAGTCTACAATTGGTAGACATGACGGTCGACATGTTTATGTAATTAAGTGAATTGTACGGACTTCTAATGTATTGAAATCCGTGCAACGGCAATGTCCACTCGCACCCATTGAAGACTCACTCGCTCATAATTTCCTTTGGTCAACTAATTTAGAAGTTTCATGATTTGGTTAGGGATTTTTCAAAAAGAGTTCCTTTTTGGCAAACTCTCTCATTATTATGGTAAATCATATATTTTTTCTCTTTTACGTAAAGACACTCAAAAGTCAAAACTTAAAAAAGTTATTAAAATTTGTCTACAATGAGCAACAGGCTTGTCGATGAACCGACGTCTTGGAAACTGTGCAGCCATGGTCACATTGAAACATGCTCAGTTTATGTTTTTAAAATTTTGTGCTTATTAGACAGTTTATAAGACGAAGCTTTTCTGGTTTTCATGACCAATTGCTCATTGAGAGAGTAGAAAGAGCAACAGCTGCTCTGCTCTTTACAATAGGCAAAACAACCATCTCGGAAATGTATGAAAAATTACACTCTTTTAAATGAATATTTTTTTTCATGTTTCTAAAGAGGAGTCTCCCTTTTTTCTCTCTTTCTTCATTCTCTCCAATAAATTTGTACATCCAACTTAAAACCAATTGGGAGTGAGTGGAGGGGCCAAAGATAGTACAAGGGGAGAGATACAGCTATAATTTATCCAATGTGAGACTAATACGGCCCCACACACAAACGGGGAAGGGAGTGGAGGAGGGGCTGATAGGGCCCCCTACCAAAAAACCAACTTCTTCCTTTTTTGTGAGATTTGAGATGGGCCCACAGGGCTAGCTCCCAGCCCAGTTAGTATGGAACCCACACTACACCCTAGATTGAGTCAACTCGACTCGGTAGAATTTCAAGCAAACATATAGAGAAACTAGATTTTTGAATTTGTTGAGTTACTCGAGCAAGCTCCAAGCAATTCGACCGAGTTGACTCAAGCTACTCATTTAAATTGACAAAAATTATAATTATTTTCCATTTTACATAGATAAAATACAAATTTTATCTTAGCCACAAGGCCTAGACATACATGATCGCGCTCCAAAACTGATATCCATCAATGTTTGATCCATAATGATTTTTTTTTCCAAAATTCTATGAAATGGGAACAACCAAAATTTTGTTGGTTTTGCCGAAATTTGCAAAACTTCTATTATGTTCGTGAAATTTTGAGACTTTTTCGTAGTTTATACGTTGGCCCCCTCCCATAATAGTTTTTGGCTCCGTCCCTGCCCACATGTGTTGGCTGGACTGAGCAAAATCACGTGGACCATTGAACTGGGTGGCGTTGAGTGGAGAAAGGTCTGCTCTGATACCATGATAAATCTGTGGAGTGTAGAAGGGTATGCTCGGATGCCATGATAAATCTCTCTCCCAAGGGTTAAAATATCGGATTTTCGATACGTATCGTCCTGAAGTTCAGGACGATACATATCGCGTATCGTCCGATACATTCAATGTATCGGTTCAATACATTTTTTTTTTTCAAAAAATCTAAAAAATCAAATTATCGTCTGCATCGAATGATACGGATATCGTTCGTATCGTTCGATACGTTTCGCGTATCAGCGATACATTGAATGTATCGTTTTGATACATTTAAAAAAAAAAAAAATTAAAAATCAAAATATCGTCCGATATGGGCGATACATTACCCGTATCGGACGATAATTACCCTATTTTTTAGGGGGTACGATATATAGGCAATGTATCGTACCACCCAAGTCCAAAACCGATACGTATCAGGCGATACGTGTCGGTATCGGACAATTTTTTGACCCTTGCTCTCTCCTCATATTCATTTGCAACAATAAATAGCAGCAACTTGTGACGGCGTCAATACTTTGGGTACTAGCAGGACGATATGGTGGCCTTGGAGCTGGGCGTTTGGCTAGGAGGAAGGCGGGCGGGCCTTGGAGTTAGTTGTGTGGCGCGTGTGCACGGAGGCATGAGGCTTTGTGATGCATGCGTATTCCCCATATGCATGGTGCGACAATGACTCGAGCTAGGTGAGGATTTAGTATGACGACTAGACGCGCGTGGGGCGTGGAAGCTGGTTTTAGGGGCGTGTTGGTGTGGAGGATGACACTATGTATCACAGGCAGAGGTTCCTGTGCTATGGTGGTGTCTCCAACCAATACCTTTAAGGTTCTTTTGTTGGATGGCTTGAAGTAGTGTTTGAACCATCCTTGGGGGAAGGGAACTGTAGAGCTATTCTCCCACACATGGGGCCTTGCGTTGATAGAGGGTGCGCATTAGTCCCTTAAGTCTGAAATGGTGGGCCTAGGACGTCGGTGCAGCGATGTCATGTGTCACCCAAGGAGGGACTGACAGGGGTCATGGTCCCCCTACCAAAAAACTAATTTCTTCCTTTTTTGTGAGATTTGAGATGGGCCCACGGGGTCAGCTCCCAGCCCAATTAGTATGGAGCCCACACCACACCCTAGACCGAGTCAACTCGACTCAATAGAATTTCAAGCGAACACATAGAGAAACTAGATTTTCGAATTTGTTGAGTTACTCGGCCAAGTTCCAAGCAACTCGACCTAGTTGACTCAACTTACTCATGGAAGCAGGTTTCAGGGGCGCGTTAGTGTGGAGGATGATACTGTGTGCCACGGGCAGAGGTTCGTGTGTTATGGTGGTATGTCAAACCAATACCTTTGAGGTTCGCCTATTGGATAGCTTGAGGGGGTGTTTGAACCATACTTGGGGGAAAGGAACAGTGGAGCAATCTTCTCACACATGAGGCTTTGCGTTGGTAGGGTGCACATTGGTCTCTTAGGTCTTAAAGGGTGGGCTTAGGACCTCGCTGCAGCGATATCGTGTGTCACCCAAGGTGAGGTTGCCATTTGACCCCTAGCTATGTGCCGTATTGTAGATGGGTCGGGAACGAGGGAGACACTCATAGGCTACGTGAGACATTGTGGTGCACATTAGCTGAGGGCCAGAAGCTGATGTGTGTTGGTTGCGTGGGCTACACATGACGGTGGGCTTGGTTCAATACGTCAGCGATACATGTATGATATGAGACAGCATGAGGAGCTGCATGCTACTATCGCGGGCGAAGTACTAGTGTGTGGCACAGGGGCAGTCCAAGCGTGGCATTGAGGTGCTGACATGTGTCTCTCTAGAAGACACGATGCGTTAATGTGATTGGCCTCGGGAGCAGGTAATCATGAACGGAAGTTTTGGCCCTCTAGGTGGGTGGTATCAAAGTGATAGTTGGGTAGGTTGGCATCGCTGTAATGGTAATGAGGAGTCGCACGAGTGTGGTAATCGGTGTTGGGCTCTGCCATAGTGACAGTTGGTATCAGATTCAAGTTCGATCCGAATGATGCGAAGTGGTGCAGGAAGGCATGCGATCTGGTGCTAAGAGAGCACGTGACATCTTGGTGTTAGGAGGGCATGCGATGTGGTATGATGAGTAGTGAAATATGATAATATTTCACCCCTAAATACTTATATTTAGTCATCCGATGAAGGCTATTTGATGAGAATTACTAGATTTGAAGTGTTTCAGGTAAATACTAGCCAAGAACAGAAAACAGCCAAAGAATTCTGAAAATAATGTCAAAACATTGCAACTTTGGATCATCGAGAACTTGGTGTGACTTGCAGCTCAATTCAGACCATCAATCCGGCCGACTTATGAAATTGTCAAAACACAAAAGTTGTAGATCTTTCTGTCAGCTTTCCAACGGCGCAAGAATCATGTCAATCCGAGTTCTGAGTAAAATGATATGGCCAAAATACTGAAGTAGTGTCTAATATAAAAGTGGGCTGAAATTCACGAATTTCTGGGAGGTCGATGCATCGACCCTTTTAGTCGATTAATCGAGGAACAAAAGCAGTCTGACATGGACCTGACACTTTAAAACAGATTTTTAGGATTCTTTGCAGGGTCGATGCATCAACCCTATAGGGTCGATTAATCGACCCTGACTTGTCGAGTTGGGACACCTATGCGATGGGATATTATTTAAAGCCAACTCAAACACTTCGAGAAATAATTAGAGTTAGTCTTAGTTTTCTTTTTTTGACGTAGAGATAGAGAGTTTTTATTATTCCTTTTTGAGAGCTTTGTTCCTTTAATTTTTCAGTATTCATTCCTTCAGTTTATTATTTTTGTTCAGTTAATTTCTACATTAATTTCGTTTCTGAAGATCATCGTATTTTTGGATCAAAGTAATTTCTGTTGAAGTTTGAGGTATTTTTAATTTATTAAATTAATGTTATTTTTCCTTTCTTATTTATTTATGTCATTTAATTACAACATGTGTGGCTAAATTCATAGGGATGGGGATCTAATGATTCCCATCCGAGGGATGTACTTTTAATAATATAAATTTAGGATTAAAATATGAGATCTTATTTTATGGTTGTCATGTTATCATGAACGGATGAAATCCCCGCCACTAACTGAGATCGAGTGTGCTGAGCCATACCCTGGATCTCAGATCTGTGACGGTAATTTCACCTCAATCATTATATGGTCTTTTTGCTTTCATCGTGTGGATCTAATTACGATTATGATCCGGGATCGAGTGTGCCGAGCCATGCCCTGGATCCTGGATTTGTAATGGTAATTTTATCTTAATTACTCCCAAATCTGAAATCAAGTGTGCCGAGCCATGCCCTTGATTCAGATCTATGGTGGTATTTTTGTTGGACTTTTCACCCACTTTGGAGATGATTTTTATTTGAACCTGAGATCAAGTGTACCGAGCCATGCCCTTGATCCCAGATCTATATATGAAAATCATCTAAGTCCTGATTGCAGGGATGCAACGTAGAACCTATCGGGGTTTTGACCATTTATCTTCCATAAAATATGTGTTTCAATGGTATATCTCATAGTTTAATCCTTAGATTTATATTATGGGAAGAACAGACCAAAGATGGGAGGATTTAGTATCTTCATCTTTATCTTTACTTTTGAATTATTAGTTAAGTTTTAGTTTATAGTCAGTAATTGTCTTCTCACAAAATTAAATCATAAGACTGATAGAATACTGTTAAATCTTAGTGGATTTCTTGAATTACTGTCTTGTCTCTTTAGATCTTTCAAAAATAGTCCTCGTGGGAACGATCTCGTACTCTGCACCCACTATATACAATCTGATTCGTGCGCTTACGAGTAAAACATTACAATTAAAAATCACATCAAGTTTTTGGCGCCGTTCTCGATGACTAAATTAAGAAAATATGAATTTTTGGTAGACAGTTATTTTAAAAAATTTCGGGGATTAAAATAGTATTTCTGCTAATTAAAAAAAAAAAAATTTGTCTTCTGTCGATTAATCGAGTATACTGCTCGATCAATCGACCCTGTCTCGATCGATCGAGATTCACAGTCGATCAATCGAGATTCCAAAAAAAAAAAAATTGAAAAAAATAAAAATAAAAATAAACTAATAAATTCAAAATTTTCAATTTTAAAATTTGAAATTTGAAAAAAAAAAAATTCTTGAGGTTTTCCTACCTGAAACCTCCACTCTGTGCGTCATTTGCATGCACACTAGGTCTTCTAAAGAAAGAACTTTAGAGCCTTTAAATTCTGAGATCGAACGTGCTTGTCGGTCAAATCGTAAGGACGCTAGATCAAGGCAGAAATTTTCAAATGAATCATCCACTGAAGTCAGTATGACTGACAACATGAATGGACAACTTGAACAAGAGGAAGAACTAACATTGTGAGAACTGTTTTCTCCAATCACTACAAATACCCCATCATGCATTGTATACCCCGCCACACCTGGTGGCCGGTTTGAAATTCGTACAAATGTCATCCAAATCCTTCCAATCTTTAATGGCATGGAGAGAGAAGACCCATACTAGAACGTTAAAGACTTCGTCGAAGTCTACTCATCTGTTTACCAAAACTTCAGCGAAGAATCTGTTAGACTACGCTTGTTTCCTTTCTCTATAAAGGATAAAACAAAAGTCTGGTTAAACTCTCTACCATCGGGATCCATAACCACCTGGGATCAGATGGTCAAAAAGTTTCTATCAAAGTTCTTCCCTATGGCGAAGACGAATGTCCTCAGACGTGAAATCACGGATTTCACACAAGAGGAAGATGAGAGATTATATGAAGCCTGGGATAGATTCATGGATCTCTTACTCAAATGTCCACACCATGGATACTCAAAGTGGAGATTGGTCCAGTGTTTCTACAATGGACTTAGTCAACCAAATAGACATCTGGTGGAGTCAATGAATGGCGGAGGATTCCTGAGCCTCAAAGAAACTGAATCTTATGCTTTCCTAGAAAAGCTGGCTGAGGATTCTCAGGACTGGGATTTCACAAAGACTCGGGAACAACTAGTCAAAGCCCGTGATCAAGCCGAAAGTTCAACCAAGAAGGGAGGACTATACGTAGTAAAGGATTCCCCAGATCTGATGGCTAAAATTGATTTCCTCACTCAACAAGTGGAGGAATTTAAATTAAAGAAGAATGTGCATATGGAAAATACACAACCTGAGCCATGTTCAATTTGTACAAGTCCAATGCATATGACAGATGATTGTCCTTCAATGTAGAACTACCATGAAGACACATCTGAACAGCTAAATACTGTGAATAATTATGGGCAGAATCAAGGAAACGTTTTCAATGAGAATAACCCAAACAGTTGGAGAAACCACTCAAATTTCTCATGGAAACAAGATAATCAAATAATACAGTTCAGGAAACTAGGGACGAACTTTTACCCCCAACAAAATTTCAACCAAGGACCGCAGCAGAACTACGGTCAATGGCAATTTAACTAGCAAGGGTTCAATAATCCAAATTAATTCCAATACAGTCAAAATCAGGTTGGGCAGCCACGGCAAATGAACTAGAATTTTCAGTTTGCACAACCAATGGGAGGTTATCAAAACCAACCACAACAAAATTTTGTGCCAACATTTCCACCACCTGGATTTAACAATCCACAGGGAAATGCTGCCCAACGTCCTCATACAGAAACTCCTTCTACTGAGGACCTGATGAAACTCATTCATTCTCACACATCCTCAATCTCTAAAATTGAGACCCAAATTGGGTAATTGGCAACTTTTCTCTGTGAAAGGGAAAAATGATCGTTTCCTAGCCAACCAGTTCCTAACCCAAGGGGCCAAATGGTTGTTGAACAAACATCTACTTCAACACAAGATGATGATCAACAATAAATTCGGGCAATCACAACGTTGAGATCTGGAAAGCAGGTCGATAACAAAGTAGTGTTGCCAGAGGAGGAGGAAAAGTCTGATGGAGAGAAGCAATCTGAAGAGAAAGAAGAAATTGAGAAAAAAATATAAGTAAAAGAAACATCAGAAGAAAAGAGTGAACAGAATAAGAGTTTTATTCCTAAAGCACCGTACCCGTAAAGATTGATGGCACCACGGAAAAATCGCGATGTGGAAGAAATAAATGAGATTTTTAAGCAATTAAAAATTAATATTCCCTTCCTGGATGCCATCCGCCAAGTGCCTACTTATACAAAAATTTTGAAAGAATTGGTCACAATCAAAAGAAAGACCAATATTCTGAAAAAGGCTTTCTTAGCCGAGCAGGTTAGTTCAGTGTTGCAAGCAAAGCTCCCGATCAAATACAAGGACCCAGGTTGTCCTACAATCTCGATCATCATCGGCAATAACCGTATTGATCAGTCTCTTTTGGATTTAAGAGCAAGTGTCAACTTGTTGCCTTATTTTGTGTACAAGGAGCTCGAATTGGGAGAGCTTAAGACCACTGCAATGACCCTTCAGTTAGCTGATTGGTCCGTAAAGATCTCTCGTGAAATTGTAGAAAATGTCCTCATCAAGGTGGATTCTTTCTACTTTCCTGTAGATTTTGTTGTTCTAGACACTGAACCGGCATCAAATTTGAAGAATAACATTCCAGTGATTCTAGGAAGACCTTTTCTAGCAACCTCCAATGCGCTGATCAATTATCAAAATGGGATCATGAATCTGTCATTTGGGAATATGACAGTGGAACTCAACATTTTTAATATTGTCAAGCAGCCCATGGAGGATGATGAACATACACAAGCATGTATACTCGATGAAATCATAGAAGAAATTTTTCATGCATCTGAAATTGAAGATCCTTTAGTAGCTTGTCTTGCACATTTTGGAGAGAATTTTGATGTGGATCAACTGATTCAAGAAGTGAATCACATGTTGGATTCTGGGAGAAGAAAAGGAAATAGATTGTGGAGCTCAAATTGAATTAATCAAGGAAAAGCCGAAGGAGGAGGAGAAAGTTTCCTTAGAACTTAAACCTCTTTCGAAAAATCTTAAGTATGCCTACCTGGGGGAGAATGAAACTCAACCCGTCATAATCTCATCAAAATTGGATGCGAATCAGGAAGGCCAACTCATGAATGTACTCAAAGAGCATAAAAGTGCCCTCGAATGATCCATAAAAGATATTAAAGGCATTAGTCCGACGGTGTGTATGCACTGAATCCATTTAGAAGACAATGCTAAGCCTTCTAGGGAACCACACAGAGGAGACTGAACCCTATAATGCAAGACGTGGTCTGAAATGAGGTAATAAAACTTTTAGATGCTGGAATCATATACCCCATCTCTGACAGTAAATGGGTCAGCCCCACACAAGTGGTCCCTAAGAAGTCGGGAGTCACAGTGGTGAAGAATGAGGAAAACGAACTAATCCCTATAAAAATTCAAATAGGTTGGAGAGTGTGTATCGATTATCGAAAGTTAAATTTAATGACGAGGAAAGATCACTTTCCACTTTTATTTATCGATCAAATGTTAAAAAGATTGGCCGGGCATGATTACTATTGCTTCCTCGATGGCTATTCTGGTTATAATCAAATAGTCATTGCACCTGAGGATCAAGAGAAAACCACATTCACATGCCCTTTTGGTACTTTCTCCTACCGACGAATGTTGTTTAGGCTTTATAATGCACCAGCTATATTCCAAAGATGTATGCTGAGTATTTTTTCGGATATGGTCAAACGATTCCTCGAAGTTTTCATGGATAACTTCTCGATCTATGAAAACAGTTTTGCTGACTGTTTGAATCATTTGTCACTAGTGCTTGCAAGATGCCAGGAGAAGAACCTTGTTCTTAACTAAGAAAAATGTCACTTCATGGTTAAAGATGACATTATTTTGGGACACATCATATCGTCCCAGGGTATTGAGGTCGATAAGACTAAAGTTGATTTAATTGCCAATCTACCACCACCAAGGACAGTGAAGGAAATCAGATCTTTTCTAGGACACGCCGATTTTTATCAGCGTTTTATAAAAGATTTCAGTAGGATAGTGTGACCGCTATGCAACTTACTTTCAAAGGATGCCCCATTCCTCTTTGATGATAAATGTTTGCGAGCCTTTGAAACCATTAAGGCTGAATTGATAAAAGCCCCGATAATTCAATCTCCGAACTGGGACTTACCGTTCGAAATCATGTGTGACGCCTCTGATTATGCAATTGGAGCTGTTCTGGGACAACGAATAGAAAAATTACCGCATGTAATCTACTATGCGAGTCGCACTCTCAACGATGCCCAGTTGAACTACTCGACCACCGAAAAGGAACTTTTGGCAGTAGTTTTCGCGTTTGATAAATTTTGATCCTATTTATTAGGATCTAAAGTCATGGTATTTACAAATCACGCTGCTCTGCATTATCTGCTCGCTAAGAAAGATGCTAAAGCACGCTTAATCAGATGGATTTTGTTGTTGCAAGAGCTCGATTTAGAGATCAAAGACAAGAAAGGCTCAGAAATGTGGTGACAGATCACTTCTCACGAATAATTATTGAGAAATCCGACGATCCTGTTCCGATCTTGGAGCACTTCTCGGATGAACAGTTGTTCAGGATGGAGTGCCCACCTTGGTATGCGGTTCTTGTCAATTACCTAGTCACCGAGAATTTACCTCACCATTGGTCGAAGAATGAGAAATTCATTTTCTTAGCTCGGGTGAAACACTACTTTTTCGAGGATCCGTATTTATTTAAATACTGTCCCGATCAAATCATACGAAGATGTATTCCTGAATCTGAGCAACCACGGATCATCTCGTTCTATCGTGAGTTAGCTTGTGGAGGTCACTTTAGCTCTAAAAAGACTGCAGCAAAGATCCTCCAAAGTAGTTTTTACTAGCCGACAATCTTTAAGGATTGTCATCAGCATTACAAATCTTGTCACAACTGTCAAATGTTGGGCCGAATCTCAAAGCGCAATATGATGCCGCTCAATCCAATTTTAGAAGTTTAATTATTTGATGTTTGGGGAATCGATTTTATGGGTCCTTTCCCTAATTCGTTTGGAAATACGTTCATTCTTATCGGTGTTGATTATGTTTCGAAATGGGTAGAGGCCGTGGCTTGTAAATCGAATGATCACAGAGTAGTGATCAAATTTCTCGAGGATCAAGTATTTTCACGTTTTGGTATTCCAAAGGCGATAATCAGCGATGGTGGAAAGCACTTTTGCAATAAAGTGTTCACCCAATTAGTGAAGAAATATGGTGTCACACACAAAGTTACTACACCATACCATCCTCAGACAAGTGGCCAAGTTGATGTCTCTAATCGAGAACTTAAGCGGATTTTAGAGAAGGCAATTCATCCGAACCGTAAAGACTGGTTGCTAAAATTGAATCACGCTCTATGGGCGTATCGAACTGCGTTTAAAACTCCGATTGGCATGTCGCCGTATCGGTTGGTCTTTGGTAAAGGTTGTCATCTCCCGATTGAACTGGAACATCGAGCATTTTTGGCCATTAAGTCATTGAATTTTGATCACCTGAAATCTGGTGCCCAAAGGGATTTCCAAATAAATGAATTAGAGGAAATCCGTACTGATGCATATGACTGTGCTAAATCGTACAAGGATCGTATGAAACGGGTTCATGATCAATCTATTCTACGTAAATCTTTCGTCGTTGGTCAACAGGTTCTACTCTACAATTCTCGACTTCACCTATTTCCCGAGAAACTAAAAACCTGGTGGAGTGGTCCTTTCAAAATCTCTCGAATACTCCCCAATAGGGCAGTTGATGTTATCAACTCGAGACACGGGAATATTTTTCGAGTTAACGGTCAACGATTAAAACCATTCCTTGAGGATGCAATCGCATTCTCTGACACTCTTTCCTTGAGTGCTCCAATGGCTCACCCTGACTGAGCAATTCACATGATCGAGCTATTGACATTAAACTAGCGCTCATTGGGAGGCAACCCAATTTTGCGTAATTTCTCGTTGGTTTTTTGTTTTTCATTCTTAAAAAAAATAAAATAAAATAAAATAAAAATAAAATTTGGGAGTCGATGCATCGACCCCCAGTGTCGATTAATCGACCCAACCAGGGTCGATGCATCGACCCTTCACCTCGATTAATCGACCTCTGCATGTCGATTAATTGACAGTAATGATGGTGTCTCCTTTTTCAAGGAGACTGCCTTTATGAGGTGTTGACTTTTTTATTAGTCGATGCATCGTCTAATCAGAATTGGAAATTGTGCTGCCTTTTCGAATTCTGCCAATTTTGTTTTATTTAGAGTCGATTAATCGACTTTTATTTCGGGGCATGCATTTTGTTTCTTTTCTGCCTCGATTTACGTCGATTAATCGAGGGCTAGTGTCGATTAATCGACTTTTGCATTTCCGGACGTTGCGTCTTTTCACTTAAAAGCGTTGCACGTTTCGATGCGTCGGAACTTATGACGCGCCTGTTTTCAATAGAGTCGATTAATCGACCCTTTAGGGTCCGATTAATCGAATATTTTGAGGTGTGTCCGTCTCGAGAGGACGCCTTTGCACCTATTTAAAGGCAGCAGTCTCTCGTCGATTTTCATTCACTTTGTATCTTGTTTTTTCCCCTGACTGCCTCCGACATTCCGACAGTGTGATCATGGCTTCGGCCTCTGCCGCGCAGCAAAGGCTTTCCCAATGACCTGCAGGGCATCCACGTGATTAGCCAAGTGGTCACTTCGTGACTCGAGACCTGTGTTCCGAATATATTTTCGATCTCACGGCATTTCAAGCCATGCCTGTCTGCGTCGTTTCTCTCGCCTATGCAATGGCTCTCAACGTCCATTTTCTCCTCACTCCGCCTGTAATTAAAGTGTCCGAACGGGTCGTTCGATTATTCTATCAGAACATGGTGTGGGTGACCGCCTCCGTCGAGAATCATGTCACCGCCCACTTCACTGTTTCAATCGATGGGTGGTCGTGCCCGATTTATTCGCACACCATTGCGGAGGTTTTTAACATTTCATGCGAGCGCCCGCACAATCACACTTTGGGTGAAGAGCTCGACGATTCTCAGGAGGATATAATCAATGATATGTGCCGCGGCATATTTTCTTCAGGGATCACCACTAGGCGATCGGCGTTACCACGCCTGCTTTTGTTCTGGGATAGTGTGGTCTATAGCAATCTATGCCCCCGTGGCCACGTTTCTGAGCGCACCGATGATCGGATTCAGGCGCTTTATGGTGCCCACCAAAATTCGTGGATCAACGTGCCCAGGATTCTTTATGATGGCATGAGGCGATGTCATGAGGATATCACCAACGCTGCCACTGGTGAAGCCCCGTTGATCTATTTTCCTCATTATGTTATGAAGTTGCTTAATTTCCTTCGTTTCCTGTTCTATCGGGATCACGATCTCGGGGACCTCGCATTCTATCATTATGGTGCTACCCAATGGAACCGCAGTCTGCGTCTTCTGGGTAATGTCCTTGATCCCCCCGCTGATGCACCGGCCCAACCTGCTCCACCTCGCACCCTGCGTCGTCGCCGGAGGCGACCAACTTGCTGATCGAGGGGACCGTCTCTTGGTTCGCTCCAAGCCCAAATTAACTCTTCACAGGAGGAGCAACAGCGACAATATGGTGCAATCTTACATCGAAGCTACTATGATCATTCCTTCCTCCATCAGATTGGGCAGCGCATGTGGCCTGATAGTTACGATGAGATGTGCGCCAAGGCCCGCCAGGCCGAAGAGGATGGGGATGAGTAGTTTGTTTAGTCTAGGATTAGGATTTTTCGTTTTGTGTTATTTTTCTTTCTTTAGGATAGGTTGTTTATTTTAGAAGTTTAATCAGAAGTGTCCTTGTAATCATCTTACTTATCAATGAAAGAGTGTGCTTTCTAATCTGTTTGGGATTGCCTATATTTTTGCAAACTGCCTATTACATTTAGAGTTGAACAGAAAAATTGAAATTCCAATTTTCGAGAATTTTCAACTCTCTGCCACATAGAGTCGATTAATCGATGGTTATACTCGATTAATCGGCCCACAGTTTAAAAAAAAAAAAAATCTTTTGGGAGTCGATGCATCGACCTCCAGGATCGATTAATTGACCCCAATTTTTTGTTGTTTTTTTTTTTGGACCGGACTCCTATTAGGACTCCATCTCTTCACTTTTCGTTCGTTTATAGGATCCCTCAAGTGTACTGCCACACTTTTCATTGTTTTTTTTTTTTTTTTTTTGCGGGGTACGCCTCGTTTTACTCCTACTCCAACTCTATCAAATTTGCTCCTTATATTCACCCGTAGGCTCACTTTCTATTAAATCTGGCACAACCTTCTCATGGCCCGACGTTTCTATCTCACCAGAGCATGGTTATCAAAGATGGAGGAGACTGCTAAAAAGCGGGAGCGCCGCTCTCATCGAACGGTCCCTTTTAAGCCTAGCAATGTTGAAATCATCGACCTTGATCCGATGATCATTCTTTCCTGGGGAGAACCATCTAGAAAAAAGGTAAATCGTTCCAAATCTCCTACACCGTGCATCAATACTGATATCGAGATAATTGATGTGATTCCATTACCATCTCCCCCATCTCCATCTCCTACTGTCGCCTCAACGCCCCCATCCATGCCATCGGTGGTGTCTCATCAATTTCCCCTTAATCTTTGGGAGAAATTGTTCCCTATGCCTAAGAACATTGATTTAAGTGAACCAAGGTGGATGGGCCCACCTAACGATGGTTAACAGAGTTGGATTCATGTTTAGTTTAGGATTTAGGATTTCGGATTTATTAGTTTATTTTATTTTATTTTATTTCGTTTAGGTTGTTTTTAATTCTCTAAATAGTGTACCCTTATTCCCTTTAATATATTTTTGGTCATGTTCCAATTTGATGCACATATTCTCTGCACCTGATCTTTGTGTTGAGGTGCTTTTCAACAAAGGAAAATCTTTATTGAGATCGATCAACCGAGTAAACCACTCGATCAATCGACTCCAAAAAATCTGTAAAAATTTTCGCCAAAATCTTTGGATTACTGAAATTTTAAAATTCAAAATTTTGAATTTATAAATTCGAATTTTTTTTTTCAAATTTTGAATCCTACTCCTCGATTGATCGACCTAAAACCTTGATCAATCGAAGATTGTTCTTGAGCGATCGATCGACCTAACCCTCAATCAATCGACCCCCATCTAAAAAAAATAAAAAATTTTAATTTTCTCGATCGATTGACCTAAATAGTCGATCAATCGAACAAAAAATTTTAGAAAGCAAAACATGTGCACCTTGTGTATGCACAAGAGGTCCTCTAAAGATAAATCTTTAGAACCTTTCAATTCTGAGATTGAGCGAACTTGTCGTTCGAATAGAAAAGATATTAGAATAGGGCGAGAAGCTAGAAGTGAAATATTAATTCAATTCGAAATGAATGCAAACGGTTGTGAAGATCACCAATACGAAAATGAGGAGGAACTAACTCTGAGAAAGTTGTTTGCTCCTATAACCACACATACTCCTTATATACTTGGTGGCAGATTTGAAATCTGTACAAATGTGATTCAAATCATTCCAATCTTTCACGACATGGATAGAAAATATCCATACCAACACATCAAGGACTTCGTTGAAGTCTGTTCATCAGTGTATCAGAATTTCAGCGAGGAATCTGTGAGATTACGTTTATTTCCTTTCTCCATAAAGGAGAAGGCCAAAGCCTGGTTGAATTCCTTATCAGTTGTATCCATAACCACTTGGGATCAGATGGTTAAGAAATTTTTATCAAAATTCTTTCCCATGGCCAAGACTAATGCCTTAAGACGTGAAATCACCGATTTTACACAAGAAGATGATGAGAGATTCTATGAAGCTTGGGATAGGTTCATAGATATTCTATTGAAGTATCCGCACCATGGATTCTCAAAATGGAGATTGGTCCAATGTTTCTACAACAGACTGGATCAGACTAATCGGCATCTGATTGAATGAATGAATAGTAGAGGATTCCTGGGATAGAGGAAAACTGAATCCTATCAATTCTTGGAAAAGTTGGCTAAAGATTCTCAACAATGGGACTTTTAGAAAATTCTAGACCAACCAAAAAAAAATCGAGATCAAGCAGGAAGCTCAGTAAAGAAAGGAGGGTTGTATGTGGTGAAAGAAACACCTGATCTCATGGCAAAAATAGATTTCCTCACTCAATAAGTTGAGGAATTAAAATTGAAGAAGAACGTGAGTCTTGTGAATGTGCAACCAGATCCGTGTTCATATTATGCAAGATCAATGCACACATCCGACGGTTGCCCTTCAATGCAGAATTACTCAGAAGACCCTTGTGAGCAATTGAATGCATTGAACACTTACAGTAGGAATCAGGAAAATGTGTTCAATGAAAACAACCCGAACAGTTGACAATATCATCAGAATTTCTCATGGAAACAGGTGAATCAAAGACCTCAAGGCAGAGGTCAAGGGATGAATTTCTACCAAAATCAAAATTTTAATTAGGGACCACAACAACAAGTTGGACAAGGATAATTCCAACAATAACACTATGGAGGTGGAAACCAATTTCACTAAAATCAAAATCAAAGTGTGCAACCTAGGCAATCGAATCAGAATTATCAATTCTCACAACCAATGTCGGGATATCAGAACCAACGCGCACAACAACTCGTGAGTCAATCTGGTTTCGCACAAAATTTTTCACCGCCGAGATTCAATAATCAACAAGGAAATGTTGCACCACGTCAATCTAAAAATCAATATCCTCAGAGCGAGGATATGTGGAAGTTCATCCAATCCAATACCTCTTCAATCTCAAGGATAGAAACGTAAATTGCGCAATTGGCAATGCTCCTCTGTGAGAGAGAGAAGGGATCATTCCCGAGCCAACCAATTCTGAATCCGAGAGGACAGATGGCCATTGAGCACGCCTTAACCTCATCTCAGGAAGAAAGCCAACAACAAATCAAGGCAATCACTATATTGAGATCTGGAAAGCAGATCGACAATAAAGTGAAAATGTCAGAAGAAGATGAGAAGCCTAAACCTGAAGACAAAATTGAGATGAACAAGGAAGTCGAAGGAGAGAAGAAACAAGAGAAAAAGATCGAAGAAAAAAATGAGAGAAAAAAAAATTTCGTGCCCAAAGCTCCATATCCTCAAAGGCTAATGGCACC
Organism: Chloranthus sessilifolius; assembly: GCA_021018995.1. NCBI lineage: Eukaryota > Viridiplantae > Streptophyta > Magnoliopsida > Chloranthales > Chloranthaceae > Chloranthus > Chloranthus sessilifolius. Next base: position 8,505,445 of record CM037590.1, read on the forward strand.
AAAGAAAAACTGTGATCAGGAAGGGATCCTTGAAATGTTCAAGCAGCTGAAGATAAATATCCCCTTCCTAGATGCCATTTAGCAAGTGCCGGCATATGCGAAATTTCTAAAGGATTTAGTCACGATCAAGAGGAAGACTAATGTCTCGAAGAAAGCCTTCTTAGCAAAGAAGGTAAGCTCAGTATTACAAGCGAGACTTTCGATTAAATATAAGGACCCTGGATGTCCTACAATTTCAATCATCATAGGGGAGAATCGCATTGATCAAGCACTTCTAAATCTTGGAGAAAGTGTCACTCTGTTGCCATACTCTGTGTACAAGGAACTTGAGCTGGGGGAACTTAAGCCCATAGCTATGACCCTTCAACTTGCAGATAGGTCAATTAAGATTCCTAGGGGAATAGTCGAGGATGTCCTTATCAAAGTGGATACTTTCTACTTCCCAGTTGATTTTATTATTTTGGATACATACTCATTCCTAAACACAGAAATAATGTTCTGATAATTTTAGGAAGACCATTCCTAGCAACATCGAATGCGCTAATTAATTATCGAAATGGGATAATGAATCTGTCATTCGGGAACATGACAGTGGAACTGAATATCTTTCACATTGTAAGACAACATGTTGAAGATGAGGAACATGCACAAGTTTGCATGATTGATAACATTGTGGAAAATAAATTTTTTGTTTCAGAATATGAGGACCCCTTAGACGCTTGTCTAGCACATTTTAGTAAAGACTTCAGTGTGGATTAGGTGATATACGAAGTTAATGAAATGTTATACTCAACGCCACTCTTGGGAAAAAATGAATCTCAACTCAAAGATGAGAGAAAGGAGGAAGAAAGTCAAGAAGAATTAAGAAAAGAAGAGAAATCAAAGGTTGAACTAAAATCTCTCCTCCCTGCAGATTTGAAATATGCATACTTGGGTGCAGATGAAACTGATCCGGTGATTATTTTAACAAAATTGAATGAGGATCAAGAGGAACAACTCATAGAAGTACTCCAAGATCACAAAAGTGTAATTGGATGGTCTATCAAAGACATTAAGGGAATTAGCCCAACGGTGTGTATGCATCGAATTCATTTGGAAGAAAGCGCTAAACCCTCTAGAGAATCGCAACACAGATTAAATCCAATAATGCGTGACATTGTGAGAAAGGAGGTTGTTAACCTGTTAGATGCTAAGATTGTATATCCAATTTCCGACAGCAAATGGGTGAGTCTAACACAAGTAGTGCCCAAAAAGTCTGGAGTGATTGTAGTGACAAATGAGGAAAATGAGCTGGTACCAACTAAGGTCCAAACTGGCTGGAGGGTGTGCATCGATTACAGAAAGTTGAATTCGATGACCAGGAAAGATCACTTTTTCCTCCCATTCATTGATCAAATGCTCGAAAGATTGGTCGGATATCAATACTATTATTTCCTCGATGGCTATTCTAGATACAATCAGATAGTTATTGCGCCGAAAGATCAGGAGAAGATGATATTTACATGTCCCTTTGGAACATTCTCCTACCGAAGGATGCCTTTTGGACTTTGCAATGCTCCAGCTACATTCCAAAGATGTATGCTGAGTATATTCTCAGATATGGTGGGCAGGTTCCTAGAGGTCTTCATGGATGACTTCTCTATTTATGGAGACAATTTTTGGGATTGTTTGCACCATTTATCCCTTGTTCTTGCAAGATGTCAAGAGAAGAACCTTGTTCTGAATTGAGAAAAGTGTCATTTCATGATGCAAAATGGTATTATTTTTGGACATATCATATCGTCCTAAGGCACAGAAGTGGACAAGGCAAAGGTAGATCTAATTTCAAACCTTTCACTACCTAGAAAAGTCAGAGAAGTAAGGTCTTTCCTTGGACACGCCGATTTTTATCGACGTTTTATAAAGGATTTCAGTAAAATTGTGAAACTATTGTGTAGTCTGCTAGCTAAAGATGCCTCATTTATTTTTGATGAAAAGTGTTGAAGTGCCTTTGAAATTATCAAGGTAGAATTGGTCAAAGCCCCTATAATTCAATCCCCAGATTGGACGCTCCCATTCGAAATCATGTGTGACGCATCAGATTATGTAATTGGAACTGTTCTAGGGCAAAGGATAGAGAAAGTATCGCATGTCATCTACTATGCGAGTCGCACTCTCAATGATGCTCAATTGAATTATTCCACTATAGAAAAGAAACTCCTAGCTGTAGTCTTTGCGTTGGACAAATTTCGATCATATTTATTGAGATCAAAAGTTGTAGTATTTACTGATCATGCGGCTCTTCACCACTTCTTTGCGAAGAAGGACGCAAAAGCCCGTTTGATCCGGTGGATTTTAGTTCTGCAAGAGTTTGATCTGGAAATCAAATATAAAAAGGGGTCAGAAAATGTCGTTGCTAACCATTTATCTCGAATCATTGTTGACAAGTTTAAGGATCTGGTTTCAATCTTGGAAAATTTTTCTGATGAACAATTATTTGTTGTTGAACATTCGCCATGGTATGCAGACCTGGTAAACTACTTGGTGACGGATTAGATACCTAACACTGGAATAAGAATGAGAAAACTATTTTTCTAGCACGAGCAAAGTACTATTTTTTTGAGGATCCATACTTATTTAAATATTGTGCTGATCAAATTATCAGAAGGTGCATTTTAGAACATGAGCAGTCAAAAATCATTTTATTTTGTTATGAGTTGCCCTGTGTAGGACATTTCAGCTCAAGAAAAATTGCTTCTAAGATTCTCCAGTGTGGATTTTATTGGCCAACAATTTTTAAAGACTGTCGCCAGCACTGCATTTCATGTAGTTACTGCCAAATGTTAGGCAAAATTTTAAGGAGAAATATGATGCCTTTAAATTCAATTCTTGAGGTCGAGATATTCGATGTATGGGGAATAGATTTCATGGGTCCATTCTTAAATTCTTTTGGGAATTCATATATTCTTGTTGCAGTGGATTATGTTTCAAAATGGGTTGAAGCAATGGCCCGTAAAACTAACGATCACAAAGTGGTTGTTAGATTTCTTAAAAATGAGATATTTTCAAGATTCGGTACTCCACGCGCTATTATTAGTGATGGCGAGAGGCACTTTTGTAAAAAAAATTTTGCTCAGCTAATGAGAAAGTATGGGATTACGCACAAAGTGGCTACACCATACCACCCTCAAACCAGTGGACAAGTCGAGGTTTCGAATCGGGAAATCAAACACATTTTAGAGAAGACGATAAAGCCTAACCGGAAAGATTGGTCGTTGAAATTGAACGATGCACTCTAGGCGTATCGAACATCATTTAAAGCTCCCATCGGAATGTCTCCCTATAGGATGGTCTTTGGTAAAGGTTGTCATCTACCTGTTAAATTAGAACACCGAGCCTATTAGGCTATCAAGTCTCTGAATTTTGGCTTGCGAAAAGCTAGTGAGAAGCGAAGTCTAGAAATTGAAGAGTTGGAAGAACTAAGAGTTGATGCATATGATTATGCAAAATCTTACAAGGACCATATGAAGCGTACTTATGACCAGTTCATTTTAAGAAAATTATTCATTGTGGGTCAAAAGGTACTGTTATACAACTCATGACTACATCTGTTTTCAGGAAAAATCAAAACCCGATGGAGCGGTCCATTTCGGGTAAATCGAATATTTTCAAATGAAGCAATTGAACTATGCAACCTTCGAAATCAAAGTAAGTTTCGAGTTAATGGGCAATGGGTGAAACCATTTTTGGAAATTTTCATTAAAACTTTTGATGAAATTGTGTTAAGCAATCTCGATCAATTGGGATGAAATTGAAAGATTTGGAATGTCGGGCTAGCGACATTAAATTTAGCTCTTCTTGGGAGGCAACCCAAGTGTACGAAATATGTTTTAAAAAAAAAAAAATTAAAAAAAGGTCGATCAATCGAGCTTTACACCTCAATCGATCGCCAAATAGGCGAATGGTCGATTGATCGACCAAGCTTTGTCGATCAATCGACATTCATTGTGGGCATTTATGGGCTGGTGTTTTTATTGTCGATCAATCGATGTTTTTACTCGATTGATCGACCTTTAAACGTCGTGCATTTCCGACGTGAATTAATTGCGACGTCGTTTCATACCCTGCATGCGCCGTTTTCAATCAATCGACATGTAAGGTCGATCAATCGACTTCATCAAAAGTCAATGCACACTTGTGAACTGTTCCAACGCCTGGGGAAACGTTGCATGTCAGTGTCGATCAATCAACTGAAAAGGTCGATCAATCGACAACGCTAGAAATAGGTGCCTCTTAATGTCGCATCTTTTTTATGTCTGCGTTGTTTGATTGATGTATACACCTCGATCGATCGACTTATACATTGCGCCCGAGAGTGGAGAGGTGCCTCTATGTTTATTTAAAGGACTGACCATCCTTTCTCTCCTTCATCCTCTCAAACATTCTTAGTCTTCTCCAAACTTCTCTGACTTTCTCCAACATTCTCTGCGATGGCGTCATCTTCTGCTGCAAGACTTCCTCAACGACTAGAAGGAGTTTTTTTAGAATGACTAAAAGGTCATTTTGCCACAAAAGAGATCCCATCTGAGTATGCGTACGATCTTTCGGCATTCCAAGCGATGCCCGAATGCATGATTTCACTCGCGTACATTGCTGCTCTCAATCTCCAATTCCTAATGGCGCCACTAGCAATTAACGTCTCGGAGCGTGTGGTCTGCCTATTCTATCAAAATATGAAGTGGGAAGATGCATCAGATGAGACCAATGACGATGCTCATTTCACCGTCTCTATTGTCAGTTGGAAAAGAAAAATTTATCCGAATACAATCGCAGAAGTTTTTAACATCCTTACGACGCGTCCACTAAATCATCAACTCGGAGAAGAACTCAACGTCGATCAAGGACCGATGATTGATGATATGTGCAATGGGGTATATGCACCACGAGGAAGTGCGACTAAACGATCGGCTCTCCCGCATGATTTGCTGTTTTGGGACATTGTCGTTTCTTGTAATATTTGCCCACGACTAAATATTCTGTGATTTTTGCATGATTCGATGTGGCATTGCCATGATGAGATTGTTAATCCTCCTACTGGTGATGCCGCACTCATCTATTTTCCCCATCTGGTGATGCAACTCCTGCATTACCTTGGTTTCCCTTTTTATCTTGATGATAATATTGGGAACCTTCAGTTTTACCGCTATGAGCCGTCGCAGTGGAATCGAAGTATGAGTATGTTGGGGAATGTTGAAGCGCAACCTCATTCGCCTGCCCCGCCTGCATGCCAGCGCCGTTGAGTGCGACAAGAAGAAGTCGCCGCCGAGCCCGAACCAGCCCGCAATGAGGGAATTTCCCTCGAAGTCATGCAAGCACAGATTAACTCTCTGATCAATGAGCAACAGTAGCAAAACAATCAAAATCTCCGTCGCAGTCGCTATGATCGAGCCTTCATGCATCAATTGGGCCAACGACTGTGGCTCAATGGTTATGACGAGATGAGGGCGCGGGCAAGACAGGCAAAAGAAGAAGAAGATGATTAAGATTAGGATTTCTTTTTCCATCATTTGGTTTAGTTTTAGAATTTTTAATTATTTATTTATTTTTATTTTTTTTTAAAGTTTGATTAGGATTAGGATTTATGTTTTTCAGTGTCTGAAGCATTAGGAATTTGTAAAAAAAAAAAATCCATTTTCGTGTCTACTTTTGAGCAAAACTTCCAACAGTTGATCAATCGACCCATTGGCTCAATTAATCAACTTCTTAAAAAAAGGGGGGGAGGACAAAGAAGAAGAAGTCTCTATTCGGATAGATAGTCGATCGATCGACCCACACTGTCGATTAATCGCGGTTCTATAAAGTCAACCTGTTGACTTGAGGAGTCAATTGATCGACCATTTAAGTCGATCGATCAACTACACAAATTTCGTAAAAAATAAAATAAAAAAATAAGGAATTGACCTGAACTGTTGATTAATAGAGGCGCGATAAAGTCAAGATATTGACTTACACTGGTCGATTGATCGACCACTTTAGTCGTTCAATCGATTGAGAAATTTTTTGATATATATATATATATATATATATAAGGAAATAGAAAATTCCGTAGAAAATCTTTTAGTAGTTCAGTATTTTAGGACTCTTCTCTTTCCTCCATAGGACTCTTTTAGAAACTCTCAAACTCTTTCTCTATTTATTTCAAACACCCTGAGATTTTGTCTACAATTGTCATCATAAATTCATCCTCTCAATTTCATAAAATATCAATGGCCGGAAGATCATATTGTACACGGGAAACTATGAAGGAGATGAAAGAAACTGCAAGGAAAAGGGAAAGGCTTAATAGACCACAGACTCCATTGTATCTCACCAACATTAATATGATAGATCTTGATCCCATACCTCTTCCAATTTGGGATGAGCCAGCAAGAAAGAGAACCAATAGATCAGCCAAGTCCACGCCAATCCTATCAAGTGATATAGAGATGATTGATTTGGATTCAATACCATCACCATCACCAAATCACCATCATCCATCCCTTCCTCTTCATTATTAACACCACCACCACCAACTCTATGCCGCACTCCATTAGCGGCCTTTATTCCAAGATCAATCTTGAAAGAGATTATCCATCTAATCCCTACTAAAATTTGGGCAAAATTCAATCCCGCGCCTACACGACAGGATCTGACCACCAGTAGCACGGTCATCCCATCAACTCTGCCGCCCCCTGATGTCACTCCAAATTCCTCGAATCCAGGGAGTATCATCGAAGCGATGTGGAATTTCGCTTTTCCAAAACCGAAACCAGGGTCAGGAACTGATGCGGATGTTTGAAAGAGGAAGTTGAAAGTTTTTAGGATGTTTTAGAAAATGTAGGATGTCTTTAGGATTTATCAGTTTTGCATATTTTCTCTTTTTTTAGGTAGATTTAGGATTTAATAATTTCTGTTTTTCCATTAGTGTAGTTCACGTAATTTACTCAATAAATTTATTTTAGTTATAATGATGCTTGTTACCTCCTTTATCTTTTGTTCTATGAGTATTTTATTGCAGGTTTGGGGGGTACCCCTTAATTTTGGTCCAATGAGGACATTGCACAATTTAGGTTTAGGGGTGGTAATGTGTTATTCGTATTTATTAAAATAAATAAATAAAAATAATTCCCGGGTTTAGTCGATCAATTGATCGACCTTGTCGATCGATCGACTGTGCACTTTGAAGGTTCTTCTAGAAAAATTTTATTTTTACGGTTGTAGTGCGAAATTTAAAATTGATAGATTATAAAATCTCACCGAAAGAATATTGAATACCATTTTTTTTATTATTGCTATTAGGAGTGAAAAGTTAAGGTCAAAATTAACATGAAAATTTAAACCCATTCTTAGAAGTTATGGTGTGAGACTCAGTTCAAAATGCTAAAATCAAGAAAACTTATCCAAAATTGTGAACTGTAGGATCTTAATAGAGATTAAAATCCGGTGAGCTTTAGAGCTAATTTCACGTCTTTGATGGGAGTTTACATAAATTCGGAGTTATCTTTGAATACGAATGATTTTTGTATAATCTTATACATACTGTTTTGACTTATGACTTTGCATGACATTGAATTTATATCATTGTGCTAGAACGTACTATATGTTTGCTCAAGATAAATAGGCAAAGTTACTATTTTTTTTTTAGGATGTGATTGGAGGCCATCTTTGGCTCGTTTGTGCCTAAAATGTCTCACCTCATATAAATTTATCTTGCTAGTACCCCTTTGAGCCTAATGGAAAATTTACATTTTTTGATAAGCTACATTAACCTCTAATCCTTCACCATTTCTAAAAATTCAACTATAACCTGCTTATTTATGAGAAATTAGGAATAAGGAATGAGAGTTAACGAAAAGAAAGTATATAGAGAGATCTAAATTTGTGGTGTTTACTATGAGAGTGTATGTCAAAATAACAAAAAATTATTAAAAGAAAAAGAGAAAAAAGGGAGAAAAAGAAAATGAAATATTTGAAAAAGAATGAAAAATATGAGTTGCGAAAATCAAAAGAAGTAAAATGAGTGAGAAGTTGAAAAAAAAATTCGAAAAATAGTGAGAAATTAGAAAAGAAAAAGAGAAATAGAAAAATCAAAAGTTGATTCCTTTTCCAATTTCTCAGAAATTTTGAATCCCAACTTTCCTTTCTTTCTTACCCTTACCTAAGCCCCATTACAACCCTATCAAAGACCTTCATAATTCGATCTTGCATTAGCAATTGCCTGATGGAGAGTGAATATGTGATACCTATGGCAGTTGATATGACATGCTTAGAATATACAAGTATCTGTTCTTATGAGATTTATTTTTGTTCATTGACTTACATCGTGTTTCTCCTGTCATGTGATACCTTTTTATTTTATTATGTATTTATCCCTCACATATGTGTGAAAGTATACCCATCATTAGAAAATTTCTATTTTAAGAGTACACCCATTGTGAGGTTTGAATCAAAACATAAATCTATACAATTCACAAATAGGATAAATTTTCAGATAAATAAAATTCGATCTAATGATCACACGTGACACATCTAAAGATGAGTGAAAAATTTATCTGTAAATTGAAGCATTAGCTTAACTTAACTAATTATCAATGAGAATGGCATGGCATGCGTATTATTTATGTAGAAAATGCATAATGAAATCAATTAACAAATTCCACATGAATCAATTATATAAAATGTCTTGAAGTTTGTGGGTAACTTCGTTGAAAACCCTTAAGAGATAAAACTCCTTCACTAGGAACCACCTAGCGGTTTAAAAGCTTGTTGCATATGCTAAATGCAATCGTGCTACCTACGAAAGTGGCATTCTTTATTTTATTTTTTAGGTTGCTAGTTTATTTTTCAGTTTTGTTTATCTTTTCTTTTGCTCGAGGACTAGCAAAGTTTAGGTTTGGGGGTGTGATGTGCAGTGAAATATGATGATATTTCACCCCTAAAAGTCTACATTTAGCCATCCAATGAAAGCTATCTAACATGATTTGTGAAATTTTTTGAATTTCAGGACAAATTAGTCATTAAATGCATTAAGAAGCACAAAAGGACACAAAGTGAAAAGAAATTGGATTATTGAAGAAAAGCACGCATGAGACTCGAATCTTTTAACTAGGTCGATCGATCGACCCTCTTTGGTCGATGCATCGACATAGTCCGAAAGATTGAAAATTCAAAATTCAAACTTTAATCTGGTCGATCGATCGACCACTTCAGTCGATCAATCAACCAAGTTCAAATTTGAATTTGAATTCCAGAATTGGATGATATTTAAAGGAAAATCTGAGGATTCATGAGGGATCCTTTTTCAGCTTGCATTTTTCTATTTTCTGTTTGGAGTTTTCAAGGGCATTTGGTTATAGTTTCTTAAAAATTCTTAGTATTCATTCCCTAGTTTTAGATCTTAGAATAGTTTAATTTTTTGCATTCAAGCGAGGAGTTGTACGGAACTTGGATTAAAGATATTCGTGGATTTTGTTAAAGCCCTATACAGTATTTTAATGTTAATGCTGATTTATTTTTCAATCATGCTATTTACTTTCATTATGTGTGATTAATTTTATTTAAGGATAGGAATCTAATGAATCTCATTCGAGGTATTCATTTATTATAATATAAATGTGTGATGAAGATATCTTATCTGTTAGTGGACTCTGAACTTATTTTGTTATGGATAATATTTCTTCATCATCTGAGATATGGGAGTTAATCATGCTCCGTAATCTCAGATTTGTAATAGAGATATTATCCTAATCTCTGTTATCTCAGGATAAATTCTATCACTTTCTGAGGTGTGTGTTAATCATACACTCATGGGATGTTAATCACACATCTCCTTGATCTCATATCTGTAGTGTAGAATTTACCCTGAGATCTGATTCTAAGTGTCTTCTGAGGTGTGAGTGTTAATCATACACTCATGAGATGTTAATCATACATCTCCTTGATCTCTGATCTACACTTTAGAATTCACGAGCGTTCAGATCCCATACATCTTTTATAAATCTCATATCTTAGTCACAAATTTATATTTTATAAATGGTAAACCTACGATGGGAGGATTTAGCATCCCAATCCTTACCTTTCATTAATTGTTTAAATTTTTAATTTCGTTAGTATTTATCTCATTCATCAAAAGCTCTCAAAATCTTAGATTAGTAATTACTGTAGAAAGATCTGTGCTTGTTCTTTTAATTAGTTGCTATCTCTCTTCTAAATTTTCTAACCAATCCTCGTGGGAACGATCTCGTACTCTGCACTCATTATCTACAAACTGATTCGTGCGCTTGCGAGCATAATACAACTTAAATTTCACAACAGGGCACGTGGCATCTTGGAGCCAAGTTTGGACTTAAATGGGACTACATTGGTGAAACTAGGGCGATGAGGTACACTTTGATTCTGTGAAAACCAGGGTTACTCGTGTGCAGTTGAGTTGCACGTCTGTGGTTGTGATGCACTCTGTTACAGTGTGTTTTGGAGCTTGGTCACACGCAGAGAGATGTTTTTGCTATGATATACGGTTACAGAAATGTGTGATGCTCGATGCTTGTTGGCCATAAGGGCCACACGTTGAGGTAGTGGTCCGGTCCAAGATTGATGAACGCTAGTGACTTTTGGTATGAGAGATTGGGTCACACAGGTGCTGATAGCACTGATGCCATGGATGACATGGAGTAAGGAAGATACTTCGTTCTCACTTCATGAGTAAGCTGAGATTTTTAGAATCGGTTATTAGTACATGACATGATAATCAAGACCGCCGGTATGGGACAACAACATGAAGGATCAGTGTTATGCAATGGGCTAGGATCAAAGATACAGTTAAGTGGGACACTGCGAGAACTTGTATGGGCTAGGCTGAACCAAAGAAGTGGTTAGAAGCTTGTTGCTTTATTGTACAACTACAAGGCATGATTTTTTCGTGAGAGACGGATAGCTGAACGACTGATCAGTGTGGCTTCAAAGGAAGCAGATGCGAGAGCCAAATGGGTATCTTCAGAGGAAGCAAGTCTCAAGTGATCGTCGAGATCTTTGGTATACGAGAAAGGGCGGAAGACAGATTATGAGCATGGCAGAGGCAGCGTGGTTAGAGTATTGAAGCGAAACACTTCAAGGTAAATATGTTATGTTTTGTGGTGAACAGGTCAATGTCAGGGGTACCAAGGCATGATAAGTGCTAGAAAGTGAAGGTATTAGGTGCGCTCATTAGGAAACTGAACACATACACCAATGCATCGAATTGGACCGTAAGTCGGGTTGCAAGAGGTGACTCTAGTCACGCTATGGATGAAGACAAGTGTCGAGGTACTATAGTGTGGGAAGCATGGAGCTTCGTTGATTGAGCAAGATACTCGTGGCAGAACACTACGTTGTGAGGTGAAGACACAGAAAAGGGTTGAAGTTGTTATGCTGAGGCATGAGGCGAAAATCGATTACGTCATTGAGGAACTAACGCAGAGGCATAAGGTGAAGATGCACGTAATTCGTCGTGAGGAACTATTGTGATTGTGCCTTGGTGAAGACAAGGGTAGTAATCGATGTACGATACAGATGCAGTTTGATGAGCAATGCTTGTCATTAGGCTGGTGTGATAATGTCTGGGTGAAGACGAATGATAGAAATCAAGGAACTGATAGCATCTCATGGGTCGAAGGGCAGCCGAATGGTCGAGGTCCTATCACAGAATGACAGATGAAAGTAGTGAAATGTAGTACTTATGATTCAGACGCGAGTTGTGTTTGGGTGAATACCGAATTTGTATCGATGAACTGACGTAGGAGTTCGGGTGTTGACAAGGACGTCGACGCATTTGAGTGGGGGGGGGGGGGAGGATGTGACGTGGTCACGACTCTGGTGCATAGAGATGCACATTTGAGCTAGCAAGAAGGTGGGGGGACCTTGCAACTACATTTAACCGAAGGCGAGCTTGAGAAATAGAGTTGTGAAGGCGTGGCCGATGTACTACAGTATTTCGAAAGTATAATTTGGTGGGCGAACTCTTGGGTGAAGACACGTGGTGTCGAGGTACTAGAGCGAGTCATGGTCACAAATGTTTTGTGCATGTCATAGTGATGGATAGCGTTGGTGCGGTGCTACACAAATAATCAGTGTGCTTCTCGTTCATGGGCGCAGATGAGACTAAGTGAACTAGCCAGGAGGTGTCAAACCTTGGGGCTAGGTATTTATGGAGACTCTATAAGGGATGAAGACGAAAGTCGAAGTACTAATGCAGGTTTTGGTGCCAACATGGGTCTTAGCATTGTCAGATTGGTGGAGGTAGCATGGTCATTCACTTGAGATATTACGTCAACGAGGACGTTAACATTATGGAGTGGGGGAGGATGTGATGGTGTCATTACTTTGGATACCAACAAGAAGGCATGGTGGCCTTCTAGTTGGGCGTTTGGCTAGCAGGAAGGCGAGCGGGCCTTGGAGCTAGCTGTGTGGCGCATGTGCGCGGAGGCATGAGGCCTTGCAACGCGTGCGAGTTCCCCATATGTATGGTGCGACTGTAACTCGAGCTAAGTAATGATCTAGTGTTGCGACTAGACGCGCGTGGGGCGTGGAAACTAGTCTCAGGCGTGTGTTGGTGTGGAGGATGACACTGTGTGTCACGGGCGGGGGTTTGTGTGTCATGGTGGTATGTCAAACCAATATCTTTGAGGTTCTCCTACTGGATGGCTTGAGGTAGTGTTTGAATCATATTTAGGGGAAGGGAGCTGTGGAGCTATTCTTCCACACATGAGGTCTTGCGTTGCTAGAGGGTGCGCATTGGTCTCCTAGGTCTGAAAGGGTGGGCCTAGGACGTCATTGTGACGATGTCATGTTACCTAAGATGAGGTTGCCATATGGCCTCGAGCTACGCATCGCGGTATATATGGGTCGGCAACGAGGGAGGCACTCGTAAGCAACATGAGACACTGTGGTGCACGTTAGTTAAGGGCCAGAAGCTTATGTGTGCTGGTCGCGTGGGCCACACACGATAGTGGGCTTGATTCAGTATGTCTGTGATACATATATATATATATAATGAGAAAGTATAAGGAGCTACATGCCACTGTTGCGGGCGAAGTACTAGTGTCTAGCACAGGGTGAAACTGGACAGGCCAACTGAGGCACTGAGGTATTGTCATGTGTGTCGCGAGGAGACGCGATGCATTGATATGATTACCCTCTAGAACCGACAACCATGAACGGGAGTTCACGCCCTCTAAGCCGGTGGTATCATAGTAATGGTTGGGTAGGCTGACCTTGCTATAGTGGCTCTGAGGCACCACACGGGTATGATAGCAGGTGTAGGGCTATGCCCCCGTAACAAACTACTTTTTTCTACTCTTCTAAATAGCAACACCACATACAACCTTAGAATTCGTCTATAACGAGCCATGACATGAAGATCCTTGAGACAAAAAATTGGCACGAAACATGATCTCTATTATAAGATTGCCTTCTACTGTATTGAATGAGAGATATAGATTGTGTTATTTGCCAATCTTTGACCTCAGAGATGTTTTCATCATAATGTTCTTATCAGACCGCTTACATGGTGTTCCTTGGGGATTAGATCCCAAAAAAATAGTCTTTTTATATTAGACCAAAAGTCTTTCGTTTTAATCATGTGCATCAGTACGAATCTATTGTGCAAGTTGTAGGATAGATTGTATTTTCTGCGTTGGAGACTTGAGACGGTGACTTCCCTAATAAATTTATCATGGTACGCATTGCTAACTATAGTGACAAATTTTGCCGAAATGGAGGTCAAACGAAAATTTTGAAACTTTTCGGTAATTTCACTATTTTCGGAGAAATTTCGGAATTTTTTTTTTTTTTTTTAATATGTTAGTAAGTTAGTATGTTTTGTACCTAAAGGACCCCCACCGAAAAATTACCAAAAATAAAATTTATTACTATGTTGCTAACCATGATTTTAATTATAAGCCATCGATATTGGTCGTCGATATGGGATAAATGTTCAGGTTTAACGGGTCAAATATCGACCCATATTAGGTTATATCAGCATATATTAGGTTATATCAGCCCTTATCGATTCATATAGACAAATAACTATCTTATATGAACACGGCAAAAGGCCATAAATGCCCTTTTGGTGAATTTTTTATTATTTACCTTTTTAATATTATAAAAATTATAATATTTGTCGATTTGGCCGATACTATATCTGATACGTATCGGTCTGCGACTGGACGATGTGTCAATATACCGGTCTTTAATACCTATTTTATCTGAAACACTTTTTCTTCTTATTATTATTAGGGAAAGAAGCATTTGACTCCAGTCAAGCGTGACTCGATCGTCAGATCAAGTTGCGGTCAATATTTGACCACAATTCTATGGTCACCCGCTCAAGTTACTAGGTGATTCAATCGGTGATCATTACTCTTATTATTATATATAACATATCGAGCCACCACAGGCCGAGATTTCTTATATCTACTTCAAGCATGGCTTGCCTTAAGCCAAGCCGGATCATACTTAGCACGGTTCAGTTCTCGGACTGGCTTACACACTCAAAATGCTCTTTTCCCGACCGTGCCAGCTGGGCCGGTCTCCGGGTCTTCTCAGTCCATTGAGAACCCTACCCACTAAACTCGGACACTGATATAGGTGAACCGCAAACAGCATACCATCCAACGAACTGCTTACATGGTGCAATATAGCCATGTAGGTTGGGTCAGCCACTTGCATCGTGCCAAATAAGCAGTCCGTTATTAATCTGTTGCTTGAGCTCCACTCCTTATAATTTTCCCTAGAACTCGAAGTTTACCCTTATGTACGGCTAGGATCATTTGAAGATCCTAATATGTAGAGGTCCCCAACCACATGCCTTGCTCCATACAATAATCACTCGCTTTATGGTGACAACGACTTAAGTGCCAAATCCTTTGGAGCAACAGTTGGAAAGTGACACGTGGGATGCCAGATGTGCAACAACAAAGAAGTGAAGTGAGGGGCACGTGGCACATGCTAAGTTGATAATGTTCGTTATGGATTGCAGAAGTAAGTGGCACATGCGGTTTAACAGGGGGTTATTATCAGAATTTATGAGCGAATCTCTGGAAATTTTGGTGGTCCTCTGCTCCCTTGGAGTAAACAAATTAAATCCAACTATATATATAGATGGAAATGGGATTGAGTGCTGCTTTGCTTTCAATTATGTAATAAATTAAGGAATCTGATTGTGCCCCTCTGCTTATATTATTAAGAGGGAAGCTACACGCAACCCACTTCTTTATTTCCGCACTTACAAAAGACAAATTAAATTGGTGTGCAGATAGCAAGTTGCTGTGTGCTTAGAAAAAAATTATTTTATAAACTTAGAGATAAAAATAATATTAAAAAAAGCTGCTATGCACACTTGTTTTCTAATACACATTTTAGATCTTTATTAACCACAACCAAAGAGGGCCAGTTGGGGGCCCGGATAAATCAGCTTAGAAAAAATTCAAAAAATTTGAAATAATTCATCAAATTTGGAAAAAATAAATGTTCAAAAATCGAACAAAATAAGCAAGAAAAATTATAGAAAATATTAATAAAATATATAAATTAAAATGTTAAAAAGATTGGAAAATTCATGAATAATTAATGAAATTTGTAATAGTTCTTGAAATTTATAATTTTTTGAAAAAGTCGTAAATAATTATAGTTTTATTAATTTTTTTCAAAGAATTGCGAATTATTACCGACTTTTGCAAAAAGTAGGATAATCTGGTCACTATGACCAAAAAAGAACAGTTTTTTTCTTTTCATTAGTTAACGTGCAGATAGACAATGTTGGTGTACATAAGTAATGGATAAAAGAAAAAATTGGTGTGCGCATAGCAGCACTCATTACTCTTGGTAACATTGTTAATGGCAGGATATGGTCTGAAGACTATGAACCCAATCTTTTGCCTTCAAAATTAGCTCTAGGCCTGACCTTTTATCCAGATAGGGCCCGACCTTTTATTCATTTATTTTCAAAAATTCATAAATTATTTGCAACTTTTTCAAAAAGTCGGCAAATATCGCCACTATAATCGGGACCTAATAAACATCATTGATTACATATATTTCAATAAATTTGAATGGGACTGGTTTTGGGCCAGGCTGCCTGGACCGATTAACATTTGGGCTGTCAAACAGAGCCTAAACACGGACCCATAGCCCACCTTTGGTGGGTCCAGGCTAGTAGGATGGTCCAGTCTGTTTTGTTTGACGCCCTAATCTGTGTTAATGTATAGGTTGATAGCATGAATTGGTTGTAGGCTTGTAGCATCTGCTTTGGTCAAATTACCTCTGCTTTATGGCTAGGCAGGGAGTGCAAATGGGTTAGTTACACGAAGTAAACTTGAGCGCAGCATTAGCAAAGATGGTAGGCTAAGGATCAAAATTTTGGGTAAAATTTTGGCTTCAAGCTTGGCCAAAACTGAAAATTTGAACCGAAATTTAGGTCAAAAATCGAAAATTTGTCAGAAATTTCAGTCCATAGTTATTGTTTTAGTGGGGACTGAAACCGATAATTTCAGCCGAAATTTTGATCCTTGTAGTAGGCAACTTTTTCCGGTAGGCTATCAAATAGTCACGAAGGTCGTGCATGGTATAGCTTTCTGCTAGCCACTGTCATAGCAGAGTTCACCTGTTTTAATATGTTCGCATCTTCTTTGCTAACATCCTACTACTTACTTTAGCGGGTGACCCTTCTTCTTGATAACTTCTTATATAGTAAGATTTACTTGTTCAGCAGTTCTACCCTCCTCTCTACTCACTCCTTGTTAGAGCAAATTTTATTTGCTCTGATAGGGAACCAGTAGAGAGCAAGAGGTTGCTGCTAGGACAAGTAAATCCTCATTTATCGGGAGTTAAAAAAGAAAATGAGAATCAACTAAAGTAAGGGATCTCTAATGTGGCAGCGACTAGCAAAAAGCTATGCCATACACAATCTAACCCTCTCCCTTTTTCTTTTGGACATAAGCAAAGCTTTTTAAAATTTTAAATTAGGACAAAATTTGAAGAGTAGCAGTTGCAGCTCTAGCCACTAAACCCTAGCAAAACTGTGTCTTTCAATTGGGGCCAGGTCGCATTACATGTCATTATCAATTCTTGTTGGGTGACAGTAGGTATGTGTGGATAAGTCACATCATGAACTTAGTGACAAATTTCTATGAAATTCATGGAAATAGGGATCAGGCAAAACTTTTTACAAAATTTTAGTGATTTCCTCAAATTGCCGAAATTCCATTAATTTTAGTGAAATTAACAGAATTTCCTAAAAATCAAAGATTTTTCTTTTAATTTAAATTATTTTAAATTATATATATATATATATATATATATATATATATATATATATATATATATTTATTTATTTATTTATTTTTATTACTTCCTCAAATTTTTTCGAAATGTTTTTAAATTTCTCCCAAAATTTTTCCAAAATGAACAAAAGTATCTTCCAACTGAAATATTGCCGAAAACGAAGTTTGTCACTATTCTCATGAAAGGGATGTAGCCATGCAAAAAGCCAATACATGTACACACATAGGGACAAATATACATACGCATAAACGCAGAGAAGAATATTGGATAAGGCAATATATCCCCCTCGCTTACTTTTCCAGATTTTGAGGCTCAGGTAATCCTTTACAGTCTGACTTTTCATGCCATTCAATGTCTGAGAGCTGCTTCAATTAGGCTTCAGCCGGTGCCGCCTATTAATTCACAGAGGCTTAGGAGTAACGGCAAATGACAGCCTCTTTGACAAATTATGTCATGACTGTCTACTTACTACGCCACTTGGCAATCCAACTCATCTAACAAAGTAGTTACTTAAGATGTTGCCACTTGGCAATCCAACTCATCTAACAAAGTAGTTACTTAAGATGTTGAACTAGGGCACCTCTGTTCCTGCCCACCTAATTATCGAAACCGTCCACTTAATAAAAGGCGCCCACGCCACTGTCAGACATTATTAAGTGGGCGCAAATAATGATTCCCATTGAACTAAAGTTGCCCTAAATACCACACTCATATGAAGATTTGAACTGTCCAATCTATGTACTCTGAAATAGATAATAGTTCATAATTTGTAATGATCTAAATTAAATTAAGTTCTTGTCAATTGGATGGTCTGAATCCTCTTATTAAGACATGTGTTAATAATGAGTTGTCAATTAAACTATTTGGATTGATCAAATATTGTCCCACAATCTATTTAATAATTGAGCCGTAGGAGTGGGATTCAAGATCTTATTACCAGGGTTTCGCCAAAAACCATTGAAGTTCATATATGCAAATGAGCATTTGTTCATTAATAGTGGGGCAGAAAGTGCCTCAAATAGTGTCCTGGTGTCTCAATGCAATGGACAAAAGCTATAAATGACACTTAGTGAGACAACCGTCTGAAAGGAGCCTCCCATGTGTAAGGTCTATCACTATCGTACGTTGTTGTGGGTCTCCAATACTACGAGTTACTTCAACAAATGGGTCCCTACCCATGAAGGAGGGGTGCTACACTCCTGAGTGTCCACATGTGCTGCCAAGTGCCACACAACAGGCAAGTAGACCACATACGTGGAAATAGAAGACACTAAAAAATAAATATTATTTTTTATTTTTTATTCGGCACAACAAGAAAAACTAAGGGTTTTTCTGCTTCACAAGTTGGTTATGTGATATCACCATCATTATCATTGCATTGTCTCATCTATTAGGATTGGACCACGAAGACTATTTAAATTTTTGTTCGTCGGCTTGCCTAATAGTTTTTAATATTCTCGCGAAAATCTCGCCTACATGTTAGGCGCCGCCCCCACACTTGTAGACCGGACTAAGCCAAACCCGCTGGACAAATGAAGTGGGTGACATGTAAGATACACATAATAGATGTGTATAAATATTCTCTATTAAGGTAGAGTAGAGAAATGCATGCTTTGTTTCTATGATGAATGCGGGGTAGGGGTGGGGGCCCAAGATCTTATAAGAAGAGAGACATATTATGAATATCCAATGTGGGACTAAATTTCAACACAATCAATACCAGTATTTGTTGGAAATACCGGCTGCTGTAAATAATGAAAGTATTTATAAAAAGCTATAGCATACATGTGTATACATGTTAATCTCAATTATACCAAAAAAACTTGGCCAATATTTCAAAGATTTTTTAGATTTTCAGTAGATCGGGAGATATATCGGGTATATATTGCCCCGGAACGAACTGGTATCAGCATATGCCAGTCAATCTTACGAAGTTCTTTCAACAAAATTGAGCCATAATTTTACGGCCTCTAAGCGTAGATCCAAGATTAAGATTACATGGGCAGTGAGATACTAGCTGCATTATATTAACCCTCATTCGGCAGTTTTTGAGATTTTTTTAGAAAAGCTCAGATAGTTGATCGGTTAAAATCTCAACAATTACTTGGAAAACTCATAATCTGAGTTTCTTTGTATGTTGCATTATACTAGGGGAACTTTGACGTTTTGTGATCCGTAAAAGTATTGTTTTTTTAATGAAGTTCTATAATCCGTGAAAGCATTGTTTCTTTTTATGTGTTCTTGAGTTGCTTAGGTTTTTGGCTTGAGATTTTCTATATTCCTGAGTTCCACTTTCCTTGTTCAGGAGTTTGGTTTTGCCTTCAAATTTCTGATATAGGAATTTGATTATTTTGCTTCAAAAGTAGTTTGACTTTTACTCAGAAAAGCTCAAAAGACTCAAACTAGAGAAAAGCTTAGAAAATCCATTTTCTCCATAAAACACTCAGATTCTAAGCTTTTTTCAACTCTCCAACAAGGCCTAGAGCTAACAGAAGTGAACGATTTATAATGTTTTTGCCGTTAGATTTTCATGTTAGATATTTTATATTCTCTAGTTATAAAAAAAAATAGGATGACTATTAAAGACATTTTGTATTTTTTTTAAGGATGCCATAAGTCATGACTAATAAAGACTTAAAAAGAAACAAAGCAAACATATTTTAAACGTGAAAGAAAATAAGAATAAATAGAGAAATAATATTCGCAATTTTAACTCTTTTTTTTTTAACCAAGAGGATCTCCACTATATTTAGTTGGGAACAAAGTCATGTCGAAATTTGGGAGATTAGCAAGGTAAAAAATTGAAAACAATGGTGAAAATTTGTAAAGAAAACGGAAAACATTAGGGAAAGAGTGTTATTATAGGTTTAATCTCAATGTTGCCTCGCTCGAGTGAAAACTAAATCCGCTCGAGCGAGGTGAGCACTAACTTGCAGCAAACTTTCAGGGACAAGTCGCTCGAGCGACCTACACACTCTTGTAAGGGAAAAGTTTCGGGTACAAGTAGCTTAAACGACTTTGGTTTTCGCTCGAGCGACCCGCGACGTCAAGTTACATGCAGAGTCCAATTTTTGAGCTATTTCTCTTGGGTTAGAAGTAGGATTCGGGTCTCCTATATAAAGGGAAAGCTCATTGACGAATTAGAGGGCTTTTGAGAGAGTTTTTCAAGAGAGAAAAACTTGGGTGAATACTTTGGAAAGGCAAGGTATTAAAGAATTGCATGGGGATTGAAGATTCAAGTAAAGTCGTTCTTGTGCCGAATTGTTACTATATTTCAACAGATCTCTTCTTTGTTCTTTGAAGGACAACGTCCTTGGTTTGACAGTGATTTTACTGAAGATCATGTTTCATCTTGTTTGAGAGTGCACTAAAGAGAAGAGAGTATGTGCGTTGTAAATGTTTATTAATAGTGCATATACTTCCGTAGACATAACCCTCAATTGGGTTAACCACAAATCTGTGTTGTGTGTGATTGTTTCTTTTTCATTTTCTTATTTTTCTGCGTTCATCGCAATCGTGAGCATGGATCAAAATTTCGTCCGATACCGATACGTATCGGGCGATATGTATCGGTCTCGGACCCGAACGATTCAGTACAATGAATGTACCGTATCGTCTATATGTATGCCCTTATCCGGATGATACATTCAATGTATTGTTCGGTACCGTTCGATACCGATACGTATCATCCGATACGTATCGATTTTTAGCTCGAATGATACGTATCGTTATATCGGCATTTTGATCCATGATCGGGAGTTCGTTAGAATGTGTTGAATTCCTAACAAGTGGTATCAAAGTCAAGTTTACGCTACAATGACGATGAAGGTCTCGAATGCACGATTCGAGGTGGAGAAGTTTTCAGAGAAGAATAACTTCACTTTGTGACAAGTCAAGGTCACAGATTTTTTTCTCCAATAAGGCATTGATGATGTTCTACTTGAAAATGAGATGAGAAAGAAGATAGAGATATCCGATGAAGAGTAAAACTCTATTGATAAGAGAGTCGTAAGCATTATCCAATTGTGCTTGTTTGGTAAAATTCTGTATAACGTTCTTCACGAGAAAACGACTGTGAATCTATGGAAGAAGATGAAATCTCTATACATGACAAAGTCATTGTCTGACAGGCTCTTCATGAAGAAGCAACTCTACACCCTTCGTATAAAAGCTGGTACGCGTATTCATGATCATTTGAATTGGTTTAATAAAATAGTTAGTGAAATATTGAGCATTGAGGTGAAACTAGAAAAATAATATTTTGCACTTCTCTTGCTCACCTCACTGCCACTATCTTATGAGCACCTTGTTACCACATTAATTTATCATAAAGATACAATTGTCGTTGAAGAAGTGATTGCTGCACTTTTTTCCGACGAACTGAGAAAACAATCCGAAATTAACTTCGAAGGGATTAGTCTCTTAAGCGAAATTGGTCGAAACCATGATCGCAAAAGAGACAAATTCAAAGGGAATAATAAATCAACGAGAGAAAACAATAAGTCCAAGTCCAGGGGTGATAGAAATGATGCTATCTGTTACTTCTATAAGCAATTTGAACATATTCGCAAGTATTACAAGATTAAATAAAAATAAGGGTGATGAAGGGTCTTCACAACATGCTAGTGTTGCTAAGTCAGATTCCGGTGAAGACCTATTATGTGCATTGTTAAGCCCCAGTCAATTTGATGGTAGATGGATCCTAGATTCAGTGGCATCGTATCACATGTATCTGTACAAGGATTGAATTGACCAGTATAAATAAGCTAATGGTGGGACGATAATGATAGGAAATGACAGTGTATGTGAAGCAGTGGCTATCGGTTCCATCAAAATCAAGATGTTTAATAGCTATGTTCACACACTGACTGAAGTTAGGCATGTCCCTGATCAAAAAAAAAATATGATCTCATTGGGGACATTTGATGAGATAGGATGCTGAATCATCTTAAAATCTGGTAAACTAAATATCGTATGTAGTGCTATTACCTTGATGAAAAGTGAAAAGATAGGAAATTTATATATTTTAGTAGGCAACACAATCATCGACAGTGGTGTTGTGGTTATGAAATATTCTAAAGATCTCTCTAATTTGTGGTACAAGAGGCCTGGTCACATGAGTGAATATGGGCTGACAGAGCTTATAAAAAGTAAAGAAATTTCTTAGATTCCAACTTGTAAGCTAAATTTTTGTGAAGATTATATTTTTGAAAAATAGAAGAAAGTCAGTTTCTCCACAGAAAAACATACTACGAAGGAGCCGATTGATTATATATATTCTGATGTATGAGAACCGGATAAAGTCACTTGGGTGGGTGGAGCCAACTACTTTGTGTTATTCATAAATGACTACTCAAGGAAAGTTTGGGTATATCCGATTAAAAATAAGTCGATGTGTTTTAGGAATTCAGGTACTGGCAGAGTATGGTTGAAAAAAAGACAGACATGAAGGTAAAGATTCTCAGATCAGATAATGGTGAGAAATACATATCATCAGAGTTCGAGACTTATTGTGAAAATCCATGGATTGTTAGGCATTTTACAGCTTCTGAAAATCCTCGGCAAAACGGTGTTGCAGAAAGGATGAACAGAACATTATTAGAAAAGGCACAAAGTATGTTGAATCATTCCGGCTTGAGTCATCAATTTTGGGTAGAGGCAGTGAACACGACATGTTACTTGGTCAACCGATCACCTTCAGCGACATTGAACACAAAAACTGTAAATGATGTTTGGTATGGAAGACACGTTAGTTACTCTCACTTGAGGGTGTTAGCGTATGCATTACTTCAGGGAAGTGAAAGATCCAAGTTGGATCTAAAATTTAAAAAGTGTGTCTTGATTGGCTATGACGAATGAGTCAAGGGTTATCATTTGTGAGATACACAATCTCACAAAGTGATAGTTGAAAGAGACGTTACTTTCAACAAAGATGAATTTTCAATGGAAAAAGCGGAAGACAAACCTCAGTCATTTGGTAAACCTCATGTAATAACTCGAAAATTTGTGTTAAACGGTAACCTTAGGATCCGTGCCCGATTGGTCATAGGTTTGACCAAGTAGGAGTTCACTAGTTGACTCGAAGAGTGATGAACGAATGCGATGTGAAATTAAAGCAAGCGTGTGAAGTGTGAGGTGAAATCTGGAGCCACATACACCCATCTGGGGTGTATGTGCTCAACACATGGGAAATGAGTATAAAAGGGCTAAAGAACCCTAAATTACTCTTGTTTGGTTGTTGAAGAGAGTTAAGAGAGAGAGAGGGAGAGAAGTAAAGAGGGGCTGTTGAGCAAGGAGTGAATGCAAGCCAAGAGGGGATTCGAGCATTTAAGGTCGGATTCGACGTGAGGGATCCGCTAGAGACAAAGCTGGAACTCTAGCTTTTCCAACCTCTTGATCCAATCAAATTGAGAATTGATTGAGGTAAATTTTGTTGAATTAAAGGCATAGATTGTAGAAGTTAAATGGTGGTCAAGAACATTTAAAATCATAGGATAAAGGCTTAGAAAAAGAAAGAAAATTGTTTGAGAAAGATTTGAAAGAACAGCCCGAAAAGGGGGCTGAGTCTGGCCAAATCGATTAATCGATTTGGGATTTCGATTAATCGATTTGGTCTGAGAAGTTGAAAAGTCATGAAGGCCCGATTTCGATTAATCGAAATGAATTTCGATTAATCGATTTGGATTTTGATTAGTCGATTTGGAAATCGACTAATCGACTGAGAAGCTCCAGCCACTGAAGGAAAGTAACCTGGTAAAATCGACTAATCGAATTGGAATTTCGATTAATCGATTTCGGATTTCGATTAATCGATTTGGGATCGATTAATCGATTTTGTGATTTCGATTACTTGATTTGAGAATCGACTCCATTATGTTAGAGACTTCGATTAATCGATTTGGGATCGACTAATCGAATTTGAATTTCGATTAATCGATTTTGAGAATCGATTAATCGATTTGGATTTCGATTAATCGATTTTAGGAATTAAAATCGATTAATCGACTTTGACAGTTTTGCTTAAACTTTATAGTTGACTTTGAGATTCAGGAAGGGTCTTGGACCTTCTTTGTTGCATCTTTAGTGATGAGTTACTTGTGTTATGTTGTATCATAGGTGGTACGTATAATCATGAGCACAAGGAGCCACGTGGGACCTTGATGCTTGGAAAATTCAAAGACTTGAGGTAGGGAACACCTTGAACATGTACTTTAATTTTAAGAGCATGTATGTAGTGATATAATTATAAAATTGAAGTGGTTTTAAATTATGAAAAGCTTTATAAAAATGGGTGCGTGTGTGACACCAAAAATGTGATAAAGGCATCTGTGTGATGCAAGTAACTAAGAATAAGTAATCTAATGAGATTGAGACATCCCCAGGGGATGAGGAAGTAATAAAGGCATCAGGTGTGATGCGGGTATGTATACATCCCTGGGATGTATACATAGGAGTGAATAATTACTGTTGAGGCCTAATTGATATAAGATAGCACACTTACACGGTGAATAACTATATGTAATGCACATAATATTTTTGTTATTTGATGTTTGGAGGATACCCCACCGACGTGGCGGGATACCCACGACTGACGCGACAGGATATCCGTGACCGGTACGACGGCGAATCCGTACACCAGCACGGAGGTTTATCAGTGACCGTAAGTACATCCCAGGGATGTTGTGTGATATTTAACCCCGTCGCCTAGTGAGAAAGGGGCTTGGGTCGTATTCTCGGGGAATACATTTTTTACAACTGTCTAATTAAATGACGATGAAAGGTATCTCATTGGGGCTCGATGCTATATTACTCGGAGATTACTTAAGTTGAAGATTTAAGTTTTGCTTTAGGCCTGTTCAGTGTCATTCATGATTAAATCAACAGTAATGTAATACATGTAACTTACCAGTAAATTGAGTGTAAATCATCTGCTTTTAATTGGTTTTCTAGCAAATGCATAGATTCATCATGTTTGAATATCATAGAATATATGTGAGTTTTGATTTATATGTTCATTGTGTTGTTCCCTATTGAGTTAGGATGTAGCTTACCCCTTTAGACTATACGTCGCAGGTCCACTGATAGCAGCAGCGGAGGCTTCGGGGGATGTGGATTCGGGTGATTCGGATTACGTACTTGGAGACGAGTTGGAGCCTCCTCCCGAGGACTTCTTCTAGGTGACTCTGTTGTGCACTTTGATAGAGAGTCAGTTTTGTGAGCAGACTAGTGCGACTTGGTATGTCATGCCTTTATTTTTGAAACAATGTAATTAAACTAGATTATTCTTTTGGCGAACCATCTGGGGTGATCTGATTATCACCGATGGTTCGGGTCAGTTCTCTGTTCATGCAGTGCATGAAAGTAGAACTGTCTTTTGCATATGCCAATTAGGCATACTAACGTTTTTTCGCTTTAATGAAATTAATTACTTTATTTGTTAAATTATGCTTGTTATACCAATATTCCGTGCTAAGTTTTGGGGTATGATCTGGAGGATCGTGCTGATGGCACGAGTTTCGGGGTATCGAAATCCGGGCTGTCACACCTCAGGTACAAGTTGATATTGAAAGACATGAGTAAAATGAAAAAGATAATAAAGACTCCGATGGCACAATTTCTCAAGACTTGCAACCCCAGGTATCGGTTCAAGTTCAGACTACCTTGAGAAGGTAAGAGAGGACGAAGAAACGTCATGAAAAATTTAAGGATATGGTTCCTTTAACACCTACACTTATCACAGAGAATGGGAAGCCAAGCAAAGTTAAAGAAGCTCGGTTGGATACAAAGCAGTAAAGTGGTAGTTAGCTATGAAAGAAGGATGATAATCACTTTTGAAAAATGAGACTTTGGATCACATGGGACTTCCTAAAAGAAAGAGAGTCATCGGTTGTAAATGGGTCTTTCGAAAAAAAGAATGTGATAAGAATGAAACTCCGATGTTTAAAGTAAAGCTAATTACAAAGGGGTTTTCTCAGAAAGAGAGTATCGATTATAATGAGATATTTTCTCCGGTTGCGAAACGCACATCAATTTGTATATTGTTGGCAGTTGTTGCTCAGAAAGATTTAAAACTAGAACAAATGGATGTGAAAACAGTTTTCCTCCATGGAGATCTTCATGAAGAGATTTATATGCAACAGCCAGAAGGATTTGAAGCCGAAGGGTCAAAATCGCTCATCTGCAAGTTGAACAAATCCTTGTATGATCTCAAACATGCACTCAAGCAATGGTACATGAAGTTTGATTCATATATGCTGAGCATAGGGTATTAGAAGGGGGCAGTATGATTGATGTGTCTACTAGAAAAAGTATTGTAAAGGGGAGATAATCTTTACAACTCTCTATGTAGATGATATGCTACTAGCAGTAAGAAGCAAGATTGAGATCAACAAGCTGAAGCAATCATTGAGCCAGAAATTTGAAATGAATGATCTTAATTCCGCAAATAAAATCCTAGGGATAGAAATCTCGAGGGATCGTGAGAAGAGGAGGTTTTGGCTAACTCAAAGAACTTGTATCCAAAAGATCCTTGATAAGTATAATATGAGTGATGCCAAGTCTATATCAACTCCTCTTGCAGAA
Organism: Chloranthus sessilifolius; assembly: GCA_021018995.1. Taxonomy (NCBI): domain Eukaryota; kingdom Viridiplantae; phylum Streptophyta; class Magnoliopsida; order Chloranthales; family Chloranthaceae; genus Chloranthus; species Chloranthus sessilifolius. Next base: position 8,532,361 of record CM037590.1, read on the forward strand.
CATTTTAAAGTTACAAAGAAGATGAGTCTGTCCACACAGGCAGAAAGAGAATACATGAAGAATATTCTGTACGCAAATATTGTTAGGAGTTTGATATATGCCATGGTGAGTATACATCCAAATTTAGCACAGGTCTTGAGTGTGGTTTGCAAGTATATGTCTAATCAAGGTAGGGAACATTGGATTGCAGTGAAATGGACATTGAGATATCTGAAAGGTACAACTAAACATGATTTGATGTTTGAAGGTGGAGATACATGCGAGTTTGATCTCTACGATTATGTCGATTCTGACTATGCTAGTTACCTTGATAGAAGAAGGTTAACAACGAGGTACGTGTTTGTCTTGGCAGGTGGAGCAATCAGTTAGAAAGAGAACGTAGTAGACATATTGACCAAGCCGGTTACACAGAATAAGTTTTAGTATTACCTAAACTTTATTAACACTTGTCGAAGATGTTAATGTCCGTTGAGGCGGTGACATGGTTGGGGATGAAACCTAAGTGGAGATAACCCCAACGTTGGTTCGCTCGAGCGGAAACCAAATCTGCTTGAGCGAGGTGAGCACTAACCTGGAGCAAACTTTTGGGGAAAAGTCGCTCGAGCGACTTTGGTTTTCGCTCGAGCGAGATGCGCACTCTTGTAAGGGAAAGTTTCAGCTACAAGTCGCTCAGGCAACTTTGGTTTTCGCTCGAGCGACCCACGACGTCAAGTTACGTGCAGAGTCTGACTTTTGAGTAATTTTTGTTGGGTTAAAAGTAGGATTCGGATCTCCTATATAAAGGGAAAAACTTGGGTGCATACTTTGGAGAGGCAAAGTATTAAAGATTTGATTAGGAATTGAAGATCCAATTGAAGTCATTCTTGTGCCGAATCGTTACTATATTTTAGCAGATATCTTCTTTGTTCTTTGAAGGACAATGTCTTTGGTTTGACAATGATTTTACAATTGAAGATCGTGTTTAATCTTGTTCGAGAGTGCACTAGAGAGGAGAGTGTGTGCATTGTAAACTTCATAAATAGTGCATATACTCTCATGGACCTAACCCTCGATTGAGTGAACCATGTAAATCTTTGTATTGTATGTGATTGTTTTTTTTTGCATCTTCTTATTTTTTCGCGTTCGACGCGATTGAGAGTTCGCTAAAGTGGGTTGAATTTCTAATAAAAAGTAAGAATATTTAAAAATCTTAACAATAATTTTTTTGAAAATTAAAATAAGGAAAATATAAAAAAATTATAAAAACATATTTATATTTTTTATAAAATATTATAAAAAATTCTATTTTTTTCCAACTTATAAGTTTTTTTGAAGTAAAAAATTACATGTTTTAAATGTGTTATCAACGTTTTATGAAAATGCAAACGCATTCAAACAATTTTTTTTTGTAAAAAATAAAGGAAAATAAATCGATTTTGATTTAAGCACCCTAGTGATTATAGATTGGACTTTGCAGGTGCATCCTAAATTTTCAATGTATCGGGCTTGGGCCCGTCTTGGCAAGACCCAACCTGCAATGTATAACATATGGGCTAAGGTAGATAAGCCTGATATATAAATGTGTTCGCTCTACCTGACTCGATTACTAAGCCCAATTGATTATGGGCTAGATCAAAATCCCAATTAAAAAACAGCCCGTTTAAGCCCGACTTGAACGTGGTTCGTGTCTATCAATGAATTCTTTTAAATGATACTGTCGGGTAGGGATAGGACTGGTCAGCCATGGTCGTGTAAGGTAAGTAGGCCTGATTCATAAATGGGCTGATCCGATCTACCCTAATTAGTAATATGGTCGGGTATGTGCTAGCTCCAAGAGACGCGATTTTAGTCGGTATGTTTAAGGCCCGATCCGTACCCAGCCCAGCCTATCCATTGAGACTCCTACTTATGCTCCTCCCCCTGCTGTCAGCTGACTTGAAAAGTGGGACCCACATCAACAAGTGTGTTGTGTGACTTATGGATCCAGCTGGTAGGACAGATTAACCACGTGGCAAGCATAGAATGGGAGAGCATAAAGGTAATAGGTCCACGTAAGCAGTGGTTGGAGGGAGGCCTGCACGAGATTGTAGGAGCTGTAGTCCTCAAGGATTGGGAGTGGGGAAGTTAGAGCCTTAAATACCACCCCATCTAAACGCATGTGCTCATTTAAAAGGGCAGAGTAAAGTATCACAAAAACATATATATTATAACATATATTATAATAAAAAAGAAAAAGAGAAAGAGAAAATGGCATGATGCTTGTGGCGCAAGTGAGTCGTCACTTTCCTTCTCCATAAATACAGGGGGGGCGCAGTTTTACCCTATGGTCCCTCCCTTCTTCATAAATGACCCATTAAGTTCTCTTGGGATTTTTTTGGCCAAATTTTGTAAAATTGAAAACATGGTATTTGTAGGTGAAACCAAATAATAATATAATATACATACATATATCAGATGAGGTCAACCCATAGATCAAAATATCGTTCGATACCGATACGTATCGGTATCGGACCCTAACGATACGATATATAAATATCTTATATATATGTAAATGTCGGACGATACATATCGTCTGGTACATTATTGTTCTAGTACATATTGTCCGGTACGCACCGATTTTTTGACCGGACGATACGTACTGGCTTTCCGGCATTTTAATCCATGGGTCAATCATTCAAACTTCAAAGTGTTCATTAATGGTATGAGATCTGTGTGTATGATGTATTAATTGCACCCAATAAATAGACTGTGGCACTCGATAAACGGACTATGGCATCCCCAGGTATGTGAAATACCCACACACCACACATACGAGATCAATAATCCCTGTGTGTTGCCAACGAGGGGTGGGATTCAAACTCAAAAGCTCCGCTTCTTGAGGCGTGATCTTGACTGACCATTGTGGCGAAGAACTTTTAACATTTGGGTGGTTTAAATAATAATGGGCATTGATCCTTGTAAGCGAGAGATTTAATTAGTAGGATTTTTCTGGGTTATCCCTATTGTTGATAGACGTTAACTGTTGTTTTTGTAAAATTTATGACAATAAAAAAATACACATAACAAATAAAACACAAACACAAGATTTATAGGGTTCAATAATTTGCGTACGTCCACGAGTGATGTTGAATCATTTGACGACTATGTGAAAACTAGGGTATCAAATCTCAGATCTCACTTCACTTATTATAGAAATTGAGTTTCCTTCATATATAACTCTAATCTATAATTAAAGTTTATATCTAATACAAATTTTAACTGTTATTATGGAATATGACAAAAATACCCTCAGCTCGACCCACACAGCTGTGGCTTGGTGTACAGTCTAATCTATTGATCAGTACCATTAATAGAATTCAAGGCACAATCTCAACATTTTTATTGCAGTTTTTTTTATCAATAATAATGATAAAATAGAAGAATAAAGACAAAAATTGAGATTTCCGTAATTGTTAAGGGGAATTGAAAAAGGAAATTTTAAATATTAAATTTGGGGGTTGCTAGAGTTAGGGCTACTACACCTCAGATTTGGAAGTTTACCCATTAAGGAGACAGCCCCTTGCCTGTTTATGTGGCTCCACCATTGGGTATGATCATTTATGCCATCCGATATTATCATTATAATCATCATAGACTTGTCCTATCTATTTGGACTCAACTATATTATCATTATAATCATCATAGACTTGCTCTATCTATTTGGACTCAAGTAATTTGCAAGTTTTTTTTTTATTTTCCTATTTCTTTGCCTTCTAAATGAAACTCGTGATAGGGGTTGATAAGCTTTTTAACCATTGGCTACTAATCTCAAGCCAACCTTTCTCTTTTTCTCATCGCGGCTTGAGGCCAACTATTATAAAGGTATAAATCCTTTAATTACTACAATATAAGCATTAACCCTCTAGATTTATACAGCCTTGCTGTGGAGAAGGGTATCCATTTTTCAATGCAAACTAAAATGTTAACCCTAAGGGGAGCCACATAAAGCAATGAGAGGGCCATAAAGCCCTTAATTAAGATAAAATAACTAGTAACATTTTATCGTAGATTTATGGTGTACAAGCTCACAAATCTACGATAAAATTACTAGTAACTTTTGTCGATAATTGCTATCCCCTACCAGGAAAAAAATCCTGGCTATGCCCTTACTTTATTGTGTAGAGGAGAAACAGAGACCTTAGCTCTATATTAGAAGCCCGACCCGGGAACGATTGCGGTCCATGGGCCACATTCTTATACTATTGTAGTTTATATTAAGCCAAAAGTTGTGCCATTCGATGATGAAAAAGGCTTGGATTGGATGGCTAAAGGTCCAAAATATGACAAAAAAAAGTACCTTCATTCGCATGGTTAGAAACTTTTGATGAACATAAATTTTGGCTGAAACCCATCTACACATAGTTTGCCACTTGTCATTTAATTGATGAAGGAGTGCCAAGCGTGTAGAATTTGATGAAGTATGTACCATAACGACGGTGCACCTTATAGAAATTTCTCTACATTTCCTCCGCCTTTGGAAGGTGCACAGATTTCTTTAGCGCCAGTCAACCAAACGCTAAAAATGTGATTTCACTAATTAGTCTCATAAATAGTTGGTAGCCTCGTAAGCTTGACAATTATGGGATCAAGGGATTGACCCGAACACCGTCAATGATGCTCTGATAAGGCTACCTAATACCAACTCTACTTTGAAAATTTTGATTTCTCATCACTATAGGATACCTTTATTTACAACCCAAGATTTCCAGTGGCTTACGCTTAATGGACTAATTGCTTTGATTCTGGAGATCGTTTTGGTCATAAAATTTGAAAGACAAAATCTTGAGATCATAATCCTATAATTAAATAGTCAGATTTTTATTCTACATATCACACATTGTAAAAATCAAACATGATTCTCATATTATTTTTCAAAATGCATATCGTGTAATGTGAAATCTAAATTTGACTGGTAAAATCATGATCTCAAAATCTATTAGGTAGAAGATTGAGATGATAAACGATGTCCTTAGCCTGATTCAAAGTAATCAACGGTTTACCCACATACAATCCGAGTTGGGAAGAAAAAATCAGAATGTAAAATAAAGATACCTAAGAAAAAAAAATTGAAGAATCGTGCTCAACAAGCTGATCCTACATCACACATTGCTAGCCACGACGTGGACGAACTGCAGAACTGAAGGTCAAAGTCAAACTGACTGAGCCGAACCATACCGTCCGATGAAAAAACTATACTAACTGGTCTTTTCTCGATCAGTAATTATAAATGCCACATGTACGATGGACGTAGACCCAAATGCTACATATGGTAGTGCACTACCGATAGGTCAGAGCTGTCATTTTGTAGAAAGAGCGGGGTATTTTAGTAAAAAGGGATTCGCGGGTAATAAATGATAGTAGGAAAGGGTTCCTTGCTGCACACTTTGTGAGACCCTTCGCTGTCCTCTTATCTTTCCCCGGTAGTTGAACTTTAGAACCCGTGATTTGGTCCACCGGCTACAGCCGGTGAAACGAGGGTGCTTTAACCGGCAAACGCCGGGTTTTCTTTTCTTTTAATTTGTGTTAAGGAGGCCATCTGCCAGCGAATAAGTGAAGGATCAAAGCTATCTAAGAAAGGGAAAGGGGTCGAAGTAGAGAATCAGTCAAAGCTGGCATTTCTTGTTCTAGGGTTTTGTTTTCACCACCCTTTTAAATGGAGGAATAAATTCCCTCTCTCAACTCATTTAGATTTTAGGGTTTGTTTTAGCTAGGTTCTCTACTCTCTAGTCTCTTGGTGATGGAGCAATGAGGTGTGGGTGAGGGATTATAGGGTGGTAGATGGTTGTTGCTGTGTAACCATGGCGTCTTCTTCTTCGGCTTCTTTGGCTGCGGAGAAGAAGCATTGGTGGCTGAGTAATAGGAAGGTGTGTGGATTTAAATGCTAATGGGTTTCTGTTGGTTTTAGTTTTCTTCTAATGGGTTTGTTTTGTTTTCAGTTTTTTGTTTTTTTTAAAAAAAAATTTGTAATAGCTTTCATAGTTCATTTTTTTCATTTTACTTTGAATCGAGGTTTTGTTTCTTTGTCATTTGGAGATGGGAATGTGGACAGCTATTTATTTTAAGACTTTTGGTAACAAACATGTATATGGGTTTCTTTGGCTTTTAGTTTTCTACTAAGAGGTTTCTTTTGGTTTCAGTGTTTTTCTATGGGTTTTTGGTTATTCTTTTAATTTTGTAGAAGCTTTCATTTTTCGTAGTTTATACTACTTTTGAATCGGGTTTTTTGGTTTCTTAGTCATTTAGAGATGGGAATGGGTAATGGGTAATGGGTTTCATTTGTTTTTAGTTTTCTTCTAATGGGTTTCTTTTGTTTTCAGTGTTTTTCTATGGGTTTCTGTTTTCTTTTCAAATTTTGTAAAAGCTTTTCGTATTTCACAGTTCATACTACTTTTGAATGGGACTTTTTGGGTTTCTTAGTCATTTAGAGATGGGAATCTGTATAACTATTTTTTTCAAAAAAAGAAAAAGAAAAAAAAAGAGTTTTTGTTATATAGATGGCTTGTTTGATCCACAAATCTTAACATTTCTCTCAAATCTTTGTTTCTGATAACCTGCATTACCCTTTGTTGACTAACAGATTGTAGAGAAATACGTAAAAGACGCTCGTACCCTCATCGCCACCCACGAGCACGCGGAGATCTCTTCTGCTCTCAATCTCCTCGATGCCGCACTCGCCGTCTCTCCCCGATTCGAGACAGCTCTTGAGCTCAAAGCCCGATCCTTACTCTATTTGCGCCGATTCAAAGAAGTTGCTGACATGTTACAAGACCACATACCGAGCTTTAAAATGGTGATTGATGAATCATCTGGTTCGTCTGATAATTCATCTCAACAGCTTTCGAGGGACCGAGTTAAACTCCTCTCTGGTTCGTCTGATGATTCATCAGCGGCATCTGGTGGTCGAGATGCTTCCTTCAAGTGCTTCTCCGTTTCCGATTTGAAGAAGAAGGTGCTGGCGGGTTTATGTAAAAACTGCGAAAAGGAAGGGCAGTGGAGGTAATTTTTTTTTTCTTTTTTCCGTTGCTTCCATGTCTTAATCTTTCGGCATTTCAGGGTCAACCGTCCGATTTTAATTAAATATCACATCCACTTTAGACGTTTTGAGCCGTCGGATCAGGGGACTCTGTTTTCTAGGGATAACAGTCGAAAGTGGAATGATGATCGGACGGTTAGGAAACTCACAATTGGCAATTTCACGATGCAAGGAGATTCAATGGACGGTGTTGATCGCCTTGCGATCTAATCCCACGGTTTACAGAGTCGTTGTCATTTACTAAATGGCATAAAACGTTGAATGACCGTACTTCATTTATTAACTTACTAAAATTTTAACTGTTTTAGAAGTTGTTATGATCGCCGAATCCAACTCTGAAAACCCTTGGATTTTCTTACTTGGACCAACATATCCTTTGTTATATAGCCCAAATTCCAATAAGACATACCTGCCTAAGGATATTAGCTCAAATAATTGGAGGTTAATATGGTCATTTCACAAAAAATATAATCTCAATTGCCTTATTTTCGGTTATGCTGAACCCATTGTCTGAGCCGGTCCGGCCTACTCGGTACTGATCATGGTTTAAAAAGTCGGCCGTATCCCATACATATCTATCAGATTATGCGCCATCCGATACAGATGAAGTATCGGGTCATACAGATCAAATATCTGCCCGTATTTGGTCATATTGGCTGATATGTATCCAATCGGTCGAACTATCAAAAATGCCCTTTTGACAATTTTGTTGTTATTTTATATGTTTTTATATTGTAAAAATTAAAAAATTACTTTAATATTGGCTGGTTTGGCCGATATATCTGATATGTATCGGCCCGGGATCTTTAAATCCTTGATACTGACAAAGAAGGAAAAACACAGGTATCTGATCCTTGGCCAAGCATGCTGCCACCTTGGCCTAATGGAGGATGCCATTGTCCTCCTCCAGACCGGGAAACGGCTCGCTACCGCTGCACATCGCCGGAGGAGCGTCTCTTGGTCTGAAGACAGCTTCTCCTCCTTTTCCATCCCGTCCCCCGATGCAAGTAACAGCCACAACTATACCAATTCTGCGCCGACCACTTCTTCCGAATCGGAAACCGTCACCCACCTCCTCAACAACACTAAACTCCTCCTCCGGCGTCGCACGGCCGCCCTTGCAGCCCTCGATGCGGGTCTCCACTCCGAAGCTATCCGCCACTTCACCAAGATCCTCGATGGACGCCGCAGCATCCCTCACAGTTTCATGTCCAGTTGCTATGTCCACCGTGCCAGCGCATACCAGGCAGCTGGCCGCATTGCCGAGTCCATTGCAGACCTCAACCGTGCCCTTGCACTCGACCCTGCCTCCATCTCAGCCCTGTCCGCCCGTGCCACCCTCCTCGAAACTGTCCGATCGATCCCCGACTGCCTACGCGATCTTGAGCACCTAAAACTGCTCTACGATGCCATCCTTCGCGATAGGAAGCTCCCCGGCCCTGCATGGAAGCCGCACAGAGACATTCGGTACCGTGATGTTGCGGGGAATCTGCGCGTGCTGGTTGAGAAGATTCAGGCGTTTAGGCAGAAAGTGGTGGCTGGGGAGGCTTGCAATGTGGACTACTATGGATTGATTGGGCTGAGAAGGGGGTGCTCAAGGTCGGAATTGGAGCGAGCCCACCTGATGTTGTGTTTAAGGCACAGGCCGGATAAGTCGATGGGGTTTGTTGATCGGTGCGAATTTCCCGATGATCGGGACGTTGATGTGGTGAAGGATCAGGCGAGGATGTCGGCATTGTTATTGTATAGGATGTTACAGAATGGTTACTCGAGCCTTATGGCTTCAATTATGGAAGAGGAGGCAGCCGAGAAACAAAGGAAAAGGGCGGCTGTGGAGGTGATACAGGTCCAATTGCCCACACCAATTCCAGTGGAGAAGCCGAAGCCGGAGCTGGAGCCAGAGGAGATTGGAGATCTGAATTCAGAAGGATACTCAGATTACAGCGTAGGAATTGAGCTGCCTGAGCAGGCATCTGTTTTTCAGGGCGTTTTTTGTCGGGATATTGCTGTGGTTGGGAACTTGCTATCCCAAACTGGCTTCAATCGGACGATTCCTGTTAAGTATGAGGCTTTAAGCTGCTGATTGATCGAAGAATTTATCATCGAACGCTCAAATCACAGCGCAGCCGCCCCTCTCCGGATAACAGGATTTTATTCTTTTATTGTTGTACAAAGGATCGCCGGGAAATTTTGTCATGTTCAATCTCTTTCCTTTATATATATGTAGTTAGTATTTTGTTGGTTAATTCCAGCTCTTGCTCTTTGCTTTTGTTTCTTTTTTCTTGTTTTTTTTGGCTTTTCAATATTGGCTTTTTAGCTTGTACAGTTGGGCTGGGCATCCATGATCTATGTGGTTCTTACGACTCTAGTTTTCTTGAGTTTTCTACTGGGTTGTAGTAAAGTTATTAGAGTTACTTTTCTTTGCTACAGTTTTGTAGATTCTCAACCTTTTAAATAACACTAGTTTTCTTTACTAATGAGTTATTGTTTCTTGTAAGAGAAGCCTTCTATTTGAAGCCTTTTTGTCATATGCTTTTGCTTTTGTGTTATGTAAGTAATATGCAAGAGTGAAGTCAATAAAATAAATGTAGCCTTTCATATTAAGGAAAGAGTGGGAAATGTATATGGCAAATCTATGGCACTGAAATCTCTATTTTCATGTCTACTCGGTTAAAAGAATTAAGAATCTAAATAGAAAAGTAGGAGTTAAACTTAAAGATTTAATTTCTATGTTGACTCTAATGCTCCTGTACTTTTTTACACTATAGTGGATTTTATAGTTTTTCAACGTTGTTTTAGGGAGTTAAATTTGGGTACCTGTTTATGCAATCTAGTATTTTTGCATTGCAACCATTAGTAATAACAACCTTATTAAATTTTGAAAAATTTTGAAAAAAAATTCCGAAGTTATATAAGATGTTAGTTGGTACCCACCGACAGGTTTACAGATCTTTCAGTGCTTGGGTGGTCACCCTTTGACAAATAGAAACACAAATTTGTCATCTTCTTTTTCTCATGACATCGGAGGTGGGGTGCTGCGGTGGTGGAAAGAATAAGAAGAATATATGGGCGGTGGTGAGGTGATTGGGACGGTGCTTGGTGGCAACGATAGGTTTCTTGGTTGCCAAAAGCAGTTGCTCTTTTAATCTTAATTTAAAGATATAATTTAAAGGACACTTTACTTTCAACCCAAGATTCTTCCTGCTCAACTTGGGTTTCACCTGCTTAGATTTTTGACCATTGCTTTACTGATGGAGATTATTTTTTGTATCAATCTTTGACGCAACAGATCTTTGAGATTACATGATCTATGATATAAACCCACGATTATGTTCTGTTTTGGGGATTTGTGACACATGAAATCAAAATATGAAAATCCAACATAAGTTGGGGATCTCAAGATCTATTTTCTTTGAAGATTGGGATGAAAAATGATCTCTCGTCTAATTCAAATCCCCATTTTAGGAAATCCTGATTATAAATGAAGCACCTTGAGTTATAAATATGAGTATTCAATTTAAAATTATTATTTTATTGAGAAGTGCGCGTCGCAGACTTGGTTTATAATAATTAATTGATGATCAGGTAGCAGAGGCATCCAATGTAAAAGTTGACGAAGCCCTAAACTTCTACTACATTCAGGTTTTTAATTGGAGTTGGTATCAGGTACTCCACCTGAAACTCAAATCAATCTCTTTCGATTTTTTTCTATTTTTAAATTTGCTGTGAATTTTGATGGATAAATTGGGATCGAACCTGCCACCTCAAGATTATAATATTTTAACCATTAAATTGAGCCGCTAACTCAACCCGGGTCAATCTCGGTTGGTTGATTCACAGCTATTTATGAACAAGTTAATCAGAGAAAGTAAGTTTTTGACATCAGAGAAAGCACCGAATCCAAATTATCAGCTCTTCATTATGGGTGGATCGTGCCCATTTGCACTCGAGGAAAATGTAGTTTCAACATGTTAAAATCATTGACTGCTTTGAATCATATTATAAAAATTATTTTTCGTCTAAATCTTTCACAACATGGATCTTGAAATCATATGCATACCAAAAGACAGTCACTTTTTTTATTGCATGTGGCACACATTCAAAGAAAGTCACCCAAAAATTATGTGGCAGCTCTAGGATTATTTTTTGAGACGTGTGTCAAAAATTGACCATCTAATAATATGCATATGATCTGGAGATACATTTGGTTGAACATTGGGACGAAAGCCAAGAAAAATATTCTCCCTGCTCTGGTTCAAAGTAATCAATTAGTGAGATTATACTTTCACGGATTGCAAATAATGGTACTCATATAAATATAAAGGGTACCTCTATGCGCGCCAATCGGATTAATGGGGCGACAATACTCAAACCTATTGACTGCTTTCTATAAGACGGCAAGACATCGTTTTTCACCTGTCTTTAACACAATGGATATTCGAGACCCATGTCTTTTCTTAAGCCTGATGCATGTTTCATGATTTTAGGGCCACCTTTTTAAAATATTTGTTACGTGATCTAAAAAAGGAACCGTCTGATGGTACATCCATAATCTCAAGTCCATCATCTGAAAGATTGGGGTGAAAAAGATCGTCAGATTCAAAGCACTCAATGAGTTTTGGGTGCAAATGGCTCTCCAATTATTTGATTCGAGGGCATAGAGGTACCCATATATAAATATAGCCAACATGTTTAATACTTAGACCATCTCTAGTAAGAAGAGCTAAATTTGGCTAGCTAAATACCACTTTACCTACTGCTACAGTATTTTAGTTACTACTACAGTAAAAATTACTCCAACAGACACTTTACTTTAGCTACTCCTTTTTTTAAAATATTATTTTTCATTCTTATTTTATTATATTTTACTACCCACACTTAGGGATGCAAGTTCGGTATACCGAACCGAACCAAACCCGAAATTTTCGATGTTTGGTTCGGTACGGTAACCGAAACCAAATCAAAACCCATTTGGTTCGGTTCAATTTTTTTTTTTGTGAAATTGAAACCGATTTGGTTTGGTTTGGTTTGGTGTAAATAAAATGCCTATTTTTTTATTTTTTTAGGGTATCTTTTCATTTTTTGGGGATTTTTTTCGGCTTCAAACCACCCAAACTGAACCGAACCGAGTCGGTTGGGCTTGTGTCAGTTTCGGTTTGGCTCAATTTTTTTTTTCTGAAACCGAAACCAATTTGGTTCGATTCGGTTCGGCGTGGTATAGGTTAAATACCAACTTTTTTTATTTTCTTATGGTATTTTTTTGGCTTTTTCGATTTTTTTCGCTTTCAAGCCACCAAAACCGAACTGAATTGGGGTTCGGTTCGGTTTAGTTTGTCGTGTTTTGGTGTAGGTAAAATACCTACTTTTTAAAAAAAATTTAGGGTATTTTTTACTTTTTTCGAAATTTTTTTGCTTTCAAGCCACCCAAACCGTACAGAATTGGGGTTCAGCTTGGCTAGTTTTGTGTCAGGTTTCGGTGCAGTTCGGTTCGGTTCAAGACCTCAGGATTCAATGCGATTTCGATTTATTTTTATTTTATTATTTTACCACTAGATAAAACAGAGAGAGAGAGAGGAGAGAGAAAGACAGTTATTTTTAAAAAATATATATTATTTTAATGTTTAGCTACTGCTACAGTAATAGCTAAATTTAGCTATTACGGTAGCAAAACGCTATTTTGGCTACTCTAATAGCGTGCCTGCTGGAGCTGGATTTCTTCAAATTGGATCGCTATAATAGCTGCGGAGGGGTTAAGTGTCTTGGATAGCATCCCTGTTGGAGAAGCAAGGAGAGTTAAATATGGGCAGCTAAACACCACTCTAGCTACTGCTATAGTAAAAATCACTCCAGCATATACTCTATTTTAGCTATTCATTTTTTTAAAATATTATTTTTCATTCTTATTTTATTATATTTTACTACCCATACTTAGGGATGCAAGTTCAGTATACCGAACCGAACCAAACCCAAAATTTTCATTATTTGGTTCGGTACACCCCAAACCAAAACCGAATCGAAACCCATTTGGTTCGGTTCAATTTTTTTTTTGAAATCGAAACCGATTTGGTTTGGTTCGGTGTAGGTAAATACCTATTTTTTTATTTTTTTATTTTTTTAGGGTATCTTTTCATTTTTTTCGGGATTTTTTTCGGCTTCAAACCACCCAAACTGAACCAAACCGAGTCGGTTCAGTTTGTGTCGGTTTCAGTTCGGTTCAATTTTTTTTTCTGAAACCGAAACCATTTTAGTTCAATTCGGTTCGGTGTAGGTAAAATACCTACTTTTTTATTTTTTTAGGATATTTTTTTGGCTTTTCCAAATTTTTTTCGCTTTCAAGCCACCCAAATCGAACTGAATTGGGGTTCGGTTCGGTTCAGTTTGTTGGGTTTCGGTGTGGTTTGGTGTAGGTAAAATACCTACTTTTTTTATTTTTTAGGGTATGTTTTTGCTTTTTTCGGATTTTTTTCGCTTTCAAGCCACCCAAACTGAACCGAATTGGGGTTCGGCTCGATTCAGTTTGTGTCGGGTTTCAGTGCGGTTCGATCCGTTTCAGGACCCTCGGGATTCGGTGCGATTTCGATTTATTTTTATTTTATTATTTTACTACTAGATAAGAGAGAGAGAGAGAGAGAGAGAGAGAGAGAGATAAAAGAGGAGAGAAGAGAGAGGAGAGAGGAGAGAGGAGAGAGGAGAGAGAAAGAGAGTTATCTTTAAAAAATATATTATTTTAATGTTTAAATTCTTCTGATGTAATTAAATTTAATTATTACTATAATAAACGCTTATTTTATTTCTCGGATCATCTTGACAAATTTATTGAAATTGAGCGAAATTCGGAAATTGATGAAATTTGAAATTGAGCGAAATTTCACGAAATGGGGATCAAACGAAAATTTTAGAAAAATTTCGGTTTTTGGTATTTTTCGATAAATTTTGGTAATTTTTTTTTAAATATTTTAAATATTTAAAAATAATATTAAATATATATTTTTAATCCCCGAAATTTTTTTTAAATTTTTTTCGAAAAGCATCAAAATTAATCCAAAATATACCGAAAGGACTCCCCACCAAAAATTGAAATTTGTCGACTTAAATAGTGAGACTGTCAGAGCTGGATTTCTATCATTGGATGGCTATAATAGGAGGGGTTTAGCGTCTTGAATAACATATCTAGCGGAGATGCTCTTATAAGTGAGGAGATTGCTCCTATAAGCTATAATGGGTTGAGAGCTGTGGCCTTTTGAAGAAAAGCTAGCGATTATTAAAGTAAGCAAAATCAAGAAATGAGAGGTCATGATTTGATAGTTGGATGGTGTCAACGTAGGTGTGAAGGGGGTTTGTGGTCTCCAGCATCTAAAGACTCAAAGAGGAGGTAACTCAAGAAACAGCCAAAATTAATATCTGACTTCCACATGGACACAACATGCTTCAGCCTCATGCTTGTGGTGGTGCTAAGTTAGTCGTATTAAAATCCAGTCCATATATGTGTTATATCCCTAAAGACTCCTTTTGTTTTGTATATATATATATATATATATATATATATATATATATATATACTATCAACTCCACCAAGTTGTATTAAGGGCCAGACCATAGTCATCAAGTCGTGAGTCGGCAATAAATCAAATCGTCAAGGGTCTAATAAGAAAAAATTGACAAAAATCGTTCAAAGAAACATGTCTCATGTACGCCTATGATCATGTTCACTTTTTATATGTACGTCATTTAGAATCAACATCTAACCGTAAGATGGTAAGCCCATAAACTCATGATCAGTTATATGAAAAATTAGGATGACAAATAATTTCCATCATCTGATTCATAGCAATTAATGATATTAACAGGTGAAACTCAAGTTGAGAAGAAAAAAATTGTGAGTTGTATATAAAGGTACCTTAGAAAAGCACATTTTGTAATGGAGGAACCTTAAAATGCATGCATGAAGGGTTTAAGAGTCCTCACTAGATTCGTTGCATATATAGAGCACCTAATACCAACTCATCAATAAACATGTCATAATATATATTTGATTACATGTCATAAGTTGTAAGAAATTAACATCTCATAAATTCTGTATCTTATAAATTAAGACTTAGTCAACCCTAAATAGATACCACAAGGTGAGGAAATATCCATCTTATAAATTGTGCATTGTCTTTAAATTTTATGATTAGAATATGAGAAAGGTTTTGCTGAACCTCAATGGATTTGGAATATCTGATGGCCAGTACTCGCCTTAGGAAGCGGGAGATTTGAGTTTGAATTCCATCCTTAGAAGTTTATATCTCATGCTGACTCGGCACATGCTAACTTGGAACGCACACGTGCTCTTGAGAGTCTAGTGTTCTAAGAGCCCCAGGCACTGATCAGGTTTAAAAAAGAAAAAAAAATGAGGCTTTGCTGGGTTGTCTGAAATCAACAGCCGTTCATAATTGGACAGTGATGGCCCAACACTAACATGGACCATCCAAGAGCTGTAGTCAAATAACAGGTGGCAAGGTCCAAAAAAGCTCTTAGCTGTATGTGTCATAAAATAGCATTTTGTTGTACCATAATGTCAATTCGAAACAAAATCATTCATCAATTTATAATAGTAAGATTATTAGTAATAATAATAGAGACTAAAAATAAAATATCTAGTAAAGGAATTTCAAAAATAATGTTATTTGTCAATATTAAACAACTCTTACCTGTATTATACCATATTCTCAATTTGAATTGAAATGATTTTATATGAAAAAAACATAGTTATTCATCAATTCTTGCAATCATAATGTATTAATTAGAAGATATAAAAGATGGCAAGAAAGAAAAAAAGAAAGGTGGAGATATAAAAGAGACAAATTGATTATTTTATGTGTTACATAATTATCCTGAGAATAGTGTACAAATAATAGTTTGTTATCAAGATAAGACGTTGGCTAACGAAAAACAATAAAGACATCCACATGCATAAAAAGTTACTCATAATAATAACAAAAAGTCATAAGTAGAAAATATAAACTTTTTGTATAAAAAAATTATGAAAAAAGTATATATGATAGCAGTTGAAATACGAAAGAAATGAAGGTAGGAGCCATGACCGCGACCAGCCTGAACGCACAAGTCATTCTTTGATCCCATGTTAAAATTATAAAGTATAGAACAAGGGGAGAAGAAAGATAGGTAGAAGATAGAAATATAAAACATAAAAATTATCACAAATTGATTATATACATTAGAGCAATGCTCCTTAACATCTATATTTATCATCTAATTAGTTTCTCATTAAGAACAATGCTCCTTACTTAGCATCTTACTAGGGGTGCAAACTCTTACTTGTCTTAGGATTTCTTCACTCATCTTTTTGTGTTTAGCCTTAATTATGAATTCATCCTTAAAATCCATTAAATAACTTTTCACAATTTTTAAATGATATTATTATATGAAAAAACATAGTTATTCATTCCTTTTCGTACCCCCTCAATTAATTTAGCCGTTACAGAACTTGTCACAAATTTTTAAATGATATTATTATATGAAAAAACATAATTATTCATCATTTTTCGCTCTCCCTCGATTAATTTACTGGCTACTCTCATGTAATAGCAAAATAGCAAATCAAGCGGAAACAAAATCATAAAATACGAGCTTTCAACAAAATTTTTAGAATACACTAAAATTTAACCTGTGGAAAATTGTTCAAAACCGATATTATCGGGTAATCAGTAACGTATCGGTCCATGTTTGGACAAGTGGCAGTTGCAAAATGTCAGCAATATTACTCTTAAATTAATAATTAAACTTATAATAAATTGAAATTTGCAAAGGCCCTGAAGCCATGTTATAAAAACCTCGGGCTTCCCATAGACCCCAGAGATAAATAATGGCAAGTAGATAACAGCAGTTTTGTTTCTGACGGAGAATAAAATAATTTGAATAGTTTAATGCCTAAAATGTGTATAGGAATTGGGAACTGAGAAGAAACATGCCCCCTCACCCATATCTTATAACTGTAAGCGGATAGTGTTCTCAGAAGTCAGAAGGGAACCCTATGAGCTTTTGGATGAAGAGATCTAGTACCATATTCCTGTCTTAACAGTAGTTGAATCAGTCCATAAAACTATTGAAAAGTTGACTAAATGTGGTTCCAATGGCTCTGGGAATATGGTATTATTTAAACACCAGTAAGGTAGCTCTATTTGCACTTATCAAATCTTTAAGGACACCAACAATGAAAATCATTGATTGCTTTGAATCATACGATGGAGATCGTTTGTTCACCCCAGTTTTCCACATAATGGATTTTGAGACTCTGGGGGTGTACTATCAGACAATTAATTAGTTTTTTATTCTATGTGGCATGCATCTATAAACAAGAGGCCAAAAGGCCATGTGGCACACCTCACACTTAAACTTGATTTTCATGTCACTTTTTTCCATGCGTCTCACATGAAATAAAAAAATTGACCATCTCATGGTATGACTACGATCTCAAGATCTATTGTATGGAAGATTGGAAAAAAAATATTTTCCTTCGTCTAATTCAAAGCAATCAATGATTTTCAGTGCCAGTGCCCTCAAAAATTGAGTAGGTAGCTGGCATATATAATATAACAGACCCATCCATAATCTAGACTTCCTCATAGTCATGCTTTCATACATACTCATCAATTTGTACCCATTGATGCAAAAAAAAAAAAAAAACTGCCATTTAGATCGATGGTACCTGAAAATTTTATCGAAGAACCATCTCTATCGGTAGATTCGGAATTGGTGGAAGACCATAAAAACAAACAGTTACCAAGTAACTTATTGAAAGTGTTCATTTTAAAGGTGTTTTGACTGTTTTTTTTTTAAAATAAGGAATCTCAAACCTCTTTGCGCTCGGACTAATTCCTACTCCGCGCAGCAACCCACTTCTCCTTGTGACTTACGTATTCAGGGAGGGTTCGTGGGTTAAATTCCAAATTTTGAACCTATTACATTGGAGAGCAAATCCAAGTCGCTAGACCGTAGCTGAAGAAGTTTGATCGCTTTTTCACAAAATTAGAGATGATTATTTTATTTTTATTTTATTTTTGGTAGGTAACCATAAGATTTAAATCTCTGACTTTAATGCTACACGCTTGACCACATCGATCACAACTATCGTTTCGGCTGCTCTTAGGTGCGTTAGCCTTCTGTTTTTTATATGAAATCTTCCATCCGTGGTTACTCTGATTTATATCGGGTGGTACAACTTAATAAAAAATAGTGTCATGTA
The DNA here is from genome assembly GCA_021018995.1 of Chloranthus sessilifolius. NCBI lineage: Eukaryota > Viridiplantae > Streptophyta > Magnoliopsida > Chloranthales > Chloranthaceae > Chloranthus > Chloranthus sessilifolius. The sequence goes on from CM037590.1 coordinate 8,550,660, forward strand.
TACGAAATCATAACCGCCATGTAACCCTATATTTAACCAATCTTTGAAGATTGGTAGGAGGTTGGGAGTTAATGTGAGTTGTTTGAATGTTTGGGGACATAGAAGAAGGAGAAGTGGTGGAAAGTGATGATATGTCAGAAGCGTATGAGGGAATCATGTGGTTGCATGCGAGAAAAAGCTGTGCCTTTCATCTAATATATATATATATATATATATATATATATATATATATATATATATATATATATATATATATATATCATAAAATAATGTATAAACAAGCATAAAATGGTAATTGGCGAAACGTGCGACGGCTTTTTATTGCTTGACTTTAGGGCTTAGCTTCTTTGCCAAGGTATGAAAAAAATGAATGTGTACGGTTTAAGCTTCCCTAATATCATATTAATATTATTATAAAAAAAAACAAATATCATATTAAGAAGAAGAAGGATCTGCTGTGATCCATAATCACGGTTTGCAGATCGGACGGTCACGGAGTGCAGAGACTTCCACCTGCAATCATCCGATCGTGAAAACCTGGATCTTGGAATGGTTGTGGACCTATCTAAGTTGGAATCTTGACTTGGTCCAAACTCAGTGTTGTCAGGAATATCTATTTGATTGATTAAATTAAGTAAAGAGAGAGCTAATAATTTAAACATTTTGATGATTTTTATGTACTAATTAAGTAAGTTTTGTTTTTTCATTAGTTTATCATTTACTACCTAAAGCAAGCATCTTAATTTCAAAATAAATTATTAAATAAACAAAAGGGACAGTCAATTGCACACCTTAATTGGTTGGAGCTGTGGTTACTAGTTAATTACTTGTATGGGTTATCAAATTATAAAGAGTTGGTATTAGTTAAGCGGATCGATCACTAGTTGACTTAGTTCTCGTGTACCTATATATGCCTCATGGAAATATAGGTTGTATTTGGTATTCATCTTTGAAAGAGTAGAAAAGAGTTGCTACTACTTTTGTTGTTGCAAATGACTGGAGTGAGAGAGAGAGAAGGATTGGAGGAAGAAAAAAGGGGAGCATGCTCTTTAAAACATGAACAACATCCCAATTTAAAAGAGAGCATAAGTTGTTTTTCTTATTTCAAAGAGAACACTCCATTTTATCTTCTTTCAATCCTTCTCTCCCCCCACATTTCTTTACAACAATAATGAGCGGCTACTGCTTTTTGCTACTCTCCTAAAGAGCAATACTAAACAAAGCTGTAGTCTGTCATCTAATTTGAATACCATGATTTAAACATCTCCATCGTATGATTCAAAATAATCAAACTAATGACAACTCGAACAATGTTATCTTAAGAAGGATTGAATGCTTTAAATCACATGATAAATATGTTTTTTCATTAAATTGAATTTTATGATTGTTGTGACCTAGCTTATAGGTATGATGTTGTATCATCATCTCATTCCATCTATTTGAGGCTCGCTTTACAAGTTCTATTTTTTCACTCATATCTGATTAGCAATCTTAATTTCTGATTTCTTCTCACCGCTTTCTTTTATGTCTTCATTTTCCTTTCTTTTTTTCTATTTCTTTGTGCTTATAGTGTCATAACTCTTTGTGCAAAGTCTGCTTCTGGCCTCCATTGGATATGTCCAAACCACCTTAAGTGATATTCCGTAATCTTTCATTCATAAGTGTCACTCTCAAAATGCACTTATTTCAAATTTTATCTTTTCTTGTTATTCCACATCCGTCTTAACATACACATCTCAGTCATATGTATTCTATCTTCTTGTTGCTTTTTTGTAACCCTATATTCAACACTGTATAATATGATAGGTCTAATTATCGTTTTATAAAAATTTCCCTTTAATTTAGATAAAAGTCTTAGGTCACACAATACTCCATTTAGTTATATAAGCGAATGTATAATTAATGTTTTAAAACATAGTCACAAATTTCAGCGAAATTAATTGAATTTTGGCAAAATTAACAAAAAAAATAGTGAAATGGTGACCAGCAGAAATATTCACTGAAATTTTGACCTATTTTGACCTTTTTGGGTGAAATTAGCAAAATTCCATTAATTGCACTTTTTCTTTCGTTTTTAAATATCATATATATTTTTATATTTTATATAACTGCAAAATTTCCAAATTTGATAGAATTGAATTGAAATAATCCCCTTTGCTACTATATTCTAAACCCAATAATTATTTTTTCATTTAGTTAAAGGATTATTGGGCCTTACCGACATAATGCAATAGAAAAGCCTAATCAAATGCGTTTCGGAGGCAGGAACCTATCCTAAGCTGCCAATTATAGGGGTAAGGATCCTTGGAAAATGTGAATGCCAACTATTAATTATTAAAAAATAAAAATACCTGCCTTGAATAGGCACCTAGGCAGAAATCAATTATATGATCCCACTCCCTCACAAAGAAAAAGTCTAGTGGACAACGTAGTCACCAAGTCGGGTTCGGCAATAATTCGGAAAGGTTAAAATTCAGAAAAATCAGACAAAATTTGACAAGTTCAGTACAAAATTCATAGAAAATTTAGGGAAAAAAAAAAGTAAAAAATAAGATTAAAAAGTATAAAAAGAATTTAATAAATATTAAAAGTCATGATTTATTGAAATAATCTTGAATTATTTGGGAATTATTCCTCAATTATTAAAAATACACGAAATTTTCATACATTTGGGAATAATTGGTGATTAATTTGTAGGACCTTAAATTCTCAAATCATTCACAATTTTTTCAAATATTCGGAGAATTTTGTGACTATGGTGGACAGTGGCAAACTGTCAAAATGGGCATCACAGGAGGAACTCCCAAAAGTTCTCTTAATTTATCACTTCCTTCCATACATGATCTAAGTAGCATTTGTGCTCGGGGTTCTGTTGGGAACTTCTGCACTTGACCCTAATTTGATATTTTGCTTCATGCCACACACTAAGATGAGATTTAGCAACATGACTACTAACAAATGTGATCAAACACACATGAATTGAGGATCCTACCAAATATACATCAAAGAGGGCTATATATAAATTTTGTGGAAGATAACCGACTTGTTCCTGATCGAGACTGAGAATGGGTCACTGATTTTAGACATGTGGCAATATTTTTCATCAAGTGTGTCAGGTGATGCTAACGATGAGTTGTGAAGATTTGGTGTGTCAAAGATTGCATCGAAAAAATATCAAAATTGCATCGAAAAGAGAATCTATATATGTCGTGTATTTCAAAGGGATTAAATGCCTTCAAAATGAAGGGCTATAGATTGAGGCATTCTTTCAATATGATCTTTGGCATTAGAGATCTTTGGTCATGATATTGACATCACATGCCACACTTTCTGCAAAGATACATGGTGCTACGTGTCCAAAAATGACTCGTTCTCTTTTTTCTTTTTTTCCTCGATAGAGATAGAGGTATTTTTTCAATATGATCTTTGACGCTAGAGATCTTTAGATCAGGATTATATGAAACATTTTTGAGAAGATAGTGCCAAATGTTCAAATATAATTCATTCTCTTTTTTTTTTTATCGATAGAAAAATGAGATTGGAAGGTCACCTGCCCTTATGTACCAACTCATGGCCATTTAGGTAAAGTATTAGAATAGTCCCACATTGCCTGTAGGCTTGAAGGTCTTAGGCTATATATACTCCGGGCACTCCTCCCATGAAATTTTCAGAAAGGATATTTGAAGTAGTGACCTTGAGATACCTAAGAATTTGTTAACCAACTTGCCAATGGAACTGCCTGTTGCAGGTATGAGAAATACAAGTGAGTAGAAGTCACGAATTGCTTTGCACCAAAAACTCCCATAAATATCTTTCAAAAAAAAAATTCCCATAAACCAAGGAGTCAAAGATAAGAACTCTATATTAGTTTGCATATTACTGGTTCACATTTTTTATTTTAAGTGTCACTGATTTACAAATTGATATTTATATTAGCAAATTATCCAGAAATATACCCATCTTCTGTTAACTAGGAACACTTCTTGCTAAAATTGACCTCTATCCTTTATCAAATCAACAGAGAGAGAGATAGGGGGGGAGGGCGGCGCTTGCAATTTGGTGAACCTTCAATTTTCCCTGTGATTCGACCCAACCCAAAGGTTAGGTTGTGATGCACCCGAATTTATGTGCCATGCCCAATAAGAAAGGGGGAGCTTATTAAAACTTTACTTGACCAAGTTTTAATGACTCACACGATGATGATCATTTTTAATGATCAAAATGTTTCTACTCAGGCGCTAAATAGGTCATCTTAAATCATTATTCATGGGTATTTTCATCATATATTATCAAGCACGTCATACAAACCTAGCTTTTGTACTATCAGCAATTCACACAACCCAACATTCTAGTAGCGAGACCCGATTTTTTGACAATATTAAAATATTTTGCTACTTAAAAATTATGTCCCACTTTTTAGGAATTAAAATATGAGCATAGAACATTCCGGTAACAAATCTATTAAAAACTCGAGTGAGGCGGGTCAGGCAATAAGTCAACCCCCTTGTTAACAGCCCTAATTACAAACTAAGAGTAGAAGCAACTCTTTGCCCACTCTCTGTCAGAGCAGATAAGATCTGCTCTGGGATAGAACATGTATAGAGCAGTTTTATCACATAAAATAGCTCCCCGCCATAGCAAATGAGGCGAGGAGCTGTGTTACCAAATGTAAAAGTAGTTCTCCCCTAGAGCCAAAAAGTAAAAGAGCTGCTCTTTGCCTCAAAAGAGCTAACCCAAACCAAATCTCAGTGTTTGATGCTTCAACCAGAGTGCTCTCTTGGTCCCTGCTAAGCCTTGTGCACTGGGTACAACCCTTTAACCTTAATCACAAGGCAGGATTAGACCTTTTGCCCCAGTGGTGATGTCCTCAAACATGTAGCATTAAGGTCTGGCGTTCAAATCCCATACTTACCTATAAAAGAAATAAGGCTTTAACCTCAAGGCTAAATATCATTTCATGAATGTTCGAGCCCAACTTACTTGTCAAAAAATGAAAAATAAAAATCCTTTCATTATCCACTTCATGTTAATAAGGGTTAGACTTGGCCATTGAGGCTATGTTTGGCATTGCTCTTTGGGAGAGTAGAAAAGAGCAGCAGTCGATCTTTGATATTGCAAAGAAATGTGAGGAGAGAGAAGGATTGGAAGAAGACAAAAGGGAGGCTGCTCTTCCTCCAATCCTTCTCTCTATCTCTCTCCCCATATTCATTTGCAATGACAAGGGCAACAGGTGCTTTTTTCTACTCTCCCAAAAAATAATGCCAAACACAGCCTAAATGTGCTTTATAGTGCTCAATAGTTCCAAACCTCTTTATTTTATCAACTTACCCGATATCTCAATGGATCAGGTCCTAGGCTTTGTATTTCTATGAGGCATTTCCCTCTTGTTTCATAAAGTTGAATGTTTGGCGGGTCAACCAGAAGACCATGCGACCCAACTGGTCATTCGAGCCCAAAATATTAACTCTTCAAGTTCAGTTGGAAACCATGTTCCGTTTATAAACGGGTCGGGGTTTGGGTCATATGTGTTCGTGACCCAAACCTGATCTGACTCTTATCGTCTAACTGAACCCAACCTAGCACAACCTCACATGACCCAAACCGGTCAGATTCAGGTTGAGGCTCGAGTATATTCACCAAGAAATAATTGAACATGTCATGGAAATCAAGACATAGTTTATATAATCTTATTACCATCAAATACAACTGAGTTATTGAACAAAGTTACGTACTTGGTAAATGACTACTCATAGAAGATATCTATGTTTTTTAGGGCTCTATATTGAGTTATATCTTTAGAGGTATGCATTGAAAGTCCTAGGCGCTATGTACTTTTGTTCATTGAAAATTTCTCAATTGTATTGTAATTTTCGTAACTCTTTGTCAATAAAACTGTTCAACTTACATCTATCGTCTCGTGTAATATAATCTTGTTTTTTTTTTTATGATGGCAAACTGTATAGACAATCTGGATGTGCCTTTTATATCGTAGAGATATAAAAGTTCAAGAGCAGCATTTGGGGAATAAATCTCACACAACAAAACATTCACATTGATTGACACATCAAGGAATAAATATCACCTAACAACCTTCGCTTTATTAATATAAGAGAGGAAGCAAACATGGAGTGTAAAACCCACGACCTCAAGCCCCGCAAAGGAGGGAGGATATCAACTGAGCTAATACTCAATCGATAATTGAATTTTGTTTTTTCTGTCTCCTTCTTTTACGTTATTATTCGAGTTTTCATTATTACAACTTGCAACAATCCAATACTCCATAACTGATCTAAATTAGGGAGCCATAAGATGCACCTGATTTGTAGAAATCAATTTACTTTGAAGCTTTTTCTCAACTATAGACTGATCTACATTATAGGTACATAGTGATTGGCTGTATTTTGATAGCCATAATGCATCTTGGTCTCGGTGGACAAATAGGTCCCACCCATACTAACTGTCTGAACTCCTTTTACAAAGTGAAGACTAGAAGCAGTAGATCCTCTTTTTCTTTAAGCAATCTTTTTTACTGACCCACTTAGTAAGATGAAAAGAGACTTTAGTGAATACCCTTTTCCAAACATAGTCTCATGGGGGTGGTTTGCAAATCTCAATAGATCCCCCTTTTTCTAGGCAATCACTCTAGACATTATTATTAACCTTTGTAAAAAAATTATGTTTAGAGAACATATAATTTCTTCCTCCTTTCACGGTTTCCTTTTTCATAGGTTAATGTGAAAGTACTTTCCATGTCAAAATCTCTTCTAGCTATGTAGTGGATATAAAACTTGCTGAATGCGGTCCAACGGATTAGACCTGACCAGTGCCCTAATAGAGAATCCTTTAAGGGCACAGGTGGTCATGGATGTGTATCTTTCTTCCAATTGTAAATATTCTCTTTTATGCCCAATGTGCTTATGTTTGGTTGAATAGGTAAGATCCTTCAAAGTGAAAAATTCAATTTGAAGACTGGTGTACCGTTCTGATAGTATTTTAGAAGGTTGGGATGAAAAAATATCTCTATCATATGATTCAAAGCAGTCAATGACATTCCAAATTGCTTATTTTAAAAGGTGTCAACTCTTTGAATCACACAATTGAGATATTTTTTTTGTCTCATTGTTCCTCAACTTTTGAGACAGATATTTAGAGCAGGGTCTTTAAATCACACATGATGGCTTCACGCATCACATGTCCCCAAAAGAGACCCATGAACAAAGTCATCACCTGGACCTCGAACCCCTTACATAATACGAACTCTATCTAGGACTCTCAATGGATCGTTCTCCCGGACCTGGCCCCTAAACTTGTTTATGGGACCATAGTCATCAAGTCAGGGTTTGGCAATAATTCTGGAAAGTTACAATTTTAAAAAATGTTAGGCAAATACGGGAAAATATTCGAAAAAATCATAGAGAAAAAATAAAAAAATAGAAAATAAATAAAATTAAAACGTATAACATATTTTCAAAAATAAATAAAAAATCACGAGTTACTGAAATGCACATGAATTATTCCCTAATTATTCGCGAATTTTTAAAAGTGCCTGACTCTCACGACCATTATTTAAACACCAGTGTTTGAATGATCTGACATCATTAATGGTCTAAGATGCATGTAATCCACACCATCGAAGTGATAGATCATGAAGTGAAGGGCGTTGGGCCAAAAAAATCACATTTTAAGGGAGACTTGAACCATCTGATCTATGCAGTCTAATACTAACTACTGTTTTAAATTTTAATGGCTCATGTTAAAGTTCACCAATCTGATGGTTCACGTCCACTTATGGTTATGATTCTTTGGCTAAAACATATTCCACTGATAGATTGCCACTTGGACAATTTGGAGTGGTCACAAATGTCCACCACATAACATAATAAAAAACCATGCTTCAATGGTGTGAGAGCACAAAATCTAATATAATGGTGTTAGATCATTTAAACACCAGTCTGGTGTTTAAATGTTGGTCAGGAGCCATTATACCTTTTTAAAAATACACGAATTTTTGAAAAATATTTGAATAATTTGGAATTAATTCACATAACCACAAATTCACGATTTATTCGTGATTTTTTTTTTAAATCCATAGAATTTGGTGACTGGTTGGGATGGCCGGAGGTCGATCCATAAGTTAGATAGGGTTGGGCTTGACCATGCAAAATATTTGGCTGCTCAACCTAACCCGACCAAACCTGGTGTGCCATGGGTATATGCCCAACCTGAACTGTAAAACTGACCCAACCACATTATGCTAAACCTATTTTCCTTAATTTCATATATAAAAAATCGGGTTGGGTTGAGTCAATTTTTGCACGACTGAACCGACCTTTGAGAGATGGTTAGGAAGCGTGGTTTGTATTCAAGTAAATGGTTCATCTAATAGGCATGTGTTTTAGGATGAGCAAGGTACATATGATGTTTAGTCATTTGGACGGTTTGGATTAATCAAAAAAGTTTGCAACAGCTAAAAATGTTACTTGGAGCAACTCTCCTAATTGCTTATACCATGGTTGTGATTCGATTAGGGAGTCAGCTGATTCAGATGTACATCACATGATGCACATCTTTGATCAAATCAAATTTTCCAACTCGCAGTCCCACGTCTTATCCAAAGAATCATTACTTGTAAGAGGATCGAAACCATTCCACAATCCATTTTAGTATTAAATCCAAAAATAGTACACCCATTCATATTGAAGTGCATAGATCAAATAGTTTATATTTGTTAATGAGTGTCAGTATAAATTCACTTCAATTTAATATATGAACTACGACTTTGTTGACTTAGATTTCTAAAATATATGTGTCACATCACACATGACTGGAATAGGGGTGATCACTGCTCATATGTAAGGTCGGGTGATGTTGGGATTGTCCCATATTGTCTGTGGGCTCTTTATATTTTGAGCAAACCTCACCCTAAAAGCCAGTTTTGTGAAGTTGAGTTAGGCCCGTTGAAATTCTACTGGTGATACATTAAATATTTTTGTAAGAATGATTATGTAGTCAATTTTTGACTTTTAATTAAGCAGTATTCTATGCATCAACTCAACTCCTTAAAAATTAAAAAAAGAAAATAAAATTCTGATCTCATAATGATTTGATCATTTAAATTTTGAAAAACAATGTACCTTCAACATTTGTCGTCGGGAAAAACGCTATAATTTTATTAATAGGAACAAAAATTTCAGCTGATCAAAACGGCTGAGATGCTCAGCCAGATAAACAGAGGAAAAGAAAGAAGGAAAGATTAAAATAAATTATACAAGGGGAAAGAACAAAAACTGAACTGATCTAAAGTTCATATTTTCTATGAACTTCCAGCTTATATTATTCATAGAGAACTCAGTGCATGATGGCTGCAGAAAGCAACAAAAATAAGAGAACAATATGTTTCTTTTTTTATAACAAGTCAGGTCTACCCTCTTTCAAACCAGTGATTTATTGCCTAGAAATTTCAGTCATGATCCTGGTCTTGCACCTTATGCATGTTGGTATTGTCCCACATCGTTGGTGCGGGCTCTTATTGGGCTCTTTATATTTTGGGTAAACCTCACCCTCTACGCTGATTTATAAGATTGAGTTAAAATATATGTATCATAATATATATGAAGTTAAAATAATGATTTTGATGACCAAAATAGGCAAAATCAAGATTTTTTAATGAACAAGCTAAATAAAGTAGTACAAAACCTAAATGTTTTTTTTCCTACAAAGTATTAAGTGGAAAAAATAAAGAAAAAAAGAAAAAATTCGGACCGCATCACAAGCATCGTCAATTAATTGGCCGAGTTGCGACTTGGCCAATTAATCGGCGATAAAGTCGGAATGACTGTAAGTCCGGGACTTTTTCCGATTTTTTGAAAAGGTTTGAGACTTTAGAATATGGTAATCCGATGATTGAGATTGTTTTTACCTCAATCTTTCACATAATAGATCATGCGACCATCATCATACTATCAAATGCTCAATTTTTTATTCCATGTGTCACCAATCCTCAAATCGTGGCCCTATAATCATATGGCACAAGTCACCCGTAAAACTAGCCATCTTATAGTGGGTCAATTTTTACCTCAATCTTATAGTGAGATCATGATCTCAAGATCTATTATGCGGAAGATTGAGGGGAAAATAATCTCAGTCGTCCAATCCTAAACAATCAACGGGTTTGAGTGGGTCTTGGGCGTAGGCGCTTTTTGTAAACAGGCACGAGTAGAGGTACCCAAAGGTTTTATTCACTTGCAATTTCATGTATATACCAAAATCTGCTGTGAATCAAAGAACTTTTGTACCAGTCTTAGCTTGACAAACACAATTTATTATATAGGAATGAAGGGTTTTAAATTTTCTCTACAAAAATACTAAGGAACAATCATAAATTCATAATAAATGAGCTTGAATGTGATGGAACCTAGTGTGTAGTACTTGGCAAACTGTTATATAAACTAATAGACTTAGGTGATGATGTGAGAGTAATTCTCCATCCATCATAGGAATAAATGGGTTCCACTATATATAAAAGTATTGCATTGGAACAATGAATTGCAGCCACACAATATAAGTGAATGAGAGCGACACAATGGGCATCACATCCTAACCGTCTGTGATGATGTGCCTAGAAGGTTCTAGTGGGCTAAAATCATGTGTTGAGCTTTTACGCCCCCTCATTTATAGGGAGCTCTTCGACCATTAATTTGAATTGAAGGTAATTGAACTACTGTAGGGACAGAGGTTTCGTGAAGACGTCAACGAGTTGATCGATAGTGGAGATGTGCCGAACCTCAAGATCTTTGATGATCACCTTTTCATGGATAAAATGGTAATATACCTCTATGTGCTTGGTGCGGGCATAAAACACTGGATTCAACCGCAAGCGATATGACAAAGACATCTGAGACACCAATTTCACGAAGAAGGATATTGATCCACTCAAGATCTGCAGCAATGTGGGCCAGCGTCCGGTATTCAGCTTTGGTGGAAGATCGAGCAATCGTGCATTGTTTGGTGGCACACCAAGAGATCAAATAGGTGATCGATAAGGCTTACAATCAGCCATGCTAACGTGGTGGAGAATATCAGTTGCATATTTTTGTTGGGAGAGATTAACCCCTATCGGAGTTCACACAACTTCAATGCCAAGAAAGTTCGTAATTGAGTTGCCGGAGGTCCTTCATGGAGAAGGTGCTGCTCATACGGTCGATGAGCTGAGAAATAACAAGTGAATATCTGCCGGTGACCAGCATATCATCTACATAGATGAGTACCAATGTGATGTGCTTTCTGATCGATTTAGAATGTAACCCTTGCAAGTGCACAAGATCTATTGCAGTATGGCAAGAACAGGGGTGTCGAACCCACAGGGAAACGTGAATTTTTAATTAATTCTTTTAGAGATTTTAAAAACGTCCCTAAGGAAGTACCAAAGGGCAGATTCAATTTTACCAAAAACTTAACGCACTTTTCCTAAATGCAGAAAAATAAATTAATCTAAACAATTAATTACTGATAAATCTACGAACAATATTAAAATGAGATCAAGGAATATGCTACCCCAGATTCGTACCCCTTTTCTATCATTAAAACCCACAGTTTCATTAAATCATCATTCACACCATCATTCATCTAGAAAAATGACTTGAAATAAAATATGATCATCAAACCGGCATACCCTATCTAAAAACAATGACTCATTTAACATTGCGGTATGAGTCATGTAAAAGCATAAGCGTATCTCATGATATTTAGATACATAATCGCTACCTAGATCGACTGCAGTCCAGATCTAGCGATTACGGCCATTCATACGCGCAATCAACGGCCATAACAAAGAATTCAAAATATTTTCAATCACACAAACTTTGAGCAAAACGATTCCATGATAACAATAATAGATCGTGGTATTAATCATAAACATAGGTACTTATCCGGGATCGATCTTCCCCGATCTCATCGATTTAGCCATCTTTGGTGTTTGATCTCCTTTTCTTTCAAAGTCATTCCTCTTTATTTCTTCCAAAAGATATTTGCAATTGTTTTTCCTAAATACAATCTATGAATTTCTCAGAGAAAAATAATGCAAATCCTAGGTACAATCTACCCTGAATAAACCCTAGAAGAAGGAGAGAAGAAGACTTGAAAAGATGAAGAAAATATTCCCCCAAAGTGAAGAGCCCTAAAAACTAAAAAGAAAGAATGAATAATATTCTAATTGCAAAAAATAATAATCCCCCTAAGAAACTCGTGGCTTCCTTTTTTATAATAGCCTAACCCTAATACCCCTCTCGATTGACATCTAAGAGTAATTTTCGTGAATTCCCGCCTAGCTTTGCATCAGATACTGCCTCGGTATTTTGCTCATAATTTTCTGTACCGAACTCGGATTGAGGTGATTCTTGAAGCGATGGAAAGCTGACGACGAGCTCTACAACTTTTATGTTTTAGCAATTTCCTGAATCTGACGTCTTGAAGGTCCAAGTTGAGCTGCAAGTCGCACTAAGTTCTCAATGACCCAAAATAGCGTTGTTTTGACATTATTTTCGGGATTCTTGGGTCGCTTTTAGAAACTTGACAGATTTACGAAACACTTCAAATCTAGCAAATCTCATCGATAGCCTTCATCGGACGGCTAAATATAGGTATTTAGGGGTGAAATATCATCATATTTCACTACTCATCACAAAACCTACACTTTGCTAGTCCTCGAGCAAAGAGAATGATAGAAATATAAAGCAAATCAAACTAACATCCTAAAATTTAAATGCCACTTTCGTAGGGAACACGATTGCACTTAGCATGTGCAACAAGCCTTTAAACCCCTAGGTGATCCCTAGTGGAGGAGTTGTGTCTCCTGAGGGTTTGCGAAGTTACCCACAAACTTCCAAAATTTCAAACCATCGGTAAAATTGAGTTTTCAAAATCTGATTTTATAACATATATTTAACTTCAAAGCTCAAAATCAATAATCAATTCAACATGCAAATTCTCAATTTTAAATAACAATGTTACACTAATCATACCAATATCCATTCAAATTAGTCTAATGCTCCAAATCGTTAGATAACTCATCCATTCATGCTTAAACGTGTAGTGTGTGCATACCAAAACCAAGATTCATCCATCTCAGAACTAGTCCAAACGGAAATCATCGGATCCGTTGTCTTGACTCAATCCTCACTTTAGGTATACTCTCAAAATAAAATCACTCGATGATTGGTAAGTTTTCACACATGTGAGAGATCAATACAAAGCAAATAAAAAGGTCTCACATGATAAATGAAACACGATGCAATCAATGAACAAAAATAAATCTCATAAGAATGAGATACTTGTATATCCTAAGCATGTCATATCAAGTGTCATAAGTATTATATATTGACTTCCACAAGACACTACAATGCAAGATCGGATCATGATGGTCTTTTGTAGGGTTGTATTGGGGCTCAGGTAAGGGTAAGAAAGAAATGGAATTGTGATTCAAAATTTCTGAGAAATTGGAAAAGGAACTAACTTCTGATTTTTTTTATTTTATTTTTTTTTTATTTCTCTTCTTTTCTTTTTTTTTCTTTTCTAATTTCTCACCATTTTTTTTTTTTTCAATATTTTTCTTTTCTCATTCTTTCTTCTCTTTTGAATTTCCTTTTCTTGAAGCACCTCATTTTTCATTCCTTTTTTTTTTTTTTTTTTTTTTTTTTTTTTTTCTCTCCCCTTTTTTTTTCTTTTTATATTTTCCATACAATCTCAGAAAACACCAAAACTCATTTTCTCTCCACTTACTCTCTTTTCCCCCATTTTCATCCCTCGTTCCTAATTTCTCAGAAATAAGAAGGGTAAAGCTAAATTTTCAGAAATTGTGAAGGGTTAAAGTTAACGTGGCTTATCAAAGAATGTATAAGGGTAAATTTTTCTATAGGCTCAAAGGGGTACTAGAAGGATAAATTTATATGAGGTGGGGCATTTTAAGCACAAACGAGCCAAAGATGGCCTTCAATCATTTCCTTAAAAGATGGTAACCTTGCCTATTTGTCTTGAGTAGATATACAGTACGTTCTAACACAATAATATGAATTTGATCTCATGCAAAGTCACAAGCCAAAATAAAATGTATGAGATTATGCAAAATAATTCGTATTCAAAGAAAACTCCGAGTTTATATATTCACTCATCAATGACGGGAAATTAGCTCTAAAGCTTTCTTTAGTCTCCACTAAGAACCAAAGATTCAACGTTCAAAATAGTTCATCGATTTCTAAGTCTTAGCTTGGTATAAGTGCAAAAATTCTAAGCACGAATTTCAGAGTCATCCACAAATTATCACATTAAGCTTCATCATCCTAGATACAAGTATTCAAAATATGACATCAATATTCTCAAAATTAAATTCACATGCATCATCAACTAAAGTTTGAAAACTATTGCAAAGTAAATCATGTATGATGGTTCCAAATAAATAATTTTTTTTTTTTTTTTTTTTCAAAGAAAATCAAAAATAAGTGATGAAAGATAGATAATCATACATACCCCCAAACCTAAAAATGACAATGTCCTCATTGTTTGAAATAAGTAGGCACCCCCAAACCTCATTGAAAAGTACCTCAACACAAAGATCAGGTGCAGAGAATATGGGCATCAAATTAGAACATGACCAAAAATAGATTGAAGGTAATGTGGCTACACTAATTTGGAAATTAAAAATAACCTAAACTAAACTAAAAACTAATATTCTAGAACTAAACATACGAAAAGAAAGATAAATCCTAAATCCTAAACTAAACCTGTGTCCAACTCCTAAATAAAACACACTGGGTTGCCTCCTGTGAAGCGCTGAAGTTTAAGTGTCGACCGACCTCTTCATTGATCAAGAATGGATCACTAAGGTGCATCGCCTCAATCTTAAATCGGGTCATCGCTCAAACATTGGTTTGAGTCTTTGCCCATTCACTTTGAAAACTCATCTGTCCTGAAGGCTTTGAATTTCAATTGCACCGTGCTCACTAATGGAAACAACCTGAAACGGGCCTTCCCATCTAGATTTCAATTTCCCAGGATGAAGCTTAAGTCGGGAATTGAATAACCAAACTTTTTGGCCAACATGAAACTCCTTCCGAGAAATTAATTGATAGTGCAACTTTTTGTACCTTTCCTTGTACATCTTTGCATTTTCATACGCATCGTAGCGTAACTCTTCTAATTCACTCAATCAGAATCTTCGATTCGACCGCCGCTTGCATATCGAAATTAAATCGCTTGATCGCCTGTAATGCCTTATGCTCCAATTCGACAGAAGATGACATGCCTTCCCAGAGACAATTCAAGGAGACATTCCGATCGGTGTCTTGAATGCAAGACGATAGGCCCATTAAAGCATCGATAGCTTGCTTTGACCAATCTCTTCTATCCTATTGCACTGCCTTTTTATTCGCGATTTCCGGTTAGACACTTCCACACGACCACTAGTTCAGTGGATGGTACGCTGAGCGACTTTGTGAGTGACGTCGTACTTCTTCATTAAAGTGGCAAATGGCTATTGCAAAAATGCGAACCGCCATCACTGATGATTGCTCTTGGGATCCCGAATCGGTTAAACACATGTTCTCTCAGAAATTTGACCACAACCTTGTGATCATTTGATCGGGTTGCCACAGCTTCAATCCATTTGGAGACATAGTCAACAGCCACCAGAATATATGAATACCCAAAGGATGGTGGAAAAGGACCCATAAAGTCAATCCCCCAAACATCGAAAATTTCAACAATCAGAATTGGATTAAGGGGCATCATATTTCGTCGTGAAATATTGCCAAGCTGTTGACACCGTTGGCATTCCTTGCAGTATTGAGCAGCGTCACGAAAGATTGAGGGCCAGTAGAATCCGCTTTGAAGGATTTTCTGTGCGGTCTTCTGTCCTCCGAAATGGCCTCCACAGGCCCCAGCATGGCAAAAATTTAGGACGCTTAGTTGCTCGTCTTCTGGCACGCATCTCCTAATGATCTGATCCGAGCAGAATTTAAACAAATATGGTTCATCCGAGAAATAGTATTTTATTTGGGAGAAAAAGAGATTCTTATCATTCTTACCCCACTCAAGGGAATTCGCCGATGACCGGATAATTCACGATGTTAGCAAACCACGGAACTTTTGCACCACATCAATTGCCATCAAATGTTCATCCGAAATGTGTCACGGATGGTCTCGTATAGATGATTCTTCAAAGTGCAGAATTCTAGATGATGATCACCACAACGTTCTCAACCCCTTTTATCTTTAATCTCAAAGTTGAATTCACGGAGAAGCGAGGATCCAACGGATCGCCTTGGTTTCGCATCCTTCTTTGCTAAAAAGATATTTCAAAGCGAGTGGTGCGAAAAGACCACTATTTTCGATCCAAGCAAATAGGAACGGAATTTGTCCGAGCATACACCACGCCTAATAATTCCTTCTCGGTGGTGGTGTAATTCTTGGGCATCAATTAATGTCTTGCTAGCATAATAAATTACGTGAGGTAATTTATTCACCCTTTGCCCTAAGACATTCGATCGCATAATCGATGCATCACACATGAGTTCGAATGGTAAAGAATAATCCGTGGTTGGATTATTGGTGCATTTGATAAGAGTTCACGCAATTTTAGGAATGCCTTTATGCAATCCTCATCAAAATCAAAAGGAATATCTTTGCCTAGCAAAGTGCACAATGGTTTATCCACCTTGCTAAAATCCTTAATGAATCTTCTATAAAATCCAAAGATGCCCCAAAATGATCGAATTTGTCGAACACTTTTAGGAGGTGGTAAATTTGCAATTAAGTCGACCTTCGCCTTATCAACTTCAATTCCTTTCGTTGAAACAATATGCCCAACACAATTCCTTGTTGAACCATAAAATGGCTCTTTTCCCGAGAACAAGTTTGGAATCTACACAACGTTGCAACACCTGAGAAAGATGATTCAAACAAGAATTAAATGTTTTTCCAAAAACCCAGCAGTCGTCCGTGCAGACTTCGATGCATTTGTCGGTCATGTCGGAGACTATGGCCAACATACATCGTTGAAAGCGTGGCGGAGCATTACATAAGCGAATGGCATCCTTCGATATGCAAAGCGTACCATATGGACACGTGAATGTTGTCTTCTCTTGATCACCGAAAAACGCACTTGATTGTATCCGGAATACCCATCAAGAAAGCAATAAAGCTGTTGCCCACGTAACTTCTCAAGAATTTGATGACTCAACGGAAGGGGAAAAGGATCTTTTCTGGTGGCTGTGTACAATTTTCGATAATCAATGCACACGCCATCCGAGTTTCACGAGTGGGCACCAATTCTCCTCCGTAGTTTCTTTCACCGTAATTCCGGACTTTTGAACGATTTGAATTTGGACTAACCCATTCACTATCGTGAGATCGGATAGATGATTCCATCGAGGAGTTTAATGATTTCCTTTAAAACGACTTCTTGCATGTTCGGATTAAGTCGCCTCATGGTTCCCTCGATGGTTTACTCTCATCCTCCGTATGTATTTTATGCATACATCGATGGGTCAATCCCCGAGATCGTAAGGTCCATCCGATGGCCTCCTTGTGCTCTTCAAGACCTTCAACAAATCATTCTCTTGTTCTTCCGATAATGTGGATGAAATTATCACCGAAGTGTTTCTCGAGGTCCCGTAAAAGCATATTTGAGGGACTTAGGCAATTGTTTCAATTCCACAGTTGGTGGCTGCTCAATTGATGGAGTCAGCACATCCTTTACCTCAGTAGGTAGTGGTTCTACCTTAGTCACAACTTCACATAAGTTATCATCTTGACATGATGAATTTGACTTTTTCTCTTCTGACTGCTTCCTTTCAAGCCCTTTGTCCTCATAGATGGCTAACAAAGCAGATTCAAATTCCTCTTTGGTGAGCATTGATGGTAATGCTTCATCCACCACTTCGTCCATCCGATCGAGGTAAAGACATTCGACCTCATCCTCATTAGGGAAATGGTTCATCGCATGGAATATGTTAAGCCTGACTTTCATGTTTCCAAAAGAAACGTCCATGACTCCTGTGCGACAATTAATGCAAGCGTTGGCAGTGGCGAGAAACGGACGTCCAAGAATAATTGGGACTTGATTGATTGATTTCGCAGGTGGTTCCATGTCTAAGACAACGAAGTCCACTGGAAAGACAAACTTGTCTATTCCAACCAAAACATCCTCGATAACACCCCTCGGTCTTCTTTCTGATCTATCTGCCAGTTGGAGTGTGACCGTCGTGGGTTTCAATTCACCCAATCCGAGTTTCTCGTACATTGAGTATGGGATCAGATTAACACTTGCTCCCAAATCCAATAACGCCTTTCCAATTGGTTGCCCACCAATGACACATGGAACAGTTGGGACTCCAGGGTCTTTCGCTTCGGGGTTTCCAATCGCAATATCGAATCGACTTGATTTGTTAGGAACACTTTCTTTGAAAGCATTGAGTACGTGCGTTTCTCTTCCGAGTGCACAAATCTTTGAAAAACTTGGCGTACTCAGGGACTTGTTTGATTGTTTCAAGTAATGGAAGATTTATCTTTACTTGCTTGAATGTTTCGAAAATTTCTTCCATTTTTGTCGGTCCCTTTCCCATTCTAGATGGAGGAGTTAGGCATTGAGGGAATGGTGCCTTTGGGACATAAGGTGCGATTCCATTTCCGATTCTTTTCACGCCCTTGTTGGACGGTTGAAGGAAACTCTTCCTCTATTACTTTTCTTTTCCTTTCTCTCTTCCTTGCTCTTGCACTTTTCTTATCTCTGCTCTTTGTCTCTTTCTTTCTCTTTTCCTTTTCCTTTCTCCTTTCTTTTCTCGATTCTTTTCCTCTATTGCTTCTCTTTCTTCATCACTTCTACGCATTTCCACTTGATTATGAACCTCTCGTCCACTTCTCAAAGACCGTGCAATGACTTTCAACTGTTGACTATTCGATGGTCTGCTTGGATGGTGCTTGGCCTCGAGGATTATTGATGGGTTGGTAGGGAGCCTACCTTCCTCTCGACTCAGTTGATTGGCCAATTGATCGACTTGGTCCATTATCATCTCATTGAAGATTGCATGCTTCATAAGCTTTTCTTCCGATCGTAATCTTTAATCGCATGAGATTGATTAAGATTCGATTGAAATTCGATTTTTCGGTAGTCGAATTTGGATGATAATACTGAGCATTACATTGGAAATTGGAATTGCGTTGGAAATTAGAATTCTGCTGAAATTACATTGTGACAAATTTGGTTGAAAAGGTTGTTGTCCACCCATTGTGTTGGCTCTATGTTCTTTGGTTTACTGGCTTTGGTTCGATTCACCCCATCCTAAGTTGGGGTGATTTTTCCATTCGGATTGTAGGTATTGGAGTACATGTTTCTACCACTTGTTGATAAGATTGAGTCACATTTACCTCTTGAGGATTAGGTTCATCGTGGAAGAATGACAAGGTAGTAGGGCACTCATTAGCCATATGACCTGGTGGTCACAAATTGAACACACTGTGGGGTGACAGGAGCTTTAGCTTGCTTTGGTTAACAACATGTTCATCTGCTTGGACAAAGATGTCAAACTTTGTTGAGAGATCTCGAGGCATTATTGTTGACATCGCATAATCCGCCTTTTGTCAACACATGAGATTTAGGTGCCAGTTCAAGTTGGTTCGTGTCTCACTTTGTATCGAAGTTTGATATAACTTTTCAAACAATGCCCTCAATTCATCGACTTCTTTCGTGGCACAAGATCCACCACAAGATGCATCAACCATGCGTCTCTCTTGAGGAATCGATCCATTGTAAAACTTTGGACTTGTTGCCACCTTGGAACTTGATGATTTGGGCAACTTCGATCAATTCCTTAAAACGCTCCCAACATTCATGGAATGTTTACGTAGGTTGTTGGGAAAAGAACTGGATCTTCCGACGCAATTCAATGCCCTTAGTCATGGGAAAATATTTTTTAAGGGACTGTCGATGCAGCTCTGCCCACCTCTGAATAGATTCTGGTTCTAAGGAATAGGACCATGTTTTTGCCTTACCTCTTAAAGAGAACGGAAAGAGCCTGAGCTTCGCTATCTCATCGATGACATTGTGGACTCGAACATTTTGCATACCCCTGAATTCATTTAAGTGAACGCGTATGGATTTTCATTTGCTAACCCATGGAAAATTGGTAGCATTTGAATCATTGCTGATTTGAATTCATAGTGGTTCCCTGGAATGGGAGCATGCATAATACATTCCTGATCCTCGTAAAAACCAGGATCGTTATAATACTCCAGTGTTCTAGGATCCTTATCAAAATTATAGTTCCTATTATTTCCATTATTGACATTCCCATTGTTGTTATTCTCATCTCTCTCTTGCCTTTGGTCTGCCATGGTCTCAGTTTGTTGATATTGATTCCTCTGGACTCTTCGATTCTCTCTACAAGCTCTTTCGATCTCAAGATTAAACGGTAGCAGATGTGGGTGATGAGAACGAGTAAAGCTCATACACCAACACTCACAAACAGGGTTGAAGAATCCACAACAAACCCACAAAATTCTGCTTCAAACGATTTAAACAAAGATGATAAACAGTAGCCAATATCAGCAGGAAAGATTTCTTCTTTTTTTTTTTTTTTTTTTTTTTTTTTTTTTTTAATTAAAATTCAAATTTAAATTAATTTTTTTTTATTCAAATTAAAATTAAAATTAAAATTTAAATTAATTAATTAATTAATTAAATTTTTTTTTTTTTTAAATTCAAATTAAAATTAAAATTCGAATTTAATTTAAAAATTTTTTTTTTTTTTTTTTTTTTTTTTTTTTTAAATTCAAATTAAAATTAAAATTCGAATTTAAATTAATTAAATTTTTTCTTTTTTTTTTTTTTTCTTTTTTTTTAAATTCGAATTAAATTTTTTTTTAAAATTTTTTTTTTTTTTTTTTTTTTAAAATTAAATTCGAAAATTAAAAATTAAAATTGAAAATCCTATAAAATCTTTCCTAAAAGAGAAAAATAAGGAGAAGAATGAAAGATTCCTAAAAATCCTAAAACAAAAGTCCCACAAAAGTTAATGACTAAATTTAGAAAATCCTAAAAATATCTAAAAGAGGAAAATAAGGAAAAAGAGTCCTACCAAATCTAAAATAAGAAGTCCTAAAATCTCTACTTCCTAAATTTCCCTAAGGTATCCTAAAAATCTAAACTTCCTAAAAAGACTCCACAAAATCTTATCAAAGAGAGAAAAATAAGGAAATAAATTTTAATAATTATTATTTTTTATTTTATTTTTTTAAACACTCAAATGTAAAATCCTATCCGAATTAATCAAAATTTCAAATTTCACCGTGACGCCAAAAACTTGATCGATTTAGAATGTAACCCTTGCAAGTGCACAAGATCTATTGCAGTATGGCAAGAACAGGGGTGTCGAACCCACAGGGAAACGTGAATTTTTAATTAATTTTTTTTAGAGATTTTAAAAACGTCCCTAAGGAAGTACCAAAGGCGATTCAATTTTACCAAAAACTTAACGACTTTTCCTAAATGCGTAAAAATAAATTAATCTAAACAATTAATTCGATAAATCTACAACAATATTAAAATGAGATCAAGGAATATGCTACCCTGATTCGCTACCCTTTTCTATCATTAAAACCACCATTAAATCATCATTCACACCATCATTCATCTAGAAAATGACTTGAAATAAAATATGATCATCAATCCCGCATACCTATCTAAAAACAATGACTCGACCTAACATTGCGGTATGAGTCATGTAAAAAGCATAGCGTATCTCATGATATTTAGATCACGACAATCGACATAATCGCTCTCTGACCTAGATCACTGCGTGTCCAGATCTAGCGATTACGACGGATGATACGCGCAATCAACGGTCATAACAAAGCATTTAAAATATTTTCAATCACACAAACTTTGAGCAAAACGATTCCATGATAACAATAATAGACTGTGGTATTAATCATAAACATAGGTACTTATCCTGGGATCGATCTTCCCCGATCTCTTGATTTAGCTGCCATCTTTGGTGTTTGATCTCCTTTTTCTTTCAAAGTCATTCTCTTTATTTCTTCCAAAAGATATTTGCAATTGTTTTCCTAAATACAATCTATGAATTTCTCGAGAGAAAATAATGCAAATCCTAAGTACAATCTACCCGAATAAACCCTGAAGAAGGAGAGAAGAAGACTTGAAAAGATGAAGAAAATATTCCCCAAAGTGAAGAGCCCTAAAACTAAAAAGAAAGAATGAATAATATTCTAATTGCAAAAATAATAATCCCCTAAGAAACTCGTGGCTTCCTTTTATAATAGCCTAACCCTAATACCTCTCTCGATTGACATCTAAGAGTAATTTTCGTGAATTCCCGCCTAGCTTTGCATCAGATACTGCCTCGGTATTTTGCTCATAATTTTCTGTACCGAACTCGGATTGAGGTGATTCTTGAAGCGTTGGAAAGCTGACGACGAGCTCTACAACTTTTATGTTTTAGCAATTTCCTGAATCTGACGTCTTGAAGGTCCAAATTGAGCTGCAAGTCGCACTAAGTTCTCAATGACCCAAAATAGCAGTGTTTTGACATTATTTTCGGGATTCTTGGGCTGTTTTAGAAACTTGGACTGTATTTACCTGAAACACTTCAAATCTAGCAAATCTCATCAGATAGCCTTCATCGGACGGCTAAATATAGGTATTTAGGGGTGAAATATCATCATATTTCACTACTCATCACTTTCCTAAGTGAGATATGAATAAAGAAGGGTCCGCTATGTTGTTGACGAATCCAATGAGAACAAGAAATTTGAAGAACATGGCGTACCAAGCTCTGGGGGCTTGTTTGAGCCCATAGATGGCTCTGCGGAGACGACAAACATGATGGGGAAAGTTGGGATTGACAAATCCGATGGGCTGCTGCATATAAACTTCTTCATCAAGGACCCTGTGGAGGAAGGCATTCGATATGTCGAGTTGCTTTATGGTCCAATTGTAATGGAGGGCAAGTGAAAGAACCATCCGAATTGTGGGTAGCTTGACCACGGGACTGAACGTTACACGTGTGTGTGTGTGTGGTGGTGGTGTGGGGGGGGGGGGTGCGTGCTTGTGGGCTTGATGTAGAGAGACACGTTACACATGAGGGGGTGTGATAGATAGTCCCACATCGCCTGTGGTATCCATGGCCATGGGCTATATATTCCTAGGGCAAGCCTCTCCTCACAAGCCGGTTTTGTGAGGTTGAGTTAGGGTTATGGGATTCTTCATAAACTGCCCCATGGGCGAGTATTGGTTTTGTGCATCTTCCACAAGCTTTATCATTCTAGCTAATGCAGAGTCTTCTTCTAATGCTTTTGTTTGCACATATACCAATCCTACAAGATGCAACAATAGATATAAACATAATCATAATAAACCAAAAAAAATAATATAAAAATTTGCATCTTACACCAGGAAATTGAACTCACCTGTGAGAGCCATGGTTCTAGCACTTACTTCTGTATAACCTGATGTAAAGAAAGCTCTTCATCTCTTACAGAGGTTACTAGGAGATTTTGACACGATTGATGAGTTTGAACTTTATAAATTCCTATCAGCTACAGTTCAAACTGAAGAGATGGTTGGTTAAATCCAACATTTCCTACATATTTGTCAAAGCTCCGACACACCTATACCAAATGATCTGCTCTTTCCTATAAGCCTCCCGAGGTTACCTAATAATAAAATCTCCTCATTGATATCATCTCTGGAGATAATGAGCTAAAATGACGGGGACACCACCCACAAGGGCCTAGGGTTCACGCCGTACAAGGTGTACCAACTGCGAACGAAGCCGTTGAAGGGCCAAGGAACGTCAAAAACCATCAAAGAAAAGCACCAGGTGTCATCAGGCGATGGACGTCCGCAAGGTCAGGATGGACGTCCGTAAATGAGAGTGCTCACTGTTTTAGTGAGCACGGACGTCCATAGTGCTCAACGGACGTCTGTGGATAGGCGACGGAGGTCCATGAGCCCCAGAACCGACATCCGTGAAAATCCGTGCCCTAGCGGCTTAAGTGACGTATTTATCATTTTTATCCTTAGATTTTATTCTTTTATGTTTAAATGTAAGTTACCACTTAGGGTAACATAGTATTTTTTATTTTTAGGATATTCTAAATTGTAAATGCTATAAAGCATACTTTTGTAAGCCATTTTTGTCACTAAATGATTAATGAATGAGAATGTATGTATTTTGGCTTGTGAGGAGCTTGAAGAGTGAGTCTTCTTTCTCATTTGGGGTTTGGTGTGAGGCCAAGGGTGAGATGCCCATTTATCTTTGATATTCTCTCTTATCTTTTTGTTGCTTGATTCCCCTATTTTCCAACAACCTCTTACATCTGATTCTCTTTTCATTTGAATGTTTCAATCCCCAAACCCTAGATCTAGAATACCCTTAATGTTCATTCTCGTGGATCAAATCCGACCTTAACCTATAGATCCACGACCATTGTTGGGCTTGAGCATATTCAATTTGTGTCATTAATTACTTCCATTCAAAGCCCTAGCAAGGAGCTACCCGATTCCATCACGAACATCGATCAAACACCCCAACCTAGATGAAGCGAGAGTTCTATGTCTCGGATCGCCTCTTCCGCCATCCTAACTGATCCCGCGCGTCAGATTGGCCCCTACGTGAACCATAACATGGCCACCTAAGTAAAATCTCACGAAGTCCCAAGGTATTGCTTTAATTTATTATTTAATTGCTCAATTAATTAGTTTAATTTCGGCAAAATCATCATATCATGGGCATTCACGGATTTCAAGGTCGTTATCCCACGTCAGTTTTGATACCAAAGCTTAGGTTCTAGGTTAGGGCATACTTGCATGTCATTTTAATCTTATTACGTTTTGTTCCATTTGTGTGTTTAATTGCATGCACATCACGTGCTCGATAAAATCACTCGCTCATTTGTGTGTTCATATTAGTGTGCTCATTTGTGCGCACACTGTGTGTTTGATAAAATTCCTCACTCACTTGTGTTCATAGTTGTGTGACATTTTAGAACCCGTGTTAGTGTGTCGTGTTCACTATGGACTCGAATATGATTACCGATGCTCTTAAGGGCATCCAAGCCATGTTGACCACTATGTATGAGAGGATGAATACTATGGAGGAAGCCCAAATGGCTATGGTTGTCTCTAACGAGATACTTCTCAATGGCTTGGATCAATTGGAAGGGGATGAGGAGCATCACGACCTATGCGATGAGTGTAACGGTCACCGCTTTGAGCATGGCGGTCGGCCCAGGGGGAAAAATCAGAATCACAGGGAAATATTTCATCACGGAGATGACTATGACCTGAATGAGAAACTCTTTAAGAATGTTCGAGTTGAGTTTCTGACCTTCGATGGAAGAATAGACCCTAAAATATTCCTCGATTGGGTCTCCGATATGAATCACTACTTTGAGTGGTATAGCATAGACAATGAGCGATGTGTTAGACTCGCCAAAATGAAGCTCATTGGTCAAGCTAGACTCTTTTGGGTCAATGTTGAGCGCACGCGTGTAAATGCGGGTCGTGCTCTCATTACCCGTTAGGAAGACATGAATGAACGTCTCACAGAGAAATACGTTCCTTTGTCATACTATCACCGCCTATTTAATCAATGCCAAAACTTACGTCAAGATAGTATGCCTGTAACAGAGTACATTGGCAAATTTGAGGAGTTCATGATGAGAGCCAATGTATCAGAGGATCCTCAAGTCACTCTTTCAAGGTTCCGCACCGGGTTGCGATTGAACCTCCAAAAAGAGTTGATCTCCCACCCCGTCAACACCTTTGAAGAGTGTTATACCATTGTACAAGACCTTGAGAGATACTTGAAGGCATCAGTAGTAAGACGATTTGAGCCGCATGCCCGGTAGTCATAAAGTCAAAGAAGGAAGGCCTAGTGTCGAAAACCCACCTCCCAAACCACACAACCCACTCTTACAAATGTTCGGTTTGACAAAGGGAAAGGTGTGGTAGGTGAGTCCTCAAAGGGTGGCACTCAAACCAAATGCTATAAATGTCATGGGTTTGGCCACTTTGCTGCCCAATGCCCTACAAGAGACCCCCAAAGAACTCTCTTGGTTGAAGAAGAGGTCGATGAGGAAGAAGGTGTTGAAGAGGAAGTGTATGAATCAGAAATCACACCTAGTGATGACGGTAGTCGTGTACTAGTTTGCATTCACAAGTGTTTGGTTATGAGGTGTGCCCTAGCACAACCTCAACGTGACGAGGAGGATAATTGGCGTAGAGATAGCATTTTCTACACTTACGCCAAGTGTGGTGAGAAGAGTTGTAAGGTTATCGTGGATAGCGGGAGTTACACAAATGTTGTGTCGACATACACCATTACCCGTTTAGGGCTCACACTCGAGCCCCATCCGAGACCGTACAAAGTCGCATTGGTCGACTCATCTTCTATTCCCGTATCTCAAAGGTGTCGTGTGCCGATACAGTTAGTCTCGTACTCAGACACTTTGTGATGCGATGTGGTACCAATGGGCATGGGCCACATCATTTTAGGGAGGCCTTGGCTCTACGACATGGATGTGACCCTCCTAGGACGGTCTAATGTGTGCACATTTATGCATAAGGGCAAGAAGATAAAATTGAATCTCTTGCCTCCCAAAACTCCATCGAGCAAGAAGGTTGACAAGAAGGGCGGTCCATCTAAGACCATTAACATTATGAGCCCTTCAAAATTTGAGAGAGAGTCCTTAGATGAGAGAGTGGTGTATGTGGTCATCACCGTTGAGTGTGCTCTCGAGTCTATGGGTGAGTACCCCAAGGAGGTTGAGCACATCTTACGAGAATTTGTAAATATCTTCCTGAAAGACTTGCCCAACAAACTCCCTCCCATGCGTGATATTCAACACGCAATAGACTTGGTTCCTGGATCTACTCTACAGAACCTACCTCACTATAGGTTGAACATGCTGAGTTAACCGGCAAGTCGATGAGCTCGGAAGGGATTCATCCAAAAGAGTTTGAGCCTATGTGTCGTACCCGCACTACTCACACCCAAGAAAGATGACACATGGTGGATGTGTGTGGATAGTTAGGCCATCAACAAGATTACGGTCAAATATCGGTTTCCTATACCGATGCTCGATGATATGTTGGATATGATGGTTGGTGCGACTATCTTTTCTAAGATAGATCTCAAAAGTAACTACCATCAAGTCTGAATCCGTTCCGATGATGAATAAAAAATCACTTTCAAGATCAAAAATGGTCTTTATGAGTGGATAGTCATGCCTTTTGGGCTTTCAAATGCCCCGAGCACCTTTATGAGGCTCATGACCCAAGTATTACGACTGTTTATCGAGAAATTCTTTGTGGTGTATTTTGATGACATTTTGATCTATAGTCGCGACAAGGAGTAACACTTGACCCACTTGTTGTTGGTTTGTGAGACTTTGAGAGGAGAGAAATTGTATGCGAATTTCAAGAAGTGTACATTCATGCAGCGATCCGTTGTCTTCTTGGGGTGCATTGTCTCGGCCGAAAAAGGTAAAGGCTATTGTAGAGTGGCCCGAGCTTAGGAAGATACATGATGTCCGTAGCTTTCATGGGTTGGCTGGTGTGATTTTTTAATTGTAATGTTTTACTCGCAAGTGTACGAATCAGATTGTATATAGTGGGTGCAGAGTACGAGATCGTTCCCACGATGACTATTTTTGAAAGATCTAAAAAGATAAGACAGTAATTCAAAAAATTTACTAAGATTTAACAGTACCCTACCAATATTATGATTTATGTGGTTTGATGAGATGATAAATACTGACTACAAACTAAAATTTAATTAATGATTCAAAAATAAAGGAAAAGATGAAGATACTAAATCCTCCCATCTTTGGTCTGTTCTTCCCATAATACAAATCTAAGGATTAAGCTATGAGATATACTATTGAAAACAAACATCTTTTATGGAAGATAAATGGTTAAAACCCTAATAGGTTCCACGTTGCATCCCTACAATCAGGACTTAACTTCAGAAATGATTTTCATATATAGATCTAGGATCAAGGGCATGGCTCGGCTCACATGATCTCAGGTTCAAATAAAAATCATCCCCAAAGTGGGTAAAAATTCCAACAAGAATACCACCATAGATTTGAAATCAAGGGCATGACTCGGCACACTTGATTTCAGATTAGGGAGTAATTAAGATAAACTTACCATTACAGACCCAAAATCCAGGGCATGGCTCGGCACACTCGATCCCGGATCATAATCGTAAGTAGATCCACATGATAAAAGTAAAAAGACCATATAACAATGATTGGGTAAAATTACTGTCACAGATCTGAGATCCCGAGCATGGCTCGGCACACGCGATCCCAGTTAGTGGCGGGGATTTCATCCGTTCGTGATAGTATAACTACCATAAAATAAGATCTCATATTTTAATCCTAAATTTATATTATTAGAAGTACATCCCTCGGATGGGAATCATTAGATCTCCATCCCTATGAATTTAGCCACACATATTGTAATTAAATGACATAAATAAATAAGGAATGGAAAATAACATCAATTTAATGAATTAAAAATACTTCAAACTTCAATAGAAATCATTTGATCCAAAAGTACGATAATTTTCAGAAACGAAATTAATGTAGAAATCAACTAAACACAAATAATAAACTGAAGGAATGAATACTGAAAATTAAAGGAACAAAGCTCTCAAAAAGGAAAAGGAATAATAAAAACTCTCTCTATCTCTACCTCTATTCTAAAAAAAATAAACTCTTCTAAAACTAAAAATCCTTAAACTCAAATTCCCCTTTTTCACAACTCGTAGCATCCTTTTTATAAGGTCGGCCAAACCCTATCCCTAATACCTCAATCGATTAAGAATTAAATCTCAATCGATTGACTCTTAAGTTAGAAAAAAGTTGTCTTCTCATGTCAATCGATTGAGACTTAATTCTCAATCGATTGAGGTCTAAAAGCTATTTTCGTGAACTCCCGCCAAACTTTGCATCAGATACTGCCTCAGTATTTTAACTATAACCTTTTGTCCTAAACTCAGATTGAGGCGATTCCTGTGGCTTTGGGAAGCTGACGATGAGCTCTACAACTTTTGTGTTTTAGAAATTTTCTGAATCTGACGTCTTAAAGGTCAAAATTGAGCTGCAAGTAGCACCAAGTTCCCGATGACCCAAAGTTACAGTGTTTTGATATTATTTTCGGGATTCTTTGGCTGTTTTACATACATGGATTATATTTACCTGAAATACTTTAAATCTAATAATTCTCATTAGATAGCCTTCATCGGACGGCTAAATATAGGTATTTAGGGGTGAAATATCATCATATTTTGCTACTCATCATTGGCCACCTTCTATCGTTGCTTCATCTGAGACTTTAGCACCATTATGGCTCCCATTACCGATTATATGAAGAAAGGAGAGCAATAGAGCAAAGCCGCGACGAAGGCCTTTGCTGAGATAAAAAGGAAAATGTCTAGTGCACCCGTCATGCGCCTGTCGGACTTTTCAAAAGTCTTTGAGATCGCTTGTGATGCTTCGGGTGTAAGAATAGGGGGAGTGCTTAGCCAAGAAGGCCACCCCGTAGCCTACTTTAGTGAAAAACTTAACGAGGTGAAATAAAAATACTCTACCTATGATAAGGAGTTCTATGTGGTCATCTGATCTCTTTGGTATTGGAAACATTACCTTCGACCGCAGAAATTTGTGTTATTTACCTTCCCAAAAGAAGTTGAACCCAAGGCACGCAACGTGGGTCGAGTACCTTCAAGGGTTCACATTTGTATTGAAGCACAAAGTCGGTGCTAAGAATAAAGCGGCGGATGCTCTTAGTCATCGGGTAACGACTTTGCAAGCCATGAGCACTGAGGTCGTGAGATTTGAACAATTGATCCAAGACTATCCCAAGTGCCCAGATTTTGGGGCGGAATACATTGCTCTACGGGACAATCTGCCAAATGCTAACTCCAAGTATATCCTGCAGGATGGGTATTTGTTTATGGAAAATCGCCTATGCATCCCTCACACGTCATTGCGTGACTTCCTCGCTGGAGAGTTGGATGTCAGAGGGATTGCTGATCATTTTGGGCGTAACAAGACCATCACGCTCGTTGAAGATAGATTCTTTTGGCCTGGTCTTATGCGAGGCGTCGCCCGGATCATGTGCCAATGTCGCACTTGCCAAGTTTCCAAGAAAATGAGACAAAATATCGACTTGTACACTCCTTTCTCGGTACCACACACGCCTTGGTAAGACGTTTTAATGGACTTCGTGCTTCGGCTTCCTAAGACATTCAAAAAGCACAACTCCATTTTTGTCATTGTGGACCGATTTTTCAAAATGACGCACTTCATACCTTGCAACAAGTCCACCGATGCAACCCATGTTGAGAAGTTATTTTTCAATGAAGTAGTGCGCCTCCATGGTTTACCCAAGACCATTGTGTCGAATAGAGATGTCAAGTTTATGAGTTACTTTTGGAAAACCCTATGGTACATGATGGGCATAATGCTCCAATTTTCATCGACATACCACCTCAAATTGATAGTCAAACTGAAGCTACCAATAAGAGTTTAGGCAATCTCTTTCGTTGTCTTATTGGTGATCACATTAGGACTTGGGACTCCATTCTGCCACTAGCTGAGTTTGCATACAACAACTTCGTCAATAGGTTCACAGGTAAGAGTCCATTTGAAGTGGTACATGGTCATAAGCCACTAACACCCCTAGATTTAATTCCTATGTTTGCATCTCATCTCACATCCGAATCCGCGGATACATTTGCACAACATATTCATAATTTACATGCCGAAATTAGACGTAAAATTAATTCGAGCAATGATAATTACAAATTATTGGAGGATTCCCACAAGTGTTTCAAGGAATTCTAAATTGGCGAGTATGTGATGGTTCAGGTTAGGCCTGAACGATTCCCATCGAGAATCGCTAAGAAGCTCCAAGCCTGCGGTGCCGGACCTTTTAGGATTGTCGCAAGGAGTGGCCTGAATGCATGCGTTCTTGAGTTTCCTCAAGTAGTGGGGTTAGTTCAACGTTCAACGTGAAAGACCTAGTTCCTTATCTAGGCTCAACCCCACCCCCTTGTAATCCTTTCCAAACATCCTCTACTCATGAGCCAACCCAAAACTTGTAGCCTATACCTCCTCCTCCAAAAGAACCTAAAAGAGATGTGATTGAGAATATCATAGACGATCGTGTGGTCTCCACCTATGAAAGGAGATTTCAAAGGTACTTGGTAAAGTGGCTCTTTAAGCCAGAATCCGAAAATACGTGAGTCAATGAAGACGAAGTCCGTCCCCTAGACCCCGACATGCTTGATCACTACCATGACCATTTCATCGGTGATGAAGCCCTTTCGGTCAGGGAGAATTGACGTGGATGCCACCAACAAGGGCCTAGGGTTCAGACCGTACAAGGTGTACCAGCGGCAGAGGAAGCGACTGAAGGGCCAAGGAATGTCAAGAACCACCAAAGAAAAGCACCAGGCCTCATCAGGTGATGGACGTCTGCAGGGTCAGGACGGACGTCCGTAAATGAGAGTGCTCACTGTTTTAGTGAGCAGAAATGTCTGTTGAGCACTACAGACATCCGTAAATGAGAGTGCTCATTGTTTTAGTGAGCATAAACGTCTGTTGAGCACTACGGACGTCCGTGTTTTGGAGTGCTCACTGTTTTAGTAAGAACGGATGTTTGTAGTGCTCAACGGACATCCATGGATAGGCGACGAACGTCTGTGAGCCCCAGAACGAACGTCCATGAAAATCCACTCCCTAGCAGCTTAAGTGAATTATTTGTCCTTTTTGTCCTTAGATTTTATTCTTTTGTGTCCAAATATAAGTTACCACTTAGGATAACATAGTATTTTCTATTTTTAGGGTATTCTAAATTGTAAATGCTATAAAGCATACTTTTGCAAGTCATTTTTGGTACTTGATGATCAATGAATGAGAATGCATTGTATTTTGGGGTTTGGTGTGAGTCTTCTTCCCCATTTGGGGTTTGGTGTGAGGCCAAGGGTGAGATGCCCATTTATCTTTGATCTTCTCTATTATCTCTTTTCTTACTTGATTCCCCTATTTTCCAACAACCTCTTACATCCGATTCTCTTTTCATTTGAATCTTTCAATTCTCAAACCCTAGATCTAGAATACCCTCAATGTTCATCCTTGTAGATTAAATCCAACCTTAACCCATCGATCCACGATCATTGTTGGGCTTGAGTGTATTCAATTTGTGTCATTAATCGCTTCCATTCAAAGCTCTAGCGAGGAGCTACTCGATTCCATCACGAACGTCGATCAAACACCCCAACCTAGACGAAGCGAGAGTTCTATGTCTCAGATCGCCTCTTTTGCCATCCTAACGGATCCCGCGCGTCGGATTGGCCCCTACGTGAACTAAAGCATGGTCACCTAAGTGAAATCCCGCGAAGTCCCAAGGTATCGCTTTAATTTTGTGATTT
The DNA here is from genome assembly GCA_021018995.1 of Chloranthus sessilifolius. NCBI lineage: Eukaryota > Viridiplantae > Streptophyta > Magnoliopsida > Chloranthales > Chloranthaceae > Chloranthus > Chloranthus sessilifolius. The sequence continues at coordinate 8,583,179 of CM037590.1, forward strand.
AATTACTCAATTAATTAGTTTAATTTCGACAAAATCATCATATCATGGGCATTCATGGATTTCAGAAAAATCATCATATCATGTGTCCATTGTGCCGTATTAGCACGTGATTTCGAATGGCCAAAAGAGTTTTAAACAAGAATGTATCTTAAATGAAAAGTTGCATGCTTAGGCAATTCGTTTGTTCAGAGGGTTGTTTTCATCAATTTAGAATCAATCGGACCAATGGATGAAAATCTTTTGAAGGCTACAAACTTGCCATGAAACTGTTGGGTATTGACTCTTGAAACACCCATAATAGCGAAGCTAAATTGTTGTGTTAAAAATTTTGGGAGTTGATGCTCCATGGTGTGCTAGAGAATTAGATTTTGACCCTTAACATTGAACATAACTAAAGATATTTTAGATAAATCACTATTGGATTACATCTCATATTTGAATTTTGTATTTACTGATCAACCACACTGGACCACTATTCTCGTGGGTCAAATAACAAGCAAGATACTCTCACCTAATCTCTTATCCTTCTGTTGTATCATCCCTTATATTATGGGATTCTTTTACTTTTAAACTCTATTTATTTACCACCACAATCAATGAAAAGATACAGCTAAATTAAGTTTAATATAGTATCAGAGCACTCTAGCTCTCACAATGTTCTCTCTCTAGATTTTCTTACATAGTATTCTCTCTCTAGAATCTCTCACGATAGTCTTTCTCAATTCTCTACTCTCTCTCCCACATGGTAATCTCTCACTAATCGCTCTTTCTCTCTCTCTCTCTCTATTGTCTTGCTCTTCTCTCTCACAGTAATATCTCCCTCTCTCTCACTCTCTAATATCTCTCTCTGCTAAATTTTTTTTTCCTTCTCTTACTTCACTCATCATTACCACCAATAATGATGATTCTCATTTAACCTCCTCTTCATATTTTCTCCATCCATCTGATAGCCCAGGCCATGTACTCGTTTCCCAAGTCCTCACGGGCGATAATTACCCAACCTGCTTTCGCGCCATGAGAATGGCTTTAATGGCCAAAAACAAATTCAGCTTTGTGAATGGTTCACTCCCAACACCAAATGCCACATATTCTAGTCGCTCGAATTGGGAACGATGCAATCAAATGGTCTACTTCTGGCTTCTCAACTCTGTTCACATCAATATTGCGAATAGTATCATGTATGTTGATTCAGCGCATGAAGTTTGGAAAGATTTGAGCGATAAGTTTTTTCAACATAATGCATCGTGTATCTATCAGATTTCACGCGCCATCGTCACACACCAACAAGATACCTCTTCCGCAGTTGTTTATTATATGAAACTCAAGGCACTGTGGGACGAGCCCTCTTCGTATAATACGATTCCATCTTGTACTTGTGGATCATCAAAAGTGTTATTGGCACTGCAACATCAAGAGCAATTTATGCAGTTTTTTATGGGACTCAAAGATTTGCACTCGACAATACGAAGTCAGATCCTCCTCATGGATCCACCATCGTCGATCAACCGCTCATACGCCCTACTTCTCCAAGAAGAGAAACAACGTGAACTTCACATATCTACCACCCATGATGCCACAACCCTTCTTATTTCTACCCCAACTTTACATCAACGCACGCACCCAGATCTTCATGCAAAGTCACGTCCAAAACTTAAGTGCGATCACTGCGGAAGGGAGAACCACACTATAGATCGATGTTATAAGCTCCATAGTTTTCCACCAAAATTCAAATCAGGGAAACCTCATCTAGCCCTCGTGGCAAATGCACAACAACAGCCACCACTACTCCCTTTGCCAACTTCAGATTCCTTCAATGGGAATGGAACTTCTTTATCCAATATTCCTCCAAGTCCATCAATCTCACAGGATCAATATCAGCACTTATTAACCTTGTTACCCAATAGTATCATAGATCATCGATACAGGTGCCACACATCATATGACAGGTACTAAGCCGTTTTTTCCTCCTTATCACTCTTCACAACCTATCATGTTGTCCAATGGTACCACTGTCCCCATTTCTCACACTGATTTTGTTTCTTTGACATCCACATTGCACTTAGATAACGTGCTCTATGTGTTAGGTTTCAATCATAATTTACTCTCTGTTAGTGAAATAACTCATTCTCTTAATTATTTTAATATATTTTATCCTAATTTTTATCTCTTTCAGGACCAGTCCACGAAGAGGGCGATTGGTGTCGGTGGAGGATTATATTATCTAGATGGCACTCCTTCGTCCTTTGTTGCTTCATCTACAATTGGTTTCGATCCATGGCCCTTACGCCTTGAACATCCTTCTGCAACACGCGTTCAACATTTATGCGATTTATTTTCATTTATTTCTACCAATAAATGTACTCGTACTGTTTGCCCTTTGGCCAAACAAACAAGGTTATCATTTTCGTCTAGCGATATATTCTACTACTCATGCATTTCATTTGATATATTATGATATTAGGGTGTTATCAAACCACCCTCACTCTCAGGATCTCATTATTTTCTCACTATAGTCGACGATTTTTCCCATTGTGCATAGGTTTTTTTAATGAAATTAAAAAATGAAACTAATCACATTTTAAATTCCTTCTTTGCTCATGTGAAAACTCAGTATTATCGTCAAATTTAGCAGATAAGAACTGACAATGGGACCGAGTTTTTCTCATCCGATATGCAACATTTTTTTAATACAAATGGCATTATCCACCAATACAGTTGTGTAGCCACTCCTCAACAAAATGGTGTTGTTGAGTGTAAACATCGTCATCTTCTCCAAGTGGCTCGAGCACTATTATTTCAAGCCAATCTGCCTCTCCCTTTTTGGGGTGACTGTGTTCTCACCACCGCTTACTTGATAAATAAATTACCAAACCCTCTTCTTCAAAACAAAAACCCACATGAAATTCTCTTAAACAAATCACCTGTTTATAAACATTTATGAGTCTTTGGTTGTTTGCATTATTCTCACAATTTGAAAATCACAAATTTGATGCTAGAGCTCGACCTGAGATTTTCGTTCACTACACATTTCGCCAAAAGGATACCGTATATTTGACCTTACAATCCAATTGGTATATGTTAGTCGTGATGTCATTTTTCATGAGGATATTTTTCCCTATAAAATATTTTCTCAACCTCAAGCAATCTTATCCTCTCATTCTCCTCATACCACTCTACCTGTACCCATCCACGACCTAGCTGAACCCGTAACTTTCATAAACCATAAACTAGCTAACCCAACAATTCTACCATCCCACATACCATTCCTTAATGACCCATCCCCACCATCACACACATATTCTTCTAATGACCTGCCCCCACCAACTATTCCTTCCACAACTATTTGACAACCATCATCCACCCTTCGAAGATCCAATCGTACCCCTCATCCACCTACTTGCCTTCAAGACTTCCATTGCTCTAATGCTGACACATCGACTCCATCTCCTACTTCAATGGCATGTACTTCTCACCCTCTCTGTAATTTTTTATCTTATGATAAATTTTCCTCTACTCAATGTGCTTTTCTCATAATAATAAGTTCTCATACTACTCCAACATCTTTCACTAATGTGGTCAAATTGCCTCAATGGTGAGATGTTATGGCTGCTGAAATCCGTGCCCTTGAAGCTAACCAGACATGTACTATCACTCCTATGCCACCCGAAATCAAATACATTGGCTGCAAATGGGTCTACAAAATTAAACACCGTTCTGATGGCTCCATAGAATGCTTGTAATAACCCGAAAAATCACACTAAACTATGACCTCGGGATCCGTGCCCGATCGGTCATAGGTTTGACCAAATGGAAGTCCAACAGTTAGTATGTAGTGTGATGAACGGATGAGATGTGATAAATAGAATGCCTATGTGGTGTGTGTTGTGAAGGTATAGTCGCATACACCTACCGCGGTGTATGTGCTCAACACACAAGTGAGGAAGAGGATAAAAAGAGTTAATAACCCTAAAATCAAGAGTTTTGTTGTTGAAGGAGAGTAAAGAAGAGAGAGAGAGTGAAGAGAGTGATAAATGCAAGGAGTGAATGCTAGTTGAGGAAGAGAGATTCAAGCAATAAACGCCGGATTCGACGCGAGGGATCCGTTAGAACAAAAGCTGGAAACCCTAGCCTTCCAACCATTGATTTGAAATCAACTTGAGATCTATTCAAGGTAAAATTTTTGTAAATAAGATACATAGATTATAGGGGTTAAGTTGTAGTTGAATGTGGGTCCAAATCATAGGATAATGGCTTAGAAAAATAGAAGAAAAAGTATGGAAAAAGATTGGGAAGAACAGCTCGAAAGGGGCTGAATCTGACAATTTCGATTAATCGAAATTGGGTTTCGATTAATCGAAATTGGCCAGGAAGTTGAAAGGTCAGAGGACCCCGATTTCGATTAATCGAATTGGATTTCGATTAATCGACTTTGGATTTTGGTTGATCGATTTGAGAATCGATTAATCGACTGAGAACCTCCAGTGGACCCCAGGGGTTGAAGGAAATGACATGAGAAAAATCAACTAATCGAAATGGGATTTCGATTAATCGATTTTAGCTTCGATTAATCGATTTGGAATCGATTAATCAACTTGTGAAACTCGACTGTTCGAACTGAGGGTCTACTTTGCGAAAAGAAGAATTTCGATTGATCGAAATTGGATTCGATTAATCGAATGAAAACTCGACTGTTCGAATAGTGAAATTACTTTGCGAAGAGAAGAATTTCGATTAATCGAAATTGGATTCGATTAATCGAATGAAAACTCGACTGTTCGAACTGAGAATGGACTTTGCGAAAAGGGGAAATTCGATTAATCGAAATTGATTCGATTAATCGATATTGACCTTCGATTAATCGATTTTGGAAATCGATTAATCGAATCAGATTCGATTAATCGATTTTGGAGTTCGATTAATCGACTGACATAAATTATGTTGACTTTTGGGTTTGACTTTAAGATTCTTGGGGGATCTTATACCTTCCTTATTGCATCCTTTGTGATGTGTTTCACCTGTTATGTGGTACCATAGGTGGTACATGTGGACTAGTGCACAAGGAGCCACGTGGGACCTTGATGCATTGAACAAATGAAGACTTGAGGTAGGGAACACCTTGAACATGTACCTTATTTTACAAGAGCATGTATGTAGTGATATAGAGTTCAATTCAATTATTTTACTGCTTAAAGAATTGTGAAAAGTGTGCGTGTGTGACATCCATAAGAGTAAACAAATGAGCCATCCCCAGGGGATGAAGAAGTAAAGAGATAAGAGCATCAGGTGTGATGCAAGTAAATGGATACATCCCAGGGATGTATCCAAGGATTGAATCATGTTTGATATGGCCTAACTGATATAAGATAGCACAATTACACGGTGAATAACTATATGTAAGGCACCGATATTTTTGTTATTTGAGGTTTGATAGGGTACCCCACCGACGTGGCGGGATATCCACGACTGACACGGCAGGATATCCGTGACCGATACGGCGGCGAAACCGTAGGCCAGTGCGGAGGCTTATCCGTACATAGTAAGCACACCCCAGGGGTGTTGATTGAGACAAGTGAAACCCCGCCACCAATCCCCAGGGGAAAGGGGCTTGGGTACTATTTGTATTCCCAGGGAATACGGTTAAAACTGTCTATATAGATGACGATGATGGGTATCTCGTCGGGGCTCGATGCTATATTGCTCGGGGATTACTTAAGTTGAAAGTTTAAGTTTTGCTTTAGGCCTTCTCAGCATCATTCATGAGTAAATGAAAATATAAGTAATCAACAGTAAAACGAAATGCTTTTAATCTGTTTCATTAACAACTGCATAGATACATCATGCATGGCATATCATGGAATATATGTGAGTTATAATTTATATGTTCAAACTGTGTTTGTTCCCTATTGAGCTAGGATGTAGCTCACCCTATAGACTATACGTCGCAGGTCCACTACTAGCAAGCCATGCTTGGAGACGCCGATCCCGTGAGTCGGACCAGTGACGAGTTGGAGCCACCTCCAGAGGACTTCTTCTAGAGGACTCCGTTGTGCCACTTTGAGGGATTTAGGAGAGGTTTTGTACGGCTTGGTATGTCAAGCCTTGATTGTTGTTTAAAACCATGTACATAAGGAGTTGGGATTATTCTTTTGGGACGAACCATCCGTGATGATTTCTATCATCTATGGTTCGGATCGGTTCTCCATTCATGCAGAGGCATGAGGGTAGAACTGTCTTTTGGGAAGTTAATTAATATAGATTTAAATTCTGCAAACTCGTATATTATACTTTTCTATGCTTGATATACCAGTGTTCCGTGCTTAACAAAGAGGGCACGATCAAGATGATCGTGCTGATGGCACGGGTTGAAATTCGGGCCAAAAGCCATTTTCTTTTAGCAATTCTGACAAGGGTTCTTTCGTCAGAACATAGGGGCTTCTGCTAACGAAACTTTAGTTTCAAATGCAGCCGCAAATGTCGTCTAGAGGAAGAGGCCGACCAAGGGGAGGCAATCAAAGAAGTCTACGTAGTGGAGATGGTTACATCTCTCCTACAAATAGAGTGCCCTTAGGAGGTACTGAGGCCCCAGGGGGCAGTAGTAGTAGACAACGGGATGAAGAAGATCGAGATCATCAAGATCAAGATCTAAGAGAACAAGAAAGACTGAGAGAAAGACAAGAAGATAGAGAGGAGCGACAAAGGATGATGCACACTATGGAGACTATGGCAGCTGCCATGGCACAACAAGCCGCATCCTTTGCAGCTCATGCATCAAGAGACGGCGACCACCTCGCCACCACCAGGGATCTGCGTTGCCTGTGCCCTCATCTTTTACAGAGTTTAGGAGGATGAGACCTCCTTCATTTTCTGGGCAGGCAGACACAATGGCCGCTGAGAATTGGTTAATGGAGATGAAAAAAGTCTTTAGCGTGCTAACTTGCACGGAAGATGAGAGTATGAGATGGGCAGCTTACATGTTGGATGGGGAGGCTGGGCCTTGGTGGAAGTCCGTGATACGGACTCGGGCTCAGGAGGCCCCAGAGTTGCCTTGGACTTGGGAGGAGTTTGTTGAGGAGTTCAACAAACAATATTTTCCGGAAGTGGTGAGGAACCAACTAGAAATACAATTCCTACAGTTAGTACAAGGGAGGATGACAGTGAGAGAATATGGGGTAGAGTTTCTACGACTTGCCCGTTTCGCTCCGGATTACGTCGCTACTGAAGTGATGAAGTCCAAGAGGTTTCAGCAAGGTTTGAAGCCTGAGGTCAGGGGAGGCGTAGCTCCATTTCAGCTGAGGACCTATGAAGAGGTCATGAGCAAGGCATTGGTTGTAGAAGAGGAGAACAATAATAGATATAGACAGAGGGAACAGCTGAGAGGAGGAAATAAACAAGGAAGAACGGGGCACTATGAACCGGTGAATAAAAAGCCGAGGTTCATGGGCGAATCGAGACCTGATTTGAGGGTTGGGGTTTCGGAAGACCGGCGCAACAACAACAACACCAACAGAGGTTTCCATTACTTGCGTCGGGGAGACCTATTCGCTATGAGAGCCCTGCCATGTCTACTGGCGCCACTATCACAGTGGTCTCAGATCTTGTTTCTTCACCTCGGGAGACTTGCGCAAAGTGTGGCAAGCCTCATAGGACGGTGGACTGTAGATCGGGAACTAGGGGTTGTTTCCGATGTGGCAAGGTGGGCCACTTGATCAAGGATTGCCCCGAGACGGATAAGAGAAAGACGGTTTCAGTTGCAGCGCCACGACCAATTCAAGCAAGGAAATCGATCGTCCAGGGGAGAGCCTATGCAGTCACTGCTCAGGAAGCAGGGAACGTGCATGATGTCATCCAAGGTGAGATTTTTTTTTTTTTTTTTTTTTAAATTAAAGAAAATTTTCATTTCATTAAGATCTTAGATAGAGAAGGAGCATGAATTAGAAATTTTATAGATTCTTTTCCCAATACAAAAAGCTGTATGTGAATTAAGAGTGTAAATTGATGTGTAAATTATTGTATGTATGTATGTATACTATAGGTACTCTAAATATATATGAAAAAGGATGCTTCGGTGGATATGACGCTCGAGTGTTGATAGACCCCGGGTCTACCCACTCATTCGTTACTCCACGTTTCGCTAAGAAGATGAAGATTGTTCCAGAGACGTTGGATTTCGTCCTATCTGTGTCTATTCCGACTGGAGAGTTAGTAGACACGGAGTTAACTTGCAAATCCATCATTGTAGCAGTTCGAGACTTTGAGGTGCATGAACTAGAAGCAAAGCTGATACTGTTAGACATGCAAGGGTTTGATGTGATCCTGCATTGTCAGCGACCAGATTGATTGCAAGAACAAGGTAGTTATTTTCAGACCCAACACAAGAAGATCATTTCGGTTTCAAGGAGTGAGGTCGTCATCAGTACCACTGATCTCAGCAGTAAGGGCCGAGAAAATGATCAGAAAAGGATGCAGTGGATACTTAGCTTTCTTAAAGGAGGACAAGGAAGAAAAGAACGTCATTTCTGAGATAGCAGTTGTGCGAGACTTCGCTGATGTGTTTCCAGAGGAATTACCTGGGTTACCTCCAGAAAGAGAAGTAGAATTCGCCATTGACTTAGCACCAGGAACGGAGCCTATTTCCAAAGCACCTTATAGAATGGCTCCCGCTGAGTTAAAGGAGTTGAAGGAACAACTACAAGAGCTTATGGACAAGGGGTTTGTTAGACCGAGCGTGTCTCCATGGGGAGCACCGATCCTGTTTGTCAAGAAGAAGGATGGGTCAATGCGACTATGCATTGACTATTGACAATTAAACAAACTCACTGTGAAGAACCGCTACCCTTTGCCTAGAATAGACGATCTATTCGACCAACTGCAAGGAGCAAGGTATTTTTCCAAGATCGACCTGAGATCTGGGTATCATCGCCAGAGTCAAAGCCGAGGACATTGGAAAATGTTTTCCTGGACACGTATGGACACTATGAATTCCTTGTGATGCCGTTGGATTGACGAATGCCGCTTATTATGGATCCGATGAACCGAAAGTGTTTAAACCACACTTGGACTCTGCGTAGTGTTTGTCGACGATATTTTAATATACTCCAAATCCAAGACAACACGAGAACATTTGAGGATTGCTCTACGACGCTACGTGAACACCAATTATACGCCAAACTCAAAGAAGTGTGAGTTTTGGTTGGAAGAAGTTAGCTTTCGGGACATGTCGTCTCAAAGCATGGTGTCACCAGAGATCCAAAGAAAGATAGAAGCAGAGTTAAATGGGAGCAACCAAAGGCGATGTTGATGTCCAAGTTTTCTGGGCTTAGCAGGCTATTATCGACGTTTCGTTGAGGGGTTTTCAAAGATATCGGGACCTCTCACAAAGCTGACACGAAAAGATTCAAGGTTTGAGTGGAGTGAGGCATGCGAGAAGGGCTTTCAAGAACTCAAAGCGACAAAGATAGCGATTCCTTCAGTAAAGGGAGGATACGCCTGTACATGACACGTCATATACAATGGCCTTGGTTGTGTGCTCAACCAATGAAGAAGGTGATAGCTACTGGATCAAGACAATTTGAAGGAACACGAGAAAAATTACCCGACTCATGACTTGGAACTAGTAGCAGTCATTTTTGCGCTGAAGATTTGGAGACATTACTTGTATGGTGAGACTTTTGAAATTTTCACCGATCATAAGAGCCTCCGATATCTCTTTACACAGAAAGAGCTCAACATGAGACAGCACAGGTGGATGGAATTCCTCAAGGATTACGATTGCTCCATACAATACCATCCTGGCAAGGCGAATGTAGTAGCCGATGCATTGAGTCGAAAAGGTTCAGCTCAGTTAGCTTCTTTGATTTTGGGTATGCACCGATGGAAATTATTGGAAGACCTGGCAATCTATGATGCGAACATTGAGTCAAAGGACACTGGATCCTTTTTAGCTAACATATCAGTAAAGCCAGTGATATTTGAGCATATCCACGATCTACAGATGAAAGATCCGACATTGACAAAGATTCATCAAGACGTGAGTGAAGGCATCAGGTCAGACTTCTCATTAAAAGAAGATGGTTCTTTATTGTTTAAGGGCCGTCTATGCATTCCGGACAATGCCGATTTAAGACGAACGATTCTTGATGAGGCTCATAAGTCAAATTATGCTATCCACCCTGGTAGCACCAAAATGTACCAAGATTTGAAAAAGAACTACTGGTGGAGAGGACTGAAACAAGACGTGGCCGAGTATGTGTCACGATGTTTGACTTGTCAGCAGGTGAAGGTTGATCATAGACATCCTGCTGGACTATTGCAACCTTTACCAATACCAGAATGGAAGTGGGAATCGATCTCAATGGATTTCATTGTTGGATTACCCGTCTTGCCAAGAGACACAATGCCATTTGTAGACCGATTGACCAAATCAGCGCACTTTTTGCCGTACAATACTACGTATACGGCAGGAAGACTGGCAGACTTATACATGAAGGAGATTGTAAGATTACATGGTATTCCAAGCAGCATAGTTTCAGATCGTGATCCACTATATACGTCCAAGTTTTGGAAGAAATTTCAAGAAGGAATGGGAACACGACTAGACTTTAGTTCAGCTTTCCATCCTCAAACTGATGGACAGACAGAGCGAGTGAACCAAGTAATAGAAGACATGCTCAGGGCATGCATGCTTGATATGCAAGGATACTAGGATGAGTATCTACCGATGCTCGAGTTCGCATATAACAACAGTTTTCAAACGAGCATTGGCATGGCACCGTATGAAGCTCTGTATGGACGACGATGCAAGTCACCTCTAAATTGGGAGGAAACAGGTGAGAAATTTATATTACGACCAAAACTGCTTGAAGATAACGCTACCGTCATTCGAATTATCAGAGAAAGGTTGAAGACAGCACAGAGTAGACAGAAAAGTTACGCCGACATGAAGCGGACTAGTGTCGACTACAAAGTGGGTGAGCATGTGTTTGTAAAGGTGTCACCTATGAAAGGTGTAATGAGATTTGGCAAGAGAGGGAAGTTAAGTCCACGTTATGTTGGACCATTTGAAATTTTGGGACGAGTAGGTGAAGTTGCATATCGCATTGGTTTGCCACCGCTATTTGATCGAGTACATAATGTTTTCCACATATCGATGCTCAGGAAGTACGTGAATGATCCGTCTCACGTGTTAGGAAAGCAACCTATAGAGATGTGTGAGGACATGAGCATGATAGAGGAACCAGTGGAGATCTTGGATCGAAAAGAACAAGTACTGCGCACTAAAGTGATTCCCTTAGTGCTTGTTCGGTGGAACAATCATCCAAAAGAAGAGGCTACTTGGGAACGAGAGGCCGATGTGAGAGAACAATATCCAGCCTTGTTTCCAATGACGTGAGAATTCAATGTAAACCACAAACATGTTTGTGAAATCTCTACTATGCTTGAAATTCAATGGAAATTTTGATCCAATCTGTCATGAATTGTCAAAAATAGTAAAAGAAAGAAAGAGATTGAAATTCTGTAGAAACTGGGCAAAACCGATTAATCGAATTTCAAATCGATTAATCGATTTGGAGTTTCGATTAATCGATTTTGTTCGATTAGTCGACTGGCATGTGCCAGTGACTGGAAATTCAAAGGAGAGTTAGAATATACATAGAAAACCAATTTCGATTGATCGAATTGGAATCTCGATTAATCGATTTAGAATCGGCTAATCGATTTTGAAATTTCGATTAATCGAATTATGTTTCGACTAATCGATTTACTAAAGGGACTTCGAGAAGTTGAAATTAAATGGACGATTTCGATTAATCGAAGTGGATTTCGATTAATCGATTTCAAAATTTCGATTAATCGAAATGGATTCGATTAATCGAATAATTTAAGAAATTCTGGAAAAATTAGAAGTTACAGCACGATTTCGATTAATCGAAATTAAATTCGATTAATCGATTTTGAAATTCCGATTAATCGAAATGGATTTCGATTAATCGACTGGCTCGCGCCAGTGAGCTTAAAAATTTAAAATTTTAAATAGATACGATTTCGATTAATCGAAATGGTTTCGATTAATCGATTTGGGAAATCGATTAATCGATTTTACGCGGCTTAACCTAGTTTTGAATCTCGATTAATCGATTCTGAATTTCGATTAATCGAGCCGGGGCCTATATATTGAAAATTGGGGATTTTCTTTGGCATTCGAAATCATTTCACTTTGAGGTTTTTTAAGCGGTTGATCTTCTTCCTCTTCTCCGACAAGCCGGTGCCCTAGGGTTTGGACCTTCCATCGATTGGCTTCCGAATCCGCCTTCGAAAACCTAAGGTAAACCCTAGATTTCCGTTTTCTTTCCATTCGAGCTAGTTAAAAACCCTAGTTTTCCCCAATATGCCGCCTAAAACCCGATTGTCTTCGAAGAAGGCTACTTCCAAACTACCGGTTAGGCGTAAGAACGCCGCACCACCACCTACCCCGCCATGGGTGAGGACTCCTTCACCGTCGGAATCGGAGACCACCTCCGGTTCGACGAGCGCATCCATGCGCGAGTCTTCCCGCGAATCCACCCCCATGCCACCACCACCCACTAATGTCGAGCAACCAAACGAATGGTGGGCGGCAAAGACCTTCGAGGTCGAATATACCATCGACCCTACCCTTTTCACCGATCCCAATGTACCGGGCGAGACCCAATGGGCTCAAAACTACATAAACAATGCCGGTCTCGGCAATCTTCTCAAACCAATCCGGGGTTCCTACTACCCTAGATTGGTGAGATTATTCTACCAAGGGCTAACCAATGGCCCTACCGACGACTGTATCATAACCAAGATTGAGGGTCGTCTCTATACGATCACTCGTCGCCACATTCACGAGGTAATCGAGTGTTACCTCGATTTCACCCCAGAGACCACCCTATTCCCACCCTTCGAGGAGGAACCTCGATTTGAGGAGGTCATGACCTGCATGACAAATGGCAAAAAGGGGTCGGGCTCCTCCGTTAAGAGGGTTGACCTTCCACCCTACATGTGGATACTTGATTCCATAATCAAGTGTAATTTGTACCCGATGCGCCACGACACTGAGCGCGTGGACAAAGTGCAACATGCACTTTATGCGGCCTTCTGTGGCCGATGGTTTGATGCTACTTTAGTCATCCTAGAAGGGATGAAGTACATCAAAGGAAAGTTGATGAAGGGCAACATGCGGCCCAAGGAGAAGATGCCGTATGCTAGGCTCATTTCGAGCATGTTGGAGTGCTACTCCGACGAGCCCTCCTACAGCATCTCGCCTCACGAGGTGAGGGCTACGGATCGCGTGAAGACGTTTACAAGGTCTTCATGGACCCGTAGCTATAACCTCCTAAAGCGGACCCTACCGGCTCCGGGTCCCGCTCCCGCCCCAGCAGCAGCAGCCGCAGCAGTAGCACCGCCACCACCCCCACCACCTCAGCATGACCCACCAGTGGGTGGGGCACACCCTGCCGCAGCAGAGCCATCCGTGGAGAGGGTTCCCTCCCACACCACAGCCTCACCGACACCACCAAAGACACCACCCGCTGACACCCACCTCATCCTACCGGCCAAGGCCGCCCATCCGGGTCTACCATCGAGGACGGTTGGCTCAGATGGAAGCCAACAACGAGAGGATGAACCGAGGATGGACTTTGATGTTCCACACCCTCCGCCACATCTACCCGACGACTACCACCGCTACTCTCGCCAGAGGAGGAGTGGATCACGGACGCACCGCCTTCCACAGAGGACCTGCCTTCCATTCCCACCACGCAGACGCGTTCCTCCTCCACATCCACATCCGCTCACAGAGACCCTTCCACTGCAGCCGAGCCTCGCACTCCACCCGCCATCAGCACGGATCAGCCTAGCGAGGGGCCCATGAGTCTTTTCGTTATTTTGTATCCGCTCATGTATTGTGTACATGTATATCTTGTATGCCACTTTATTTGGCTGTAAAACTTTGATATTAATGGAAAAGCTTAATTTTGTGTTAATTGTTTGCCTTCACAAAATTTGAGTTCCATGCATGTGATTGTGTCTACTTATATATGTCTCGAAGTCAATTGAACCACCTCACCGAAAGTGCTGGGGATAGAGAGAGAGAACCATAGACAAACCTTGGGTTATTTTCGAGACGAAAATTCCCAAGGTGGGGAGGATGTAATAACTGAAAATCACACTAAACTATGACCTCGGGATCCGTGCCCGATCGGTCATAGGTTTGACCAAATGGAAGTCAACAGTTAGTATGTAGTGTGATGAGCGGATGAGATGTGATAAATAGAATGCCTATGTGGTGTGTGTGTGTTGTGAAGGTATAGTCATATACCTACATCAACACACAAGTGCGGTAGAGGATAAAAAGAGTTAATAACCCTAAAATCAAGAGTTTTGTTGTTGAAGGAGAGTAAAGAAGAGAGAGAGAGAGAGTGTAGAGAGTGATTAATGCAAGGAGTGAATGCTAGTTGTGGAAGAGAGATTCAAGCAATAAAAGCCGGATTCGGTAGAGGATCCGTTAGAACAAAAGCTGGAAACCCTAGCCTTCCAACCATTGATTTGAAATCAACTTGAGATCTATTCAAGGTAAAATTTTTGTAAATAAGATACATAGATTATAGGGGTTAAGTTGTAGTTGAATGTGGGTCCAAATCATAGGATAATGGCTTAGAAAAATAGAAGAAAAAGTATGGAAAAAGATTGGGAAGAACAGCTCGAAAGGGGCTGAATCTGACAATTTCGATTAATCGAAATTGGGTTTCGATTAATCGAAATTGGCCAGGAAGTTGAAAGGTCAGAGGACCCCGATTTCGATTAATCGAATTGGATTTCGATTAATCGACTTTGGATTTTGATTGATCGATTTGAGAATCGATTAATCGACTGAGAACCTCCAGTGGACCCCAGGGGTTGAAGGAAATGACATGAGAAAAATCGACTAATCGAAATGGGATTTCGATTAATCGATTTTAGCTTTGATTAATCGATTTGGAATCGATTAATCAACTTGTGAAACTCGACTGTTCGAACTGAGGGTCTACTTTGCGAAAAGAAGAATTTCGATTGATCGAAATTGGATTCGATTAATCGAATGAAAACTCGACTGTTCGAACAGTGAAATTACTTTGCGAAGAGAAGAATTTCGATTAATCGAAATTGGATTCGATTAATCGAATGAAAACTCACATTGAGGCGAGAATGGACTTTGCGAAAAGGGGAAATTCGATTAATCGAAATTGATTCGATTAATCGATATTGACCTTCGATTAATCGATTTTGGAAATCGATTAATCGAATCAGATTCGATTAATCGATTTTGGAGTATGATTAATCGACTGACATAAATTATGTTGACTTTTGGGTTTGACTTTAAGATTCTTGGGGGATCTTATACCTTCCTTATTGCATCCTTTGTGATGTGTTTCACCTGTTATGTGGTACCATAGGTGGTACGTGTGGACTAGTGCACAAGGAGCCACGTGGGACCTTGATGCATTGAACAAATGAAGACTTGAGGTAGGGAACACCTTGAACATGTACCTTATTTTACAAGAGCATGTATGTAGTGATATAGAGTTCAATTCAATTATTTTACTGCTTAAAGAATTGTGAAAAGTGTGCGTGTGTGACATCCATAAGAGTAAACAAATGAGCCATCCCCAGGGGATGAAGAAGTAAAGAGATAAGAGCATCAGGTGTGATGCAAGTAAATGGATACATCCCAGGGATGTATCCAAGGATTGAATCATGTTTGATATGGCCTAACTGATATAAGATAGCACAATTACACGGTGAATAACTATATGTAAGGCACCGATATTTTTGTTATTTGAGGTTTGATAGGGTACCCCACCGACGTGGCGGGATATCCACGACTGACACGGCAGGATATCCGTGACCGATACGGCGGCGAAACCGTAGGCCAGTGCGGAGGCTTATCCGTACATAGTAAGCACACCCCAGGGGTGTTGATTGAGACAAGTGAAACCCCGCCACCAATCCCCAGGGGAAAGGGGCTTGGGTACTATTTGTATTCCCAGGGAATACGGTTAAAACTGTCTATATAGATGACGATGATGGGTATCTCGTCGGGGCTCGATGCTATATTGCTCGGGGATTACTTAAGTTGAAAGTTTAAGTTTTACTTTAGGCCTTCTCAGCATCATTCATGAGTAAATGAAAATATAAGTAATCAACAGTAAAACGAAATGCTTTTAATCTGTTTCATTAACAACTGCATAGATACATCATGCATGGCATATCATGGAATATATGTGAGTTATAATTTATATGTTCAAACTGTGTTTGTTCCCTATTGAGCTAGGATGTAGCTCACCCTATAGACTATACGTCGCAGGTCCACTACTAGCAGCTGCCGCGGCTTCAGGAAACGCTGATCCCGGCGAGTTGGACCCTGCGGCCGGTGACGAGTTGGAGCCACCTCCAGAGGACTTCTTCTAGAGGACTCCGTTGTGCCACTTTGAGGGATTTAGGAGAGGTTTTGTACGGCTTGGTATGTCAAGCCTTGATTGTTGTTTAAAACCATGTACATAAGGAGTTGGGATTATTCTTTTGGGACGAACCATCCGTGATGATTTCTATCATCTATGGTTCGGATCGGTTCTCCATTCATGCAGAGGCATGAGGGTAGAACTGTCTTTTGGGAAGTTAATTAATATAGATTTAAATTCTGCAAACTCGTATATTATACTTTTCTATGCTTGATATACCAGTGTTCCGTGCTTAGCAAAGAGGGCACGGTCAAGATGATCGTGCTGATGGCACGGGTTTTGGGGTGCCGAAATCCGGGCTGTCACAATGCTACAATGCTCGACTGGTTACCAAGAGTTATACTAAAAAAGAAGGCTTCGACTATCATGAGCAAGGATCAAAATTTTGGCCGAAATGACCGAAATTTCAGCTGAAATTATCGATTTCGGTCCCCACCGAAATGATAATTTGGATTGTATGGGACCCAAAATTTTGGCCAAATTTTCGATTTTTGATCGAAATTTCGGTTCAAAATTTTGGTTTCGATCAAGCCCGAAATCAAAATTTTACCCGATATTTTGATCCTTGATCATGAGACATTTGCTCCAGTCGCCAAACTTGTTACCGTACGATGTATTCTTGTTGTAGCATCCATTCGCAAGTGGTCTCTGCACCAATTGGATGTTAATAACGCATTCCTCCATGGGAATTTAGACAAGGAAATCTATATGAGAATCCCTCCTGAATTTTTTAGAGGACAAGGAAATTGTGTTGGCCGTCTTCGCAATTCCATTTATGGCTTGAAACAAGCATCCATGACTTGGTTTTCCAAACTCTCTTCTGCCTTCATTGCCACGGGTTTCTCACAATCAAAGGCAGATTATTCTTTGTTTACCAAAACTTCTGGTAAATCGCGAGTATACGTACTCGTCTATGTCGATGATATTCTAATTGCCGACAACGATGACACCCTCATCTTGGAGTTAAAAAGTCTCTTTACCAACGATTTCCCATTAAAGATCTTGGCCCTCTAAAATGATTTCTTGGTCTTGAGATTGCTCGATCATCCGACGACATTTTCCTTGGCCAACACAAATACACACTCGATCTCATTCAAGATGTCGGTCTACTTGGCACTTATTCAATTGATTTCCCCATGGAACAAAATTTGAAGTTATCTTCTAGTAAAGGAGAGCCACTTGAGGATGTCACAAATTATCGACGATTAATTGGTCGTCTTATCAATTTAACAATTACTCGGCCCGACATTGTTTATTCGGTTCTTATTTTAAGTCAGTTCATGCAAGGTATTCTACTCTCGGCTGCCAACCCTCTTCACTTATCTGGATTTTGTGACTCCGACGGGGCAAGTTGCCCAATGACTCGGAAATCTACTAGTGGATTTTGTACCCTCCTTGGCTCCAGCCCAATTTCGTGGAAGACAAAGAAACAAGCTACCGTTTCACGCTCCTCCGCCGAAGTCGAGTATCGCGTTATGGCATTTCTCTCTTGCGTGCTCACTTGGCTTAAATCAAGGATCAAAATTTCAAGTAAACTTTCGGTTTCGGGCTTGACCGAAACCGAAATTTTGGCCGAAAACCAAAAATTTGGGTCCCATACAAATTTGGAACGAAATTTCGGTCATTTCGACCGAAATTTTAATCCCTGGCTTAAATGCCTTCTCATAGATCTTGGCATTTTTCACAATCAGCCTATCACCCTATTTTGCAACAACAAAGCTCAATACAAAAATAAGACTATTAGCGGCAGCTTTTGGCTGCCACTATTAACAAAAAAACTGCCACAAATAGTCTTAATAGGTTTTTTGTTAATACCAGCAATTTTTTGCTGCAAAAAACTGTCGCTAATAATCTTCTTTTTTTCGGTAGTGGCTGCTCTACACATAGTGGTGAATCCCTTTTTCCACGAGCGCACAAAACACATAGAATTGGATTGTCATCTCATGCGAGAGAAAATACAATCTAGTCTCATTCGAACTGCACACTTACAGGCCATGAAGCAGCTAGCCGATCTTTTTACAAAAGCTTTGGGACACAACCGTTTTCACTACTTGGTTCACAAGTTGGGCATGATCAATTTACATGCTCCAACTTGAGGGAGTCTATTGGATTACATTTCATATTTGAATTTTGTATCTACCGGTCAACCACAGTTGGACCACTATTCTCATGGGTCAAATAACGAATAAGATACTCTCACCTTATCTCTTATCCTTCTGTTGTACCATCCCTTATATTATGAGATTCTGTTACTTGTAAACTCTATTTATTTACTATTATAATCAATAAAAAGATACAGCTGAATTAAGCTTAACAACCACCATGCTGCACATGATAACAGAACATCTTTTATTTTTAATAATCTTTTATTCAACAAATTGATCTGAAATTTTGTAGGGGGAACTCAAAATAAATTGTAAATTGTCATTAAAAATTATAAAATCATCTCATAAGTATTTGTCTTCCAAATAACCACTATAAAGCGATACGGAACTTGAATATTGAATTTTTCGACTACAGTTTAGTCCACCAAATTTTAACTATTTTTCTACAGATCTAAATGAGCTCAAATTTTGAGGGAAGATAGAATACACGTATAGGTAGCTCCTAAAAATTGACAACTTTTTTTGCTGAAATTAAATATATCCAAAATATAAATTGTAAAGATAGAAGAAATAGAAAGTTGTGAAAAATCAAATCTTTTGTAAATAATTCCCAAATATCCTCATACAAGTTTGATGCATTTACTTTGGAAAATTGAGCTATAATTGCAGCACTTGTTTATTCAGGAATTCGTAAGTTTAACACAATATTTTATCACCTATCCAGAGAAGGGCAATGAAGAAACTTAGGCTGAAATGTGCGTCAAAGGCTTATGATTAGTAGCAAGTGCTCTCCTCCTAGTAATAGAAGGTCCTCCTCAAACTTCTCCAATTACTTCAACCAACAAACCAACCATGAGGTATTTATAGTCTTTCCATGACCTTTCACATTCTCCTCATTTTTCATTTTCCAAGGTAGCTAATCTTGGAGGTACCAAAATGAAATAAATGTGGAGGCCTCTTAACTATAGTAACAAAGGTCGGATTCAACAATTATTCGGCGAGGGATCTATTCGGAGTAATTCAGATAAATTCACGAAGTGATATGGAAAAAAGCTTGGCAATTTTTTACAAAAAAATTATAGTTGCATATGGCATAGCTCTCTGCTAGCCCCTGTCAAAGCAGAGTTCACCTGCTTTAGCAGATTCTTAGGCTACGTATGGCATAACTCTTTGCTAGCCCCAGCCACAGCAAAGTTCATCTGCTTTAGTTGGTTCTCATTCTCTTTTCTAACTTCTTGTAAAGGAGGATTTACCTACTCTAGCAGCAACCTCCCTACTCTCTACTAACTCCCTACCCTAGCAAATAAAATCAGCTCTGGAAAGAAGTGAGTAGCGAGGAGGATAAAACTGCTAAATAAGTAAATCTTGCATAAAATCTTGCTATGCAAAGAGTTATCAAGGAGAAGGGGTACCTGCTAAAGCAGGTAGCAGGATGTTAGCAAAAAGGATGAGAACCTACTATAGAAGGTGAACTCTGCTATGATAAGGGCTACCAAAGAGCTATGCCATACGTACCCCTTCTCTTTGATAACTCCTTACATAACAAGATTTTATGCAAAATTTACTTGTTCAACAGTTCTACCCTCTTCTCTACTCACTCTTTGTGAGAGCATGATTTTTTTGCTCTGATAAGGAGCTAGTAGAGAGTGGAGGACAGGGAGGTTATTGCTAGAGCAGGTAAATCCTTCTTTGTCGGGAGTTAGAAAAGAGAATCAGAATCAACTAAAGCAAGTGAACTCTATTATGACAGGGACTAGCAAAGAGTTATGCCATACCCGGCCTATATATTCAAGAGTCATCTTACAAGGATCCAGAATATAGTGGGTTGTATTTTAAGTATGAGAAAACCTTTTGATTCTATGATTTGATGGGGGTGAAAGTGCATTAAAATGTATAGCTACCATATAACACTATTAATATATAGGGAGCTTCTTAAAAATAAGGGAGGGCTTTAGTAAGTTTTTGGAGCAGTAACACTTTTAGAAAATCGTGATTGCACGGAAAAAAGGGATAAAAAAAGATGTAAAATGATTAAATACTCTCATGTGTGATAAGACTTGTACATGTGAAATGTCTAAAGTACCCTCTCTAATGAGGGTACTTTAGAACCCTAGCCTCTGAAACAGTCGTCTCTTCTTCTTCTCCAAAGAGAACCTTGCACAACTCTTCCATGCTCTCGTCCCCGCAGCTCCTCCACCTCATTCTAATGCAAGGTTCAAATTAAAGAGGAACCCATTATTTTATTTTCTATTTTATATGATTTAGTTTCTAATCACTTCTGAGATTAAAAAGGATTCTTATTTCAAGGTTAGGCCAGACTAGTTGAGCTCACATCACCCTTCTCAGCTCCTCCAATGGTGGGTACTGTTCTTCGTTGGAAGAACTTATAAATTAAACATTAAAAAAAACATTAAAAAATTCTCCATAAATGGAGACACCATTAATGGAAACAAGAAGGTCTCGTTGTTGATTTTGAGAAGAAAGGGTACTGCGTGAGGAAGAGGAGGGTGTGGTGGGGAAGACGACTTTCAAGTTACGACATAGGCGATGGGGGCGATCCTAGCAGGGTTCTAAACTTCCCCTTAAATATGAGGGTAGTTTAGACTTTTCCTAAGAACAAGAATCACCCACATGCCCCCACATATATCGATCTCACATCTCTTAGAAACTCAAAATTCAGTGAAATCTCTTTTACCTAAAATCTGTTTTTTCCCGTGTAATAACTTACAACCTTTTTGAAATGGGTCCTCTTTTTCTAATTTTCCCTAATATATATCTAATTTACATCCTATACTATTATTTAAAATTTTAATTATACTTCCACGTTTAATAAATGTACAACCGGATGCTCATTTCCCAATGGACGAAATTACATCTCTAACCGCTCTTATCTCCTTTTCCAAGAAAAATAATATCACTTTTCTTTTGATGTGACGTGAATAAGTAAGAAAGAGGATTTTTTATAGGGTCCACCCTCTATAGACCTTTTCTCATAAATCGACAAACTTTAAGTCGAGCGAGTTCATGTGAAGCAGCATCTATGTCGTCTGATTTGAAGGCCACAATATAAAGATTGATGACACCAAAGATTGACACATACAAAAAAGGCAATATCGCCTTTTCAAAAAAAAATAAAAATTGTGTCTTTAAATAGTCGGTATCGCTTCTTTAAACAGTCGGTATCGCCTCTTTAAATAGTCCGAATCACTAAGCATGTACCTTATTTGATAATTGTCACACACATCAGTTAAATTTGTAATCTTATTTATACACTTAAACAATGTAATCGATTGTGGAAATTTGTTTATTCTATCTTTCTATCTTCTTCTTCTCTTCTTCATTTTCTTCAGAGTGGTTACAATTGGTTTAGATAACTACAATTGGTTGAGATAAATGATGTGCGGTAGTTATCAAATAAGGTTATGTTTGAGATAAATGATGTGGGGTAGTTATCAAATAAGGTACACTCTAATACTCTAATAGGCGATATCGATAACTACAATTGATTGAGATAAATGATGTGCGATTAGGGCTCTCAAGGGGCCGGGCTAGCCCAGATTTTGGCCTGCACCCGACCTGACAAAAGTAGTATTTTTTATTAAGCAAACCTGGCCTGATATCCAAATCGGGCTAAGTATGTTGCAACCCGGATAAATCTGGGCCAAGCTTGGGTTGAGTGTTGCAACATCCGGCCCGGATATATATATATATATATAATACTTATCTTTTTAAAATTATAATTTTTTTTATATAGTTAAATATGATTTACTTAAAAATGCCCTGAGATTAAACCGTTGAACAGTTTAAACTTGGGGCATTTAAGTCAAAGGCGCAATTGCCTTGTGCATATATTTTTTTGGTTGGATAAATTGGATGACTTAATTTATTTTCAAGCAATCGTTGCATAGCTTTTTAACTACACAACTTGGATGACTTATTAATAGATTTTCAAGCAACTATTGTCCGTTATAACCATTATGCAACAAATTAAAATAAAATATTTGAATAAAATCATGTACTTAAGCCTCTATAATGGTAATATAATTATTTAATTAATTTTTTAACCTTCTTCAAACTTTTATTAGAAAAAAAAAAAAAAAATTTATTAGAAAAAATAGCCCCAAAAAATAGCCTAACCAAAATTTATTTTTTAAAAAAATAGTCGGAAAAAAGCCAGGCAAAAAGCTCAGAAAAACACCCAAGTAGGGGCAGACTTGAGTACATCAGATGGCAGCAGACGTTTGAAAAATTGGGAACATACGATAGGTTAGTTTGGATTGAACCCGAACCTAGCCCTAATTCAGCCCATTGAGAGCTCTATGTGCGGTAGTTATTAAATAAGGTTACAATAGGCTGAGATAAATGATGTGTGGTATAGTAGTTATCAAATAAGGTACACTCTTAGGCAATACTGGCGATTTTTTTTTTTTTTTTTTTAAGGTGATATCACCTTTTTTTTTTCTTGTCAATCTTTGGCACCATCTATTTTTAAATGATGTAAGAAAGTGTAAGAAGGGGTATTTAAGACTTTTTATGTTAGCTGAAACTGATTCGGCTTGGAGCTAATCAGTTTGGTTAAAGGTGAAAATATAGGGTACCTGACAGAAAATATAGGGTATCCGATAAATTTCCCTAAATAAAAATAAGAAAATTAAAGCATATGTGCATGATGCATTAAACTTGCAGTGGAAAATAATAACTATAATAAACTTCATAAAACTTGAGTAATTATATGGTGCAGCTCATCTACTTCATCTACAGCGTATGCACTCAAGATGAATGGTCCATATCAAACAAATAATTAGGAAGTCAATTTCATCAAATTGACCACAGGGGGAGTCCCTCGGAGCTGATCAGACTCAAACATGCACAAATCTCTTTATCCAGCCTAGGGAGTCCCTCAAACGCTAGGATTTAGACATGTTCTCGAACGGCTAGGAGTTGATCGATAACATGGTAGGGTGTTGCTTTGTATTTTGATGTCAGTAAGTGCAATGTGCCACAAGGATCAAAATTTCGGCCAATGGCCGAAATTTTGTCCAAAATTATCGGTTTCAATTCCCACCGAAACGATAATTTAGACTAAAATTTCAGTCTAAATTTGTATGAGACTCAAATATTCAGCCAAAATTTCAATTTTTGGCCAAAATTTTATCCAAAATTTTGATCTTGATGTGCCAAGTCCCTAGACACAGTCTGTGTTTGAAAGTCCTAGTTTCATTCCTAGTAAAGATTGTGGGTGGTGGTAAGTGGCGGTAAACCATAATGCGTGGGTACATCAAACACAACAATCTTTAACTCCCGTTGGGTGATCCATTTTTGGAGATGCACTTTGCGAAATCGTTTTCATTATAAAGGCAATGGGAAGTCCGACCATGGGTCAAAAAATTGTCAGATACCGATACGTATCGGTTTTGGACCTGAGCAGTATGGTACATTGCCTATGTATCGTACCCCTAAAAAACAGGATAATTATCGTCCGATACGGCCAATGTATCGCCCGTATCGGACGATATGGATGATAACTTGAAATTATCAGGCGATAATTTTAAATTATCTTCCGATAATTTATTTTTGAGTTTTTTGGAAAAAAAAAAGTATCAAAACGATACATTGAATGTATCGTCTGATATGCGATACGTATCATCCGTATCGGACGATACGGACAATAATTTGAATTTTTTAGATTTAAAAAAAAAAGAAAAGTATTGAAACGATACATTCAATGTATGACCAATACATTGAATGTATCGGACGATATGCGATACGTATCGTCCTGAACTTCAGGACGATACGTATCGAAAATCCAATATTTTGACCGTTGAGTCTGACCACGTAGGGTCAATCAAATAAAAACTCTGTGAAAAAGGCACTGGGAAACTAAAAAATTCTAAAGACTATATTTTCATAATGATTTTTCTGTATTTCATTAATAGAGAGAAGCCTCTTTAAATAGAGGTGAATATAACCAGTTAAGATCTCTAAGAGATCTTTAAAATTCATAATATTTCCCATAATATTTATCTAAATATTTCAAATCCTAATTAATATAATCTTGTCTAAAACATAAGAGACAACATCATGAATGTGCATCTTTCTTTCAATCCTAAATATTCACTATTGCCCTTCCGCAATCACATGTTCCTTTGAAGAAAGAACATATGATTGGTTACATATAATCTTAGTCCTCGATCTGATAATGTGAATTAAATAGCCCGTAACGTCCGATCATGCTTGTTAGTGGTCATCGTTTGTTTGTGAGATCCATCACTATCGCAAGTCCATAGGAGATGGTGGCTCACTAGATTAGGTTTGTCATAATCTTTCTTAGAAGCTTACAATGCATATCGTGCGGCTTCAAGAAACCTCTTGTTAGAGAGGTCTTATATATATATAAAACATGGGATCGTGTGACATGAATGTATGGACCAAGGGGGCTTGTAGAGATAAAAGGAAGTGCATGAAAATTTATTAGAAAAAAATATATTTAAGAAAATTGAGAAGTGTCTAGAGGGCGCACCACCTAGGACCATAGCTGGCATGATTATGAGATGAAAGCTGGCAATGACTTTGATAATATGCTAAAACTCCATGGGCCTAACTCAACATCGCAAAACAAGCTTATAAGATAAGGAGTGCCCCGATTATATATCGCCCACATGCAATGTGGGACTATTCTAACAAAATCTACAAGCAATTTTTCTTACGGTAGTCCTACAAAAGGGGTCTTGGTCATCAAAGACTTACTCACGACAGTTATTCACTCTTGATTGATTGGTCCCCATTAGGGCTATCAATGGGTCGAGTCAAACTAATACTAGGCACCGGCCGTGCCTTAAAAAAATGCACAATTTGGTGAAAAAATTTCACACCACACTGAATTTGAAAACCACTTCTTTTTCTTCTTCTTCTTCTAACTATGGCGGGTCATACAACCATGTATTCATTTTTTCCCTAAGCTCGAGAAGCACAACCCACAAGAGACCTCTTGACGCCCACATAAAATTTATCCACTTGAATTCCATAAAAAGCTCACCTAAAAATTATGAAACCCACCAAAATAGAACCATGAAACTCTCATGAAAACCACCAGTAGATTTGTCATCACTGTAGTTGAGGAAGAAGAAGAAGAAAAAAGGACCATCATTGGAGATGATGTCGTCGATTCGCCATCGTCCTCATTGTGACTGGTTAGAGAGTTGAGGAAGAAAAAGTAGGGGGTGCCATCATTGTTGTTGTTACTTGTCGGAGTTGAGGAGGAAGAAGAAGAATTGAATGCTTCTGGTACATACTTGAGTGGGTGTAAATTTTATGAAAAAGTCAAAATAGGTAGGAGAATAATATCTCTTCAAATAATAAATGAGTGCAAATACTAGTTACTGCTATTATAATAGATCTGATTGGCGCAAATAGAAGTACCCTTAGTAATTTTATTATAAGTAAATGTTGGTGTGACACTAGTAGCTCTAAAAGTTAAGAAAAAGTATTTAATAGGTATTTTGATAGTTTAAGCTACTTTTCGCTTGAAATTCCATTGACATCTTAAATCGCAAAATCGATTTTGCTTAGCTCGTTTAGTATCCTATTCTCTTGTGAAAACAATAGGTGGTGGGTTCTAAATCCCATGCCTGCTCTCGCCTCTTGTACTTGTGCGGGTCTCTTTTTAGGGTGCTACAAAAAAAATGGATCATTTGTGTGTGCAAATTTGCACAGATACTACATCTGGGCTGTCTTTGACGTATTAAAAAAAAAAAACGCAAAAGAATTCCCCAAAAATTAGGGCTTTCAATAGGCTGGGGGTCACCTGGAACTCGGCCCTAGCTGACTCGGGTCAGATTTGGGTTTAAATAGAAAGCTTGAGCCCGAATGCACTCAGGCCAAGCCCATACCGATTTTGTATTCGAGTCGAGTTTGGGCTTTACTTATAGGATAAAAAATAATCAGGCCTCTCAAAGCCCGCGTTGAACCTGGCCCGGCTCGAGGCTCCACTACTTTAAGGGAAAAAGGCGGGCTCTGTTCAAAATTGGCACGGCCTAAACCCGAAAGAGCTCGAGCCCAAAAATATATGGGCCGAACCCGGCTCAAATTCCTATCCAGGCCGGATTCCAACTAATTTTTCCAGTTTAACAAGGCCCGGCCGGCCAATTGATAGCCTAGGCCGAAATCCTCATTTTACTCGGCTTATCTAAAACCCCATTAACATCCATTGCCCCGCTGCTCTTCATGCAGAAGCTTAAAACCTTCGCGCAAAAGCCAGAACGCCTCATTAGGGGCGAAAATGCCCAAATGCCCCTCCTCCGTTAACTCAAAACCCTAATTCTTCTCTTATTCTTCTTCGTCTACTTGGTATTAATGGAATCAGCAATGCACTCTTCATCTCTCACCGTCAATGGTGTCCGCTCCAAAACGAGCCATTTGTCACTTCCATTCACTCACTCCTCTCGTTTCCCAAATCCCCTTCTACGAAAACCTCGTTTCCATCGATTTACAGTTGAATCCTCAAAACGACACTTTAATTTCCTCCAAAGCCACACGAATCTCAATACATTTAGATGTCTAGGGTTTTTAGGTGGATCAAAACCAGAAAATTTGGATAAATCTGATACCTCCCATTCGTCGCGTTCTTTATCTGTGAATTTAGTCAACATTGATTGGAATTCTCTTGTTTTTATACGAAAGCTGCTCGCATTGGTGTTGTTTTCCCTAGCAATCGGGTTTCTACCAATTAGTACGCTTCGAATGGAAGCCATTGCGGCACAGTCCGCTCCCATAGTTTCTTCGAACGAACAAGTTAGAAGGAAAAAAAGTTTGAATTCGAAGGATCACCAGTTTTCGGATTACACTTGGAGATTATTGGAGACAGTTTCGGTTCTTCTTCGGAAAATTGAAGATGTTAAATCCTCTAAAGGAGACATTAACAGTGTTAAAGAAGCGTTGAGGGAGGTTAAATTGAAACGAAAGGAGCTACAAAATGAAATTTTGAACGCATTGAATGCGGAATTGAGAGAGTTGAGGAGAGAGAAATCAGAGTTGATGAAGAAATCCGGAGGTGTTGTAGACTGGGTTTGGGAAGCTCAGCAAGAGCAGGAGAAGTTGTTGAAGCAGAAAGATGGTGGTGAAAAGGCGAGGGAGAAGATTGAGAGGTTGGAGAAGGGTGTGAGAGATGCAGAGGTAGAGTATAATCAGACGTGGGAAAAGATAGGGGAGATCGAAGATATGATGATGAGGAAAGAGACCATGGCTCTTAGTCTTGGGATTAGGGAGATTTCATTTATTGAGAGCGAAAGCGAGCTTTTGGTGGAGAGGTTTACTCGAAAGTGGAAGCAGAGAGGGGGCATCGACAGGTATCATTTCCTAATATTTTATTATTTTACATTGTTATTTTTGCTTCTTAACATCTTGTATCGTGCATAGTCACAAAGTCGGAATTCGAGAATTATTAGGCAGAGAAAATCACACAAATGGAGAAAATAGTGGAAGACTAAAGAAGTGAGAATCAAATACAAAAAACAAACATTGAAGGGGAGAGTGAGTTTTAAACCTGGATTTTTAAAATTGTCAGATCCTGAGTTTTAATTTAAACTTAATGTTATTAAGTTGTTTTTT
Organism: Chloranthus sessilifolius; assembly: GCA_021018995.1. Classification (NCBI taxonomy): domain Eukaryota; kingdom Viridiplantae; phylum Streptophyta; class Magnoliopsida; order Chloranthales; family Chloranthaceae; genus Chloranthus; species Chloranthus sessilifolius. The sequence goes on from CM037590.1 coordinate 8,611,410, forward strand.
TAGAAACAAGAATTTAAAATTTTTTCATTAATTTTGTTTTCAATGAGTTATGAGTAATTGAAAAATCATGTATTTAATCAATTTAGTCGTGATTAAAATGTAAAGTTCGCGAAAAATAAAGGTCCCCATGTGGAACCCGGGTTGAGAAGGAAGAATTTTGGTTGTAAATAAAGGTACACATAAAATTATTACAAAGGGAAATTAACTAGATGCAGTGTATATTCTATGAACAAGGAAACTGGAGACAGTTTTACGCTGATCATCCTGCAATTGATTAACCCTTGCATCACAGCAATAAAGATTAAACTTCTACATACATGGAGAGCTGAATAACCTGCACATTACAACAGCTAAGTATTAAACTTCTACATACATGGTACATTAGTACTTATTCCTCAAATAATTTATGAAGGCTTTTGCAAGTTTTGCTTCTTGATTTATGTTGGGTATGTTAAAGTATGGCGCACTTAACATAATGTACAAACTAAGAACATATCGGTAGTTGAGATGGATGTGTGGAGTAACAAAAGAGGATAAAATTCAGAACGAGTACATAAGAGAAATATGAGAGTGGCTCCTATAAAGGAAAACATTACTGAATATCGCTTGAGGTATTTTGGATAGGTTCGCCAGAGGCACGAAGCATACGAAGGGTTGAAACACTACAAGCACTAGGAAGTGGGAGAAGAGGAAGACCAGCGAAGCCTGGAGGGAAACTGTGAGAAGGGGTACTAAGGATTGCGAAGTTACATAGAACTTTGCGCTGATTAGGAATGAGTGGAGAAATAGGACTGGCAAAGCCGACTCCAAATAGATGGGATAAGATTGTGATGATGATGATGATGATGATGACGTTTCCCAGAATGTCTCTTAGATCTTCTCAATTGCATCAATTACTCATTTAGAAAATTTAGGCTATTACATGGCGTGCCGATTGGTCTATATTTGTGAAATAGAGTATAGCTTGTATGATTAGTGAGCGAAGCATTCAATACTATACAATGAGGTCTGTGGATGATAGCCCACTTAAAACTTAGATTTAACGGATTAAACACCACTAGTTGTGGTCAGTAGTATGCCTCAAATCTGATCCATGGAAAATAATTACGAAGAAAAATTCTGTCGGTGGCAACACTTCAGGATTTTAGGATTAGATTACAACACTTACATGTTCAGATTGTTAGGCTTTTGTTTTTTATTTCAAAGAGTGGGAATAGTCCCACATAGTGTTCTTAAAATTGCCTGGCGGGTTCGGGTGGTCGGGGGCATGTTCAAGCGGAAATCAATGGGTGGCACCTGGGCGGGCGCCCCAAGGTCCGGGCAGCCGCTATGTGTGTGTGTGTGTGTGTGTGTGTGTGTGTGTGTGTGTGTGTATATATATATATATATATATATATATATATATTTATTTATTTATTTCATCATAAATGTATATATTTTAATATATACATTCAATTTTATATCTATGAAAATTTAAAGAAGAAAAACTGAGGAGGAAGAAGAAGAAAAACAGAGGAAGAAGAAAAAAAAACATGAGGAAGAAGAAGAAAAAAATAGAGGAGGAAGAAAAAAAAAAAACTCACCTGTTGCCGGAGGGTTGTCGTCGGGGAGCCGTCGCAGGAGGCCTGCAGCCGCCTGAGGAGTGGGGCACCCGCCCAGGTGGGCAAACACTGGGGTGATGAGGCACGTCTGCTATGATGGAAACTGGTTCAAGTCATACGAATCATTGAAGGCCTGGCAAGATGTTCAAATGGGCAATTCGTCTACCTCGAACTTGCATTGGGGATGTCATGTTGCACTTCACTTCTGGCCGAGTTGTGACTCTAAAGGATGTGTTACGCATTTCTGATATTAGGACAAATTTAGTTTTGATTTCCTTTTGAATAAGACTGAGCTTAAATAAGTAATTAAATCTGATCAATATGTAATTTCTAAGAATGGAAAATTTATTGGGAAAGGTTATGCAACCTCTGGTATGTTTAAACTGAACGTTAAACTTAATAAAGAGGCTTCTACTTTTGCATATTTGATCTCTTCTGTAGAAATTTGGCATGGTGGATTATGTCACGTAAATTTTTGATATGTGAAATGCATGAGTAATTTAAGAATTATATCTAAATTAATTGATACTGATTGTGATAAATGTGTTTACTGTAGTCAATCTAAAATTGTGAGAAAATCATTTCCTAGTGTAGAAAGACACTAGCTAGAGGCGGTAAAAAGTACTTCATTACTTTTATAAATGATCACTCTAGGTTTTGTTATGTGTACCTGATTAGATCTAAGGATGAGGCTCTTAATATGTTTAAAATCTTTAAAACTGAACTGGAAAATCAACTTAACACCAAAATAAGAATGTTAGAAGTGATAGGGGAGGTGAATATACCTCAAACGAGTTTGATTTATTTTTTGAATCCAATGAAATTATCCATCAAGTTACGGCTCCTTATATTCCACAACAAAATGGAGTAGCTGAATGTAACAATATGACTCTAATTGAGATATTTAATACCATGCTGATTAGTTCGAGGCAGCCCTTAAGTTTCCGAGGAGAAATCCTTATTACTGCTTGCTACATACTCAATCGAGTACCTAGTAAAAAGTCTTCCTTAACCCCTTATGAGATTTGATAAAAGCTACCTCAAACTACTTTAGAACCTGGGGATGTCTAGCTAATGTTAGATTAACTGATCCTTAGAGACCAAAGTTAGGACCCAAAACAACTTTTTATGTCTTTGTTGGATATGCGCTTAACAATATGGCAATGATTTCTTGATTCTGAAAATAATAGAATCATAGAATCTAGAGTTGCTGATTTATTTGAAAATATTTTTACTGTAAATCGAGAAATAGTGATGGTTCATCTAGAGGTAATGAACTTAACTCTAACTCTTCTGAACCTAGAGCACTTGAATAAGAGGATTCACTTCAAATTGATATTGAACCTAGAAGAAGTAAAAGAGCTAGAGTCTCTAAAGTCTATGATTCTGACTTATTTACTTAAGCTAATGAAATAGATCCCACTTCTTTTAAGGAGGCTATGCCAGCACATGATGCCACCTTTTTTAGAGAAGCCATTGGAAATGGATTCTATCTTACAAAATCACACTTGGGAACTTGTTAATCCTCCTCCCAGGACCAAAACCATAGGGTGTAAATGGATATTTAAAAAGACACTTCGAACTGATGGTTCGATAGAAAAATATAAAGCTAGGCTTGTAGTTAAAGGATATAGACAGAAGGAAGGAATGAATATCTTTGATACTTACTCTCAAGTTTCTAGAATTACGTCTATTCAAGTTCTATTTGCAATTGCATCCATTCATGACTTGGTGGTCCATCAAATGGATGTTAAAACAGCCTTTTTACATGACGATCTAGAAGCAGAAGTCTATATGGATCAACCTGAAGGGTACGTAGTTTCGAGGAATGCACATAAAGTGCGTAAACTTGTCAAGTCCCTATATGGATTAAAGCAAACAATGACATGAAAAATTTGATAACCTATTAATTTCTAATAGATTTGGTAGAAATGAATGTGATAATTGATAAATGCGTATATTCTAAATTTAAAAATTCAACTGGTGTCAATATTTGTCTGTATGTGGATGATTTATGTAGAAATGGTAAATTTTAAGAAACAATTCCCGTCTTCTCATTTTGATATGAAAGACTTTGGAGAAGCTAATGTAATACTTGAGATTAAAATAATTAAAAGAGATGATGAGACCACTCTCACTCAGTCTCATTATATAGAAAAACTATTGAGAAGATATAATCATTTTGGCTGTAAACCGGTGTGTACACATTTTTGATCCAAGTGTTCATTTAAATCGTAATGAGGCTTATAATTTTAATCAAAATGAGTATACTAGTGTAATTGGTAGTTTGATGTATGCCGTGAACTGCACTCGTCCCAATATTGCCTTTGCAATAGTGAAACTATGTAGATATACTCATAATCCTAGTGTTGAACACTAGAAAGCAATTAAAAGAGTTCTCGGATATTTAAAACGAACCATTGATTATGGTCTGCATTACGGGAGATACCTTGTTGTGCTAGAAGGGTATACGGATGCTGATTGGAACTCTGCTTCTGATGAATGCAAAAGTCACTAGTGGATATATTTTTCCCATGGAGGGTGGAGCCTTATTGTGGAAATTGACAAAACAAACAATTATATCTAATTCCACTATGGAATTTGAACTTATTGCTATAGCTTTAGCAGGAGAAGAGGCCGAATGGCTTCAAAATCCAAGTTAACATTCCTTTTATAGTCTAAACCCATTCCTGCTGTTGTATTAAATCGTGATTGCAATGCCGCTACTGGAAGAGCCAATAGTAATAAGTATAATAGAAAGTCCCGACAGATTCGTCTCAAACATTGAAACGGAAGAGAATTACTCATGGATGGAGTAATATGAATTAATGAGATTAGATCGTCAAAGAATCTGGCCGACCCTTTAACAAAGGGCATTGCAAGGGAGAAAATCTGGAGCACATTGAAGGGAATGAGAATTAAGCTAATAGAAAAATGACTTACTAGTAATGGGAACCCAATCCGAAGAACGGAGATCCCAAGAACCTGGTTCAATGGGAAAAACAAGTTACTAAGTGATTCAATGAGATACACTATATTTATAGGAGAACATAATTCCCCAAGTCCCTTCCTATAGTGTGGATAGTGCATGGATTATGTGACCACAGAGGCTGAGATTTTCTTTTAATGAGTTCTATAGCTCTTATGAGTGGGGTGTGTAGTCACATTGGCACTCTTGATAGATTCGCCTATATGACTGGAGGTGGGGCCGCCTCCTATGAGAATATGGCTAATTCTCTAGAGCGCTCATGAAACTAGCATAAAGCAGACTGCAGCCTTGATACACATGGAGACACCGTGGATGACTGTGTGTTGTGTGAATGTCTTATCACCAAAGAACTTAGTTTTGTAAGACTACTGTCACTAAGCTTTTGATAATATCTTTGCTCAACCCTACATGAAGGTTCAAGTATATGTACACCTTTACTTTTGCATTCAAATCCAACTTTGCCCATTTCATTTATTTATCTATTTTATTTGTCTTTTCATATTTACACCTTTGAAACAAGTGGGGATTGTTGGGATTTTTGTTTCAAAGAGTGGGAATAGTCCCACATCGTCTCTGAAGGGTTTGGGGATGTGGTTCATTAAAGCCAAGTTTTGGCTAAAGGCTTGATGGCTTTTAAGGGACATTCAACTTTGTTGGTCGACCTCCCCTATGCACCTTCATCAAGACTATGCCAATACCACACACTCACACATGCACGTGTGCGACGTGCCGAGCTGAGCCATTATATAACACACACACACACGTGTGCCGAGCCGGGCCTGGTTGGGTTCGGGTCTGATCTTGAATTAATTTTTTAGTCAAAGTTTTTTTGTTAATTATTTCTCAAGGGTCAGCAGAGATCCGAAGTAAAGACCCTTGAAAACTCTTTCGTGCTATTCAGAAACCACGACAGCAAGACAGAGTGAGATTCTCGAAACCTTCATGTTTTTCTCAAAAGAAATCAAAATTAATCCATGATTAATCATAATCCCTATATTTCTGTAGCAGTATACAATATATATAAATAGATAAAATCATAAAAGAACAAATTCTATTCTAACAAAGTATCCTGATTTATTTAGACTCTAATCTAGACAAATAAAGAAGGCAAATATCTCTAATTGTTCCTATCTTTTAGCATCCTAATATAGAGGACCATTACTATAAAGAAAAAGAGAAAAAGTAAGAATACTTTTTTCACAAATTTCTCTTTTGAGATTACTGAGAATGCAATCTCGTTAATCTGCACTTGCATAATTTCTTAAGTGATCATGTGACTGCAATTACTGAGATTACTGACCAATTTAATGTGATCACGTGGGCCCCGTTTAAGGCCCAGTTTGTCTGCTGTCTTGGCCCGATTGTGGTTCCCATTAAGGTTCTATTTCAATCCCATTTTAGCTTCAAATCTGGTCCCCTTTTTTGGTTCTATTTCCTCGCCCTTTCAATGCATTGCATCATCATACAGTTGTTTTGGAGGTGTACGTTAATGATATTATTGTCATTGATAGTCACAGCTATTAGATTGAAGAGGTGAAGAGTCACTTTCAACATCATTTCTATACTACCGACTTGGATCGATTACACTATTTTTCGGGCATTGAAGTGGTTAGATCCAAAATGGGCATTTATCTATCTCACCGTAGATATGTAATGAGGCCCTGTTTAGCAACCCTTTTCTAAAAATCACTTTTCAGGTGCTTTAAAGAGGTTACCACTACCTGATTCTCAAATGTTTATTCCCAAAAGAGTTTATCACATGCTGAAAATAGTGTGGTGTGAGAAGCAGCTTGAAGCAACTTCTCAAGACAACACCATTTTAAGCTAGAGCTGGTTGTGGATGAGGACAGATGCCAGACTTGTTGGAGAGTTGATTTATTTAAATATGACTAGACTCCATATCACTTTTTCAGTTAATGTGTTTGGTCGGTTCATGTAGGCACCACGTGTACCGCATATGGAAGCAGTCATCCGAACACTAAAGTATTCAAAATGAGTTCCAGGTCTAGGAGTCCTTTACAAATCAAATGGTTAGCTTCTTATTGAGGGTTATTCTTATGGAAACTATGTTGGGTCCTTGCTTCCTGTACTTTTGTAGGAGGTAACCTAGTCACCTAGAAAAGCAATAAGCAAAACTTTATGACCAATTCATGTGCTGAATCCGAGTATAGAGCAATACCTCTTATCGCATGTGAGCTCATGTGGTGAAGATACTAATACTGAGTTGGTTTTCCAGTAGAAGGTCCTATCAGGTTATACTGCGACCATGAAGCAGCTTAACTGCTGAACACAACCTATAATCTTATGTTTCATTAAAGAACCAAGCATATAGCGGTGGTTTGCCTCTTTTTTAGGGAAAAAATGGAGAATAATGAGGTTGATGTGAGAGCTGTGATCGAGTTAGTGATGTGGGACAAGACCCTAAACTACGTGAATGCTTATGAGATGAATATTTGCCGAAATTAAACTAAATTAATTAAACAATAAACCTGAAAATAAGGCGAATACCTTAGGGCTTTGTAGTTTTCCATTCGGGTGATTGGTCGGATTCAGGAAGGGTTCGGTCCATACGCTAGATCCGCTAGATTCGCGGTTTAGATCGGTCCTAGAGGAAGAACTCTAGCTTTTCCAGATTAGGGCGTCATTCGTGATTCAATGATGGAATCACGAGTGTTCTAAGGGTTTTGATTCGGGTTGGTTTAATGACTCGGATGAAATATGGGGCTTGAATCAGATCGATTCGTGAACTCAGATGGGATCTAGGGTTTATGAACTTCGGGGTATTTAAAGGTTGGATGACTGGGTTTAGGATTTATGAGATAGGTTTGATTCAATGGCTCTGATGAATGCTAGGGTTTATTTTTTGGCTGAATCTAGGCTGTTTGATGATTGATACGCAAGTAAAAGATAAAATCAAAGAAAGGGATAGAAAGAAGATAGATTTTGGGCTTCATACCCTTGGCTTCACACCAAACCCTTCTCGGAAAGCGAAGATTCACTCTTCGAAGAAACTCATCTCAAGTTCCAAAAGCAAAAGTTCTTTCATTCCATAATAAAAAAATAATTACATTGTTTATATAGGAGGCCTCTAAAGCAAAAGAAAACCCTAAAACAAATACTAAAAAAAGACAAGTATGCCCTTACGACTTAAATTCCGTCAAAATTCGCATTGTAGCTTGATCAATCGAGGTACTGTAGCACTGTAGCGCGATCAATCGAGGTACTGTAGCACTGTAGCTCGATCAAGCGAGTTACTGTAGCAACCTTCAGTTTCTCAGAATTTAAATTGCTTTTCCTTCTTTTCCACTGGCTGCAATCGATCGATCGATTGAATGGTCGATCAATCGACTGGGGATTGCTCCATACACTAATTCTGCTCCTTTAAGCTTAGTTTTGATTCCCTTTTTGTTTCTTCTTACGCTGGAAATCTGTTGCGGCTCAAATCCAAGGCTCTCGATCTTGGCGTTCCCCGTCAGTTAGTGGATATGTTTTCATAAGTTCTTTGTGAAGTGAGTTGGAAGGACTTCAGTCCAGCTGGGCATTTATGATATATATATATATATATATATATATATATATATATATATATATATATATATATATATATATATATATATATATATGCTTCAGCTCGAGGGAGAGTGCCAAGAGTTATTCTCTTTATTTTAGTGTCTATGTGCTTTATAGCACATAGGGGTAACTTACTCATTAATGAATACTAATGGCATACTTATGATTATGGATAATTTCCTTATGAATAAAATATTTAAAGGGGACTTGCAACACATGTATTGTGCACGCCCCATTGGGTTGTCTCTCTTGTTCTCTCTCTGTCTTCTTCTAACTTCTGTTCTTTTGTTCTTGCTAACCCTAGTTTCCTATCTTGGAAGCCCTAATTTCTAATCTAACCTCTAACCCTAGATAGAATGAATAAGGGTACATCTGTTCGCGCCTACGTGATTTCTGAGGGTGGTTACATTCGTAACCCACTGAAACCTGTGAACTGCTTGGATTTAGACGATGGAGATCATTTCAATCTTTCACCCAATGGATCTTGAGACTATAAGCGTACCATCAAATGGTCATTTTTTATTACACGTGGCACAAATCCCCAAAAATCACATCATGCTCAAACGAGATTTTAGGCAATTTTTTGGGGATCTGTGCCATGTAAAATAAAAAACAGACCTCTGATGGTAAACCCATGGTCTCAAGAGCCTTATCGTGGGGAAGATTGGAGGTGAAAAATGATCTCCATCGTCTGCTTGCCAGCAGTCAATGGGTTTCAATGGGTGTCGAATGTAGGTGCCCTCAGAAATCACATAGTCGCAAACAGAGGTACCCAATGAATAAATACATTTTTGTGCAAAAGAAAGCCATTAAGAATCTGACGACCATGGAGGCACACACTTTAAAACATATACTCATGCTCTACCTCACGTTGTACCCATTCTGAAGGGTATCTGTGTTATTTGTTGCATGCGTGTCTGATTATCTTCGTTGCAATATGTGTTCATTTTATGATTCATTTGTTTCCTTCACAAAAAAAAGGATTTCTTCTGTTACATGGTGATGTTAAAAACATTCAGTATCCTCATGTTAGCGTTTATTCCAATTCACAGCATGCCAAAGAGTTCGACTAGCACACTCTCCAGAGCTGATATCCAGAAAGAACTTGAAAGAGCCCAAAAAGAATATTGGGAGCAAATGATGCTGCCAAGAATTTTGCAGGTTGATGATCCCGATCTTTTCTTAGATCAGAACACTAAAGATTTTGTTCTAAAAATCAGTCAAACCCTTAAAGAGTCGAGGGAGCTGCAGATTAATATGGAAGCTTCTATAAGAAAGAAGTTGAAGAGGTTTGGACATGAGAAGCGCTTTCTTGTGAACACACCAGTGGATGAGGTTGTAAAGGGCTTTCCAGAAGTTGAATTAAAGTGGATGTTTGGAAGTAAAGAGGTTGTTGTACCTAAAGCTGCCAGTCTTCACTTGTATCATGGATGGAAAAAGTGGCGTGAAGAATCTAAGGCAAACCTGAAAAGGAATTTGTTAGAAAATGTTGAACATGGAAAACAGTATGTGGCTCAAATGCAGGTAGTTTTGCTCAAATGTTATCCAAGTACAAGTATGTTTTGAAATCTTGATAAATGTTTGGACTACTTGTAACATGGATGATGATTGTCTATCTGGCCATGAAAAAATGGTATGCATGAACTTTGCTGTAACTGTTGTAACACTTTCAGCTTTCTTTATCCTGATTCTTGTTTAGTTGAAATTTGTGAAGTTTCCGAAGCAATCCACAATTATCAAGGAGAGGCACTACATGGTGTCTGATCCATTATGATGAAGAAATACTACCCACTTTAATGCAGTCCATGCGCAGCCACCAAAACAGAGGTGTGTTGCCAATCAATTCCATGATTGTATAGATTATAGAGTACCTCAACGAAATAACAAATATGCAACTCCACTTTCATAAGACACTCTGTAAATATGCAACTCCAACAACACAAGACACTCTCAGCCGCTTCAATTCACAACCGAAGAACACTGTAAATGTGCAACATAAGACAAACTCTCAGCCAAAAATAAACACAACGGCATATATAAAATCACGAAAAGGTCATAAACACTTCAAATCTCCACCAATCAACACCATTCACAACCATAAGGTAGCTAGCTGGATTGCTATCCATATCCAATAAATGATGGACAAAATTTTTTCAACAGAACTCATAACCACAAAAATACGTGTCAGGATATGGTAAAGCTGAACTTCACCAGAATTAAGATTCTTCACACAATATCAATCAAATAAAAAGAGGAACTAAGCAGAGACACTCTACAGATCATTCCGCTCCAAACCATACTGATTTCCACCAAATTTATTACCCCACAAACTCCAGAAGCATGGAAAACTGTGAACCCATTCACTCTTATCAATCCATTCGAAACGCCAAGAAAATAATTCAAACACCATAATTCCTTTTATAGATGCTAATCATCTTAGCAAATAGATTAGAACCCCATAAAAATCTGATACATTTGAGGTCAAACATTTGGCCTTACTGATGTCAGCATAACACTATTGTAACGTCGACGTGGATGACCTGGCACAAAGGGTTTAATTGTCATCCTCTGATTCCAAAAAACTACGTTGTAGATTTAGGGTTAAATGTAGTAAAGGGTGTTAGGTATAAGGGTTAGGGTAAGAGGGAGGGAGGGAGGGAAGGAAGGAGAGATGTATGCCGAACTTTTGTGTGTCACTGCCTTTTATATTAAAGTAGAGATATACTACATACACACCAACAAATAGCACACACTCATACACAGTACACACACTACGAAACACAAGTTCTTGTCACAAAGTTCTCCAAATTAATCAACTTTTTGAATTTTTTTCGAATAGGTAGTTTACCGAACTTCTGCTGATTGATCAATCAATTCAGCGATTCACTGCATTTTTTGAATTTTTATTAGTCATACATGCTTTATGAGTGTGAAATTGTGATGCATGTGGATTATGAAATGCATCTATTTTATTGCGTAAAAACATCATTTTTAACTGTAAATAGGTTAAGATATGCTTTATATTTTTAATTTTTATAATCCCCAAATGTTTCTTGAATTTCTCCTGTATCTTTCTCGAATGTATTCTAATTAAACCGAAATGACCTGCAAAATTATTGCCAAATCCGAACTTGGTTACAATGGCACAAGTCTCAAACCTTAAGAAATAATGACAAGATATCTTAAAATAATAAAGTTCATCACTCCCACTCCCTAAAATATCCTATTTATAAACATTAAATCCACCTATAAACCTAACTTTACTTAAAACCAGTTCCACTTCAATCCTACAAGACTAATACTTTTTTTGATCGGTTTCTGTTAAGATAATACAATTACGTCCAGAGCAAAATGAAGCAACAAGTTTAGAAAGGTTAGAAGAACCAGATAAAAGGAAAAAAAGCAAAAGAAAAAGGATATGCTACCCTATCGACAAAAAAAGAAAGAAGAGAAAAGCTGCCCCAAATAGGCCCAAGCAGATATCACCCTTCGCTTAACAATTTGGCCCAAAAAACCTCAAGCTCAATCATTTGAGAGGAGCACCGAGCATCCATTGAACGCCTTGGCCAACGCGGCCCAAGATAGGAGGGTATTGGAGATGGAGATGATAATCGTCTGCATGGAGTTCCAAATCCCTGCAAAATTTCGTCTACAAGACTAATACTTTGAAAATCTCTTTCATCCAATGTAGACCTTAAATGACTAAAATTTTCTTCTTTTACTCCAAGTCACTTATAATTTTTTTTTAGTTTTTTGATTGATAAGCTCGGCTCGAACCTGCAACCTTTTAGAAATTTCCTAATCTAGTTTAAAGCTAATACTGTATAGAACATTAGATTACTGTAATTTAAATTCTTTTTTAAAAATAACTTCTGAACCATATTAATAAGTTATGTATTGCAAAGTAAATGCTAAAAGGGTGTAAAGGTGTAAAGTAATGCACTAACCAAAATATTGTGGCGATGCTCGCATACAAAATTCCGGAAACCGGACAATAAATTAGTGGATCATCACTGTGCAAACTATTACATATGATCATTCAAAATACTAAATTCACGAAAACGCAAGATCTATCGTGATATATTCTACAACATGCATACCGCTTCTGTACATACACATGCCATAGTTACTTGGTTGTAAATTAAAATATTCTTTTATGGCATTTTCTGTGATTACGTACCTGTTTTGGAAGTCAGATCTTTGTAGGTACCTTGTGAAGCTGCATATCACTGAGCAGGATTTTCTTGCTAATTTTGCTTTTATATGGCTAGAATTCCATTCTGTGCTGTTTCTCTTCGCTGAACCGTTTTGCAAAAATTCCTTATGGTACCACATCAGGTTCGTAGAGGTTTTCAAGTTATCACTTCACAGATCCTTTTCCATTTTAGTGCAATCTCTCAGAATACTTTCTGTTTTTGTTGTTGTTAGTGTGTGTGTGATTTTTTGTTTTATATATATATATATATATATATATATATATATATATATATATATATACACTTCGCTGGCTAATACGTTTTATATTCTTGTGTTATAGAAGAGATGTCTTTAATTTACAGTTCAAAGTTCCATTTTGTCTGCTGATCATATGTCTTATGTGATCGGTTATTTAATATACTTTATGGCAGGAGAGAATCCTCTTGGACCGAGATAGGGTTGCGGCGAAAACATGGTACAATGATGAAAGAAATAGATGGGAAATGGATCCAATGACTGTTCCTTATGCTGTATCCAAGAAACTGATAGAGAATGTTCGCATTAGGCATGATTGGGGTGCCATGTATGTCGCACTCAAGGGCGATGACAAAGATTATTATGTTGATATCCAGGTTAGACACATATAATGTCAGGTTTTTATCATTTTGCTGGTTCACAGATGAGATTGAATTTCTTTGTTTGCCTTTTTTCACTTCACATGAAAAATCTATCTCCCATCAAGTTTGGTCCTTGGGATTCCTGTCTTGTATAATCTTCAATTATGCTTCTAATTTTCTCTACTTGTTGCAGGAGTTTGATATGTTGTTTGAAGACTTTGGAGGATTTGATGGGCTTTATCTTAAAATGCTGTCATCTGGCATTCCAACTGCCGTTCAATTGATGTGGATCCCATTCTCAGAGTTGGATATCCAACAACAGTTTCTCTTGACAATGAGGCTGTCTTATCAATGCTTAGTTGGATTCTGGAAGTCTGGAATTGTATCATATGCGAGAGAGTGGATTTTCAGAAAGATAAAAAATATTACAGATGACATAATGATTATGATTGGTTTTCCTATTGTGGAGTTTATCATCCCAAAGATGGTAGGATTTAGAAAAGGAAATGAACCGTGCAACTATAAATTTTTAGTTTAAACTATACTTTTTAGGCAGGTTTAATTATTAACATTGCAAATTATTTTGCCGTACTTTATTCAAATAGAACTGTAATTGAGTGTGATGTCTTTTTATCTGTTTCTATTTGCAGATAAGAATGAATTTGGGAATGGCATGGCCTGAGGAAGTTGATCAAACTGTTGGCTCAACATGGTATTTGAAGTGGCAGTCTGAGGCAGAAATGAATTTCAAAAACAGGAAGAGAGATGGCATCCAGTGGTATCTTTGGTTTATTATCAGAAGTGCCATATATGGATTTGTGTTGTTTAATGTGCTGCGTTTCATGAAGAGAAGGATACCTAGACTCCTTGGTTATGGACCTTTACGTAGAGACCCAAATGCACTGAAACTACGGAGACTGGTACTTGTCATTTTATATCAAGTTTATATGTATAACATATTTGTCTGGCTGCTTTTAACAAAATAAAAGTGATGGTTTAACCATCAGACCTTCCATGGCTGTTTTATTTGATAGGTAATTAATAGGGTAAATTGATAAAAAAATATATACATTGAAGCACTTTGAGTTTTTAGCGAGATGCTTCAAACCCCTTAAAGGAGAAAAAAACAGCAGACTGCCCTAGAGCATCCCAGACAAAAAATAAAACAAGAGCCAAATCAATGTGTAGTCACAGCTCAAGCTCAAAGAAATCCTCAAACACCAGCTGATTAAGAAGCACCCCTGTTACACAATAAGACACACTATTTCATTTCCCCGAGAATATTCCACAATGATAAAACTTTGGATGCCTGAAAGTTCCCTGATCTCATCAAAATAAATTTGCAGCCACCAATGGTAGGAGTCTCCTTTAGGCCCCATCCAGTGACATTCAGGGAGTCTCCTATAACAATCACCAGTTTCTTATCAAGGGAGTGATAGAGGTGAAGGCCCTAGAGCGAGATATCATACATCTAGAAGTTTTGTTTAATTCTATTTCCACTATTAATTCCTATTTGGGACTATGTTTTCTTGGATTTTTTAACTCTAGTAGACATTGCACTGTTTGGGTAAACTTTTTATTTTCAAATTTCGGGAATTTTTTAAAAGTGAATTTGATAAAATTTATAACTCATTTTACCGATAAAAAAGTAAAAGAAAAACTTACAACTCATTTTGTTAAATCTCACATACACATTGACTTAAATCATGTTCTTGCAAGTTTGAGGCTGTCTGGTTATGTATACGAAGTCTTCAGTTTCCTTTTGTAATAATTATCATCACTTCTTTAAAAATGTGTCTTGTGCTTTTCAGATCGATTCCATTAAGTATGATTTTCGTCATTGTAATTATCATGGTTTATTGTATTTTGTTTCTTGTTTGTCTGGGGCAACTAACTGAGAACGATTATTTTCCTGTTCCTTACAGAAAGCTTATTATAAATATAAATTGAAAAGAAGGATCCGTAAGAGAAAGGAGGGTATTGATCCGATCAGATCTGCTTTTGACAAAATGAAGGTTGAATGTGCATTCAAGGCTTTTGAAAATTTTCTATATTTTACCATCAAGAAATTTTCAACTGAAACAGTTTGCATGACATTTTGATTGGATGATTTGCAGAGGGTAAAAAATCCACCAATACAGTTGAAGGAATTTGCTAGCGTTGATTCAATGAAGGAGGAAATTAATGAAATTGTGGCATTTCTACGAAATCCTAGTGCATTCCGGGAAATGGGTGCTCGTGCACCTCGGGTATGAATTGCTATCATATTAAGTTCCTTTTTTCATAGCAGAACTACCTCGCGTTATTAAAATGTGCCAGTGTATGCCGTTATTGGGACCCTCTTGTTAGAGGTTACCATCAAAATGTTAAATTACAGTGCATATGCTTGAAGCATCTAGGATTATCTTGGAACTTTCCTCCTTGATGCTTGACAGCTCGAGTGAGTATATTGCAAGAATTTACCTGCACAAGTTTGTTTTATCGACTAGAAAATTTTCCACTCTTGCCTATTGATAACACAGTTCTGGTTTTCTATTATAATGGTTAATGACTGTTATGTCTCGTGCCTCTTCTCCATTCTCGTGGATGCCTCTCTTAATCAAATGGTAGGCATGGGTTTTGTTGCTCAAGTGATTGTGATTGCTCGAGAGATGCATTCAGCAAATATACTCCCCAACCTCTTTTTTAGTATTGAATCAGTATTGTACATTTTTTGTAGTGATATGAAAGCCTTTGAACAAAGGGCAATCGATTGCATTCACTCACTTGCAACAAAGTTAATTTTTGAAGTTCATTTAAGCTTCTGTTTTTGTCTTTGTTGAGTTGAAATATGATTTTATTTCCTCATGTTAAATCTACAGTTGACTTTTTACCCCATCGAAATGACAAAATCTCTCTCCCCATTTCTTTCTCTCTCTCTCTCTCTCTCTCTTGCACATTTATGAATTCCCTAGCGGTTTTTATGCGTTTTTCTGCATATTTGGAGATTCCGTGGCCACTACATGAGCATTCTTAGAAATGTACCTAGCCCAAAGTGCATGAAGAATACTTACAACTATTGACACACTATACAAAATAGTGTCTTGTCTATACAAATATAAGATATTTTAATGTTCATTTGGTAATTTACGGAGCCCTAAAAAATTTACTATCCATGTCTTCAAAGTTATCCTCATAAGATTTGGAAGTAGCATCAATTTTGTTAGGATTAATTTTCAGATACTGATTATCCTTTCATCCTTATGATTTGCAAACAGGGACACAAGTGCTGAATAGCAGTATGGATGAGAGTGGAAAAAACAAACCTGTAACATTTAAAAATGAAGGCATGTTCGTGTACATATACAAACATAGACATACAGATAGAGTGTCTTACCTCTCCACTCCATTCTGTTTAGGGCTAAACTCTATTACTCCACAATCCTTCATGTTGTTTGTCAATAATTCTCTCCATGCCTTTATTGGTTTAACTCTTCCTCGTGCTTCTAATGTTTCAATCCTTTGTACTAGGGCTGTCTTAGGTCTTTGTTGGACATGCCCAAACCTTTGTATGGGCCTTAATTTTCTCTTTTATTGGGGCCACTCCAAAACTTCCTCTGATATACTTGTTTTGAATTTTATATTTTCTTATTATTTCATGCACCCACCTCAGCATACTGTCAAGTGGTGATTTTTCCTGGCGCATGAGATGCATGGTTTGAGCTATCGAGGAGGCGTGAGGCATCGGGCGAGGTTGCGTGGTGCATGCGGGATGAAGGCGAAGATCATTGTAGTTAAGGTGATGCTATAGCCTCGCCATGGAGAGGCTTATAGCATTTAGCAACAAAAAACACCATCAAACTTCAATAGCTAGCGGAATATGATATAGCCACACCATGGAGTCGCTATAGAAGTATAGTGCCATAGTCATTGCTATCTTCTCTATTCCTAAAATCCATTTAAGTTATTTTAGAGTTATAATGAGGTAATTTTGTCATTTCTTAAAATTTTAAGGGCTTTTAGTATTGATGGTAGTGTTATAAGGGTAATTTTGTCCAAAAAACTATAATTAAACTTACAAAACCCTAAAAGGCCTAAACATTTGCCGCTCTCTTTCTTGGGCCGACAATCTCTCTCTCTCTCTCGTGCCCATCCCTCTCTCTCGACGATCTCTCTCGTGTCCAACTTTCTCGGTAGCTCTCTCTCTCTCTCTCGGCTATCTCTCATCTCTCTCACTCTCTCATCTCTTAGATTTCTCGAAACTCAGCATCTTTTGATATTTGACTGCAGATTTCGCGGTTCTCAGCTGATTTCTCAGCACTCAGCAAAACAGCAGTCAACGATAAGTATATGTTTTTTGGTTTATATCTTCTTTTTTTTGTTTTTTCCACTTAACAGAATAGCAAATTTGCAAATTTCTATTTTTTTTGTTTATGACGACTGATTTCTCGGCGCTCGGGTTTCATTTTATTTTATATCACTAAGCCTCTGCTGCCTGCATTGAAATTTGCTCATTCTTTTTTAACTACTTGACACTTGAGAGTTTTGATTTTTTTTTTTTTTTTTCAACTAACAGTCAACAGAGTGACTAGCCTATCCTTGATCTTCTCTTCCCTATGTCCCCCCTTATGCCTAATTTTATTTTCCTTTCTCGCTGTCAGGAGCATTCCATTTCTTGTACGGTTAATTCTGAAGGGTCTGTAGTTCAGGGGCACTCTTCCTAATCCAATAATGAGCTGAGATAAGACCCAGACAGAGTCCCATTGGCCGGGAATGGATTTTTTACCCTTCTGGCCGTCTTGCTACGCTCGTTCTCTAGGAGATTTTGAAGGCATTTTGGAAGGAAAAAGTGCCCAGACAGAGTCCCATTGGCCGAGAAGGGATTTTTTGTATGGATTTTTTACCCTTCTGGCCGTCTTGCTACGCTCATTCTCTAGGAGATTTTGAAGGCGTTTTGGAAGGAAAAAGCGCTTTCTCCTTGGATCAGTTTAGGCCAGTTTGGACCCAGTGCAAAAAGCCGCACCCATTGCGCAAGGCTCCACTTTCAGCAGGGTCTGGGAGAGTTTAGGCTAGTTTGGACAAAAATCAATTGGATTAGTTTAATGGTGCTGCCCCCTTACGTTAAAGTAATCACATGCAGTCAGGGATATATTATGTTCATTATTAATGAATAATGGTTTAATGATAACAATTTTTCAACTTTCAAGTAGGACTGATAAACTGATTATGATTTGAGCTATTTATGGGTTATCACTAAGCTTCTCTTTCCCTTTTCATGAAAACTTTAGTCCCTTCCTCTCTTGGCACATCTTTCTCGAAACATTAAACCCGCAACACGGGATGCTATCTTTCTTGCCCCTTTATCTCGCCGAAGCTTGAAACCCCAAAGAAAAAGATGAGAAGAAAATGAAAAAAAAGAAATAAGGAGCAGAAGAAGAAGAAACAAAGTAGTTTCTCTCTTTCTCAATCCCTCTCTCTGTTTTTCTCTGTTTTTTGTAATAAACCCAATGTTACTAGTAAAAAATAATTCATGCTATTGGTAGGATGTAATGATCATTTTAGAGAAAGATAAGGGTAAAATGGTATATTTGATTCAAGGGTGAATTGGTCATTTTAGGAAAGGACAGGGGTAAAATGGCAATTTTGATTCAGAAATGAAATGGCCATTTTGGAGGAAGACGGGTCTAAAGATTGAGAGGCATAACAGCCATTTCGGATGAAGACAGGAATAAAAAGATAACTTCGTTCACGATATAATGGTCATTTAAAAAAAAGATAAGGTTAAAAAGATAATTTTAATTAAGGAATAAAAAGTCGTTTTCCAGAAAAAATAATGACAAATGATTTTATATAAGTTGATACACCAAACCGCAGCTTAACAACCTAACTTTATATAAAGACAAAGGGGGTGGAGACTGGTCGAAGAGGTTGAAAAAAATATTTTTGACCCTTAGAGATGGCCAAGGGGCACAAAAAAGGAGGTGATGCGGTACTTAGCTGTTGGAGATGGCTGTGGGCAAAGTTAAGAAGGTGATGCAATACTTGGCCTACATAGGTAGTCAAGGGGCACTGTGAAAGAGGTGATACAACCTTGGAAGTGGCCAAGAGATACAATCAAGGAGGTGATACAACATTTGGCGCACTTGGAGATGGGCAAGATGTACAGTCAAGGAGGTGATGCCGCATTTGGCCCTTGGAGGTGGCCAAGTGGCACAATCGAGGAGGTGATACAGGGCAGTCATTGGAGGTTGTCAAAGGCACTTTCAAAGAGGTTATGCAGGACTTAGCCCTTGGAGGTGGCCAAGGGTCACAATCATCGAGGTAATATAGGACTTAACCATTGAAGTGGCCAAGAGTTACAGTAAAAAAAGAAGTGAATACAGATAGAGACAAAAATGGGCAATGTTGGTATTTTTAAAATAGTTAAGGGAAAAATGATAATTTTATCCTAATAAGAATAAAAATAAGGATAAGATAGGGATAAGGATAAAAATAAAAATATCGATAACGATAAAGAGAAAGATTAGGATAAGGATGAAAGAAAATGACATAAGAAAAATAGTAAAATTTTTTGAGGAGGTGGAGGGATATTATTACTTTTAAAGTGCGAGTGAAGACCATAAATATGTGTGTGTAGGGGCGGTGGGGGGAGGGGATGGAGTTTCATCTCATCCCTCTCCCCATCCAGCTAAAAAGAGAGAAGGAGAAGAAGGACAGGCTCGGGTCCAGCTCCGGTGCAGCTCCGCTTGGGTCAGCTCAGTTCAGCTCTGTCTGCGGCTAGTCAGGCACGTTGAATTTCCTTTAGTGGCCTAATTAGTTTAAAAAATCCTTGAAATTAAATTAGAATGATTATTAGTTATTTAGGTAGTTAATCAAGGATATTATTTGAATAATTAGTTTTCGAAAGTCTAAAAATTAAAATGCATATTTTAAAAGAAAAACTTGTTTTCATTTCAAAACTGCAACTCCTTAAAAGAGATCTATTTTTGAAAATGTTTTATTCGACATTTATTTTTAATATCCAATATTTGAAAGGTTTTATTTTATGGGATTTTCTGATCAATATATGATTTTTGATTGATTTGGAAAATCAAAAGTTTCGGTATTTATTATCAGTATCTATATTTGTATCTGACATATGACATCAATATTTGCATCTGATTTCTTAATTTCAAATGTGAATTCCGAAAGTTTAATATTGTATCAGAGCTGAGGACAAATGCCTCCCGTTGGGGGGTAGAACCCCCTAAGGGGACTCGGTTTTAGTCCTACATCTGAAAGGCTGTCCAAAGTTATCTGTATTTGTTTTTATGATATTCACGACTGAAATACCGAAATGCTAATGGAAAATTAAAATTGCTGGCCAACATATGATCGATGATTGTCGATGATGCAGGACAAACGCTAAAAAACCTAATTATGCGAGTTTGGGATTAACTTTAGAATGAATTGAATAGCGGAAAGATTCAAAATCATTCAACACGTAAAATTAATTCAATGAATTCAATACGACGGTTAGATTAATCCATTTTAGCGTTCGCATGCACGAAGATCTCCCGATCTAGAAAGACGACTCCGATGAGGGAACTCGAGTTTCGCTCTAGTTTAGGGCATCAAGCGATGATTACAATATCGTCTCTTGACTCCTCGGGGATTTTAAATGAAATAAGGCTTAAAATAATTCAGTAAAAGGGGAACGATTTAGGATTTTTTAATTTTTATCGATGGAAGTAAAGAAAAATATTACCTGACAATAATTCTAGAAAGACAGAAATAAAAGGGATAGATTTCCAAGGCTTCACACCAAGGATTTTCCGAAGCTTCACACTACGGCTGTACGTCGGCTTTGCACCAAGTCGCACGAGAAACGATTGCTCACTCCTCAAGGTTTGAAGGATTCACTCCCTCGGTTGAAAACTCTTCTCAGGCTTTCTAGGGTTTGCACAAAAGCAACTCTCTTTTCATTCAATAATCAATTCACCCCTTACAATGTTTATTTAGAGACCTTATATAGGAGGCCTCCCTAAAGAAAATAAAACCCTAAAACAAATACTAAAAAAGACAAGTGTGCCCTTAAAAACCTAAATTTCGTCAAAATTCGCACTGTAGCTCGATTAAACGAGGTACTCTAGCTCAATCAATCGAGTTACTGTAGCAACTTTCAGTTTTCTCCGATTTTGAACTACTCCCACTGGCTACAATCGATCGATCGATTGAATGGTCGATCAATCGACTGGGCATTGCTCTGACACACTAATTATGCTCCTTTAAGCCTTTCTGAAGCTGAAAAATTTGCTGCAACCCAATTCCAATGCTCTCGATCTTGACGTCCCCCGTCAATCTCCCTGACTCAAAATGTTTCATTACCGATGAAACATGTTTGCAGTATTGATCAAGTGTATTGGGACTCGAACGGTGGAACTCCTTGCAAGTAACCCAAACGATATCGCCACCTTTCCGTGCTGTGAGATACTCTTGATTATCACCTTCAATGGCATGGAAGCTCGGAAATCCTATGACCTTGTCATTCGATCCTTTCTCATATTGCACAGGTAAGGCACGAGATAGAAACTGGGTAAATGGGTGTGATTCGATTGGGTGCTCAATAAGGAATGGATTAAAGGGCGGGGTTGTGGGATCTAGAATAGGCGTAAGATTCGTTACGGTAACTATCGGATGGCTGCCCTTGTCTAGAGGAAAATTTAGACCCCAATCCTTACCCTTTTCTGAGATTGGAAAAGATTCCACATGCTCGCGAATATAAGGAATTAACACAAAACCGTTAGTATCAAATTCATTAAATATATTCAATGTGTTAGTACTAGAGGAAAGTTTAGACCCCCATCCTTACCCTTTTCTGAGATTGGAAAAGATTCCACATGCTCGCGAATATAAGGAATTAACACAAAACCGTTAGTATCAAATTCATTAAATATATTCAATGTGTTAGTACGATTATGCATATTCCCAATGTTCAATAAATTCTGATTGTTAATCCCTTTGGAAGCACTCGGCCAAAGGGAATTTCTCCATTAAGTCCCTGTATAATCAGCTGCTAAAGGCCGAGAGGACCATTATCGGTCGGAGGTGGTGGGTTGGGTTCTGGAAAATCAAGATTCCACCAAAAATTAGATTCTTTTTATGGATCGTCATGCGGGGAAGATTCCTAACTCGGGATCAATTGACAAGAAGGAATATTTTGGTTTGAAACAAGTGTCTCATGTGTATGAAAGAGGGAATCAGCGGCTCATATCCTCCTTCATTGCTCGTTTGCGTGCAACATTGGGTTTAAGATTTTGGGATTCTTTAAAGTACTATGGGTTAATCCGGAATGGCCAGCCCAAATGATGGAATTGTGGTTGGCTGCCGAGGTGGACGAGGCTTCGAAGGACATGTGGACTGTGACCGTGTTTGCGGTGTTTTGGGCAATTTGGCTTGAGAGAAATAGTAGTCTTTAGAAGAAGGGCTAAGCCAGTGGGGATGGTCATTCGCGATATTTGGGACCTCGTAGTTGCCTGGAATGCGATGAAGAAGGATTTCCAAGAAGGGGTTCAACAGTTCCTGCTATTGTGGGACTCTTGTGCGGTTTGATTGGTGCCGGAGTTGGTGCCTATGGAGGGGGTTAGTGGGGTTTCGGTTCATTGCGGCCTTGCTCGGGCTCCCGGGTTAGTTTTTTGGGGGTTTTTCTTTGGGTAGTATCTTACTACCCAACCAGGTATGTTTCTCTTCTCTTTCATTAATATATTAGTTTTGTTACCGTTTAAAAAAAATAAAATAAAATTTCCCATGCGATTTAGAATGAGGATACGCTTCTACCACCTCTAATGACTCACTTGGTACGGACACACTATCAACATTGTCTCCGGTAATAGGAAATGTCCTAATGCAACCTTCGATTTTTATCGGAACTTCACCTTCGTCATCACTTAGTGTGTCACATGGTTGGTACACTTCTTTGGGTAACTCATTTTTCTCTTTGTCGGCATGCTCTCGAATAAGCAAGGTTTGACCCTTATTGGGACATTGGGATGCAAAGTAACCAAAGCCTTGACACTTATACCGTTGTTGCGGAGCACATCTAGAACTTTCAATCATTGGTCCCTTTCCTTTGTAAACCTGAAGAATCATGGATTTTGAAGATTGACTAAAGGCATTATTTCCCTTTTCTATAGGATTAGATTGATACTCAAGTTTGGAAGACTTAAATCGGCCATTACTGGGGGTGTCGAGATTCCGTTCTAATTCTTCAACCAAAGCAAAACATTCCTCGAGATCCGCAACGGGATAAGGAATGAGTTCCCTTTGTAACTCTGGTCGAAGACTCATTCGGAATTGGGAGAGGGTAACTTTTGTTGGCTCATCTACATCGGCTTGGGTCATCAGGTCTTCAAACCGATCGATGTACTCTGTGATCGGGGAATTTCCTTGATGCAATGACTGCCACTGATCAAAAATACGTTCATCATAGGATACGGGAACATATTTTTCGTGTAGTTGGACTTTCATTTCAGTCCACGTGGAAATAGCACGAAAACCCTAGATTTGCCTACGACGCTCTACTCCCAACCAATAAAGTCTAGCTTGACTCATAAACTTGACCTTGGCAAATCTGACTTTGCGTTCTTCAGACATGACATACCACTCGAAGTAGTTTTCCATGATGGCGATCCATTCGAGAAAGACCTTGGGTTGTCTTTTCCCATCAAAAGTAGGGGCATCAATTTTCATTGATTTCATGACTTTATCGCCTTGACTAATTTGAATTTCACGACGACGGGGCCTCCTATGGTCGTTGGGGTTGACTCTAGTGTGATTCTCAGCGATGAGCTCATTGATCTCTTCAAATCGAGTTTCTAAAGCCTCATGTCGGGCTTGTTGATCAGCGATGTGCTTATCCAACCGGGTTTGACTAGCGCTGACTTTAAATGCAAGATCTCGAATCAGGGCTTCTAAGCTACTGGTATCCATGATGGAATTATGCAAGACTAGATGGTGTAAGACAATATACGAAAATAAAATGAACCCTAAAATCTATCAGAGATCCCTGTTACGGTTCCGACTTAATCAATCAATCGGTAGTGTTAGTCGATCGATCGACTATCACGGAGAACCCTAAACTAAAAACTATGCTTTGATACCAAAACTGATGCAGGACAAACGCTAAAAAACCTAATTATGCGAGTTTGAGATTAACTTTAGAATGAATTGAATAGCGGAAAGATTCAAAATCATTCAACACGTAAAATTAATTCAATGAATTCAATAAGATGGTTAGATTAATCTATTTTAGCGTTCGCATGCACGAAGATCTCCTGATCTAGAAAAATGGCTCCGATGAGGGAACTCGAGTTTTGCTCTAGTTTAGGGCATCAAACGATAATTACAATATCGTCTCTTGACTTCTCGTGGATTTTAAATGAAATAAGGTTTAAAATAATTCAGTAAAGGGGGAACAATTTGAGATTGTTTGATTTTTATCAACGGAAGTAAAGAAAAATATTACCTGACAATAATTCTAGAAAGACAGAAATAAAAGGGATAGATTTCCAATGCTTCACACCAAGGATTTTCGGAAGCTTCAAACCACGACTGTACGTCGGCTTCACACCAAGTCGCACGAGAAATGCTCACTCCACAAGGTTTGAAGGATTCACTCCCTCGGTTGAAAACTCTTCTTGAACTTTCTAGGGTTTGCACAAAAGCAACTCTCTTTTCATTCAGTAATCAATCCATCCCTTACAATGTTTATTTAGAGACCTTATATAGGAGGCCTCCCTAAAGAAAATAAAACCCTAAAACAAATACTAAAAAAGACAAGTATGCCCTTAAAAACCTAAATTTCGTGAAAATTTACACTGAAGCTCGATCAATCGAGGTACTGTAGCTTGATCAATCGAGTTACTGTAGCAATTTTCAGTTTTCTCTGATTTTGAACTGATCCCACTGGCTACAATCGTTCAATCGATTGAATGGTCGATCAATCGATTGGGCATTGCTGTGGCACACTAATTCTGCTCCTTTAAGCCTTTTTGAAGCTGAAAAATTTGATGCGGCCCAATTCCAATGCTCTCGATCTTGACGTCCCCCGTCAGTCGAGATCTTGGTATTCGTTCTCTATAGCTACTTGGTTGCTTTAGCTATATGGTATCCCAACCGCTATTAGTCGGTATAGTAATTTAAATATAACTATTTTAAGTACACAGGATTGTAAAACACATTTCAGCAATTGATGAATCACTGATATTAATTCAGTTTTCCCGCAATCTAAAAAGGATTTTTGTAAATTATTTTGTAAACTATATTCTAAAACTTATTATCCGTTTTCAGCACATTCTTTCCATAGTGAAGTCATATTTGCTTTTAGCCTCTGAAATTTTCCGCTGCATGTTCTCTTTGCATCAGACTACAACAAAATTTAGCTTGTTGGGATGTTGTTCAAACACTCACATCTATTTTTACCACCGCAGACTAAGGTCGAAATCAGGCGAATGCAAATATTTAATAAACAAAGAAATAGTATAAGCATCAACTAATATTAGTAACATATGTAGTTAATTGTTGTTTTAGACTCCAGTTGTATTTGAAAAGTTTGATTAAGAAATAAAGTGGTTATAATTTTAATTATTTGTTATTTTTTTATCTGTTCAATCCCATATTGCTAGGTCCTTTTGATTTGACTCAGGTTACACACCGAGGTCTATGTAAGCGGTTTTTAGGGCTTGACAATTTTTTTTTTCAATAAAGAAAAATAAGAAGAGGGTTTTTGTTTTCTATGAAGAATGAGAAGTAGAGGAAGCTGTTTATTGATTTTTATTTATTTGTCTATTATTTTTGGAGTTTAGGGGTTTCGAAACCTTAAACTCGGCCCTCATCTTCTCACTTTTAAGCCTCCTGTTATGGCATTATGGTTGTTGCTTTCAAACGTTTTTCTTAGCATGTAATTGCGAATGAATGTATTATGGATGTTATCACAATATCACTTGATATTATTACTCAATAGTGTATTATTATGTCCAAAAAATATATTAAAAAATAAAAATTAGTGTTTAACATATGAATTTATTTTTTATAATTTGTATTATATATTTTTAATCTTTTAATATTTTTTGTTTTTTTGGATTTTTGCTGATTTTTCTGACTTATATGTGTTTTAAAATTCTTTATAGCTTTCAATTTTTTCTTGCTTTTCCCTGATTTTTTTTAAAATTTTTGCCGACTCTTTCCCTCGTTGTTTTAAACTCGAACTTGAACTTTGTCAATTTGTTGCAGACAATGAGCTTTGTCTTGTTAGCTGTGTAGTAATTGGGTTTTGAGACAGGCACATATTTTAGAGAGCATAAAAATTCGTGCACGTCTCACTGTCCAAATAAACACACAGCTTCAAGATGTTGGCTCATTGCCTAGGATGAGTATGCAATGGATTTCAGACCCTCACATCATCCTTAATTGTTGGCAATAAATGCTCTCCTAATTGAAAGTTTGGCACAATTTTAACCTATTTTCCTCTGTTTTGTGTACTTATACATATTGAATTGACTGATCTCTTCATATTGTCTGGGTTTCAACGAAACGTGTGAAATGGAACAACCTTCCAGTTATCCTGTTTTAGTTAATTTGTTTCATACCATTATTCTAAATTATTTTTTTGGAGTTTGTAAGTTATAGAATACTTACTCGAAGGAATAGGTGGATGTGCATTACACTTATGGTTTGTGTCCCTGAAGTAAGTTCATACTTAACTTGCAGGGAGTTCTTATTGTAGGTGAGCGGGGAACAGGGAAAACATCCTTAGCACTGGCCATAGCTGCAGAAGCCAAGGTGCCTGTTGTGGAAGTTAAAGCTCACCAAATGGAGGCTGGACTATGGGTTGGCCAAAGTGCATCAAATGTCAGGGAGCTTTTTCAAACCGCTAGGGATTTGGTAGTCCTTCATAAACCTGATTTTTAATTTTCAGTGATTTTCTTAACCATCTGCATGCTATATATTTTTGGCTTAGTATTTTAATTAACCATTGTGGAGTCCTCAACAAGGTATCAAACTCGGTATCGGCCCATCTGGGATGGCTATGTATCAGCCGATACGGATACCGACACCGAGGCAGTATCGGCTGATACTGACCTGTATCGGTCTGATACCGATACCACCCCAATACCTGTATTGGGGTGGTGTCGGTTCTCGACGTAACCTATACGATACGTATCGGTATCGGCTGAGTTTTGATTCCATGGTCCTCAAGTAGTATTTTGATTTACTTTGAATGGTCTTCACCCATTTCTTAGTTTATCTTCCATGGTAAGCATCTCATTAGTTTCGTAGACATTTTTATTTGGAACTCTGGTAAACTATCGATGCTGTTTTGTAGGCACCGGTAATAATCTTTGTTGAGGATTTTGACATCTTTGCTGGCGTTCGTGGCAAGTTTATTCACACTAAAAAGCAGGACCATGAGGCTTTTATTAATCAACTTCTTGTGGAACTTGATGGGTAAAGCTCAAAATCTTACACTAATTTGCTTACCTCATAATAAATCTCTAGAAAATGTTTTTGAATGGGAGTATATTTCCTTGGGCATATAGTTTAGACTCTTAGTTGTCCCATACATATTGTCCATGCCAGTTACCAAGATGATATGAGATGTGTCGTGTGATACAAATTTAAGCATAAAAATACCCTATGTTCATAATTCGGTATCATTCTGGGCCATTTAAGAGCCATGGTTCTAAAACTCGGCTAGTTGAAGTTGACTCGCCGAGATTTGTAGTCACTAGGTTACTCGAGTAACTTTAGGTTACCCAACTAACTCTGTTCGACTCGCGAGTCGAATCTGTCAAATACAAGATTTTTTTAGGGTTTTGTTTTGTAAAATATCCTATATGTACTATCTTTCTCTCTCTCTTCCATATTTTGGAACGAGGAGCAGGAAAGAAGAGAACAAAGAAGAGCAAAGAATCATAGGTATTTATTAGTATTATTAATACTATTTTTAAGGCATGAGAATCACAAAGAATGATTATTATCTGTTTTTTATTTTATTTCTGCTTTCTACTATTTTTATTTGCATTTAAAAATGTTTTTGTTTTTATTAAACTAACTATTTTAAAATATTTTGATAGTTTCTAAATTACCAAGTTGGATCGAATTGAGTTTTATTCAAGTCTTAGTCTGGCTGACTTTCAAGTTGAGTCGAGTTTTTGAACCATGTTAATTAAAAACATTCTTGGCATCCAACATCCAAAGTTTAGTGCACTGTTTTGTGATTGTGAATCGCGTAATCCTGATGTTGATACTTGCTTCCTATAAACTAATGGCTTAAGTTTTTCTGAATCTAGAGGGCATGGATTTAGTATGTTCAACAAAAGTGATGGTATACTTTTTACCTGTGAAATGGTTGCATTGTCCATATAAGATAATCGCCACATTTTTTGCTAGTCGACCAAACAGGCAAAAAGGGGATTGAATCACATTATATCCTTTTCAAAGTTCATAAGTGGGAGGCAAAATTTTGATTGAGCACTTATTGCTTAAGAGTGCATCAATTAGCAATACTGCAAGGGTATTTGGAGGGTGGCTCAAGGTAGATACGATGAAGCAAACTGTCATCTAGAGCCTCATATCTTGATTTATTTTTATCATGAATGAGTTTTGGACGCATCGGAGATGTTGGATGAGAGCATTCTATTCTACTACATGGTTCTCAATGCTTATCAATGAGTCCACCAAAGGCCACTTCCAGAGTAAGCATTGGCTTAGGCAAGGGAACCCTCTTTCCCCCTTGTTCACCATTGTTGGGACTGCGCTTTTGACTTCCCTCATTATATATATATATATATATATATATATATATATAATATACATATATAGTTTTCTTTGTTGTAGTGAGTTTTCCTTTTCATAGGATTTGATAGGGAGTCGAAAATAAATTATCCCGATCCTTGTTTAACAGTTTAACTTCAACTCAGAGGCGTTTTATAGTCGTATTGTATTTTTGTCTTATGCTTTGAATTTAATGTTTATAAGAAGTTGATAACAATTTAATTTTATGTTCTAGATATAGTGTGAGGCCAAACACTCTTCACTTATGCATGTTCTACTTTGTGCAGGTTTGAAAAACAAGAAGGGGTGGTTCTAATTGCCACTACGAGAAATCTCAAACAAATTGATCAGGCCTTGCGACGACCTGGCCGCATGGATAGAGTATTGCATCTTCAACGACCAACTCAGATGGAAAGAGAGAAGATTTTACGCACTGCAGCAAAAGAAACTATGGCTGATGAACTCATTGGTTTTGTGGATTGGGCAAAGGTAATCATGACTTACTAGTTTTGATTCTATATGTGATCCATGATGCCGGCATTTAGGGTTTTTGTCCAGGATATTCATTCATGTACGGGTTATATATGAGCTCCTTTTCTATTTCTAATTTTTTGTAAGTTGTCAAATTGACCTCATTAGGGTGCATATGTTTCTAAGATTGCAGAATAAAAAAATCACTTCATAAGTCCTTGTGTTTATGATTTATTTTCTGGTTTGTTTGTGGATTGTGGATTTATTCCCTCATTGCAAATTGTAGAATATGACCCAATTCAACTGTCATCACGATTCTATCAAGACCGCCTTTGACTTGACCCAGTTTGTACCATCCATGTTTTTGTCATCTAGGCTTTAGATATTCTTACTCTCTGTAATTGAAATTAATAAACTAGTTAGTTCATATATATTTATAATCCAGCATAATGTTTTCATATATATTTATAATCCAACATAATGTTATGTACTCCCTTCTTATTTCCTCTTGGCTTCAAATTCCTTTATATTTTTAAGTACCCCTTTCTTGCTTCTGCGCCCTAACGTTGTCCTGCATCATTGACGGGGGCGCCGACATCGTGGACATCGGATATGGACCGTTTCATGTATACCGACGTCGGAAGAAGCGTAATGGAAATCAACAGAACTAGGCGAAAGAGGTGAACGGCGAAATTCTGGAGAAAATTGGAGGGAAACAGCAATTTCGATCGATCGAATTGCAATTTTGATCGATCAAAAATTTTGATCGATCGAAGTACCGACTTGATTGATCGAATGACATCGACAGAGTTACAGAATTTTGGAGTGATATTTCGACCGATCGAATCATATATATTCGATCGATCGAAATGTGAATTCGACCGATCGAATGTCGATGGCAATTTTCATAGAAATATGAAATTTCGATCGATGGATTTTCAATTTGATCGATCGAAATTTCAAATCGATCGATCGATTTCCAATTTCGATCGATCGAAATCGCGCCGGGTTGTTTAGTTAATTTAGGAGTTTAATTTCGAACTTCTGTTTTGAAGGTTTATTTGTCTTTTATTTATTAATTGTTTTAGGGTTTTCTTTTATTGAAAGGACTCCTATATAAGGTCCTTAAGTTGAACAATGTAACTAGTTATTGATGATGAATGAAAAGCTTTTGCTTGTGTGTGCTTGAGATGAGCCTCTACGAAGAGTGATTCTTCTTCCCGAGAAGGGTTTGGTGCGAAGCCAAGGGTGTGAAGCTTGCCAATCTATCTATCCATCTATCTTATTATCTTTGCTTGTGTGATCCTACCACCTTCATTCAACCATCATCCCTTTTGAGATCCTAAACCCTAATTGTCCCTGAATCCTTGAATCGATCCGATTCAACAACCGTAGATCCCAACTGAGTTATTAAACCTTTCGCACTAAATACTCAGAAAAAACCAGTGATCTCATCATTGAGTCGTGAGCGCCCTAATATGGGAAAACCTAGAGTTCTATCTCTAGGATCAATCTACGCTGCAACCTAACGGATCTAGCGCCTGGACTGAACCCTACCTGAAGCATACGTGATTCTCCCATGGAATACTACGAAAACCTGAGGTATTCGTTATATTTTGTGAAATTTATTGTTTAATTTAATTCTAATTTAATTCCGGCAAAATCAATCGTATCATTGACGTAGTTTAGGGAACCGTCCTGCGTCAGTTTTGGTATTAGAGCCCTCGGTTTCTAGGTTAGGGCATACTGTGTGATGTTGCATTCATTGCACTTTAATTTTCATCACATATTATTTCAGTTTTGGCCAAAGTGTTCATCTTGCATTCCATTTTAGAGCCCGTCAATTAGTGAACTGTATCACTATGAACATGAGTGGGATTGCCGAAGCTCTTAACGGCATGAGGGCTGATCTAAAATCGATCAATGATCGAATGACTACCTTGGAGACAGCCCAAAGGACTCTCGAAGCATCCAATGAGAGGTTGTTAGACCGAGTTAATCGGTTAGACGAGGGTAATGAGTATTTTGAATCACCCCGTGAGCATATTGGTCCACGTTTTGAACGAAATGGCTACCAACATAATTGGAACCGGAACCATAGGATAGATCATCATGGAGATGACTACGACCCGGAAGGGAGACTCCTCAAAAATGTCCGAGTTGAGTTCCCGACTTTCGATGGAAGACTAGACCCTCAGGTCTTCCTCGATTGGTTATTCGATATGGACCAACACTTCGAGTGGTTTGGCATGAGTGATGAAAGATGTGTTAGACTTGCTAAAATGAAGCTCATAGGCCAAGCCTGACTCTTTTAGGTCAACGTTAAACGCATCAGAACGAATGCGGGTTGTACTCCCATTACCCATTGGGAGGACATGAAGGAGCGACTTACAGAGAAGTACGTTCCTTCTTTATACTACCATCGTCTCCTTGACCAATGGCAAAATCTGCGCCAAGGTAGTATGTCCGTATCGGATTACATTGGCAAATTTGAAGAATATATGATGAGAGCCAAGATATCCGAAGACCCTCAAGTCACTCTATCCAGATTTCGTACCGGATTGAGACTTGACTTGCAAAAAGAGTTAGTCTCCCACCCTGTTGAGACTCTTGCCGAGTGTTACACCGTCGTTCAAGACCTTGAACGATATTTAAAAATGATGGTGACTAGGCGATCTGATTTTCACCCTGGTTAATTCCGAACCGATGAAGTGAAATCTAGTGCTGGAAACCCGCTTGCCAAACCCATGCAACCCACATCTACCAATGTGAGGTTTGACAGAGGTAAGGGTATAGCCGGAGAATCCTCGAAGAGTGGGTCTCATGTCAAATGCTATAAATGTCAAGGATTGGGTCACTTTGATGTTCAATGCCCCACAAGGGACCCACAAAGGAATCTCTTCATCGACGGAGAAGGAGATGAAAGTGAAGGAGTTTATGAGGAAGAAGTCTTTGAGCCGAATGCCACACCTAGTGACGAGGAAGGTGATGACATGGGTCGCGCTCTAGTTGTGAGGTATGCTTTTGCACAACCTCAACGGGATGAAAAGGAGGATTGGCGAAGGGAGAACATCTTCCACACCTTTGCCACATGTGGGACGAAGAGTTGTAGGGTCATCGTGGATAGCGGAAGCTGCACCAATGTGGTGTCAGAATATATCGTCACCCGCTTAGGGCTTACACCTGAAGTCCACTCGAGACGTTACAAAGTCGCATGGGTTGACTCCTCATCCATTCCCGTATCTCAGAGGTGTCGTGTACCCATACAGTTGGGTTCATACTCTGACACCTTATGGTGCGATGGATGTGGGCCACATTATCTTAGAGAGGCCATGGCTCTATGAATTGAACGTGACCATTTTTGGGTGATCTAACGTTTGTACGTTCAATTACAAGGGTAAGAAAATCACTCTTAACCCTTTGGCTCCCAAAGCACCATCAGTCAATAGAGTTGAGAATAAGGGAGGCCAATCCAAGGCCATCAACATTGTGACCCCTTTAGAGTTCGAAAGAGCATCGAAAGATGAGAGTGTCGTGTATGTCGTTGTTACTGTTGAGAGTACTTCTGAGTCGGTCTGTGAGTACCCCAAGGAGGTAGAGCCCATCTTGAAAGAATTTGCGGACGTCTTCCCCGAAGACTTGCCCAATGAGCTCCCTCCCATGCGTGACATTCAACACGCAATTGACTTAGTTCCCGGATCGACATTACCGAATCTGCCCCACTACAAGTTGAATCCGGTTGAGCACGCCGAGTTGACTCGGCAAGTCAGTGAGCTCCTTCAAAAGGGGTTCATACAAGAGAATCTGAGTCCGTATGCCGTACCAGCATTACTCACGCCTAAGAAAGATGGTACATGACGCATGTGTGTGGATAGCCGTGCGATTAATAAGATCACTGTTAAATATCGGTTTCTCATATCGCGGCTTGATGACATGCTAGACATGATGGTTGGAGCCACTATCTTTTCTAAGATAGACCTTAAAAGTGGCTACCATCAGGTTCGAATTCGTCCTGGTGATGAATGGAAAATCGCCTTCAAGGCCAAAGATGGTCTTTATGAGTGGATGGTCATGCCTTTTGGGCTTTCCAATGCCCCGAGTACATTTATGAGACTCATGACCCAAGTGTTGAGGCCATTCCTTGGCAAGTTCCTTGTCGTATACTTTGATGACATTCTGATTTACAGTTCAGACAAGGAGCAACACATTATCCACCTGAGGTTGGTTTGCGAAACCTTGAGGGGAGAAAGGCTTTACGCGAAGCTCAAGAAGTGCACCTTCATGCAGCACTCTGTTGTATTCTTGGGATTCATTGTCTCGGTAGATGGGATGGTTGCGGACCCTACGAAGGTTAAGGCCATTGTGGAGTGGCCCGAACCTCGAAATATTTATGAAGTCCGTAGCTTCCACGGTTTGGCCACGTTTTATCGTCGCTTCATCCTGAATTTTAGCACCATCATGGCTCCCATTACCGATTGCATGAGAAAAGGGGAGTTCCTGTAGAGCAAAGCAGCGATGAGGGCCTTTGCCGAGATTAAAGAGAAAATGGTTACTGCACCCGTCATGCGCCTACCAGACTTTTCTAAAGTTTTCGAAGTAGCATGTGACGCATTGGGTGTAGGCATAGACGGAGTGCTAATCCAAGAAGGTCACCCTGTGGCCTATTTTAGTGAGAAACTCTATGAGGTAAAGCAAAAATACTCCACCTATGACAAGGAGTTTTATGCAGTCGTCCGATCTCTGTGGTATTGGAAACATTACCTGAGACCGCAGGAATTTGTGTTGTTTTCTGACCACGAGGCCTTACGTTTCCTTGCTTCCCAGAAAAAGTTGAACCCGAGGCATGCGAAGTGGGTCGAATACCTTCAAGGGTTCACATTTGTCTTGAAGCATAAGGCTAGTGCCGAGAACAAGGCTGCTGATGCGTTTAGTCTTCGAGTGACGACTTTGCAGTCTATGAGCACCGAGGTCGTCGGATTTGAGCAGTTGAAACAAGATTATCCTGATTGCCCAGATTTCGGGGCAGAATACACTGTTTTCCTTGAGAATCCGAACAACATTAACTCCGAGTATACCCTGTTGGATGGGTATTTGTTCAAAGGCAATCGTTTGTGCATCCCTCGTACTTCTTTGCGTGATTTCCTCATCTGGGAATTACATGCCGGAGGGATTGCCGGACATTTTGGGCGCGATAAAACCAGTGCGCTTGCTGAGGATAGGTTCTATTGGCCTAGCCTTGTGAGAGATGTCTCTATGGTCGTAAAACAATGTCGTATATGCCAAGTTGCGAAGCATATCAAACAAAACACCGGCTTGTACACCCCTTTACCCGTGCCGCACACCCCGTGGCAAGGCGTCTCTATGGATTTCGTGCTCGGACTTCCAAAGACCCAACGGAAGCACGATTCCATTTTTGTGGTAGTGGACCGCTTTTCCAAGATGGCCCACTTCATACCTCGCTAAAAAAACCTCCGCGCTCACATAGCCAAATTATTTTTCGGGGAGGTTGTGTGTCTACATGGTTTATCCCAGACGATTGTGTCGGATCGAGATGTGAGATTTACCAGTTATTTCTGGAAAACTTTATGGCACATGATGGGTACCATGCTCCAATTTTCGTCGGCCTATCATCCTCAAACAGATGACCAAACAAAGTCCACCAATAGGAGTTTAGGTAATCTCCTTCGTTGTCTTGTTGGTGATCACCCTAGGACTCGGGATTCTATTTTGCCTTTAGCCGAGTTTGCATATAACAATTCAGTCAATAGGTCCCTAGGTATGAGTCCTTTTGAGGTCGTCCTTGGTCATAAGCCTAGAACACCCATTGATCTAATTCCTATGTCTGCATCTCATCGAGTTTCCGAGTCAGCCGATTCATTTGCACAGCATATACATGAATTGCATGCCAAAATTAGAAAAAGAATTAATGCTAGCAATGAACAATACAAAATATCTGCGGATGCGCACAGGCGCTTCAAGGAATTCCAGGTTGGAGATTACGTCATGGTTCGGGTTAGACCCGAGCGGTTCCCATTGGGAGCTACAAAGAAACTTCAACCCCGTGGCACTGGGCCTTTTAGAATTGTGGCAAGGAGCGGTCCTAATGCATATGTTCTTGAGCTTCCACCAGATATAGAGGTCAGCTCTACATTCAATGTGGAGGACCTGGTTCGTTCTTTAGCCCAAGCCCCACCCCCTCACAACCCCTTCCACACAGCCTCGAGCCCGAATACCAGCCCCACTCTACAACCCCTACCTTTCCCTTCCCCACGCAAGCAGCGAAGAGATGAGAACGAAGGGATATTAGATGACTTGGCAATATCCACTCATGGGGGCGGAATTCGAAAGTACTTGGTCAAGTGGTTGGGAAGGCCGGACTCCGAGAACTCATGGCTAGCTGAAGACGAAGTGCGGCGTTTGGACCCCGACATGCTCGAGCGCTATCACGACGCCGCTTCATTGGTGATGAAGCCTTTTCGGCCCTGGAGAATTGACGGGGACGCCGACATCGTGGACATCGGATATGGACCGTTTCGTGTATACCGACGTCGGAAGAAGCGTAATGGAAATCAACAGAACTAGGCGAAAGACGAAATTTTGGAGAAAATTGGAGGGAAACAACAATTTCGATCGATCGAAGTACCAACTCAATCGATCGAATGACATTGACAGAGTTACAGAATTTTGGAGTGATATTTCGACCGGTCGAATCATATATTCGATCGATCGAAATGTGAATTCGACCGATCGAATGTCGACGACGATTTTCATAGAAATATGAAATTTCGATCAATGAATTTTCAATTCGATCGATCAAAATTTCAAATCGATCGATATATTTCCAATTTCGATCGATCGAAATCACGCCGGGTTGTTTAGTTAATTTAGGAGTTTAATTTCGAACTTCTGTTTTGAGGGTTTATTTGTCTTTTATTTATTAATTGTTTTAGGGTTTTCTTTTATTGAAAGGACTCTTATATAAGGTTCTTAAGTTGAACAATGTAACTAGTTATTGATGATGAATGAAAAACTTTTGCTTGTGTGTGCTTGAGATGAGTCTCTACGAAGAGTGATTCTTCTTCCCAAGAAGGGTTTGGTGCGAAGCCAAGGGTGTAAAACTTGCCAATCTATCTATCCATCTATCTTATTATCTTTGCTTGTGTGATCCTACCACCTTAATTCAGCCATCATCCATTTTGAGATCCTAAACCCTAATTGTCCTTGAATCCTTGAATCGATCCGATTCAACAACCGTAGATCCCAACTGAGTTATTAAACCTTCTGCACAAAATACTCAGAGGAAACCAGTGATCCCATCATCGAGTCGTGAGCGCCCTAATCTGGGAAAACCTAGAGTTCTATCTCTAGGATCGATCTACGCTGCAACCTAATGGATCTAGCGCCTGGACTGAACCCTACCTGAAGCATACGTGATTCTCTCATGGAATACTACGAAAACCTGAGGTATTCGTTATATTTTGTGAATTTTATTGTTTAATTTAATTCTAATTTAATTCCGGCAAAATCAAGCATATCATTGACGTAGTTTAGGGAACCGTCCTGCGTCAATCATGCACTAGGGTCATGGCTCTCTTTGAATAAAGAATTTTCGTTGCGTTCATATATTTCCTTGTTTCTGATTTTGTTAACAAGAGGAATATAATCCACTGCCTACTTGTAGCAGCTCCAAGTTTTGGAGGTGCCTTCACAGCCTAAATCCATTGTCTTATCTGTCATATATGATGCCTAGATAAGTTTTCAGCCATGTATTCCAAGGTACCCATATTTTTCATTGGCAGACTGCAAGTACTTACGCATTGAGGTCTTGTTTTCCAAATGGTTGATGCTTGAATCTTTTTTATGTGAACTATTTGTTGTTGCATAATTAACTCAATATGTGCTCGATCTTAATTTTTGCTGTTGTTCTTTTCATTCTATATGAGCATTGATGTCATATGCGATCGCATATGCCATTTTGGATGGCTGTATCGTATATGCCATGATGGCATATGCGATACAGGTAAGTATGCCATCGCATACAATAGTATGCCATGGCATACTATGCGACAGTATGCCATGACATACTTCTCAACTAGAAGTTTTTTTTTAATTTTCTTATTTTTATTTATTTATTTTTATTTTTTGTCTTTGCTTTTCAAGCTTCCCCAAGCCCTATAAATAGGGGATTTCTTTTCCTAATGCTCCTCATTGTACAATAATTTTTTTCTTTAGTCTTTTCCTTCTCTTTTGTATGGTCCACTATATTTTTGTACTATTTTAACGTATTTTTAATGAAATATATATTTTCCCTTCAACCTTATGGAGATGTACCATTGTGGGTTAGAACTTAAAATATACTCTTCTTTTTTTTTTGTATGTTCTTATATTCATTTTTGTACTATTTTGTTTAACATTAATGAAATTTATTTTTTCATTTCTAACTTATAGGTTATATACTTTTATTTCGCATTCTATACGCTACAAAATTAATAAAGCCCAAACTTAACACAAAACATATTATTGATCAATATGGGGTACTTTGAGAATTTTTGGGAATTTTTTGGGATTTTTTGAGAATTTTTTGAAAAAAAAAAAAAAAAAAGTTATGCCATGGCATAATGGCATATGCGATGGCCCCATCGCATAGGGTTGCATATGTCATTTGACTACAATGTATATGAGTAGAACTAAAAAAGTTATATTATCGGTTAATTTAATGGATACATTTGCTTAATTTAAAGGCTGTGGGATGACATGTCAATACTTTCCTTACTGAGGAGGAGGTTGCAAAAGGATTTAGTGTAGGGGTGTGCAAAATTCATTTGACTCAAACTTTTTTCCGTCAAGTCTTAAATTGCAACTTCATTATATCCTCGCTATCATCCTGTAACTATAATGTCATCAACATATACAACTACCCCTTCTTTAAAAACAAAGTGTGGTCATAATGACTCCTTTATTCCCAAAATTTATCACATCACTGAATCTTTTGAACCAAGCTCTAGGGGATTGTTTCAAGCCGTAGATCACCTTCTTAAATCTACGCATTTTTCCATTCTCCCCCTGAAGTGAAAAAGCAGGTGGAAGAGCCATGTAGACTTCTTCTTTCAAATCACCATGTAAGAAGGTATTTTTTACGTCTTGCTCCGACATTGTGAAGTCCAAAGGCCATGACCCAGTAGCATAACATGCCCCATGGAGTTGTTCGTGATGTCCTTTCTCTGTCATCCCTTGCCATCAACATTTCATTGTAAGAAGAGAAGCCATCCATTCAACTGGTACGACGGCCAATCCTTGTATGCAGCAAGTGAAAGAAGTACCAGAATAGTATTTGACTTCGCTATAGGTGCAAAGGAGTCCTGATAGTCAATGCCATGTATCTATGTGAACCCCTTGGCTACTAACCTAGCTTTATTCCTTTTTATCGATCCACCCGGACTATACTTTCCAGTGTAGAGCCACTTGCAGCCGACTATCTTCGTCCCTTTTAGAGAGTTCTACAGTATCCGAAGTATTATCTTGTCCCAGAGCTTTCATTTCTTGCATCATGACCTCCTTGTACTGTCAGTGGGATATGGTATCAGAAACACTAGGAGTGAAAATAGAGCATAACAAAGAAATGCCAAAAACACATGAAAGCTGAAATAAAACTCAAATCTACAACAGTTGTATGAGGAGGAGAGGTCTTCTTCTTCATTTTCTTAAATGCTTCACCTTGGATGAAAGTTTTGCCTTTCCCAAACTTATTAAATGCATCAGCTCTTTCTGTAATAATGACCCCTCTTTACTGCCCACTTAGGATATCTTGACTTCCTTCCACTTCAATTTCAGTTTCATCATCAACATCATCATTTATAACATCACTTGGGAGATAGGGTAACATAGGTATAGTGCTCTCTTCCTAGAACTCCCCCCCCTGAAAAGGGCATTTTGGAGGAAAATAGAAGAGAGGGAATTCGAAAGGACCGACATTCATAGTAACAAACACTCTCCCAGAAGTAGGATCATAACACTTGTATCCTTTTTGAGTGGGAGGATAGTCAGTAAATGTACATTGGGCAACCCTCAGAGGTAGCTTATCATGATGAGAGGATGGGATACGGATGAAACAAAGACATCCAAAGACATGAAGAATAAGAAAGAGACGATTTTGAGGACACAGTAGTTGGTGGAGAGACTCCCCCTCAAGCACAGGGGTCGACATTCTATAGCTGAAGTTAGCAGTAATAACAATATCATTTCATAAAATGTTTAGGAACATCCATACCAATCAATAAAGCACGAGCAACTTCAAGAAGATGTTGATGTTTCCTTTCAACCTCCTTTTTTTGTTGTGGGTTGTAGGAAATAGTGGTTTATCACTCAATGCCATGATTATGAAGACAGGTTTGAGGATGGTGGAATGTATACTCTTCACCATTGTCAGATCTCAATATCTTCACATTGGCATGGTGCTGAGTTTGCGACCAACTCGTGAAAGATGAAAACTTGAAGCAACCTCATTCTTGGATTTCAACAAATATAACACCGTAAAATGAGTACAATCATTGATGAATGATACAAAATAAAGGTGGCCATGTAAAACAACAACCAAAGATGACCCCAAACATCAGAATGCACAATGTCACAGGTGGTGGTATTCCTGTTACCATTGAATGGATAAAATGCTCTACAATGTTTTGCCATTTGACACACATCACATTGAAACTTGGAGACATCAAAAGAACTAAGTTTTTGTGGAAAAACACACAAATGCTGTAAGGGAGGATGCCCAAAATGAGTATGCCATAGTTGAACCTCCCCAGTCGACAAAACAACAATAGCTATCAGTCTTTGGATATGATGATCTTCCAACAATAGCTATCAGTCTTTGGATATGATGATCTTCGAACAAATATAGTCAGTCCTCTCTCCTCACGGCCATGACCAAGCAACTTTCTCAGTTCTGAAAGGCTCAATAAGAGGGAAAGAAGGTCACACTGCAATTGAAATGTTTAGTAATAATACTAACTGAGACAAGATTACCTGACATCATGGGAATATGTAAGGTAGAATCTAAGAACAAATTACCCACATGTGTAATTTTTTTACCAACAACAGGGACATGAGATCCATCAGGCACACAAACACTACAAGGTGCAAACAAAGGAGATAAAAAATGGAATAGAGAAGATATACTAGTCATGTAATCGGTTGCTCCAGAATTGATGATCCAGGAGGACTGAGGAGATATAGAAGCATGAGCTGATCCATCAATACCTGTCTCAGCTGCATAATAGTGCAAAGGTGACAACATGCCAGCATTGAACCTTTGTTCTTTGACAGTGATGACAAGCACATCCTCCTCCGATTCCGCCATTTTAAAGAGTTATAGCCTTCTTTTCACAATTAACACTTCACTGGTCAAACAAGTCACACAACAGTCTTCAGGTTGAAATACCTCAACAAATAGGGTTCCTTCACAATCTGAAATACTGGGCTACTGCACAATCAAATACAGCAAGACTGCCACAGCTTACGCTTAGCAACACAACCCAGCACAATGGGAATTTCCAAACACCACAAATAAAGAGCACAACACTACACTCCTGTTGGAAAACCAATGTGAACGGGCACTACACCAATTTAAATTTCAGCCATCCATACCCTAATCAGTTCCACATATATTTAGGACCAATAGATCAGCAATGGAGATTAATGCGTGTGGCTTGACCTTGATTACATACACACCAATAGGTGTGTGGCTTTAACTTTCTTGTTGGTCATTTGCATAATAGAAGCATACATGCATGCTCGTGGCTGACACAAGACTAGGTAGGTGCGACTTCCTAACTTTTTTCATATGAAATATTTTATTTTTGATCAGGGAGCTGATAAATTCTTTTGCTTGATGAATCATAACTAATGAGATATATCTACACATGATTTAACCTTTCATGCTCTTTCCTGCAG
Source organism: Chloranthus sessilifolius (assembly GCA_021018995.1). Taxonomy (NCBI): domain Eukaryota; kingdom Viridiplantae; phylum Streptophyta; class Magnoliopsida; order Chloranthales; family Chloranthaceae; genus Chloranthus; species Chloranthus sessilifolius. The sequence continues at coordinate 8,652,599 of CM037590.1, forward strand.
AGGATACCTTCTCCTATTATGTTAATTTACCTTCCGCAGAACCATCTCGCCTTATACAATTAGAACTGAAGATTAAATTTCTTTTGCAGGTTGCAGAGAAGACAACTCTCTTACGGCCGATAGAACTGAAGCTTGTTCCCTTATCCTTGGAAGGGAGTGCATTTAGGAACAAGTTTATTGACACAGATGAACTCATGAGCTATTGTGGATGGTTTGCGGTAAGAAAAAAATTCTTTTTTGCTATATTCAATTATTGTGATCTAGATTGCTTCTTATGCTTAGTGTGATAAAGATAATAAATCATTGTCACCCATTTGTGACCAACTTAAGAAGAAATTATGCGGCACATTGTATCAGCCATTATATATTATAGTATTGATGTCCACAATGATGAAATGAATGTACAATCCACTTCACTATGTTACAAAACTCCTCAACAAGCTGTTGCATACACATGTCAACTGGGCCAGCATGCACGTGATCTGTTGCAATATTTTCAAAGAGCCTTGGTGGACATAACCATTTGATATCCCTCACATACAGTTAAAATTTCTTTTCCACACATTCCCTCTTTCAAGTAATAATCAACTTCAATGTGCTTTATCTACTCTGCGGGTCGAGGATTACAAGGAGTATGAGAGGTTTTGCTAAATTTATGGGAGAGGATGAACTCATGGACCTTCCAATGTGAGGCTACAAATTTATGTGGTCTAACAAGCGTGATTACCCAGTTCATGGTAGATTGTATATGTTTTTGTGCTCGGTCGATTGGGAGAACCATTTCCCAAACATTATGACAGAAGGCATCACTGTGACGATATCAGATCATATCCCCGTCCTCTCTACCTCAGATGGTGTTTGGGAGCCAAGCTCGTTCAGATTTGAAGAAGCTTGGACGAGGGATGCGTCAAGTTAGTAAAGGAAAAATGGAACAGCTGGCTTATCCAGGGGAAGGCTGATTTTTTTTTTTTTTTTGTGAGTAAATTGGGAAGGCTAAAGGATGAACTGAAGCGTTGGAATAAAACTGTTTCGGGAATGTGTTTAAAGGTAAAGAGGTGGCGATGGGTCGCATTGAGATCCTTAATAAGGAGGCGTCAGTGGGGCTCAATCGGGAGGAACAAAGTGAGGAGTGGAAAATAAGTAGAATCATAAGGTCGTCGATGAGGACATCAGGTGGAAGCAGAGATCTTGCGTTAAATGGCTGCGTGAGGGAGATCAAAATTCTAGATTCTTTCCCGCCATTGCTGATGCTGGAAGCATCTATCACCTCGATTATGGTGGAAGGGCAGAGATATACTGATAAGGAGGTCATCAATTATAAAATTGCCCCTCACTTCCAATCTCTATATGAAGAAGACTGTCATCAGCGGCCAACCCTTGGGGTTATGGAGTTCGGTAAAATCTTGGATGTGGAGAAAGTATTGTTGGGAGCCCCTTTCAGTGAAGAAGAAATCGAAAGGGCTGTTTTCCAAGGTAATGGTGACAAAGTGCCTGGACCGGATGGGTTTTGTTGAATTTTGTACGTACTTCTGTTCTACCAGAAAGTTGGATCTATTGGCGGTGTTTGAGGAGTTTCACGGAAACACCCAAATTAGTAGGAGGGCATCATCCCCAAACCCCCGGGAGCCGAAAAGTTAAATGATTTCAGATATATCAGCCTTGTTACCAACCTCTACAAAGTCGCGAAGGTTTTGACCATGGGTCAAAATACCGGAACACCGATACGTATCGTCCTTACGTCCAGGACGATACGTAGCAGGTATCGTCTGATACATTCAATGTATTGGCGATACATTGAATGTATCGGTTTGATTCATTGAATTTTATTTTTTTTCAAAAAATTTCCCAAAAATACTTAAAAAATCAAAAAAATAAATTTAATGATTTTCTATATATTTTAACTTTTTAAAAATTTATTTTAGGCTTATTTGATGCAAATTTCATAATTTTATCAACACAGAACCTAAATTATATTGTACATGACTCATGATCAAAATTAAAAGGTATATTGTACATGAAAAACTTACTTTAAAGACACATTGAATTTCATGGTGGTTCTTCCCCTTCATGATCACCACCATCGGTGCGCGAGGTTTTCCTATAAAGTTGGCCATATTGATATCCATGATCATATGTGCCCCCTCGAAATTGAGGCATTAGCGACGAATATGGCTTAGTGTAATAGGTAAAAGTCGGTCCTCCAAAATTTTGACCAATGAAGTCATATGGCTCGGGGTAGGTTGGTTGAGGTCGATAGTATGGGTTACTGGTTGCTGAATCTTTGGTGTTTTGCAAATTAAATCTCCCGAAGCTAGAAGTCATATAACCCATATCATCTTGTGGACCTCGTGCTGGTGGTGGTGTTTGGTAAGATTCTGACGCTCCTCTTCCTTCAACCCCTCCACCTCTAAATGTAGGAGTGCCATACATTGTTATTGGCTCATCATCCCATGCGGCAATACTTCTATAAGAATAAGAGGGATCAACATCATCCCCTCCACCACTAATGCCAACGTGGGTTTCATAGCCTCTACCATCACCCCCATCATCGTCATTATCACTATCGGGCTGCGTTTTGTCATCAGATCCAACCACTGAATGACGATTCAATCTTCTTTTCTGCCTCGGTGGTTGGGAAGCATGCTCCTCCGCTAGTCTTTCAACATTGTCCAGCCATGCAGTGCTCTCAGTATCCAACACTAACTCTTCTCTCTCTATTCGATCCACTGATTCAAATGGTCATCCTCCATGAATATATAATCCAACTCGATGATATCAAAATATTCACTATCTGTAAGGTAAAATATGATAGATGAATTAGTATGTCTCGTCAATTACATCAAATAAAAATTGTATGAACTAAGACTTCATATAATTGCTTACCAAGGTTGGTTCTCTGCATATTTCTGACCCTTAATCGCATATTATAGTGACAGTAGACTAACTTTTTCAATCGTTCCATAGTTAGCCTATTCTTTGTCTTCGTGTGAATGAGAGAGAAGGTGCTCCAATTCCTCTCACAGTTGGACGAGGAACATGTTTGCGATAAAACCCTCCTTGTAACCCGTCTCAGTATCGGACCATCACCTCCATAGTGCATTCATCAATCAGCGTGTTTATCGTGCTTGATTTGGGATTGCGCCAACGGGGTCCCAAATGACCCATGTCTCTTGAGGAACATGTCAGTCAACAAAGATGGAATACAATAACCCACATATCAATATAATGTTCATATGACATTTGACTTATTAGTTATAAGGTATGATTACTCACATCTTTGATGACTTGACCTTGGTCCGCCAACTCAGGGATCATTCGTTGGATCATATTGAGCAAACCGCTGTATACTTCATCAGCCTCACTCAACTCGAAGTGTCGCGTGTACTGGAAGGCCAGATTCAAGTAGTGTGCTATACATCAAATATGAGCAATCTCATCAATATATAGAAACAATGAATAATATGAAAAATAATAAATAAATAAAAATCACTACATAAGCAGTTTAACATGTTATACTTGCGGCATGCAAGTACTGGTGGAATTGTGCATCCCACCACTTGTCGATAATCGCTAAATATTATTTATATTTTGTAGGACATTTGATTTTAATAGCCAATTTTGCCTTATCCATTGACTCATAAACATACCCCATCATTGGTTTCTCATCGCCATCTACCAACTTCAACACTTGCACCAACGGGATAGTGACGGCAATCAGGTAGTCAACATCTGCCCAAAACTGGGGGCTGTAAATCGGGTCACCAACTTCATTCAAAGCAAGTCTCTTTGATCGTGGGAGTTCTAACTCATATTTTCTCCATTCTTCGGAGTTAATTATGTTTTCAGCTTACAACTATATCTAGCTAAGCTCTGTAGGGCTAGAAATTGTGTCGCAATCGTGTAATCGCAGGCCAGAGGAACTCGTTTTTAGTGAAGTCTCATTAGATTCACCAACTTGTCACTGTTGTACAGGTAGGAAGTAATCGTTCATCCTTTATGAATAGTTGCCTGTGCTTTGCTTATCTTTCCAAAATCCTCAAGAATGAGGTCCATGCAATGAGCGGCACACGGAGTCCAGTACAAGTGACGTCTCTTCAATAGTAACTGTCTTCCCGCGGCTTTGTAATTGGCGGTATTGTCTGTTACAACCTGCACAACCCGCTTCTCTCCAACTACCTTATCCATTAGTTGAAAGAGGTAATCAGCCGTCTTTGTGTGTTTAGAAGCATCAACTGATTTAGAAATACTGTCCCGACATCGCTGTAGACCAAAAAGTTGATCAAACTCTTCCTTGTGGGACCGGTTCATCCATCGCATATAATTGTGCAACCTCTCTTACCCCATACTTTGTAAAAGCTGTCTACATAAGCTTCTATCTCCTTATACTCATAATCTAATAAGGGCCCAGATACCTCGCACGTAGAAGACTTTTTAACTCCTGGACTAACTTCTGCACTTGTATCAATCATACTTTTGAAGTACGACGACTCCACAACTTGACTCGGAATGTGGTTGTATGTAAAAAACTTTATAATGGAATTTTCAAGCTTCTTCCCCAATTTTTTCAATGAGATTGCACTCAATTTAGTTTGTTTGGAGCTTTCTGTTCGATACATGAACGGATCCATGGGACCTGTAATACGGCCTGTAGTAGAAGGCCTGGTCTTCCTCGCGGATGTTGACCTATGCAACCCGGCAGTCTCTTGAATATCCTCCTCATCATCATCATCATCAACATGTGACCTATGACTAGATCCACCACCAGCAGCAGACATGGATGACCCCCTCAACCGATAATCGGCTTCTTCCTGATCACATCTCTCTCGTGCTTCTCTAGCACTTTCCCTTATGACTCTCGCTGGCTGCTCATCCTTATCCTCCTCATCATCCTCATGTCCAAGTGCAGGAAACTCTGGATCTCCCCTCCTTGTTCTCTCATACATTTCTCTATCTCGGCTGACTTCTGCTTTTTCTTTCCCTTAGCCGCCTGTAAACTGACTATGACAGCTTCTCTCACCTCTCTGGGTACATTGGGACACCCTTTTGTCTCTCCCTTAACGTGAGCCAAATGCTCATTCAACTGTGTGATATCTCTTCCCAACAATTTTTTCCCACAAAGCTTGCATTCTATTCGGAGTCTATCCCCATCTATTGCTGTGCCATATTGCCAGACTGGATCTCGCGATTGTACCATATTTATTTATTTCACCTGCATGAATGAGCAAACGATTTGATTAAATTAAAACATTTAGATTACACTTGAAAATTAAATTTATTTGATATTATTGTAATTTTTAAAAATTTTAGATTACATTTGAAAATTTTATTTCATATTATTCTTATTTTCAAAATATTAGATTATATTTTATCAAATTTATTTGATATTATTCTAATTTAAAAAAATTTTAAATTACATTTGAAAATTTATTTGATATTATTCTTATTTTTAAAATATTAGATTATATTTTACCATATTTATTCCATATTATTTTAAAAATTTTAAAAATTTTAGATTATATTTGAAAATAGTATTTAGTTGATATTATTCTAATTTTGAAAATATTAGAAAATCATATTATTCTAATTTTTAAAATATTTGAAAATCATATTTAATTCAAAATCATATTTATTTGAAATTGATGTGTCACATGCATCATGGGGTATGTGTGACATATGTAATTGATGTGTCACATTCCCCATGACACATACGACGCATGTGACGCATGTGACACATGTGTAATTGATGTGTCATGGGGTATGTGTCACATGTGTGACACATGTGACACATCAATTAGATGTGTCGCGACACATGTGTAATTGATGTGTCACATGTGCCACATACCCCATGCCACATGTGTAATTGATGTGTCACATGTGTCGCATACCCCATGCCACATGCGACACATGTGACACGTGTAATTGATGTGTCACATGTATCACACATGTGAGACATCAATTACATGTGTCGTGACACATGTGTAATTGATGTGTCATACATGTAATTGATGTGTCACATACCCCATGACACATGCGACACATGTGTAATTGATGTGTCATACATGTAATTGATGTGTAACATAACCCATGACACATGTGACACATGCGACACATGTGTCACTGATTTGTCATGGGTATGTGTCACATGTGACACTTCAATTACATGTATGACATCAATTTTGGCATGGGTCACATACCCTATGACACGTGACACATCAAATACAAATGTGACACATCAATTACATATGTGTTATGGGGTATGTGACACATGTGACACATACCCCATAATTAAATATAGAACATGCTTAAAAAATGCATCTACAATTAAGTATATTTGCACAATTTGATTAAAAAGTTCTTTATTTAAATTTTTTTGTTAATATTTCATATTTTAATGTTTATAAGTAATTTAAGGGTTGATCTTGAAATTTAAGGGTAGATTTTGACATTTTAAGGGTAGATCTACCATATTTAAGAGTAGATCTACCATATTTAAGGGTAGATATTGAAATTTTAACCCTTAAAATGTAAGAAAATGAGGGAAAGATGACCTAAAATGGTAGAACACATACCTTCTACGCGTTCTTCGGCGATTCGGTGGTGATCCCGAGCTTTCCTGGTGGTCGGTAGTAAAAGTTTGGATCTCCCAGTGGCTAAGAAGTGAATAGGAAGAAGAATAGCATGAGAAGGAGAAAGAAATGGGAGGAAAAAAGAGTTTTTTCGGCTAAAAAATACCTCAAACCCGTGCCTAAGTGGCTGGGCCCCACACCGATAATTTGAAATTATCGGATGATACGGGCAATAATTTGCCCTTATTGTTTGATAATTTGAAGATTTTAAGGGTCGATGGGGTTTGACCATATTATTGGACGATACGGGCGATACAGATGATAATTTGCCCGGATCAGACGATAAATTGGCTATTTTGGGGGGTATCCGAGAAAAAGCCTATTTATCATATCGAGGTCCAAAACCGATATGTATCGGTATCGGACGATATTTTGACCTATGGTTCTGACTAATGGATTAAAACCTCTAATGGAGAAGTTGATAAGCCCTACTCAAGGTGCATTCATTGCGGGAAGGCAAATCCTGGCTGGAGTGGCTCTTGCTCATGAATGCATGTATTCCAGATATGTGTCAAAAAACTGGGGACTGATTTGCAAATTGGATATGGAAAAGGCATAGGTAGGGGGAGTTGGGGTTTTCTTGATTTTATGCAGGACAAGATGCACTTTGGAGCTAGATGGTGTGCCTGGATGAGGGTTTGCTTTTCCTTCCCCATGTTTTTCATTCTGGTGAATGGAGCTCCAAATGGTTTCTTTTCGAGCTCTAAAGGGATGCGTCGAGGTGATCCTCTATCCCCTTTCCTCTTCAATTTGGTTGGAGCAGCTCTTATTAGGCTTCTCAATCAAGGTGCCGAATTGGGGGACATCGAGGGTTTCCGAGTCTCTGGGGCTATAGGGTCGATCTCACACCTCCATTTTGCGGATGACTCTCTTTTGTTCTGTGATGGTAATATATCCAACTTGTGGAGCCTTGAATCATCCTTCGATGCTTCCAATGATCATCGGGCAAAAGGTTAATTTGGGCAAAAATTCCCTTATGGGAATTCATCTGGAGGAAAGCTTCTTAAAAGGCTTGGCTAAGTACTTTAGGTGTGGAGTGGGGGCTCTTCCTGCTACACATTTGGGTCTTCACTATATGTAGGTAAGCCTTCGGCGAGACTTTGGGATCCGGTTATTGAAAGGATGGATAAGAAGTTAGTGTTGTGGAAGGGTGGCCTTCTATCTTTTGGGGGTAGAGTCAGTCTTATTAAGACTGCTGTCTCTAATATCCATATTTATTATCTCTCAATGTTCAATGCCCGGTTAGGGTGGCTCACAAAATTGAGAAGAGAATGAAGCACTTATGGTGCGGAGGGAAAGATCGAAACAAAATCCATGTAATTAGTTGGGAGACTGTTTATCCAAAAAAGATGGGGGCTGGAAATTTGGAGTATCCAGTTCACGGATACAGCTTTGTTGGGCAAATATTTGTGGAGAGTGGACACTAACTACAATTATCTTTGGGCGAAAGGGGTATCTAGTAAGTACAAGGATTCTAGACATGGCTGGGATATTCTAAGGGCACTCAAGGTACTTCCGGTTACTGGAAAGGTGTCTTATCCACCCTTTCTTTTTAACTCTTGTGTCAAGTATAAGTTGGGTAGAGGGAATGAGATTAAGTTGTGGTCTGCTCAGTGGGCGGGGGAGTTCCAGCTTAGAAACTGTTTGCCTAACATATACAGGCTGGCTACTTCAAAGGACGGGTCAATCTCTGAGTTCAGATATGAAGCTGCTGGTCAGGCGGTGTGGAACATTCCCTTGAGAAGAAACCTTAAAGACCATGAATTCAATGAATTCTGTGCTCTTTTGGGGGAGCTATATGGTGCTCCCATTGGGTCCCATGGTGCAGATAGTAGACTCTGGAAACCACACTAAGGGTTGTTTCATGGTGAAGTCTTTCTATCATCACTTATATAGATGGCCGTTAATCAGTCAGCCTTGGTCTAACATGTGGAAACTAAATGCTCCGCCAATGGTGTTATTTTTCGTTTGGTGCACAGCGTGGAACCCTATCAAGACAATCGACACTCTAATCATGAGAGGTCTGAATATACCTAAATCCTAATAGATGTGTCCTTGCATTTCTAGCTGGGAATCGGTGGAGACCATATCTTAATTCACTCCCTTTTCTCTCAGTCAATCTTGAACACCTTTAGATCTCGTCTAGATCTGGTAGTCTGTCTGTCTTTCACATAGCTGCAAGGACATCTTGGTGGACTATTTCATTCTCTTCCAGCTGCGTAGAGTAAAAGTGGTCATTAGACTGCTGGCTATGACCGCCTTTTGGGTGTTATGTCTGGAGTGGAGCACTAGAATCTTCGAAGGTTCTTCTAAGTCAGCGGACAGCATAGTCTCCAAAATGGCTCTTAACATCTGCAAGTGGGCTGCCATGGGCAGGGAGTTCAACCTCTGCTCCCTCTCTGAGATCAGGGATTCCTGGCTTACTGTAGGGGGGATTTGTATCTGCTGTAGTCTCTTTTTGGTTGGAACCCCTCCCATCTCGGGATGCTCCTTTCCGGTTGTTTTTGCTTCTTGTTTTTTTTTCTTTTTTCGTGCTCTTCGCTAAGCGCGCTTCTTAACTTTGATCTGATGTAGTCTTTCTATTTATGAAATTTACATATTTATCAATAAAAAAAAGAACAAGCCTTATCTACTCATGATTTATGGGTTAGGAAAAATATGAGCAGCAACTTGACTGTCTCAGAGGCCAGAGCATATTTCTTGGGAGAGAAATTTCACCCTTATCTCTGTTCATGACTCTTCGATTACACTAGCCACTAGGTGTATTGAACCATAACCTTATCTCCTGTTTCTATGTTCGATTGAGTGATGTGTTGTTGGCGAAAAACTAGAATAATAAAGATCTAGATAATAGTAGTGTAAATTCATGAAGGGCGGACTTAACAATTAGAAGCTAGAGAGCATTCTGTAGAACTTGAAACAACATTGCATAAAAGAATAATAAATATCTCCAAACGCCTCATATGATGAATTCTTAAATAGACTCCTTGGTTCACAGATTCTACTCCAAAATTCTACTTTTTATTGAAAGACCAGCAGTTAATCTCAAATTCTCAATGTAATCTAAATGAAGTATTCCTATTATAAATGAAGTAAACTAAGATTTATACTTGAACTCCTGTCTAGTTTCTTAATATAAATAGAAGTTCTTAAAACACCTCAAATCAAATAAGAGGTAGAAAGACCTAATTTTTTTAAAATTCTTTAGCGTTGACTAACATTAATTAACAATCACACATTGGCTAATTTTGACCAATATTTGAACTTTGACCAATTGACCAACTTTGGGGATCTTTGTAGTGCACCAAAGTTGAGGTTTATACCCCTTAGCCTACGTCTTAAGGCTTACGCCTCGAACACAATTTAAAACATTGGAAAGATTTTTTGAATTGACAAATTTCATCAATATAGGACTACACTTTTTCTCCAGTTGGCCTAAATTTCTTACAATTCTTTCTTTAGCTTAGTTCATTGACTCATATATGTTACTCATAGTAGGCTTATCATCTGCGTCAGCTACTAACCTTGAGACCTTTTCTAAAGGCGATGCACAATTTTATGCAGAACTTGATTGTTGGTAAAAAAATGTGAATCTGCCAAAATAATATCACGGATTTTACCTGTCCTATTTCTTTGAATATGAGCTTATCAACTATCTTGTTGAAGTGAACTTTCCTCTCAATCCTAGCCTCTACTCTCTTGCACACTTTTCATAAATGGAAAAAACGAGTTGCTATTAGTCGTATAAGATCTCTTCCCTTAGTTTCTTGACACATGTTCTTAGTAGACGTTTAAAACCAACAGGGGGTTGGCACAATGGCCAGGACCACGCCTCAAGAAGCAGAGGTCCTGAGTTCGAATCCCACCCCCTGTTGGGAAGCACAATGGCCAGGACCACGCCTCAAGAAGCAGAGGTCCTGAGTTCGAATCCCACCCCCTGTTGGCCACGCAGAAATTTACCTCTACTTCCTGGTACGTGTGATGTGCGGGGCCGTGTCCGGGGACTTAGTTGGGTACTCTAAGAGGCCCTGATACCCCATCATCAAAAAAAGAAAAAGAAAAAAAAGTTTGTTGACACCATACTGTTTTCGTAATGTGAGTATTCCATCCTGTTCTACAAGATCTCATGATAATTCTCGATTCTTATCAAAATAGGTTACATTTAGTGCTGCACTGTTTTACCTTTTTCATTCTTTGTTTTGGCTTCATAACTAACTCCTGCTTGTTTCTGCTTAGAGTTTGGGTGACACTGTTCCAAAATGGTTGAGGGGCACCAAAGTTGTGAAGAGGATTAGCAAATGGTTGGTAAATCATCTTGGTTTGACACTGACAAGAGAGGATATTGAATCTGTGGTTGAGCTAATGGAACCGTATGGTCAGATAAGCAATGGGCTTGAACTTCTGAGCCCTCCTCTCGATGTAAGAAAAATAGCTTATCAGATATCAATCAAATTCTAAATGCAATTTGGTTTCATTGTTTTCTTCTTTTTTCATTTTTTTTGTTGTTGTCTTGGTTTCTTCTTCAGCCTTATCCAGTTTGATTTTTGCTTCGATTTATTCTTCAGATAACTGCATGTCGCTTTCATTTAATTCTTCTTGTTCTCCATTTTCGCTATTCTTTCTAGCATCTTGCAATTTCTTTGAGGCAACTTCTATATTTGATGGAAAAATGAAATATTGTTTTACAGTTCATGACAGTTCCATGTGATTATTTTTAGGAAATCCGACAAAGTATTTTGTAAGATAACATCAGAACCTTATAATTAAAAAAAATTTATCTTTTTTTTTGCCCCCTCAGCATTTAATTTTTTTTTTATCTTTTACTACTATTCTACAAAATCTGACATCCTTTTGTAGCTTAACTGTAGGAATGAGTCCCAATTCCCCATACACATCCTGTAGAAGTCACTCATTGAGACGCTGTAATCACATATTTCTTTGTTTTTATAATGGCCCAAACTAGAGGACTTACTTACAGAATTTGATTCTTGAAGCTTAATTGACTAAGTGACACAAATTAAATCTTTATACTACTGTTGCTTCATATTTATAGGGTAGCTCTAAATGCGCCCATGCGTTCTCTGAAAGCGCTTACGTTTGAACCCTTTAAAACCATTGATTGCGTCGGATCAGATGATGGAGATCATGTTTCACCTAGATCTTCCACAAAAAGGATCTCGAGCTCACGTTGCACCTATCAAACGGTCATTTTTTGATTCCACATGTCACATATCCCCAAAATATGGCCCTAAAATCACGTTGGAGCGTGATGTGTGCCATTGCACACAGAGGGCATTTTTTGGGGATCTTGACATGTGGAATAAAAAACTGACCGTCTGATAGATAAGAAATGATCTCAAGATCCATAGTGTGGAAGATTGGGGTGAAACATGATCTCAATCATCAGATGCGAAGCAATCAACGGTTTTTAAGGGGTTGTACATGTGGACGCTTTCAGAGAACGTGCACACATTTTTTGAGTTGATTTATTTATTTTTATTTTTTTGTTTCCACGGAGGGGTGGGGGGTGGGAGTTGCTTTCTGTTAGTTTCCAAAACCATACCAAGATCTATAACAATGTTGATTCTTTTTGGTGAGATACCTAAAAATGGGATATAATTTTTGTCGCAATGGTTTCGTTTGACCTCTCTCTATATATTTTTACTGGTAGCATGTAAATTTGATTGTCTTTTTAAGAGTTTTGTCCTTACTGATATTTTGATGATCTGCAAGTGGACGAGGGAGACAAAATTCCCACATGCTGTTTGGGCGGCTGGTCGAGGCCTTATTACTCTTCTTCTACCAAACTTTGATGCAGTTGATAATATATGGCTTGAGCCATCTTCATGGGAGGTTCGTCATTTTCATTTCCCATTTATATCATTTTTATTATTTTTATGGTAAATTGATTTTATATATCATGTTATTGCCAAATAATGCTTTCTACACAATTATATTTGTTTCATACCATATAAATAATAGTTCCCAGTGTCTTTAAGATAGGTGTAGCTAATTGAGGAAAATATTATTTTGAAAACTGTGATGCTTTAATAATTCAGTTACACCATACTTCTTTACTCCCTAACAAGGTTATTAAAACACCTAAGTGATCCTAGGCAAATATGCCATCTCCTAATGGCCAATACTAATGCTCATGATATAGGAAATGGTCATTTTGTTAAATTATGTAAATTTAAGATGCCACAAACTAAAATAAACATCCAGAAGCTGGCATTATCAAACAAGCTACTAAACGAAGAAAACTTACAGCAATAAGCAACACTAGAAACTAAAATGCACATGACATGATTCCATGAATATATGAAATTAAGAGAGTTAAAACTTACAATCAATGCACATGAAGTAACTAAATTTTAAAACAAATTCAAATAAGTCTGCATATAAAGAATAAATGCCCACTCAACCACATGTTCGAAGAGTAAAAGAGCTGAAGTTGAAGCCCAAGATCATATAAGACAAAAAAATAAATAATAATAAATTACTAATAACACTCGTAAATAATTTCCAAGGCAAACTCCTTATTCTCTTCTCTCCAATCTCCTCTCATCACTGTTTTCGCAATTTCGTCATCATCATTTCTTTTGAATCGGCATCTTCCCTTCATTGCTGTCTTCATATTAGCTTGGCAGACCCGGTTGACTCCTCAGGCAATGTACTATTATTTTTCTTCTTAGCCCTTATGATTTTTCAACGGCCTATGAGGCGACTCAGTAATGTGAACCTCAGTTCACCCGGCAATAAGCAAATAAATGAAGATGAAACCCAAAAGTATTAATAATAAAGAAATAAGAGAAGCATTAACCTTCAACTCTATTTTTCCCTTCAATAAAAATTCAGCAATAACCTTTAAAAATATATACAGTTCACGTGCAAGCAGAATAGAAATCCTTTTCCAACTAAAACTCCTAGACTATCCTAATTTACCCTAAAGGAATAAAGGGATTTAATATAAGCCTAAAGTTTATGTAACTTATGATATCCTAAAGGAGCATCTTCTTCGTAAATGTTTTATCACCTCCTAAAATGTTGGCCATATATTGACCATGGTTCTGATTATTAGAGCTGAAATTTTGATTCCTTTGAGCTTACAACATCCCACCAATCGTAATTCATGGAAACCACACCAATCGTAATTTCTAATTCCCTATTTACTAGGAGGTTTCAAAAGATTTTAGTATCCAAAGAATTGGGAGAGCTTATAAGAGGGGTGATATTTTAATCTCCTAAAAATTTGGCGATGAGAATTAGGTCATGTAGGGGGGAGCGAGAGGGAGGGAAGGAGGGAGAGGGCAGAATTGGTTTCCTTCAACTAATCAAGGCAGATAAGATCGTGAACCCCTTGATCATCCTACTTTTCGAGCGTCGGTCACTCTACCTTTACCTTTGGATTTATCGTGCAGAGACAAGGTCATTTAGCCTATTCTGCTTAAGCCTATTTGTTTTCTGTTATGATTTTGAATAAACTAAAACAATGCATAAATTTTTTCCTTAAACAAGAAAAATTAAGTTACTTATTTAAACGTATGAACATACTAAAGCTTATTCAAATGCTATTTGCTCCTAACTGAAGACTTTTAAAATTTATTATCAGGCATACCCTAATTGCGTTCGCAACCAAGGAAAAAGTATGTGAGGTCCGGAGGAATTATAGTATACGAATCCCATTCCCACCATTCCAAATGATAGCAGACTGCATTCATTAGCATAAGCATGTTCAAAAGCACCCATTTAAAGTTTGGCACACTTTTTCATTATAACGTGATGTTCTTTCTATGCTTAATTCAAGTAATTTCTCTTTACATATTCCGCCATCAAATTTTTTGAGGTAACATACAGTGATACAAAACATTGCATGATGAGGTCAAAACATACATGTACATTTCATGGAGCTATTGAAAATTTAGCCGTAGATCTCATCAGTCCCTTAGTACCATAAATAATATATTTATATGATTAGTTATTACCTTGGGAATTTATACAAAACCTACTACCATAATATATTTATATCAGGCTTAACTTTTGTATTGATTTCAATGAAGCATTTCATTATTGAGTGATTGATGGAATGAATTCAACACTTCTTTTTGCAGGGTATTGGATGTACAAAGATTACAAAGGCCAAAAGTGAAGGTTCCATGAATGGGAATGTAGAAACAAGATCATACCTTGAAAAAAAGCTTGTATTTTGTTTTGGTTCGTATATTGCAGCTCAATTGCTCCTTCCTTTTGGGGAGGAAAATTTTCTCTCCTCAAGTGAACTCAAGCAGGCACAGGAGGTAGATGTCACTCTGCACTTTTTGATTTTGCACAGCTTCTATAATTTAACGTCATTACCTGTTCTCTATAATGGGATTATCGTATGCAACAGATTGCAACACAGATGGTGATTCAATATGGATGGGGACCTGATGACAGTCCGGCAATTTACTTCTGTAGCAATGCGGTATTAGCCCTACATTGATTGCATGCACCAAGTTTTTGTTAAATCTAAATATACCATATAGGAGACATGCCCTTCAAATGTTCTCATATGATCTTTTTGCTACTAATGATCTCTGTGACTTAATTCATTTCCATCTTGGTTTTACTTCCATCCTAAATTATTCGTATGTCCATAGTATGTTGTGATTTTTATTATGGAGTCAAATTGACAACATAAACTTTCATATTGATATGATATTATTTATGATCTTTAGTTTTTTATTAGTAGCCAAAGAAGTATTCTTTTCTGGGCATTGTAGGATAATGGAACTGGCATCATGTTCACTGCAAACTTACTGATTTGAAAGTTCGTTACTGAAGCATTGTTTAAGCAACTTTTATTGATTAAAAGGGTCAATTTTTTTCATATTGTTCTATAGGAAATGGTTTTTCTTGCATTAGAGTTTAATATTATGGCATCGAAGTTTTTTTATTGATCATTAGAAGTAGTCAAACCTAACTAAATTATCGCAGGAGGTGCTAGAAGAATGTAAAATAAGGCATACTCACAATTAGATGATGGTGGAGATTGAAGAACATTAGATGTGGGCATTCTTTAAGATGAGTTCCCAACAGCAGCAAAAGCTACTTGACTAAACTGTAATCCTTGGATTTTTTTTTCTTTGCTCAGTAATCCTAGGCCTTCTTCTATAGAGGATCAGCTATAGTCTTCGAGTAAGTCTTTTTGTCCTGTTGATACTTCCAAGTGCATTTCTAGCGTCATTTTTTCTCACGTTGGTTCGTTTAATAGGCATGATACATTTTTTATGCTATTAAATTCTCACTTATTTGTACTCATGCCAAGAGATCAGAATTCAAATTGTATTTATTATAATCAACATTCTTCCTTTTGTGGTAATTAAAAGTTGACAAACAATGTGATCATACACGTGACCTTCAGATCTTCCGTCTGGTGCTCTCCCAACTGAGCTATCCCCACGTACATTATGATCAACATTCTAGACACCCCTTGTTGGATGTTAATAGATTACTGAAACACACTTGCGTCGTGTAAATGGTTATTTTGGAACCCTAATTCTCATTCTCTCTTCACCTGTCTTTATCCAACTCCAAATTCCCTTCTTAAGCGTTTGCTTGACAAAGCTCCAATGAAGAGTTTCAATGCTTGAGGAGGATTGACTGAAACCTGAAGTTTTTTGGATACTTCTTTGAAAGACTAATGGCATTTTACTCATCTAGTGGCCAAACTAAGAATGGGGTCTTCTAGTTGAGCAAAATTCTCAAGATACCTGGAATAGTTTTTAACTTCTCAAAATCATGGTTCTAAGACTTAGCGAGTTGACAAGTAGCTCAGCCGAGATTTAGAGTCGAGTCAAGATTTCACTAGGATAATGCAACTATGATTCGTAAATTACACATATAAAAAATATGGCCGTGGGGTAAGGTTTTAGAAACCCTATCTTATGCGCCTCTGTCTCACTCATTTTGGAATGAAGAGGATAAGGGAAGGAAGAAAACATATGATGTATCACAAGTTTATTATTATTATTATTTGAAGGCATGTGAATCACAGTGTTTCACGACGAATACAGTGATTCTTATTTCTGTTTTTCTTTTTTGCACCTTTTTTATTGTATTTTTTCTCCTTTTTTTTATATATGTTTTTGCTAATTTTTGCAAATTTTTTTTATATTTTATAAAATATATACTTTTAAATATTACTAAATTATGGAGCCGAGTTTTATTTCAGTTTTTAAGTTAACTCGACCCAGTTGTCTTTCGAGTCAAGTTTTCGGCTTTCTAAACCATGCTCAAAATCACTAATGTAGAGCTTGGCTTCGCCATCATGTTTTTTTTTTCATTATGAAGATCAAACTTAGAGAAAAAAGTTCATTATAGATTTTCTTAAAGAATTTGATCCAAAATGATTTTGGAGAGTTAGAAAGTATCAATTACTGAGGAACAAACGCCAAAATTATACTATAAAAGATTTGACTCTTCCAAGACTACTTGTGGTTTTCTATTTATATAGGATTTCTTAAAGCTTTATTCACAATTTTTGTAAAAATCTTAATAAAATGCAAGATTATCTTTCACGCATTTAAACACCCAAATAAAACCTTAAAATTCATCCAATCCAGGATATTTTTTGACATTCCACAATCACGTTCATGATAGTCTTCTGCATAATTTAATTAACATAAATTATTTTATAACATCTCTGAAAAATAAGAAGATAGAGGGTATATTGATAATTTTAATTTATAGGACTTGAGAATAAATTTTGTGCCTAACCTTATACCAGTCACAAAATCTTATGTGTGAGAAAAATTCGAATTGCAATCATAGAGCGACCTAACCCTTGGCAGGGAGATGCTAACAACCGACACATTAGACATCCTTATGAATTATCTTGACCTTCTAATGCATTTATTCTAGCTTTATTGTCATCACAGCCATATCCCATCTATTTGGGACCGACTTTGTGGCCCATATATCTCCACTCATTTCTGATCAGCGCTAAACTTTTTGTAACTTTGCAATCCTTCATATCCCTTCTGATGGTTTCCTTCTAGGTCTTCACCGGTCTTTCTCTTCTCCTACTTGCTTGTGTTTGGAGTGTCTCAATCCTTCATACAAGGTTTGCTTCATACCTCCAAAAAACATGTCCAAACCACCTCAACCGACTTTCCATAATTTTCCTTTATAAGTGTCACTCTAAACTTTTTCTTATGTAACTCGTACAAATGTATCCCGTTTTGTTACTCCTTACATCCATCTTAACATATGCATCTCAGCTACATGCACTCTATCTTCTTGTCGCTTTTTATAGCCCAACATTATGCACAATATAATCTGGCAGGTGTAACAGTTGTTTTATAGAAATGTAGCTTCAATCTAAGTAGAACTCTTGGGTCGCACAATACTCCGCTTACTTGCCTCCATTTTATCCAACATGCATTACTCCTATTTGAGACATCCTCTTTAAATCCACCATCTAACTGTAAAGTACAACCTAAATAGCGAAATCTATGACAATGTGATATTAAATGATTTTCTATTTTAACTAAATCTTCTTCTAGGCTATCATGTTCACTAAATTAGCACTCCATATATTTCGTCTTTGTTTTGCTATTTTTTAAACCCATTTACTCAAGTTTTTCTCCATAATTCTAGCTTTTCGTTTATTTTTTTCCTTGTTTTGGCAAATAATCCTCGACATCTGCAAATAACATGCACCAAGGGATCTCTTCTTGTATATCTATGGTTAACGCATCCATGACCAGGACAAACGAATAGCGGTTTAGCGCAGATCCTTGATGCAGCCCAACTCCGATAGGGAACTCACTTATCTCTCCACAAATTGTTTGTACACTAGTTACCGCTCTCTCATATATGTCTTGGAAGGAATTGTTCAATTTCTTTTAGTTTTGTTTAGTTTGTGCTATTTTGATCGTTTTGGAAGGAATTGTTATGTCCGTGTTTGTTTTAAGAGCTTGTCAATCATATACACCTCCTCAAGCTACTGGAACTTGTAGCCGACTTCAACAAGTGACAATCTTATTCTATTACCTTTTTACTTGTCCACCTTGGTACAATTGCAGAAAACTATTAGGAGTTATGCACAAGCATGCGTCTAGATCAATAAACTCTTAATTCATCCTAAAAACAAATGCACGGAAAGTTTTAGTTTGATTTAACATTTGGCTAATGGATTTTGATGAAAATTCACTCTCCTAAACTGAGTTTAACTTAGAGAAACTATGCTAAAATTTAATCACCTACATTGATAGGTGAACCTGGAAAACTAATGTTTCAATAAATGGAGAACTACGCTTTCAATCCAAATACCTTATGTGAATTGATTCACCTTATTAATGTTTATAATGTTCCTTTCAATTGTTTGTGTACTTATTGGGCCTATTCTAGAGCCCAAAGTTGAAGCTCACGATGAAAGTTTTGGATAGGTCTAAAGGCATCGGAAGATTTTTCTTAAAGAACCTATGACCATCTTTCTGAAATCAATAAGAATTGAATTAAGTTTCATTATTTATAATATTATCATGCATTATCCCATATTTAAACATTCATAGGGTGTATTAATCCACATAAGTGCATGGATCATATAAAATAATCAGTATTTATGCATGGGATAATGTATAATATTGATGACAGTTGCATGGAATCAATGAATGAATATACTGTAAATTGCTTTCAATTAGGTATTTGATTAATATGAAAACTTTCAGCTGATTCATTTTATAATAATAATGTTCTAATGGAATTTCTCAAGATTTTCAAAATTTTCATAATTAAGAACATGATTTCCATAATCTAGAAAATTCAAGTTTTTCAAACCTACATAAAATTTTGAAGATTCGATCTAAAATTTGGTATAATACATCAAATTATCAGATCAACCAATGGTTTAAACATGATCATCAAACCAAAACAGGACTGTCACTCTCTCGCCATTTTTTCTTTTTTAAGAAAAATAGGTTGTATTAGTAACTTACCTCTAGCTTTGACCCATCTAAAAACAAACCCTCTTACCTCTAGCTTGGCACACAAGTTCCTACCCCTGAGATTGAATTACCTTGCTATGTGTCACAACAATGTGGACGAGTTAAACAAGCAGAAAAATATAATTACCACTTATAAAAGGTTGGCTGCAAGTCTCAACAGATAAAGTTGGAATGTTGAATGATCATGCAAAAACACTTCTAACAGTTGAAGGTAGTGTCACTATACTGTGCACTGCCTATTATGATCGACAACTCCTTCCAGTGTTTGCACCTTACAAATTCCTAAAGCACAAGTAGACAAAACACTTTTTCTAAAAGATTATTTAGTAGGACAATCTAAGGCTATGTCTGGATAGGGGAAAGGAAAAGAAATGGGTGGAAAGGGAAATGAGTAATCAAACATCTCTCTCGCCCATCTCGCTCTAATATCTCGAGAGTTGAGACCAACCTCTCTTTCTCTCTCCTCTTTTCTCTCTTTGTACATTCTCTCTCTTCTTACAAACTCTCTCTCTCTCTCTCTTCATTCTCTCTCCCCTTCGACCTCTCTCTCTCTCTCCTGCTCTCTTTCTCCTTCCCTCTCATGCAATCTCACTCTCTCTCCGTCTGTCTCTCTCTCTCTTTCCCTCTCTCCTCGTGTCTTTCTCCTAGAGTCTCTCTCCTGCGATCAATGTTGTCAATTCGATTAAGTCATGCTAAGCTATTTGATTACATTTCACTTAATCGAAATAGCATAAGCCATGACATAGTTTTTTTTTTTTAAATAGAAAAAAAATAAAAATAATAAAAACAAGTTAGCAACAAGTATTTAAGTCTCTAGAAGGGAAAAATAGACGTTCTTGCATTTAATCGAGAGTTGAGACCAACCTCTCTCTCTCTCTCTCCTCTTTTCTCTCTTTGTACATTCTCTCTCTTCTTACAAACTCTCTCTCTCTCTCTCTCTCTTCATTCTCTCTCCCCTTCGGCCTCTCTCTCTCTCTCTCCTGCTCTCTTTCTCCTTCCCTCTCTCATGCGATCTCACTCTCTCTCCTTCTGTCTCTCTCTCTCTCTCCTAGAGTCTCTCCTGCGATCAATGTTGTCAAATCGATTAAGTCATGCTAAGCTATTTGATTACATTTCGCTTAATCGAAATAGCATAAGCCATGACAATTTTTTTTTTTTAAATAGAAAAAATAAAAACAAGTTAGCAACAAATATTTAAGTCTCTAGAAGGGAAAAATAGACGTTCTGGCATTTAAAAAAGAAGTTTTACATACTAATATTCAGAATTATAACTTTAGTTTTGATACTGAGTACCAACAATATACTCTACACATTGATCTCTAACCCATTGTGGTACATCTCCTCCATCAATACCACCATCATCTATCATCATCATCGTCATGACCACGTTCCATATAGCCTTCTAAAACAACTTCTTGATCATGTTTTTTCCTAGAACACTTGTCCATATACTCCATTTCCTTTTGGATTTCCGAAGTAGCTTTTCTACAAGCCCTAGCATTTGATCCGGCTCCATGAGCAAGATGTTGTTTATGACGGCCTATGCCACCTGTGCTCTCATAATCACATAAGGTACAAACTATGGTTGCTTTCTCAGTAGGACTCTTATACCGTCCATATTTTCAACCCGAATCACTCAATTTAAGTCTTAGAGGATTCGGGGTTGAAGATGTAGACATAATTAATTGGTGAATGGTGATAGAAAGTGGGAACTACCGAACTAAAAAAAGAGAATTAGAGATTTAAAATTTTTGAAACAAAAATAATAAAACTCAAACCTCCCAAAAGGCTTGCTTGCTTGATCCGGGTCACTTGATTGATAGAAGACTAGAACTATAAGCTTGCTTCACTCTTCAATCTTGAATCTTGATCTTGGTCTTTTCCTTTGAGGCTTTGTAACACTAACACTACTAATAATAGAATTAATTACAAGTTTACAACAATTTAATACACTAAGAAATAGGATTACAAAGCATACAAAAAACTAGTTAGGAAAGATGAGGGGAGATTGAGAGTAAAGAATAGAGATTAGAGAGGAAGTTTAAGCCAAAATAGTAGTATGAGGAGTAGAGGACCCAATCCACACTTTATAAAAGCAATGGGACCACAAAAAGGGGCAAAAAAATATTTAAGTGCACCAACGGTCATAAATATGACTGTTGGAGCATTATGCGATCGCATAATGCTAGAATCGCATGAGCCAGGATGGCTTATGCAATTTTTTGGCTTAATATCGCTTAAGCAATTGCTTATGACAACACTGCCTGCGATCTCTCTATCTCTCCCTCCACCTCTCTCTTACTCTCCTTTTCCCTCTCATGCGATCTCTCTCTCCTTTGGTGTCTCTCTCCTACGATCTCTCTCTATCTTAATCTTTTTCTCCGAATTTTCTCTCTTAATGTCTCTCTCTCTCTTTCTCACCAAATCTGGCTCTCACAACATAAAGTTGGATACCTTTAAATTCACCCACCAAATCTTTGAGGACACCCACGCTAAATACCCATTGATTGCTTAAATCAGCCGATGGAGATCATTTTCCCCCTAGTATTTCTTTGAGTGATTTTGAGATCATGGGCTTACCATCTTACGATCAGTTTTTTATTTCAGTGGCACAGATCCAGAAACTAGTGACCTTAACATCATGCATCACGGTCAAACCTAATTTTAGGGTTACATTTTTTGGAATGTGTGCCACGTGAAATAAAAAACTAACCGTTTGATGGTACACCGATGATCTCAAGATTGATCATCTGAAAGATTGGCACAAAAAATTCTATGCTGTCTGATTGAAAGGAGTCAATGGGTTTCAACATGGGTGCCCTCAAGGATTTGGTGGGTGAATTTAAAGATACTCATTTAAGTTTGGGTTTGGTGTGTGAGATGGATACCAACAATGGTGTCCCTTTTCTATTTTCTGTGTTATTATTCAATCCAATCAACGAAAAATAATGAATTCCCAAAGGGTTGGAATCCATCGGATATATATATTATCTATATCCATTTCCACCATTTTCCTGGAGAATATCCAAATAGTGCCTAAACGAAATTGAATGGAACTAATATCCAAACAACTTAAGCTAGTTTAAAGGAGTGGAATGGCAATATATTTAAAGAGAGTTTATGGTGACAAATCGCCTATCCAATCCCCTTATTTAAAAAAAATAAAAAAATTTAAATCTTGGGATTTAACAATTAACAATGTTAATGAAAATGAAGCACGAGAATATAGAATGAAAGAATGGCAACTCTAATTGATTATATCTGCCAAGATGATTGGTGAAGGTCCCTAGAGATCTGATGTTTCAATATAAGGCTTGAGACTTGCTTTTCAATTAATGCTTTTCTCAAAATCAATTAAAACTCCAAGGGCTCAAAATCTTGAATTTCTTCAAGTTTTTTACAAAAACATTTCCATGTTTGCAAATATTTTGTGGTTTCTCTATTTGGAAGAAATGCTAGGAAGTTGAAGTTGGCCATTCTCAAGTTGGAACTGCCTCCACTTGGTGGCAATGGACAGTTAGTTGTTCCTAAATTTACATTTCCTCACGATGGAGAAGGTGTTGAGATGGTTAGAGGGTTATGCACAAATTTTTCTTGTACATAACTCCTTATATGTGGGACAAGGCGCTGCTGCTGATGCTGATGATATTTCCTACATAAAATGATATTACCAAACAACATATCTGTTTAGTTTTAAGAGAGTTTCAACAAGAGTTTATGTTGATTACTTGTGCTCAAGATTTTCTTGGGGATAATTGCTTAATGTTCAAAACACCCCTGATTTGATGAATTTCTCGGTATTTTCTGGATGTTTAATCATTTGCGAGATTATCTTATGTATAATTATATATTTTGCAAAAAAAAAACACTTAGGGTTTTTTGGTTACAAAATTTTTGAAAGTCACTGAAAAATCTTATAAGAATATATGTCCTCCATTGGCCTTGCATTTTGGAAAATTTAGTTTTTCAATTGGAATTTGGATACTACCCTTGGTCGCATAAACGTTTGGAATTGTTATCTAACCTTCTGAAATCATTTTGCATCAATTCTTGTGCAAAACCTTTTCATGAACTCTCCTATAAAATCCTAACTAATATCAACCCACTTCCAAATTTGATATATGAAGTACAAAAAACCTTTCGTGTTAGGTTCTATTCCATATTTGTGATTTTGATAAGTTTAAAACAATTCTCGGTGTCGTAGGAGTTTTTCTCAAGTTAAAGTCCTTGTTCTTAATTTTCCCACAAAATGATGGAAACACTCTTAAAATTTTAGGGATCATACCTCTTCATAGGAGCTTCTCATCATCAAATAAACACATGATGCGGAATTTTTATGAGTTAGATGAGAACCTTCTAGAAATCCTTCTTAATTTTACCACAAAATGATGGGAACACCCTTAAAATTTTAGGGGCCATACTTCTTTCATAGGAGCTTCTGATGTAGTAAAAACACTAAAACCCTAGTAATACAAATTTTAAATCAATTTGAGATTAAAAAGAATTTCTAAAAAATGGAGCGGGGAGGAGAAGTTTCCGAGGGCCGACGGTGGAAAGGGATAGAGATTGTGGGGCATAACAGTGGGGAAAGAGAACGACGACTAAAGCGCGACGGTGATAGGGGGTCTGAAAGAGTCGAGAAGGAGAAGCCCAAATTTCTGAGGAGAGCTGCGGAGGTGGAGGATCGCTACAGTCAGTGCAGGCCAGATAGGTTTCCAGTGGTGGTTCGTAATGGCGATTGGGTCTGCAAGAAGTGTGGTAATCTCAACTTCAAGCGGAGGATGAGGTGCCATGTATCGAGATGTGATGCCCACTGGAGCTTTGGGACCACTTTTGAAAATGCTAATGTATTGTTACGCGAATGGGGAGTGGGGGTTTTGGCAACCAAATATTCATCTCCACCAAACAAGAGAAAGACCTGAAGAATGGGTGGTCGATTGCGGGGAGGCAGTTCAGGCAGATCAATTCTCGTTTCCAAGTGTCCTTTTCAGACAAAAGGAGAGTAGGAGAGCAAATGATGGATGAAACCACCCCAGGATTTGCAAAAATTTTGGCAACTTCAGAAGGTTGGCTCAGGAAGATAATAACTCTAGGCTTACGACCCTACGATTCTCTCTGGCAACGACAGACGTTCCCACCATACAGGTGGAGGGTGATATTTACACTAAAAGAATAGAAGCTAATCGTAAATGCTTGCTAATCATCGAGGCCAACAACCACCATCAAAACAAAGGGAGCATTTATAAACATTTATTATAAGAGCTGGGTGAAAACTACAAAAAAAGATTTACAATTTCCAAAGCTACAAAAAGTTTCTTCATTGCTTCCTTCACGGAGGAGCCAGAAGGGATCGAACATCTGGTTAGAAAGGATCTTCACATAGGGGGAGGAAACACCTTAGCTTGCCGCAGATGGGATGAAGGTTCCTTCATCCATACCATTCAAAAAGAGGAGGATGACGGTCATTGGCTCCACATCTACGGACTTCCCCCGTTCCTATGGACTAACAAAGTCTTGAGCGGAATTGGTTGCCTCTGTGGGGTTTTCCTTGACATTGACACTCTCACTGCTCAGCGGATGTCCATCAGGTATGCTAGGATTGTTGTTCGTTCCGTGAATGCCACCAACACACCGTGGAGGGGAGATATTCTGATCGATGGACGTAGGTATCGGTGGTGGGTGGAACTGGATAGGTATAAAGGGGTAGCGATTCGAGACCACGACAAAATAGGAACCAGAAGTATTAAGGGCCTGGTGAGATACAGAACCCGCCGAGGGCTAACAGAGAAATTCTTGATCATGCGGGAAGGATTGACGGGGAAAGGCATTGTCGGGAGATGGCGAACTTCCCAGAACTCAACAGCTCAAGGATCGGCCTCCAGTCGGTGGGGAACTTGACTGCAGGCCTGGTTGGCACTACGGAGGGGCCCTCTGACCCGGTGGGATGACGTGGCATGGTGAGGTGGCGAGGAAGGAACAAGAGATCGTCAATAGGTGGGATAGGATTTTTCTCGAAGCTGCTCGACAAGTGAAGGATGGGAATACGACTCCTGAGAGGCTTTTAAAGAAACCGCAGGGAAGTTTCTCGATTAAGGGACGCGTGTCCTCTCCTTCCACCGATGCGCCTCTTATCATTAATGAAGACATGGGTTTTTTCAGAGCGAACGAGCCTATCCGGGTAAAAATGTCGTTTACTTCTGATGTTATAGAGACACGTGGTGATTTATGTATCAAGGAGCCAAATACGAAGCAACCTTCGACGACCGAATTTAATGCTGAGAATGATGGTTTCTGTCACTCGTCAAATCAATATCAGTGCAACCTTATGGAGTCAAGAAACCGAGTGGACAACTGGATTAGTCAATCTCCAGTTACTTCCCAATTTGGACAGACGAATCTTTCTCGTGGGCCTGAAAAATTTGGACCTGAACGACCCGATAGTGACAAGCTTAAGGGCTTCAGTAACACTTGGGGGGACTCGATCACTCACGTCAGCCAATCTAACAGTTGTGATATTGGGTCTAGCCGGAAGTCCATTAAACTCCCAAATGCTAATCCGAAAGGTGAAACTATTGGGCATCATACTGATCCGGCCTTGAATGGGCCTCTAGGAAATTATGATGGAACGATCTCCGGGTCTGGTGGGTCGGTCTTACGCATGGGTATTAATAGGGAGCATGATCAGCCCGAAAACACTGGAGCTAATTCTAGTCTTTTGGGATCCAAAGATCTTATAGCTAAATGTACTTGTTTTTGTCAGAACCCTAGGCCGTCTAGACCTAGGTCTTCCTTAGCGTTACTAACTCTGTTTTGGGTATGGTGGGCAATTGTGCAGGGCCAGGTTACAGGTCCGAGGACCAACGTCTATCCCTATCGTTAAGAACATATCAGAGGCACCAGAAGGGGAAAAAAACTCGCTCCGAGGGGGAGATCAGAATTCTCAATTAGAGGGTTGAGACATCAGTCGAAAGCTGTAGAGTCAGATCAGCGGAGTCTAATAAGGCCGGAGACAGATTGATGAAGATGGGAAGGGAGCTTGGGATATCATACCAGGCGGATTAGTAGGGTCTGCTCAAATTATATGGGGAGATAATAGAAAGGGGGAAACAAGTAGCGAAGGCTGAAAGACTTAACAGAAGGAAGGGCAGAATCAGATCATGGTGGGGCCTGTACTATTCCAGACTAAGGAGGAGTCAAAGGGGTAAACCGCAATCGTAAGGAGTCCCCTTCGGAGGGGGGGAGCTAGCGGGACCTGCAGGTCTTTGGGCGGCCTCTTTTTCTGCTGTTTTTATGAAGTTCATCAGTTGGAATGCGTGCGGTTTAGGGTTATTGGATAAAAGGGCCTTGGTGAAATCTTTCCTGTTTTAGCAGAGACCTGAGATCATAGGCTTACAAGAAACTAAATGGGCCGAGAAGAACCCCACTTTAATCTGGTCGGTACTTCCCAGTGGTCCATGGGACTGGAGGATGCTTGAAGCCAAGGGATTTAGGCGTGGTATCCTGCTAGCTTGGGATAGGGACCAGAACAAGATGATGGACTCGGAAATTGGTGATATCTCGACCTCTGCCCACCTTCAAGACTGTTGGAATGGGAGGGATTAGGTGGCGGTCCTAACGATAATAGGGGCATAACTGATCATGGGTCAAAATATCGTCCGATACCCATACGTATCGGACGATATGTATCGGTTTTGGAGGTCAGCGGTACGATACATAGGGTATGTATTGTACCCCATATGAAATAGGTAAATTATCGTCCGATACGGGCAAAATATCGTCCGTATCGGACGATAATTTCAAATTATCGTCCGATAATTTGGATAAAAAATAATAAATAAAAAAGGACTGAAATTATCGTCCGATAATTTGACAATATCAGTGGGCCCCACCCTTTGACTCGACTAAAGGGTCGGGTTTTCCCTTTTGTTCCCCATTTTCCTCCTTTCTTCTTCCTCTCTTCTTCCTTCTTCTTCCTCTCTCATTTTTGGGTTATTTGCACCTTAAATCGCTACCGAATCGCACAAAAAATCACGGGATCAACGTGGAAGGTACGTGTTTATCATTTTACCATCATTTTATTTCATTTTAAATACTAAAATAAGGTAGATCTACCTAATTTAAGGATAGATCTACCTTATATAAGTGTAGATCTACCTTATTTAAGAGTAGATCTACCTAATTTAAGGGTAGTTCTACCTTATATAAGTGTAGATCTACCTTATATTAGGGTAGATCTACCTTTAAATTATCATTTATCCATAATTTTAATTATTATAATTATTAAAATTATTTAAATTTATGGGTAGATCTATCTTATATAAGGGTAGATGTAATCATAAATTTGGTAGATCTATCATATTTAATGGTAGATCTATCTATAAATATGGGTAAAAAATAATTAAATTATTTAAATTAATTATTTAAATTAAGAAGAGGGGAAAAATAATTTAAAATATTTAAATTAATTAAAATTATGGGTCAAAAATAATATAAATAATTATAATTATGGGTCACATGTAATTAATAAAATAATGGGGTCAATATGGGTCACATATAATTTAAACTTAAAATTAATATGGGTCACATATAATTAAATTTATGGGTCACATATTAAATTATATGTGACCCATATTAATTTTAATAATAAATTTAATTATATGTGACCCATATTGATTATATGTGACCGTCACATATAATTAAAATAATTAATATTATGGGATATGTCCCATAAAATATTAGAATAAATTTCAAATAAATATTTAAAAATTATAATAATATCAAATAAATATTCAAAAATTATAATAATATCAAATAAATATTCAAAAATTATAATAATATCAAATAAACATTCATAAATTATAATAATATCAAATAAATATTCATAAATTAAAATAATATCAAATAAACATGCATAAATTATAATAATATCAAATAAATATTCATAAATTATAATAATATCAAATAAACATTCATAAATTTTAATAATATCAAATAAACATTCATAAATTTTAATAATATCAAATAAATATTCATAAATTTTAATAATATCAAATAAATATTCATAAATTAAACTAATATCAAATAAATATTCATAAATTATAATAATATCAAATAAATATTCATAAATTATAATAATATCAAATAAATTTGGTAAAATATAATCTAATCTTTTAAAATTTAAATAATATAAAATAAAATTTCAAATGTAATCTAAATTTTATAAAAATTAGAATAATATCAAATAAATTTAATAAAATATAATCTAATATTTTTAAAATAGCAATAATTAAAAAATAAATTTTATTTTCAAGTGTAAATTAGATGTTTACTTTAATGCAATCGTTTGCTCATTCATGCAGGTGAAATAAATAAATATGGTACGATCGACAGATCCAGCGTGGCAATACGGTACAGCAATAGATGGTAATAGACTCCAGATACAATGTAAGCTTTGTGGAAAAAAACTGCTGGGAGGAGGTATCACACGGTTAAAGGAGCATCTGGCTCACGTAAAGGGAGAGACAAGAGGGTGTCCCAGTGTACCCAGAGAAGTAAAAGAAAATATCAGAGCTAGTTTACAAGCGACAAAGGGAAAGAAAAAAGCTGAAGCCGATCGTGATAGGAAAATGTATGAGAGAATCAGGAGGCCAGATCCAGAGTTTACATCAGCTGCACCTGAGGATGATGAGGATGAGGATGAGCAGATAGCGAGAGCTATGAGAGAAAGTGCCAGAGAAGCACAACAGCGACGAGATCAGGAAGAAGCCGATTATCGATTTCGGTCCAGGTTGAGGGGCCCATCCATGTCTGCTACTGGTGGTGGATCTAGTCATAGGCCACATGTTGTTGAGGATGTTGAGCAAACTGCCGGGTTGCGTAGGTCAGCATCCGGGAGGGATTATAGGCCGTCTACTAGAGGCCGTACTACAGCCCCCATGGATCCATTCATGTATCGCACTGAAAGCTCCAAACAAACCAAATTGAGTGCAATCTCACTTACAAAAATGGGGAAGAAGCTTGGAAAATCCATTGCCAAGTTTTTTATATACAACCACATTCCGAGCAAAGTAGCAGAGTCGTCGTACTTCAAAAGCATGATTGATACAAGTGCAGAAGTTCGTCCAGGAGTTAAAAAGCCTTCTCCATACAAGATATCTAGGCCCTTACTAACAGATGAGTACGATGAGATAACTGCCTATGTACAAAGCTTTGAGGATGTATGGGATGAGAGAGGTTGCACAATTATGTGCGATGGATGGACTGGTCCCACAAAAAAGAGTTTGATCAACTTTTTGGTTTACAAATGATGCCGGATGATTTTTGAAATCGCTTGATGCTTCTGAACACGTAAAGATCCGACTACCTCTTTAAACTAATGGATATGGTAGTTCAAGAGGTTGGAGAGCAGCGGATTGTGCAGGTGGTAACAGACAATGCAGCAAATTACAAAGCCACTGGATTAAAACTAATGATGAAGAGACGCCACTGTCGGACCGTGTAGCTCATTGCGTGGACCTCATTCTTGAGGATTTAGGAAAGAGAAGCAAGGCACGAACTATTCGAAGGGAAGAACGACGATTACTTCCTACCAGCATAACAAAGGATGTGGTCAATTTAATGAGAGCCTTCACGAACAATGAGTTACTCGACTGCGACATTACGCTTTTGCAATACGCTTCTTAGCCCTACTGAGTTTGGCTAGATATAGGCGTGAGTGAAAAGCATGGTGTCGGAAGAATGGAATCAACATGAAATAGGACTCCACGAGCAAAGAGACTAGCTTGCAATCAAGTTCTTGACTTGATCTACAAAGACGCAGCTTTTGGGGATGTCGACCACGAATTGATCGCTCCACTACCCCGTTGGTGCAAGTGTTGAGATTGGTTGATAGTGATGAGAAAACAACGATGGGGTACGTTTATGAGTCAATGGATAAGGCAAAATTGGCTATAAAAACCAAATGTCCTACAAAATATAAACGATACTGGCTGATTATCGACAAGAGGTGGGATGCACAATTTCATCAGTACTTGCATACAGCAGGTATAACATGTTGCACAATTATTTAGTGATTTTTATTTATTTATTCATTATTTTCATATACTGATGAAATTGCTCATATTTGATGTGTAGCACACTACTTGAATCCAGCCTTCCAGTATACGCGACGCTTCGAGCTGAGTGACACTGATGAAGTGTATACCGGTTTGCTCAATGTAATCCAAAGAATGCTCCTTGAGTTGGCAGACCAAGGTCAAGCCATAAGAGATGTGAGTAATCATAGTATCATACCTTATAACTAATAAGTCAAATGTCATGTGATATTATCATCTATTTATTGATATGTGCCTTACTGTGTTTCATCTTTATAGATTGACATGTTTCGCAAGAGACATTGGTCATTTGGGATCCCGTTGGCGCAATCCCAAATTAAACACGACAAACCCGCTGATTGGTGGATGCATTATGGAGGTGATGGTCCGATATTGAGGCGAGTAGCAATGAGGGTATTGTTGCAAACGTGTTCCTCGTCCAACTGCGAGCGGAATTGGAGCACTTTCTCTCTCATTCATACTAAGACAAGGAATAGACTAACTATGGACCGATTGGAAAAGTTAGTCTACTGCCACTACAACATGCGATTAAGGGTCAGGAATATACAGAGGACCAACCGTGGTAAGCAATTACATGAAGTCTTAGATCCTCAATTATATAAAGTCTTACTTACATATTATACTAATTCATCTATCATATTCTACCTTGCAGACAGTGAATATTTTGATCCCATCCAATTGGATTATATATTCGAGGAGGATGACCCTTTGAATCAATGGATCGAAGAGAGAGAAGAGCCAGTCTTGGATACTGAGAGCACTGAATGGCTGGACAATGCTGAAAGAGTAGCGGAGCAGCAGGCTTCCCAACCACCGAGGCGAAAAAGAAGATTAAATCGTCATTCAGTGGTTGGATCTGATGACGAAACGCAGCCCGGTAGTGACGATGGGAGTGGCGAGGATGATGGTGGAGGGCATGATGGTGGATGGGACGTTGGCACTAGTGGTGGAGGGGAGGATGCTGGTACCTCTGATCCTTATAGAGATATGGCGGCATGGGACGATGACTCAACACCGTTAACACTGTTCGATACTCCTACATTTAGAATGGGAGGAGTTGAAGGAAGAGGAGCGTCGGAATCATATCAAACACCACCACCACCACAAGGTCCACAAGATGATACGGATATGGGTTATATGACTTTTAGCTTCGGGGGATTCAGTTTGCAAAATACCGAAGATTCAGCAACTAGTAACCCATACTACCAACCACAACAAACCTACCCGGTGCCATATGACTTCGTTGGTCAGATTTTTGGAGGACCTTTTACGCATTACATCGAGCCATATTCATACTTTACTGACCTCAGGTTTCAAGGGGCACATATGATCATGGGTATCAATATGGCCAACATTATAGGCAAAGGCCGGAAAGCTCGCGCACCGATGACGATGATGATCATGAGGGCCAAGAACCACCACGAAATTCAATGTGGCTCTAAAGTAAGTTTTTCATATACAATTAAATTTATTTTTATCAGCATAGCTATTAATTTTGACAATATATAATTTATTTTTGTCAATATACATTGTAATTTAGTTTATGCGTGGTTGCGTCGATCAAATTATGAAATATTGTTAATAAAATAGGCATGCGATCAGTTGGTCAAAAATAATGTTAGAAGATCTATTCCATTAAGTCAAAAATGTGATCTTAAGTAAAAAATAAGTCACAAAATAGGCATGTGACTTGGGTTAAGTTGCAAAATAGGCATGTAACTTATATATTTATCTAAATAATGCATCAAATAAGTCAAAAATAAAAGCAAAAATAGTTGAAATAAATACAAAATAAATAAATATAATTTTTCATATTTTTTGGGTATTTTTTCAGATTTTTTTGAGTTTTTTTTTTTTTTTTAAATGTATCAAACCGATACATTCAATGTATCAGACGATACCCGATGCGTATCGTCTTGGAGGTCAGGACGATACGTATCGGATTTCCGGTATTTTGACCCATGTAACTGATTTTTTCTTCAGGTTAAGTGCGGTTATTAGCAAATGGGAGTTCCCGGTATGCATTGGTGGGGATTTCAACGCCATGCTTTACAATGAGGAGAAAAATACGAGGTTGATCGACATGACGGCGAAGGATATGTTCTTTGACTGCATTTCTCAAGGAGCCCTCGTTGACCTTGGGATGACAGGGGGAAGATTTACTTGGTCCAATGGGCAGGAGGAACCAACGTTATGTAGATTGGATCAGTTTTTCTGCAGAGTTGAATTTTTGGAAGAGGTTTTGGGTCCGACGGTCACGGTTTGGGCGACGACCAAAAGCCAATTGTCCTGTCGTCCAACGGTCAAAGAAGGGAGAGATCGAAGCTGGGTCCTTTTAGATTTAACAACGCTTGGTTGCAGAATGAAGAGTTCAAACAGCTAATTCATGAATGGTCTCAATGAAACCTCTTGTTCTCTGTCGTTCATATTCACGACCCCAAGATTAAAAATCTGAAGGGGAAAATTAAGGTTTGGAATAAAGGGGTTTTCAGAAAGTCGAAGGAGGAAGCTGATCTTCGAGGAAGTTGATAGGATTATGTCTGAGATTGGGAATCTAGACAGGGCTGAAGAGACGACCCTACTTTCCGACAGCGAAAGGAAAATCAGAATAGCTCTAAAAATTGATTTCAATCGGCGGGTTTTGGCCGAGGAGCAGTTGTGGAGGCATAAAGCGAAAGCGCATTGACTGCGAGAGGGGGATGGCAACAATAAATTCTTTCACATGGTTGCTAATGGGAGGAGGAAAAGAAACCACATTGCCTCCATCAATATTGATGGCGTGGGATATGCGAACCAAACTCTGATTCTGATCAAAATTGTGCTGTTCGATAAACAGTTATACACTTTTGATGAAAGGTATAGACTGAGAATGGATGGGATTCCGTTTCATGTGATCACCACAACTCAGGCTACCAAATTGGAAAGAAGCTTCGAAGAAGATGAGGTGAAAAAGGCGGTTAATAACATGGGTTTCAATAAATCTTCGGGTCCGGATGGTTTCACTGCAGAATTTTTCAAAAGTTGCTGGTCAACGATTAGATTAGAATTTTTGGCTATGATCAACGAATTCCACGAGATGGGGAAAATGACTAAAAGTATGAATTTGACCTTTTTGGCGCTGATTCCGAAATGGGAAGGGGCTACGTCTTTATCTAAATATCGTTCGATAAGCCTTATCGGCGTGACGTACACGATTATATCCAAAGTGCTGGCCAACTGTCTAAAAAGGGTTATTCATGTCCTTATTTCTAATGTTCAAAGTGTGTTTATTCCGGGAAAGCAACTCATGGATATTGTCGTTGCGGCAGCGGAAACCATTCATTCGGCAAAGAGGCATAACAATAACGGCTGGGCTTTCAAGATCGATATGGAACGAGCTTACAACAAAGTGCAATGGGAGTTCTTGGACTACGTTCTTCATCAAATGGGTTTTGTAGAAAAATGGAGGAAGTGGATGAAAGGGTGCTATGCGTCAATTCGCTTCTCGATTTTTGTTAATGGAGTTCCGCACGGGTATTTCCGAAGCAAGCATGGCCGTATCTCCCCTGCTTTTTAATTGTGTAGGGGAGGCTCTTCACAATTTATTTAAAAGGGACGAAGAAATTAATTTGATTAAGGGGTTCAGTATGGCGGAGTCGAGACCCTCCATTTCGCACCTTCAGTATGCGGATGACACTTTGGTGTTCTGTAATGGAAACAATGGGGACAGGGAACTAAGGAATACGATGGACATCCTTATTATTTTCGAAGTTGTCTCTGGGCAAAGAATTAATTTACACAAATCAAGTTTAACTGGGATTAACATACCTCTGGAGGACACCGAGCGTGCGGCGAGGAGGGTGGGATGCAAGGCTACTATTTTCCCCTTTAATTACTTAGGGATCCCTTTGGGATTCAGAAGGAGCAGACTTCGGTTATGGGAGACGGTTCTTCAAAGATTTCAGAAGAGATTGGCGACGTAGAAAAGCAAGTTCCTCAGTTATGGGGGAAGATTAACTCTTATAAAATTCACCTTCTTTGCTTCCATTCCTATTTTCATGATGCCTTTCCTCAGGGCGCCTACGGCTATCATTATAAAACTAGAGAAAACCGTTAGGGATTTTCTTTGGGAAGGAGCGGGAGATTGGAAGAAGCTTCATTTGATCAGATGAGAACAATGTTGCAAGGCGAAAGATTATGGGGAATCAGAAACCTTAAGTTGGCTAATAAAGCGCTTATGGCTAAATGGGTATGGAGATTAGGGGAGGAGAAGGAAAGATCCAGCTTGTGGCATCAAATCGTTACTGCAAAATATGGGATTGCAACTGGGGAAGCCCCTAACACCAACAGGGGATTGAGCTGGTGGAAGACCATCAACGGCGAAACCCAAGATATCATAGATGGAACTAAATTCAGTTGGGGAGATGGCCGAAAAATTAGGTTCTGGAAGGATGTGTGGATTGGTGATCAGCCCCTGTTTCGGAAATTTCCTTCGGTGTTCATGCTGTTCGGAGATAAGGAAGCAGTTGTGCGTGATTTTTTGATCTCATCTGAAGGCATGGTGGAGTGGAAGATCCAGTTAAGGCGCCCTCTGAGGGATTGGGAGAGATCAAAATTCCTAAATCTTATAGAGCTGCTAGGGGAAGCTACTCCCAATGCTTCAAGTATGGACAAGAGGGTATGGATTCACTCCATGAAAGGAAATTTCTCGGTCAGTTCTTTCTACAACGTACTCAAGTCGTGGGAAAGAGGGAGGGTGGCGAGAGGATCTGGACGAGGCTGTGGAAGATCAAAGCCCCGCCGAATATAAATTTTTTTGCTTGGTTAGTGGCCAAAAAGAAAATTCTGACGAGGGACAATTGATTCGAAGAAATATTCCGGTGATTAACAAGTGTATGCTTTGTATGCGGGGGAATGAATTGATGGCGCACATATTCCTGCATTGCTCTTTCGTGAGATTCATTTAGCATAAAATATTTACGATCTTCAATGTTGAATGGGTTCTACTGTACTGGCCGGATCAAATGATGGAAATGTGGAGAGAGCTAAAGTTCGAGGATCCAATAAAGGATATTTGGCCGCTCACGATTTATGCAGTCTTCTGGGCCATTTGGTTGGAAAGAAATAACAAATATTCAGGCAAAAGGCCAAACCGTTCTCCTTGGTTATTCGAGACATCAGAGACCTGGTTATTAGCTGGAATGCTAGCAAAATGGAGATCTTCAACGAGGGGTTATTTGACTTATCGATTTAGGAGGATTTCTGCCTCACTGTTATCTGATATGTTTGTTTCGATGGGGACTCGGGGTTGCCCTTAAGGATCTGTTGCCAGCCCAAGGGAGTGTCTTCTGTGCTTTGGGTTTCCACATCGCGACTTTGATTGGGTAACATCTTACTACCCGCCAAGGTTTGCTTTGTCTTTTGTTTCTTTTTGCGCTTCCTTTTTTTTTTTTTTTCTCTATATGTATATATATCTTTGTTACATCCTCAAAAAAAAAAATTCAATTTGAGATTTAATTGAGCATCGAAGATATAGAAATTAATCCCAAAACACATAAAATATTTAATAACTTATTAAGGCAATTTAATTGATTTGATTTAGCGTCCGTTAGCATATGAGCTTCCAGATCTAGAATTAGCATATGAACTTCCCGATCTAAAAAATAGATCTAAAAGTAGACTATAGTTTTGATCTACTTAGGGCACCAAGCGACAATCTCAATGTTGTCTTGTGACCCCTTTCTAAGATTTGAATAATTTAAGGCCCAAAAGGGTTTAGGATTAAGAATTTAGAAACAAAATCCTAATAGCGATATAAAAAGGAAAAGATATTTTGGGTTTATGGGTTTTTAATAGAAGAAACAAACTAGATAAATTACCTGACAGTAAGAAACTATAAATAAAAAATATAGAATATCCAAGGAATTGCTCCAAGGAAAATAGTTGGCCTCACATCAAACCGCACGCAGAAAGAAGAATCGCTCTTCCAAGTTTTGAGAGAATCGCACCCTCGAAGAAAACTTTGCTAAAAGCTCTCAATTTGCAAAAGTAATATTCAATAACCATTAACTAATTAAAATTGTATTTATAATACCTTTATATAGGCAAATAAACCCTAACTAAACATAAAGTTCTAAAACAACTAAAACTCTATACCGACGAGTTTTGCCTCAAAACTCGTCTAGCCGCCGATTTGCGGACGAGACTCACGGATGTCCGTCCTCAACAATGTGCACAAAACAGAGTGGTGGCTAAATCATGGATGTCCGTCCTTGGTCACGGATGTCCTTGCCTTAATTTTCAGAACAACTTCATTCTCCATTTTGAAGCCTTCAGGATGTTTTCGCACGCTTCTTTCGCCTCCGATAGACCATAAGCGGTTCTTTGAATCAGATATCCCCATCAGCTTCTCATTGTCAAATAAACACATGACGTGGAACATTTATGAGTTAGATGAGAAACGTTGAGGAGTCAATGTGAATTAAGTTTCTGAGTACCTTTACAAAATGCAAGTGTTGCTGATAAAATGGTACCTCAATTGAAGTGTTGGGTCATAATCCCTCCAGAAGCCTACAAACGAGGGTGTATACAGGCATGAGCAGTGAGAAATTTAGATTTCCAAACCCAACTATTCCAACTTGCTTGAATCCTGTTATCACTGGATTTGTTTGTGGAATTGCAAGAGGGTCTAATGGGGCAGTACCCCTATGCATTTTCTGGCGATTTGAAGGTGCTATGATGTTTCAGTGCATTAGTAGTATTCTGCTCACTTCGTTGCTGGGTGCAATTATTGAAGTTTCTATCATAGAAAATGAGGTCTGTGGCGTCACTTTCTGGTGGAATCTCTACAGTTTTGATTGACATTTCCATGAACACCATTTTTCATGATTGCCCTGTTTCTCATTACTGCTGCCTTTTCTAAAATTTGAACTCTAATTTGAATGCTAGAGTTGAAATTTCAGTAACCTTGTGCAATTCAAATGGAGGGACACGGCATTCTCAAGGATTGAAAGTGCTCTAAGACATCAGTAAGCATCAATTATGAGGTGTTAAAAGGAATGCTTGCTTTTCATCTCGGCTATTTGATCTAACATACTCTTCCAAAAAAATCTCACTTCTACCGGAAAGCAACTCAACTGTAGGAGGAACTGACTGTTTGATATTATGTTTTAGCTCTGACCTATTCTGATCTTATCCACAGAACAATGCTCTCAAAACTTTAAACTTCTTGGACTACTTTACGTGGCTAAGTTTGCATTTTAATTTTTCCTCGGAACTCTAGATCTATGAATTTTATTTTGAATCTCCATTTGTATCTTGAATGTTTGTTAGCTGATCAAAGAAAAAATAAAAATAAAATTAAATCGTTATATAACATAATGTTCAGTATTTCTGGAGCTTATCTTTTATTTGTGCCGTAAATGGTATTTGCTCACTCCATGGCACAGATTGCAACTTTGAGTATGGGAAACAATCACGAGTTTGAGATGGCAGCCAAAGTTGAAAAGGTATTTCTACTGCAATACTATCTTCATAATTTTGCTTCCTTGTACGATGGAATCATTAATCCTAATATATATTACCAAATGAAAATGTCACTGATGATGATGAGTTTGCCCATTTCTGCAAATTTTGGTCTGCTTTAACAATTTTTGGTAGTAACTGTTCCTTTCATTCAGATATACAATGCAGCATATGACAAAGCGAAAGAAATGCTTCAAAAAAATCGTAAAGTGCTTGAAAGGATTGTGGAGCAGTTGCTTGAGTTTGAAAACTTGACAGGGATGGTATGAAACTTACTCTGAAAGCCATTTGCAAAAATCTAATTTTTCCTTTTGAAAGCTCTGAGAGTATGATGTCCAGATCTATTTTATGATATTCCTCTTTAAACTTATCTTGTTTAAGCGAATTTAATGTTAGATGCATATGTTCAGTGCTAGAAATCATTTTCATTTTTAGTTTTTTAGGAATTTATGTCTTCAATGCAAGATATATCATCTTTTTTGAATTTGAGTCGAGTAATGTTACCATTTTAGGAAGTAATAAAAAAAATTCTAAGAAAGCATTATTCAAAGAATAAATGCAGTTAACTATTACTATCAAATACATCCCTTCACGAGATTTATAAGATGTTCCCTTCACGAGATTTATAGAAAGATGTTGGTTTCTTGGAAAAAGCTGCCTAGGTGCACAAATAAGTTAAAACATTGTTAATACCTCCATGGGTAACCTTAGATCAGCTGTAGCATTGCCTAAACATGTGGCATGGGCGCCAAAATCAAGACACGTCGACTTTAATTTTGAGAAGGGAGCATGTCCATTCGGTTAGTTATTAAATAAATTAATACAATTTGAAAATTA
Organism: Chloranthus sessilifolius; assembly: GCA_021018995.1. Lineage (NCBI taxonomy): Eukaryota > Viridiplantae > Streptophyta > Magnoliopsida > Chloranthales > Chloranthaceae > Chloranthus > Chloranthus sessilifolius. Next base: position 8,691,668 of record CM037590.1, read on the forward strand.
ATGAAAATTATAACATTAAATTTTGAGAAAAGAGCAATATTTCTACAATCAATATCAATTACCTAAAATTTATAAGTGCAACTCCAACACTCCCCCTCAAGTTGGAGCATAGACATTAGTCATGTCCTAGTCGTATAATCTATCTTTTCCAAGGGCCTTGGTGAGGACATCAGCAATTTGTTCTTGAGAGCTAACTTGTGGGATGCAAAATCCATTTGACTGTACTTAACCACGAATGAAATGATAATCGACTTCTATGTGCTGGGTTCTTTCATGATAAACAGAATTTTTAATTTATGTTTGGTTGCTTCATTATCTCCAAAGAGATCTATAGGGAGTTTTGCAGGGATTCCCAAATCAGCGAGGGTAAACCTGATCGACATTCATTACCGTGCCCCTTGTGACATGGCTCTGTATTCTGCTTCTGTGCTAGAATTCGAAACAACCCAGTCCAATCAGCATCAATATATACCTTTTCATCAAAGTGACCATAGTCACTATATAGCAATCCTTTCCCAGGGCAGGATTTTAGGTTTCTGAGAATGCTATGAAAAAATATAGATGTATAGTCCTTGTAGCATGCATGTACTGCCTCACAAAGCTCACAATATAGGAAATCTTTGGCCGAGTGATGGTAAGATATATCAGTTTTCCAACAGGCCTATGACACATTCGAATATCCTATAGGAGCTCCCCATCTTCAGAATTTATCTTGTGATTTTGATTCATAGTAGTGTCTGAGGGTCTACTCATCAACATATCAGTTTTATTGTGTAAGTCAAGGGTATACTTTCTTTGAGAAATGCAAATGACCATTTTAGATTTGGTAACCTCAATTCCAAGAAACTATTTTAGAGCTCCGAAGCCTTTGATGTCAAAGATTTTGCTCATGTACTGTTTGAGTCTTGATCTCTTCTTCGTCATTACCACTGACAACAATGTCATCAACATAAAAATTAGGCCAGTGAACCAAACACCCTCTTCGTAAGTAAAGTGTGATCATAGTGACTTTTCTGATAACCAAATTTGACAATAGCATCACTAAACTTCTTAAACGAAGCCTTCGGTGATTGGTTCAATCCATATATTACCTTTTTAAGGTGAAATACTTAATCCTCTCCCTCATGGGTAAACCTAGGAGGGAAATTTCATGTAAAACTTTTTTTTTTTAAGATCTCCATGTAGAAATGCATTCTTCACACTAAAGTGGTGGACAAGCCACTTAGCAGTATAGACCCATTTGCAAGTAACCTTTTTTCCTTCTAGTAATATGGTAACTTCCCACATTTTGTTCTGCGTGAGGGCTCTCATTTCCCAATCATTGCCTCTTTCCACTGTGGCTTCACAAAGCATCAGCAGAACTAGTAGGAACATAGATAGAATTGTTAGCTTGGATTTTTAGGTGAGTAAAGAAAATTTGGCGAGAAGTTCTTCTTAGTCCTTCCAAGTTCTAGAGCTTGTAGAGAGAATAAAATAATAAAATTATTAAGAAGAGGTCATATATATATATATATATTAATTAATTAATTAAGATTGAGAAGTCATTGTGAGAATAAAAAAGGGCAAGAGAGTTGACCCACGCAGGTTGGACCCATGAGTGGGCCTCATTCCCTCTCCCACTCTCTTTCTACCTTCTCCTTTTCTCCAAAGGTGATCCACGCAGATGACAAACCCCTTTTCCTCTTTCACTTTCTACCTTCTCTCTCCTACTCTCTACCTATAACTTCCTATCCATTTCCTTCTCTTTACCTATTTCTCTTTCTATCTTCTAACTCTCATCATCTTTGATCCACGCAGGACCACTTGCGTGGGTCCCATCCAATTTTTAATTCATCCTTGTCCAATACAGAGCCTCCCGCATGGGTCTCACACCTTCTCTCATTCTTGACCAATGTTGGGCCTCCAGCATGGGTCTCACACTTTCTCTCATCCTTGACCAATGTAGAGCCTCCCGCATGGGTCTTACACTTTCTCACTCTTGACCAATGCAGAGCGTCCCGTATGGGTCTCACACCTTCTCTCATTCTTGACCAATGCGGTGCCTCCCGAATGGGTCTCATACTTTCTCTAATCCTTGACGAATACGGGGCCTCCTGCATGGGTCTCACACTCTCACTCATCCCTGCCCAATGCGGAACCTCCCGCATGGGTCTCACACTCTCATCCCTGACCAATGTGGAGCCTCCTGCATGGGTCTCTCACCTTCTCTCATTCTTGAACAAGGATGAGAAAAATTGTGAGGCCCATTCAGGATGGCCCACATTGGTCAAGAATGAGAGGTGTGAGACCCATGCGAGAGGCTCCGCATTGGTCAAGAGTGAGAGAAAGTGTGAGACCCATGCGAGAGGCTCCGCATTGGTCAAGAGTGAGAGAAAGTGTGAGACCCACTAACTCCCTATCTCTCTACCTCCTCTTTCTACCTCTAACTCCCTATCTCTTTCCTTCTCTTTACCTTTTTCTCTTTCTATCTTCTTCTAACTCTCATCATCTTTGACCCACACAAGACTACTTGCGTGGGCCCCATCCAATTTTTAACTCATCCTTGACCAATGCGGAGCCTCCCGCATGTTCACACTCACTCATCCTTGACCAATGCGGAGCCTCCCGCATGGGTCTCACACCTCATTCTTGACCAATGCTGGGCCTCCAGCATGGGTCTTACACTTTCTCTCATCCTTGACCAATGCGGAGCCTCCCGCATGGGTCTCACGCCTTCTCCCATTCTTGACCAATACAGGGCCTCCGACATGGGTCTCACACTTTCATTCATCCTTGACGAATACAAGGCCTCCCGCATGGGTTTCACACTCTGACTCATCCTTGACCAATGCGGAGCCTCCCGCATAGGTCTCACTCTCTCTCATCCCTGACCAATGCGGAGCCTCTCGCATGGGTCGCACACCTCATTCTTGACCAATGCCGACTTTCTCTCATCCTTGATCAATACGGGGCCTGCATGGATCTCACACTCTCACTCATCCCTGACCAATGCGGAACCTCTCGCATGGGTCTCACACTCTCTCATCCCTGACCAATGCAGTGCCTCCCGCATGGGTCTCACACTTTCATTCTTGACCAAGGTCGAGTCTCTCACATGGGTCTCTCACCTTCTCTCATTTTTGACCAATGTGAGGCCTCCCGAATGGGTCTCACTCTCTCATTCTTGACCAGTACGGGCAAGGATCAAAAAATTGGAAAAACGATACATATCGTCCTGACCTCCAGGACGATACGTATCGGGTATCGTCCGATACATTCAATGTATCGGTTTGGTACGTTGAATTTTTTTTTTTCAAAAAAATCCCAACAAATACTAAAAAAATTAGGAAAAATAAATTTAATGATTTTCTATTTATTTCAACTTTTTTTAAATTTATTTAACGCATATGTGATGCATATTTCATAATTTTATCAACGCGGAACCTAAATTACATTGTACATGACTCATGATCAAAATTAGAAGGTATATTGTACATGAAAAACTTGTTTTAAAGCCACATTGAATTTAGTGGTGGTTCTTGGCCCTCATGATCATCATCGGTGCGCGAACTTTCCCTATAATGTTGGCTATATTGATACCTATGATCATATGTGCCCCAGTGACGAATATTGCTTAGTGTAATAGGTAAAGGTCGGTCCTCCAAAAATTTGGTCAATGAAGTCATATGGCTTGAGGTAGGTTGGTTGAGGCCGGTAGTATGGGTTACTGGTTGCCGAATCTTCGGTGTTTTGCAAACTAAATCCCCCGAAGCTAGAAGTCATATAACCGACATCATCTTGTGGTGGTGGTGGTGTTTGGTAAGATTCTGACGCTCCTCTTCCTTCAACCCCTCCACCTCTAAATGTAGGAGTGTCACACATTATTATCGGATCATCATCCCATGTGGCAATACCTCCATAAGAATAAGAGGGATCAACATCATCCCCTACACTACTAGTACCAACGTGGGTTTCATCGCCTCCACCATCACCCCCATCATTGTCATTATCACTACTAGGCTGCGTCTCGTCATCAGATCCAACCACTGAATGGCGACTCAATCTTCTTTTTGGCCATGGTGGTTGGGATACATGCTCCTCCGCTCGTCTTTCAGCATTGTCCAGCTATGCAGTACTCTCAATATCCAACACTGGCTCTTCTCTCTCTTTGATCCACTTATTCAAAGGGTCATACTCTGTGAATATATAATCCAACTGGATGGGATCAAAATATTCACTATCTGTAAGGTAGAATATGATAGATGAATTAGTATATGCCTCATCAATTACATCAAATAAAAATTGTATGAGCTAAGACTTCATATAATTGTTTACCACGATTGGTCCTCTGTATATTCCTGACCCTTAATCGCATGTTGTAGTGGCAGTAGACTAATTTTTCCAGTCGTTCCATAGTTAGCCTATTCCTTGTCTTCGTGTGAATGAGAGAGAAGGTGCTCCAATTCCGCTCACAGTTGAACGAGGAACATGTTTGCGATAAAACCCGCATTGCAATCCGCCTCGGTATCGGTTCATTACCTTCATAATGCATCCATCAATCAGCGAGTTTATCGTACTTGATTTGGGATTGCGCCAACGAGGTCCCAAATAACCCATGTCTCTTGCGGAACATGTCAATCTATAAAGATGGAATACAATAACCCACATATCAATAAACAGATCATATAACATTTGACTTATTAGTTATAAGGTATGATTACTCACATCTCTTATGGCTTGACCTTGGTCCGCCAACTAAGGGAGTATTCGTTGGATCACATTTAGTAAACCACTGTACACTTCATCGGCCTCACTCAACTCGAAGCATCGCGTATACTGGATGGTCAGATTCAAGTAGTGTGCTATACATCAAATATGAGCAATCTCATCAATATATGGAAACAATGAATAATATGAAAAATAATAAATAAATAAAAATCACTACATTAGCAGTTTAGCATGTTATACCTGCGGCATGCAAGTACTGGTGGAATTGTGCATCCCACCTATTGTCGATGATTGCCCAATATCGTTTATATTTTGTAGGGCATTTGATTTCAATAGCCAATTTTTCTTTATCCATTGACTCGTAAACATACCCCATCGTTAGTTTCTCATCACTATCTACCAACCTCAACACTTGCACCAACGGGGTAGTGATGGCGATCAGGTGGTCAACATCTGTCAAAAACTGGGGGCTGTAAATCAGGTTAGCAACGTCATTGTAAGGTCTCTTTGGTCGTGGGAGTTCTAACTCATATTTTCTCCATTCTTTGGAGTTGACCATGCTTTTCAGCTCGCGCCTATATCTTGCCGAACTCTGTAGGGCTAGAAATTGTGTCGCAAATCGTGTAACAGGCCAGAGTAGCTCGTTCTTAGTGAAGTCTCTCATCAAATTCACCAACCTGTCACTGTTGTATAGGTAGAGATTAATCGTTCTTCCCTTCTGAATAGTTGCTTGTGCCTTGCTTCTCTTTCCCAAATCCTCAAGAATGAGGTCCACGCAATGAGCGGCACACGAAGTCCAGTACAAGTGACGTCTCTTCAACATTAACTGTCTTCCCGCGGCTTTGTAATTGGCGGCATTGCCTGTTACCACCTGCACAATCCGCTTCTCTCCAACCCCTTCAACTAACTTATACATTAGTTGGAAGAGGTAATCAGCCGTCTTCGCGTGTTTAAAAGCATTAACTGATTTTAGAAATACTGTCCCGGCATTGCTGTAGACTAAAAAGTTGATCAAACTCTTCCTTGTGGGACCGGTCCATCCATCGCACATAATTGTGCAACTTCTCTCATCCATACTTCGTGGAAGCTGTCCACATAAGCTCCTATCTCCTTGTACTCATCATCTAGTAAGGACTCAGATACCTCATATGCAGAAGGCTTTTTAACTCCTGGACCAACTTCTGCACTTGTATCAATCATTCTTTTGAAGTACGGCGACTTCACAACCTGACTCGGAATGTGGTTGTATATCAGGAACTTTGCAATAGATTTTTCAAGCTTTTTCCCTAATTTTTCAATGACATTGCACTCAATTTAGTTTGTTTGGAGCTTTCTGTCCGATACATGAACGGATCCATGGGACCTGAAGTACGGTCTGGTCTCCCTCACGGATGCTAACCTAAGCAACCCAACAATCTTCTGAATATCCTCATCATCATCAACAACGTGTGGCCTATAACTAGATCCACCATCAGCAGCAGGCATGGATGGGCCCCTCAACCTGAACCGAAACCGATAATCGCCTTCTTCCTGATCACATCTCTCTCGTGCTTCTCTAACACTCTCCCTCATGACTCTCGTTGTCTGCTCATCCTCATCATCCTCAGGTTCAGGTGCAGGAAACTCTGGATCTCCCCTTCTTATTCTCTCATACATTTCTCTATCTCAGTCGATTTCTATTTTTTTTCTTTCCCTTAGCCGCCTGTAAACTGGCTCTGACAACTTCTCTCACCCCCATAGGTACATTGGGACACCCTTTTGTCTCTCTTAACGTGAGCCAAATGCTCTTTCAACCGTGATACCTCCTCCCAATAATTTTTTCCACAAAGCTTGTATTCTATTCGAATTCTATCACCATCTATTGTTGTGTCATATTGCAGGCTGGATGTGATGATCGTTCCATATTTATTTATTTCACCTGTATGAATGAGCAAACGATTTGATTAAATTAAAATATTTAGATTATGCTTGAAAATAAAATTTATTTGATATTATTCTAATTTTTAAAAATTTTATATTACATTTGAAAATTTATTTCATATTATTGTTATTTTTAAAATATTAGATTATATTTTATCATATTTATTCGATATTATTCTAATTTTTAAAAATTTTAGATTATATTTTACCAAATTTATTTGATATTATTCTAATTTTAAAAAAAATTGGATTACATTTGACAAGCTATTTGATATTATTCTTATTTTTAAAATATTAGATTATATTATATTTTACCATATTTATTTCATATTACATTTGAAAATAGCATTTAGTTGATATTATTCTAATTTTGAAAATATTTGAAAATCATATTTATTTGAAAATCATATTTATTTGAAATTGATGTGTCACATGCATCATGGGGTATGTGCGACATGTGTAATTGATGTGTCACATGCCCTATGACACATGCAGCACGTGTCGCGACACATGTGTAATTGACATGTCACATGCTCACATGTGTCACATACTCCATGCCACATGCGACACATGTGACACATGTAATTGATGTTTCATAGGATATGTGTCACATGTGACACATCAATTACATGTATGACACATGTGACACATCAATTACACGTGTCGCATGTATCATGTGGTATGGGTCACATGTGACACATCAATTATATGTATGACACATGTGACCCATCAATTACACGTGTCATGGGGTATGTGACACATCAATTTTGGCATGGGTCGCATACCCCATGACACATGTGACACATCAAATACAAATGTGATACATCAATTATACATGTGTCACATGTATTATGGGGTATGTGACACATACCTCATAATTAAATATAGAACATGCTTAAAAATGCATCAATAATTAAATATATTTGCACCATTTGATTAAAAAAACTCAAGAGAAAAATGGCAAAACTATGAGAAGTTCTTTATTTTAATTATTTTCTTAATATTTCTTATTTTAATTTTTATAAATAATTTAAGGCTTGATATTGAAATTTAAGGGTAGATATTGACATTTTAATGGTAGATCTTGACTTTAGAGGGTAGATCTTCAAAATTTATGGATAGATCTTGAAATTCAAGTGTAGATCTAATATATTTAAGGGTAGATCTTGAAATTTTAAACCCTAAAATGTAAGAAAATGAGGAGAAAATGACTTAAAATGGTAGAACACGTACCTTATGCACGTTCTTCGGCGATTCGACACTTGATTCGACGTCGATTCAGCACCAAAAATGCAAAAAATAGTTCTCCCATGCAAGAGTAGCAAGAAGAGAAACTAAAAAAGGGGTTGCTGGAGTTGAAAATGAAGAAAGAGGAGTTTAAAACCCTCTTTCACGCGTCAAAGAAATTAGGGGGACCCACTGCAAAAAAATTCATAATTTCAAAGTATCATTCGATACAAGACGATACGGTCAAATTATCATATGTATCGGACGATAATTTCCTCTTTTTTTTTTTTTTACTGGGAATCCTCCAAATTATCGGACGATAATTTCAAAATATCGATCGTCCGATACGGGTGATAAATTGCCCGTATCAGACGATAACTTCTACATTTTAAGGGGGATACGATAAAAACTCATTTTATTGTATCGCCCACGTCCAAAACCGATACGTATCTGTATCGGACGATATTTTGACCTATGAATACGGGGCCTCCCGCATGGGTCTCACACTCTCACTCATCCCTAAGCAATGCAGAGCTTCCCGCATGAGTCTCACACTCTCACTCATCCTTGACCAATACAGAGCCTCCCTCCCACATGTGTCTCACACCTCTCATTCTTGACCAATGCGGAGCCTCCTGTAAGGGCTTCACATTTTCTCTCATTCTTGACTAATGGAGAGCCTCCCGCATGGGTCTCACACTTTCTCTCATCCTTGACCAATGCAGAGCCTCCTGCATGGGTCTCACACCCTCTCTAGTATAACCCATGCATGCCTCTTGCGTAAGTCTATTTTAAAATAATAATGAGGTTGCTTCTTCGCAGCCAAGTTTCCGACGAATTTTTTTCTCAAAATTCGTCATGGACAGCCAAAAATGACAACCTAGATCCTTTGGGTCGCGTAGGTGACAACTTTCACCACCTATGCAAAAATAAACGCCACATTTTTATCGATCTGCGTGACCCTCCAGACATTTTCACCATAAATCTCATTAAGAAGTATAGAGACCGGCGGATGGTAACTTTTAGTAACCGCCACAGTAAGTCTATAAATAGCAAGTCCCAAATCAATTTTAAGGATCTGAAAATTTTCACGAGAAAGCTCTACCGAAGTTCTATGATTCTGCCGAGATACTTTACTTAAGACATCAGAAAATGGATCTGATGTCTGAGTTTGTGTTCGAAACTCATGACCGAGAATTCGTACGAAGACTTATTCATGAACTTTTGGCCCCATTGCTCACTCATACGTCACAATAAGATGGAGCTAACTTCCAATTGAGAGGAACGAGTACATTCTATCCATTCTTTGAAATCCGACGGATTTTGGATGTCGAATGTGTACTATGCAAGCACTTGTTGACCGGTCAAAGACGAAGATGAAGACATAGATCTAGGATTTATTTATTTGCTTATTTCATAGCTGTAATTATTTTATTTTATTTTATTTAGTAGCTTTTAACCAGCAGTATTCATTTTGATATAACTAGTGGGGTACCCGGAAGTATAAAGTGTGTCATTTCTCCTCTCCAAACAAGGAGAAATTTGTTATAATTTATGTGTTAGATTTATATTCTACACAAATTTGTTGTTTACAAATTTCTTTCACATTTGATGGGGCACACTTCTCTCATCTTTACGAAATGAAACGAATTCTCTGAAAATGAGTTGAATATGATGAATGATTAATTGTTGGTTATTCCATACAGTAGATTTATTCAACTTACCAATCAACTCAATGACTTATGGAAAGAGCATTGCATCCTCTTCCGCTAACAAACATGTGGAGAGGACACACCCTCAAACTGAGGAGGCAACACTCCGATACTCACCAACCTCATGGCTTGTGCCACATTAGAAGAACACTCTCATATGGAGGAACTAGTGTCTTGTAATTCGTTCACTTCGACTGAGAACCAACTATATGGAGATTTCGATTCCCTCTTCTCAAAGGATGAATCTTCTGAAACTCCATCAGCAAAATCACCCGGATCAAACTCGATGAGCCCTCCAGGAATACTGAGACTTGTTAGTACACTTGCTTCGCCTCATCTAGAGGTAATCAATGACTCATCATCATTTAACTCACTTCGTCAGGAGGCAAATGAGATGATCATTTCATCTAATAATGAGACTTGGCTTCATCCTGAGGAAATCGATGACTCATCATCATTCAACTCACCTAATTTGGAGGCAAATAAGATGATCATTTCATCTGATAATGAGACGTTGGCTCATCCGTAGGCAATCAATGACTTATTGTCATTCAACTCACCTCGTCTAGAGACAAACAAAATGATCATTTCATCTGATAATGAGACTTCGCCTCATTCGGAGGTGATCAATGACTCATCGTCATTCAACTTCCCTCATTTGGAGGTCAAGTGATCATTTCATTTGTGAAACCTGATGATAAGTCTTTTTCAAATGAAGCTCTTTCTTCGAACTCCCTTCACCACGAAACCTGTTACTTCTCAGCAAAAATTATAATGATGACACCTATTGTCATGCCAGTTATGATGGTTTCTAGTGAGACAGTGCATTTCTTTTGGAGCAAATTCAAGTATTGCGTCGCGCTATCAGTATTCATGACCCTAAAATAGTTGCACTTCTCGAGAGAGAAAAGCAAAGGAAAAGAATTAATGATATCTTGTCAATGGATCAAGTTCAACATATGATAACCGAAAATCTTAAAGACTTTCAAAGAACTTTTAAGTCTTACAGAAGACGCTACCCGTAAAAAATCGCCGATGTTCCATTCTCGGCCGACTATCAACAACCAAAATTCACTCATTTCAATGGAAGTGGTTCCGCTCAAGAGCATATGACACATTTTGTCTCAGCATGCGGAGACATTGCTAAGAATAGTGCGTTGTTGCTAAGGCAATTCGTACAAACCTTGGAAGGACCAACTTTCGCCTAGTGTACGAAGTTATTACCCAATTAAATAACGAGTTGGGATCAAATGCAGAAATAGTTCCTACAAAGATTTTTCCGTATTCAGAGCTCGGTAGGGATTGCAAAGTTATCACAAATGGAGCAGCAACCACACGAAAGGGTTGCTGATTATATTACGAGATGGAGAGATGTCAATCTTCTTTATTCATTAAAGATTTCAGAACCGGAGGCAGTTCAAATATGCCTCAGTAGTTTGAAGAAGGATGAGTATACCTCTTCATGGAAAGGCTCCGAAAACGCTTGGACAATTATCTTTACGAGTTACGGATATTGAAAGGTTTTTTGCCTAATGCTTCAAAATAGTATGTGTGTGTGTGTGTGTGTGTGTGTGTGTATATATATATATATATATATTAAAAAAATGAAAAAAAAAGCTCCAGTCATCAGCTAAAGTTTCTGACAAAGTAGGAGACAAGACTTCACTCAGAAGGAGAATATGACACGTCAATCCTCTAAAGCACTTATTGAGCATAGGCTCAAAATAGGACAAACTTTGGAGGCATATCGGATTCGGATCTCATATGCCTTCGAAAAGAAAGTTAAAACACCGATTGTTCAAGAAAGATCTTGTCTTCGTCGTTTGATACCCTATGATCGCCACTTGAAATTTCTCAGGAGTTCAAAATTGAGTAGAAAAGGCCATATGTGCAGTCCACTCAAATGGTTCACATCTGCAGAAGGAATTGAGTTACCACTTATTGATGGTTTCTCCGTTCATAAAATATACATCTCCTTCCTCTTGTATAAGAATAAGCTACGTAAGAACATACGTAGGTATGTTATATGAAATCTCCTACTCGCACGAGTTTAAATTGCGTTAAGGTACGCACTGTACGTCATCATCATTTAACCTCCTACTCGCACAAGGATAGAATTTATAAGGTAATGTACATAAGTACATTCTATTATATGTAACCTACTATTCGCATGAGGATAAACAGAGTAAGGTAATGTACATAGGTACATTCTATTTATGTAATCTCTACTTTCACAAGGTTAAACTGGGTAGGATATGTATGCAACTATGTTATATGTGTTCCTCTACATACACAAGAGTAAGTTGCAGAAGTATGTCATATGTAATCCCGATTACTCACACGAGAATAGAGTGCTAGAGTATATGAGGACGACATATGAAATAAATTGGGTAACTTGATACCTGTTAAAATCTTGAATTATTTATTTCAAACAAATTTTGTATTCGATAAATCGGGTGATTCAACAAAATTCTACAGAGTCCAGTTATCACATTTCTAGTCAGCCTTTCTGACAATCCTGATTTTGCTAAAATAAATCGGGCTACTTGGTACAAAGTCTATCAAAATTTTGAGTCAGATAATTTTGTTAAAGTAAATCGGGCTACTTGATACAAAGTCCGTCAAAACTCTGAGTTTATATTCCGATAAGAGTTTGCTAAAATTACAGAACCCGTCAAATTTTGACTAAATTATTTGAGTCAAATTTTGCGGAAAAATGTCCAGTCATCTGATAAGTTTCGTACCTGTACTTATTAAAATTCTATATCAGATAGCCTGATCAAATTTTGTAAAATTAATCAGGCCATCCGATGAGTTTTAAACTTGAAGCCCGATTGAAATTCAACCTACATATTTTAGTTAAATTTCTAAAATATTAATTTGGTCCTCTGGTCAATTTTATGATCCATGACCATATCAGATCTTGACTTGGATAGTCGGTCAGATCTCATGTAAAATTAGTCGGGCCAACAGATGAGTTTTATACTCGAAGCCCGATGGAAATTCAACTTACATATTTTAGTTTGAATTTCTAAAATATTAATTTGATTCAGATAACCGGTTAGATCTCATGTAAATTTAATCATGCCTAAAAATCAGTCAGATTTGGTTGGATAGCCAAAACAAATCACCTGAATTTTATTTTGACCATCTGATCGATATCGGGATCAATGGTCAATAGAAAATCAGTCTAATAAAATTTTTGTTGATTTTAGAAAATATTCTTAAGGCCGTTTTAATCTTCGTGTACAACCCAAAAATCAGTTTGATCTGTTTGGGTAGCCAAAACAGATTTTCCGAATTTTATTTTGACCATCCGATCGGTATCAGGATTGGTGGTCAATAGAAAATTAACTTAATAATTTCATTGATTTTTAAAAAATATTCTTAAGGTTGTTTTAATCTCTATAAACAGCCCGAAGATAAGTCATATATGTTCGGGTAGCCAAAATGAACCTTCCGGATTTTATTTTAACCATCCGATCGATATCGAAATCAACGGTTAATAGAAAATCAACCTAATAATTTTCGATGATTTTTAGAAAATATTCTTAAGGCCGTTTTAATCTTTGTAGACGGTCCGAAAATCAGTCAGATCTATTCGGGTAGCCAAAATAGATCTTCCGGATTTTATTTTGACCATCCATTCAACATTGAGATCGATGGTCAATAGAAAACCAACTTAATTATTTTTATTGATTTTTACAAATTATTTTTAAGACCGTTTTGATCTCTGTAAGCAGTACCAAAAGTTCCAAAAATTGGTCAAATTTGTTCAGGTAGCTAAAACAGATATTTCGAATTTAATTCTAACCATCCGATCGACATCGAGATCAATGGTCAATAGAAAATTAACTGAATTATTTTTGTTAATTTTTAAGACCATTTTGATCTCTGTAAATGGTCCCAAGAGTCCACAAAATTCAATCGGACCGTCCGATGGATTCGGAAGATCGACATTGATGATCATAGGGTCTTCCTCTAAGAAGCACGAGTTCTACAATCCCGAATCAATATATGGTCTTCCCGTAGGAAGCACAATCTGATAAGTCCCGAAATTCAGAGCCCGTTCCATAATTTGTAAGGGTTCATAGAATATAATCAGGCCGTCCGATGAATTAGTTAGATCGATATTGATAATCGTAGTGTCTTCCCATAAGAGGTACAAGTTTTACAATCATGAATCGATCTACGGTCTTCCTATACGAAGCACAATCTCAAAATTTGTCTATTTTTATCGACTTCTAGAAAAAAATTATATAATAATTGAGAAGGGAATTTGATAAAAATCGAGGAGGCACATGTTAGCCCGGATTTTTAGGTGATTAAAGAATTTGGCCGAGAAGTTCTTCTAAGTTTTAGAGATTGTAGAGAGAATAAAATAATAAAATTATTAAGAAGTGGTAATATATATATATATATATATAGATTAATTAGGATTGAGAAGTCATATCGAGAATAAAAAAGGGCAAGAGAGTTGACCCACGTAGGTTGGACCCATTAGTGGGTCTCTTTCCCTCTCCCACTCTCTTTTTGCCTTCTCCTTTTCTCCAAAGGTGACTCATGCAGGTGGCAAACCTCATTTTCTCTCACTTTCTACCTTCTCTCTCCTACTCTCTCTCTACCTCTAGCTCCCTATCTCGTTTCTTCTCTTTATCTATTTCTCTTTCGATCTTCTTCTAACTCTCATCATCTTTGACACACGTAGGACCACTTGCGTGGGTCCCATCCAATTTTTAACTCATCCTTGACCAATGCGGAGCCCTCCCGTATGGGTCTCACACTCTCACTTATCCTTGACCAATACAAAGCGTCCTGCATGGGTCTCACACATTCTCTCATTCTTGACCAATGTGGGGCCTCCCGCATGGATCTCACACTTTCTCTCATCCTTGATCTATACAGAGCCTCCCGCATGGGTCTCACACTTTCTCTCATTCTTGACTAATGCGGAGCCTCCCGCATGGGTCTCACACTTTCTCCCATCCTTAGCCAATACAGAGCCTCCCACATGGGTCTCACACTCTCACTCATCCCTGACCAATGCGGAACCTCTCACATGGGTCTCACACCTTCTTTCATTATTGACCAATGCGGAGCCTCCCACATGGGTCTCACACTTTCTCTCATCCTTGACCAATACGGGGCCTCCGGCATGTGTCTCACCACTCATCCTTGACCAATGCAGAGCCTTCAACATCGGTCTCACAATTTCTCTCTCATCCTTGACCAATGTGGAGCCTCCCGCATGTGTCTCACACTTTCTCTCATCCTTGACCAATGCCGGGCCTCCTGCATGGGTCTCACACTCTAACTCATCCCTGACCAATGCGGAACCTCCCGCATGGGTCTCACACTCTCACTCATCCCTGATCAATGCAAAGCCTCCAGCATGGGTCTCACACTCTCTCTCATCCTTGACCAATGCGGAGCCTCCTGCATGGGTCTCACACTCACTCATCCCTGACCAATGCAAGGCCTCCCACATGAGTCTCACACCTTCTCGCATTCTTGACCAATGCAGAGCCTCCTACATCGGTTTCACACTTTCTCTCATTCTTGACCAATGCACAGCCTCCCCGCATGGGTCTCACACTCTCTCATCCTTGACCAATGCGGAGCCTCCCGCATGGGTATCACACCATCTCTAGTATGACCCATGCAAGTCTCTTGCGTAAGTCTATTTTAAAATAATAATGAGGTTGATTCTTCGCAGCCGATTTTCCGACGAAATTTGTTCTCAAAATTCGTCACAAATATCCAAAAATGACAACTCGGATCCTTAGGGTTGCGTGGGTCTAACCCCACGTCCCTCAAATCTTATTGGTTTGAGGGCCGCATAGGTGACAACTTTCACCACCTATGCAGAAATAACCATCACATTTTTATCGATCCGCGTGACCCTCCAAACTTACGCAACCCATTTTGACCATAGATCTCATTAAGAGATATAGAGACCGTCGGATGGTAACTTCTAGTAACCGCCACAGTTAATCTATAAATAGTACGTCTCAAATCATTTTTAGTGATTCGAAAATTTTCACGAGAAAACTCTGCCCAAGTTCTGTGAAACTTCTGGCGAGATAGTTTGCTTAAGCCATCAGAAAATGGATCCGATATTTGAGTTTGTGTTCGAAACCCAACGCCAAGAATCGTACGAAGACTTATTCACAAACTTTTGGCCCCATTGCTCACTCATACGTAACAATTAGATGGAGCTAACTTCTGATTGAGAGGAACGCGTACATTCTATCCACTTTTTGAAGTCCAACGTATTTCGGATGTTGAAAGTGTACTACGCATGCACTTGTTGACCGGTCAGTGACGAAGATGAAGACCCTGATCTAGGATTTATTTATTTGCTTATTTCTGAGATGTAATTATTATTTTTTATTCAGTAGCTTTTAATCAGAGGTATTCGTTTTGATGTAATTAACGGGGAATCGACTGCGATACCCGGAAGTATAAAGTCCACCATTTCAATAAAACCCTCTCTAAGCGAGGGGAAAATTGTTATAATTTATTTGTGTTAGCTTTATATTCTATGCAAATTTGTTTGTTTACAAGAATCCAATGATGATATAAAAGAAGAATGTATAGCAGACACAAAGCACGTTATGATGTATATTTACTAATAGGAAGAGACGACAAGATCGTGAACCCTTACATAATGCAATGTGCAGATCCATGTCAGACATTGGAGGAGTTTCACTTTCTTGTGGACTGGCCTCTAGGGTTGAACTTTGGTTCATAAGATGAGAGAGAGGGGGCTTGTTCTTTTTTATGTTCCGCAAGTGAAGACTTCTCCTTTTTCAAATTTTCTTTCTCTTGTATGTTTTGGTTTTGTTCATCAAGTGGAACATCAACTTAGAACATTTTTTCCACATTTACTTGCACATCTTCATCATTAGTCCCAGGTACTATCAAACAAGGATCAAAATAGCGGTTCAAATTTTCGGTTTCGGGCATGAATTTCAGCTGAAAATTTCCCCTCAATATATATTTGGACTGAAATTTCAGTTCAAGTTTTTGTTTTGGTGGGAACCGAAACCGAAACGTTTCGGCCGATAAATTGTGACATTGGCCAAAATTTTGAACCCTGCTAGCAAATCTTCATTTTTTCTCTCTAGACACTGTTCTTCAATCTCAAATGTTTACTCATACAGAGAATATGATAACGGCAACATGCTCTCTTTTTTTCTACTCTCCCCTTGAAGAGGGCACTGATTTCTCATGAGAGAAGAAAGGTGTGGACTCAAAGTAGGTAACATCCACAGACACAACCCTCTACTAGACACAATATTATAACACTTGTAGCCTTTCTGAGATGGAGGGTACCCAATAAAGATACATCAAAGAGCTTTAGGTTCCAATTTATCTCGACGATTTATAGGTACTTGGGCAAAGAACAAACCACTGAATTCTCTTAAGGGAAATTGGAAAGAGAGGAGATGAGGACGACAAATACGAACAAGAGACTTGCCTTGAAGAACAGGAACAGGCATCCTATTATTGAGAATCGTGCTGTAAAAACAACTTCATTCTACCACCTCTTTGGGACATTCATTCCAATTACCAAGGCACGAGCCACTTCAAGAAGTTGTTTTTTTCTCAGCTACTCCATTTTTCAGAGGAGAGTATGGACCAGTAGTTTGCCACTTAATACCATGTTTTCTTAGATATGATTGGAGATGCTGGAAAAAATACTCTCCTCCATCCATTATCTGACTGTAACACCTTCACAAAAGAATTATACCGAGTTTGAACAAACTCATGGTACATGGAAAAATGGATGTAACTAGTTTTTATGAAGAATAACATAGTGAGACGTGTGTACCTATTAATGAAGGACACAAAGTACTGATACCCAAACATAAAACTAACGGGAGATGGCGTCCACACGTTGGAGTGAATAAAATGGAAGGGAGGAGTGCTCCTACTATGACGCACAGGATACGAAGCTCTATTGTGTTTAGACAATCGACAGACCTCACATTGAAATTTGGAGTCATCAAATGAGTCAGAATTGCTGTAGGAACAATGCACAGAATCGAGACACTTGGCCAAATCATAAGTGCAAGAGATATACAGTCTCCAAGGATATAACAGCTGCTACAGAAGTACAAGTGTGATTCATTGTGGTGTCAAATAGGTAAAGCCCGCTCTCCTCACGACCATGACAAAAAACTTTTCCCTGGGACAAGTCCTTGAACACACAGTAAGAAAGGAAAAAGTCACACTGCAATTAAGGTTTTTGTAAGATTACTAACAGATAAAAGGTTATGGGCATATTTGGAATATACAGAGTTGATGTTAAACTGTCCCCTTCCCAGCAACATGAGCAAGAGATCCATTGGCAATATGAACATTACGTTGATTTGGCACTGAAGGTATAGAATAAAAAAATAACATACTGGACATGTGATCAGTTGCTCCAGAATCAATGGTCCATGGAGATGGAGAAGACATGGAAACATGAGTAGATCCAACAATACCTGTCTCAGCCAAATGGGAATGGGAAGGGAACAGTATGTCTTCATTACAGTGGGCAGGTTTCATTAAAGCACAGTCTTCATTATTACCATTGATTTCAGCACTAACAGGGCACATGTTATTCTTCAATAACATTTGAAAGGTAGCCAAGTCACACACAAGCTTCTTTCCATGCAACATCCACTGCACTGGGACAAACAAATCTCTTAACAGTCTTCTAAGGTAGGATATACTGCAACCAACACTGCAATACTGCAGGAACAACTAACAAACACAAGGTATACAACCATCCCTCAAGTAATCCAGCAAACTACAAGCCTACACTAGAAAAGCAAAACACCACGAAAAACCAAATCTGCAAAGCTGCAGGTACTCCACAAGAGATGTACACAACACTATATAGTGTTATTCAGTCATGCAACATAAAAAACTTCTTCTACAGTATCCAGGAATACTTCTGCACATATGGACAAAGAACAATAACAATACCTCCAGTTCACAGAATCTGAGCAATCACTGCTCAACCAAATGAAAAAAACCAAAAATTAATCTCTGCTCTAGAGGCATATCATGACAGAAAAAACAGCATAAATCAATCACTGCACAACCAAATCACTCAAAACAAAAACTATAAGACTCCCAGCGCAAAATTGATGCTCATCCCACTGATAAAAAACGTCAAGCAACAACACAAAACGCTAGAGTTACAAATTTCGTGAATCTGACTTGAAAACTAAGATTTCTGAGATTTCATTAAATCATATAAAAAACTAGGGGAAATTCCGTAATCAACCACCATAGTTTCACATTTTCCGCTAGTGGACCGCTAGTTTCACATTTTCCCAAACAGAACGGCTTGAAGCCGAGCCAAGTTAAAAAGTCGTAAATACCCTTCTTTCACCTCTATACACGTATGTCAAGGCGGTTTTAAACCCATTAACATTATTAACTTCTTTGAATCCAACGATGGAGATGATTTTTCGTCATGATCTTCCATAGGATTGATCTTGATATCATGGTTGTACCATCAAACGTTCTGTTTTACTCACGAATGGGAACAAAAATCAAGGCGTAGCGTTGTCGCTACTACAGAGGAGCGAGGTCGCTTCCATATAGGAGTGATGTCGATGCCTTAGAGGAGCGATGCTGCCTCCATAGGGAGCGACATCACTCCCATGGGAGTGATATCGCTACTATACGGTAGCGACGCATTCTTTAGTAAAACCGACCGTCTGATGGTTCACTCATGATCTCAAGATCAACCTAGTAGAATATCATGACAATAAACAATCTCCATCATGTGATTCAAAGGAGTCAATGACGTTAAGGCCTTAAAAATTTCCCTTACATGCGTATATAAAGGTGAAAGAAGGGGTATTTATGACTTTTTAACTTGGCTTGGCTTCAAGCCGGTATGGGAAAGGTGAAACTAAAGGTCCACTGCTAGAAAATGTGAAACTATGGTGGAGGTCCACTGCTGGAAAATGTGAATCTGTAGTGGTCGATTCCGGAATTTTCACAAAAAAGTATTCAATCTACCATATAGCCTATCCGAAAAGATTCCTCAAAAGATTCCGGTCCCAACAAGTTTCAGAGCCCCATTTGATCTCATCACGGAGGCAAGGAGTTCATAAAACCTTAAATGATGGAAATTCTAAATACCTTCCAAACTACCTAAAACAAGCTCAAATAAAAAAAATGTCTAGTTATAAAAATGGTTCCCTCTGGATTCTGGTCTTGTCCGTACAAATAGTTTTATGGTCAAACTTTGACCAATGCTGCCATCAGCAACTGCTCGAGTTCAGAACCAGCTGCTTTGATTCTAAATTAGTTTACAAGAAGTTAAGGGTTAGCTGGTTAGGTCTCGTTAGTGTTTGGTGGTAGAGAAGAAAGAGGAGAGAAAGTGAGGAGGGTTGGAGAGAATTAGGGTTATGTGATTATGTATCACATCCAGACCATATTTCATTAATATATATACTACTTACAGTAATACATACTACACACCCAACTATTACAAATGGCACACCAACACTTAGTAGTTTGGATTTCTCAATTTTATTTTCAAACGCCAATTGGTATTGGTCATATCAGAATGACTTAATGGCAATTAGATTTACGTTTAGTTCTAAGATACTAAAATTAAGGAACTTCTCATGTATTCCCTATGTTTGGTTCTTGCAGGATCACGTTTTCCAACTTACGTTCTTTTTAGTTTTTCCGGGCACTTCGAAGACATATTAGCTCATTTTTAATGGAGAGCTGTTCAAATATAAACATGACAAACATATAAATTCTTATTGGTTATGGTTTTATCATGGACCCGGCCCTTCTGACCATCATTTCGACACCAAAAATTGTGTTTAAATGATCTTACACCATCAACGGTTTAGGATGTGGGTGATCCGTACCGTCAAAGTGATAGATCATAGCTTGAAGTGCAACAGGCCCAAAAATGGTGTTTTTAGGAGATTTAAACTATCCTAGCGGTGAGCTATAATATCAGCCGTTGTTTTCAGTTTTAATGGATGATATTAAATTTTATCAATCGGATGGTTTACATCACTTATAGGCTGAGGCTTGTTCCAGTGATAGATTGCCACTTGGACAAGTTAGATTGATCACAGATGTGCGCTACATGGCATAGTGATAAACCACACTTCAATGGTCTGAGATAAAAAGTCTTACTTTAGTGGTGTAAGATTATTTAAACACCATTTGGTGTTTAAATGTTGGTCAGGAGCCATTATCCCTTTTATTATATCGACTTCTTCAGTCAGTGCTATGCTTAATCACCATCACACAAGGTCTTCAACTTGATGTTCCTTCAATCATTGTAGATTCACTGTGTCTGTTGTCTTTGCAGGATTTGCAAATGATTCTAGAAGAAAATGGGGGGATTCGGGAGCAAGAGCCATTCTTTCTATCAAAATATTATAATAAAGAGGTATTATTTCCTATTCCTTCAATATTTCATGTTCCAATCTTATCGAATCTTGCCAG
Organism: Chloranthus sessilifolius; assembly: GCA_021018995.1. NCBI lineage: Eukaryota > Viridiplantae > Streptophyta > Magnoliopsida > Chloranthales > Chloranthaceae > Chloranthus > Chloranthus sessilifolius. The sequence continues at coordinate 8,712,727 of CM037590.1, forward strand.
ATAACAATTGATCTTTTATACAATGACTCCGTAACTTGAATATTGTGGAAGACATTAGTCGCTTCATCTTTCTACAATTGTTGCATATCATATTTGTTCCTCGTTCCTTCATCTTTGTACAATTGTTGTTGAGATCTTTGCATGACAACTTATGTGATTGTGGGATCGGGAATTTGTTTGATTGCGTTAGGGATGCAAATGGTAATCATGCTCGGATTTTAGAACTAGACCCGACTCATTAAAGAATGGGTTTAGTCCAGATAAAAAAAAATACCAGGTCAAGGTTGAGCTCCAGGTTAGGCTAGATCCAGATCCCACATTAGTAATTGGGTCCGGGTCTCATAAATGTGTATGGTTCTATGCATGTTGGATGTATGTATGTCTATAATAATTTGGGATTGGTCTGGGTCCAGTTCTAGATGACCTGGATCCGGCCCCTTTTGGAACAGGTTTGACACTAGTCTGCTTGGATAGGATCTACACTCAGACCCGTTTTGCTATCAGGTCTGAGTTTGGACCCATTGGGTCTAACCCTGGATCTAGGGCTGAGCATTGGTCAGACCTCAGTAGGCCCAATTCTAGTCCCAGGTCTGTAAGGCTTCGGCCTCATTTATGCATAGACGATTTAGGCTAGCAGGTTTGGGTTGGGCCTGAATGCAAAATATTTTAGCACTGTCATTTATGAATTGGTCCAATTTGTAACCAGGCCTAGATTTTAGACAAGGCCTGATCTGTCAAGGCTGAACTTCTAGGTCTGACCCATCAGGTCAGCCCAGCCCATTTGCACCCACCCAGACCCTAGATCTATGACCCCTCAGGTCAGGTCTGGGTCAACTTGACCTATTTGCACCTCAAGACTCCTTCAGTTCAATGCAAAAAATTTCTGGTATAGTAGGACCTAATCCCCCATAATCTGATAACTTGTTTAAATTGATAAAAAGTTCTGGTCCCGGGCCTTCATGCTATACCTTGACAACTCATTATTTAATATTTTTTATCACTAAAGTTATTTGGTGTCATATATTTAATAATCCTTTGTACAATTATTCAAAGGGTGGCACCCGTTTTTCCTGTGAAGAACACACACATTTCCACCATAAAAAAATCGTTGACTGCCTTGAATCAGACGATAGATATTGTTTTCCATCTCAATATTCCACACAATAGATCTTGAGATCATGACGCACCTATTAGAAGGTCAGATCTTGATTCCTCGTGGCACACATCCCCAAAAGTGGTACTTGAGAACCCTTTCTCATGGTATGCCCATGACCAGGCACTTTTGGGGATGTGTGCCACATGAATTAAGATGTGACCGTCTGATAGGTGCGCCGTGATCTCAAGATCTATTTCATGGAAGATTGAGACGAAAAACGATCTCCATCTTCTGATTCAAGGCAGTCTATGGTTTTTTATGGTGGAAATGCGTGTGTTCTTCACAGGAAAAGCGGGTGCAAATAACGCTACCCTTATTCAATTTTTCTGGGGTAACCGTTGATGCCATGAACTTAAAAACATAACGTCACAAGTCTTTTGAATAGTTTCCACTTGGTTCTCTCTTGATGCAAGAAGGAGAATCTCCCTTCAACCTAGAGAATTTACCTCTACAGATGGAGATACCTTGCTTGGTTAGTGTTTTTGGTTTAAATGATCTTCCAAAAATAATTGAAAAGGAGCTTCTTTACGAAGGGAGACCTACCCCTTCTTAGTTTTCCTTTCTCTTGAACTCCTTTCGGAAACTAAATGGTATCTTCTTTTGGAAATGCTTTTTCAGTTTTTTCCAAGACAGTTTTAATTTTATTGCTCGATTTAACCATATATATATATATATATATATGGCCATTATACCGGTACTGATGATACTAGTATCAATGACATTTTGGAACTTCTTTAGAGACTTTTCTTTTTAAAATGAAACTCTTCCTTTAAATAAAACTTGTACTCTGGAATGAGTTTTCATCAATTAAAATTAAAAATAAGTTTGCTAGTAAAATTTTAAATTTTGTTTCTTTTAAAAGAAAAAGATATAAGATGTATAGAAATTACAAAGTGTGCTCTAAAGTCTAAATAATCGATACAAAAAACAAATAGTAACCTCATTTTACAACTCATAAGAGATTAAATTGACTAATGGTTACAAAAAAGTATAAGAAACTAAATTAACTAATGCATTCAAAAAGATACTATGTGTTTTACAACTTACCACTACCAACCCTCAATGCGAATAGAAGGATTTAAATTACTAATGCTTACAAAAAAAAAAAAAAAATTTATGTTTTACAACTTATCAGTCCTCAATACAGAGAAGTTAAATTAGCTAATGTATAGAAAATACAGTATAAATTAGTAAATAGATAGAGATTGGTCCTAACTATATTAAATGGTAGAATCTCTATTGTAAACGACAAGATAGGATGGACCTCTGTTACCATTTTGAATTTGCGTCTGAAATTTGAATTCTGTATCCAATACCAGTGCAAGCTGCTGCATTGCTAGGTTGATGCAATAATCTTAATGTATTTAAATAAGATAAAAAGATATCATTCATCATATAGATTCCTGCAGTTCTATTGGAAAAATGAGATGGAACTGAACCTTAACATTGTGTTTGTCCAGCTCGGTGGGAATGCATCAGGGACAGTTTTTCTGGGTGCTGCAACATAAAGGAGAAAGCAATGTGTTGTGGGAACTAGGTTTTGGAGAGAGAGAGAGAGAGAGAGAGAGAGAGAGAGAGAGAACACTTCTCAGGCTTCTTCAAATTCAAGTGATTCATGAATGGCAAGTGATTTCCAAGTACTTATTTATTTAAACGTCACTTTTTAATGTGTTCCAGAGTAGAGCAATTTTTGAGTGATGATGTAAACTAGTTGTACAAAAAAAAACTAGTGTTTTCAAGGGAAGAGGTCTGTATCTTTTTTATCCCTTATTGTTATTATTATTTTTATTATTATTGTTTTTAATTATTATCTTGAGGCATGTAAATGAAGGCTCCCTACTCTGGTCATTGTTGAATAAAACTCCAAGAAATGAGTATTTTAATTGCTCGAAGCCTCTGCTATGTCTTTTTCAGTGTTCTTAGATGCAGGAGATCTGTTTTTGTGTATTTGTCATCCTTCTTAAAACCTTTGGGGCATAAACATAGTTCACGCACTTAATGTAATACTATGCTCACCAAGGTTCAAAATCTCGGTTTTCTCATAGGCCAGTTCCAAAACCGATACGTCTTCATTTTGGACGATACATTGGTATATATCGGCTGATACATACCAATATGTAAGGGTCGATACAATCAATATATCGATCAAGTGACCTCCAAAACTAATACATATTGGACGATACGTATTGATTTCATACAGAATTTTGAACCATGGTGATAACTATTTTTATATTGACCGCCGGAAGGTTGTTGACTAGGCTTAAAATCCTACAATGGGGTAGCTCAATGAAAAAGAAGATAGGTAACAAAAACCAGACATGTGGCATGTATTCTCATTTAAGTGTGCCACTTGATTTAAAGATAACGATTCTTAGATCTGTTGGGTGTGATTCAAACCAATCAAACACTTTTAAAATGATTGGCTAAAATAATCATTCATTTTAAAGGGATTTGACTGCTTTATGACGTGTTATAGAGATTTTTTTTTTCTATCAAAAACTGCATTCTTCAACCCACCAGATCTAAGCGACATCATGATCTTCACATCAAAGCGCACACTTAATGAAAAAAAACCCACAGTCGGGGTGAGCCTGCCCTTTTTTTATTTTTTAAAGAAAATGGGGTCGGTTATCATTAGCGAAACCAAAACCCAAAACCGACTGAAAACTGATCCTTCCAAAGTAGCCCGAACCGAAACCAATTGACAACTGACACCGAACCGAACCGATTTGGGGGTAGGGTGAGAACCAAAAGAAAGCTGAATATATATATATATAAAACATGAGTTCTCTTATCTTACACAGGCCTTAGTATTTTCATGGTATTTATTTTTGAGTTGGTATACTGTGTGTGGGCTATAACCCGTAGAGGCATGTGTGCTGTGTGGTCCACATTTCATATTTTGAAGTGCCCGAATAAGTATAGATGTCGGACCATGATGCAAAGGCAAGTGCTGTCTGCCCAAACCAATGCTTCGAGGGTGAGTCTGGGAATCAGCTTCTCCAAAACGGGGGTAGGGCTGCTTACCAGATCTTGCTAAAAGCGGGAGCCTTTTAAGAAAAAAATGCCCTAATTGTGGGCAGAATCTATTCACCCTCAAAATTCATACTGTTGGATGATGCAGGTACCTTCTCAGTAATTTTTATCAGGATGGGTTTTCCTTTATGTCATTTAAGCCCTGAATCCCATTTGAAAACAAAATGAATTTGTTAGATTTTAATGGCCTTTTTATAATAACATTTTTAGTCAACCTTTGCATTTTGTGGTTATAATATAACGATGTTAATGTAGCTTATGACCCATTATTCTTTACGAAGATTGAACCCCTCCCAAGCAGGGCTACATCATGCAGGCACTACAACTACTCTGACAGTGAATCTCTGGGATGCAATTTTCACGAAGCTCACCTCGATCGAGCTCGATAGATCCGAGCTAGAGTGCTTAGCATTTTCAGGCTCGAAGGGCATAGAGCCGTGTTCGAGCTCGGCTTGTATAAGGTAGAGCTAAACTAGAGCTGACCCAAGCTTGGGCTCAGCTCGGTTGATGCCCTAGACTCATAAGTGCCCTTTCAAAGATTTGGATTCTCATAAATAGTCGTGTAGCTTGTGAGGCTTGACCAAAGAACCGAGCTCTGATCGGGTACCTTAATATCAAGTCTATTAGAAAATGCAATGAAATTTTATATGAAGGTATCAAAGATTCTTACGGCGGCAACTGATGATTCCACTGCTCACACCTCCCCGTTGATTGCCTTGAATCAAATGATTGAGGATGTTTTTTGGATCTATCTTTAACGCATTAGATCTTAAGATCATGCTCCACATATCAAACGGTAATATGTTGATTATACGTGGCAAAAGTCACCAAAGTTACCGTGATCATGGTGTACCATGGAATCAACATCTAACCGTTTGACATGTGGGCCATGATCTCAATATCTAATATGTACACGATTAGGATGAAAAACTACCTCTAACATCTGATTCAAGGCAGTCAACGGTGAGAGCGGTTGAACCATCAGTTGCGCTGCGCCCAAAGAATCTTTGGGTGCATAAATCATTACCCTTCATATGAATAGGCAAAAACTTATGAATTATTGATGGATATTGCTATTATAAAACTTAAGCACTCAATGATATGGTCTCAGTGGGACGGCCCGGTTTAGTGCAGAGTTAGTTGTTGATCATGTCGAGGAAACTCGGTACCTTTGTTGGTGACTTGGGTTGCCAATTTCCGGACATAATTAGTCTATTATTTGCAATTTGATATTTAGTATCTACAACTAGGGTTTGGCATGTGAATCGGGTCTTGAAAAATCGTTTTTGAACCAATCTTCCACATAGGATATAGATCTTGAGATCATAGCACCCATTTCATATGGTCAAATATTGATTCCACGTGGCCCACATCCCTAAAAGTAACTTGAGAACCCATTTTAATGGTATGCCTATGATCAAGATTACGTTTTAGAATGTGTCATTTGGAATCAATATTTGTCTGTCTGATAGGTGTACGATAACCTAAAGATCTGTTGTGTGGAAAAATTGGATGAAAAATAATCTCCATCATCCGATTCAAGACAATCAACGATTTTCAGCTTAAAAAATCTTGAGTTTTGATACATGACACTATGTTGGAAATAGTGTAATATTAAGTATAACAACGTCAAATTCGGTGCGCGTAAACAAATGGGGTACACAAAACATCTCCAACGAAGCTTAATTAAAAAATTTCCATTGAGTGGATTGCAATTAGAAAAGTTCGGTGGGCTTTAAGTAAATTCATTAAGTGGTGCCAGCATAAACAATATTAGTGTGCACATAGCAGCCCTAAAATTTTAACCGTCTGATAAGTAGGGCATCGTCGTACAATCTATTTAACAAAACATTGAGATGTAAAGCTATCTGCATCGTCTAATTCATAGCGTCAACTGTATAAGCTTTAGTTGCAAAGACTGAATCTTAGGCTGCAAATACAGTTACTCTGCAAACTAATTTATCATAATTTTCCAAACCTATTGGTGGACAATCCAGCGGGAAGTTAATTTTCCCTAACTTATTGGTGGCAAGTTTCGCAACTAAAGATTGTTGCAACACTACCAATGATTCGACAGTCACTATCAAGATTTCTAACATAATTAATCTAAATCAGACCGTCTGATATGTGTATGTCAAGATCGAATTTGTAAAATATTAGGACAAAAATCCACCTCTACCATCTTGGTCAAGGCAGTCAACATTGGAAGCATCTTCGATTGCGAAAGCATTTACCCTTTATTAAAACCTTCTTTTGTTTGGAACTAACTGATGGACAATACCTCGCAAGTTTATTTTGATGCTAAAGACGAAAATGCCCTAACCTTATCGCGGGTTAACACATTGGTAAGGTGTTGTTTAAACAAAAAGAGGAAAATTCCCGAACTTAACGATGGACAATTCAGCGGTAAGTTTTCATTTAAAATGAAAAGACGAAAGTGCCCTGAACTTATTGCTGGACAATTATTCGGTAAGTTTTAATTTTAAATGAAAAAACAAAAATGCTCTTTAACTTATCGATGGACTAGTCATCGGTAAGTTTAAGTTTTTTAATTAAAAAGACCAAATGCCTTGAACTTATTGATGGACAAATCACGGGTAAGTTTATTTTTTATTTTTTTTGTTTTTATAAGTTTCAACTTTTATAAAAAGACTACGGTGCCCTTATTAAACCTGTTTTATAAGTAGTTGTGGATGGGCAGTTCAGAGACAAGTTAACTTACTAAAGAAGCAAATGAAGGAGATATGGAAGATGACAGCCGAAGAGGAGAAGATAAACCAAAACCATGATGAGGTCCATCTCTCTCTCTCTCTCTCTCTCTCTCTCTCTCTCTCTCCTCCTCCTCCTCTACGCTTTCTCTTGTTTTACGAGATTCAGTAACAAGAACTTATCATCTCTCGATTACTAAAACGAAATGATCGTGTGGTCTTCTTCGATCAGCCTCTCGACTTTTGCTTCCCTGTCGAGCAACAGTATCACAGATTCCCTACACATGCCTATGATCCTCTTATCGTCACTCGCGATGGCCATATCCAAGATCGGAAGCGGCCGCTGCCCCTTCCAAGATTCGTTCTCTTCCCCATTCAAATCCCACATGCAGGTGATCTTGTCTGTGACACCCGAACATACCTGTTTTCCATCAGGGACTCAGCTGCATGATATCAGGCCGAGACCAACTTTCTCGTAAACATGGAGGCATGCACCTGAGTTGACATCCCAACGTCTCACTGTATAATTCTATGGGCCTAACTCAAACTCACAACATCAGCTTGGAAGGTGAAGATTGTCTCAGGTTTATAGATAGCCCAAAGCCATGATACTCAGGCGATGTAGGACTATTGCTGTCACATATAGCGTGTCTCTCTACATCCCTGTGGTTACATGTTTTGATACCATGTAGAATTCCATGGGCCAAACTCAAACTCACAAAACCGGCTAGAAAGGTAAAAATTGCGCCAGGTTTATATATAGCCCAAGGCCATGATCAACCTCTTCTACTACACATGTGAGAATTTGATAGTGATGGTCATTGGGACTCCCAGAAAGGGAGAGGATAGGTTTCTGATGACCAGTCAGTGTGTGCTTCAGTGACTTCCCTCTACCCTCGCTGACTATATAAAAATTAGGGCACTTTAGAAAACAATGCCTCAAAAACAAACTTTAATTTTAGTTAAAAAATCGACTTCAAACGTTTTAGAAAAACGGTACTTTTACAGATTTTGGAACTTCAGAAAATCGTGAAAGCACAAGCGTTATAGACAAAATGTTCTTTCACAGTTTTCTGAAGTTCCAAAATCCGTGAAAACACCATTTTTCTAAAACGTTTGAAGTCGGGTCTTTTTTGCTAAAAAATTTGTTTTTGAGGCTTGTTTCTCTAATTATCCCTAAAAAAAAAAGTTTAATATGCATGCTTTCTTACGATTTTATTACAGCTATATGGAGCATCAGATCAGTGCCACATAATATGGGAAGTGCCAATCTACAATACATCTATGCTAATCCACCACACAGCCGCATTTTCTTTAATACATTATTTAATTCTTCAAATCAGGGATTTTATTTATCTTGTAAGCCTATATGTATCACACGGCTATTGCCCAATTGTATCAATAGAACAAGAGAATTCCTCTATTATATCCTCTTCTCATGTTTCTTCTCATCAGAATAAATTCGATCAACGATACACAGGCAAACATGTGAGAATGCTATGTAGTTATCCTGAGTGTTAAAATACCCACCCAGTATAATTCTCGACTGAATTGGTACCAATATGGTTCAAAATACTGGTTTTAGTACGTATTGCTCAGCTCCAAAATCGGTATGTACCGATATAAGAAGATCCATTGATATAGATCGTCCGAAACATTACCAAAACATATGTAATGCACCGGTACGATACTTTGAGGCTGTGTTCGGGTTGGCTCTTATAAGAGCAGAAGCAACTTTTTGTCTGCTCTGGGATAGAACAGACATAGAGCAGTTTTATCACTTAAAACAGTTCCCCGCCAGAGCAAATGAGGTGAGGAGGTGTGTTACCAAATGTTAAAATAGTTCTCCACCTGAGCCAAAAAGTGAAAGAGCTGCTCTTTGCCCCAAAAGAACTAACCTAAACGCACCAAAATCATAAATAGGGTCACTAGATATCAGATCACACCTTCAAGATCAATCAATGCTCTAGTCGATCTTTTCATTAAATTTGGGGTAAAAGGATTTTCATATGCTTGTTAATCCTATGAGCTGCATAACTTTTCATTAAATTTGGGGTAAAAGGATTTTCATATGCTTGTTAATCTTATGAGCTGCATAAATTCATAACAATAAATTGGACTATTTGACTAAACTATTAGAAATGATTGGCAAGGGAAAACAAATTATTTCATCAAATCATGTGTAGAAATTATGGTAATAAAAAACACACACAACAAACAAAATTCAAACACAAGATTTATGTGGTTAGGTAATTTGCCTACGACCACAGGTGATGTTAAGTCCTTTCACTAATTTGTAAAAATTAGGGTTACAAATATCTTAGATCTCACCTCAATACAGAAATCGAGTTTTCTTTAATATAATTTTAATCTATAATTAGAGTTTATATTTAATACAAAGATTAGTCATCTAATATAGAATATGACGAAAATACCCCCAATAACCCTAGAAAAATTCGACCCATATAACTGTGGCTGGGTGTACAATCCAACCTGTTGATCAGTATAGCCAATAGAATTCAAGGCACAATCTCAACACCATAAAATTCTCGACTATTATTCTTGTTAGCCATAATGCAGATTGCTTTCTTATTTTTATCTTATGGTCAGTAGGATGCAATTTGAACTTCACAATCTATCCATACAAATGGACCAGCAAATGCATTGCACCAAATGAAAATCCAGTGTCGTACGGAGAGTTTGAGACGAATAGCGGATATGTCGATGCCGTAAATTTCTTAGGGATTCTTATGTTATGGTTGCTAGGATGCAATTTGAACTTAACGATAAATCTGTAATAGTCCCACATCGGATAGGGAAAAGTTCTGACCCTAGGCTATATGTGATTGCGGATGCTACATGTCATGACACGTTTTGGGTGGGGACGGCGAAACGTAACGCCCATGACAAAAACAAAATCGGGGCGGTGACCTAAGCCCAAAACTGGACAATATTGTAGCATGTGGGTCTAGGTCGTCACAAAATGGTATCAGAGCCGAAGGCGGCTCTTCTATAAGGTGGGGGGATTGTAATAGTCCCACATCGGATAGGGAAAAGTCCTGACATGGGCTATATGTGATTGCGTACGCTACATGTCATGACTCATTTTGGGTGGGGACAGCGAAACGTAACGCCCATGCCAGAAATAAAATTGGAGCGGTGACCTAAGCCCAGAACCGGATAATATTGTGATATGTGGGTCTGAGTCGTCACAGAATCATTGTCACAGAATCGATCCGAAGAGAAGAAAGGACACATTGCAATAGAGGAAAATCAGATGTTGTGGGGAGACGACGAAGAGATGAATAGCTACTATGTCCATACCTTAAATTCCGTGGGGATTTTCATTTTATGGTTGCTAGCATGCAATTTGAGCTTCACACTATTTCCATAAATTGGATTAGAGGAAAATCGAGTGTTGTGGGGAGATGTCGATTCTCATAGCTGCTGTATCAATGCCTTTCTTTTCCCAATCGTTGGCACTAAATGCAATCCGAATATATAAGATTTGCATCAAACAATTCGAATTTGAAAACTATAAGCAGCTATACGAAATAGAATCTATCGAGATCAACCCATGTCACCTTAATGCATTTACTCAATGGTTGCAGTTTCGGAACTAAAACGAATCGTTAATGCGCCCAGCGATGATCTCGTTCATTGATGCGCTCGAGTTACTGGTGATGAGAGATTTGGAAGCAGCTGCAAAAGTTGCATCACAAGGTTTATAAGTAGTAGTGAGAAGGGTCCTTGTGATTTGTTGCCGTTTTTACTTAAGAACTAATATGCATGTTTACCAAGTTAATAAGATTAGGTAAGCCCTTTTTTCCTTCTGTATTTTATCTCAACATTATATTCCATAACTAATTAAATAGATTTTAATAAAACCATCATTTTCTTATTTTGGCAGAACAACAATCTTATGCCAAAATAAAATGTTTGTCCACGTGGCCATGAGACCTCATCAATGGAAATTAAATTCTCATTGAATGCTTGTCTGTTAAATGAGTAAATTAGATCATTAATCATCGATCGTACATTATATGACAAAAGAGGGGCATTTCTCTTTGAGCATTGATAGGCACATCCGAGCAATTATATATATATATATATATATATATATATATATATATATATATATATATATATATATAGAGAGAGAGAGAGAGAGAGAGAAGTTTCATCCTCCAATAAAAGATGGTGAGCGCCCTCCATGTAACACTCGTAACACTATCCTAATACCACATGGAGCATAGGTGTATTATTTAGATCATCGTGCTTATTGGATAGGTATCAAACGTTATTCAGCCGTGTCAAATGGGACCCTTTTATTTGGTCACAGTATCTTTCTTCTTCCTTGGTTGGATGGATAAATAGAGCAGAAGAGAGGGGGACCAAGTGGCAGATGAGGATGAGATGAGTTGTCACCATTGACTCCCTCAGGAACTCTTATCACGTGCCATTTTATTGGTCTCGGGAACCGATCATGCACCTTCCACACATGTGCCACTTTTATGGTCTCACATAAATCCAAGATATTCCTTAAAAAACAAAAAAAAAAAGTCCATGGTCTTCCTTTCGTAGGGATTTGACTGCCTTTGTATTGCTTTATACGCAGGCGTCTCAAGCTTGCGTTTGGTTTAGTCCTGGTGGCCGAAGAAGAGTCGTTTTATGGTTGGCTGGATTTTTGTAGAATTGGCTGTTTTGGGAGTAGGATTTACAAAACAGCTGAGTAGGGCTAAAATTTGGGTCTCCGTGGCCCTTTGGGCCCTCAACTCTGACAATTTGTGCGCCTGACCCGACCTAAAAAATTGGGTTAGGTTTGGCTCGGCTATGCTTGCTTTAAAATCTAAAAACAACATCTCCACAGCATAGTGAAAATTTTCGTATTTTGGTAGGGGTTCATTTCGGATAAATTTTGGGAAAATTTATGAAAGTTTAGGAAAAATTTCGGGGAGAACAAAAAATACTATATATAAATTATGTTTAATATTATAAAAAAAATTATTTATTATTTTTAAATTTACTAAATTTTTTTAAAAATCATTAATTTCAGCGAAATTTCGTTAAATTTGCCCAAATTAATGGAACTTTGGTGATTTCGGAGAAATTATCGAAATTTTGCTGAAAGTTTCGCTCAACCCCTATTTCAATAAATTTTTGAGAAATTTTGGAGAATTTTGGAGAAATTTGTCCCTAAGCTCCAAAGTGTGTTTTATGGGTCCTAAAATCTAGATTCCTTAATCACAGTCAAAATTTGACTTTAAATTTTAAAACTTAGTTTTGAATTCATTTATTTTAAATTGATCTATACAGGCTATTGAAGCCTCATGTGGCACCAAAACAATATTTGAGTGAGCACGTGGAGCTTCATGTGGATGTTCGAGTATATTGGGGTACCCCAGTACTTGGAGTACCTTCACATTTCCATATATATATATATATACACACACTGAGGGGAGAATGCGTCTGAACGTAGAGATTTCTCTACGCTCAAATTGCTCTATGAATGACACGTGGCATGGGGATCACTTTACTAATTAGGGTTAAAACTTTTAAAAGATATATTTTCCTTCGGTCGTCATACTTGACTTTTCTAGAGGTCTCTTTCTTTTCTCTCTCTTCTCTCACTTTTTTCAAGGAAGTGCCAGTCTTACTTTTTCAGGTCTATGTTACTCAAAAATGTGGGTCCCCGATAGTGAAGCGTTAACACCTCGATAGCGAAGCGCTGACACCCCGATAGAGAAGCGTCAACACCCCGATTGCACCGGTAGAGAAGTGTTGGCATTGACACTTCGGTAGCAAAGCGTTGACTCTCTGGGAGAGAAGTATTAGCACCTCGATAGTGAAGCGTTGGCACCCCGGTAACGAAGTGCTGGCATCCCTGGAGAGTAGCGCTAGCATCTCGATAACGAAGCGCTGGCACCCAGGTAGCGAAGCGCACCGCTATAGGGGTGTCAGTCTCTCTTCTCTCACTTTTTCCAAGGAAGTCCGAGTCTTACTTTTTTAGGTCTGTTTTACTCAAAAAAGTGGCTCCCGGTAGAGAAGCGTCGGCACGCCTGTAGAAAAGCGTTAGCACCTTGATAGCGAAGCACTGACACCTTGATAACGAAGTGCTGACACCCTAGGAGAGAAGTACTGGCACGTCAATAGTGAAGCGTTGGCACCCCTAGAGAGTTGCGTTGGCACCTCGATAGCAAAGCGCTGGCACCCTGGTAGCAAAGCACTATGTCACGGGGGCTCAGCCCGACACCGGCTATCACACCAGTGTGATGCTTCAATGTCGCGTGCAACGAAGTCAGCTTAACCCTAATCAGCTCTGATACCACCTGCCTAGAGGACGGGAACTTCCGTCATGGTCACCTTCTTCCGAGGTCTACCATACCAACGCATCATGTCCCTTCACGACACGCATGCCAGCACATCTGTGCCTCGCCTGGCCTGCTCAAGCTTCACCCTAGTGCCACACACTAGTACCTCGTTTCGCAAGAGTAGCACGTAACTCCTCAAGTCGTTCCATTCCAACATGTCTGACCAAAATACTGAACCAATCCCACCATCATGTGTGGTCCTCGTAACCAACACGCTTGCATCCGGCCCTCAGCTAACGTGCATTGCAGTGTCCTACGCAGCCCTCGAGTGCCTCCCTCTTAACCGACTCAAGTGCACCGCGACGCGTAGTCCGGGGCCACATGGTAACCTCACCTTGAATGACATATGGCGTTGCGGAAGCAACGTCCTAAGCCCACCTTTTTAGGCCTAGGAGATCCCTGCGCACCCTCCAGTGACATTTGGCCCTCGTGTGTCAAGAAATAGCTCCACTGCTCCCCTACCCCATATATGGGTTAAACACCACCTCAAGCCAAATAGCAAAAGAACCTCAAACGTATTAATTTGACATACTGCCCATAGCACATGACCCATCCAACACTAATTACGCCTCCGAGTTAGCGCTCCACGTCCACGCGCGTCTAATCGCCACACTAACTGTCACGACCCGAAATTCTACCCCATCCCGAGGGCCTAGAATTCCGAGTTATGACCCGCACATATCCTGGATATGCTAAGCGGACATACACCTAATCAGAGTTCTCGTGCAATAATGATTCCACGAAATCCGTGAAATCCAACAAATAGGGTGGAATATAAATATAATCATAAATGCTGAATAAGTGTAATAAAATCATAATCCGCCAATAAAATGATAATGAAAGTCGGAGACAAATCCGATAAAATAAACTATAAAATTCGCAATACTAGTATCAATAAAACTCAATACCAAGTCCACAATGATCAGTAACCGGCACTCGAATCAAGATCAGCACCGTAGTCCTCCTGATAACCGGCAGCGTCGCCCTCCAAAGGCTCCTGGTACTCAACGCCCGCGGAATCAATGAAATCAGCGTCGGCGAGATCTAGATGGCCAGCGTCTACTCCACCAGCGTAATCACCTGCAACTGTTAGATTATCGTGGGATGAGTTTACTCAGTCACGTAAACTCAGTGGATACACCACCAATCCACCCCATACTACTCAGGTGCATTGTGGGTGCATCTTGTGAGTGATAAACATAATATCTCAAAGCAGATAACAAAAGGAAGACAAAATCACGTGCATATCGTAAAACTCATATCATAAATGCAAGACCATGATCTAGACACTCGTATCCTAACGTGCCTTACCATATCTCGTAACATATCATACCATGTATTGTTATCATTCTCGCACATACGTCTGTACATCGCATGAGCGTAACTAACATACTAGTGAAATCCTAAACGACCTGTGCCAGAGTCGCTGCTCGAGCTACTATGGGAGGGTCAATATAGTATCATACCACCATATTATAACGCCCTCGTGTCATACTCATACTCCACCACCCAGCCAATGGGGAGACATAATGGCCAAACTCACTCATAACGCACTCATACTCATAATCTCTCCCAGAGATCCGTCTTGGCTGAAAGGCGTTGTTGCCCTTACGGTGGCTACGCAAGGAACGACACGTACAGAGACTTAAGTTCTTTATCTTTTGCTGGCCTACACAGCGATGTCTTATTATCATACTCGTATTATAACTTATCTTATCTCATACTCATATCTTATCATACTCTTATACTTAATCCTATGACAAACTATAGTGAGGCAACCTTCCTGATTCACGCTTCCCAAGAAAAAGGTTCCGTAGTAACTTGGACGTACTTCGTGTGATAGTTTATACTACCATAGAGGTGTTGCATCCGTACATGGACGCTAATAGTCCAAGTTTCACGTGAGGTAAAAAGAAACCTTACCACGCCTAAAGGCCCAACGATTATTCTCATATCATATCTCATATCTTATCCTCTCAGATTAAAACTGGGGTGATAGGATCATTGATATGCCACCGCAGTATGGGTTACAATTCAATTCACACTGGGCTCGTCATAGGTCCCATTCCACCATGAGTTGTAAGGCATGTGAATACGGTGTATTCCTCGCTTCGATACCATCTCGGCGAATCACCACGCCCAAGCGTAGGCATGATCTCATACACTCTCGTACTCATGATCTAACATATTCTTAACTCGTATAAATTGATTAAGTTGTAAATATAAAAGTATCACACATACAGAACAGTTTATACTTAGATTTTGATTATGCTTATATTTATATTTATTTACATACCATACCAATATAATTATAGAATAGAGTTATAAGTGTGATTTCGATAATTGTAAAAGTCAGAGTTCGATTTCATAAAGCATCGAAGTTCTAACACTTTGTATTATCGAAGAGGTCGCGTTGAAGCGATAAAATTGATATATATATATATATATAATTAGATAATTAAATTAAATAATATTTATACTTATTAAGTTATGATTTATCATGACCATCGATCGAAAGACTTTACAATATAATATACATAAGAACTTTGGTCATGATATTTAGAAAATAATCTTAAATTCGAATAGCCGTGATTCATTCAAAATTGAACCCGACTTGTTGCTCTATTTTGACCTCTAAAAAGTCAGATTCGTGAAATGGTTATTTCACACAAAGTTGTAAAGCTTGCTGTCTTCTTTCCAATGCCGCAAGAATCGCATTAATCCGAGGTCGGAATAAAAAGTTATGACCAAAATACCGAGACAGGTGCATCAATGGTCGCGAGGTCGGGTTCATGGACGTGAATTCGGGTTCGTAGCCGCAAGTTCGGACCCGAAACTTTAAGTTGGTACAATCTATTATTTATGTAAATAAAATAAAAATATAATTTAACTTTTGGGCTTAATTAATTTTAAATAAATAATAATATAAACTTGCAACAATAATATATATTATTATAGTCTTAGTAGAAGGATAAATTTATACTATATAGATTTAGAAATAAAAAATATCAATATGATATTATGCCAATTAAGTCAATCTATCAAATTTATAAGTATTAAAATTTAATTAATTTTACAGACATAAAAGAGAAAGTAAACATATTAAATATACAGACTTAATATAAGGTAAAATATTAATGGCTCAAACAAAAAGAATTTTTGAAAATAAAAGAGAAATAACATATAAACCCAATTTACAAAATATATAACTTTCAAGGGAAAGCATATATTAAATATATAGATCTATTAATTCATGAGATATTTGGGTTTAAATAAGATTTTTAAACCCGTCGATGCGCGATCGAACGCATCATATGCGACGGGATCTGAGAAGAACAAGATGGATTGATGGGTACCCACCTCTTGAAGCGTGAACGGAAGATCAACGGCGATTCGGGTTGAAAAGGTCGATTCTCAAGGCATCGGCTCCTCTAAGTCTCGAGAGAGAGTAATTTCTTATTATTGAGAGGAGAGAGCTTTTAAAGTTTTATTTATAATGGTATAAAATTTTAGGTCAACTCTAATTAACACTTTTCGTGGGAGATTTAATAGAATAGGAGATTTTTACACGGAATAAGAATTCATACGTAACTTGGATAGCTTGAGAAAAGGTTTCGTTCCAGCGTTTTGCATAAGCACCAAACCAATTGGTGTTTCTCTCCCGAAATTACAATTATACCCTTTGACTTGCTTGATTAGTTAAAATGAGTATAACTTTTTATATTCTTGTCAGAAATCGTCAAATTATATATCGTTGGAATCGTATCGACGAGCACTTCGCAATGAGTCTAATTTTGATATGGGAAAAATTAGAAATTTTCTATTTCAAAAGGTGGGTTTCGATTCTGATGTGGAGCGTTAGCACAGTACATAGTGTGGTGCATCATCTAACACCATTAAAATAAAATCTAAAAATCCGGGTTGTTACACTAACACACCACCTAGCTCGAGTAGCCATCTACGCCACATATAAGGAGGAAGCACCCGACTCAATGTCTGCATACCTCCGCTCTCGTGCATCATACACCTAGCTCCAATGCCTCCGCGCCTTCTTGCTAGCCAACCAACCAGCTCCAAGGCCCCCACGCTTTCCTGCTGCTACACAGAGTATTAGCCCCGTCACAGCTGACACTCAGGTAGCAAAGCGTTAGTTGACCTATGATTTGAAGGGCAAAAAAGTTTAAAGTTTTTCTTTTTTCTAAAACCCTAAGGGGACGGGTGAACCCTAGGGGAAATGAGTGTAATTTTTGGAATTGGGTATCATATGACAGCCTAAATGGACCATGTCGTAGGTTGCAAACCCTACAATCACGTTCTAGGGAGTCATAAATATATATATATATATATATATATATATATATATATATATATATATATATATATATATATATATATAATTCAGCCGTTGTCACCCCAAAGCCCCACCTGAATGAGAAAGTAGGAGGGTTAGCATGAGGTTGACAACTGTAAAGATTCTTGTTAAATTTCTATAACAAGATCTATTTGTTTCCTATACTAGTGACACGCTACGACGAAATTGATTTGAAGAAGCCTTATGATAGTGTCGACATAAATAATCTGGTGGACATTGGGGGAAAAATGCATCTAGAACTTATATGTTTAGACTATCTAAGGCGGTAACTAGTGTAAAAACAGCGTGTGAAGAGACGAGTGAGTTCCCTTTCAGAGTTGGGAGGCATTAAGGATCTCCCTTGAACCTTTGTCTATTTGCCCTACTCATGGATGCCTTAACCACAGACATATAAGAAGAGATTTCTACCCAAATAAAAAGAGAAAGACATAATAAGCTAAAATTACGGAGAGTCAAGGGGTTTGAAATTTACAATACTAAAAATTAGTAGAACAAATGTGGAATACATGATATAAAAATTTAGTGAGGATGTCTCAAATAGGATTAATACACCTTAGATGAAATAGATGTAAGCAAGGAAAGTATTAGGCAACCCAAGAGTTCCATTTAGGTCGAAGGGACATTTTTATAAGACGGTGGTTAGACATGTAATATTATGTAGCTCGAAATCTTTGACTACCAAAAAGTGACAAGAAGATCGAGTGCATATAGCTAAGATGGTTGTATAAGTAATAAAAAAGGCTAAAATTCAAAATGAGTACATAAGAAAAATTCTGAGAAGAACGCCTATAAAAAAAAAATTATGAAATATCTATTGAGATTGTTTGGACATGCTCATTGGAGGCCAAAAGCAGGCCTTTTATGAAAGGTTGAGATGTTACAAGTACAAAGAAGTAAGAGAGGAGGAAGACCTTAGTGAAGACCTGGAGAGAAATTGTGAGAAGAGATACGAATAGAGGGCTTAATATTGATCAAAACTAAGCGGAGAAATAGGACTCACAAAGCTGATGCCAAATAAATTAGATAAGGTTGTGATGATGGTCTAAAGTACAAGTTAGTTAAATAGAAAATCATCTAGTGTCACATTATCATAAATTTCGCTATTTAGAATACTTTATAGTCAAGCGGTGGATTTGAATAGGACATACCAAATATGATTAATATAGGTTGGGTGAAATTGAGATAAGCATGCGGAATATTGTGCAACCTAAGAGTTCTACTTAGATTTAGGAGACAATTTGATAAGACATCGGTTAGACTTGTCATTTTATATGATGCGAAATCTTGGGCTACTAAAAAATGATAAGAAGATAGAGTAAATTTGCAGGAGATGTGTATGTAAAATGAATGTGTGAAATCATAAGAAAAAATAAAATTTTAAACGAGTAAATGCATCAGAGGATATTTCAAAGTGGCACCAATAAAGAAAAATTACGTAATATCGCTTGAGATTGTTTGAATATGCCAATCAGAGGTTAAAAGTAGATATGAGACAAGCACAAAGGAAGGAGAAGAGGAGATTGTGCTTAGTTTTTTAAGGGATAATGACCACAACCAACATTTAAACACCAAATGGTGTTTAAATGATCTTAACCCATAATTGAATCGACTTCCTCTCACTACAAAAAATAAGACTATTAGCGGTAGTTTTTTGTTAATAGCAGCAATTTTTGGCTGCCGCTAATAGTATTATTTTTTGTAGTGTCTCCTATTGAGGTTCAACTGTGGGAGTTTTTTCCTCTTCTGTTGCTTAGCCAATTGTGAGAGTTTTTTCCTCTCCTATTGAGTTTCAACTGTGTGAGCCCTTTCTCTTTACTTTCCTCTTGTCGATATCTCATGGAGGAAAATGTGGAAGTTGTTCTCCAAGATTTACATAAGAAATTAATCCTCACATCTATGGAAAAGGAAGAATTTGTTACTTCAACTAATGAGATCACAAATCCAAATGTTCATTGTTTGTTGGGGAAAATTTTATGCTCGAAAAAGATAAATCAAGTAGCTTTCAAGGATACTATTGGTCGGATGTGGAATTTGAAGAAAGTGCTGAAGATTACCGACGTAGCGAAGAATATGTTTCTTTTCCAATTTCCTGAGTTAGCCCATAAAGAAAGAAACCTGCATTTGGGGCCTTGGAGTTTTGATGGAAACATCATTATCATTGCTATAATGCCTTGGATCCTATTGAGAATGTTGAGTTTGCGAAAGTGGCTTTTTGAATACGTATTTCGGGGCTACCTAGTGGTGCTATGAACAAAAAGCTCTGCAGCCTTGCCGATCATCATGAAAATTATATGTTGGAACAGTTGGAGGCTTGGGGACCCCCGAACAGTTCGTGCACTCTGGCTTCTTCTCTGGAATGAAGATCCTTCTCTTGTCATCTTGATGGAGACGAAATGTGACTCGAATCGTATGGAGATTACTAAAACAAGATTGGGATTTCAACACGGTTTTTATGTAGAGGCGGTCGGACGATCTTGTGGCCTGGGACTGTTTTGGAGGGATTCAAGTTGTGTCAAGCTTCAGTCATATTCCAAAAATCATATTGATGTCTTTGTTACAGAGGAATCAGGAACCCAACAATGGCGTTTTACTGGTTTCTATGGTGCTCCCGAGAGCCATATGAGAAATGATTCATGGGAATTGTTGACTAAATTAGGTAGATTTTCAAATTTGCCTTGGGTCTGCACCGGTGACTTTAATGAGATCCTATTCAATCATGAGAAAAGAGGGGGTGTTCCAAGATCTCAAGGGCAAATGGACAATTTCAGATGGACGATTAATGACTGTGGACTTCGAGATCTTGGGTACTCGGGTCGTTAGTTCACTTGGAGTAATAAAAAAGAAGGGGGTGAGTATATTGAAGAGCGGATAGACCGGGTATTTGTTTCCAATAGTTGGGCTCATTTGTTCCAAAATTTTAAAGTGACCCATCTTATCTCCTATAGATCTGATCATAAACCCCTTCTTATTTCAGAAATCGTCAAAGACCAATACAAATGGGGGCAGGGGCCCAAGGATCTTCCACTTTGAATCTATGTGGACTCACCATGGGCAGTGTGAAGAAATCATTCGTAATAGCTGGGATTTGCTTGGGACCACAAACGGATCACCTAATATTTGTGGAAAATTGGAGGTATAGCTGCAAAACTAACTAGTTGGAGAGATTCTTCTATTGGAAATATTCATGAGAAAATCCTAGCCCTTCAAGATAGAATTCTTCAACATGAAAACATGCAGTTTGATAGTAGCAGCAAAAGGAAGATTTATGAGATGAAGAATCAAATGTACGTGCTTTTAGAAAATGAAGAATGGTTATGGTAGCAAAGGTCAAAGGATATTTCGCCAAGGTAAGGGGATAAAAATACTAAATTTTTTCATTCAAAGGCTTCTCAAAGAAAAAAGAACCAGATAGATGGCTTGGTTGATGAAGTGGGGGTTTGGCGATCATCCAAAGATGATATCAAAGATATTTTGATCTCCCATTATAACAAACTTTTTACCGCAACTCGTTCTCAAAGGATCGATGAAGCTCTAGAGGGAATTGAACCGAAAGTCACCTTGGACCAAAATAATCCACTGATGAAAGATTTCACAAAGGACGAAGTTCGCAAAGCCCTATTTCAAATGCACCATGTTAAATCTCCAGGCCCTGATGGTATGCCTTCGATCTTTTTCCAATCTTATTGGTCTATTATAGGTGAATCTGTTTCTAAGTTTGTGTTGGATTATTTAAATGGTAACTCGGACCTCCATGCGGTAAATAATTCCTATATTGTGCTTATCCCCAAGGTTAAAAATGTCACCCATCTTTCTCAATTTAGGTCGATTAGTTTGTGTAATGTTATTTATAAAATTGTTGCAAAAGTGTTAGCTAATCGCCTTAAATTGGTCCTTCCCTCTGTTATTTCTGAATCCCAAAGTGCCTTTGTTCCTGGAAGATTGATCACGGATAATACCCTTGTAGCGTTTGAGATCTCTCATTTTTTAAACAATAAAAGAAAGGGAAAATATGGGTGGTGTTCTCTCAAATTGGCTATGAGTAAGGCTTATAACCGTGTTGAGTTGAGTTTTCTTTAAAAAGCCTTACTCAAATTAGGCTTTTGTTGTAGATGGGTCAAACTTATCATGGGATATGTTATTTTGGTGTCTTTTGAGTTTCTTATCAATGGTCATGTCCTGGGTAAAGTAAATCCTAATAAAGGTCTTCATCAAGGGGATCCTTTATCTCCTTACCTTTTCATCGTGTGTACTGAAATCTTTTCCAACTTACTCAATCGGATTATTTTACAAAATAAAATTTCTGGCATTCGTATTTGTCGTGATGCACCAGTGGTTTCCCACTTATTCTTCGCCGATGATAGCCTTATCTATCATAGGGCGGATGAATCGGAATGTGGGGAAATTATAAACATTCTAAAGCTTTATGAAGATGTGTAAGGTCAAATGATCAATTTTGACAAATCAATGCTATCTTTTAGTAAAAATGTTCAAAATGATATCAGGATGTGTATACTTTATATTTTTAATATTAAGAATACGAGCCGCCATGAAAAGTATTTAGGGCTTCCCATGGCTATTGGTCGCTGAAAAAAGATGGTTTTCGATAACATTAAAGAAAGAGTTTGAAAAAAATTATCGGATTGGAAAGGGAAACTTTTATCAAAAGCGGGTAAAGAAATATTAATCAAAGTCATTGTTCAGGCAATGCCATCATATTCTATGAGTTGTTTCAAGACGCCTGCCAACCTTCTTCATGATATCTCGTCTCTTATTGCTAAATTTTGGTGGAGCAACATTGGCAAAGAAAAGGGAATTCACTAGAAAGCTTGGAACGAGATTTGCAAGCCTAAAGAAAACGGGGGTATGGGCTTTAAAAATCTTTCGGATTTTAACTTGGCGATGCTAGCAAAACAAGGTCGGTGTATCATTCAAATTCCTAGCTCACTTCCAAGTCGAATCTATAAAGCCAAGTACTATATGAACTCATCTTTTCTCGAAGCACGAAAAAGAGGGAATGCATCATTCGCATGGAATAGCATTCGGTCGGGGAACAAAGTTCTAGAAGGTGGGCTTATTTGGAGGGTTGGAAACTGTAACTCCATCAATATATAGGATGAGAAGTGGATCCCAAGGGCAACCACATACAAGATTATATCTCCGAAGGGTGCAGCTCAAATAAATGTTGTATCCGAGCTGATGTTGTAGGGACCAAGAAGGTGGAATGAAACAAAAATTAGAAATCTATTCCTTGAAGCGAACGCCGATATTATTCTAAAAATTCCTATCCCTATTAATGATAGAGAAGATAAGAGAGCATGGATCTTTGATAAAAGAGGTCTATTTTTGGTTTGAAACGCATATAAGGTGGCACAACACCTACATCATATAGATGGAGGGGCAAGATTGTCAAATTTATCGGAGGAAATATTTTTGTGGAAAAGTATTTGGGGACTTTGTATCCCAAATAAGATTAAAATTTTTATGTGGAGAGCTTGTCATGATATTCTTCCCGTATCTTCACGTCTCTGGAATAAAATTAACTATGTCAATCCAATTTGTGCCTTATGTGATCAAACTCTAGAAACGGTTACACATGCTTTACGGGATTGCCACAAGGTTGATCAGTGTTGGTTTCTCTCCTCTTTGGGGCTACATTCCAACTTCTTCAATAACCTATCCTTCAAAGATTGGTCGATGGTGATCCTTAAGTCAATGGGTAAGGAGAATTTCGATAGATTTTGTTCTATCACCTAGGCAATATGGAACAAAAGGAATAGAGTGGCTCATAGTTCATCTCCTCGAAATCCATTGGTGATTACTACAGTTGCAGAATCATTTCTCCAATCATATGTGCAGGCTAATGCGGTTACCAATCTTATAGATGCTCAAAGGACGTCTGTGGTGCCTTAGGGACATTGGTCTCCTCCTCCGATGGATAGGTTTAAAGTTAACTTTGACGGGACATGGCACGATGATGATGGAAATGCAGGAATTGAGGTTACTATACGTGATCATGCAGGAATGGTGATGGCATCTATGACAACAAACTATTTGAATCTATTGTGAAGCTATTGCTCTAAAAACCGCTATCTATTTTGCGTGGTAGATTTCAGAAGGTTATTTTTTAGGATGATTCCTTAAGAGTTATTAACTGTGTGACGACGCCAGACGACGACCTATCTGAATTAAGAGCTCTATTTGCTTATATTAAAAAAGATCTTTTGTTATTTGAAAAGTGTTCCTGTAATTTCACAAGAAGGTCTTCTAATAGGGCCGCTGATCATCTATCTAAGATTGGGTTTCCAATGGTTATAATGAAATTTCGATGGAAGACACCCCTCCACAGATTTATGATGTAATTGCTGCGGATCTTTCAATATAATTGTTTAAGCAATAAGAAGAGACACGGAGGAGTGAGAAGTTAAAGAGAGCTTAATGATTATCTGAAATGAGTGAGCAAAAAGGCCCTCATGGTTATAATAATGAAGATGAAATATATATATATATATATATATATATATATATATATATATATATATATATATATATATATATATATATATGGGACTATGGGTAATGATCACTTGACTCGAGTCATCAAGTGACTCGAATGGGTGACTGTCAGATCGCAGTTAAACGTTGACTACAAAGTTATGCGTGACTCGAGTCAAGTGATCATTATCCTATATATATATATATATATATATATATATATATATATATGAGAAAGAAGAGCAAATATGACTAAAGCTTCTTAAAATGTTTAAAGAGGGAGTACATTCAGAAGCAAATAAAATCTTAAATCTATGGTGTTGTCTCTTATGGACTTGAACAATTGAATCCCATGCTTCTCTCAGTTTGTTCCAAAAATCCTCACGCTTGTGATGAATTTGAGTAATTTTTTTGAAGAGTTTTGGAGTCTAATGTTTTATTGATAAATCTTTTTAAAATCTTTTATACTTTTTAACCTTTATTTATTTATTTACATGTTTATCCAAATATTTCTTGAACTTGTGGATTTTCGCCGGACTTTTTGAATTTCAACCTTGTCGAAGTATTGCCTTAGTGACTATGCACAGAATCCCCTGATAAGTGTGGCAGCTTACGTGAAAATAAATTCTCCTTCCATGTCTTTGTTTGTTAACATTATAAATAGATGGTAAGGGAATTAAGTACGCCCCACATAGATACTATTTTAGAAGGGTATCATTTCATCCTGAAATTGAATTTCTCACCAACACAATAATAGCTTTTGTCATTTTAACAGTGGTTTAGAGGAAAAAATGCCTTTTTCTTAAACGATATGGGTTACTGTCATATTATTTGGATAAAAAAGCTCTTTCTCGAATTCTTTTCTAACAAGAAAAATCAATTTTAATGGAAATCATTTCTCAAACAACAAAAATCTCATTTCCACACCAAATCATTTTACAAGAAATCAACAGAAAATCGACTTCATTTTCCGTTTGAAGTTTCCCTGGTATGGAACAAATAAGATTCAATTGATTTCATTTAATATTCTTGACAGCCTTAATTTTGAACATCCCATCTTAAATCATCTTTAAAATAATCAAATATAAGGAATATAAAGAATCACATGCCCTCCATGATACCCGCCGACCCCCCAACCGATCATAATCGTAATCGTAATCGTAATCGTCATAAACTGACTACCCCATACATCTTTAACAGCAACAGCCGCACCGGGAAGAACAACACAAGTAGCATATGTATGTGCTGCTTAGCCACCAGTGTACTGAACTGCCTCAAAGACTCACCCCCATTTCGAAACAGCCGTGAAAATCCGACCCGGCGCTGAACCACATTAGCCAATTCCAAACTTCGTCGGCCCACGACTGCACCAGCGTGGACACCCTGTGAGGCCACGAGGGGCCACCACGCAAGTCTGCGATGCTCCCTTTTGGCCTTCCTGATGCGGTTTAACTCCTGACGTACTACGGTACGCACAGATCTTAAGTACGACTTCATGTCGTGGTCCCTGTATATGGCGCCATCAGAACCATAAGCAGATGGGTCACTTAGAATCTCAAGTGGGTGTGGAGAGTTGAGGAACATGGACTGAGCGGCCTGGAGCTGTCTCTCGGAGCCTCCGGATCCTGATGCAGGGAGACCCATGAGGTAGAGGCCACTGCCGGAAGGGAGAAGGTGGTGGTGAGGAGAGAATTTCTCGTCAGGTTGTAGGATCAGAAGCTCCCCCATGGGTGCATACAACAGTTTCTGTTAAAAAGGTAGCACATAATTAAACCAGATGGTTAAGAGCTTAGAAAGGAAATTAATAAATTGTAGTGATACCGGATATATGAATTAATGGAACATGACTGCCAACTTGGGATGAATTACGGCTATACCTGGTTGTTGAGACACGGATGATTCCGGAAGTTTCCATTCATGGCCTTGAGAAGCTCGGCCACATGATCAGGGTAGCTGCAAGAGAAGGCTCTGGGAACAATGTCTCGATGCATAATTATAGCTTGGACATGATCACGAGGCAACCCCAACTTGCGAAGCAAGTAATCGCCTCCACACATGATCGACGGTGCACCAAATGTTACAACGGGTAGCAATGAAGAGAGCGGTGCTTCCCCTCGTATGAGCAACATGAGATTCACGAGCAAGGACAAGCTTCCCCCTAGAGAATGGCCGGTGAAACAGAAAGTAGCAGAGCTGCCTCGAGATTTCAAGTGATCTCGAACTTCGGGCAACATCTGTTGGTAGATCCCTTTCGCGGCCTCGTATATACCTCTGTGAACAAGCACATCTAGTCCCTGGACCACAAGGGATTAAATCAATATATGAACAAGAATATAGGATATCTAACCAAATTATCATGATTGAATATTAAAATATTGAAATGCAACGGATAAAAGATAAAAAAAATTCTAATTGCAAGTGCTTAAAAAGAAGAAGAGGACAAGAGAAAGAGATATTAAACAGAAAAGAAACCAAACCTCATATTCTATCATCCGTTAACAGGTACAGATAGAAAGAAAAGGCACCAAATTATATGAATCTAACTTCTTAAGCAGATGACCAGGAGACTGAACAATTTCACGTCACAGATCTCAAGCGAGATAGGTGAATTTCAAACCATGGGTATAACATGATCAGTCGGAAACACGTAGGCTTCTTTTGGATGCACACCCATCATTTGCAATTAACAATGTTCTAGATTTTTTGTGATTGCACATCCAAAAGAAGCCTTAAAAAGGAAAAAAATATCGTAGAGCAGAAAGTGTTCCCATATCAACCATAACAGATCATCTAGGCGAGCAGTACTGATGAGAAATGAGAAATTTTCCAAAATCATAGTGCGGAAAAGTGGAAAGTCAATGATCTGAGAAACAGTAAAATTTCATCAGCATAAGGCACTGCAAATAGGTAGTGTAGAAAAAATTATGGCAGAAAAAAGCATTAAAATCAAAGATTTTGCAACAAGATGGACACATTAAGGGAATGTAGAATACAAGCATTCTTCCAAAATCCTGTATTTGCTTGCAAAGTAGAATCATGTATTATACACTTTACGAGATTTCTATAATGTTGTTTGTTTAATAGTATTTTAGAGCTGTAAAGTGCATAATAAAAGGTTTTCACTACTTACATTTGAAAATGAAACGATGATACAGTGACAAGAATCCTGTATAATGGATGAAATCAGGGAATTTTTTTTTTTGTATTCTGAAACCACTCATAATCCTGAATTCTTAAAAGTTTTTGTGGGGCCCACTGCATTATCAAACAGTGGATTGTTGCTACTTTACAGGAAAATTCTTCATAATCCTGTGTTTTAGGCAGAATACATGTTACAAAAGAAAACATAGAAGTAGAGTAGAATAAATTCCAAAGGATGAACTTGAAGACTGGAAAGCACATTGGTCCCTTTTACCTATACAGAAAAAATTCACTACTTTAATTGGCTATTTTCCCGTGAGAGAGGCTTTCACCATCTTTTTTTGCTACACTCAAGACACAGTAAAAGAGAATGCCAACTAGGACCGAAAGGTGTGAATTTTGCTCCATCTTTCTATTTCACTTCTTTAACATTCAAAGGATAACCACTATGTGAAAAGATAATTTTATGATGGACAGGCATTAATATCAAATGGAATCACACTTGTGGCCAGGGAGCCATTACTTGCACTCGCTTTTTAAGTGATTGCACCGAAGTTAAAAAAAAGACTGTATTTTAGGGACCTGTGACATGTGAAAACACAATTTGGGTCGTCCGATTTAAAGTTCATGATCTATAGATCCTTAGTGGATAAGATTGGCACGAAATATAATCTTTATCAAGTGATTAAATATAGTCAAAGGCTATTCAACGGTTGACAACAATAGATCATATGATAGATATCGTGTTTTGCTCCAATCTTATCCACTGAGGATCTATAGATCATAAAC
This sequence comes from Chloranthus sessilifolius, assembly GCA_021018995.1. Taxonomy (NCBI): domain Eukaryota; kingdom Viridiplantae; phylum Streptophyta; class Magnoliopsida; order Chloranthales; family Chloranthaceae; genus Chloranthus; species Chloranthus sessilifolius. Next base: position 8,740,792 of record CM037590.1, read on the forward strand.
TTTAAATCAGACGGCCTAGATTGCGTTTTCACATGTCACATGTCCCTAAAATACAAAGTCTTTCTTTAACCTCAGTGCAATCACTTAAAAACCGTGCACAAGTAATGGCTCCCTTTCGGTCATCTAGGAAACTTTTTTAGCGATTGGTGCCATAGAAGTGATGGCTCATATATGAAACAATAGTGAGCCCAACAATACACTCTTTGGACATTTGCACCATCCAATCTATGCACTCTAATATAGACCGCTGTTCATGTTCATTAGCAATAATGTGTGTCGATCGGATGGTTCTCATCCTCTTATAGGCATGATTCTTTGGCTGAGACATGTTTCAAAGATAAGACTGCCACTTAGACTATTTGGTTTGATCAAAGATATGTGCCACATGGCTTAACAATTGACAACATCGGTAACTTGGCAGAGTAGCCACGATCTAATCAAAAGAATTATCACAGAATAAACTTCAATATTTTTATGGGTACTTAAAAAAATAGGATGCATTGGAATGGCAAAAGGGAAGTGGGGCATGTGCATTTTATTTACCTCAAACTCGATGGGTTCAAAGAAGAGATTTGCTTGCCAAGAAGTCAGCGACTCAGATCCCTGCACATTACAATAACCAAAATTAGCTACTATGAACACCAATAAAATATCATCATAATTATAGTTAAATTGCTCTTCACCTGAATGGTAAAGAATCTCGTCCCACTGCTCTCGTCATCACATATGAACCAATCACAAGGCGAAGAATGTGCGGAATTTAAGTCCTTTGCAACTGCTTCCTTCATTTCCTCCTTTGCTGCAACTACGGATGTCATAGAATTCGTAGTGGCCACAAAAGACGCCACCTCCGAACTCATAAACTCATTATTTACATTCCTTTCTCTGCCTCCTAGTGAATACTCTGTTCTCGGTCTCGCGGATTTGAAGGGGAGAATGCTTCTCGTCTGAGATTGGAGATAAGAAGCCGCAGAAGCGGCAATCTGATAAGCAGCTGAAGCGCTGATCCGATAGCCATTGTTCCTCTGCTTATCACTATCCTCTGCGACTATTTCTGGTTCTGGAATCCGGGACAACGTATTTTCTTTCTCGGCATTAGTGGATTTCGCTTTCTTCTCTAAGGACGAAGTTACAAAACGCAATCCGTGAAATTTTAGGAGATTTCCAGGCTGGAACAAAATCAACCCATTAAACCAAAAGCCAAAAGTTTCATAAAGGGAACTTTGTTAGAAAATTTGAGCAAATGAGTCTGATGAAAATTTTACAGATGGGCCCATTGAATTTATGTGTAAATCGTAAACATTCATAAAAAAATCTCAAATAAAATTGAAAACTCTCAAAAGGGTACATGGATTTTGGCTTGTGCACATAAAATTTTCTCAGATAAAAACTTGAAATTTTGCAAAATCATCACACCTTGATTTCTGGTATAAAACACAAAGCACCCATAAGAACCAAACAAAGCCACATAAAAAAATTTCATAAAAAAGAAAATTCTTGAATATTTCGACCCACCCACGTTGATAAATTTCAAAAAGAATCAAATTTCCCACATGGGCAACTTAATCTTCAGTTGTAAAACACAAATATCCATCAAACCCAGACCAAACTCAATATTTTCTCACAAGAAATTAAAATTTCAAAAAAAAAAAAAAAAAAACCCAAATATTTCGACCCTACCCCAGGTTGATAAATTTCAAACAGAGAATAAAAAATTCGTAACTAGGCAGCTTAATTATTAGTTATAAAACACAAATACCCATCAAACTCAGATCAAATTCTCCACAAAAAGTAAAAACTCCCAAATGTGTACCTTAATTTTTTCTATACAATATGCAATGCTGCCGAGATACGACATCTGAGCGTATCGCTTCGCATCCACCAACGACACCCGCTTAAGCAATCTTGAGAACGAATCTTTATCATACTCCACATTCTGTTCGCCCACGCTGCAACCGTCCGATCCTTCTTCTTCACAACAAGAACAACGGCGACGATCCTCCGACGCCGGGACCCCCTCTTCTTCCTTCTCACAAGAAAAGTTCGGTTTTTTACCCTTCTCTGCCCAAAGAGACCCCACGTGTAAAATTTTCAGCACCCAATTTCCACCTCTACCCTCCGCCCTCAGTGGCACGCTCTCTTCTCTCTCTTCTTTCTCTGCTTCGTCTTCGAGGGCAATTTCGTCATTCCGTTTTCCGTTCTCTGGCCATAGAGACCTGAGAGGATGCGTAAACGAATTGGATGAAGAAGATGGCGCAGTTTCGGCCGAAACACTACTAGCGGTGGCACCGCGGCCGTGAGCGCTAACCTGCGCCGTGACGGTACGGATATCCAGCCCCCCGCCAACTGTGATCTTCGACGTGATTCCATGAACAGCGGCTTTGTAGAGGATACTATCCATTTTTGTTTTGGTCTACTTGTTTTTTGCTAACCTACGCCGATCTCCCTGTTTTCTTCGTAATTGCTCTCGCTTGATCTACTGTTTTTTTTTTTTTTTTTGTTGATACGTCTTGATCTACTATTGGGTCTGTTTATACAGGAAGCAATTTTGTATAGGGAGTTGCGAACGTTCTTCGAGGTTCTTGGAAATATCGTTGGTATGCCACGTCAACGGGCGCAGATCAGCATGGCTTGCGTGTTCTACTGGAAAGCCCAGACGTGTCTCTTCCCTTTTTTGTTGGGCATCACTCTCCTCAACGTCGCCTTAAGATAAAGCCTAGGGCTATCGACGGGTCGGATTGACTTGATTCCCGACCCGACCCGATACGTTACCTGCTCGGATACCTAAAATTGGCTTTTCACGAGGGGTTGGGCATCAGACTTCCCACCCCACCTTCGGGCCGGGTCGGATCAACACGACCTGATATTTTATACTTCAAAAAATAAAATGTGGATTTTTTATCGGGTTGGATCGGGTCAGTCCTATACAGATTTCTTGTCGGCCAGACAGAAATTTAACTCAACCTGTTGAGAGCCCTACCCTTACCGTCTCCTTAAGATAACAGATTAGTCATCACACTTTTGGCCGGATATAAGGGTGGCAATGGGCTGCGCTAGGTTAAATCCAAGCCCGACATGGAAGATTTGAACTTGAACCAAGATCAAGTGTCTGTAGCGGGCTTATGACCCTAAGCCCAAACCCGGCCTATTATAAACTTTCAAAACCTAAACCCGACCCAGCCTATCCCATTTATGAATAAATTACTTGCACAAATTTAGTGCTACTAGTAAAAAGGCACGTGCAAATGCACGTGGATATTAGGACCTTAAATGATCGAATTTTATTTTTAGACATCTATCGGGTGATTTGAACATAAAAAAATATAGTATTTCAAGCGTTCGTTATTATGTTTTATGATTTAGTAAAGACAAAAAAAAAATATTTATTATTATGTTTCTTATGTTTTTATTATTTATAATTTTAAATTTTAAAAAATAATAATAATAAATAAATAAAATATAACTTATATTGTAAATTATAGAATATAAAGAAAAAAAATAAAAACTAACAAATAAGTATAATCTAGAAATTTCAATTCAATCGAAAATAGATATTTATTCCTTTTCGACTTTAACTTTCTTGATGATTTTAGCGTTTTCATCATCCGTAGTCTTGTATTTTATATTTTGGGATATATACGACCTTGTAAGATAATTTTGATAAATTGTATCTTGCACTTTGACTTGAAAGAAATACTCATTTTCGATATATTGACACCAAATTTGATTTTAAGGTCACTTTTTTTTAGATCTGTGTCACCTCAAATCAATGTCTGATCATTTGATAGTACGTCCATTATCTCAAGATCAAATGTGTGAAAAGTTGGAACAAAAAAATTCTCCATCATTTAGTTCAAAATTGTCAATTGGTTTTAACATGGTTCCTTAATAGATTCGGTGGGCATAGTTAATTAAAGGTAAAATCACATTTTAATAAAATGTCTCGTTTAAATTTGATTTTAAGGTCACTTTGAAATTTGTGCACATCAAATCAATATCTGACCGTCTGATGGTACACGCATAATCTCAAGATCAAGTGTGTGAAAGATTAGAATGAAAAACATTGTTATCATCCATTTCAAAGTAGTCAATGTGGGGTTTTAACATGGGCGCTCTCAAAGATTCAGTTGAAATATTTAAAGGTATGTTTGGAGGTGGGATCTTAATTGGCATGCCGAGTTGCTATGGTTTGATCAGGTCTAATTGACTGATTAGGGGTACATTAATCATAGCTCAAAAGGTTTCAACATGCCAATAAATTATTATTTGGGTAACTTAACACCCATAAAATCTTAGAGGGCATCTATGCAAAAAATCATCAACTCTTTGTATTAGTTGATGGAGATCGCTTTTCCGCCCAATCTTCCACATAAGGGAATTTGATATCAAAGCAAGTCAAATATTATATGGCAAAATTATTAATTCTCTTAACTTTGTAGGTTTCTTTAAAGGTGTTAGAAAAGATAATTTTTATGGCAAAATTATTAATGTTCTTAACTTTGTAGGTTTCTTTGAAGATATTAGGAAAAGAAGACTTTTATGGCAAAATTGCTAATTCTTTTAAATTTGTGGGTTTCTTTGAAGGAGCTAAAAATAAGGAAGGAAAGAAAATATCATTATTTACGTATTCTCATTGGAAAAAAGTGTGTTAGAGGTATTTTAGGAACGAAAATATGAAAGAAATATTGATACTTTTATATAGTAGTAAGGATATTCATGAAAATAGAAATGTGTATATTCCATAAATTTAATAAAAAGTTAAGTTAATTCCCATTATGAGGAAAGTATAAAATTTTAAAAGAACCGAAAGCTTATAATTTTTTAAGGTTTTGTTTTTAAATATTATATGAGAGTCTAACAAGTCTAGGTGTTAAGCCCATTCCGGCCCATTTAAATTTCAGGCTTAAGTGTTAGCTCAAGTTTGGCCTATGGACTTTATGTCAAACCCAACCCTCTTTTAATTGGATCATGCTTAGTGGATTAGGTCCGGCTACCCAACCCATTGTGATCCTAACCATATAGCACAAATTTCTACACTCAATGTATAGATTTCACGGTGCTTAAATCGTTGAGTGTTTTGGTTCAGATCATTTTTCATCCCAATTTTCAGCAAAAACAGTGAACTACCTATAATACAATTAGATTTTGATTACACATGGCAGACATCCCAATAATAAACATGATCATGACATGTATCAAATGTGCTTCCTAGATCACTTTTTGGGATGTGTGCTCTATTGAATAAAAAATTTGACCATCTTATGGTAGGATCCTGATTGCAAGATCTATGGTGCTTGGGCACCAATATATATGTAGTCAGTCATATTGCGCCACATAAGCTAGCTGCCTGTAAAATTGTCTATTGAAAATTGTCCACTTTATAACAATGTACCCTTTCCCATAATTTTGTTTTTAAAAAAAAATTGGTATTTTTGACGTCTATCACATGAAAACACCAATTAATTTGAAAGTGATACTCTACAAATCTTTGGTGCAAAATATTAGGATAACACAAAATCTTTATTATCTAATTCAATATAGTTAATTGTTGAATTATTTGTATTTAATCAATAACAGCTTGGTTGATGATCTCAAGATCCATCGTGTAAAAGATTGAAAGGATAAACGATCTCCAACATGTGTTTAATCAATGACGGCTTGGTTGATGATCTCAAGATCCATCGTGTAAAAGATTGGAAGGATAAACGATCTCCAACGTCTAATTTCAACTGCTCCAGAAGCACTTATACTATATGAAAGTCTATTGTGAAAACTTATATCATACCATGATAATCAAAATTATTGAACGTTCAAATATCAAATATCAAATATAAATGAGCGAGTCTTTATTCATCGATTCTAATGTTTTCTAAAATATATTGTCTTGAATCCTTCAATCTCGACGATTGAACATGCATGGGCTATTATTACTTCGAGCAAGCCGCCATGGTGAAATCGGTAGACACGCTGCTCTTGGAAGCTGCCATGGTGAAATCGGTAGACACGCTGCTCTTAGGAAGCAGTGCTAGAGCATCTCGGTTCGAGTCCGAGTGGCGGCATATTCTAAAAGAGCCCCAATGAATCCTATAATCAATCCAATTACGGATTCCCATTCCGTTCTGTAATTGAAGGACCCCCCCCCCTTTTTTTTTTAGGATTTTTTTTATGATATTTGCGACTTTAGAACATATATTAACTCACATCTGTTTGTCTGATGCAATGCAGTAAATGTGTTTCAGTCTGGATGAATTCAATGATTTGGTGGGTAGATTGAAAGGTACTCAAATTAAATTGATTTCCACCTAAAAAATAGGGGCAATGGTCAAGTCCTATAAAGGTAGAACCGGATTTCCAGTCCTACCCAATCGACTGCCCTTGAAAATAGGAGAATCTTAACTACACGTCATGCTATAAAAAGTGAAAACCAATAAAATAAATATTCTCCTATTTCCAAAGGCAGTGGCTAGGGTAAGACTAGAGATCAGGCTCTACCTGGTAGGTAGGTCTTGACCATTGCCCCCTAATATAGCTCTTTGTATCAAAATTGAATTTCTCACCACTCAATTTTCTTTTGATCTCCATATAAAGCTATCAACCAGAAACATAGGAAAATATATATTTGGCATTTCCAAGTTATTAGGGCCAAAAAATATTTATTTTGTGAAAAGCCTTTTAGTCCATTCATTGTATCAAAAGCTGTTTCCACATATTTCAGTGTCATAAACACTAGTGAAAGTCAACCATTTGAAACAAGTCATTGCTGTTTCATAAACTATATATAAGTATATAACCCCTCCACTACAAAGAGTAGAGATGATTCAAACTTCAAACCCTAAAAACACATGAAAAACTTTTATTTATTTATTTGTTGAGAAATAAAACACATGAAAATTTTGAAAAGCATTTAAAAAATATAAAAAAAATAAAAACAAAAAAAACTCGAAAAGCGATGTATGTCGGCTTAAAACTGGCCTTTTTACGCAGATGGTACAAACACCCAACACGGAGGAAACGGTGGGGTCGTATAAGGAGGGCCCCATCGTCCGACCGTTGAGTATCCCAAAGGAACTCTACTAACGTGCGCTATGGGACCATCAAATATCTGAAAATGCTACAAATTAATGTGTTGATTGGCTTTACAGTACTAGTTACGTGTAAGCGAGTATTGCCAGGGTGGCTCACAAAAACGCATGAATCTGAAACTGAGTGGCGCCCACGGCTTACGTTAGAGTATTGCAGGAGACTGATTGAAAATAGAACGACTGATGAATTGCGCACTAGGGACTACATGTGAGTCATGTGAATGTGTGTGGGTAGGGGTGCAGAGAAAAAATAAACAAATGGAAACCTGAAAACCAACCGAAAACAGAGCTTTTCCAACCAGCCGAACCGGACTGAGACATAGAACCGAACAGATTCGGCCCAGTTCTGTTTCGATTTTGATGACTGAGAACCGAAAACCATTTGGGTAAGGTGAGAAAACCAACCAAAAATTGAAAAATGAAACAAACCAAAAAATAGAACAATATGAAGAAAAACTGAAAATTGAACTGAATCGACGAAAATTGAAATTGGATCAGTTCAGATCGGTTTCGGTTTGGGTAGGTGAAAAGTTCAAGTTCAATTAACCGAAACCGAATTGTTTCTGTGAGAGATCAGTTTTGCAGACACCAACCCGAAAACCGAAATAATGGTTTTGGTTCCGTTAACCGAATCTGCACTCCTAAGTGTGGGATACTCGACCCAACGGCTCAAATTTTTTATTGGATCGGGCACATAAACTTGACCTGTGGGTCAGGTCAAGTAAAAGGTCAGCTCAGGTCAAGAAAAAATCACGTTGGGTTGATTGGATCTGACTCGGCCCGATATTTTATTTACAAATTCATGAAAAATATGAGGGGTTTTAAAGGTCGGGCATCAAATCAAATCGGATCGGGTATGTACCTTTGATCCATCAGATTGGGTCAGGCATATGCCATTTTTTTATTGGACAACCAAAATTTTGGTCTGACCCGATCAAACCCATTTTTCTTTTTTGATAATTAACGATGAGGTTATAGGGGCCTCTCACCCTTTCATTAAAAAAGACAAATCAAGATTTACAAACTACACCCAAAAGGGAACTCTCCACAACAAGAAGCTCCACTATGCCAATGAAGGAGCATAAGCCCACACAACTATAAGGAAAAAAAGAGAAAAAAGGGGAAAAACAACGAAAAATACCAACCCAGCTGAGGAAGAGAATAAAATGAAGGGGCTTACCCAATGACATCTAAGTTCAAAATGCAGTCTTGAATCATATGAGGCTGAGTAGCTTCAAGCTAAGAGCCCTTTGAAGCGCCTTAGTACGGAACCTTTCAGCAAGAACTCGAACATCCACCTGCACACCTTCGAAAATCCCTTTGTTCCTCTCCTTCAACACTAGTCATATGTGAGTGAAAAGGATAATCTTCCAAATGGTGCTTCTCCTTTTCTCCTACAAGCCAAAAAATCAAAGACCAAATAAGACAGAGCAAAATTCTGGCATAATCCAATTAATTTCAAACCAATTAAACATTGAATGCCAGATAGAGGAGGTGTATCGACAGTGAATAAAGAGATGGGAACCATTCTCCTCCTCAGATTTATAAAGAATATACAAAGAGTACAACGATTAGCCATCGAGAAGCCCTTAACCATCAAATTATTAATCATCAAAATTTTGTCATACCCGACCGAACCGTTGACAACCCTACGAGCGTCTTATGGGATTAGATGTTCTTAGATGGATGAACTACATATTGATTCTGAGGGACAAATTGTGATGTTCTCTCCCTAAAAGAAAAAAAAAATCACAGTAAGACTTGCATCTGACACCGTCCAATATCTCAAATGAACTGTGGTAGGTTCGAAAGTGCCCCCGGATTACTCTTCTCTACTGCATCAAACCCCTTTTCTCTACTGCATCAAACCCCTTTTTAACATTTATCATGGTACATGTTTAAGGATCTAATGGTTTTATTGAACTTGGGCAAGAGAGGACATAAACTATGTCACAAAATTCTCCAAATGAACCAAAGTTTCCGCAAAATTCTTGGAATAGGTGGCCTGTCGGCCAAGGATCAAAAATCGGATTTCGTTTTGGTTTTGGTGGGGACCGAAATTTCGGCCGAAATCTTTCCGACAGTACATTAAATAACAAATTTTTGAGTTTTTGTTTTAGTTTTAGTGGGGACCGAAACTGAAACATTTCAGAATTTAGGCCGAAATTTTGAACCATGTTGTCGGCCTTTCCAACTTTTCACCACATATTCATTAGATTCTTCGGCTGCGTATGACGTAGCTCTCTGTTAGCCTCTGCCATAGCAGATTTCACCTACTTTAACAGGTTCCTATCCTCTTTACTAACATCCTGTTACCTACTTTAGCAGGTATCCTTTCTCCATAATAACTCCTTGCATAGCAAAATTTTATGCAAGATTTACTTGTTCAGCAATTCTACCCTCCTCTCTACTTACTCTTTGTCAGAGCAGATTTTATTTGCTCTGATAGGAAGTTAATAAAGAGCAGGAAGGTTGCTACTAGAACAAGTAAATCCTCATTTGTAATGAGTTAGAAGAGAGAATGAGAACCAACTAAAGCAGGTGAACTCTGCTGTGACAAGGGCTAGCAAAGAGCTATGCCATACGCAACCTTCAATTCTCTATTTTTTGGTTACTATGGTCATAACATGTGATACATGCTTTATGATTGCATATTATTATTAATTGTGATACACGCTTTAATCATACTTTATGATATATAAAGCACTTATTTTATTATATAAAGACATAGTCTTAATTTTATTTTCTCTAATAGGTAAAAGGGCTAGAACGCGATCTTAAGGTTTACATCATTTTAATTTTAAATAAGCTAACATATATTTTGTATATTCTTTATTTTAATGAATACATATTTTGTGTATTCTAAATAAGCTTTACATATATTTTGTATATTTTAATAATTTTATTATTCTTTTTTAATAATTTCTAATTTTTTTGAATTTTTCTTCGAATATTTTCCAAATTAAACCAAACCGATCGATCCTACATAATAATTGTTACGTTGGTTGCCATGGTTATAAACATTAAGATGTAGTCGGTTATATATGTGCGGTTTCCACATCAAAATCTTTTGTACCAAGTGTACTGATAAAAATGTAAATGTATTGCAGGTGCACACCATTAAGAGGAATAATAACTTGATCAAATATGATTTTAATTTTGATTTAAGACCAAACAATAATAAAAACGTATATATATATATATATATCATGTTTAACACCAAACAATAATAAAAACGTGTATCATGGTTAACACTACTAATTACAGATTAGACGATATATAGCTTAGATTTGAATATTTGATGAAGTATAAAATAATCTTTTTATTTTTTATTTTTATTTTGAGGAAGGTATAAAACAATATTTAAAAGCAGGTAATGGCCATACAAATGCAACTTCTAGACACACAAAATAATATTTGATATGTTTAATGATTAATTAATGAATACTTTATCAGTTTGACAATGTAGATAAAATATATGACCATTTCAGGAAGATAAAATATAGATTAATTATAATAACTCATAAATTAATCTATTGATGTCCCTGACGCACTAATCCTAGAAATGGTCATATACTTTGTTTTCCTCATTTGTGAAGAGCGCGTTATTGGAAACAATTATCACAGGATAATTGGATCAAATGTGGGGACAAAAATACCAGGTATTTTTACATCAAGGCTTCTAACAGGAGAAGATTCAACTATGCACATCTCTAGGCTTGTTGTCAATGGGCAGGAGCTCTATGATCATAATCTGATTGGTAAGGAAATTGTCAACCACGGAGAATCAGACCGCCCCTTAACGGGTTAGAGTTCTCCTCCATTTCCCTTGATGATCAAGCTCCACTTGAACGTGAATTCTCGGAAGAAGAAATCTGGGCAGCTCTTTCTGATTTACCTGGAGACAAGGCCCCAAGCCCCGACGGATTCCCCAAGGGATTCTTCAAGAAATGCTGGAGCATAATCAAGGGTGATCTTTTAGCAGTGTTTTCGGAATTTCATGAGTCGGGCCAAGTGAGCAAACATGTTAATTCGACATTCATTTCCCTCGTTCCCACGATAGAAGGTGCCAATGAGCCGAAGCATTTTAGGCCAATAACCCTAGTAGGAGGCCTATACAAGATTTTATCCAAAGCTCTAGCGAATAGACTCAAGGGTGTGCTCCAAAATGTCATCTCGCCTTTGCAATCCGCCTATCTCAAAGATAAGAAAATCCTTGATGGCGTCCTCATTGTTTACGAAGGGGTCGATCTATACCACAAAAAAGAAAAAAAGGAAGGCATTATTCTTAAGGTAGACTTTGAAAAGGCGTATGATTATGTAGACTTGTCCTTTTTAGATTACATGTTGGACAGGTTGGGTTTTGGTCTTCAATGGAGGAAATCGATACAGGGTTGTCTTTCCTCTGTCATGATATCGATCTTAGTCAATGGAGCTCCTGAAGGATACTTTCCGATCCTCTTTCTCCATTTTTATTTCTTATCGTTGCTGAAGGTTTAAATTGAAATTCCGTTGATCTACGGAATTTGATCAGCCTATTCGATTATTTCTAATTAAACTAGTGATTACACAAAAATGCCAACAATCACCCACAACACGAGATATACGTGGAAACTTAATCACTGGAAAAAACTACATTGACCGGATCAATATTGATGAGCATGTGGGATCGCTTCAAACCTATGAATCTGAGATTCAGGCTAGTCAAAAGAAGAAAAGTATTATTTTTTGGTCCTCTAAGAAAAAGGATTATGATGAGGATCGTGAATGTGATGATGATGAGGACTTTGCCCTGTTTGCCAAGAAATTTAAGAAAATTTTCAAAAATAAAGAAAGTGCCTGGAAGTCCTATAAGAAACCTAATGTTCTCACCATGAAACCGCATAAGGAACTATTGGAGAAAATTCAATACTTTAAGTGTCGCGGCTATGAGTATTTTGCCTCTGAATGTCTCAACAAGAAGTAAAATATTGATAAATCTAAAGTCATGGCCGCAACCAAAGAAGATGACATTAGTGAGGAGAGTTCCTCGGATGAGTCCCAACATGGGTTTCGGGCTTTTGAAGCGTCTATTCAGGAGGAGACACAAGTTTTTCCTCTTGCTAGCCCTGTTGTTTCAGATGATGAAGAGGATGAGGTGGGCATATTTGAAGTCTACGATGAACTTTATCTTGTAAGTGTTCAATTGAACAAAAAAAAGATGAAGTTAATCAAAGATGTGTCATCTCTCACATCTTTGTGTGTTTCAAAAATTGTTGAGTATAATTTGTTGTCTCTTTAGAAAATGATGTGAAAAATTTAAGAGATAAAGTAAAAAATTTTGAATTTGAAGGAGCTAAGTATTGGCCCAAATACAACAGTCTTTGTACTGAGAATGAAAGGCTCAAAAAGGAGCTTTCAAATGAAAAAATCACCCTAAAAAAATTGCAAAAGAGCTTGGGATGGCTGCAAAGGTTGGCATGATAGAACCGGGTTGGGTTTTAAGGAGGTTATGCACTCTGCTTCTGGGAACAAAGAAAAAGAAAAAATGAAATATGTTCCCAAACTTTCAGGAAATAAGAACAATGGATCTTCATATGTTTTACCTCCCCTCTTGCCTACCCCCTCATATCTCCAAATGGCTAGTGGTGAAAAGGCCCCCAGTTGATTCTACTATGATAGAAAATGACACATAAATCTCACATCTCCTATTAGGAAAGTGAACCTTTTTAGCCAAAAGCATGATATGATAGTTAACTATCGATTGAGGGCTCTTCGAAACTTAATGGAGTGGAAATGGGTGAGGAAAATACTGTTGGTCATGTACATCGATGAGTAGGGTCGGTGTGTTGTGTTTATTTTGTTTGTAGATTCTTCTCTTTTCCTGTATTTATTTTCATGTTTTATATACTTGTTTTTTTTTTTTTATTGTTGCTCTTTCAAGTCTGTCATATGTGCTTGAATTTCATTGGTGATATAGTTAATTGGCTTGATGCATTTACTGACTCATCTATCATGAATTGAGTATTCCCTCCTATTATCTTTGGTGGCTATCCATGTGCTTGATTCTCATGTTATTCGTGTTTTTCGACTCTACTCTCTAATTGTCACATGACATGATGATTATTCCTCTCATTGTGTGCTATTCATCTTTAGATGTATACTAAGAGTGATTACTTGATCCCATATTATCTCATGTGGTTATGTGAAGCTCTCCTTACTACGTCATGGTCACAATACACACCTAATTAATGTAAGTTGGTGTATCATTCCGTAAGATATGTGAGATTGCTTTCATTGGTTTGGACAATTTAAAAAATATGGAGAGTTGTGTCTTGTGTTTCATATATTCAGCCCATAGTGTGTGTCTTTCTTCTATGTTTAAAAATTTTGAAATTTTGGAAAAAGAAAGTCGTGTGGAAAAGATAATAAGTGGGGTAAAGTCATTGAGCGTTTAGTTATCACATTGTGAGAGCTACTCACTGCAAGCCCCATGGACAGCTTTGCCAAGCGTCTTACCCACGTACGCACTATGCCTACAAGCGTGTTAAAATCGCAGGAGAGGCAATAGAAACATGTATGACTTTATTGAAATGCGTCCTTTTTTTAAACCACCTCTGAGCAATGCTCCGGATAGATGTGACACTCCTTAGTGTTTGAGTATATTGTCTGAACTTTGCAAAATTGAGGATGAGGTTCTATTTCCGTCATGTGAAATGTTTATGATTGTTGTTGAAATCATAATTAACTCGTTCGGTCAATCGCTAAAATAGCCCAGTTCTGCATGTCGGGTTGGATGTACTTGGATCATGATGGGTGCTTAGCTTTGCATCATCTCATTTTTTTATATCGCCACTGATCTTCATATTTGTGTGTGCTTGTGAGTAATTTTTTTTAAAAATAAAAATAATAATAAAATAAAATTTAAAAAAAAAAAAAAAAAACTTTCGACAACACCTCATGGTTCCCACACAGCGCGCTGCCACTGGGAAATCCTTGTTCGGTCTGTGCTTTATGCTCTCTCTGACAGCGCGGTGCCACTGGCAATTTTTTTTCTGACCTGAGCCTTCTACTCTCCTGGACAATGCGTCGTGATTTGATAACAGCGCGCTGCCAATGGATACCCTTTTGCTAGGTTCGGCTCTCTTACAGCGCGCCGTCATTAGATCTTTGGCGGCTCCTTGTCCATTACACTTCCCCTAGGGCCTTGTTGCTACTAGCCTGACAGCGTGTTGTGGACTTTGTGATAGCGCGCTGTCACACACGGTTCCCTTTTAAAGGCTATTTTTGAACCGTCCTTCTGCGAGGCAGTTACATTTCTTTTATTACAGCGCGCTGCCAATTATTTCACCGATCGTCTTGTGTGGATTTGTTCACTAATGGTTGGTGGATACTTTCATTTCTTCGCAGTGGTTTACATTCAGTTTCTTAGAACCTTCCTGACAATTTTATTAGGTGGAATCTCCTCTCCAAGGTAGAATGAGCCATTGACTATATCATTAAGCTTAATATAGAAGTCTGTAAAATTTTCATCATCTTCCATCCAAAGATTTTTCAAATTGCATTGTTAGCATTTGCAATATGTTAATCTTTACTTGTGGAGTCCCTTCAAAAGTGGTCTCTAGTATCTTCCAGGCTTCTCTAGCCACCTCACAATTACAAATCCTCTTAAACTCAGAATCCGTTACAGCTCCAAAAATGGCATAGAATGCTCTAGAGTTATTATTGGCAGCCTATTTTTCTTCACTACTGTAAAGGTTAGCGGGTTTAAAAGTGAGATTCTCAAATCCATCTAAATGGACCATTTCTTGAGGTGGTGACCAACCAGACTCAACCACAGACTAAACCATGATATCCATAGATCTAAGAAAGGCCCTCATCCTAGCCTTCCAATAAAGAAAATTGTGACCATCAAATAGAGGAGGTCGTGTTATGGAAATACCCTCTCTAGGTAAATCAGTAATACCCGAATAGTCCATAGACGCTCGATTAAAAAAGAATCAAATTCGAGCGAACCGTGCTCTAATACCAATTGAAATTTCATTGATCTATGGAATTTGATCGGCCTATTCGATTATTTATAATTAAAGTAGTGATTACACAAAAAACGCCAACAATCACCCACAACACGAGATATACGTGGAAACCTAATTATTGGGAAAAACTACGAGACCGAAGTCCACACACCAAATCTACTATGAAAAAAATAATTACAAAGAGTTTTGAATGATATACCGACAAATGCGCATACCCTATCAAATCCCCTTGCAATCCAACTTCTTATCCCGGGTCGCCTCTATAGCTTTCCGATTTGAATGCACTCCTTCACCGTTGATGAACGTATAATGATCCACCTTAAAATCCGCAAGGCTATCAATCACACACCTAATCTCTAGGGAAAAATACACTCAACTCACTTGAGCAAAGCAATAGAAGATGAAAAGTAATGAAAACCTTTGAATAAAATTATTTTTGCAAACACAAACTATTTTCAAAGGATCAAGAAGATGAAGTTCATAGGGATTATCTCAAGGAGGAAGAAGTTATCTTAGCTTGCTTAACCCCTTATTTTACAAAAGAAAACTTTTATATTAAAAAATCCAAAACCCTAAAACATGGGAAAAAGACAAAAGAACCCTTTTTCCCAAAGGCAAACAGAGTTGTCGAAATTGTTGTTTCGTGACTCACGGCGCGCTGTGATACATATCACAACGCGTTGTGGTGACAGTGTACTGTGATATGTATCACAACGCGCTGTGACTGTAGAGAGAGCCCACAACTCAAAAACAAACTTCAAAAATTGTTTTGGATGGTTTTAAACACGCTTTCAAGGGCAGGTCTGAGATAATGTGACTGATAACCTTGATCAAACAAGGTAGACCTCATCCATCTTGGCACACCTGTATCCTAAGGGAGATCTACACGGATTTTGGAGTAGAGTGTGACAAACAGGTTCTAACATAAATGACTTCCTCTCTAAAGTACACTCTCTCAGCCTTTTCTCCGGCTTCTCCTTTAAATGTAACGGCCTCGTTATCTCCAATCTCCAATTTGTCAACGACCTTATTGTTCTTGCCAATTGCAAACTTGGGGGAAATTCGGAACATCAAGCGTGCATTGTTGTGTTTTGAGGCGAACTCTGGGTTAGGCATCAACTTCGACAAATCGCTGCTTCTAGGTGTTTCTTCATCGAAGAATGATATCAATAGTGTAGCTCTTGATATTGGGTGTAAAACAAGCCATTGGCCCCTAACCTATCTCGGCATTCCTCGTCTGCCCATCTCTGGATTGGACATGGATTTGGTCATCTAGAGCCCCAGCTCGCGCTCAAGCATTCATCTGGCTCACCACCATCGGTAAAATCCTAACCACTGACAATCTTCAACGTCGCGACTTTCACTAGCCAACAGATGTCCTATGTGCGAATCGGTCGAAGAATCGATAGATCACCTTATGCTCCACTGCACATTTGCTTCATCCATTTAGTCTAATATTCTTCAGTTATTTGACATTATGTGGGCCATTCCTGCCAAGTTTGAAGACCTCCTGGCTTCTTGGTCCCGTTTCGCAAATGCGGTAGGGTCCTATGGTCTATTATTCCTATCTCCATTTCATGGGAAATCTACAAGACCAGAAACGCCAGAATTTTTTACAGCAAAACCTGCTCCTCTACCCATACAGCCCAGCGCGTCATTCAATCCACAATTAATTGAACCTCTTCGGCCAAGTGCTTTTACTCGATCAACCAACAATCAGTTCGTTCCAACTGGTCTTCAGTTTGTTGGATTGGCAATCCCAAACCTTGTTGTTTCCCTCACTAGTCTCCTCCCCCGGCGGGCTCCATAAAGCTTAATTTTGATGGGTGCACTCTTGGCAATCTGGGTAAAGCAGGTGGTGGAGGCGCTATTACAAACTCGGACAGCATTATCATCGATTCCTTCAGCTTTGCCGTTAGTGACTGCTCCAACAATGAGGCTAAACTCTTAGCTGCTGAAAGGGGTATCTCTCTTCTAATGCTCACATTACAAAAAATAAAACTATTAACGACATTAAAAATTGCCGCTATTAACAAAAAAACATGTTGTTTAAATAGCGACATGACTAGTAGCGGAAGTTTTTTGTTAATTGCGGCAGTTTTTGGTGCCACTAATAGTCTTGCTTT